>CM067855.1:66371722-68771722 GCA_034642435.1 Megalocaria dilatata | reverse complement strand
ATTTTCACGTGGAAACATACTTCCACAACTGTGCCTGCTGATCTGCAAGTAAGTGTTTTCATATTTTTTTGTTTCACAAACACTTTTTGGCTGCCTTTGGATACTCCTCAAAAGAGTACAGGATAATTCAAATGGCTGTGAAAACAACCAAAATCTGCCATTTTACTGCTTCTGGACCTTTTAGCTCTTCTAGGTGGACAAGTTGATTTTGATATTTTTTTGGATCAGGTTATAGTTTGAGAATTCATAGTTGACTGCAATGTTATTCCAAGAAACTTGACATTTATCCCCGACTTTGATCTAGCTCTGATGCAGTCTAGTCCGCTTTCACACTCTACAGCAACAGAGAACGCTGAGGAAAAACATGATTTTAATGCTGACAGCTGAAATAAGTCTCATTAGGTATATTGTCTGCAGGCTTTTTATCACTAATAAAGCTTCTGACGGATCTTCACGAAAGACCAAGGAGTACCAGTATAATGTTAAATATCAGAATAATATAAGAAAATAACACCTCTGATAACATAGAACTCAAGTTTTCCAACAATATGGTAAGATCAATGGAATGAGAGGCTTTAGATAAGTCACATGTTTTACAATACGATATAGATTAAAATAATTTTCATTTGGTATCCATGTGTTTAAGATTTATTATGTGCTGTTGAAACTTGTCGAATCGGTTGTTCATTTAAAATAGGATTAAATGAACACTAAATGAAATTCAGAGAAAATAAATAAACTACCATATTTGCAACTAAACTCACCCAATTTCTACAAGAGGCACAATTAAAAAATCTTACACATAGAATCAAAAGACGGAACTCTTTGGAGTCTGTTGGAAATCCCAAATTAGTCCATAAGGAAAACAATTTAAATATACTTACTAACAAAGAAACTGCAGAACCCAGAAGGAGATGTTTCAATTTTAAATTTTTATTTTGGTAAAACGTAGATAATATAGCGAGGAGTAAGCGATTGAAATTCAGAGAAAAAAATCGTGAAGGGCTTTTTATATAAACATTTTTTGTTACCTAAATATGTAGTCGTTTTTTGCAAATTTTTTAAATTTTACAACAAACCAGCTGGTCGAGAAGATCCAAAGTCGATGTTTAGTTGTTAAAATGCCTAGAGCACGTGTAAGCGGAATTTATCGCCAGAAAACTGAATTTGAAAGAGGTCGAATTATTGGTCTACGGGAGGCGGGGTTGTCATTTCGAAAATTCTCTAACCATACGAACAGATATCCAACTACTGTTATGAGATGTTGTCAAGCGTGGTTTGATAATGCCCAAAATCGAAGAAGAGTAGGCACCGGACGTCGAAGGGGCACAAATGAAGTTCTAGATCGACGTCTAATACTTATTGCTATTAGACACCGATTTGCGACAAATCGATCTCTGGCTGATGAGCGGTTAGGAGAACTAGGCCATCCTGTAACTGTCCGAACCGTTTACCGCCGGATAAGGTCTTTTGGACTGCAGCATTATCGACCCCATCTTGTGTTACCTCTGACGGTTGAGCATCGCCGGCAACTATTACAGTGGTGCAGCGGACGCTGGCGTCTCTAAGACATGAACTACGTAGCTTGGGATAGTATCTCTCAAGAAGAAATAGACCATCTTATTGCATTAATGCCAAGACGTGTTGGGGAGTGTATAGATAATCGCGGTGGACAAACACATTATTAACAAATTTATTGAAAAAAATTGTAAACCCTTCGTTTTTTCTTCAAATCTCACTCATGTACTCCTTGCTATACTATCTATGTTTTACCAAAAAAATTTAAAGTTTAAACAGCTCCTTCTAGGTGTTGCAGTTTCTTTGTCAGTTAGTATATAATGAATGACTGAGCGGATCTATGTAAACCTTTAATATTCTATATATTTCAAAAACATGTGTTGACAGCTCCTATTCACTCTATCGACTTTTTATAACTTTTGCATTCTTATTATTTTTCTTTTCTACCTATTACTTTGAACGTTAATTTGAACATAAAGTTTCTGTACCTTTTGTTGAGTGTTCGTTTAGTAATTTCTAAAAACTTGTTTTTATCATGATGAAATACCAAATAGTAATACTCCATACAGTAAACTATTAATGATACAATAAACAAACTCATACAAATATTGAAATAGCTAATGAATATCACATACCTTTCGAACTAGGAGCTACTAGTAGAAAATTCACCAAGGCAGCACCAGTATCATGACCTACTAATATAATTCTGTTGGGATCTCCACCAAATGAAGCAATGTTCAATTTAACCCAACGGAGCGCCATGTCGATATCTTTCACTGCTAAATTGCCTCCGCTAGTGGATGACGGACGACTTCTTCCTACATCAGGGATGGGCCTAGTTCTTAGAAGTCCTGAAATCATAAGAGGGATTGGAGTGAGTTCAGTTAGAATGGAGAAAATTGAAATGTGTATGTAGAGTATCCAATTCCGAATTCATATGCTGACATTCCTTCCGATTAAGTTATTAACACAAGAAGGGAGGACAAACAGGCAGGATAAATAGATTTGACTGGCTGTAACTTAATTATGTCTGTTAAACGAATTGAATTATATCCCAACTGAGACAAGCGTCAGGAAACAGAACAGTTATAGCATCTCACTCAAAGTGAAACTTGGGTTCATTCTGAATTTCGAACCAATTAAAATATCCATTTCACAAAAATCACTTATATATCAGCTACTAAATGAAACAATTTTGATGAAATCTAGCCATGCACGCCTCGTCATTACGTTAGGGAATATTCTCCAAAAATATTGGAAAATTGTAACGGAAAACAGGTGAAAAGCACTAATCCTCACTATCCTCACGAAATATTTTTCTTTATCTTCTAATAATACGATTCTCACAATTTTTTTTGCGAACACACGCGTTGTTTTTTTATTTTTAAGTGCTGGATTTCAGATCCATCGAATCTGTGGCTTCGAAAATATTGGGAAAAATGTGGAAAATTTTGAAACGTGAATAACTGCGAAACTGT
Source organism: Megalocaria dilatata (assembly GCA_034642435.1). NCBI lineage: Eukaryota > Metazoa > Arthropoda > Insecta > Coleoptera > Coccinellidae > Megalocaria > Megalocaria dilatata. The sequence continues at coordinate 68,768,726 of CM067855.1, read as the reverse complement.
TTAACCTTGACCATTAACGAACTTATCTGTGACATTCTTGTGAAACAATAGTACTCATTTTCTAGAAAAAGTGCACAAAAATTTTCAGCTGACAATATTTATGGTGGAAGAACCAACGACATTGATTAAAACTCAATAAGAAATTATGGTAGGAAAGGGATATTTTGTACATGGTAATGGATTTTCTGAGATTTTCATTTATATCTTGAGGTTTTTCAAGCGCTTGTTCTAGGAAACAGTGTGTTATTGTTTGGCTCTTATGTCTGTTTTTTTAGAATTTTGAACCGAAAATGGTCTGAAACGAGCAGGTTGGACTCACTGATGTAGAATCCGAGGTCAAAAGTAATAGTAACCGGCCAGCTCAGCCGGTCCGTTCGAAAGCACTTTACCTTTCGAAAGGAAACAGTTTTAGCCTCGAAACCCTTACGGTAGGTTTGAGGCGTGAGCTTTTTAACGGTCAAAATCGATCAATTAGTTCCGGAGTTATTCACACCTGAAATGTTGTTTTACTTGTCGCTATATTTCTGAAACTACGGATTCGATCAATCTGAATTTGGTATACAGAAATACAATAACGATGCCCATTTTGCAGAATACCTGAAGAACCATAGCAATAGTTTTACGATCGACTCTAAAGTTTACATTTAGATAGAAAAAAAATGAGAAAACTAATGAAAAGTTTCATGAGGAATCATTGGTGATATAAACAAGTGAGCAAAAGTTCTTGATTTCACCTCAGTCTTTATTGAGCAAACTAGAGTATACTAAAATTCAAAAACTCAATGAAGTAATGTAATCAAAATAAATTCTATAAAATCTGTATAGTTCTGAAAACAATTAAGGAAATCCAGAAAATTTCATCGCAAGGAGATACTTACTAAATATTTTTCTGAACTTGCTAAAATATCACTAAAATTTCCGCGATATCTTGACAAAATTCAACGTCCTAATAAAATATTTCAGAAAACAACATTGAATTCAGAGTTTTGGCATAGCTAGTAGTAACTACCGGTGTTATTAATATGATAGCATCTGTGAAAGTATTTTTTTTTTAAGTTGACTGAGATAGTCTAAACACAAATGGAAAATTCACGTGAATTTCGAATGTACTGTTTCAAAAAGCAACTTTGGTGTAATTTTTTGGAATCAATTCATTTTTATCTTAACCGCACATTGAAAAGAACTTGCATTCAATTTAAAGCAATTTTACTATAATAAGCTGCAGACAATTTTTTTTTGAAATTCTTTTCAGTTGATTTACTGAAGAAATTTGGATGAGATTCCTATGATTCTGCCATTATTGTAGTTCACAAACATGCCTGCGTTCAGATCTCGGAATCAGAATTTAGAAGTTTCGGAACAATTTTCCAATGTTAACTGGAGTAACGGCGGATATGTTTGAAAGATATATAAGGAGTATTGCGTATGGTAATAGAAAATTCTTCGAATCGGGACAAGCTACATCTGTGCATCAGTTCACAATTCATTCAAATCCACTACAATAGGTATTGTCGATTGGAGTGATATGTATATTCCGATGCTTGTTGACACCACATCAGCACAATACTCCAATGCCCAACGAATAGAACGTATCACCGCTGTTTTATGAGATACCAACAAGTATCGAAACATGTAGGTTGCTCTTTAGTCGCGATGATACCTGTATATTTTCGATATTTCATATCATAGATCTTCTGTGATGATCCTCCAGAAATTGTCATTTGTTGGTAGGTCAGTAGTGTCCTAATTAAGATTTTTCACTATATCCTTAAGTCACCTTAGGCTGAGTACTGTTAATTTGCGTCCCAACAGTGAAATGGTGATCGGCTAATGCAGAGAACATTCTTTCCTTCACCAATATGCGACCCGTATTGAAGAGAAATCTTTGCTGTTTGAATCACTACTTCAATCGACGCTCACCCAAATTAATTAAACTACCAAATAGTAACGGCTGAAACAATTCAGTATCTAAATTAATTATGTTTGTATTAATTCAAAAACTTTTTCAAAATATAGTTTATCTATACTAATATTTATCTAGGTTTTCTCCAGGCTAATATTCTTCTGAAAAATTATTTCAATTTCCACCTACCTATAGACGTTATGAGGATGTAACAAACCACGTATAATTGAAATGATATCATATAATAGGTTGGGTAAAAAAAACCACTATTTTTGCTTGAGGTCAATTATGCACCTTTTCGTTCCATAATTTATTGCCATCTTACAGGTAGCTTCATAATGACTTTCTCATAGAAGTCTTCGTCCTTATTGGAAAACTCTTTTAATTGATTTTCACAATCTTTAATTGCTGCCTATTTTTTGTCACTTAGGGAGTTTTACATTGCGAGAAAAAGAAGGTAATCGCTTGGTGTCAGCTCCTGACTATGTGGTAGAAGCATTGAAACTTCCCATTCAAGATCCCGGAGTTTAGGGCGAATCCCTACAGACGTCTGGGGCCTTGCGTTGTCCTGATGGAACACAGCACCGTTTCTGGTTAGTCGATAGCTTTAAACGGTCCAATTGTTGACAATCTGGCCATATGAAAGCAACTCATAATAAATCATTCCTTTCCACCCCCACTAAGTATACAGTAGAACCTTCCTGGCCGTTATTTCTGGTTTGGCTAAAGTTTGAGCTGCTTCACCGCATTTTAACCACGCGTTTTCGCGCAGTATTGTCGTATGTGACTAATTTTTCATCCTTGATCATCGTCCGTTCAAGAAATGGGTCGACTTCATTCCGTTTGGCCAAAGCTTCGTTTTGCAGATGAAAAATGGCACCCCCAAGTATGGAGTTTGTTTTTGAATCCAGTTTCGTGAAAATGGTTAGAACTACCTTATGGTCGATCTTCAGCTCCTGGGCGATGCTTCAGCAACTTGCCAAAGGCTTCAACGGGTTTTCAAGAAGGGCGTCATGAACCGCATACAATGGAGTACTGGAAGGTGTCTGAAGGAATTTTGTAAAGAAAATTTATCAATTGCTACGGTTTTTTGGATTCCGCTCGCATATGGTGAGCGTTATCTAAATTACGGGAGTTGTTCCTTATCAAAATGGTACGATTATTATTCAAAAGGATTGAAATATCAACATCTTGTAACGTAATAATTACAAATTTATCACATCTCTATATCTAAACTTTCAGTGTCAGTTTATAATGTGAATAAGTTTTACTTGATGACTCTAATTAGTGAGTTAAAACAGTGAATATTCTTTAACTCTTACAAAATTTTTGATATTAAATTGATTTCAAATCTAAGGAACACTATTTGAGTTGGCATATTGAACATTATTCAACGTATATCTAATGATAAGAATGAGAATGATTGAGGTATCAAAATATAAATTTTGTCTCATAATTTTAATATTGAACACGCTCGAGAATCTATTGTTGGTAAGTCATAGTTGCTTGTTACAATATAATATATGTAGACATATTACTGACAGTTCTCAGAAGGATTATACGTATCCCCAATATTATATTTGAATTGTACTTATTTTATTATATTGTTTGTTCTAATTTTTAAGTGGATATATTTTCCATCTTGCTGATAACAGAGAAAGTATAAAAAGACACAATGATTCAATTAAGGATTAAAGAAAATCTGTTTTTAATTTCCGTCTCATAGTTAAATGATAAATCACCCATAACAGTATTTCACATTTCTTCGAAAACAATTATTATATCACATACGATTGTTATAGCAATAACCCCTGACGAATAAAATGCGGATATCAGTTTTGCGAACAAATTATTGAGGATTATTCATGAAAATGGAGATAACATAAAAAAATGGTATAGAATAATATAAAGCCAGATTCTGCAAATTTTATAATCAATTTGAAAAATATTTGAAATATCATTTCGATTCCATAAAGTTCCGATGGTTACATCGGAATTTATGGTTAATTTTCATCGCACGAGATAGCCAGGAAAACTTTATATATGTATGTATAAAATGTATATAAATTAGAATTTCAACCCTTTGACGATTCTTCTTGAAACTTTCGGAAAAATCATAGAGAAAACTCAAGAGCACTTAAAAGGTCAATGAGTTAAATATTCCATATGGTATAAGGGAACAAGTATTTTTTCTTATTATTAGGCTTATTGTTGTTATATGCACCATTCAGGCCTGAATAACACTGGTCACCACAAGTGTTGTTTCTTTTTGTTTTTCTGTTATTTGGTATTTCTATGATTTCTATGAAAAAAGGACTGGGAAATAGCTAACAGCTTTATATGTCAAAAAAAAAAATACATTATGTTTCAATTAAACAACATCAAATGGTCTTTTATGGGATGTCCTTGAGTAAACGACTTTAGGTAGATCTCGTTGCAAACTTCAGAAGTAGTCGGCCATCATATGTGAGTCCCACAGCCCCTGAAAGCGCTATTCAATTGTCCTAAGATCCTGATGAAATCTTTCACCCTGCTTTCTACTAAAATCACCCAGATTTTGTGATTTTCTCTAAATGCCAATGCAGAAAGTGGACTTTTATGCTCATGTCACATCCTAGCTTGTGCAAGTTCTATAGCATGCACTTAACTATCTCGACTTGGTCGTCAGATTTCCCTTTTGCCTAGAAAATTACTCATAACCAAAACAAATTAATTCCAAGCTTTGGATTCGACTTCAGTAATTGATTTGTCAAAATAAGGATCTTTCACAAGTAGCCTAATCTGTGTCCCATCAAAAATACCAGCTCCCAATTATTCTGTACTCAATCCTGGAAACTTGCGTGAAAGAAAATTGAAACATTGGCCACTTTTGTCAAACTCCTTCACAAACTGTTTCATTATGCCGAGTTTAATATGAAGTGGTGGAAGTATGATTCGGTCCCGACTGACTAAAGGTACCTTTATAACATTTTTGTTTCAATTTTCAGCTCTTTCCGCACTGGCCAAACTTTCTGTGACTAAGGGTGTTGTTTGTCACGACTGTCCCAGAGACAAATACAACAAGGTGTTTGTGTACCCTCCTTGTTGACCTAAAAGAAAATTAACCATTTTCAGATCAACATAATCTTGATACTTGATTCTTTCCATTACCTCAGAAAAATTTGCGTATTTTTCTTTTGAAAATATCGAATGTGTAATATTAGATATAAATCCGTATTTGTTACCGTCAGCAAAGCAAAACACACTTTGAACTTCTTTTGCTGCTAAAAGACGCCAATCATAAGGTTGGTAGTTTTGTAATCCCATCTGTTGAAAAATACCACCATATTCGTTACAATAAACTGAATCCATCTCTGGAGAAAAATACGGTAACAGATTTTTTTCCAGGGTACGATAAAATGAAAAATATTGGTTTCCGAAGTAAGCAATTTTTTTCTTTTGAACGAGATGCTAAAATTTCAGAAGCTTCTTTCAGTAAGTTCAAATCTCTTACTCTCTCATTTAGTTCTTTCTGATTAAATGGTTGAGATTCTGAAAGGCTACATTTGTAGTCAGAATCAGTCTTCACTTGATGTATTTAGTTTAGGTTTACAGAGATTTTGATCATCCGAAACTTTAGATGTGCTGGGTTGTTCCTCTCGTGATTTTAATTGACGTCGTTGAGCAGAAAATAAGTTAGGATATGACACTTACTTCGATTTCCAGGGTTAGTTCCGGTTATTTTCACAACGAAGAAGTAGCAATGGTCTTCAGGATTTCGAATTTCTCGCCAAATTATGGGTGCTACGAACATTATTGCATCTCTTTTCCAATGAATCATAACCGTAAACATACCACATATTTATGGCATTCAATATGAGGAACCCATAGCTTGTCCTGTTTACACGATTTTATTTTGAAGTATTGTAATACGCAGTTTTCACAAAGTCCGATATAGGTTTTCGATATTTTTCTAATAGATATTCACCACAAATATAGCAAAATTAATCGGGATAAACATCTTCTTGATTAAGCCACAAACAACAACAAAATATATTTAAGAGACCAACAAAAAACGAAAATATGAGTAAAAATAGTAAATGAGGGTAGTCAGTTAGCTATAACTCAAAAAAAAGAGCTGTAAGAGAAAAATTGTTGCCATATTTGGAAAATACGCGTCAATTTGAGATGAAAATAAAAAAATTCCAGGAAACAAATAATTTAATTTTTTTGTTGACCAGTGTGATCCAAGATCAAAACATATCAACACATTTTATGGTGGGTTAAGTGCCACTCACGATTTACAGCCCACTGAACTGATAACTCAGAGTTTACTATACAACCGAAATTAAAACGGAAATGGCCCATAAAGTTGGTATGTGAATTACAAAGAAATTCACAATCTATGGAATGAATTTCTAAGAATAGACTAGATATGTTCGAGGTGAGAAATATTCTTGTAAATGGAATTTGATGGATTTTGGTTGAGTATTTATAGAGTGTCTTCAGTTTATTAGTGATACTACATTCTCAAACTGTTAATTGCAAGTTGGATGAGGATCTAATGGTTTTATTTAAATTGGAAAATATGTATGGGACAATAATTTATTTCCATAAAAATGTTTGTTCTACTACAACAATTGATTCACCACCATCTGGCTTTTTCAGGTATTACACAGTACAATGTACTTCTTCAGGTATTACATTGTACTGTGTAATACCTGAAGAAGCCACATCGTGGTGAAGCAATTGTTGTAGTAGTACCAACATTTTTGTGGAAATAAATTACTCTCTCATATATATTTTCTGATTAAAATGAGTTTCCACCAAGTAAAGACCGAATCAATCAAATATTTATTGGTTTTATATTGAAGGATGTTTATTTCAGCCAAAAGGTCCAGTGGTGAGTAATTGTCGGTCTGCTCAATTAAGAGGTTCATTTTAGAGTGATTGCAGATTGCATCAAGACTTATTTTATCCTCGAGAGGTACGATCGATCTAAAAAATACTTCGCGAAATCAGAGTTATCCTACAACTGCATTTCTGACAACTGTCTGTCATTTTCGAATTTTGAACCGAAAATGATATCGAACGGCAAGGCGCTAATAAAGAATAAGAGGTCAAAAATAATTACGATCGGCTGTCTGGTTGGCCTTCAACACTCAAACTTTCAAAGGCTAAATACTGGACACTTTGGACCAAATATCTCTTGAGTGTTATTTTTCGAGAATTTTCGGAATCACAAATCCGATCGTGTTCAAATTGAGCATTTACTACATATAAATAACGACAATGGATCTCATATATAACTGCGTGAAGAGACGAAAATTTAAAAAACATTTTCCATCTTATTTCGGAAAAAAGTATGTGCTTTGTTCAGTATTTCTTTTCACTCTTTCTCACTAATACGTAATGATGCAGATCGAAGAAAGAATAATGTGGAAACTTGAGATTTGTAACTTTTCTGAGAATTCTGTTAAATTTAGAAACAAGTTTTATGAGGACGATTGTTTTAGTATACTATAATAGACGTATCAGTAACGGCGAAATACATTAAACTATCTCAATACTTTACACCGAAACATAAAATTAACAATGCATTCAAAAACATATAATCAATTCAATTTTTTGAACATCACGTTAATTAAAAAAAATAACAGGTTTCCCTTTATTTACTCAGAAAACCTATAGAAGTATATATACCTATCTCAAATTTTTAAAACCATCCTCATTCGTTAACTAAAATGATATAGATTATTTCCACAGTTCATTATTAAGGACGATTATTTTACATCTTAAACTAACTCTATATATTACACAACAATTTTCGGAAATAAGGATAAGAAAAACATTGCAAAAAGGACATACGAATAACCATCAATTTACAGAAATAGCTATTAATAAGAATATGCGAAAAAAGGGATATAAATAACCATAAAATATATTGGGTCCAATTATCGGAACTACCTCACTAAGTAAAAATTATAACAGGCGGGTCTTGCGTAATCTGTTTGGTTGTTTTTGAAAATTTCAAACTTATACCTACAAATTAATACTGTTTCCAAAAGCGTTCTGGTAGTTTTATTTTCATAATAGCTAATTTCATAGTTATTGTTGAAATTACAAATTCTTTCAAATATTATGTACATTTTGGTTACTAGGGACGTATAGGTATTTTGCATCGAAATGACGATGACATAGCAATTCTTTTCGATAAACTTCCTCTGGCTGCTTTTTTTTAAATCCAACCATTTCTGGACTCTGACTAAGTCATATTTGTGGTTAGGAAACCGATGCCTAGGATAAGGGTTGATATTACAACGGGATACTGCAAACCTGCCCACCATATCTACACTATGAAAAATCCATATATATATATATATATATATATTAGGGTGAGCCAAAAATAATTTTTAATTTTTTTTTTCTTAGCTACCATGAAAATCTCATCCGACATGAAAAGAAACAAGTTCTGGTAAGACCTGAGCTCTTAATATTAATATTAAGAGGTGCCTCATGGATATTTTCGATTTCCCATTTAAATAACACAGAAAATTTTGATTTTTTTGTTTGGATTTTTAATGTACACAAACAAATAATTGTTAAGCGAGAATCAACACTTATTTTTATAGGAAATTTACCGATCTACAAAAAAGGTCTGAAACATTTTTTGTCTGAGTCAATTCATTCAAAGTTATTCGTAGTTAAAGTCCAACAGAAAATTAAAAAATGATTTCCACAATTTTTCATCTTATATTACAAAGTAATGGCTAATAAACATAACAAATCATATTTTTTCGATTTATCTCCTCTTTATTTAACAAATTAATAAAATAAATTCATGCAATCTTGTCTTGCTGAACTTAATTGTTAATTTTAATTACTATTTATATATATATATATATATATATATATATATATATATATATATATAGATATGTATATATTGTCATGGAATTCACAGTTAAAGTGAATAATTATTATACATAAATATATTAAGAAAAAGACTCACGGTTGTATATAAGTTGACTCGTTAGAGTGTAACCAGACCAAAATTAATTAAATAATATCCATTCTGATATAAATATTAATAATTAAATTCATAAAAGAAAGTTATGAAGAAAAAGCATATTCAGAGTACATAACGACTAGTCTAATGAAAATTCCTTGAACGGTAATCAAAAATCAGTAATATTGTTGACAATTGATAAATAAAATTAACCCGGAGATCTCAATTTACAATTATTCAATGTAAAATCTGCATTAGTTGCAAGGAATAGAAGTAATTTGAATTTAGATATCTAGTTTGAAATTGATGAAGAAATTGTTGAAAAAATTTGTTATTATCATGAATTATATATGAACTTCGGTGAAATTATTGACACAAAACAAGCTAAATTAAATATAACTCAGCAGAATGATGTAAATAGGACAAATTTGATAAAAATTCAATTAATTGAATGAAAGATAGCATCTACGTCAGATATTCTGAAATGATTAATGTAAGAGATATCCTTCAAGATGTTAAGGCACCAATAGAATTGTAAAAACATCTGAGCTAAAGAAATGTATTCAATTTTGTAAGTAATATTGAATAATTTATGTGTTATAAGCATTAGAAATCAAACTTTGTCAAATTTTGAGATTTGAAATGCTGTACGGATGAAAAGCAAGACTTTCACTGTTTTGTTCAAAATGAAACATACATCAAATTGTAGTTTAAAAAATAAGCTTATTTTCAACAGTCATTTCAAACCAAGAAATATTGTAAATTTTAAAGCATCATTTTTTAATAATTTTGACAGAAGCTAGTAATTTTTCTTGAAAACTATAAATAGGACAGACACAGAAAAATTTGGATCAGTCTCCAAATATTCAGATTAGTGTCCATGTCGGTCCATAATTAAAAAGTTCCAAATAGTATCATCATCTAAAAAAATAAGATTATTTGGTTATTGTGAATTGAAATTGAATCCAGGAAATACGTTACATAAGTATTGTGAATGAAAACATCCCCAATAACAATCAAGGATACATCAATTTATATAATATAATTATAATATAAAATAATGTCTAATAATAATATATAATATAATACATAATTTTATATCCATAAGAAGCAATCAACTAAGTGAGCTGGGAGACATCAAAGGAACATTGTTAATGGACAATTAAACTAACCAGAGGTAGAAATTAGTTTATTTATGTGAAATTTTCCAATTTAAAATTCCAAAGCGAATCATTACTTGTTTACGTTAGAATTACGTATTTTAGATATTAAGATAAGGTTAGGTTAGAACATAGAATTAGAATTATGATTATTAATCAATGATTATAATATTTCAAATAACTTTCATATAATATATAATATATTTAAAAAAAAATCAACCTATTTAAAAGTCAAATTGAACCCTCCCTCAAAGATCAAATCAAATTTAATAATATTTAAATTTCAATTATTAGAATTAATAGAACATAGAATTAGAATTATGATTATTAATCAATGATTATAATATTTCAAATAACTTTCATATAATATATAATATATTTAAAAAAACATCAACCTATTCAAAAGTCAAATTGAACCCTCCCTCAAAGATCAAATCAAATTTAATAATATTTAAATTTCTATTATTCAAAATTATAATCTTAAGAGCTAGCTGGCAACTAGATACAAGGGTGATCTAAATAGTATTCATTCAGAAATTTTATTTATTAATACTATAACAATATATATATATATATATATAATACAATAACAATATATATATATATATATATATATATTGTTATAGTATTAATAAATAAAATTTCTGAATGAATACTATTTAGATCACCCTTGTATCTAGTTGCTTATAATATAATATTATATTATATATAAACATATATATATATATATATATATATATTTATATATATATATATATATATATATATATATATATATATATATGTATATATATAATATAATATTATATTATAAGCAACTAGATACAAGGGTGATCTAAATAGTATTCATTCAGAAATTTTATTTATTAATACTATAACAATATATAACATATATATATATATATATATATATATATATATATAAATATATATATATATATATATATATATATATATATGTATATATATATATATATATATATAAATATATATATATATATATATATATATATATAAATATATATATATATATATATATATAATAAATATTACATATATATATATATATATATATATAATTTTTTTAAATTGTTTAAAAATTTTTTAAAATATTTATATTATTTTATATACCTTCTATCAAGAATGACCTCTATTTACGTTATATATATATCCGTGTATCTGGATATTTTACACATTCATCTAACTCAAAATGGTCGCGATGTAGATAAACTACCTACCATAGCCACATTATATGTTTGTTTTGATTTTGTTTGTGGCAACTGCACATGAGAGACACTGTTTCAGTTTTTATGAACTAACGAAAGAAAAGTAAAGCAACCCTCAATTGTGAATGTGCATCATCGGTAGAGTCTCGTAGTCGGGATTCCTAGTCGGGATTCCTTAACAATATTAATAGTTTGTGTATGCCACTAGCTGTGTCTTGTAGTATTTGAAATTCAATGATGTTTACTTAGGACGACTCATTTCGCGTTCAATTCTTATGAATTGGTACTTATTGCAGCATTTGTTACGAAAGTATAATATTTCACTATTCTTGACTCTCAAAATACTGAATTTCAAGTTGTTTTTCATTCAATATTTAATTATTTCCACGACATAATTATCCACAATTACATTACCGACCATTTTTTCATTGAAAATTTCATATTTATCCTTATTTTCTCTCAATCACTGTCAACAATTTCATTAAACTCTATATGTTCTCATGCAGCATTGTCAAACTGTGCTTTACGCTTTGTTATATGTTATTTGAAGATAATGATTTACACAGGCCTACAAAACTTTGTTTTTGGTACTGAAGATTGCAGAACATATTCACGCTAGATATGATATTTCATCCTGACACTCTTACCCTCTGACCCTCAGAAGCTGTAGCTTGTGTGAGGTAGGAGATCATTGTGTTCTGGTTAGACTTTGTAACAGTCTCCTACGCCACTTTGTGCACTCTTAATTTTTGACCCTACAAGAAAATGGTGTCTTAGCGAGCAAATTTATTTCCTCGCTAGGGTCCACCGGCGCTCATATGGTGAAGAACTAAATCCAAAGATGAAAACAGTTTTTTCTTCTATCGACTATTTTTTTAGGTTACTCAACTTTTCTATTAACGCGCTTTTGATCAATGCTTATTTGAGTAAAAGTGTTCTTAAATCATTATATACGGTAAAATCAAGGTATATCGTTGGCTTTGGGACTGCGGTAAAACCCTAATTATCCTTCTAGCCATAAAATAACATAAATAGAGGTTAATTCTTGATAGAAGGTATACAAAATTATTTAAATATTTAAAAAATTTTTTAAAAAATTTAAAATTTTTTTTTAAAATTAGCCTTCCACATATTTAATTCCAAAAGATTATATTTAATGATTATAACTTCTGAAAATAAATTAAAATAATGTCGTATAAGTACCACTTATATCATGGAATATAAAATAAACATTCATTATAAGACATCCGAATGGTATAACAAAATCCAATAAATAAAAATTATTAACCAAAATCCTATAAATTAAATATTTTGAATAGACAAAATTTTGTTTCTGCTGATCAATTTTATGAAAACCAATATCTTTCAAGAATATCCAAAATAATCTTAAGAATTTCATCATAAAACTATCTTACTTAGACTATTCAATATTATTGGATATCTAACCAAGGTACTTTATATAAAATCTCAAGATATGTAAAACATTACTGAAAAACAAGTTTTAAGATCAACTTTGCTTCATCAGTATTCAAATAATTCATATTCAAAAAATATAACATCAATTAACAACAAATATTCACTTATCCTTCAATCTTCTAGAAATAGTTCTACCGAAATGAAACCTTTAAATGTGGTGAGGAACGGTTCACTACACACAAAAATATATCTGTGGTTTACCCTTGATCTAGAAGATTGAAAGACAATTTAACGGCCTCTGCTATAGCACAAGGACTATTTGATTAAAGAATGTTAAGGAAACCAAATAATTATATATTATGAATAATATAACATAAATAGAGGTTAATTCTTGATAGAAGGTATATAAAATTATTTAAATATTTTAAAAATTTAAAAATTTTTTTTAAAATTAGCGTTCTACATATTTAATTCCAAAAGATTATATTTAATGATTATAACTTCTGAAAATAAATTAAAATAATGTCGTATAAGTACCACTCATATCATGACATATAAAATAAACATTCATTATAAGACATCCGAATTGTATAACAAATTCCAATAAATAAAAATTATTAACCAAAATCCTATAAATTAAATATTTTGAATAGACAAAATTTTGTTTCTGCTGATCAATCTTATGAAAACCAATATCTTTCAAGAATCTCCAACATAATCTTAAGAATTTCATCATAAAACTATCTTACTTAGACTATTCAATATTATTGGATATCTAACCAAGGTACTTTATATAAAAACTCAAGATATGTAAAACATTACTGAAAAACAAGTTTTAAGATCAACTTTGCTTCATCAGTATTCAAATAATTCATATTCAAAAAATATAACATCAATTAACAACAAATATTCACTTACCCTTCAATCTTCTAGAAATAGTTCTACCGAAATGAAACCTTTAAATGTGGTGAGGAACGGTTCAGTAAACACAAAAATATATCTGTGGTTTACCCTTGATCTAGAAGATTGAAAGACAATTTAACGGCCTCTGCTATAGCACAAGGACTATCTGATTAAATAATGTTAAGGAAACCAAATAATTATATATTATGAATAAAATAACATAAATAGAGATTAATTCTTGATAGAAGGTATATAAAATTATTTAAAAAATTTAAAAATTTTTTTTTTTTAATTTTTTTATAGTTATAATCATTAAATATAATCTTTTGGAATTAAATATGTAGAAGGCTAATTTTATAAAATTTTTTTAAATTTTTTTGAAATTTTTAAAATATTTAAATAATTCTAGCCATAAATTATCCCTCTTCGGAGACAGAGTTCGAACAAAATAAATATTATAATTCCCTAATGAAACAATTTTAAAGCTAAAAATTTCTGTGTGAAATCATACTTTTAGCTGGCCCATTATCAATCTATTGTTAGTCTCTCATTGAATTAGGTAGTTCTCAGTGTGATATTAAAGTCCCTTGATAAAGAAAAAAAAGTGTTCTATCTGATGAAAAACTCTATCATTAAAATTAATGTACAGCTTGAAGACTCAACCTGTATATTTAAATTATGCGATATACGCAAACTAATTATATTCATTTTAATTTTTTAATCTACCCATATGAATATAGTATATCACTGGGTGAATTGTTCGTCAGGACATGGACTCATTACTCTCTAGTGTTACCCAAAATATGGCATATGTATCCAGAAAAATCTAATTTCATCTATTTGTGAAAAGCGATATAGCTGACTTTCAAGATAACGTATTTTACCATCTGTGAAAGTGTATACACGAATCTCCCCCAATAAACTGGTGGAATATTTTCGAAATATTGAAAATATTTATCACTTAAGTTTTCACAAACATTCTCATTACTTAAAGTCAAACTAAATGATTTCAATTTGGCGGGACCTGCAATACCACTAAAAGAAATTTATATTTTGGGAAATCACGAACGTAACCTTCCAATGATGGCTTAAATTATACTCCGCAAATTCCTGTCTGAAATTATTTTATTCATGAACAAACGACCGAGTGAACGCAATTTGAATTGAAACAATATCAGCTGTCGATCCAATGTTGTTCTTTGAGACCAACTATCAAAACATATCAAAATGTGGAAAATATAGTCTAATTAATTAGATTGAGCGTTACAGCACTGAACTAATGAGATGTCAACAAGCATTGAAATATAAGCATGTCTGCTATTTACGTCCTGTTATACAGTTATACGTTACTATTATCATCCTAGTTTGCTCTGTCTCAATTCGAAAAACTTCTCATGACACTCTCAGTCACATCTTCAGTTACTATTTATATATTTATATACATATAATATATATTAGTATCAATTTTGTTTTTAAGAGTCTATGATTTATATGATTTGATTTGAATATAAGGGTTATACGACTTGTTTTACTGGGAGAATTTAAATATTTCTCTTTATTCTTTACCAAGCTTTCGAATTGTTTTATTTGTTTCTTCTTCAGGGCTTCTGAAATACAATACAAATTTTGATTTTAACATTCAGTTCTGGCAATTTACTTACTGAATGCTAGGTTATTTGGGAAGTTCAGCTTAGCTATTACACAAAACATCGTATAGGAATTTGAAACAAATATTCTATATGGGACGTAACGTTCTTGAACAAACTACTTAAAAACATTCATAATAAATAGATTGTTAGTATAATTTAAGAAAGTGTTTGCAATTTATTGTATAAACTCGTTGATTTTGTTTACATTTTAACTGTTTTGATTTTATGGTGTCTTCATCGACCGGGCCATCATAGAATCTCATGTGTTCTCCCGATTGTTCCAACAAACACCCATATATGTTACTTAGCTTATTTGGATTTTTTTCTGTTGATAATATTTTTTCTTTCATTAATTTCTTTCATTTCCAAAACCAATCTGTCCCGACAATTTCTTTCTGTTTTCAATACTTTCATGTATTCGAAATTTATCCTGTGATGCAAGTTGAATAAATGTAATGCCAGTGCGCATTGTTCAGGATGTTTTGTGATGTCAGATTCATGTAATGCCATTCTATTTTTTAGCCATTGAGAGGTCTGTCCTAAATATAGTTTTTCGCATTTCTCAAATTTGACCTCAGAAACAACATTATTTTTTAGTGGTGTTGGAAGTGGGTCCTTCAATTTTATATATATATATATATATATACAAGGAAAATTTTTTTCAGGGATGTCGACTGAAAGGAGGCTTGTTGGTTACTCTTTATTTCTTGCCTAGCTTTCGGAAAACATTGTTTCCATCTTCAGGGCCAAAAATGTGAGGTTATTCCTCAGTATAAATCATCAATAAATTAGTTAAAAACATTTAGATATACGAAAGCACATTGTAAATAATTCAACACGTATTCACAGTTTAAAAGAGACGTAATTAAATTAACTTAACCTTAAAATTAAAAAAAGTATTTTATCACAGAGTATCACAGTATCGGTCTTTCGCTCACAGAGTGTTCAGTCTTCATAATGGTCTTATCCGTTTTTATTCATCCAAAGGTCCATCATAATATTCAGCTTCCTTTTTGTTGGGGTATGTCAGCAAATATGTATATACATTACTTAAATTTTGTGTGTCACTTTTCCTGTTTATTGGATTGCTCTGGTTCCTTATGTTGATCATCTCGAGTAGGAGTCGTTTATTGTATTTGGTCTGTGTTGCCAGTATCTCTGTATCCTCAAAGTTAATCTCATGCTTTTCCTCTACCGCGTGTGTGGTCAATGCGCATCGTTGGTTATTGTTTACGATATCACTTCTATGTAGGGCCAGTCTGTTCTTCAGCCATTGGGACGTTTGACCCACATAAGTGTTTTCACACTCTCCACATTTTATCTTGTACACCACATTAGATCTAAGTAGTTTCGGTGTTGGATCTTTAAGTTTGCTATATAATCTTGAAATTGTTTTTGTATTATAAGTTGCGATTTTGATTTCTTCATTTTTGAAACAGATTTTTATTTTACTTGTCAAATTTCCAATGTTTGGTAGGCTACCATATTTGGTGGTCTCTGTCTCTCCGCCTGTGTGTGTCTCTGTATCTTCAGTGTCGGGAGGTTTGGGTTCTATCTGGTTTATGTTTCTTGTGCATGACTCAAATAATAACTTTGCTAGCATTCCCCTTGGATAAGAATTCTCTTTAAATATCTGGAACAACTTTTTTAAATTCGCATCCACCAAATCTGGGTGACAAATGTTCTCAATTCTTGCTTTCATCTGTTTAATGCAATTTATCTTGACCTGTATTGGATGTTCAGATTTATAATGAATGAACTTGTTTGACGCAGAGTCCTTTCTATACCAGTCCAGTTTAATCATGTTATTCACCCTGCAGACCCTGGTGTCAAAAAAGGGTACTGTTCTGTTTGCATCTTCTTTCTCTATCGTGAACTGAATATGTGGGTCGTAGCTATTGAAAACCTGTAGTATCTCATCTGATCCATCATGTGGAAGCGCCAGTATTAGATCATCAACAAATTTTTTTATGAAAACGAGACTATAAGACAGCAAGGGTATACACACATCGAGCAGGTGGTCCATAACATACAATGACAGAATAGGGCTGAGTTTCGAGCCCATGGCACAGCCAAAGCTCTGCACATAGAATTCTTCATGAAATGTGAAGTAGTTGTTACTTAATACAAATTCTATCATCTCTATGAACAATGCCTTTGGAATATTGCAGTGCTGTTCAATTTTTGGCCATTTATTATTGATCACTTTAATAACCAATTCATTGTATATATTTCCGAATAAGTTGATCACGTCCAATGAAGTCAGTTCATAACCATCTGGGATTGTTAAGTTGTTCATACATCTAGAAAATTCAAAGGAGTCCTTTATGTAGTAGTTATTTTCTCTGTCATATGCGTTCGATAAAATATTGGCTAAAAACTCAGCCAAGTTAGATGTGGGGCTTTGTATGCTAGCTACTATTGGTCTAAGTGGGTGTCCAGTTTTGTGAATTTTTTTGGATTTCCATATATTTTTGGACATACAGAGTTGTAGCATTTCATGATTTTTGCTTGTTCCTTACTGATTGCATTTATATTTGAAAGTTTGGTTGCATGGAGTACAAACAACATCAAGTTGGCATCAGCCAGAAATAGGAGAATATTTTTACTAGAATGCAGGAGAAGAAATCTAGTCCCAAACCATGTGAACCACAGCATAAAAAGTGTCCAAAAGCTTTTCGAAATAGAGGGAGGAAAAACTCTAAATAGAAGAATCGGCAACTTTAACAACAGGTTGACAAACTCTATTTCAAGATTAGAAATTAACCATGTAAACTTGAAGATCACTCTCCTGGAAAAAGCTAACAGAGATATCATGAAGATATTAGGAAACATCCTACCACAAGAAATGATAAAAGAGTTCAGAAGAAGACAGCTAATACTTTACAACAAACAATTCCATAAGATAAAACAAGCGAACATAAGAAAAATTGAGAGATTAATGGAAATGAACAAACCAAATTGGAATAGACAAGAAAAATGGTTTAAAAATTTGTCGTCAATACAAATTCCTGAAGATGTAGAGAACTTTCTATCATTAGGTTCTAAGTTTAGTGTAGCAGTACCTGTAAGTGAAATACCTATGAACAATCTAATTACCGATGTGGAGGACATAATACAGAAAACACCTGAAGAAAATAAAGACCTGTATAGAACAAAAATCTGTAGTCTTATAACCAATTACATACACAAAAATAGGGATGTAACATACCAAACGGACAGACCATACAAAATTACGAGAGAGTTTCTGAAAAATAATCAAAACCTGATCATTCTTAATAGCGATAAGGGCTCAGTCACTGTTGCGATGGATAGAGAGGATTATGTCAGGGGAATGCATTTGATAATAAATTCAGACAGTTTCAAACGAATACCCAGAGACCCGACAAGCACAGTACAAAAGAAATGTAATAACTATGCAACCAAACTTTCAAATATAAATGCAATCAGTAAGGAACAAGCAAAAATCATGAAATGCTACAACTCTGTATGTCCAAAAATATATGGAAATCCAAAAAAATTCACAAAACTGGACACCCACTTAGACCAATAGTAGCTAGCATACAAAGCCCCACATCTAACTTGGCTGAGTTTTTAGCCAATATTTTATCGAACGCATATGACAGAGAAAATAACTACTACATAAAGGACTCCTTTGAATTTTCTAGATGTATGAACAACTTAACAATCCCAGATGGTTATGAACTGACTTCATTGGACGTGATCAACTTATTCGGAAATATATACAATGAATTGGTTATTAAAGTGATCAATAATAAATGGCCAAAAATTGAACAGCACTGCAATATTCCAAAGGCATTGTTCATAGAGATGATAGAATTTGTATTAAGTAACAACTACTTCACATTTCATGAAGAATTCTATGTGCAGAGCTTTGGCTGTGCCATGGGCTCGAAACTCAGCCCTATTCTGTCATTGTATGTTATGGACCACCTGCTCGATGTGTGTATACCCTTGCTGTCTTATAGTCTCGTTTTCATAAAAAAATTTGTTGATGATCTAATACTGGCGCTTCCACATGATGGATCAGATGAGATACTACAGGTTTTCAATAGCTACGACCCACATATTCAGTTCACGATAGAGAAAGAAGATGCAAACAGAACAGTACCCTTTTTGGACACCAGGGTCTGCAGGGTGAATAACATGATTAAACTGGACTGGTATAGAAAGGACTCTGCGTCAAACAAGTTCATTCATTATAAATCTGAACATCCAATACAGGTCAAGATAAATTGCATTAAACAGATGAAAGCAAGAATTGAGAACATTTGTCACCCAGATTTGGTGGATGCGAATTTAAAAAAGTTGTTCCAGATATTTAAAGAGAATTCTTATCCAAGGGGAATGCTAGCAAAGTTATTATTTGAGTCATGCACAAGAAACATAAACCAGATAGAACCCAAACCTCCCGACACTGAAGATACAGAGACACACACAGGCGGAGAGACAGAGACCACCAAATATGGTAGCCTACCAAACATTGGAAATTTGACAAGTAAAATAAAAAACTGTTTCAAAAATGAAGAAATCAAAATCGCAACTTATAATACAAAAACAATTTCAAGATTATATAGCAAACTTAAAGATCCAACACCGAAACTACTTAGATCTAATGTGGTGTACAAGATAAAATGTGGAGAGTGTGAAAACACTTATGTGGGTCAAACGTCCCAATGGCTGAAGAACAGACTGGCCCTACATAGAAGTGATATCGTAAACAATAACCAACGATGCGCATTGACCACACACGCGGTAGAGGAAAAGCATGAGATTAACTTTGAGGATACAGAGATACTGGCAACACAGACCAAATACAATAAACGACTCCTACTCGAGATGATCAACATAAGGAACCAGAGCAATCCAATAAACAGGAAAAGTGGCACACAAAATTTAAGTAATGTATATACATATTTGCTGACATACCCCAACAAAAAGGAAGCTGAATATTATGATGGACCTTTGGATGAATAAAAACGGATAAGACCATTATGAAGACTGAACACTCTGTGAGCGAAATACCGATACTGTGATACTCTGTGATAAAATACTTTTTTTAATTTTAAGGTTAAGTTAATTTAATTTCGTCTCTTTTAAACTGTGAATACGTGTTGAATTATTTACAATGTGCTTTCGTATATCTAAATGTTTTTAACTAATTTATTGATGATTTATACTGAGGAATAACCTCACATTTTTGGCCCTGAAGATGGAAACAATGTTTTCCGAAAGCTAGGCAAGAAATAAAGAGTAACCAACAAGCCTCCTTTCAGTCGACATCCCTGAAAAAAATTTTCCTTGTTCACATAGAGTACGACTGTTACATAGACATTAATATTACAAAATGAGATTTTATGGTAACATCACCACAATGTATAGTCAAAACGAATCAATAAAGTTGAAGACATGGAGTACAAACAACATCAAGTTGGCATCAGCCAGAAATAGGAGAATATTTTTACTAGAATGCAGGAGAAGAAATCTAGTCCCAAACCATGTGAACCACAGCATAAAAAGTGTCCAAAAGCTTTTCGAAATAGAGGGAGGAAAAACTCTAAATAGAAGAATCGACAACTTTAACAACAGGTTGACAAACTCTATTTCAAGATTAGAAATTAACCATGTAAACTTGAAGATCACTCTCCTGGAAAAAGCTAACAGAGATATCATGAAGATATTAGGAAACATCCTACCACAAGAAATGATAAAAGAGTTCAGAAGAAGACAGCTAATACTTTACAACAAACAATTCCATAAGATAAAACAAGCGAACATAAGAAAAATTGAGAGATTAATGGAAATGAACAAACCAAATTGGAATAGACAAGAAAAATGGTTCAACAATTTGTCGTCAATACAAATTCCTGAAGATGTAGAGAACTTTCTATCATTAGGTTCTAAGTTTAGTGTAGCAGTACCTGTAAGTGAAATACCTATGAACAATCTAATTACCGATGTGGAGGACATAATACAGAAAACACCTGAAGAAAATAGAGACCTGTATAGAACAAAAATCTGTAGTCTTATAACCAATTACATACACAAAAATAGGGATGTAACATACCAAACGGACAGACCATACAAAATTACGAGAGAGTTTCTGAAAAATAATCAAAACCTGATCATTCTTAATAGCGATAAGGGCTCAGTCACTGTTGCGATGGATAGTGAGGATTATGTCAGGGGAATGCATTTGATAATAAATTCAGACAGTTTCAAACGAATACCCAGAGACCCGACAAGCACAGTACAAAAGAAATGTAATAACTATGCAACCAAACTTTCAAATATAAATGCAATCAGTAAGGAACAAGCAAAAATCATGAAATGCTACAACTCTGTATGTCCAAAAATATATGGAAATCCAAAAAAATTCACAAAACTGGACACCCACTTAGACCAATAGTAGCTAGCATACAAAGCCCCACATCTAACTTGGCTGAGTTTTTAGCCAATATTTTATCGAACGCATATGACAGAGAAAATAACTAGTACATAAAGGACTCCTTTGAATTTTCTAGATGTATGAACAACTTAACAATCCCAGATGGTTATGAACTGACTTCATTGGACGTGATCAACTTATTCGGAAATATATACAATGAATTGGTTATTAAAGTGATCAATAATAAATGGCCAAAAATTGAACAGCACTGCAATATTCCAAAGGCATTGTTCATAGAGATGATAGAATTTGTATTAAGTAACAACTACTTCACATTTCATGAAGAATTCTATGTGCAGAGCTTTGGCTGTGCCATGGGCTCGAAACTCAGCCCTATTCTGTCATTGTATGTTATGGACCACCTGCTCGATGTGTGTATACCCTTGCTGTCTTATAGTCTCGTTTTCATAAAAAAATTTGTTGATGATCTAATACTGGCGCTTCCACATGATGGATCAGATGAGATACTACAGGTTTTCAATAGCTACGACCCACATATTCAGTTCACGATAGAGAAAGAAGATGCAAACAGAACAGTACCCTTTTTGGACACCAGGGTCTGCAGGGTGAATAACATGATTAAACTGGACTGGTATAGAAAGGACTCTGCGTCAAACAAGTTCATTCATTATAAATCTGAACATCCAATACAGGTCAAGATAAATTGCATTAAACAGATGAAAGCAAGAATTGAGAACATTTGTCACCCAGATTTGGTGGATGCGAATTTAAAAAAGTTGTTCCAGATATTTAAAGAGAATTCTTATCCAAGGGGAATGCTAGCAAAGTTATTATTTGAGTCATGCACAAGAAACATAAACCAGATAGAACCCAAACCTCCCGACACTGAAGATACAGAGACACACACAGGCGGAGAGATAGAGACCACCAAATATGGTAGCCTACCAAACATTGGAAATTTGACAAGTAAAATAAAAAACTGTTTCAAAAATGAAGAAATCAAAATCGCAACTTATAATACAAAAACAATTTCAAGATTATATAGCAAACTTAAAGATCCAACACCGAAACTACTTAGATCTAATGTGGTGTACAAGATAAAATGTGGAGAGTGTGAAAACACTTATGTGGGTCAAACGTCCCAATGGCTGAAGAACAGACTGGCCCTACATAGAAGTGATATCGTAAACAATAACCAACGATGCGCATTGACCACACACGCGGTAGAGGAAAAGCATGAGATTAACTTTGAGGATACAGAGATACTGGCAACACAGACCAAATACAATAAACGACTCCTACTCGAGATGATCAACATAAGGAACCAGAGCAATCCAATAAACAGGAAAAGTGACACACAAAATTTAAGTAATGTATATACATATTTGCTGACATACCCCAACAAAAAGGAAGCTGAATATTATGATGGACCTTTGGATGAATAAAAACGGATAAGACCATTATGAAGACTGAACACTCTGTGAGCGAAAGACCGATACTGTGATACTCTGTGATAAAATACTTTTTTTAATTTTAAGGTTAAGTTAATTTAATTACGTCTCTTTTAAACTTTGAATACGTGTTGAATTATTTACAATGTGCTTTCGTATATCTAAATGTTTTTAACTAATTTATTGATGATTTATACTGAGGAATAACCTCACATTTTTGGCCCTGAAGATGGAAACAATGTTTTCCGAAAGCTAGGCAAGAAATAAAGAGTAACCAACAAGCCTCCTTTCAGTCGACATCCCTGAAAAAAAAAAAAATTTTCCTTGTTCACATAGAGTACGACTGTTGAATAGACATTAATATTACAAAATGGGATTTTATGGCAACATCACCACAATGTATAGTCAAAACGAATCAATAAAGTTGAAGACATGGAGTACAAACAACATCAAGTTGGCATCAGCCAGAAATAGGAGAATATTTTTACTAGAATGCAGGAGAAGAAATCAAGTCCCAAACCATGTGAACCACAGCATAAAAAGTGTCCAAAAGCTTTTCGAAATAGAGGGAGGAAAAACTCTAAATAGAAGAATCGACAACTTTAACAACAGGTTGACAAACTCTATTTCAAGATTAGAAATTAACCATGTAAACTTGAAGATCACTCTCCTGGAAAAAGCTAACAGAGATATCATGAAGATATTAGGAAACATCCTACCACAAGAAATGATAAAAGAGTTCAGAAGAAGACAGCTAATACTTTACAACAAACAATTCCATAAGATAAAACAAGCGAACATAAGAAAAATTGAGAGATTAATGGAAATGAACAAACCAAATTGGAATAGACAAGAAAAATGGTTTAAAAATTTGTCGTCAATACAAATTCCTGAAGATGTAGAGAACTTTCTATCATTAGGTTCTAAGTTTAGTGTAGCAGTACCTGTAAGTGAAATACCTATGAACAATCTAATTACCGATGTGGAGGACATAATACAGAAAACACCTGAAGAAAATAGAGACCTGTATAGAACAAAAATCTGTAGTCTTATAACCAATTACATACACAAAAATAGGGATGTAACATACCAAACGGACAGACCATACAAAATTACGAGAGAGTTTCTGAAAAATAATCAAAACCTGATCATTCTTAATAGCGATAAGGGCTCCGTCACTGTTGCGATGGATAGAGAGGATTATGTCAGGGGAATGCATTTGATAATAAATTCAGACAGTTTCAAACGAATACCCAGAGACCCGACAAGCACAGTACAAAAGAAATGTAATAACTATGCAACCAAACTTTCAAATATAAATGCAATCAGTAAGGAACAAGCAAAAATCATGAAATGCTACAACTCTGTATGTCCAAAAATATATGGAAATCCAAAAAAATTCACAAAACTGGACACCCACTTAGACCAATAGTAGCTAGCATACAAAGCCCCACATCTAACTTGGCTGAGTTTTTAGCCAATATTTTATCGAACGCATATGACAGAGAAAATAACTACTACATAAAGGACTCCTTTGAATTTTCTAGATGTATGAACAACTTAACAATCCCAGATGGTTATGAACTGACTTCATTGGACGTGATCAACTTATTCGGAAATATATACAATGAATTGGTTATTAAAGTGATCAATAATAAATGGCCAAAAATTGAACAGCACTGCAATATTCCAAAGGCATTGTTCATAGAGATGATAGAATTTGTATTAAGTAACAACTACTTCACATTTCATGAAGAATTCTATGTGCAGAGCTTTGGCTGTGCCATGGGCTCGAAACTCAGCCCTATTCTGTCATTGTATGTTATGGACCACCTGCTCGATGTGTGTATACCCTTGCTGTCTTATAGTCTCGTTTTCATAAAAAAATTTGTTGATGATCTAATACTGGCGCTTCCACATGATGGATCAGATGAGATACTACAGGTTTTCAATAGCTACGACCCACATATTCAGTTCACGATAGAGAAAGAAGATGCAAACAGAACAGTACCCTTTTTGGACACCAGGGTCTGCAGGGTGAATAACATGATTAAACTGGACTGGTATAGAAAGGACTCTGCGTCAAACAAGTTCATTCATTATAAATCTGAACATCCAATACAGGTCAAGATAAATTGCATTAAACAGATGAAAGCAAGAATTGAGAACATTTGTCACCCAGATTTGGTGGATGCGAATTTAAAAAAGTTGTTCCAGATATTTAAAGAGAATTCTTATCCAAGGGGAATGCTAGCAAAGTTATTATTTGAGTCATGCACAAGAAACATAAACCAGATAGAACCCAAACCTCCCGACACTGAAGATACAGAGACACACACAGGCGGAGAGACAGAGACCACCAAATATGGTAGCCTACCAAACATTGGAAATTTGACAAGTAAAATAAAAAACTGTTTCAAAAATGAAGAAATCAAAATCGCAACTTATAATACAAAAACAATTTCAAGATTATATAGCAAACTTAAAGATCCAACACCGAAACTACTTAGATCTAATGTGGTGTACAAGATAAAATGTGGAGAGTGTGAAAACACTTATGTGGGTCAAACGTCCCAATGGCTGAAGAACAGACTGGCCCTACATAGAAGTGATATCGTAAACAATAACCAACGATGCGCATTGACCACACACGCGGTAGAGGAAAAGCATGAGATTAACTTTGAGGATACAGAGATACTGGCAACACAGACCAAATACAATAAACGACTCCTACTCGAGATGATCAACATAAGGAACCAGAGCAATCCAATAAACAGGAAAAGTGACACACAAAATTTAAGTAATGTATATACATATTTGCTGACATACCCCAACAAAAAGGAAGCTGAATATTATGATGGACCTTTGGATGAATAAAAACGGATAAGACCATTATGAAGACTGAACACTCTGTGAGCGAAAGACCGATACTGTGATACTCTGTGATAAAATACTTTTTTTAATTTAAAGGTTAAGTTAATTTAATTACGTCTCTTTTAAACTGTGAATACGTGTTGAATTATTTACAATGTGCTTTCGTATATCTAAATGTTTTTAACTAATTTATTGATGATTTATACTGAGGAATAACCTCACATTTTTGGCCCTGAAGATGGAAACAATGTTTTCCGAAAGCTAGGCAAGAAATAAAGAGTAACCAACAAGCCTCCTTTCAGTCGACATCCCTGAAAAAAAAAAAAATTTTCCTTGTTCACATAGAGTACGACTGTTAAATAGACATTAATATTACAAAATGGGATTTTATGGTAACATCACCACAATGTATAGTCAAAACGAATCAATAAAGTTGAAGACATGGAGTACAAACAACATCAAGTTGGCATCAGCCAGAAATAGGAGAATATTTTTACTAGAATGCAGGAGAAGAAATCTAGTCCCAAACCATGTGAACCACAGCATAAAAAGTGTCCAAAAGCTTTTCGAAATAGAGGGAGAAAAAACTCTAAATAGAAGAATCGACAACTTTAACAACAGGTTGACAAACTCTATTTCAAGATTAGAAATTAACCATGTAAACTTGAAGATCACTCTCCTGGAAAAAGCTAACAGAGATATCATGAAGATATTAGGAAACATCCTACCACAAGAAATGATAAAAGAGTTCAGAAGAAGACAGCTAATACTTTACAACAAACAATTCCATAAGATAAAACAAGCGAACATAAGAAAAATTGAGAGATTAATGGAAATGAACAAACCAAATTGGAATAGACAAGAAAAATGGTTCAACAATTTGTCGTCAATACAAATTCCTGAAGATGTAGAGAACTTTCTATCATTAGGTTCTAAGTTCAGTGTAGCAGTACCTGTAAGTGAAATACCTATGAACAATCTAATTACCGATGTGGAGGACATAATACAGAAAACACCTGAAGAAAATAGAGACCTGTATAGAACAAAAATCTGTAGTCTTATAACCAATTACATACACAAAAATAGGGATGTAACATACCAAACGGACAGACCATACAAAATTACGAGAGAGTTTCTGAAAAATAATCAAAACCTGATCATTCTTTATAGCGATAAGGGCTCAGTCACTGTTGCGATGGATAGAAAGGATTATGTCAGGGGAATGCATTTGATAATAAATTCAGACAGTTTCAAACGAATACCCAGAGACCCGACAAGCACAGTACAAAAGAAATGTAATAACTATGCAACCAAACTTTCAAATATAAATGCAATCAGTAAGGAACAAGCAAAAATCATGAAATGCTACAACTCTGTATGTCCAAAAATATATGGAAATCCAAAAAAATTCACAAAACTGGACACCCACTTAGACCAATAGTAGCTAGCATACAAAGCCCCACATCTAACTTGGCTGAGTTTTTAGCCAATATTTTATCGAACGCATATGACAGAGAAAATAACTACTACATAAAGGACTCCTTTGAATTTTCTAGATGTATGAACAACTTAACAATCCCAGATGGTTATGAACTGACTTCATTGGACGTGATCAACTTATTTGGAAATATATACAATGAATTGGTTATTAAAGTGATCAATAATAAATGGCCAAAAATTGAACAGCACTGCAATATTCCAAAGGCATTGTTCATAGAGATGATAGAATTTGTATTAAGTAACAACTACTTCACATTTCATGAAGAATTCTATGTGCAGAGCTTTGGCTGTGCCATGGGCTCGAAACTCAGCCCTATTCTGTCATTGTATGTTATGGACCACCTGCTCGATGTGTGTATACCCTTGCTGTCTTATAGTCTCGTTTTCATAAAAAAATTTGTTGATGATCTAATACTGGCGCTTCCACATGATGGATCAGATGAGATACTATAGGTTTTCAATAGCTACGACCCACATATTCAGTTCACGATAGACAAAGAAGATGCAAACAGAACAGTACCCTTTTTGGACACCAGGGTCTGCAGGGTGAATAACATGATTAAACTGGACTGGTATAGAAAGGACTCTGCGTCAAACAAGTTCATTCATTATAAATCTGAACATCCAATACAGGTCAAGATAAATTGCATTAAACAGATGAAAGCAAGAATTGAGAACATTTGTCACCCAGATTTGGTGGATGCGAATTTAAAAAAGTTGTTCCAGATATTTAAAGAGAATTCTTATCCAAGGGGAATGCTAGCAAAGTTATTATTTGAGTCATGCACAAGAAACATAAACCAGATAGAACCCAAACCTCCCGACACTGAAGATACAGAGACACACACAGGCGGAGAGATAGAGACCACCAAATATGGTAGCCTACCAAACATTGGAAATTTGACAAGTAAAATAAAAAACTGTTTCAAAAATGAAGAAATCAAAATCGCAACTTATAATACAAAAACAATTTCAAGATTATATAGCAAACTTAAAGATCCAACACCGAAACTACTTAGATCTAATGTGGTGTACAAGATAAAATGTGGAGAGTGTGAAAACACTTATGTGGGTCAAACGTCCCAATGGCTGAAGAACAGACTGGCCCTACATAGAAGTGATATCGTAAACAATAACCAACGATGCGCATTGACCACACACGCGGTAGAGGAAAAGCATGAGATTAACTTTGAGGATACAGAGATACTGGCAACACAGACCAAATACAATAAACGACTCCTACTCGAGATGATCAACATAAGGAACCAGAGCAATCCAATAAACAGGAAAAGTGACACACAAAATTTAAGTAATGTATATACATATTTGCTGACATACCCCAACAAAAAGGAAGCTGAATATTATGATGGACCTTTGGATGAATAAAAACGGATAAGACCATTATGAAGACTGAACACTCTGTGAGCGAAAGACCGATACTGTGATACTCTGTGATAAAATACTTTTTTTAATTTTAAGGTTAAGTTAATTTAATTACGTCTCTTTTAAACTTTGAATACGTGTTGAATTATTTACAATGTGCTTTCGTATATCTAAATGTTTTTAACTAATTTATTGATGATTTATACTGAGGAATAACCTCACATTTTTGGCCCTGAAGATGGAAACAATGTTTTCCGAAAGCTAGGCAAGAAATAAAGAGTAACCAACAAGCCTCCTTTCAGTCGACATCCCTGAAAAAAAAAAAATTTTCCTTGTTCACATAGAGTACGACTGTTGAATAGACATTAATATTACAAAATGGGATTTTATGGCAACATCACCACAATGTATAGTCAAAACGAATCAATAAAGTTGAAGACATGGAGTACAAACAACATCAAGTTGGCATCAGCCAGAAATAGGAGAATATTTTTACTAGAATGCAGGAGAAGAAATCAAGTCCCAAACCATGTGAACCACAGCATAAAAAGTGTCCAAAAGCTTTTCGAAATAGAGGGAGGAAAAACTCTAAATAGAAGAATCGACAACTTTAACAACAGGTTGACAAACTCTATTTCAAGATTAGAAATTAACCATGTAAACTTGAAGATCACTCTCCTGGAAAAAGCTAACAGAGATATCATGAAGATATTAGGAAACATCCTACCACAAGAAATGATAAAAGAGTTCAGAAGAAGACAGCTAATACTTTACAACAAACAATTCCATAAGATAAAACAAGCGAACATAAGAAAAATTGAGAGATTAATGGAAATGAACAAACCAAATTGGAATAGACAAGAAAAATGGTTTAAAAATTTGTCGTCAATACAAATTCCTGAAGATGTAGAGAACTTTCTATCATTAGGTTCTAAGTTTAGTGTAGCAGTACCTGTAAGTGAAATACCTATGAACAATCTAATTACCGATGTGGAGGACATAATACAGAAAACACCTGAAGAAAATAGAGACCTGTATAGAACAAAAATCTGTAGTCTTATAACCAATTACATACACAAAAATAGGGATGTAACATACCAAACGGACAGACCATACAAAATTACGAGAGAGTTTCTGAAAAATAATCAAAACCTGATCATTCTTAATAGCGATAAGGGCTCCGTCACTGTTGCGATGGATAGAGAGGATTATGTCAGGGGAATGCATTTGATAATAAATTCAGACAGTTTCAAACGAATACCCAGAGACCCGACAAGCACAGTACAAAAGAAATGTAATAACTATGCAACCAAACTTTCAAATATAAATGCAATCAGTAAGGAACAAGCAAAAATCATGAAATGCTACAACTCTGTATGTCCAAAAATATATGGAAATCCAAAAAAATTCACAAAACTGGACACCCACTTAGACCAATAGTAGCTAGCATACAAAGCCCCACATCTAACTTGGCTGAGTTTTTAGCCAATATTTTATCGAACGCATATGACAGAGAAAATAACTACTACATAAAGGACTCCTTTGAATTTTCTAGATGTATGAACAACTTAACAATCCCAGATGGTTATGAACTGACTTCATTGGACGTGATCAACTTATTCGGAAATATATACAATGAATTGGTTATTAAAGTGATCAATAATAAATGGCCAAAAATTGAACAGCACTGCAATATTCCAAAGGCATTGTTCATAGAGATGATAGAATTTGTATTAAGTAACAACTACTTCACATTTCATGAAGAATTCTATGTGCAGAGCTTTGGCTGTGCCATGGGCTCGAAACTCAGCCCTATTCTGTCATTGTATGTTATGGACCACCTGCTCGATGTGTGTATACCCTTGCTGTCTTATAGTCTCGTTTTCATAAAAAAATTTGTTGATGATCTAATACTGGCGCTTCCACATGATGGATCAGATGAGATACTACAGGTTTTCAATAGCTACGACCCACATATTCAGTTCACGATAGAGAAAGAAGATGCAAACAGAACAGTACCCTTTTTGGACACCAGGGTCTGCAGGGTGAATAACATGATTAAACTGGACTGGTATAGAAAGGACTCTGCGTCAAACAAGTTCATTCATTATAAATCTGAACATCCAATACAGGTCAAGATAAATTGCATTAAACAGATGAAAGCAAGAATTGAGAACATTTGTCACCCAGATTTGGTGGATGCGAATTTAAAAAAGTTGTTCCAGATATTTAAAGAGAATTCTTATCCAAGGGGAATGCTAGCAAAGTTATTATTTGAGTCATGCACAAGAAACATAAACCAGATAGAACCCAAACCTCCCGACACTGAAGATACAGAGACACACACAGGCGGAGAGACAGAGACCACCAAATATGGTAGCCTACCAAACATTGGAAATTTGACAAGTAAAATAAAAAACTGTTTCAAAAATGAAGAAATCAAAATCGCAACTTATAATACAAAAACAATTTCAAGATTATATAGCAAACTTAAAGATCCAACACCGAAACTACTTAGATCTAATGTGGTGTACAAGATAAAATGTGGAGAGTGTGAAAACACTTATGTGGGTCAAACGTCCCAATGGCTGAAGAACAGACTGGCCCTACATAGAAGTGATATCGTAAACAATAACCAACGATGCGCATTGACCACACACGCGGTAGAGGAAAAGCATGAGATTAACTTTGAGGATACAGAGATACTGGCAACACAGACCAAATACAATAAACGACTCCTACTCGAGATGATCAACATAAGGAACCAGAGCAATCCAATAAACAGGAAAAGTGACACACAAAATTTAAGTAATGTATATACATATTTGCTGACATACCCCAACAAAAAGGAAGCTGAATATTATGATGGACCTTTGGATGAATAAAAACGGATAAGACCATTATGAAGACTGAACACTCTGTGAGCGAAAGACCGATACTGTGATACTCTGTGATAAAATACTTTTTTTAATTTTAAGGTTAAGTTAATTTAATTACGTCTCTTTTAAACTGTGAATACGTGTTGAATTATTTACAATGTGCTTTCGTATATCTAAATGTTTTTAACTAATTTATTGATGATTTATACTGAGGAATAACCTCACATTTTTGGCCCTGAAGATGGAAACAATGTTTTCCGAAAGCTAGGCAAGAAATAAAGAGTAACCAACAAGCCTCCTTTCAGTCGACATCCCTGAAAAAAAAAAAAAATTTTCCTTGTTCACATAGAGTACGACTGTTAAATAGACATTAATATTACAAAATGGGATTTTATGGTAACATCACCACAATGTATAGTCAAAACGAATCAATAAAGTTGAAGACATGGAGTACAAACAACATCAAGTTGGCATCAGCCAGAAATAGGAGAATATTTTTACTAGAATGCAGGAGAAGAAATCTAGTCCCAAACCATGTGAACCACAGCATAAAAAGTGTCCAAAAGCTTTTCGAAATAGAGGGAGAAAAAACTCTAAATAGAAGAATCGACAACTTTAACAACAGGTTGACAAACTCTATTTCAAGATTAGAAATTAACCATGTAAACTTGAAGATCACTCTCCTGGAAAAAGCTAACAGAGATATCATGAAGATATTAGGAAACATCCTACCACAAGAAATGATAAAAGAGTTCAGAAGAAGACAGCTAATACTTTACAACAAACAATTCCATAAGATAAAACAAGCGAACATAAGAAAAATTGAGAGATTAATGGAAATGAACAAACCAAATTGGAATAGACAAGAAAAATGGTTCAACAATTTGTCGTCAATACAAATTCCTGAAGATGTAGAGAACTTTCTATCATTAGGTTCTAAGTTCAGTGTAGCAGTACCTGTAAGTGAAATACCTATGAACAATCTAATTACCGATGTGGAGGACATAATACAGAAAACACCTGAAGAAAATAGAGACCTGTATAGAACAAAAATCTGTAGTCTTATAACCAATTACATACACAAAAATAGGGATGTAACATACCAAACGGACAGACCATACAAAATTACGAGAGAGTTTCTGAAAAATAATCAAAACCTGATCATTCTTAATAGCGATAAGGGCTCAGTCACTGTTGCGATGGATAGAGAGGATTATGTCAGGGGAATGCATTTGATAATAAATTCAGACAGTTTCAAACGAATACCCAGAGACCCGACAAGCACAGTACAAAAGAAATGTAATAACTATGCAACCAAACTTTCAAATATAAATGCAATCAGTAAGGAACAAGCATTAATCATGAAATGCTACAACTCTGTATGTCCAAAAATATATGGAAATCCAAAAAAATTCACAAAACTGGACACCCACTTAGACCAATAGTAGCTAGCATACAAAGCCCCACATCTAACTTGGCTGAGTTTTTAGCCAATATTTTATCGAACGCATATGACAGAGAAAATAACTACTACATAAAGGACTCCTTTGAATTTTCTAGATGTATGAACAACTTAACAATCCCAGATGGTTATGAACTGACTTCATTGGACGTGATCAACTTATTCGGAAATATATACAATGAATTGGTTATTAAAGTGATCAATAATAAATGGCCAAAAATTGAACAGCACTGCAATATTCCAAAGGCATTGTTCATAGAGATGATAGAATTTGTATTAAGTAACAACTACTTCACATTTCATGAAGAATTCTATGTGCAGAGCTTTGGCTGTGCCATGGGCTCGAAACTCAGCCCTATTCTGTCATTGTATGTTATGGACCACCTGCTCGATGTGTGTATACCCTTGCTGTCTTATAGTCTCGTTTTCATAAAAAAATTTGTTGATGATCTAATACTGGCGCTTCCACATGATGGATCAGATGAGATACTATAGGTTTTCAATAGCTACGACCCACATATTCAGTTCACGATAGAGAAAGAAGATGCAAACAGAACAGTACCCTTTTTGGACACCAGGGTCTGCAGGGTGAATAACATGATTAAAATGGACTGGTATAGAAAGGACTCTGCGTCAAACAAGTTCATTCATTATAAATCTGAACATCCAATACAGGTCAAGATAAATTGCATTAAACAGATGAAAGCAAGAATTGAGAACATTTGTCACCCAGATTTGGTGGATGCGAATTTAAAAAAGTTGTTCCAGATATTTAAAGAGAATTCTTATCCAAGGGGAATGCTAGCAAAGTTATTATTTGAGTCATGCACAAGAAACATAAACCAGATAGAACCCAAACCTCCCGACACTGAAGATACAGAGACACACACAGGCGGAGAGACAGAGACCACCAAATATGGTAGCCTACCAAACATTGGAAATTTGACAAGTAAAATAAAAAACTGTTTCAAAAATGAAGAAATCAAAATCGCAACTTATAATACAAAAACAATTTCAAGATTATATAGCAAACTTAAAGATCCAACACCGAAACTACTTAGATCTAATGTGGTGTACAAGATAAAATGTGGAGAGTGTGAAAACACTTATGTGGGTCAAACGTCCCAATGGCTGAAGAACAGACTGGCCCTACATAGAAGTGATATCGTAAACAATAACCAACGATGCGCATTGACCACACACGCGGTAGAGGAAAAGCATGAGATTAACTTTGAGGATACAGAGATACTGGCAACACAGACCAAATACAATAAACGACTCCTACTCGAGATGATCAACATAAGGAACCAGAGCAATCCAATAAACAGGAAAAGTGACACACAAAATTTAAGTAATGTATATACATATTTGCTGACATACCCCAACAAAAAGGAAGCTGAATATTATGATGGACCTTTGGATGAATAAAAACGGATAAGACCATTATGAAGACTGAACACTCTGTGAGCGAAAGACCGATACTGTGATACTCTGTGATAAAATACTTTTTTTAATTTTAAGGTTAAGTTAATTTAATTACGTCTCTTTTAAACTGTGAATACGTGTTGAATTATTTACAATGTGCTTTCGTATATCTAAATGTTTTTAACTAATTTATTGATGATTTATACTGAGGAATAACCTCACATTTTTGGCCCTGAAGATGGAAACAATGTTTTCCGAAAGCTAGGCAAGAAATAAAGAGTAACCAACAAGCCTCCTTTCAGTCGACATCCCTGAAAAAAAAAAAATTTTCCTTGTTCACATAGAGTACGACTGTTAAATAGACATTAATATTACAAAATGGGATTTTATGGTAACATCACCACAATGTATAGTCAAAACGAATCAATAAAGTTGAAGACATGGAGTACAAACAACATCAAGTTGGCATCAGCCAGAAATAGGAGAATATTTTTACTAGAATGCAGGAGAAGAAATCTAGTCCCAAACCATGTGAACCACAGCATAAAAAGTGTCCAAAAGCTTTTCGAAATAGAGGGAGAAAAAACTCTAAATAGAAGAATCGACAACTTTAACAACAGGTTGACAAACTCTATTTCAAGATTAGAAATTAACCATGTAAACTTGAAGATCACTCTCCTGGAAAAAGCTAACAGAGATATCATGAAGATATTAGGAAACATCCTACCACAAGAAATGATAAAAGAGTTCAGAAGAAGACAGCTAATACTTTACAACAAACAATTCCATAAGATAAAACAAGCGAACATAAGAAAAATTGAGAGATTAATGGAAATGAACAAACCAAATTGGAATAGACAAGAAAAATGGTTCAACAATTTGTCGTCAATACAAATTCCTGAAGATGTAGAGAACTTTCTATCATTAGGTTCTAAGTTCAGTGTAGCAGTACCTGTAAGTGAAATACCTATGAACAATCTAATTACCGATGTGGAGGACATAATACAGAAAACACCTGAAGAAAATAGAGACCTGTATAGAACAAAAATCTGTAGTCTTATAACCAATTACATACACAAAAATAGGGATGTAACATACCAAACGGACAGACCATACAAAATTACGAGAGAGTTTCTGAAAAATAATCAAAACCTGATCATTCTTAATAGCGATAAGGGCTCCGTCACTGTTGCGATGGATAGAGAGGATTATGTCAGGGGAATGCATTTGATAATAAATTCAGACAGTTTCAAACGAATACCCAGAGACCCGACAAGCACAGTACAAAAGAAATGTAATAACTATGCAACCAAACTTTCAAATATAAATGCAATCAGTAAGGAACAAGCAAAAATCATGAAATGCTACAACTCTGTATGTCCAAAAATATATGGAAATCCAAAAAAATTCACAAAACTGGACACCCACTTAGACCAATAGTAGCTAGCATACAAAGCCCCACATCTAACTTGGCTGAGTTTTTAGCCAATATTTTATCGAACGCATATGACAGAGAAAATAACTACTACATAAAGGACTCCTTTGAATTTTCTAGATGTATGAACAACTTAACAATCCCAGATGGTTATGAACTGACTTCATTGGACGTGATCAACTTATTCGGAAATATATACAATGAATTGGTTATTAAAGTGATCAATAATAAATGGCCAAAAATTGAACAGCACTGCAATATTCCAAAGGCATTGTTCATAGAGATGATAGAATTTGTATTAAGTAACAACTACTTCACATTTCATGAAGAATTCTATGTGCAGAGCTTTGGCTGTGCCATGGGCTCGAAACTCAGCCCTATTCTGTCATTGTATGTTATGGACCACCTGCTCGATGTGTGTATACCCTTGCTGTCTTATAGTCTCGTTTTCATAAAAAAATTTGTTGATGATCTAATACTGGCGCTTCCACATGATGGATCAGATGAGATACTATAGGTTTTCAATAGCTACGACCCACATATTCAGTTCACGATAGAGAAAGAAGATGCAAACAGAACAGTACCCTTTTTGGACACCAGGGTCTGCAGGGTGAATAACATGATTAAACTGGACTGGTATAGAAAGGACTCTGCGTCAAACAAGTTCATTCATTATAAATCTGAACATCCAATACAGGTCAAGATAAATTGCATTAAACAGATGAAAGCAAGAATTGAGAACATTTGTCACCCAGATTTGGTGGATGCGAATTTAAAAAAGTTGTTCCAGATATTTAAAGAGAATTCTTATCCAAGGGGAATGCTAGCAAAGTTATTATTTGAGTCATGCACAAGAAACATAAACCAGATAGAACCCAAACCTCCCGACACTGAAGATACAGAGACACACACAGGCGGAGAGACAGAGACCACCAAATATGGTAGCCTACCAAACATTGGAAATTTGACAAGTAAAATAAAAAACTGTTTCAAAAATGAAGAAATCAAAATCGCAACTTATAATACAAAAACAATTTCAAGATTATATAGCAAACTTAAAGATCCAACACCGAAACTACTTAGATCTAATGTGGTGTACAAGATAAAATGTGGAGAGTGTGAAAACACTTATGTGGGTCAAACGTCCCAATGGCTGAAGAACAGACTGGCCCTACATAGAAGTGATATCGTAAACAATAACCAACGATGCGCATTGACCACACACGCGGTAGAGGAAAAGCATGAGATTAACTTTGAGGATACAGAGATACTGGCAACACAGACCAAATACAATAAACGACTCCTACTCGAGATGATCAACATAAGGAACCAGAGCAATCCAATAAACAGGAAAAGTGACACACAAAATTTAAGTAATGTATATACATATTTGCTGACATACCCCAACAAAAAGGAAGC
Organism: Megalocaria dilatata; assembly: GCA_034642435.1. Taxonomy (NCBI): domain Eukaryota; kingdom Metazoa; phylum Arthropoda; class Insecta; order Coleoptera; family Coccinellidae; genus Megalocaria; species Megalocaria dilatata. The sequence goes on along the minus strand of CM067855.1, from coordinate 68,731,223 downwards.
TGAATATTATGATGGACCTTTGGATGAATAAAAACGGATAAGACCATTATGAAGACTGAACACTCTGTGAGCGAAAGACCGATACTGTGATACTCTGTGATAAAATACTTTTTTTAATTTTAAGGTTAAGTTAATTTAATTACGTCTCTTTTAAACTTTGAATACGTGTTGAATTATTTACAATGTGCTTTCGTATATCTAAATATTTTTAACTAATTTATTGATGATTTATACTGAGGAATAACCTCACATTTTTGGCCCTGAAGATGGAAACAATGTTTTCCGAAAGCTAGGCAAGAAATAAAGAGTAACCAACAAGCCTCCTTTCAGTCGACATCCCTGAAAAAAAAAAAAAATTTTCCTTGTTCACATAGAGTACGACTGTTGAATAGACATTAATATTACAAAATGGGATTTTATGGCAACATCACCACAATGTATAGTCAAAACGAATCAATAAAGTTGAAGACATGGAGTACAAACAACATCAAGTTGGCATCAGCCAGAAATAGGAGAATATTTTTACTAGAATGCAGGAGAAGAAATCAAGTCCCAAACCATGTGAACCACAGCATAAAAAGTGTCCAAAAGCTTTTCGAAATAGAGGGAGGAAAAACTCTAAATAGAAGAATCGACAACTTTAACAACAGGTTGACAAACTCTATTTCATGATTAGAAATTAACCATGTAAACTTGAAGATCACTCTCCTGGAAAAAGCTAACAGAGATATCATGAAGATATTAGGAAACATCCTACCACAAGAAATGATAAAAGAGTTCAGAAGAAGACAGCTAATACTTTACAACAAACAATTCCATAAGATAAAACAAGCGAACATAAGAAAAATTGAGAGATTAATGGAAATGAACAAACCAAATTGGAATAGACAAGAAAAATGGTTTAAAAATTTGTCGTCAATACAAATTCCTGAAGATGTAGAGAACTTTCTATCATTAGGTTCTAAGTTTAGTGTAGCAGTACCTGTAAGTGAAATACCTATGAACAATCTAATTACCGATGTGGAGGACATAATACAGAAAACACCTGAAGAAAATAGAGACCTGTATAGAACAAAAATCTGTAGTCTTATAACCAATTACATACACAAAAATAGGGATGTAACATACCAAACGGACAGACCATACAAAATTACGAGAGAGTTTCTGAAAAATAATCAAAACCTGATCATTCTTAATAGCGATAAGGGCTCCGTCACTGTTGCGATGGATAGAGAGGATTATGTCAGGGGAATGCATTTGATAATAAATTCAGACAGTTTCAAACGAATACCCAGAGACCCGACAAGCACAGTACAAAAGAAATGTAATAACTATGCAACCAAACTTTCAAATATAAATGCAATCAGTAAGGAACAAGCAAAAATCATGAAATGCTACAACTCTGTATGTCCAAAAATATATGGAAATCCAAAAAAATTCACAAAACTGGACACCCACTTAGACCAATAGTAGCTAGCATACAAAGCCCCACATCTAACTTGGCTGAGTTTTTAGCCAATATTTTATCGAACGCATATGACAGAGAAAATAACTACTACATAAAGGACTCCTTTGAATTTTCTAGATGTATGAACAACTTAACAATCCCAGATGGTTATGAACTGACTTCATTGGACGTGATCAACTTATTCGGAAATATATACAATGAATTGGTTATTAAAGTGATCAATAATAAATGGCCAAAAATTGAACAGCACTGCAATATTCCAAAGGCATTGTTCATAGAGATGATAGAATTTGTATTAAGTAACAACTACTTCACATTTCATGAAGAATTCTATGTGCAGAGCTTTGGCTGTGCCATGGGCTCGAAACTCAGCCCTATTCTGTCATTGTATGTTATGGACCACCTGCTCGATGTGTGTATACCCTTGCTGTCTTATAGTCTCGTTTTCATAAAAAAATTTGTTGATGATCTAATACTGGCGCTTCCACATGATGGATCAGATGAGATACTACAGGTTTTCAATAGCTACGACCCACATATTCAGTTCACGATAGAGAAAGAAGATGCAAACAGAACAGTACCCTTTTTGGACACCAGGGTCTGCAGGGTGAATAACATGATTAAACTGGACTGGTATAGAAAGGACTCTGCGTCAAACAAGTTCATTCATTATAAATCTGAACATCCAATACAGGTCAAGATAAATTGCATTAAACAGATGAAAGCAAGAATTGAGAACATTTGTCACCCAGATTTGGTGGATGCGAATTTAAAAAAGTTGTTCCAGATATTTAAAGAGAATTCTTATCCAAGGGGAATGCTAGCAAAGTTATTATTTGAGTCATGCACAAGAAACATAAACCAGATAGAACCCAAACCTCCCGACACTGAAGATACAGAGACACACACAGGCGGAGAGACAGAGACCACCAAATATGGTAGCCTACCAAACATTGGAAATTTGACAAGTAAAATAAAAAACTGTTTCAAAAATGAAGAAATCAAAATCGCAACTTATAATACAAAAACAATTTCAAGATTATATAGCAAACTTAAAGATCCAACACCGAAACTACTTAGATCTAATGTGGTGTACAAGATAAAATGTGGAGAGTGTGAAAACACTTATGTGGGTCAAACGTCCCAATGGCTGAAGAACAGACTGGCCCTACATAGAAGTGATATCGTAAACAATAACCAACGATGCGCATTGACCACACACGCGGTAGAGGAAAAGCATGAGATTAACTTTGAGGATACAGAGATACTGGCAACACAGACCAAATACAATAAACGACTCCTACTCGAGATGATCAACATAAGGAACCAGAGCAATCCAATAAACAGGAAAAGTGACACACAAAATTTAAGTAATGTATATACATATTTGCTGACATACCCCAACAAAAAGGAAGCTGAATATTATGATGGACCTTTGGATGAATAAAAACGGATAAGACCATTATGAAGACTGAACACTCTGTGAGCGAAAGACCGATACTGTGATACTCTGTGATAAAATACTTTTTTTAATTTTAAGGTTAAGTTAATTTAATTACGTCTCTTTTAAACTGTGAATACGTGTTGAATTATTTACAATGTGCTTTCGTATATCTAAATGTTTTTAACTAATTTATTGATGATTTATACTGAGGAATAACCTCACATTTTTGGCCCTGAAGATGGAAACAATGTTTTCCGAAAGCTAGGCAAGAAATAAAGAGTAACCAACAAGCCTCCTTTCAGTCGACATCCCTGAAAAAAAAAAAAAATTTTCCTTGTTCACATAGAGTACGACTGTTAAATAGACATTAATATTACAAAATGGGATTTTATGGTAACATCACCACAATGTATAGTCAAAACGAATCAATAAAGTTGAAGACATGGAGTACAAACAACATCAAGTTGGCATCAGCCAGAAATAGGAGAATATTTTTACTAGAATGCAGGAGAAGAAATCTAGTCCCAAACCATGTGAACCACAGCATAAAAAGTGTCCAAAAGCTTTTCGAAATAGAGGGAGAAAAAACTCTAAATAGAAGAATCGACAACTTTAACAACAGGTTGACAAACTCTATTTCAAGATTAGAAATTAACCATGTAAACTTGAAGATCACTCTCCTGGAAAAAGCTAACAGAGATATCATGAAGATATTAGGAAACATCCTACCACAAGAAATGATAAAAGAGTTCAGAAGAAGACAGCTAATACTTTACAACAAACAATTCCATAAGATAAAACAAGCGAACATAAGAAAAATTGAGAGATTAATGGAAATGAACAAACCAAATTGGAATAGACAAGAAAAATGGTTCAACAATTTGTCGTCAATACAAATTCCTGAAGATGTAGAGAACTTTCTATCATTAGGTTCTAAGTTCAGTGTAGCAGTACCTGTAAGTGAAATACCTATGAACAATCTAATTACCGATGTGGAGGACATAATACAGAAAACACCTGAAGAAAATAGAGACCTGTATAGAACAAAAATCTGTAGTCTTATAACCAATTACATACACAAAAATAGGGATGTAACATACCAAACGGACAGACCATACAAAATTACGAGAGAGTTTCTGAAAAATAATCAAAACCTGATCATTCTTAATAGCGATAAGGGCTCAGTCACTGTTGCGATGGATAGAGAGGATTATGTCAGGGGAATGCATTTGATAATAAATTCAGACAGTTTCAAACGAATACCCAGAGACCCGACAAGCACAGTACAAAAGAAATGTAATAACTATGCAACCAAACTTTCAAATATAAATGCAATCAGTAAGGAACAAGCAAAAATCATGAAATGCTACAACTCTGTATGTCCAAAAATATATGGAAATCCAAAAAAATTCACAAAACTGGACACCCACTTAGACCAATAGTAGCTAGCATACAAAGCCCCACATCTAACTTGGCTGAGTTTTTAGCCAATATTTTATCGAACGCATATGACAGAGAAAATAACTACTACATAAAGGACTCCTTTGAATTTTCTAGATGTATGAACAACTTAACAATCCCAGATGGTTATGAACTGACTTCATTGGACGTGATCAACTTATTCGGAAATATATACAATGAATTGGTTATTAAAGTGATCAATAATAAATGGCCAAAAATTGAACAGCACTGCAATATTCCAAAGGCATTGTTCATAGAGATGATAGAATTTGTATTAAGTAACAACTACTTCACATTTCATGAAGAATTCTATGTGCAGAGCTTTGGCTGTGCCATGGGCTCGAAACTCAGCCCTATTCTGTCATTGTATGTTATGGACCACCTGCTCGATGTGTGTATACCCTTGCTGTCTTATAGTCTCGTTTTCATAAAAAAATTTGTTGATGATCTAATACTGGCGCTTCCACATGATGGATCAGATGAGATACTATAGGTTTTCAATAGCTACGACCCACATATTCAGTTCACGATAGAGAAAGAAGATGCAAACAGAACAGTACCCTTTTTGGACACCAGGGTCTGCAGGGTGAATAACATGATTAAACTGGACTGGTATAGAAAGGACTCTGCGTCAAACAAGTTCATTCATTATAAATCTGAACATCCAATACAGGTCAAGATAAATTGCATTAAACAGATGAAAGCAAGAATTGAGAACATTTGTCACCCAGATTTGGTGGATGCGAATTTAAAAAAGTTGTTCCAGATATTTAAAGAGAATTCTTATCCAAGGGGAATGCTAGCAAAGTTATTATTTGAGTCATGCACAAGAAACATAAACCAGATAGAACCCAAACCTCCCGACACTGAAGATACAGAGACACACACAGGCGGAGAGACAGAGACCACCAAATATGGTAGCCTACCAAACATTGGAAATTTGACAAGTAAAATAAAAAACTGTTTCAAAAATGAAGAAATCAAAATCGCAACTTATAATACAAAAACAATTTCAAGATTATATAGCAAACTTAAAGATCCAACACCGAAACTACTTAGATCTAATGTGGTGTACAAGATAAAATGTGGAGAGTGTGAAAACACTTATGTGGGTCAAACGTCCCAATGGCTGAAGAACAGACTGGCCCTACATAGAAGTGATATCGTAAACAATAACCAACGATGCGCATTGACCACACACGCGGTAGAGGAAAAGCATGAGATTAACTTTGAGGATACAGAGATACTGGCAACACAGACCAAATACAATAAACGACTCCTACTCGAGATGATCAACATAAGGAACCAGAGCAATCCAATAAACAGGAAAAGTGACACACAAAATTTAAGTAATGTATATACATATTTGCTGACATACCCCAACAAAAAGGAAGCTGAATATTATGATGGACCTTTGGATGAATAAAAACGGATAAGACCATTATGAAGACTGAACACTCTGTGAGCGAAAGACCGATACTGTGATACTCTGTGATAAAATACTTTTTTTAATTTTAAGGTTAAGTTAATTTAATTACGTCTCTTTTAAACTGTGAATACGTGTTGAATTATTTACAATGTGCTTTCGTATATCTAAATGTTTTTAACTAATTTATTGATGATTTATACTGAGGAATAACCTCACATTTTTGGCCCTGAAGATGGAAACAATGTTTTCCGAAAGCTAGGCAAGAAATAAAGAGTAACCAACAAGCCTCCTTTCAGTCGACATCCCTGAAAAAAAAAAAAAATTTTCCTTGTTCACATAGAGTACGACTGTTAAATAGACATTAATATTACAAAATGGGATTTTATGGTAACATCACCACAATGTATAGTCAAAACGAATCAATAAAGTTGAAGACATGGAGTACAAACAACATCAAGTTGGCATCAGCCAGAAATAGGAGAATATTTTTACTAGAATGCAGGAGAAGAAATCTAGTCCCAAACCATGTGAACCACAGCATAAAAAGTGTCCAAAAGCTTTTCGAAATAGAGGGAGAAAAAACTCTAAATAGAAGAATCGACAACTTTAACAACAGGTTGACCAACTCTATTTCAAGATTAGAAATTAACCATGTAAACTTGAAGATCACTCTCCTGGAAAAAGCTAACAGAGATATCATGAAGATATTAGGAAACATCCTACCACAAGAAATGATAAAAGAGTTCAGAAGAAGACAGCTAATACTTTACAACAAACAATTCCATAAGATAAAACAAGCGAACATAAGAAAAATTGAGAGATTAATGGAAATGAACAAACCAAATTGGAATAGACAAGAAAAATGGTTCAACAATTTGTCGTCAATACAAATTCCTGAAGATGTAGAGAACTTTCTATCATTAGGTTCTAAGTTCAGTGTAGCAGTACCTGTAAGTGAAATACCTATGAACAATCTAATTACCGATGTGGAGGACATAATACAGAAAACACCTGAAGAAAATAGAGACCTGTATAGAACAAAAATCTGTAGTCTTATAACCAATTACATACACAAAAATAGGGATGTAACATACCAAACGGACAGACCATACAAAATTACGAGAGAGTTTCTGAAAAATAATCAAAACCTGATCATTCTTAATAGCGATAAGGGCTCAGTCACTGTTGCGATGGATAGAGAGGATTATGTCAGGGGAATGCATTTGATAATAAATTCAGACAGTTTCAAACGAATACCCAGAGACCCGACAAGCACAGTACAAAAGAAATGTAATAACTATGCAACCAAACTTTCAAATATAAATGCAATCAGTAAGGAACAAGCAAAAATCATGAAATGCTACAACTCTGTATGTCCAAAAATATATGGAAATCCAAAAAAATTCACAAAACTGGACACCCACTTAGACCAATAGTAGCTAGCATACAAAGCCCCACATCTAACTTGGCTGAGTTTTTAGCCAATATTTTATCGAACGCATATGACAGAGAAAATAACTACTACATAAAGGACTCCTTTGAATTTTCTAGATGTATGAACAACTTAACAATCCCAGATGGTTATGAACTGACTTCATTGGACGTGATCAACTTATTCGGAAATATATACAATGAATTGGTTATTAAAGTGATCAATAATAAATGGCCAAAAATTGAACAGCACTGCAATATTCCAAAGGCATTGTTCATAGAGATGATAGAATTTGTATTAAGTAACAACTACTTCACATTTCATGAAGAATTCTATGTGCAGAGCTTTGGCTGTGCCATGGGCTCGAAACTCAGCCCTATTCTGTCATTGTATGTTATGGACCACCTGCTCGATGTGTGTATACCCTTGCTGTCTTATAGTCTCGTTTTCATAAAAAAATTTGTTGATGATCTAATACTGGCGCTTCCACATGATGGATCAGATGAGATACTATAGGTTTTCAATAGCTACGACCCACATATTCAGTTCACGATAGAGAAAGAAGATGCAAACAGAACAGTACCCTTTTTGGACACCAGGGTCTGCAGGGTGAATAACATGATTAAACTGGACTGGTATAGAAAGGACTCTGCGTCAAACAAGTTCATTCATTATAAATCTGAACATCCAATACAGGTCAAGATAAATTGCATTAAACAGATGAAAGCAAGAATTGAGAACATTTGTCACCCAGATTTGGTGGATGCGAATTTAAAAAAGTTGTTCCAGATATTTAAAGAGAATTCTTATCCAAGGGGAATGCTAGCAAAGTTATTATTTGAGTCATGCACAAGAAACATAAACCAGATAGAACCCAAACCTCCCGACACTGAAGATACAGAGACACACACAGGCGGAGAGACAGAGACCACCAAATATGGTAGCCTACCAAACATTGGAAATTTGACAAGTAAAATAAAAAACTGTTTCAAAAATGAAGAAATCAAAATCGCAACTTATAATACAAAAACAATTTCAAGATTATATAGCAAACTTAAAGATCCAACACCGAAACTACTTAGATCTAATGTGGTGTACAAGATAAAATGTGGAGAGTGTGAAAACACTTATGTGGGTCAAACGTCCCAATGGCTGAAGAACAGACTGGCCCTACATAGAAGTGATATCGTAAACAATAACCAACGATGCGCATTGACCACACACGCGGTAGAGGAAAAGCATGAGATTAACTTTGAGGATACAGAGATACTGGCAACACAGACCAAATACAATAAACGACTCCTACTCGAGATGATCAACATAAGGAACCAGAGCAATCCAATAAACAGGAAAAGTGACACACAAAATTTAAGTAATGTATATACATATTTGCTGACATACCCCAACAAAAAGGAAGCTGAATATTATGATGGACCTTTGGATGAATAAAAACGGATAAGACCATTATGAAGACTGAACACTCTGTGAGCGAAAGACCGATACTGTGATACTCTGTGATAAAATACTTTTTTTAATTTTAAGGTTAAGTTAATTTAATTACGTCTCTTTTAAACTGTGAATACGTGTTGAATTATTTACAATGTGCTTTCGTATATCTAAATGTTTTTAACTAATTTATTGATGATTTATACTGAGGAATAACCTCACATTTTTGGCCCTGAAGATGGAAACAATGTTTTCCGAAAGCTAGGCAAGAAATAAAGAGTAACCAACAAGCCTCCTTTCAGTCGACATCCCTGAAAAAAAAAAAAATTTTTCCTTGTTCACATAGAGTACGACTGTTAAATAGACATTAATATTACAAAATGGGATTTTATGGCAACATCACCACAATGTATAGTCAAAACGAATCAATAAAGTTGAAGACATGGAGTACAAACAACATCAAGTTGGCATCAGCCAGAAATAGGAGAATATTTTTACTAGAATGCAGGAGAAGAAATCTAGTCCCAAACCATGTGAACCACAGCATAAAAAGTGTCCAAAAGCTTTTCGAAATAGAGGGAGGAAAAACTCTAAATAGAAGAATCGACAACTTTAACAACAGGTTGACAAACTCTATTTCAAGATTAGAAATTAACCATGTAAACTTGAAGATCACTCTCCTGGAAAAAGCTAACAGAGATATCATGAAGATATTAGGAAACATCCTACCACAAGAAATGATAAAAGAGTTCAGAAGAAGACAGCTAATACTTTACAACAAACAATTCCATAAGATAAAACAAGGGAACATAAGAAAAATTGAGAGATTAATGGAAATGAACAAACCAAATTGGAATAGACAAGAAAAATGGTTTAAAAATTTGTCGTCAATACAAATTCCTGAAGATGTAGAGAACTTTCTATCATTAGGTTCTAAGTTTAGTGTAGCAGTACCTGTAAGTGAAATACCTATGAACAATCTAATTACCGATGTGGAGGACATAATACAGAAAACACCTGAAGAAAATAGAGACCTGTATAGAACAAAAATCTGTAGTCTTATAACCAATTACATATACAAAAATAGGGATGTAACATACCAAACGGACAGACCATACAAAATTACGAGAGAGTTTCTGAAAAATAATCAAAACCTGATCATTCTTAATAGCGATAAGGGCTCAGTCACTGTTGCGATGGATAGAGAGGATTATGTCAGGGGAATGCATTTGATGATAAATTCAGACAGTTTCAAACGAATACCCAGAGACCCGACAAGCACAGTACAAAAGAAATGTAATAACTATGCAACCAAACTTTCAAATATAAATGCAATCAGTAAGGAACAAGCAAAAATCATGAAATGCTACAACTCTGTATGTCCAAAAATATATGGAAATCCAAAAATTCACAAAACTGGACACCCACTTAGACCAATAGTAGCTAGCATACAAAGCCCCACATCTAACTTGGCTGAGTTTTTAGCCAATATTTTATCGAACGCATATGACAGAGAAAATAACTACTACATAAAGGACTCCTTTGAATTTTCTAGATGTATGAACAACTTAACAATCCCAGATGGTTATGAACTGACTTCATTGGACGTGATCAACTTATTCGGAAATATATACAATGAATTGGTTATTAAAGTGATCAATAATAAATGGCCAAAAATTGAACAGCACTGCAATATTCCAAAGGCATTGTTCATAGAGATGATAGAATTTGTATTAAGTAACAACTACTTCACATTTCATGAAGAATTCTATGTGCAGAGCTTTGGCTGTGCCATGGGCTCGAAACTCAGCCCTATTCTGTCATTGTATGTTATGGACCACCTGCTCGATGTGTGTATACCCTTGCTGTCTTATAGTCTCGTTTTCATAAAAAAATTTGTTGATGATCTAATACTGGCGCTTCCACATGATGGATCAGATGAGATACTACAGGTTTTCAATAGCTACGACCCACATATTCAGTTCACGATAGAGAAAGAAGATGCAAACAGAACAGTACCCTTTTTGGACACCAGGGTCTGCAGGGTGAATAACATGATTAAACTGGACTGGTATAGAAAGGACTCTGCGTCAAACAAGTTCATTCATTATAAATCTGAACATCCAATACAGGTCAAGATAAATTGCATTAAACAGATGAAAGCAAGAATTGAGAACATTTGTCACCCAGATTTGGTGGATGCGAATTTAAAAAAGTTGTTCCAGATATTTAAAGAGAATTCTTATCCAAGGGGAATGCTAGCAAAGTTATTATTTGAGTCATGCACAAGAAACATAAACCAGATAGAACCCAAACCTCCCGACACTGAAGATACAGAGACACACACAGGCGGAGAGACAGAGACCACCAAATATGGTAGCCTACCAAACATTGGAAATTTGACAAGTAAAATAAAAAACTGTTTCAAAAATGAAGAAATCAAAATCGCAACTTATAATACAAAAACAATTTCAAGATTATATAGCAAACTTAAAGATCCAACACCGAAACTACTTAGATCTAATGTGGTGTACAAGATAAAATGTGGAGAGTGTGAAAACACTTATGTTGGTCAAACGTCCCAATGGCTGAAGAACAGACTGGCCCTACATAGAAGTGATATCGTAAACAATAACCAACGATGCGCATTGACCACACACGCGGTAGAGGAAAAGCATGAGATTAACTTTGAGGATACAGAGATACTGGCAACACAGACCAAATACAATAAACGACTCCTACTCGAGATGATCAACATAAGGAACAAGAGCAATCCAATAAACAGGAAAAGTGACACACAAAATTTAAGTAATGTATATACATATTTGCTGACATACCCCAACAAAAAGGAAGCTGAATATTATGATGGACCTTTGGATTAATAAAAACGGATAAGACCATTATGAAGACTGAACACTCGGTGAGCGAAAGACCGATACTGTGATACTCTGTGATAAAATACTTTTTTTAATTTTAAGGTTAAGTTAATTTAATTACGTCTCTTTTAAACTGTGAATACGTGTTGAATTATTTACAATGTGCTTTCGTATATCTAAATGTTTTTAACTAATTTATTGATGATTTATACTGAGGAATAACCTCACATTTTTGGCCCTGAAGATGGAAACAATGTTTTCCGAAAGCTAGGCAAGAAATAAAGAGTAACCAACAAGCCTCCTTTCAGTCGACATCCCTGAAAAAAAAAAAATTTTTCCTTGTTCACATAGAGTACGACTGTTAAATAGACATTAATATATATATATAAATATATAAATGAATTATATATATATATATATATATATATATAACATGTGACATCCTCATGCCCCATTCTTGCACCCAGGGAGTACACCCAGCGGCATAATGCTATGGCAAAAATCTTTCACCAAGCCATTGCCATGAAAGTAGGACTTATAGTTATCTCTCGAAGGGTACACAAATACTTACCCAAGCCGATACTTGAAAACAGTCAGTTCAAACTCTACTGGGACAACCCGATAATAACGGATAGATCGGTGCCGCACAACAGGCCCGACATCGTGATCTTTGATAAGGGAAACCGCAAAGCAACAATCATTGATATAACCGTCCCGGCAGATGATAGCATAAGTAGAGCGTACACGGAGAAACTAACAAAGTACCACGACGTGGCTTTTGAAATAAAAGAGATACACCAGCTAAGAACGGTAAAGATTCTGCCCCTGATAATCTCCACGAATGGATTGGTTGAGAGCCACCTGGCAGAAAATACGGAACTCCTTGAACTGGATCAGGAGTTGATAAGTAAAGCTCAGAAGGAGGTGATCCTCTGGACAACAAGAATTGTTAGAATGTTCCTTACAGCTGCCTAGAAGGTCCTTGGTCGTTAAGACCCGGACCTTCTAGAGGAAACTCCCATAATGGTGATTATTAAAAAAAAAAAAAAAAAAAAAAAAAAAAAAAAAAAAAAATATATATATATATATATATAAATATATATATATATATATAAATATATATATATATATATATATATATATATATATATGCTACATTGCATTCGTTTATCATTATCTCCCGACAACCGACAATACTTAGTTGAGTAGATTTGAGTTGGTTACTTAGATGAAAGCTAGACAGTCCCGATTCGAAAAATTTCCATTCACCACAGACTATGCTTCCTAGATCTCCCTAGATGAAAAATATAAGTGAAAAAATATATATGAGACAGTAATTTATTTTCACAAAAATGTTTGTACCACTACAACAATTGTTTCACCACAATGTGGCTTCTACAGGTTTAACATTGTACTACTAATATAAGCATTTCGATTTCAAAAATGAAATGCTATTGTTTAGTGTTTTCGATTTTTGGATTCGAAAGTCTTCACTCAATGTGAAGGATTTGGTCTTATATGGAATATCTCTGCGGACTAGTTGTGAATTAGTCACGGACTTTTGTAAAACTTGCATGCTTTGTTTTCAAGTAAAACTAATGAATTTGGTAGAAAATTCCGTTAAAAATATTTTTCATCAAGAAAGATAAAGATACGGTGTAGGGAACCAATTATTCTTTCAATAATTTTGAACGTTGAATATAGAAGTGGTCATAAAATATTTCATAAAAATGCTCTTACATTTGCCGTAAACTAACGCAGTTCCAGAAAAGAACAGTTTAAATTGATTCGTTTCACTGGCGTGACGTAGCATATGGGATCTAATTAATCATCATCAATAATGATCAAAAGAAGTCCTCAAAGAGAAATGGATATTTAAAATATTTCTTACCATACCGAGAATCATTTATGACTTCACCTTTGTCAGTTCAGAACAAGTAAACACGGGATCACTTTATTCCTCGGAAAATATATTTTTCTTGTGTTCATGGAATTCAATACAAAATTCAGTACTCCATCTTGTACATTCTTCCGTAAAACTAAATTGGCTTATATTCTAATACACATCAACGGGGAATTTGTATCATGTTGCAAACCGAAAAGTTCAAGACAGAAAGAATATTCTGTAGATATATTTTGATCCAATGGAATAACTACTTATATCTCCTCGTTTACGTTCAATTTGTATTTCCAGACAGAAATGCGCTTCCCGACATTCTTCATCATAAATTCCTCTGTAATTTTTTTCTTGAGATTGAGATTTTGTTTTTGGCATTTCTCAAATAAGAATTTCGTCGAAGAAAATAGAAGTTATTAATATTTTTTCATAAGGAAAATCTTGCAGTACAAATAATTGCGAGAAGCGTTTGTTCGATTTGTCTGTGTAGACTTCATGACAGCATCAAGATTTTATTAGATATTCAACACAATAGTTTCAAGTCGTAAAAGGTGTTAAGAAATTTTCAGATTCAAGCATTAGGTAATCCTTGATGTTTCTCTTCAAATAAGGTTAAACCAGATATATCCATTTATTTTATATGGGGTTCTTGATTGTTTCGGTCTCTACTTGACGGAAATTCATCGTAAATGATTTGAAGTAAAACACTTTATTTCAGCTTATTTTTATTTTTCAACGACAATTATTTCGTCAATTACATATTGACTTCGTCAGGTAAGTATGGTAACAGTTACCATACTCACCTGACGAAGTCAATATGTAATTGACGAAACAATTGTCGTTGAAAAATAAAAATAAGCGGAAATAAAGTGTTTTACTTCAAATCATTTATATGGGGTATTTGATGACCAGTCCGACACCTATCACAGGCAGAAAGGGAACGACTTCACGAATCAAAAAATAGTATTAAAAACCTAACAGTGGTACAGTAGTATTTAAACAAAAGTGATAAATATTTTGAATATTTCAATAGATTCTCGGTAACACCTAATAGTGGTACAAAGGTTTACAATCGGAACGTGATGAAAAAACGGGTTAAAAAATATGGGCCTTCTAACAGACAATCGACAAAGAAGGTTGTTAAACAGATGGTATCCATTTAAATATCTCAAATAATTTTTGTTTTTTTTATTTTTACGTTATTTTGTTGTACAACTCAAATATTTGGATTTACATAGCTCCATACAATCATTCATTATTTTTTAAATTATTTTCATTGTGAACGAATTTGAAAATTTCAATAATCAAGTTTCCTTTCTTTTGAATCTACATGTAAAATTTTTTCTTGAGATTTTCTTTTGTCGAAAGGACTAACTGTTTTTTAAAGAATGAGTGGCAAAAGTTGAATTTTTGTTTACTTTTCATTAAATTCATTCATTTCATTAAAAGGTTTTCAACAGATGTTACTTTTTAAATATCTCAAATATTTTCGATTTACATAACTCCGTACATTCATTCATTATTTTTACATTATTGTTATTGTGAACTAATTTGAAAATTGTTGAAAATGTTGAAATTTTCAAATTAGCTCACAATAACAATAATGTAGAAATATTGAATTACTGTACGGAGCTATGTAAATCTAAAATATTTGAGATATTTGAAAAGTAACATCAGTTTAAAACCTTTTTCAACCAACATAAAATGAATTTAATGAAAAGTAAACAGAAATTCAACTTTTGCCACTCATTCTTTAGAAAACAGTAATTCCTTTCGACAAAAGAAAATCTTAAGAAAAAATTGTACAGGTAGATTCAAAAGAAAAGAAACTTGATAATTGGAATTTTCAAATTCGTTCACAATAAAAATAATGTAAAAAATAATGAATGACGTATGGAGCTTTGTAAATACAAATATTTGAGATATACAACAAAATAATGTAAAAATAATGAATGACTGTACGGAGCTATGTAACCCCAAAAATTATTTGAGATATTTAAATGGGTACCCTCTGTTTAACAACCTTCTTGGTCGATTTCCGACATTCCGATATCTGTTAGAAGGCCCCTCTTTCTTAACCCGGTTTTTTATCACGTTCCGATTGTAAACCTTTGTACCACTATTAGGTGTTACCGAGAATCTGTTGAAATATTCAAAATATTTATCACTTTTGTTTGAATACCACTCTATCACTGTTTGGTCTTCAGTTGTCTGATGATGGGATAGTTCATTTCCCGAAACTCGAGTCACAAGAAAATGTGAAATATATATGTTTTGGTAGTGAAACATAGTGATTTCTACAATTTGTTTTAACTCTAAATTAGAACAGAATTTTGTCTCCTTTAAATATTTATTCATTAATTTTAATGACTTTCGTATATTTGTTGGTTTATTTATTCCATTTGACATTATATATTGAGTTTTGATTATATACGTCTATTAAATGTAAGCGGTGCTTGTTTTAGACATTAATTTAATTCTAAAAGTTTTTTAAATAAAAAATTTTTTTGAAATTAAAATTGTAGAAGATAAACATATTTTAATTCGTTTTAATATTCAAATTTTGTTATATTTCTTCTATCAAGTAAAAGGCCTTTCTATTTTATTCTAAATTAGAGTTCGAATCAACTAACTGATCGAATCAATGAAGCATGTAAGGATCATAATAATCCTGACCTTGAATCAATGAATTCTCAATTTGATATTCGATAAGATGTTCAACTCTATATGCTAGTACCATATCACCAATTCGAGATCCTTTTTTATTCGTTTTGTGTAAAATGAAAGATCTACTTGAGGAAAAATAAAAAAACAGCGAGTTCAAAAACATTTCAATTGACATTCAAGACGCCAAAAAATGCCGATTGGATGTGTGCTATACGATCGAATGACTGTATGTTGGTTATTTTTCAAATCTTGATGCTCACAAAACGTGAAAAAACAAAACTGTATTATTGTTTTTTCATGTTTTGTGAGCATCAAGATTTCGGAGTAGGGTTCTGCAATTTTTTTGACGATGATTATTTTTCGTTCTACTGTCCATTAGATAACTACTGATATGAGAAGTAATCGGAATCGGTGGTATATTCGAAGTTACAGACGTTTCAACTTCACACTGATAAACAGACATATTTGTCTAATTGTTGTTTGACTTGTTTGTGATAACAATTAAAACGCTTTAATTACCGCCATCTTTGATTTAGTTTCAGATCGATTATTCCGCCATAATAGACGAGTATGGTATTTCAACATTTATTCCTAAATGAATAATTCACATAATTAGCATTGGTTGTGTAGTAGTTCGAACACTAGACTCTTCATTGTTGAATTTTCTTCGGTGCAGGTTCGCATCTTGGCGACGAAAGAAATTTTCTCGTCAGGATAGCCAGGAAGTATTTTACTTTTGGATCAAACATTAGCCTGTTTTGCTTAAGGTGACGTAAGAAAAGTTACAAAGACTAATCAGAACAGAATTGATCTCCTTAATCTCACAAGACACATTTAATATTCTGAGGAATCTCACAGAAGGTTTAGAAATGTCAGTATTACTGTGAATTAAAATCAAATACCCTAAAGGATGTAGGACTCTGACCATTATTTTGAATTTCTAATGATTTTTCCGAAAGGGAACCCACTGTTGTAATTTTCATTTAAATTCAATCATTTCATTTTGAAAATGTGAATGTTGTTTTTCAATTTTGCTTTGAAATCCCTGTCAATTTTTTCATTTCTTCGACTCTTTTAGTACAATGGAGGATTCTTAAGATTTTGATTTATTATACAAAGAAGCTAAACTTTGATCCAATACTACTAAGAAATAACAAACGAGAACTGATTTATCACTTTTATTTTTTGGTTTAGCATTTATCTAGAAATTGAGTACCTTTACTCAGAAAATAGATTACTGATAATTTAAAATAAATAATTCAAATTGTTCTACCTTGCAGAGATTTTTATGAGAGATTGTGGCTTTCATAACCAACACCACCTTCTCCTGGTTTTTTATTAGGTACTAAGTGAATGAATTTACCATGTGATTTAACGTTTTTTTAAATCTCTTCAATTTTTGATGAAAAACTGTTCTGCTAACATCTTCAAATTATATTTCTTGAATATACATGAATTTTTACTTGTTTCTGAAGGAATGTCTTGGAATATAAAAAAAAAACTTCAGATTATACTCCCGATGTAAGAATTTAAAAATTTTAAGTAATAAGTATTACTACTTATGTAACCTCATTCTTCTTGATGTTTTACTTATTCTTAATATGATTTCTTCTGAAAATTGTATATGGGGTTCATTTGTGTTCTGGTTAGGCTTTGTTACTGCGTCCTTACGCCACTGTACACTTAGACACTGTTCAATCTGCTTACTGCGGTTTCATTTTTCTTGCACTGTCTATATAATAGAATAATGTCCAAAGTACATTATTTGAATGAATATGCGGCATTTTCTATAAATTCACGAAAGTCGAAACTCACAACAATGGACGAAGATGATTGTTTTTGATAAGTGGAAACAGAACATAATAGGTAACTGTTATGGATTTATTTATATTGTTTTTTATATTATTCATTTAAATTTTGATTTTGATTATTTGATCCATCATTCCACTTAAGATTATGCAATTTAGTTTCAAAATTTCTCAGTTTCGAATGAATCTCAGATTATCCCTGTATATAAGTGATCTGTTCAAGGGTTCCCAGCTAGCTCTATAGTTCATATAATTTTTATTGAAAATTTGTAATATTATTAAATTTTGATTGGTTTTCAAAGGAAGGGTTCAAATTTAAGTTCTCCAATTGAATTTTGAAATATTTATATTGAATATAGAGTGAAATTAATATTTCATATGTAAACTACCTAAATAATCCTACTTCTATGGTCTTATGATCTAACTAACCTTAATTCTAACGTAATCCTAACGTAAACAATGATTGCTATTTCTAAATTTCTTTCTGGAAAGATTAACAGGATTGAATTTATACTACCTTTGATGAGTTTGTTCATCAATTTATGATTTTTCCTTTTAATTGTCCCTTCTTCGTTTCAGGAACAACACTGGTTTTGTTGGAAACAACACATCTAGAACATTCTGAAATTCATAGGCAACTAAGTTGATTTTCTTCTATATATCCAATTCGTTTGAAACTTGATTTACACTTGGAATCTTTCCATTCACATTCAGGTCATGTATTTTTTGGATTCAACTTCAATTCACAATAACCATATAATCTTCTCTTTTAGGTGATGATACTTTTGGGAACTTTTTAATTATGGACCGGCATGGATTCTACTCTGAAAATTTGGAGACTGACTGCTGTTTTCTGTGCTTCTTCTTTTTATAGTTTTCATGAACATTTGAATTCCATAGCTATCTTATTAATCTGTCAATCTTCTTAAAAATTATGCTTTCAATGATTACACAAATTTTACAATAATTCCTGTCTTGAAATTATTCTAGAAAATTAGCTAATTTTCTTAAGAACAATTGGATTCCTCTTTTATGAAAATTGGTTGAATTTTAAATACTTTTTTCTTCTAAAGAGTTTTCCAAATGTCAAACGTTTAGGAAGTTTTAACTTCTTTTGCTCTCAATTTGAAATTTACTTGAAATTACCTATCAAATTGATTACAATTATTGAAGTTTACATACTATTACAACTTTCTACACACCTAAATATCTTCGAGCATAATCTATTTTCACATTATTTGAACATTTCTGTCGTATACACTATGTTTCTTTTAATTATTGAATTTTGATTAATGTTGTCTTATATACATAATTCTGGTAAGTTAGATTTCATCAAGGTTTTCCATCATTAAGTATTTTACTACAGAATAATATAATAATGATAAAAATATGAACCTCAACTTAGTTTTTCTTCAAGCATTTCAAGATAAATATTCTAATTCAAAATACTTCTATGTCTAGTCTTTTTGGCTGTCCTAACCATTTTATATTCATGAAATGTATGCTCCCTGTGAGCTCTGTCTAAAATTTGAAGAAGGATGAATGAATATTGTTTAACGTTAAAAAGAATTTTCACTCGACTGACGGTTATGTATTCTAAATATGGTTTTCTTCATAACTTTGACATGTGAGTATTATTATTAGTTGAATTAATCATGTTTCTGTCTGAATTGATAGAAATATATTAATTTTGATCTATTTGTGTTCTAACGAGTCAACTTGTATACAAAGGTAGATCGTTTCCTTGCGTTGTAATTTTTATCTTAGGATTTTTCAGTAATGAGTCATTATAACTCGTTTACAAGATTTATTTTATAAAATCGACAGTACCTACTCTATTCTGCGTATAAATTGCGAACATGTGGCCTTCGCTCCTGTATGGACCGCCACAAAGGTTCGATGTAAGAGAGCTGCACTTCAAAATTCATTCCAGTGAATTCGATTTCAGGAAATTATATCTTTGGCCACTTGAATATGGGCGATTTTTGATGAAATGGTTTATTTTGAGGAGTTTACCTTCTGTTGGAAAAACGACCAAGCTTTGAAGAAAAATTGAAAAAAATCATTTGGGAACCGCAACATGAAACCTTATTATATAGGTTAGTAAAATTTAATATCAGTTTTATGATTGAACCCACTCGTCTCTTGTCCGAAAGACATTGTTACGTTTTCATTTAATTAAGTTTTCTAATGTTCAATATACTAATTTATTTTCCATTATACAACACAATTAATTTACAGGATTTATTTCTACAAAGAAATTATTTCTACCGCACTACATCGTGTATCACTGTAGATGATGGCTCGTATCACTCTGGCCATTCGACCGCCGCGTCCGCTTATAAGCGGACCGGGGTTTCTGGAACACTCTCGAACTTCCAGCTTTATCCGGAGTTCTTCGTATGGCACTGTATATGACTTATCACCGACCGCCATCAGACTGCCGCATGCGCGTATAAGTTGCACCGAGGTTTCTGGAACTCTCGAAGCTCCACTAAAATCCGGAGTTTCTCGGTCGTCGTTAAACAAGCAGTGGCGTAGAGGGTTTGATCGTTACACTGCCCCCCTTTTTAGACCGTTCAGCCACTGAACATCTCGCCACTCTGGGTTTTCACCACCAAAAGTTCTTTTCCAGGGTTACTGTTGCAGTCGGGTTCAATGATCCGAGTATAGCCATTCTGTTGTTCTCCATCTAGATTTTACAAAACTTTCTGCTGTCCAGATAGGGTTCGATCGCCATGGCATAAGAGCTTGGCGCGAGGGGGCCCATGTCAAGACTAGGACCCTAGTTTCACTCCAGTGAAATAGACAGTTAAGTCTTGGGGCCTAAAGTAATGCCATTTGCGCCAGTCACTGGACCCGTGTGATGGAAGATCGACCAAATGGGGCTCTAGTTTCACCGTAAGGTGGAATGGAGGGCTGAGTCACGTTGATCAACTCAGTGGCAAGGAAATCCGTCGCAGTACTCACTAAAAAAAAGCGTGCCACTCACTAAAAAAAAGCGTACTCTACCCTATTGCAGTAAATTTCCGGATTTTTCTGCCAATGGCTGAGTGCGTTATGTAGCATACTGCGTTACCACGGGAGGGTGGATGCCCACAGATGATAATTGTACCACCTGGCCACCCGATTGGTGTTGGACACGACGGGGTTGTGGTTGAAAGTCCGCATGCTGGACTAGGGAGGTATTTCGTTTGTCTGCTCGCAGACAGTCATGTTCGGGATATTACCATGAAATGTCTCAGGGTTTAGCGGGACTTGACGGTTCGACGGGCCTCGTCCTGAACCTGGATCGATTGTAAGACGTTTCTGGGTTTGTGGATCTCGACGAAACGGCTAGTCCATTGGTGCTTCATGCCAGGATCAATTAAAAGACTTCACAAGGGTTCGTACCAGGATCAAGTGAGGCATCAATCTTGAGATTATTTTAGTTCAATAGACTTCATTCGGATGGATGGACAAGGAGCCCTTCCGGCGTGTGAATTGCGTCCCAAACAACTCGGATACTGACCATGCAGAGCCAGAAGAGGTTGGAAAGTGCTTCGCTGCTACTACTCTGACAGTTGTAGGTTCAAGAACTGAAGGCCAAACTGAAAGCTGGTGGATTTATCTCTTCGCGCGATGATAAGGCGTAACCCTTATTACACTTTCTGCCTCTGGGGGCAGACTGTGGAGACTGCTAAGTAGTCACTTGGTGAAAGAGCTACGCTCACATATATTTTACTGGTAGAATTCACGTGTCCAGGTAGGGTTATATCATGAGTTAAAAGGATTCAAACCGTGACTTCTTCATGTGTGCGGAATGGAATCTCTTCATTGGCGGTTCTTATGACATCATTCTTAATGTCCGTCTGGATACCGTATTTCTTCATTACATCCAGCCCAAAGATTTTCTTCTGTGATATCTGCCAACAGCACTTGATGCTCAAATGACATTATCCCAATTTCCATAACAATTTTAACTCTTCCGTGTAATGGAACATATTCGCCTGTTGCTTTCCGCAACCGTACCATCGCAGGTAAGGTCTTCCCAACTCCCTCTACTATGTCAGGTCTCATGATAATTCTGGTTGCACCTGTATCTATCAGCATTTTCACTAGGTGCCCATTAACTCTACCGTCGACATAAATACTAGAGGACTCCTTTAGTGTGTGGATTATTCCGGAGCATTGTGGTAGCAGTTTGGTTCATGCCCCTTCTTACTAACACGTCTTAGTTTTTTATTATCAGGTTTATCTTCCCTGGCTGGCTTCTTACAACTTCGGCGAATATGCCCTAATTAGCAACAATTCCAACACCTGAGTCACTTGGAGCCTTGTTCTTTGGATAGATGTTCCTCAAAGATTCGACGAACTATTTCTTCGATACTCTCAGTTGCCTGGCTCATCAGCACTGCATCGGACCTTGATGTAATTCTTTTGCGACGCTTGTTTCGCTGCTTTAAACTCCAGTGCATGAGCCAAACTCCTAGATCGAGCCAAGTGTAGTGTTTACTGAGTATCAGTATCTCTCAATCTTTCTACGAAGGTTTACACAGCAAATTGCTCCGGAAAACTGTCCGGTGTATCGTATCCGTACTGTATCGACCTCAAACTCCTGCAGGGTTTCTGTAATGTCTGAACCCGGCTCTCAATCTGTGCGTAAAATACTTGTTGGAGAAGTGCATCACCATATCTGATCTGAAGCCTTCTTATTCATGCTTCATAACGTTCTTACTGGCTTACCAGCATTCGTTGAAGAACATTCAAGGCCGTGGCCTTTTCTTCATCATTCCATCCAGTTGAATTAGTTGCTGCCTCAAATTGTTTATGATAGGTTGCCTACGGTGTCTTTCCATCACATGTGGGCGGTGTTATCTTGTTCCGTGTTAATTCGCCCGTTTTCAGGGGATGATGGGTATTTATTCCATTCTGGATATTTCTGTCCACCACTTTAGTTAGATTTTCTTTCGTGGTTATCAAATATTTTTGCAATTTGTCATCCATCTTCTATATTCTCAATTCCATCCTTGAGCCCTAATATTCCGACATCCCCTTTTTTATTTGCGATAAGTTATTCTGAATTTGTTCCTTCATATCAAATTTCAAGGACTCAATATTTTTCTCATTTTTTTTTCTATAGATTTACTGTTTTCCTCTATTGCCTCACTATTCCCATCAATTTTTATAGCTTTTTTGAAGAATTCTAAATTGGCCTGATGCATTTTTTCTTATTGTGATTTCATTATTGGCATTCCAATTTATTTTAAAAACTTTCCACGATAATGTCCACAATTTAATTAACCCTCCGTTTGAAAACACAGGAAATCCCTACACCTGACACCAATTATTACGTTTTCAGTTAATTAAATTGTCTAATGTCCAATATACCAATTCATTTTCCACTATTCAACAGGGTTAATTCACAAGATTTATTTATACACATCATATATTTCTACTGCACTAGATCGTATGTCATTGTAGAATTAGAACTCTCGATTTTCCAGCAATATCCGGAGTTCTTCGTATGGCACTGAAAAAAGATATCGTTGATGCTGACGCACCGGATCTATCGAAATTTAGATCACTCTATGCAACAATTCCGACTGTATTTCGCCAATAACTTGACGAATATTCTCTTACAAGTAATCAAAAGTCTGTTGCTTGTTAGCATGGACTTGTATCTTCACATCGCTCCAAAGAAAATAATCCAGAGCAGTCAAATCACAATACCTTGGCGGCCAATTTACAGATCTATGTCGTCAGATAATCCTATCGTCAAACCTTTCGCTCAGCGAAACGAGCGTCAGCTCTATGATATATACCGCTATTTTGCTGGAGCCATATCTCTTCAGTTTTGAAGTTCTCAAGTTCCGGTCCTATAAATTCGAGTAGAATGGTCCTTTAGCGGCCGCCATTCATGGTAATGGCTGTTCTATCTCCATTTTGGGACAAACGCTACCTTGCCATTAACAGCACCATACAGTTTGTCGGAATGCAATTGAATTTCTGGATGGTCCTGGCACCGATGATGGCGAGGTAACGAATGCATTAAAACAAAAATTGGCCTCGTTTAGAAAAAGGTTTTTTTTCTCACAACCAGGATAGTGTTCCTAGTGCTCAAAGGTCCAATCAGCAAACCTTAAAAGCAATCAATTTGGCTCAAGTTTTTGAGTAAATACGACTTCATAAGGATGCAACCCCAGATTCTTATGCAATGTTCTCCAAGTTGACGTATAAGGAAGCCCCATTAGATTGTCTTGTAAAGTTTACTAACGTTCAAAATTTTCCACAGTGCAGAGTACTGATGGCGGTGACCCAATTCTCTAGTGATTAAACGTTGAGTACACATAACGGTTACATTGGTAATATTTTTTGAGTACTCCAAACCGATCGAGAGGACTCAAATGCTGCATCACAAAACCTCACACTATACTTAACATAGTAATACCAGGATATAGCAAACATTTTTTAGAGACCGAGAAATCTAGATTCGAAAGTCTATCGGCCATATTGGAAGACTCTTTAAATAGAAGAATTACTCAAAAACACACACCTTTAATTGAAAAGTACTGAATCTGGAGTGCTGTTTGAGTGTCTATCCAATTTAAAGACATTAAAAGCAGTTACCGCCTACTTATCCCATGTTACATTGAAAGATACACATATGAACAACCCGGAGAATGGAGCCGCCAGCCACTTCGAAAATTAGCACCCGACGACTAATTAAACCGGTCGGCGGAATCAATACAACAATGAAACCTGATACCACAACATGTTATCAGCAAATCGTTCCACTTACCGAGGATCCCCAGTCGATAATTCAAGGTGACCACGATGACGTGCCCGTAGCTGCTGAGGACGCTGCCGTCGTAAGGGTGGCCGGCGCCGAATTCGAAACTCTCCCCGTGTACGAAAACCATCACCGAGTAGGGAGCTTCCAAACCTCGATTGCCTGCAAACGAACAATATTAACGTCGTTCGTAACTTTCAGCCTAAAATTCGATTAACATGATACCATTGAGACCATGAAATTCCGCGGTTTATTGGTAGAAATTAGATTTCTATCTCTCAGTTATTATTGTTTACCTACTACCAATATGAACTGTGGATTAAACCGATATTCGGACTACGTAATGGTACATTTTAACATAAAATAACACAGATGAGCTTAGTTTGGGTCTATATAAAGCTTGGCTTCAAATATATGAGCTTAATAAAATAGAAAGGCCTTTTACTTGATAGAAGAAATATAACAAAATTTGAATATCAAAACAGATTATAATATGTTTATCTTCTACAATTTTAATTTCAAAAAATTTTTTATTCATAAAACTTTCAGAATTAAATTAATATCTAAAACAAGCACCGCTTACATTTAATAGACGTATATAATCAAAACTCAATATATAATGTCAAATGGAATAAATAAACCAACAGATATACGAAAGTCATTAAAATTAATAAATAAATATTTAAAGGAGACAAAATTTTGTTTTTGGTCTTACCTTTGAGAACACCAATTGCCTTTTAAAAACATGAACATACTTAAAGGACTTCTCAGAGAATATAATTTATTTGAAATATTTAATATATTCAAATATTCGAAGTTAATTCAGAAATCTCTCAAAGCATGCACTATATCTTCAATAAACAAATATAATTCTAAGCAATCACTTTTTCGGTCCCAAATAATATTCCAAATGTCAAAATAAAAAAACTAACCTATATCAACAACGCACCACGTGTAAAGAAATGAATGTTTCGAAACACAGATCAACTTTATAATTCAAGATTGATCTATATTCTAACAAAATCAAAGAACAGTGTGAGTTATTTTTAAGGCTTATTTAAATTGAGAAGTCCTTTAAGTGTGTTCATGTTGTTAAAAAGCATTTGGTGTTTTTAAAGGTAAGACCAGAAACAAAATTTTGTCTCCTTTAAATATTTATCTATTAATTTTAATGACTTTCGCGTATCTGTTGGTTTATTTATTCCATTTGACATTATATATTGAGTTTTCATTATATACGTCTATTAAATGTAAGCGGTGCTTGCTTTAGACATTAATTTAATTCTAAATGTTTTTTGAATAAAAAATTTTTTGAAATTAAAATTGTAGAAGATAAACATATTTTAATTTGTTTTGATATTCAAATTTTGATATATGAGCTTGGCTCGGGTTGTTCGAAGACTTTTGGACTTAAATATGAAAGCTTGACTATGTAACAGCTATTTCAAGATTTATCAAGCTGATCAAGCGTTCGATTCTTACTCAGAGTGTGGTCAATCCACCACTGCAATCACTGCATTAATATACGTAATTGTCAGCGTAAAGTTCGTCAATTCCATATAGAATATAAAAGCAATTAACGATAGTGCTCACTAGACTTACTATCTACAGGATAATACTAGAATGCAAATAAGTATTCGAGTTTTCCTCGCACCGGCTCAAAAGATGCTTTGTGCACTTGTCTAAATGCATAGGTCAAGAATATTCTAAAAGGCAGCGGTTCAGGATATGTAGCAGAAAAAGACAGTTCTTTAGAGTTATACAATAATATTTTATTCATCTACATGAGCTAATAACTAAATGAAAAACAAACAAGAAGAAAGGTTGAAAAGAGCTGAAGCTTGATTGAAAAAAGGTTGATGAAGCTCGGATGAAATTGTGATAGAAGAAAGATCAATTTTCCACCTTAATTAACGGGATGTCTTCTAGGGTGAACAAATAATGACGGTATAGCTTTGTACATATATGTGGTCCTTGTTTACTTATTCAAAAATATAGGCTAATATAAACACTGAAACACATTTCACAGTTATAATACCTGAAATTAAAATATGAGTTTTCTACATCACAAGTTTAGCATTTGGGAGAAACACCCTACATATAATAAAATAGTAATGGTAAGATCAGAAACAAAAATTTAGTCTCCTTTAAATATTTATTTATTAATTTTAGTGACTTTTATATCTGTCGGTTTATTTATTCCATTTGACATTATATATTGAGTTTTGATTATATACGTTTATTAAATATAAGCGGTGCTTATTGTAGACATTAATTTAATTCTAAAAGTCTTTTGAATGAAAATTTTTTTGAAATTAAATTTGTAGAAGACTAACAGATTAAATCTGTTTTGATATTCATATTTGTTATATTTCTTCTATCAAGTAAAGAGCCTTTTTCTATTTCATTTTATATATAATATATAATTATATTTAGGCTTTAATAAATCTCATTATGGAATGTCAATGATTTAAATATAACCTTATAACACCTTACACTTTTCTGTGATTTTGTTAAGAACATAGACTATATTGAATTTTAAAGTTAGTCTGTTTAAAGCCTGTTAAACACTTGTGAGGTGCGATATAGTGATAGCTATTTGATTTTGATATTTGGAATATTATTTAGGGCCGATGAAGAGATTACCAGAATTTTAATTGTTTTTTGAAGATATAGTGCATGTTTTGGGAGATTTCGAAATTAACTTATTTGAATATTTAAATATAATAAATATTTCAAATAAATTATATTTTTTGAGAAGTCCCTAAGTTGTGTTCATGTCTCCTGTAAATATTTATTTATTAATTTTGATGACTTTTTTATATCTGTTGGTTTATTTATTCCACTTGACATTATATATTGAGTTTTGATTATATACGACTATTAAATAT
Source organism: Megalocaria dilatata (assembly GCA_034642435.1). Taxonomy (NCBI): domain Eukaryota; kingdom Metazoa; phylum Arthropoda; class Insecta; order Coleoptera; family Coccinellidae; genus Megalocaria; species Megalocaria dilatata. Next base: position 68,703,632 of record CM067855.1, on the reverse strand, counting down.
AAGCGGTGCTTATTGTAGATATTAATTTAATTCTAAAAGTTTTTTGAATAATTTTTTTTTTAAATTGAAATTGTAGAAGACTAACAGAGTAAATCTGTTTTGATATTCAAACCCTACATATACCTGGATCAAGTTCATAATAAGCTAACCGAGAATATTAAAACAATCACAAGTTTGAAAGAGTGTAAAGACGAGGTTGAATATTTTTTGATAAATCTATAGCCTTACTCAATAAGTGATTTTTGATAATAGCAATCCCTTTGACAGGTATTTCATTTTATGTTTCGAGTTTTGAGAAACGATGTATCTTTCTTTGAAATGAACGTTTTTATCATTATTATTTATTATGTTACCTTGGTTTCTTTATTTCAGACTTGGTTTGTATTTGAAATCAAGCCAAACATATGAATCTCTAAATACGTTTGATTAAAACAGTTTTGTGCTGTTTTGTGCCAGATAAATAAAGGAATGGTCATGAAATGTGTTCGGTTGCTGGATTTGAGGAATATAACGGGTCGAAACAAACGATATTTTTTTGTGAATGAAATGGCTTCCTCAGGTTTAAATTTCGAAATAAGAGTGCAGGAAAAGCCACAGTGAAACAATTGATGTTAACTGATAAATTATGGAAATATTCTTCATAATTTTATTGTATAAAAGTCAAGTAATTACAGATTCAGTCGAATATACGTTTTTTCCGGATGCATCTTCATTTTTCATTATGAAAATAGTTGTCGTGGTAATATTCCAGTTATATGACGGTGACTTTTCTCCTCCAGTTCGAACTGAAAGACGCCAAGGATATTAATTTCAAAGAAGAAAACATATGCTTTGAAATCATCACTCGTGAGATACAAAATAGCATAAAAAATTTAAACAACAAGAAATCTCCAGGAATTAATACAATTAGCAACAGAACTTTGAAACTCCCAAGAGAGCAATAAGAAAATTGCAGAAAATAATATGTAAGGAAATCCTGAGGATAAGAACCTTCACCAATAAAGGGGAAATCGCAGAAAACATAATGATTCATAAACTGAAGATACAAAAACAGACCGAAAAATAATCAGCGAAAAAACTCACTGATGAGCTGAAATTCAGAAATCGTACAGACTAAGCAATTAGGCATTTACAACATAAACTAAGCTATCTTTTCTCTTAACCATAAAAATGTGGAAGGTTTTATCTGTACATTGTTACAATAATTTCTCTACAAATATCAACAATTAACATGTGACGAAATAATGAAATAGACAGATCGTGCATTGTATCTGGAAAGGAGGTCTGATTCACGTTGAGAATTAAAATATATAAAATCCTTCAACCAGTAAGGTATTACTTGAATCTTGCATAAATGGTAATTGCCTAAATATTTTACCAATTAGTTTACCCTTGCTATTTTTTCCTGTGAGATACAATGAAGATTAAGATTTCGAAATTTAAAATCCTTGAATGACAGAATCTTAGTTTGAGGATATAGAACAATCAAAACAAAGTTAGTTCTTCCCAACAACATCTCCTAAATATTTCATCGGGCCACCCACATTCAGCCATTAGAATAAATATAAATAATAAGCTTCAATAAACACAGTGTCCGCACTGTTCAGAACACTGGAATTAACAAACTGATGTCAGATAGTTTGCGCTCATGTGCAAATTCTTATCAAAACCAGATGCCGCATACGCTCCAAGCGAGGCGGTCCGGAGTCCAATCCTGCCCCCATTTCTCTTCGGTTCTACGACATGGTCAATAAATTAGACTCTCCTAATTTTGGAGAGGCCCTCATCCTGCACTAATTGCACAAGATAAACTGACACCGTTCATAAATCGATTTGGAGGAGTGTTTTTGTCACTAAAACGATTCGATTCTCCAAACTCGGAGTTGGAGTGCCGAATGTACCATTGAATTATTGAACTATAAGTTTGTTAATACCAACGAAAAGCCAAACTGCTGAACTTATTATGAGGAATTGCATAATTTTTTGGAGAAGTTTGAGAAGATTGATTTCAGGCCTTTGTATTCAAGTGTCGATAGAAATAGAATCGTTTCAGGATAAGTTTTGAGCTCATTTGAAGACGGTTCAAGTGATATCTCCCTTCAAAAGGCTGCATACATTATTGTTATTTGGAATAATTTTAACCCTATGTGCTTCAAACGACGCAATCTGGGCTTCTATGTAAACCAGGATATACGAGTCGCTGTTCAGCGAAAAAAGTGTCTGTAGTTCCACCCCAAAAAGTCGATTCAATGTTTTAATTGCGATAATCTTGCGCGTCTTTGCCTATCGTAAAAACAGGTAATACCGGAGATGAACAGTCTTTCCATGTAAGAAGAACGCGCAAAGCCATAAAGCATTCATGTTGCACGTCGTTGGACATTTTCGAAAAGATTCTCGTTAAGCTTCAATTCGGCACACTGGATACGCGTGCTCTAAAATCGGTCTTACGTAAGTTTTCAAAAGCATAGAACATGTCGATCGGTAACAGTCCCGAAAATACTTTCGCATTCGGTTTACCTTGAGTGTAATGTTGGCAATATTCTCTGACTAAGAAAACTGATCGTTTATAGTCATACTCAAATCAACGTGACTCCTCGCAGAAGAGCTGTGTTCCATAGATAGAAGTCGTGACGGGGGTTGTTAGAGGTGTACATTTAGATCAGAGGGGGCCGAGTACGAGCCCTGGGGTACGCCTCTTGTCACCTGCTGCTCATCGGAAACAGACTTCCTCACGCGTACCCGAAAACTTCTCCAAGTAAAAAAAACTTCCAACCAAAGATTTCCCTGCAGGATAGATGTTCTAACTTCTGGAGTAGGCGCTTGTCTCGATGAAATACTCTGGAAAAATCCAAGTAAACAACGTCCACGGGTATGTTCACGTTCAACATAAAGGTCAAAATGTCGACACTGCTCAGTAGGTTAGTGATGAGAACAAATTTACGTACTCTCTCCAGCACAATACGTCAGATACCTTAGAAATGATCGCAACGAGGCTTATAGGACGATAGTTCTCAGCGAACAGTTTATTTCCCTTCTTCAAAATAGGGGTAATCAGAGATTGGAACCATGATATTGGCAAGGAGTATCATTAACTGATTACCACATGAGAGTAATAGTTTGATTGACATACAGCGATAAACAGAACAGTTGAACATCACTACGGCTATGGATCAAAAATAAATATCAGAAATTATATCACGTAATGTATATAAAATATTGAATCGTATAGGTTCTGAATAACTGATAAAAGAACTGCCTTTCAATGTCATTAAGGGTCCACCTTCACTCATGATAATGTCCTTTTTTTCCGAAAGACAACTACAAATGAAATAAAAGAATAAAGTGTCACGAAATAAGGTAGTGATGCTTGGAATTCTCCAAGGTTCGTAATTCGGTCACATATTACTTATTTTATTATTGAATTGCTCATATTCCGGCTTCAACATAGTGTGAGTGATTATACAAGTGACAGAATAAAAGAGACAGTTAGTAATTAAAACAAATTGTAGAAATTACCATGTTTTACTACCAATAAATACATATATTACACATTTTCTTGTGACTCGAGTTTCGGGAAATGAACTTTCCCATCATCAGACAACTGAAGACCTAAAAGTGGTACAGAGGTATTTAAACAAAAATGATGAAACCTAGAGTAAAAAAGGGGGAGGGGCCTTCTAACAGATATCAGAATGTCCGCAATCGACAAAGAAGATTGTTAAAACAGATGGTACTTATTAAAATATCTCAAATATTTCTGGGGTTACATGATCAACTACCAAATAGTAACGGCTGAAACAATTCAGAGACAGTTAGGCAGAGCAACATAAATGAGTGTGATATAGGTTGATATTCCAATTTTAAAGTGAGTTTTAGTTTAAAAAAACTAAATTTTTGCTGAACTTGAGCTGAAATCTTAGTAATAAGCAGGTAACATGTTATTTCATTTCTTCTCATGATCGTTGTAATTGTGGAATCCGTGTTTATTTGGACAAAATATCCCTACTGATCATTTTTGGCTATTAACCATCTGGTATATATCCCAAGCCTATTGCATATTTTTTTCATTTTTCCTTGGTGGGTCTTTCAATTAGTCACAGTATGTAACAGTTTTAATGATCATTATTCAATGAAATCAAGCAAGTTTGAGAAAGACCTACTAAGAATTGCTAAGATAATTATTTTCTCAGTAAATGAGTGTCACTATTTTGGCAGGTATCATTCAGTAATATAATTTCCATTGGAACACTAGATGACAGAAAAACATAGTTATTAGGAAGAATCACCTGAAGTTATCTAAGACTTCTGAAAGCGACATAACCTGTTGAAATTGACCTGTGTTCTCAATTATAAAGGTCGAAGGGATAGCTAACACTTACTAGGATATACAGGAAAAAAGAGATATGATGTAAGACATGTTTCGCTCATAAAGCTAAAACATTATTTTTGGAATCGAACATTAATCGGATAGGCTGTTTTTATTCGGAACCTATGTGTGATGAGAAAATTAAATAGAATTACTGGGAAATTAATCAGTTGAAGATATATCAACGAAAAGGCCTAAATGAAGCGTCAATACCGATCTTACTTATTGAAATAAAAAATAAGGCAACCCCTCTGTAGAGAATGAGAGTGTGATACATGTTAAGGCGTAAAACACCGCCAACTATGTAATCTCATGCGGAAATCACTTTGCGCATGTACATTCTATAATATTCAAATAGTGTTGTATAATGCATAATCTGTATAATATGGTTGATTCAAAAATAACTAAGTCTCTCTATGAAAGAAGAATAACCACAGAAACCATAGACGAAACTCCATGTAATTCTTGATATGCCAAGTCTCTGTTGAACATTCGATTATTGTATTTCAAGGGTTCAACTCACCAACATACCTCGAGACCATGGGACATAGAAAGAGCTTAATTCTGTATACATTATCATTTGATGACACATATTTTATACTTTAAATATATCTTCTATACTTGTTCAAGTGTAGTATTCTTTCAATTCATTTATTACAGTCCACTTATCTCTTATCTATTTTACTCTATTTTATTAGTTATATCTAATAATAACTCTAACACCAAGTCTACACACAAACTACTTATATTGGGTATATCTTAGGGAATTCAATTCGAAACGTTGATTCGTAAATACATTGGCTATTTGTGATATATTGGCAATATTTCTAACCAACTATCTTTAGGCAATTTGGATCGCAATGAAATTCCATTTGCAATAAACTAATTGTAAATTTACAAAACACAAAACAATACGAAAACAAATCATACGTATTTCGGCCTTTTTGTATAAATACATTATTCATTCCTCCTATAACATAACTGGCCGAATCTTATATAAAACACCTGTTAAATACCAATTGGAGCTTTATTTCTCATCGAAACATATACAAGTTTTGATTGACAGGTATAAACCCAATATCAACCTACCGTTCTCACACTCATTATTCATTCTTCCTATAACATAACTGGCCGAATCTTATATAAAACACCTGTTAAATACCAATTGGAGCTTTATTTCTCATCGAAACATATACAAGTTTTGATTGACAGGTATAAACCCAATATCAACCTACCGTTCTTCAAAACACTCATTGACCATACAATAATATTATTGGTATTTTGAGCTTCGTTTATTCATTTTTCCTCTTATTCAGTATTCATCCTACGCCTATTTTGACCAAAGGTCCTCAAAAATATTAGATGTTCGGGATAAATTGTTGAGTAAATATTCACAGAACACGGAAAACATTAAACTGACTGGAGGATTCATTTATTCTATTTTTCATTGAACCAAAAAAACGATGTTCGATAGGTGTGCAAACATGGGTTGAAAATGGAAATGCCAAACATTTCAGCTTGTTAGGTTTGATGTGGAAAATTATTCCCACACTAATTTGATTTCCGAAGTTTATTGGAAAATATTTGTGCAGTCACTCTGTTGTGGAATAGTACTGCTTAGTAATATGGTCAAATTAGTATCATAGTTTGAATGCTGATTTTTCGTTATTCAATTAATAATATTAATATTACTTGACTGTAATCAGAGATGAAATACACATTGTGAAGAACAACTGCATCCCAAAGAACCTGAAGATTCGACACCTGTAGGTTGTCAGTAGCGACATACGGTCTGGAGACTACGCCACTGACGCAAAAATACGCAAAAAAACTGAGTATAAAGCAGAGGGCGATGGAACGTGAGATGCTTTGTTTGAGTCTTATGGATAAAGTAAGAAATGGGAAAATGCGACAACGAACAAAGATTCCAGACATCATACACCGATCAGAAGTGGCAATGGTTGAGGCACGTGGCCCGTCAAGATTCTAATAGATGGACTAATAAACTAACACACTGGAAAGCTAAACAAACCAAATGCAGTGTGGAATGACCTCAAAGAAGATGGTTCGACGATATCAAGTCTCAGGCATAAGTGGCATCGAATAACACAGGACAGATCAGAGTAGAGAAATCTGAAGGAGGTCTATGTCCAGAAGTAGCTGAACAATGGGTGAAAAAGAAGAAGAAAAGGAGAAGACGTCATTTGCATACGCCGAGTATAAGAAAAGATCTTAAATAAATTTGAATAAATACCGCAATAGTCTTTGAAAAAATTCATCGATATACCGAAATAACGCTGAAGGAGTTGTGTGAATGATTTTATTATTTCAATAAATTTAGTCATTTTACACGAAGTAAATAACCAATATTGAAAATATTTGAAGATCATTTAAATATTCAAATATTAGCCTTCTACATAATTGATTTCAAAAAATCATATTCAATAATTATAACTTCAGGAGTTAAATTGAATTAATGTCATATAAGTACCACTCATATCAAACGACATATAAAATAAATATTCATTATAAGAAATCCAAATGATATAACAAAATCCAATAAATAAAGACTGTTAACCAAAAACCTATAAATTAAATATTTTGAGTAGACAAAATTTTGTTTCCGCTGATTAATCTTATGAAAACAAATATCTCTTAGAAATGTTCAACATAATCTTAAGAATTTCATCATAAAACTATCTTACTTAGAATATTCAATATTATTGGATGTCTAACTAAGTTACTTTCTTTAAAATCTCAAGATATGTAAAAACATTACTGAAAAACACGTTTTAAGAGAGACTGCTTCGTCAGTACTCAAGTAATTCATCTTCAATAAAATATATTATAACATCAATCAACAAAAAATATTTACTCACCCTTCAAAAATTTAGAAAACTTCTGGTAAATGAATACTGAAAACTTTAAATGGAATGTAATGTTAACTACAAATGAATAATTCTGTGGTTTACCCTTGATCTAAAAGATTGAAAGACAATTTAACGGCCTCTTTTATAGCACAAGGAATATCTGTATAAAGATTGTTAAGGAAACCAAATAATTATATATTATGAATAAAATAACATAAAGAGAGGTTAATACTCTCTTCATACTAATAATATAAAATTATTTGAATATTTTAATATTAGCCTTCTAGTTATAATTATCAAATATAATTTTTTGAAATTTAATTTGTAGAAGGCTAATATTAAAATATTTAAATAATTTTATATACCTTCTATCAAGTATTAACCTCTATTAATGTTATAATATTTGAAGAAATGAAAAAATTAGATATTACAGAATATCCATAATTTCTGCCAAATTTCGAGAAGATCTACTGTCTAAGGAGTCGACAAGGTAAGAATGTTAATTTCCGAAAGATAAGACTTAGTTGAAATTTTGAGGATGAGTTGGAAGTCTGAATATATCAGTTCTCAATATATTCATTTCTTGAAAACCACCTGATGAAACGTTTCGGTTATCAATAGGGTAAACAAATACACTTGGCCTAAGTTTAATGAAAATTGAATTTATGTTGTTGAGATATATGTTTCGGGTTTCAACCCATTTTCCAAACTAACAACAGACAACAGATGAAAGTGACAGAGTTTTTTAGTTGCGGTTTTTAATAAGCGATATTTGTTTATTTTTCGATGGAACTAGTTATTGACATATGCCAGTAATGGGTGTAGATGAAATTCCAACTAATCGTTTGTTATCGCTAAATGTTTTTAGGGGCTCTCCGGATACTCGAGTAGGTCCAACTTTTTGCTTTTGTTACCTGCATGTAGAATTTCAGTAAAACTGAAGTTCTTCATATCTAGAGATCTCTTCGGCCCATAAAAAAATATTTGGCGATAACAAACGATCAAATATATAAATTGTAACGTTAAGTAAATTCTCCTCAATTTTGAAAATGGGTGAATACCCGAAACAGATATGTCCACAACATAAATTGAATTTTTGTGTAACTTAAGCCAAGTTGTATTTGTGTACCTTATTTATATCAATATTGTTCGAAAACTGATAGATTTTCGAAAGTGTGAATCCAATCTAGTTCAAATTCAGTATGTAGATATGAAATCTTCAGAACAGGAGCTTTGAAATTGCAAGATATGACGTTCCTTTGACTTTCGGATGACAGAACACAGAATTCTATGTTTTGGTGCTTTTCGGTCCTATGTGTGAAATTCTCGAATTCTCTGCCAAAGATGAACTCAATAGACCAGTTCCGACTTACTGATAGAGAATCCCAGATCAGAAGTAATTCTGTGTGAAAGGTCCGTTCGTAAACAATCTTAACTTTCGGACGATAAAAGTTAGACTTTTAAAACTTTCAGAGTAGTTTTTGGTTGATAGAAAAAATCGATCCAATAGCTTTCTATTTGTTCAGATTTGAACTTCTTTCCTTTTTCTTAATATTTTCTGAACTATAAGTCCGATATATTTGAAATTTGTTATTTAGAAGAAGAATAATGACTTACATGTTAGTCCAATATTTGCGAAATTATAGATCCGATCGATTTGAAATGTATTATTTAGGAGAATAATGATGCACATCTTCGTGCATCGTTAGGATTCTATAGTCAAAAGATTCAAAGAAATTGATTTTGTGAACACAGCTGGATTAAGCGCTACCAATCTATAAAGATTTAAAGAAAAAGTATTTCTTACACATTATTCAATATTAACTATTATTTATGATGAATTCGCAGAGATTTCAGAATTTATTTTCATTAAAAAATGTTAAATTCAACAGTAACTTCTATTGAATGAACATTGAATAAACTCAATAAACTTATTCCATATAATTTTTTTTCAGTAAAATCATTTCACATGATTCAGAAGCATGAAATTTCAATAAGATTGCTGGAACATACAAATTTTTAAGATACGGATAGCAAATATATATCGTTCTAAATGAAAAATTGATAAAGTTCAAATCAAAGTATTTCTAACATATTATTCAATCATTAATTATCAATAATGAATTCGAAGAGGTTTCAGAATTTATTTTCATTAAAAAAATGTTAAATTCAACATGAACTTCTGTTGAGTATTGGATACTCAATTAATTTATTTCATTTTATTTCTTTATTCAGTTAAATTATTTCACATAATTCATAAGGTTGAGATAAAAAAAATTTCAGAACACGAGTAACATATAAAAATGTAGGAAAAGACTCAGAAAGCGAAATTTTATGAAGAAACAGCTAAGAATATGACACTTAGGATGGAAATTAATGAAAACTGATTATCTTAGAGAAATGTCAAAATTCCAACGCCAAGCTGGAATTTAGCAAAACCAACTTTATAAACCTGCTTAGAAAAACAGAAATTAATATCAAATGTATCTATCTACTATTCGAAGGCTTTCGATACCTTAGATAATACACTGCTCATTTCTAAATTAAAATATTATGGTTTTGATGAGTCTGCATGTATTCTGATACACTCTAACATCCGGGGTAGAACCCAAATTATTTTTGATGATGGGTAATACTCCTCTGGTATGAGTGTTCAGACAAGTCTACCCCAGGGTTCGGTTTTAGGTCCGTTGCTGTTTATAGTTTATACTGAAGATATCCGCAATTCGGTTGATTATCTTAGAGTCCAAGCATATGCTGATGATATCCAACTTTATACCAGTTTAAATTCTAGTAATGTCAATATTGTCGATGATCGCCTTAACGCTGAACTTGTGAACATATCACGAATCTTTAGACAGCATGCACCCAAACTTAACGCTGAAGAATGAAAATTCATATGTTTTTCATCTAAAATGGTCAGGGACGATCTCAATCGATAATTGAATATTCATATGGGTGGTACCAAACCTTCTGTCAGCAGCATAGTGAAAAATTTGGGTTTTCATTTTGATAATGATGAAGTTCAGTAAACATATAAAAAACTTAATGATGAGATCTTACAGGTATCTAAACTGCACTATTGCAGTAGACATCTATTGAGAGTCCTTTAGCATTTCTCTAATGCGATTTTATGTACGGTTTATGTTTTCGATCATATATCGCGTGCTATGGTGGATACAGGATGGCTCAACATGGGCAACATGAGGAAACTTCATCTTGCTAACTTCACCCACCGATTATTGAGGTCTACTGATTCATCCCGCTATCTCAGATATAAGTTCATCTCGATTCTCGATACGGCAGAGATACAAGGTTCGGAGGTTGATTTCTTATTCCACGTCATCGGGCGGGCATGTTCTGCAAGGTCGTTCATTTATTGTGCAGTATCGCATTACAATTCGCTTCCTGAAGAGTTCAGAAAGATGAATATAAATAAATTCAAATTTAAATATAAATCATATTTGCTAACGAAATAGAACTTGCTGATTGTGTGAGTGGATGATTGATGTGAGTGAGTGAACACCACTGATACCTGATATTGAGGGATTTCAATATGCAGTTTATTTTTCTCGTATTATTTCTTAAGGAATATAATGGAGAATAATTGCAGTTTCATTTGCCCCTGCAGTGTCGTAGTTGAATAAAAATAGCTGTGCTAGACTTCGCCACGATATAGTAGTTTGATTCAATTAATATACTAATTCTTATGTTTATTTATGAACTAATGAAAACGATTTATTGTTATTATCATTATTATTATCTCCATACTGAATGTATTCTCCAATTCGATCGAGGAAATATCAACTTGTTAAGTGTATAATCAAAAAGCATAATTTCATAACATCAGCAACACATTAATTCATATCAAATTCAAAACTTGAAAGAATAAGAATGAAGTCATCTGGTGAATCCATCCAATTCAAAACAGAAGATATGGGACTAAATGAAGCTAGTCGAAAAAACACGATCATTCCTAAAAATTCTTGTAAGGTAGGATAATTGAAATAATGAATTTCAAAATTGGAATTCCATTTTCGTGAACATAAAAATTTCTATCACAATTAAGATTAACAATAGAGAAGTAGCAGTAGGTTAGCTTTTAGTTTATAATTTCCTTAGTTTTCTCAATGTAATTTTGTTAAGAATTATATACACAAATAGTTCTCATATCAAAAAATCAAATTCCAGTGAATGATCGAAAAAATTTTGAATTAATAAAGTAGATAAAATCAACTTTGCTTAAGTTTCACTGTTTATTTGATGTCTGTTGACATATATGTTTCGGATTTTTAGCCCATTTTGAAAACTGAAGAGAACAACATTTAAAATCCCATTTATAATTGTATGGTAAATCACAGGTACAATTTTGAAGAGTGCCAAGTTGTTTTTAATAACTTCATTGATTTAAAAATGTTTCACCAAGTGACATGAAAGAAATAGATATCATTCAAAGTTTGAATTTATTCAATCAAATGAATTAAAATGTTCCTCAACAATAAAGGATTCTCCCTGATACAAAAAGAGTATCCATATTACAAAGTTTTACTCTGCTATTCAAATCTAAATTTCCAACAGTAATTTTAATTTTACCAATGATATTAAACAATCAATTCATTACATCAGCTACACAAATAAAATACTAAAGGTAAATTATCAGAATTAACCAGTTTAGATACCTGATAAAATCACAATGTGGTGGGATAATTGTTGTTTATCAATAGAAAGATTGTGGGAATTGAATAAATATAATTTACTGTTTATCGAATTAAGTCTCCATCGAGTAAAGATTGAATCCATCATATATATCCATCCTATATATAAAATAATATCTGACGCTCCTACAAAAGGCCCTATCACATACTCGTCCACTCAAAAAACATTGAACCCGCATAAGAACACCCCTTACAGTTGTATTATAATATTAGAACTATTCTGAAACAACTGCGGCAAATTCAGTTAAGAGCGAACATGAAAAAATTGGAAGAATTCGCTGGAAAACATATTAAACTCTAGCTCCCTGAGGTACAAAGTTGTTTAACAAATTTTCAATCAGACCGAAATTAACCCAAGCACCAATCCATCTTCTTCACACCAAGCAGCAGCCAGTCTCAAATTCACAATCAAACAAATGGATACAAATGAATGTAGTAATCAGGGCTATTTCCCATTCCTGACAAAAATGATTGATATGGATCATTCCAGGAACATCCCAATTCCGCTGCGCCGCCAGTTTTTGCCAAGAGTGCCGGCGTGGGGGACAAAACCTCGTGCAAAACCGAGAATCCCACGGCCATAAGCCATCGCAAAATGTTCCAATCAATCAATTCCGGGAGGTCAGCAGGAGGGACGATTGTAGCATTGGTGTTTGCGAATGAGCGAATGTTCCATTGTAAACGTGCGATGGACTAAACGATTATTGAATAAAGGTCCTACAGGCTGCTTGCTCTCGATTGACGGGTGGAAGTAACGCTCTCTGAACTTTGTCGATGGTAAACAAAGTTGTGTAATCCTCTTCGATTTGTGCCATAAATTTGGATAGGGATATTCTGAACGAAAAATCTGAAGTGATCATATGAAACGTTTTATACGGTGAAAATTGATCTTTTTCGTTCAGTTATTAAAATGTTTTGTACGATTTCAGTTCAAATATAATTCAATAACTGCAATTATATGCAAACGTAATTTACAGCATGTCCCAGGATGAATGCATCTAGATGATTTTTGAAAAAAATTAAGTTCCACTTGCAAAAATTGCAAGTTATTAACAATTAACTAAAAAAAAGAGGGTTTAGTTTTTTGTAAATATCTCAATTCATAAAGAGGTGGAAATTTCCTAAGAAAAGTGTCGACTCACGGAATTGTAGTCCCAATATTAATAATTTTCCCAGAGGGATGAAAATACTGCCGAAACGGGTACTCTGCCTTTTGTAAGCCACGCCTACTTTGGACACTTTATTAGTAAAAATTATTTTAACAGATTAAATATTATATGAAATTTGATAAATGAGAAAATTCAGGGGCGTAGTGGATAGATGAATGAACAATAATCCGGCAAAAAAAATTTTATCTCGATTTTTCAATTAGTTATGCAATAGTTAATTAATAATTATTTTCTGCTTGGACATGATCATTGCAAGTGTGATAATTGTTAAACTATTAACTTGAGATTTTTTTCCTCTCTTGGAGCAATTTATGGAAGACTTCAGAATAGATCCCCGTTGGAAAAATTCAAAAATGTTTATTTTTCAGTTTTTTTAACAATTTTCGCTGTTGCGAAATTAAAAACTTAGATTAAAAATTTTTTTTTCGAAATATTATTAATGGTCCATTTTCACGTTATAGGAAGCTACATAGAAATATTTTTTTGAAATTTTTGTCTTCTATTGTTTAAAAAATTGTTATAAACAAATGCGTTGTTCATAAAATAATTGAAAATTTTTTTGAGGAATATCCATCTTTGATGCACATAAAGATTAAAAAAAAATTTTTTTCTTCAAAAAAATTTTTTTATTGCTTAAAAAGGCATTTGGGTTTTCTCCCACTTCTGACTAATATTAAAGAACCATTTTTTCTTTTAAAATCAGGATTTACTCTTCTTTTCCATATAAAGATTGTTTAATTTTTTATTGTTTATATAATAAACAATTTGTTAAAAACAAATAAATTTTTACTTCATTTTTTTTGCCCTATTATTCCTACTGCCACAAATACAGACATTTTTTTTCATCAATAAACATATTTAAAAATAAAAAAAAAATAATAACAAAATTAATAAAAAAAATCATGTCTCTTTTTGCGGCAGTAAGAAGAATAAGGAAAATAATATAAAGTAAAAATTCATTTCTTTATAACAAATTGTTTAATATATAAACAATGAAATATCAAACAAAACGAATTTTTTTTATATGGAAAAGAAAAGTAAATCATGATTTTTAAAGAAAAAAGAGTTCCTCAATATTAGTTAGAAGTGAGAGAAAACGATTGTTAATTAACAAATGCGTTTTTAAGCATTAAAAAAAATTTTTTTAGGAAATTTTTTTTTAAATCATTATTTGCATCAAAGATTGATATTTCCTTAAAAAAATTTCAATTATTTTATAAACAACGCATTTTTCCATAAAAATTTTTCAAAGAGATAAAAATTTTAAAAAAAATTTCTATGTAGCTTCCTTAAACATAAAAACGGACCATCAATAATATTTCGAAAAAAAAAGTTTTTCGATATTTAATCTAAGTTTTTAATTTTGCAACAACATAAATTGTTGATAAAAAACTGAAAAATAAACATTTTTAAATTATTCCAACGGAGATCTATTCTGAAGTCTTCCACAAATTGCTCCAAGAGAGAAAAAAATCTCAAGTTAATAGTTTAACAATCATCACACTTGCAATGTTCATGTCCAAGCAGAAAAAAATTATTAATTAACTATTGCATAACTAATTGAAAAATTGAGATAAAATTGTTTTTAGCGGATTATTGTTCATTCATCTATCCAGTATGCCCCTGAATTTTTTCATTCATTAAATTTCATATTCAATCTGTTGAAATAATTTTTATCAATAGTGTCCAAAGTAGGCCTGGCTTACGAAAGCCAGAGTACCCGTTTTTGGCCGTATTTTCATCCCTCTGGAAAAATTATTAATATTAGGACTACAACTCCGGTAGTCAATACTTTTTTTGGGAAATTTGCTCCTCTTTTTGAATTTTTTTTTGATTTCGACAATCTTTATTAGTTTTTGAGATATTTACAAAAAACTAAACCCTCTTTTTTTCTAGTTAATTATTAATAACTTTTGCAATTTTTGCAAGCGGAACATTTTTTTCAAAAATCATCTAGATGCCATTCCGAATCGAATGACACCTTGATCATAATTTTTGGAGACTGCTGAAAAAAGTTGACCCAAAAGGCACTTTTTGACTAGACTGCTTCGATTATTAGATTTGTTTGCTTATGATTTGAATAGTGTTGATCTCTCTACGACGAACTTTGATTTTACCTGAATTAACCTGTGATTGTGTATTGCCATCATTTCTACGTATACCACACAGTAATATGCCAACATGCACCTCATTTATGAGAAATGCAGATGTAAAGCTAGTGCAGCTTCGAGAATGTATCGCGAGAGATAACCTAATGCTGATCGTTATCCATATCGAGTTTTTACGAATGTGCACCGACTTTTCATAACGGGCTGACTTCTAAACAAAGTGCATGGTGAAGGAAAAATTTCCTTACCTTAACGATATTGTGCTACGAGCAGTTGAGGAAGAGCCAAGTACTTCGCTACGTGAAATTCGGCGAAGCACAGGAGTGACCAAATATACATTCTGTCAAGAAAGTACCGGGAATTATCGATTTAAATCTGGCGGGGCAATGAGGCAGGTAAAAAATTTTTTTTCTAGGTTGGTACCACTGTTCTTAATTACTATGCCAAGCTTGAGCGGGATCTGTCAACTAGTGTGTTTGCAACAGCTGATTAAGTCAGTCGATGTCAGAGTGCGTGCCGATTTTTACTATGGGTGATTACGTTGAGCAAAGAATTTGTTTAAAGTTTTGTGTTGCAAATGAATTTTCGTGTGCCGATGCATTGAAAATGTTGCAAAAGGCCTTTGGTGATAATGCTCTATCGAAAACTCGTGCATATCAGTGGTACAGAGCCTTCAAGGACGGTCGTGAAGTGGTCGCCCATCGACGGCTTCGATCGAAGATAACGTCGATAAAATTAAGGAAAGATTTGCTGGAAAACCGTCGTACCAGCTTGAGAGAGATAGCACATGATCTTAAGATATCCCACGAGTCCGCACGTAC
Organism: Megalocaria dilatata; assembly: GCA_034642435.1. Taxonomy (NCBI): domain Eukaryota; kingdom Metazoa; phylum Arthropoda; class Insecta; order Coleoptera; family Coccinellidae; genus Megalocaria; species Megalocaria dilatata. The sequence goes on along the minus strand of CM067855.1, from coordinate 68,687,583 downwards.
GATTTTGATTGATATTTTGGGCATGAGAAAGGTGGCCGCATGACTCGTACCGAAAGACCTGAATTTTCTCCAAAAACGTCATCGCGAACAGGTTGCTTCAGACATGCTGGATCGCTGTTATTCCGATTCTACATTCATGGAATTCATTATAACTGGTGATGAGACCTGGGTCTACGAGTACGATATGCAAACAAGCCAGCAATCATCGGAATGGGTGGCAAAAAATGAGCCGAAAGCGAAAAAACCACGCCAAAGCCGCTCGAAAATGAAGGTGATGCCCATTGTTTTCTTCGATATCCGTGGCGTGGTGCACTACGAATTCGTTCCAGAGGGTCAGACTGTAAACAAGGAGTATTACCTAGGCGTTATGAAACGTTTGCGTGAGCGTATCCGTAAGAAGCGGCCAAATTTGTGCGCGAACAACTCATGGATTTTGCATGACGATAACGCGCCTTCTCACCGAGCTACGATTGTGACTGACTTTCTCGCCAAAAACTCAACAAACGTGCTTCAGCAACCACCGTATTCGCCGGATTTGGCTCCCTGCGACTTTTTCCTCTTCCCAAAACTAAAATTGCCCCTTCGTGGCACCCGTTTTGAGTCGATTGAAGCCATAAAACAAAATTCGGCGCGAGAGCTTAAGTCCATCTCGGAAAGCGCCTATAAAAAATGGTTCGATAATTGGAAGTGCCGTTGACATAGATGTATTGGAGCAAATGGAGCCTATTTTGAAGGCGACCCAATAAATTTTGACGATTAAATGTAAAAATGTTGTTTTAATTGAAAATTCCCGGTACTTTCTTGACAGAGTAGTACAGCTCACCGACCATATAACATAAGCTCCACCCATATTATGTACAGCACAAGTTCTGTCACCTCGGAATTATGAAATTCTGGTTGCGTTTTGCCAAACCGTGCTACAAAAGAACCGGGAAAACCCACAAATCTAAGAAAAAATTTCGTGGTCGGATGAATCAACAATAAAAACAAGATGTTTACATGAACCTACACAATTTTCACGAGTGGCACGTAGAAAACCCGAATTTAATGAGACAAGATAGATCAGAATATCGTTTTGAAGTGAACATGTGGACTGGAATTTTGAACGGAAGAGACATCGGATCTTTTGAGTTTCCAGAGCTTTTAAATACTGTAGTTTATTTAGATTTTTCACGAAATCGATTGCGATATTTACTTGAAGACGTGCCACTTAGTATTTTCAGAGAAATATGGTTTCAGTAAGATGGCTGCCCAGCGCACTATGCTCTCTCAGTTAGAGAATATCTAAATGAAGAATATCTGGGCAGATGGATAGAGCGATCTGGTACAATCTCGTGGCCAGCCTGTTCACCTGATTTGAATCCCTTAGATGTTTTTTGGGAAGCAGTGAAAGAAAAAATGTATTCAAAACAAATTGGTAATGTAGCTGAGCTTCGGGAAAGAATTAGGGAAGCAATGCAATTCGTCAATAACGGAAGATTCACCCGTCTGATATCTCGATCATTTTTAAGAAGATGTCGTGCATGTATTGCGGCTGAAGGAGGGCAGTTTGGACATCTTTTGTGAATCTATTAAATCTGTCATAAAACGAAATGAATTTCTTTAAGAAAAACCTTTTTTTTCAACTTAAAAAATAATGTAGTAAGTGTTATAGCATTTTAGAATCCTTGTTGAATATGCCAACTTTCTAAGTAACTTTCCAACCTGATATAGTACAATTTTTTTCAGTATAGTCAATTGAATATGAGCGAAATTTTAATTTTGAATACTTGGTTCGGCAAAAAATGTTTATTATTTTCCAAACTGCATCAACTGGCTTAGAATTGAAGATTACAGGTTACAGAAGCATTAATAGGTATAATATAGAAAAAACAAAATTTGGGAAAAGTAAAAAATTGTAGCAACAGCTGTTCAAAAATCATCACAGGGTGTACATTTTACTGAATAGAAGAAAGTGTAATAAATTTGAAGAATACAGGACTTGGATTTTTCTTTAAATTCTTCTGATAAATATAAAGACTTTACCTATTATCTTATTCCGGCTTGACGTCGACTGCTGGGGTATACATTTCGGGTTTTTAGCCCATTTTCGGAACTCGAAACATATATGTCGGAAATATTGAATTGAATCAGTCTTTACTTGGTGAAAATCCATAATGAATAATATTTCAATATTATGCTACTGTGATAGCCAAACGATTGTTGTAAACATAACAATAAAATTTGTGAAAATCAGAATAACCTTATTTAAATATTATTTTATATACATTCTGTCAAGAAAGTACCGGGAATTATCGATTTAAATCTGGCGGGGCAATGAGGCAGGTAAAAGTTTTTTTTCCTAGGTTGGTACCACTGTTCTTAATTACTATACCAAGCTTGAGCGGGATCTGTCAACTAGTGTGTTTGCAACAGCTGATTAAGTCAGTCGATGTCAGAGTGCGTGCCGATTTTTACTATGGGTGATTACGTTGAGCAAAGAATTTGTTTAAAGTTTTGTGTTGCAAATGAACTTTCGTGTGCCAATGCATTGAAAATGTTGCAAAAGGCCTTTGGTGATAATGCTCTATCGAAAACTCGTGCATATCAGTGATACAGAGCCTTCAAGGACGGTCGTGAAGTGGTCGCCCATCGACGGCTTCGATCGAAGATAACGTCGATAAAATTAAGGAAAGGGTGCTGGAAAACCGTCGTACCAGCTTGAGAGAGATAGCACATGATCTTAAGATATCCCACGAGTCCGCACGTACGATTTTGATTGATATTTTGGGCATGAGAAAGGTGGCCGCACGACTCGTACCGAAAGACCTGAATTTTCTTCAAAAACGTCATCGCAAACAGGTTGCTTCAGACATGCTGGATCGCTGTAATTCCGATTCTACATTCATGGAACGCATTATAACTGGTGATGAGACCTGGGTCTACGAGTACGATATGCAAACAAGCCAGCAATCATCGGAATGGGTGGCAAAAAATGAGCCGAAACCGAAAAAACCGCGCCAAAGCCGCTCGAAAATGAAGGTGATGCTCATTGTTTTCTTCGATATCCGTGGCGTGGTGCACTACGAATTCGTTCCAGAGGGTCAGACGGTAAACAAGGAGTATTACCTAGGCGTTATGAAACGTTTGCGTGAGCGTATCCGTGAGAAGCGGCCAAATTTGTGGGCGAACAACTCATGGATTTTGCATGACGATAACGCGCCTTCTCACCGAGCTACAATTGTGACTGACTTTCTCGCCAAAAACTCAACAAACGTGCTTCAGCAACCACCGTATTCGCCGGATTTGGCTCATGCGACTTTTTCCGCTTCCCAAAACTAAAATTGCCCCTTCGTGGCACCCGTTTTGAGTCGATTGAAGCCATAAAACAAAATTCGGCGTGAGAGCTAAAGTCCATCCCGGAAAGCGCCTATAAAAAATGTTTGGATAATTGGAAGCGCCGTTGGCATAGATGTATTGGAGCAAATGGAGCCTATTTTGAAGGCGAGCCAATAAATTTTGACGATTAAATGTAAAAATGTTGTTTTAATTGAAAATTCCCGGTACTTTATTGACAGAGTAGTATGTCGGACATCAAATAAACAGTGAAACTCAAGCCAAGTTGTTTTCATCTATTTTATTAATTGAAAAATATTCTACCAAGTGATATACGAGAAATCCATATCAGAATTTTTTTCTTTCAAAATAATAATGCGTACTACACCACTTTGCGTTTTTGTGTAACACGTTGAAAAATAAACTAAATCTATCAGTTTCGTAAGGTATAATATTCTTCATTGTGAAATATTCTTCATTAAAATACCAACAGATATGTAGAAAACCGTTTGAATAACTTGCTATATTATAGGAAAAAAATTTAACTTCAAAGTTCATCATGAAATGTGATGATTTGAAAAAATGACTCATGTAAACCCTCCTAGTCCAGCATGCAGACTGTCAACCCCTCTTTCCTCGAGTCCAACACCAATTGGATGGCCAGGTCGTACGAATATTTTCTGATTGCCTCCATCCTCCCGAGGTAACGCAGTATACCACAAAACACACTCTGCCGTTGGACAGAAAAATATGGAGATTAACTGCAATAGGGTAGGGTTACGTTAGTTTTAAGGAAGAGACCCTGTGCTGCGACGGACTCCCTTGTTACTTAGTTGATCAACGCGGCTCAGCCCTCTATTCCACCTTTACTGTGAAACTAGGACCCCATTCGGTCGATCTTCTACCACAGTGATCGGTCCAGTGATGGCCCGATTGGTATTACTTTAGGCATCAAAATTTAACCCTCCATTTCACCAGGATGAAACTAGGGTTCTAGTCAAGGCAAGATGGATAGATCTTGCTCAATTTTCATAAGAACTGCATCTCAAATAATGGTGTTAGTGAGTCTTTCAGTGCTTGAGCTACCAACACCGCTGTAAGGAATTCGCCCTTCCATGTAACACCGATGGACTGTGATGAATAGATGGTAATCCGGGAGACGCATGTTGGTACATATTTCCGTATAAAAGGCTGCAGCTGCACCGCCATAACCCCAGCACTCACCATAAATGAAAATCATATTTGCGTATAACTGTGTTATGTTATTATTTCTTGGCATGTTAAAAGTTGAGAATTAATCCACATAAAGACCACATAGTTACAAATCACCAATCTTTTAAAGTAGAAATCAGTAACTGAAACGATTATGTTCAAATGAATAGGTGTTATTCTAACACGATTCTCAATCGAAGAAACATCTACACATTAACACATTGAAGTATGGATAATGAAATGAACAGTGTTTTCTGTTGTTTTTAGGAAGCCCTTATCATAAGGTACACATTCATAGGCGAAAATATTGAATCTTTAATATGTTGCTATTCGGTCGACTTTGCTCCTTCTGTATATCAATATCAGTAACTTCGCATTTACGTTAGTTAAGAAGATCATTGTATCTACTATTTCAAAATATAAATAGAAAGCGGTTAGTTTTTGTGTTGGCCACTCAAGAATTCCTATATTTTTGTTCACCATGAACGATTAAACTTCCACATAATGTATATGAAAACATAAACTAAACATAGAACATTCAGAATAATATTTTCAAAATGTCAGACATATCATAAATCAAGTTTACGCCGCATATGGATTTGTGAAAAATTTTAAATTGATGTGAGTTGTTAGATTTGTTGCTGGTGAAGTCTGAAGAATTATAACTATTGCCAGATTCAGTTTCCATTGTGAATAACATTGTGGATATAAATAATTGATGAACAGACGAAACTCATTTACGGCCGGTTTCATAAACGACATTAAAGCCTCCTTTTTCCCAAAAAGTCTCCTTTAATGATAAAACGTGTTTCATAAACAAATTTTGAGGTTAAAAGCTTCCTTTATCTTAAAGTGGAAAGTGGAAAAGGATCCTTTAACGAGAAGCTCGACACTGCGCAGGTGCTCGATACACACGAAAACAGTGGACATAACCTTGTTCTGTCACATCCCATTTTATTTAATTTTAGCGTACTACGAAATATGTTGCACCACATGTTGAATGCTGATTTTAGATCTACTTCTTCATCAAATGATGAAGAAATAATTGTGAGAAGACCAAAAATTTACAGGAGAGACATTTTTCCACGTTAGATGATCTAGATTTCTTCTATCGTTTTTACTTGACAAAACCAACTGTTTAATCTTTGCTTCAAAAAATTGCAGATCAATTGTACTTCCCATTTTACAGGTAAACAAATTTCGATTTATTATTTTGTTGATATAATTTCATGTATACCAAATCATTAAATTGACAATTTTCAGAGGCAGCTGTATTGAACAGATGAACCAACTACTTTCGACATTGAGATTCTATGGAACTGGAAATATATGATCAAACCATCTTTAATAACAGTGTCTTGAAGAGACAATTTGAGAGTAGTAAATTAGGACGGTATTTGTTACTTGGTGGTAGTGGTTATAGTTTGCAGACTTATCTTATGACAAAGTTAACGGAAGCTATAACTGCAGCTGAAAATTTATATGAGCAGTCAATTATACAAACTAGAAATGTAGTGGAGAGAAAGTATGGATTTTCGAAGCGTCATTTTCCTATACTTTCTAAAGGAATGAGTGTTAAGTTAACGACCCTAAGGGCAATTATTGTTGCTACCGCTGTTTTGCACAATATGTAGATATGAACGAAATATTTCCAAATGAATGATTGCAAGAGGAAAAGGACTTTCAAACAAATTCAACTAATGTTAATGCAGCTCGTCAAGCGAGAGTCTATTATTAATAAACATTTTCCTAATTTAAAATTATATTTCTGTGATAATTGAAAATAAATTTGCTTGTCACTTGTGGAACTATTCTTTATATTCAATTTGTATCTTCAACATGACAAGATTTCATATAATTTTCATAAGATTTTATAAGTTATGTATTTAGATAGGCTCCTATGTTTGTATTTCTGATTCATTGTTTAACTTTAGGTAACATCTGAAAAAGTTTCAAGTGAGAATAAAGAAATAAAAATATTATGTGTTATTGAAATTTCGGTTTTTAATTCAAATTTGAGGGGACTTCATAGTCTGCAGCAATGCTGATAGAATTCTAATACCGCTTTTTCAGAAAGTGCATTCAAAATAAAAAAGATTTAATTATTATTATTTAATTTGCTCTTCATCTCCATAATTTGCAAATATAATATTTTAAGCTTTGAATGCTCCTCTTCTTTTCTTCTATTCTCTTCCTTGATAGCCACTATCTGAGCTTCTACTAGAGCAGTTTTTTTTATAATACATCTCTTTCGTTTCGGCAAGAGGGTTCGTAACAGTTGGGCTCAACTGTTTGGAAATTGGCTCCCTCAATTTCAATGGAGCCCCACCACCAGTCAATATGCCTGCGTTGAGCAGCTACCACCTTCTAGTTTTAATTTTTATATTGTCATATTTGGATTTGAGCTGGTCCCCATTTCTCCAATGGAGAACTGTTGCATTGAAAGCAGTTTCTATTCTTTGCCAGACTTTATCCTATAATATTGAAATTCTCTTTTTCAATCAATTCCAAGAGGCATAGTTTCTCCTCTGGTTTTAAAGTAATACTTTTTTTCTCTTTTCTTCCATATACATTCATATAACCCACGTAATAAAATATAACAATTCGAACTTAATAATGATATAAATTTCAATATACTGTCTTCTGCACATAATCATGTTTATGCAAAGATCGATTTATGCTTCTTCTCTTTTTCTTTTCACAAGTTCCAACGCATAACTGACAATTTTTACAGAATATCACCAACTACATTCGTAAAATCACTAGTTCTCAGGATAGCCAACAGTCGGAAACATATGACTGGTGCATTAAAGAAAGCTTTAAGTAAAGGACGGTCGATGTGAGTTTATGAAACTGATGCTCCCATTTAAAGGATCCTTTTTCGTAAAGGGACTTTATCATAAAGGAGCCTTTTGATGTTGTTTATGAAACTGGCCGTTAATGGTCTAACCGAATCATCCTCCACATATCTCGAATGGCTTATTCGATTGACTACGTCAAAAAACTTGGTAATTGGGACCTAGCGGCCTGAAGTTATTTTTTCCGAAATGATAAACGTTAATTTTCTTTTCCAGGTTCCTTAATTAATAGATATGTGAAAACTTCTTAACAATTTCTTCGTATTTATAAAATTGAATATAAATATTTAGCTGTCAGTATTTAATTGTTGTAATACGCTACTATTGAATAGACGAAATTTATTCCAATTTTATTCATCACGACAAAATTTAAAGAGAGCCTAATATATAAATGAAACCCATATTCCACTTACATTATAAACTACGTGGACTTACAGCCCGGGGCGACTACGAAAGCCGAAAACACGGAAGATTTAAAGATGATAGAGGTAGACTCGTCTTATTGGTCAGGCTTCCTTGTCTGGATACATAGAAAATTCATATAAATTCACAGTATTCTACAAAGCAATGGACCCTTCCTGGATGATAGGTCCAACACAATATTCTACCATTCACCAGCTAACAGGAGAAGGAGTATTATCGCTAATATTGCGTTAACACTATCTATACTAATTCAGGAGTTGTTTCATTAAGGGATGTTGATGAATTTTGAATTCAATATTGTTCATAAATATTTCAGCTAACAAAAGTCAATTCATATATTTTATATTCAAATTGCGAATAGTTTTTGAATTGCAATGAAACCATAAAACTGGTAGAAGACTTCTGAAGTAGAGGAAATTTAATGTAATTTTCAAGAAGAATATTTCAGAACAACTCATATTTGGCACTGGTCAAAACTATTTGCGATTTAATAATGAAATACATAAATCAAAAAAAGGTCTTATCATTGGAAGTCCTTTGACCACTTTGTTAGCTGAAATATTTATTGATAATATTGAACCAAAAATACATTAACATTCTCAATGCAACAATTCTTATATCGCTTTAGATATATGGACGATATGTTGATTCAGATAGACAACCAAATAAGCTTCTTTTATTCATCCATAATTTACATCCGTCAGTATTTTTCACTTTGGAAAGTGAATTCAACAATGATATAATTTTTTTGGAGTTAACCACCAGCAAATTTAACAATCCAAATCAAATTTAAATTTTTTCACAAACCCACGTATACAGATTCAATTATAAACAATAAATCAAATCAGCCTAACAACCAAATATCATGAGCTTTCAAAGAAATGAAGTGAAGTCAGGTACTTTTGCGCGCTAGTCTATATCCTCCACGATCCTCACAAAATATATTTTTTTTCAGTCTCATGAAATTCTGCAATAACATGTGCCTTATTATTAGATTTCTGAATGCTGATTTTCAGATTGATCAAATATGTATTTTCGATAATATGTGGACCATTTTCGGCTCAAAATTCTAAAATTACAGACAGTTGGGTGAAACGATAGCACGCTGTTCCCTAGAACTAGCGTGCAAAAAATAGTGGGGAATCTAACTACACAAAAAAAGAAAAATATTTTAGGTGCTTCAAATTCCATATTGAATGATACCATCAGTTCATGAGGAAGGACATATAAAATTTGGGATTGTAGTACGACAGGCTTTCTTGGAGATATTTTTTGTGAAACCGTAGAATTAAAAGATTCCTTTTCAGAATCTATGTTCTTTGCTTGTATGCTGAACTAACTTTTTTGTTATTTTCATTTGATTTGATATCAATTCATAAATAGAAAGTTTTTTATATTTAATTATTCAGGTTTTTTATAAAGCCTCTCAGTCCTTAACCACTCACTCAAATTAGGGATTATTTTCAGTATAGTATTCTGTACTATCGCAAGATCATCCATGTTATTCTTACCAATACCACCGCATATCAAAGTTCCATACCTTGATATTGACAGTACCATAGCATCGCATACCCTTCTTCACATTCTTTAACAGAGAATATTCCTGCTATAATAGAAAATATAAAACAACTTCCTAATTCGTTTGAAAAGGTAAGATGTATGTTTATTCCATCTCAAATATTGATCGATAAGAACCCCAAAATATCTGATAAACTTGGTTTTCCTGACAGCTGTGCACTGATATTTCGACTGGTTACAATGATTTTCATGTAGAAGCAATATCTGAAATTACAATTTCAGATACATCTGATCAGATGTTTCAAGTAAAATGTGATGAATTTTGCTATATATATCTACAAATTCAGCAACAAGCACTGTAGAAATAGTTGATAAATAGCTTTCATGCCCTTCATTGCAACCTGATAATCTTTTTGTCATATACTGCTCGTGACAGTTACAACAGAATCATCAGCATATGCAACCACCTCAAGATCCACAGCACGAAGCAACTACAGAATAAAAATTAGAAACAGAATCGGCCCCAATACAGTCCCTTGCAGAAATATCAAGGCTGACACAATACACCTCCCGTCTTGACACACCGAGTCCCACCATCCAAATAACTTCGGATCAACTTAAAACCAATTACCCTGACACCAATACTTTCTAATCTTTCAATGAGCAGAACGTCGTCCACGCTGTCTAAAACCCTAGTCAAAACCAAATATACCGCAAGAACTTTTGTATTTTAATCCATAGGATGAACGATGCTCTCATCAACTTCCTGAATCCCATCTGTGGTTCAAATATGTTCCCTTAACTGAAACTGTCTGCCACTTAATGAATTATTTTTTTCGAGCAACAAGATCAGTCTTTTCTTTAGATATTTTTCAATGGACTAAGAAAAATTGGACAGCAGTTTGTGATTTCAAATCTATTTCGCAACTTACATGTGACTCTTTCCATTCGGTCGGTAGGTTTCAAAGTATAATCATTGCGCGAATGAGATTAATGAGGTACAAAATATTACCATAGCTAGCGTCCATCACTCCCAAATGAAGCAATGCTGTCCACAATCTCATTCTCATCAACAGGCTTGAGGAATATGAATGGAGACCTACAAAACATCATTGTAATTGTAAATTTGCAATTTCAATGTGATCGAAATTGCCTCTAGATTTGGGAGCTGGTTTGAAATATTTCCAATATATCAAAATAACCTATGTATTTCGGAATCAACGTTGTATTCACTAAGATATAACCAATATAAGTAGTCTATGTGTAGACTTGGTGTTAGAATTAGTATTAGATATAACTAATAAAACAGAATGAAAAACAAGATTAAAGAGAAGTGGATGTACCTGGTTTCAGTGATTAAATGAATACTTTACTTGAACAAGTATAGAAGATATATTTAAAGTATAAAAATACGCGTCATAAAACGATAAATGTATGCCAAATTAACTTATTGATCTTCCGCTGTGTGCTGCGGTGCGTCCGACGCTCTCGAGAAGACTCGTGTGTTCGAAACCACTGGTGTATGGTATCGTTTTGGAATAGAATGAATTGAATAGAATTGATATGGTGTATCAAAAATTACATGAAATTTCGTCTATGGCTTCTGCCGTTGTTCTTCTTTCAAAGAGAAACTCAGTTATTTTGGAAGCAACCATAGTATATAGATTATGCATTAAACGAAAAAACTCAAATATTATACATGTACATGCGCCAGTGATTTTCGCATGAGATTACATAGTATGGCGGCAGTTTGCGCCTTAACAGTAGTTATTTTAATACTGTGCAAAAATTTTACAGAGATTAACAAAAATGTTGTTAATTTTTGTTAATCTCTGTAAAATTTTTGCACAGTATTAAAATAACTACTGTTAAGGCGCAAACTGCCGCCATACTATGTAATCTCATAATTTACATAGGTCAAACTGGAAGAACGTTCCGTCATAGGATGTGTGAACATTTGAAGAGTTTCCTCAACAATAAAAGCAATTCCACATATTCCAACCATTTGTTAGAAACAGGACATAATTTCAACCATAACTTTGAAATTCTACATATAGAAAGCAAAAGTTATGCCTTAAATCTGTTAGAATCCCTAGAGATAAATAAACATAATAAAATTGGAATATTACTTAACGAACAAATAGATTTAAATAGCTCACCTCTGTTAAATATATTCAGATAAGCTGGAATTTGCAGGGACCCTTTTTTGGGTTTTAGTGCCTAATAAAAATTTATTGTAGTTACTGTAATATAAATAGCCACGGATTTCGGAAACAAGCTTAGTTATTCAAAATGTGATCTTACCTGATGATGCTACTGTGATAGCGAAACAATTGTTGTGAGTTTAACAATAAAAATTTGTGAAAATCAGAATAACCTTATTTCAAATTATTTAATATGGATTTTCACCAAGTAAGGACTGATACAATTCAATAATAAAAATGTTGTTGTTTGAAACTTGCACATGTTTGCAATTTGCTCCTGTGATCAATAAAACGTTATCGAGTTTGGTTGAGTATAGAAATGTTATACAGATGTATGTTACACTGTCTCGATCTGTAGAATTTTCTGTTACCATAGCTCATACTCCTTATTAATGGTATTTGGTACAGATTAGCCGAATTAATTTATTTCAATATGAATATGCTAATTATGAGCATTGCGGCATATTATGGTCTGACCTGAGTATAAGGAAAGTTTTTTTTTTCGTTTGTAACGTGAAAATATCGAAAATGCATTTCTTTACTTGAATGAGCTCGTAAAGATATGTCTTGTATGTATGTTCGCATACTCAAGATGGCACTACTGTATGATTAATATCTCTGTGTACAGCGAATATGGATATCGGGTATTTTTTTAGAGTGATAGAACTTTCGATAGGGGTAACTGTGATTTGACAGAAGATAAAAGCCAGTTGTTTTGATATTTCTGTTCAGTAAGCATTGACAAATTATCATGGAAATACTCACGCAGTAACAACGTTTACAAATTGATGAAATTTATTTTCAAAATCGGTGTTATATTCGCCAAACTTATAGAGCACTTCGTGAAATTTATGGTTTACATAATCGTCCATCAGAGCAGCTAATAAGCGACGAATACGTTGAACTATCGATACATTTCGGGCAAAATTTTCTCTACTCGATGCAATAACAAGAGAAAGAAGTGTACGTACAGAAGAAAATATCGCTGCTGTGAGTCATAGTGTTAATGATGATCCAGATTTGTCTATTCGTCGACGTTTACAACAAGTTGGACACTGTGCATCCACCACATGGAAAATTTTGCGTAAAGATCTTGCTCTACACCCATACAAGATCCAACTGGTTCAAGAACTAAAGTCACTTGACCATAATAAGCGTCGTTTGTTTGCTGATTGGGCCCTAGAACAGCTTGAAGTTGATCCACTTTTTTATCGTAAAATTGTGTTTAGTGATGAAGCTCATTTCTGGTTGAACGACTATGTAAACAAGCAAAATTGCCGTATATGGAATGAAAACAATACTCATGAAGTTCTGCAGGTTCAATTGCTTCCTGAAAAATGCACTGTATGGTGTGCTTTACACGCTGGTGGCATCATCGGTCCATAGTTCTTTAAAAACGATGCTGGAGCTAATGTTACAGTGAAGGGTGCCCGTTACAGATCGATGATCAATGAGTATTTGATTCAAAATTTGAATGGTATCGACCCAGAAGTGTTTTGGTTCCAACAAGATGGTGCTACACCTCATGCTGCTACCGTAAAAATTGATTCATTGAAAGAAAGATTTGGCGATAACACTATTTCGAGAAATGTTCCAATTAATTGGCCTCTAAGATCATGCGACATAACTCCACTGAATTATTTTCTTTGGAATTATGTCAAGTCATTGGTTTATGCTGATAAACCAGAAACAATAGACGCTTTGGAAGCTAACATTACTCATGTTATTGATGAAATGAGGCCTGAATTACTCGAAAAAGTGGTCCAAAATGGATCTGGTCGAATGCGGTTTCTCTAGTCGTGGTGGACATGTGCCGGAAATTATTTTCAAAGCATAAATGTCATAAAATTATCTTTAAAATAAAAAAAATCCAAATTTAAATGTGTTTCCTTTCAATTTAATGTTATATAACTCTTAAAAAAAACCGGATACTTGACAGATTTGTAGTCGCTGGCAGACATTGCACTGATGAAATCCAACCACTTTGAAACGTGCGCAGGTCTGCAATTTACCCCTGTGACCAACAAAACCTTATGGAGTTTGTTGGAATTGTTATACAGATGTATAATGATATTTGGTGTAGATCAGCCGAAATAATGTATTTGAAGTAAGAATCCTTCAAATTCTATATATAATTATTGATAATGAAATTTTATTCAGAACAGCCTTCAGATACGGTGCCAATTCTTCTGCAAGAATCATCCCTCATTCCCCGATGTTAGATCAACCCCGGATTAAAGGTGAGTTTTCTGATGGCATCGCAACGATATTACCCATGTTGATTTTATCTCAAATAAATCTGTGCTATGTTTTCCTTATATCATGGTTGCTTCTTTTTATAGTTATAGATATATTACATTTGACGACTTCTCTATATCGTTCTCAAAGATCTCAAAAAGGCAGTACATGCGATCTGGGGAATCGAATCATCCAGGAGCAGTTGCCAGCCTTAGACAAGTCTATATTTATCAACGAACGTTCGTTAGGACGGAGAGTCCTGCAAAAACTGCTTCATTAGACCCTGACTTGACGGCAGAAAACCGCCTGAGGATCCGTGATCGACGTTCTAACAATACTACTTGTGTAGTATTGTAAAGTATGTTATTGTTAACATACTCTTATGAGAATTTGATTTGAGTTTAACATAAATGCGGTCAATGATTTCCTACTTTCATCGAAAATGATAATAAAATGGAAAAAGGCTTTTTACTTGATAGAAGAAATATAACAAAATTTGAATATCAAAACAGAATTAATTTGTTAGTCTTCTTCAATTTTAATTTCAAAAAACTTTTAGAATTAAATTAATGTCTACGATAAGCACCGCTTATATTTAATAGACGTATATATTCAAAACTCAATATACAATGTCAAATGGAATAAATAAACCAACCAATATAAAAAAGGCAATTAAAATTAATAAATAAATATTTGAAGGAGACAAAATTTTGTTTCTGATCTTACCATAGTGAAACCAATTCCTTTTCAAAAACATAAAAGACAACTTAAGGATTTATGATAGATTGGGCCGTTGCTTGGTAGAAATCAGTTGTAATTGTCATTATAAAATAAAACACTTGTTTACATTTTCTACTTTATTTATATAAAGTAGAAAATGTAAACAAGTGTTTTATTTTATAATGAAACTTAAGGATTTCTCAACAAATTTAATTTATTTGAAATATTTAATATATTTAAATATTCAAATAAGTTAATTCAAAAATCTCTCAAAACATGTAATATATGTTCAAAAAACAATTAGAATACGGATAATCTCTTCATCGGCCCTAGATAACATTTAAATATCAAAATCAACCAACCATCACTATATCATACCTACGAACTTAACACGTGTCTTGTTTGAAAGAGACTCACTAAATGTGATATTTAAATGTTATCTAGGGCCGATGAAGAGATGATCCGTATTCTAATTGTTTTTTGAAGATATATTACATGTTTTGGGAGATTTTTTAATTAACTTATTTGAATATTTACAAATATACTGAATATTTCAAATAAATTATATTTTTTGAGAAATCTTCAAGTTGTGTTTTATGTTTTTAAAAAGGAATTGGTTTCACTATGGTAAGATCAGAAACAAAATTTTGTCTCCTTTAAATATTTATTTATTGATTTCAATGACTTTTTTATATCTCTTGGTTTATTTATTCCATTTGATATTATATATTGAGTTTTGATTATATACGCCTATTAAATATAAGCCGTGCTTATTGTAGACATTAATTTAATTCTAAGTTTCTTGAATAAAAATTTTCTTCAAATTAAAATTGTAGAAGACTAACAGATTAAATCTGTTTTGATATTCAAATTTTGTTATATTTCTTCTATCAAGTAAAAAGCCTTTTTCTATTTTATTTTATACATAATATATGATTATATTTAGGCTTGAATAATTCTCATTACGGAATGTCAATGGTGTGAAGAAGACCATAGAATGCCTTACAGTTTTCTGTGATTTTGTGACGAACTGACTACCTGGTTTTTAAAGTTAGTCTCTTTCAAACAAGACACGTGTTAAGTTCTAAGGTATGATATAGTGATAGTTAGTTGATTTTGATATTTAAATGTTATCTAGGGCCGATGATGAGATTATCCGTATTCTAATTGTTTTTTGAAGATATATTACATGTTTTGGGAGATTTTTGAATCAACTTATTTGAATATTTAAAAATATATTAAATATTTCAAATAAATTATATTTTTTGAGAAAGCCTTAAGTTGTCTTTCATGTTTTTGAAAAGGAATTGGTTTCACTATGGTAAGATCAAAAACAAAATTTTGTCTCCTTTAAATATTTATTTATTAATTTTAAATCTTTGATAGATTCGGTCTTTACTTGGTGGAAACTCATTTTAATTAAAAAAATGTATATGAGACAGTACAAACATTATTGTTGAAATAAAGTACTGTCTCATATACAATGTAATACCTGAAGAAGCCACATCGTGGTGAAACAATTGTTGTAGTAGTACAAACATTTTTGTGGAAATGAATTACTGTCTCATATACATTTTCTTAATTATTAATTTTAATTGCCTTTTTTATATTGAGTTTTGAATATATACGTCTATTAAATATAAGCGGTGCTTATTGTAGACATTAATTCAATTCTAAAAATTTTTTGAATAAAAATTTTTTTTGAATTAAAATTGTAGAAGACTAACAGTTTGAATCTGCTTTGATATTCAAATTTTGTTATTTTTCTTCTATTAGTTAAAAAGCCTTTTTCTATTTTATTTTATACATAATACATGATTATATTTAGGCTGGAATAATTCTCATTATGGAATGTCAATGGTGTGAAGAAGAAAAATGCCTTACAGTTTTCTGTGATTTTGTGATGAACTGACTACCTGGTTTTTAAAGTTAGTCTCTTTCAAACAAGACACGTGTTAAGTTCTAAGATAGTATATACTGATTGTTAGTTGATTTTGATATTTAAATGTTATCTAGGGCCGATGAAGAGATTATCTGTATTCTAATTGTTTTTTGAAGATATATTACATGTTTTGAGAGATTTTTGAATCAACTTATCTGAATATTTAAATATATTAAATATTTCAAATAAATTATATTTTTTGAGAAATCCTCAAGTTGTCTTTTATGTTTTTGAAAAGGAATTGGTTTCACTATGGTAAGATCAGAAACAAAATTTTGTCTCCTTCAAATATTTAGTTATTAATTTTAATTGCCTTTTTTATATTGGTTGGTTTATTTATTCCATTTGACATTGTATATTGAGTTTTGAATATATACGTCTATTAAATATAAACGGTGCTTATTGTAGACATTAATTAAATTCTAAAAGTTTTTTGAATAAAAATTATTTTGAAATTAAAAGTGTAGAAGACTAACAGATTAAATCTGTTTTGATATTCAAATTTTGAAAATGATAATATTGTCTGAAGATGATAAATCAGGATTTTGAGTTTATAAGTTAGTATGGTGATTGCCAAAAAGTTTTCATGGGCCAAACTGGTAATATTTGCCAGAAAAACTCGAAAAAATCTAAGTAAAGGGTATTCAAACAAGGGATTTCATTTTGATATTGAATACCTTAAAATTGTTCAACAGTTTGAGCATTGCCGACCGAGAAGTTGCTTAACGACGATCCAAAAGTGGTTTAGTTTTGCGAACTGTAACTGCAAAATTTTCACCCCTTTTGTAGTAAATTTTAAAAATTTAAGTTCATTGCTAAAACGTGTATCGTTCCATTTTTTGTAATCGCGTAATTTTTACTTGTCAAATGTCAAAAGATGACAGATTAAAAAGGGACAGCTGCCCAGATAGCAGGCTATTCAAAATGAAACCTCTCATTGGAAAATATTTTAGTTTCCTGATTGAAAAATAATACACTTATTCAAACCATTTGTCGCTAGCGGGACATGACTTTAACCACAATTCCTAAATTTTGCATGTTGAAAATAAAAGTTTCAACCTCACTTTTTCAGAATCACTAGAGATAAATAGACATAATATCAGAATTTTACTGAGTGAAAAAACAATTTTAGCAGTTGGCCGCTTTGAAATTTTTTTGTTCACCCCAATTTCTAGTCAATTCGCAGAACTACGATAGAGTTTATTTGAGTAGTATACATGTTACAGTATGAAACGAATATACTTTCCAAATAAGTTTATTCATTCAAAATATAAAGATATGAGGATACTACGATCTACCGAGAAAAAATATTATTAAATCTTCAAAACAAAAACAAACACAAACTCCTTACCTTAAGTGATATATTGTCAGAGAAAAACCTGAATTTGATTTGTAGGAACAGGGTAGAATCTACCATCAGATATTGTGCTGCAGGGTGGTAATTTTTCTATATCTATGAGACTACTTCAGATAAACAAAAATACATTGATAGAAATCATTTTTCGTGACGACAAGTTCTTTGCTACAAGATCATTCGATAAAATAACAAGTCTGTAGAAGTAGAAATCCCTCCATATTTACAAGAGTCCCATCGAGGTGCACGACAGTCGGGGCGGACATTCGTACCTTACATAAATGGAGAGAAACAAAATCTTTACTAGAAGAGACTAAAACATGTAATTTTCAGGAAGGCAGTCACACAACGATCTTTTCTTTACGCTGGTCACAGCATCATTCAAAAATGAAGGGCATAAAAGAAATCAAGCAGATTGAAGATAAAAGTTGAACAGAACATACGGGGGCATCCAGAATAGTTTTAGTGCAACTGATGAGATTCAAATTCAACATGGAAAATCCAAAATCGACATTTTTCATTCTTTCTATTCGATCGGATCGATCTTATCATGTTTCTTGTTCATATCATGTCCATCTGCATTGTGTGGAATCAATTCTGATGTTTATTTTCCATTATTGCTAAATATCTTGTAATACACATTATACACACATCGTCAAAATTCTACCCCCCCCCTTATCAACTGTCAACTTGTTGAATGGATATGACAATTTTTTGTGTCTAGAATCTTCATTATCTTATCACTCATGAAAACAATAAACCAGCAAAAAATGTTTCTTGTTCAGGAGAATATAGGTATATTCGAAGTTAATCAGTTTTCAGGGAATAACGAGAGTATCACTTAAAGCTTGAACCGAGTGGTTTGGTTAAAAGATTCAAATACATCTTTATGAAATAAGAATAGTAATATTCAATTAGTAAATCTTATTCATTCAACATTCAATTGTTTCTATTCCTACATTCATAAAATTTTCGAGGACTAACAAGGTCAGATATTTATATTCACTCGTATGAAAATAACTCATGAAGAATTTATTGAAATTTGTTTTCTTTCATTTATACGTATGTTTGCTTCAACTCAAAATTAGAAGAGGTATTGGTTTGGTTCACTTTCAGAAGAAGTTCTTACTAATTGCAGTAAAAATGCAATGATTCCGTAAGAGGCTGAGATATTTTATTTCATTCTAATGTAAAACTCTTCTTATACACGGTCCAATACAATTATGTACAGTACCATAACTATCATGGGAAATAAGTCCGAAATTTTTATGATGGGCTTATGCCCACGTTTGTACATGACCAAAATCTACAATAAGTGCACGAAATAAAACCATTATTTTCAACACCTTATGAAATTAACATACTCGTATTTATGGATTAGCAAGATTTGTGTTTTGCAGATTCTGATAACATGTTTCACATTTTATTTAAAGTGATTCTTTTTTTCAGATTTTGCCAATCTGCTAGTAGCAAAAGATTAAGAATTACTGCATAAATAACTATTATATTATTTTTGTATTCGGATCATTACACTCGTTCAAATCCAAGGAAAAGATATAGTTATCTTCAAGTGTATTCCACAATGAAATATTCCCAAGTAAGATTCGATATTATAAATAAATATATAATTCTACGCGAGTAGAAAGAAGCCCTGAGATCCTATCAACGAGGATTGGGATATACGACTGCAAGGACGGCGAAGCGCTGGATCCCTTGATGTATTATAAGACTAAACTAAGAACTCATCTGGCATTCACCAATAAATATATGAATTTTTATCGTTTTGATATTACAGTAGTTTTGCACATACGCTTTTCAATTGTATTGATATAAACTTAATGTAAAGTTCTTACTACTCACCACTTCCAGGAATGTACATGTTGAGAAATAAACAATCTTCAGATTGTTTCTCCAAAAAAGGAAGTAACTTTTTAAGGAAATTGTATCTTCCTTTAGGCATGTGCTGAAGGGCTGCTGTTCTATTGCTCAATTCTGGAAATTTTTGTGGACAAACTGCACCAAATGTATCAGCTAATCTTGTTCCTGTCCAAGGCAATGGTGGCTGCGGAGGTTCAAACCTGAAAAAATTATATGAACTGATTATAGAAAAAGACATTTTTCATGGTATATCCATTGAAATATACCGTGTAATCTACTCAAATATACTGGATATTTGAGGAATCCATAATGTCGTGTTAATTTTCGAATTAAAAGAGATAGAGCCTTGAAACCTTCGTACTAGATGTGGAGCTTGAATATCCCAGTTGAATTCATTACTGCACACAGTCACCCCAACGGTTTCGCAGTTATTCACATTTTAATGTTTCTCCTAATTTCATCAATATTTTTCAAATTGAAAATCTGATTGATCTCAAATTTGGTTTGGGAAGGAAAATGATTCTGCAAAATTTCATTAGGATAGTGAAATTAAAACATTCAAAACAAAAACAATAATTTCGTGGGCAGAGTAGCCTTAAGCGCTGGAGAAATCGTTGCAATAGTCCTACGATCGAGTTTAAATTTATTATTCAGATATTTTATAAGTACACAAATGCTGATGCAGAATTTTTACTTCAGTTAAACGAAATACATGTATATGTAGATTTCTATTCATTATCTTGAGTTTCGATAACAACTCAAGATAATAAATAGATATCTACATATATATGTGTTACATTTAACTGAAGTTTAAAATGGATTTCTATCAAGTGAAGGCCAGCACGGTACGAAGCAGAATTTTGATTCATCATATGTATCTTCCTTAAGACGCTATTCCGGGAACCTTTCGGGGAAATGAACTATTAAACAAGCACGCAAAAGCTTCGGAGTTCACGTCAGTGCTTGTCTAGTTTTTATTGTATTCGGATTTTCAAACCTTTTTGTGACTCTATTTCATACAAATTTCGTGACGTATGTTTTCAGCAAGATTTTATTGGTGTTAATTTTGTGTCTTGTGGAAAAATTGCTATATATATTTTTATTGATACTTCATATGTATATCACAATTATCCAACTGAGTCTCTGTATTAAACTATTTGAATATTCTAAATTTATTTCAATGACCTTTTTATGGTTCTACTGTTTCCAATCTTTACGAAATTCTGACTAAAACATTCGAATCGTTATCTCATGACCAACTTATTGATTTGATACTGAATTGTTTCAGCCGTCAATATTTGGTAGTTGATCATAATTGAAACAAATTCTAGAAATTACTATGTTTTACTACCAATAAAAAGATATATTACACATTTTCTTGTGACTCGAGTTTAGGGAAATTTTCAGGATAGTTCATTTCCCGAAACTCCAGTCACAAGAAAATGTGTAATATATCTTTTTATTGGTAGTAAAACAGTAATTTCTACAATTTGTTTTAATTATTGATTTGAACTGAGTTGGATCTTTTCTTATGAAAGCAAAATGAAAAATGTTAGAGGCCAAGTTTGTTGATTCAAAAATATGCCATCTATCAACTCGATCTTTCAATATAAATTTGAACCATCTCCTGAGATTTTATTCCTTTACTTTGTGTGCTATCGATATTTTCGATTTATTCATTGCTTACTTTCTGCTTAAATTATTTAAGTAGATGAAGTCGAAAAGAGATGAATTTGAACACTTCAGGTACCAATGCATTTATGGTCGAGCTCGCAGTGTATAGTTACCTTTTCTCAATACCATTCACGGTTATTTTAATGTTTTGACCATCATCATTTTTGAAGACTTATGGATCAATGATTCCATCCAACTCTGAAGCGCAAAACGGTGACTTATTCCAATAGAATAGTGTTTCGATATTGGCTTGTAAATGGGTTCTCTCAGCATTTTCGATAAAGTGGATGAACACAGATGTAATTGACAAACGTGGTGACAAATTCTGGCATTAATCGTTCTGATTATGATAATGAGCATCATGAAATACTCTCAACACTTGATCAGTTTGTCGAATTCATCCATGTTTTTTAAAATAAATTTTAACAATTTGCAAACGATACTGCAGCATAGGTCTATTCATGATGAACTTCCAAATCAAACTCATCTAGTAACAACTTAGCGGACGTCGCAGAAAGCAATTCTCCCAATTTAAAGTTTTCCGCCTCCAAAGAAACACTCATATGCTGAATTTCTTCGTTTAGATAGTTACCACATTTGCGTCTGATTATATTATATCATGCTTTATTATATCATAACATAAATAGAGGTTAATTCTTGATAGAAGGTATATAAAATTATATAAATATTTTAGAAAATTTTTAAAATATTTAAAATATCCATTCGGATGTCTTATAATGAATGTTTATTTTATGTCATGATATAAGTGGTACTTATACGACATTATTTTAATTTATTTTCAGAAGTTATAATCATTAAATATAATCTTTTGGAATTAAATATCTATGTAGAAGGCTAATTTTTTTTTAATTTCTTAAAAATTTTTTAAAATATTTATATAAATTTATTATATCAGAATGCTTTTTAAATATAGCATATTTCAGAGATGAGACTTTTCCACTAGAAGACAGAACACGTCAAAATAAATCATTTTACCAAAAAACGCCTCTCATAAAATAGGTTAAAAAGTCTATAAAGTTATTCGATGCCCGGAAATTTCAAGTTCGGTTCTGTTATTTCGGTTACTTCAAACGCTTGGATGACCATAAGTGTATTATCAATTGAGTTCATTGTAAACATTAATATTTAAACTGTAATTTCATATTATTGCGTTCTTGTGACTTTTTTTGAGTTCCTGAACTTAATGGATGCTGCCGTATTCGAGTATTAAATTCTTATGTAGAGTTTAATAGAAATTAATCGAAAATGGGAAATCTCGATATCTATGAATGTTCATTCAATACAGAGCGGTGGAACAATGAAAACCTTGAATAACTTATATGAAAAAATTGTATCAATTATATTGGTTCATTAATTTGAATTGTCTCATGCGAGTGTTTCAAAGGTTAGGGTTTTTCTGTCAAGGGGTATAACTAATCAAAATAAAACATTTTAGATGAAATCTCCTAATGAAAATTAATACGTAAGAAAGATATGGATATACAAAATTACCATTATTTTTTTAAAAACTCGTAGCTCATTTACAAGAGGTAAAGTTTACAGTTTTGTGTTAGGTATGTTAGAAAACGTGAGGTAGGAAAGAACAGAAAGATATAATAGGAAAAGATCCATCTATTGAACTAAATGCTTATTAGGTTGTGAAGCTTAGATACCTTGAGAAATTTAAGTGTTGTTTCGATTTCACTCAATGAGTTGAGGTTATCCTTGTGGTGCTCCGTAAGTCCAAATCCACAACTCTTACTCTGTGAAATATGGACAGAGTGTAGTCAGTTGTTCGACAGTTAGGTGTATATTTGTGCAGAGCTTACAAGAGCTGTGTGTCTTATTCTAAGATGTCTCATTACCAATTAAACTTTTCTATGCAACTAAATTTCATTGCGCTATTTACCTTGGGTTGGATCTTACAAAGCTTAATATCAGTTTCATCTCAATTCATCTGCAAACCGTGGATAGATCTCAGTTTTACCATATGTTGGCTTCAATATCTGTGTGGAGCTGAATAATCATCACAGGTAGGTTGCAGATTTATGCTTGTTTGGTAGTTTCGTTTGCAATTTCGTTCCCAGATAATTCTATACGAGATGAAATCCAGATTATGGTAGTGGAAATGTTGTATATGGTCTTCGTGTGTTAAATATCTCTTGGACTTTCTGAATAATTGGATTTCTCGAGTTAATATTGGCGATGAATTGAACTGCAGATAGGGGGCCTGTAAGGACTGCAATTTTGTGGCCTTGAATCATATCGCAGAAATGATATTTGTAGATTGCATACAGGTCTCCAGTATGAATGCAGGTGAATGGAAGCTTGAACGATATTGGGGTATATGGGTTATTCATGATTGAATTTGATCTCCGTGTTCATCTTAAAGATATCCGTATATAGATCTTCATGAAAATTTTCTCTGCCAATTAGTTTAAGCAATGAGCGCTTCAAGATGGTACTGAGTGTCTTTCGTTTATTGTATTTATATTAATGGGTATTAAGTTCTGAATGAAATCTGTACCAAACGGCTTGTTTGGAAGATGTTATGGGGATTAACGAAGGAATATCTATTGATCTCGAATTCTATTGGACAGTTTGACGTATGAAAGGCAATGCATTATGTAAGAAATGCGGGTAAATCTGTTCTTTTTATTAGGTAATGAACTGTGTGGTTCGAAACAACGAACTCTATGAAGGCCTACGATAGGAGAATTTGATATCGACGAAGACTGAGAGGAATTTTCTGTGCTTCTACATAGAGGATGACAGATGGGCTGGATGAGATAGTGCGAAATAGATGCTAATTGGATACCGTATTTAGGAATAATGAATTTATTCTGCTAGATGTGGCATAGAGCATATTTCCATGTCGGTACCGGTTAGATTACTGTTATGTGAGCATAGCTCTTTCACCAGATGACTACTCAGCAGTCTAATCAATCTGCTCAAAAAGCAGAAAGTGTAATAAGGGTTACGCCTTATCATCGCTTATAGCGAAAATCACTCCGAAGAGTTGAATCAACCAAGTTCCAGTTTAGGCTTCAGTCCGAAAACCTATACCGTGAGAGGTAGCAGTGAAGCACTATTCAACTTCGGGTGGCTCTGCATGGTCAGTACCCGAGTTGTTTGGGACGCTACTCACACGCCAAAGGAGCTTCTTATCCACCCACCCGAACGCAGTCCCTTCAACCAAGATAGTCTCAAGATTGATGCCTCAATTGATCCTGGTACGAGCACCGTCTATCCGCCTGTACTACAAAACTCAAGAATCCTTGTGAAGTCTTTCCTGACTTCAAGCACCAACGTTCTAGCCGTATCGTCGAGATCCAAAAACCCCAAAAACGTCTAGCAATTCACGACAAGGCCGGTCGAGCCGGTCAAGTTCCGTTGAACCCTGAAGAATTTCTCGAGATATCCTGAACATGAGTTGCTGCGAACAGATAGATGGAATACCCTTCTAGTCCAGAACGCGGACTTTCAATCACTGTCCTCTCGAGTCTAACACCAATTGGACGCCAGGTAGTACGAATACCTCCCGAGGGCCTCCACCCACCCGAGGTAACGCAGTATGCTACATAACGCACTGAGGCCCTCCCTGTGCTGCGGTGGACAGCCTTGTCACTGAGTTGATCAACGTGATTTAGCCCTCCATTCTACCTTTATGGTGAAACTAGGGCCTCAGTCGGTTGATCTCCCACCACACAGGTCCAGTGACTGGCGCGAGTGGCATTGCTTTAGGAATTAGGATTTAATTATCCATTTCACCGGGATGAAACTAGGATCCTAGTCAAGACAAGCAACAATGCCATGGGGGCGGGTCATCAGCGTATGGAATACAATTGAGCGGTGCTACATTTGCGATGCATATTTACCTGATAGCCAATAATTTTTATTACTAGTCAAAGATAGAACCCCAGTCAAAATTCCGAACGAAACCTTATGGCGGATTAATTTTTGGTAATTTCACGTTGACGCTTGTAGAGGATCGTACCAAGAACCATTTCATCGATGATTTTATCAACTTCGCCATAATTCTAAGTGTTAAATAGACAATTTTTGGTGGAATTGTTCATTTTTGACTATTTTTCCATTTGTTACAAAATAGTTTTTTTTCAAAAACGCTCTGTGTTTTGTATGGTTTTCTGTTTAACACAAAACAGCTTATTTCTAGAGTATAATTAAGATAAGTATCGCTCTATCTGAAGACTTCATCAATATTTTGGATGAGAGTAGTTGAAATGCATTTAAAAATTTAGTTTCTATAAATAATTGAGATGTTAAATTTACCTTAATTTTCCGATAGGTGGAGCAGCGTAAGGAACTCCTCTGAAGACTTCAACCGGTTCCAGATGTCTGGAATTCAATTCCAAGATGATTCCCCTTATTCCTCCCGATTGAGTATCCACGATACGTGAACTATATCGAAGACTTGAAATGGCTTCTTCAAAATGTAGTAACAGAAAAAGGATAACTGAAAACACTAAGGTGGTGGTCCTGCTGGAGTATGGGAGAAGCATGGTTTGCCCAGCCGACGTTTTCGTTTGGGCATCACTCCAGCTTCTTTAGCCTCTTGCGAAGCATCTACTTCAAGGAGTCAGTCGATTTCAGGAACTGAAACAATAAAACAAATTTGAATTGATTTTTGTATACTCCTGAGCTATAAAATTTTATCGCTTTTTTGAAAGAATATAAAAATGATGTGATTGGCGATATTTTGTTATTAGCATTGGAATTGTGAGTTATTACATTCAAATATACAAATGTTTCGAGTCAAAATTAAGTTGTAACTCTTATTCCACCAGATTGAATTATTTTTTATAGAATGATAACACTAAGTACGCATGAAATATCTTTTAATGCAGACATCTCAGAAGCATTGACTTGAAAATCATGTAGTTGATCTATTAAAAATATAATTATTTGATGGATTCGGTTTTAACGTGATGTCAATTCATTTTCAACTAGTAATAGATAAAATTTAATTATCACAACCTTTTTATTTTTGAATGACAATTGTTTCGACACACTGTGGCTTAATCAAGTTCTACATTTGAACTGATAGTATCAGTAATTCTAGGTGTAATTCCGCAATTTTTCCATCATGGCCAACGATTTGTGACTCGGTGCATTATATTGGTGAAAGATCACTATTTTCTTTACACGTGGAGCGTCTTCGAAATTTCATCGTCCAGTAGTTCCAATTGGACCATGTAGCAATCATTATTGAATGTGTTGTTTTTTCAAGGTAGTCAACAAATAAAATACCGTGCATACCTCAAAATAGAAACGCCATAACTTTGTGAGCAGTTTGTTGCGCTTTCAGATCCTTTTGGAAAAATTAACCGGCTGTTATACATTCAGCTAAGAATTTTTAAATCTAGTGCGTAGATTATTCATGTTTCATCTGTGTTAATAGATCGATGCTGAAAATCTGGTTTATTTCGCTCAACCAGCTTGAAAAATTGCTCGCTATAATCGAGTCTTTGTCGTTTTTGGACCACTGTTCCAAAACACGACATTCACTTCGAAACCAGCTTTCTGATACACAAATTTTCATGCAAAATATAGCCTACTCGTTCTTTTAATATCTTTTAGAGTCTCAGCTATTCCCTGTATCTTCACTTCACGGTTTGCCAAAACGTGATTTGAAAATTTTGTGATAATAATCATTATAATGTTTATTAGTTTGAAATAAATACACGATAATATAAAAAAATTAAAGAAATCAATTATTCACCAGAATTCAACAAAGAAACAGAGAATAACAGGGAAAACATATTGCACCTCCTACAAAATTCTTTAAATTCTCCTAAATTATATGGTTTACAATCAAAAACAAAAGAATACAAAGCTTTCCTAAATTTCTCATTCACATGTTATATTTCTCGACATACTTGGTGAGGCAGTGAAGAAGCCTAAAGCCATACACTTAACAGATTTACGCCTGGAGACTGTTCTCTGTAACAGTTCATTGTAGGAATAAATTCTTCTGGAATTATTTGAATTATTAGAAGTGATGTTCATTTTTACTGAAGAAGGTCAACAATTTGGGTCAAGATTGTCAAAATATTGTACTTTCTAAAAACACCTTCATAGGTTTCTTTGTACCCTAAACATAACATGGTACTCAATGATCTTTTCTTAGTAACAAAACTAACATCTATATGGAAAGAACTGCCCCAAAAAATGATTCCATAGGAAATAAGACGATTGAAGTTTGGAAAATACACTAACTTCAGTAAGTCATAATCAATCTGATTTCCTAACATGGATAGAGTGCAGCAAACAGGTTTGAGTCTACTCTTCAACTGTTGAATATGGGGAGCCCACTCCAGATGTTCATCAAAAATCAAACCTAAAAACTCTCTCCTTATTCTGTTAAAGATAATATCAAAATAATAATTTTATAATGTATTAGTAGCGACATCGGATGGTAAATATTTGTTACAGGTGATTGTACATCTGATTGTCTATTCGAACAATGAAATAAACTCAGTATTTGAACAACCTACATTCGAGCGTGTTTCTTTTAGGTTATCGGCCCAGTCACATTATTTTTTTTTAACAAAATTATTAGAATAAAAGTTATTCAGTGCAGTAGTTTAGAGTTAAAGGTGAATTATGTCGACATCAGGTTATCTAATAAATGTGCCGAAACTCAAAGGTCGTGAAAACTACGATGATTGGGCGTTTGCAACAAGTAATTATTTGCTGCTCGAAGGCATTGACTTAGAAAACCTTCACACGGAAATAAGTGAAACCGAGATGAAGAAAGCCAAAGCCAAACTCGTTATGACTATTGACTCTTCATTATACGCGCACATAAAGAGTGAGATTACAGTAATTGGTGTTTGGAATAAATTAAAACAATTGTTCGATGACACCGGGTATCAACGAAAAATCAGCTTGCTTCGAACGTTAATTTCAATTCGCCTCGATAACAGTGACTCGATGACAAGCTACGTATCTCAAATAGTTGAAACTGCGCAGAAATTGAAGGGGACAGGATTTGAAATCACAGATGAGTGGATTGGATCATTACTTTTGGCTGGGCTCTCAGATAAGTTTTCACCTATGATAATGGCGATCGAACATTCGGGAATCGCCATTAGCGCTGACGTCATTAAGACAAAATTGCTCGATATGTGTGATGAGGTTGGTACTACTGAAAAAGATTCTGCATTTTGGTCAAAACAACAGCGGTGGAAAAGTGGCAACACTAACCGTGGTGCGAAATCGCAAACGTCAACGTCAAATAGTGACAGAAATGATAGTGCGAGTTCAAATGGCAGCAAACAAATAAAATGTTATAATTGCAAGAAAATAGGGCATTTTAAAAATAAATGTCCCGAACTAAAAACAAAGAAAACCTTAAATGCTTTTAGTGCTGCATTTTTTAACGGAAATTTTAATACACAAGACTGGTACGTTGATTCGGGTGCAAGTGCACACATGACGGCAAGTCGAGATTGCTTACAGCAAAATAGACCAGTGCATAAAAACAAAGAAATAGTAGTTGCAAATCAAATGACTGTGCCTGTTGTGAGTGTTGGGGAAACACAGATAACAACGTATGTAAATGGTTCTCAGTATGATGTCATTGTAAAGAATGTTTTATACATACCGAAACTCACGACCAACTTATTATCAGTAAGTCAACTGATAGCAAATGGCAATAAGGTGTCATTTAAGAAGGATGTTTGTTTGATATATAATCAAGTAAATGAGCTTATAGGAATTGCAAACTTAACAAATGGTGTGTACAAACTTCAAATACAAAGACCAGAGAGTGCATTATTGGGCATTACAATGTGGCATAGAAGATTAGGACATGTAAACAGTAAATCTTTAGAAATGATGAAAGAAGGTGCTGTGGAAGGGGTTACTTTTGATGAGAAAGCTGATATTCAGATCAAGAACTGTGAAGTGTGCTGTGAGGGCAAACAAGCTCGTTTCCCTTTCCCATCTGCTAATCATAGAAGTGATATACTACTAGAGGTAATACACTCAGATTTATGTGGGCCGATGGAGACCAAATCACTTGGTCAGGCAAGGTACTTTCTTCTGTTCATAGACGATGCCAGCAGAATGACTTATGTCTATTTCTTGAAGGAAAAGAACCATGTATTACAGCATTTCAAAGAATTTCGTGTTTTGGTGGAGAATCAAACAGCAAACAAGATAAAAATATTGAGAACTGATAATGGAGGTGAGTTTTGTTCACAAGAGATGGAAAACTTCTTGAAACAAGCTGGAATCATCCATCAGAAGACTAATCCTCACACTCCACAACAGAATGGACTCTCAGAAAGGTTCAACAGAACTGTAGTTGAACGAGCCAGATGTTTACTGTTTGAGTCAGATCTTGACAAGAGTTTTTGGGGTGAAGCAGTAAACACTGCAGTATACCTAATGAATAGAACGCCAGCTACCAGTTTAGGCATGATGACACCATTTGAGAAGTGGACAGGCAAGAAACCAGATTTGAGCTATGTCAGGATATTTGGAAGTAAAGTAATGGTGCATGTTCCCAAAGTGCACAGACAAAAATGGGATAAGAAGGCTGCAAAATTAATTCTAGTTGGTTATCCTGATAACGTGAAAGGTTACAGATTATACAACCCAAAAACCAGGAAGATTACTACGAGCAGGGATGTCATTATAATAAAAAAAGAATACTCAGACACAGCTCAGGTAGTAGTTAATAATGAAAAACTAGTGGAGAAAGTTGAAAATTCAGAGAAAGAGAATAGCATATCAGAGAATTCAACTATAGACGGTAACGATCCTACATATATTGATGACTCGTCAAGTTCCCATGAAGATATCATATCAATTTGTGTATGAAAGTGATAATGAGTCAATCTTAGAATCCATTTTAGAAGAAAATTTTCAAAACTCACAGCAGCCTGAAAAACGCAAGAGAAAGCCAGTAGATAGATTTGGCTATTCCAATCTCTGCATTGTAGATGAGCTGGAGTCCTGTGGTGAAGAACTGAGTTATGAAATAGCAATAAATGGACCAGAGAAAGAAATGTGGGAACAGGAGATGGCAGAAGAGCTGAAGGCATTTGAGGATAACCAAGCATGGGAATTTGTTGACAGAACAGAAGCTGATAGGGTGGTTCAGTGTAGATGGATTTTTAAGAAAAAGTTTGAAAGTGATAATAAAGTGCGTTATAGGGCTAGACTGATAGCAAAAGGTTTTACGCAAAAAGAAGGTTTGGACTATACCGAGACATACTCACCAGTGCTTCGATACTATACTTTAAGACTTTTGTTCGCTTTAAGTGTGAAACTTAACTTAAAGATTACTCATTTGGATGTCACTACAGCTTTCCTAAATGGATACCTAAAAGAAAATGTATACATGCATGTTCCTCCTAATTTAGATTGTAAGGAAGATTGTATACTTAAATTAAAACGTGCAATCTATGGTTTGAAACAGTCGGCCAGAGCTTGGAATGAAAGAATAAATGATTGTTTATTGAACTCTAATTTTGTTAGGTCAAAATTAGAACCATGTTTATATATTAAAAGAAGTAAAAAAGAACTGATAATAATAGCAGTATTTGTAGATGATATTTTGTGTTTTCTAGTTGTCAAGATATGGTAAATGATATTAGGAATGTACTAATGAAAAAATTTAAGATTAAAGACTTAGGACAGTTAAAACAATGTTTAGGCATTAGAATTCAAATGTATAAAAATGGTTTCATTTCACTAGATCAAAAACATTTTGTGGATTATTTATTAAATAAATTTAATATGTCAAATTGTAATGGTGTTGATACACCTATTGAGAATAATTTAAAGTTAGAGAAAAGTGTTGATGTTTGTAAACAATACCCATTTCAAAAATTGATTGGAAGCTTAATGTACTTAAGTGTCCTAACTCGCCCAGATATATCTTATAGTGTAAGTTTTTTGAGCCAATCTAATAATTGTTATTCACTTATACATTGGAAACATGCAAAACGAATTTTAAGATATTTAAGCAAAACTAAGTCTTATGGGCTTATGTTTACTAAAGAAGATTGTAACTTAGAGGGTTTTGTTGATGCAGACTGGGCCTCAAATACTGTAGATAGGAAATCTTATACAGGTTTTTACTTCAAGTATTCAGGATCTGTTATCTCATATGAATGTAGAAAACAGCAGACTACAGCCCTATCTAGTACAGAGGCTGAATACATGGCGATAACTGAAGCTTGTAAAGAGGCTATATATTTAAAGAATTTATTAAACGAGATTGTAGACTTTTGTAATTATACAATAACCTTGTACAATGATAATCAAGGAGCTCAGAGGTTGACAGAGAATCCATTGTTCCATAAAAGAACTAAGCACATTGATGTGCGTCACCATTTTGTTAGACAAGCAGTTGCTAACGAACATGTAAAAATGGTTTATCTGCCAACATCTGAAATGCCTGCAGACCTGTTAACGAAGGGCTTGAGTAGTGTCAAACATAGCTATTTTGTTAAGAAACTAGGCATGCATATTGTTGTGTAATTTTAAGAAAAATTTTTTTTTTTGGGCTATGCATTTGCTGAATTGTTTGTGACAGTATATTTTTTTTTTATAGTTATTTAGGGTTTAGATTATTTTGATAAGTTGAAGTGTTAAAGATAATATCAAAATAATAATTTTATAATGTACTAGTAGCGACATCTGATGGTAAATATTTGTTACAGAGCGATAGTTATCTCATTTATCATATCGAGGATAGCATGTTCTTAATAAAGCCATGCTGGTTCGATGAAAGTAAACCGAACTTATAAAAAATTTGACAACATTTTGCACAGAATTTTCTCATGAACTTTGGAAAATGACGGCAAGATGCTTACAGGTAGAAAATTATTTATATTACCCTTTTTGAATAGAGGTTTTAGTGAGGCTATTTTTCAATGGTTTACCTCACAACTCAAGTTGGCCAGAAGAGACGATTGTCGGGACATAAGAACTTTTATGCATTCATCATCCCTGCTGCACTTATGCCTAGAGAATGCAACAAAGATGTGTACCTACATGCACCCTGCATAGGAACTTGAATGTTTTCACCAAATAGTGATTTTATTCAAATTACATCTATAAATACTAACTGCAGAAACTCTCCACGCTTTAAAAACACACCTATTGAGACTAAAACGCGTACATAGAAGAAATAGTTACGACGGATATACTCCTCAAATATCAGGAGGCAGAAGGAGGCTATAAGAATATTAGAGTTAGCACCATTTGACATGCAGGCCTGCATTTTAGGTCTTGATGATTGATGATAACTATTCGGATCAAATTATGTTGTTAGCTGTACACAGATGCATGTTAACTTATCCCGATTCAAGGAATCTTCTGTAACAATAGCTAGATATCTCTCGGTTATTTGACAATATATCCGCCGATAATCAAATTCATTATTTCGATTGAGAATTACAGAATAATAGCTGGAATTAATTCACCAGAACCTCTACAGATTTTAATCTAAAAAAATCATTTAGAAATAAATTTTAAAACATGTCCTAAATACACTCTATATATCATTATCACATGTGGTGGAATTGAACTAATAAAAAAAATACAAAGTAATGAACAAATTATATAGGCATCACTTTATGCATATACATTCTGTCAAGACAGTACCGGGAATTATCGATTTAAATCTGGCGGGGCAATGAGGCAGGTAAAAATTTTTTTTCCTAGGTTGGTACCACTGTCCTTAATTACTATGCCAAGCTTGAGCGGGATCTGTCAACTAATGTGTTTGCAACAGCTGATTAAGTCAGTCGATGTCAGAGTGCGTGCCGATTTTTAATATGGGTGATTACTATGGGACGATAACGCGCCTTCTCACCGAGCTACGATTGTGACTGACTTTCTCGCCAAAAACTCAACAAACGTGCTTCAGCAACCACCGTATTCGCCGGATTTGGCTCCCTGCGACTTTTTCCTCTTCCTAAAACTAAAATTGCCCCTTCGTGGCACCCGTTTTGAGTCGATTGAAGCCATAAAACAAAATTCGGCGCGAGAGCTAAAGTCCATCCCGGAAAGCGCCTATAAAAAATGTTTCGATAATTGGAAGTGCCATTGGCATAGATGTATTGGAGCAAATGGAGCCTATTTTGAAGGCGACCCAATAAATTTTGACGATTAAATGTAAAAATGTTGTTTTAATTGAAAATTCCCGGTACTTTCTTGACAGAGTAGTATATGTTTCGATTGGATGTTCCATCACCAACAAATTTTCAACATATAATTCAAAAAGGCCTTTTTACATTTCCCTTTTTTAAAGTATATGTAGCACATTCTCCAGAGAAAGAACTTGATACATTTGAACCCAAAATCTCTGCTAAAATTAATTCATCAAAACCTCTTCAGATTTAAATCTGAATAAATCTCATGAAAACATTTGGAATTAAATTTTAAAACATGTCCTAAATACACTGTATCACTTTTTAGATGTCATCTGGTCATTATTTAATATTTCTTTCCACCGCATGTGATTATAATATATAATAGATGTCTATAAAGTGATACAGTGTATTAAGGACATGTTTTGAAATTTAATTCTAAATGTTTTCATAAGATTTATTCAGATTTCAATTTGCAGAGGTTCTGGTGAATTAATTCCAGCTATTATCCTTTAATATGCAAATACTTCTTCATAGTAATTTTCAATTTATATACTTTAATAGTTTAGAAATTTCTTCGTATTACATGCACGTAGCGATTATCTAATGCAGAATCTGAGTCGTATCTTCTTTCATTAGATATTTCTGTGATATAACCTAATTTTCGTATAGGCCATACTTATTCTAAAATTGGTTAGTTGTTGCAGAAATATGTTGTGTTAAAAAAGGGTTTTTTAAATATTTTTAAATGATTATTTTGTTTATTCAAATAACTCCTCACTGAACAGATTTTCAGTCCGAATATATCATGTTCTTTCTCTGGAGAATGTGCTTCATATTTTTTAAAAAAGGAAAATGAAAAAAGGCCATTTGAATGTTATGTTGAACATTTTTTGATGATGGAACTTGTGATTCTTTAACATTCAATGGAAACATATATATGTACAAGGTGATGTCTAAATAATTTGTTCATTATTTTATATTTCTTTTGATTCTTTATTAGTTTATTTCCACCACATGTGATAATAAGATATATGTCTATAAAGTGATACAGTGTATTTAGGACATGTTTTGAAATTTAATTCTAAATTTTTTCATGTGATTTATTCAGATTAAAATCTGTGGAGTTTCTAGTGAATTAATTCCGGCTACTATTCTGTAATATGCAAATACTTCTTCATAGTAATTTTCAGTTTATATAGTTCAATTGAGAACACAAAGTTTGTGTTAGTTTTTTTTTAATTATCTTTGCTTTATTTGACAAAATACCGAAATTGGCGTTCACCCACTTGCATTCAGCAAGACAGGTTCGTTTAGAAATTTCATGGTCGGTTTAGTCTGACCTTATTGTGTAGATTGATATAGGAATGTATTATATAAAAAATATATTACTCTTAGATAAGACCATTATTACGCTAAATTTGAAATCGATGGTAGTACTATTGCTATGTTTCCGATAGCGCTCAACGCTGCTTCCTCAATTCTTTTTATGATTTTCAGGAAATTCTGCACGAATATGCATGTCGTTATTAAGATATCATATGATATTATCCTGATAACCCTAGCTCTTCTATGATAACCCTAGCTCTTCTGTGATAACCCTAGCTCTTCTGTGATAACCCTAGCTCTTCTGTGATAACCCTAGCTCTTCTGTGATAACCCTAGCTCTTCTGTGAAAATCCTTCAGAAGCTTTCTCAGCTTGTGCGAGTTAGGGAACCAGTTGTGAGCTGATTAGGCCATGTTTCTGCATCCTTACGCCACATGAAACACAGCCCTGTGAATTTTCAACCCAATACTGATATGATGGCTGTCGGTATTCACAATAAATATAAATCAAATTTAAAAACCGTCGGAACTGTGCATTGGAGAATCTTGTGAAAAATAGAAAAAAATATAAATAACTGTGGAACCATTTGAGTTATTTCATCTATTGACGAACTGAACTGAAACTGTTACGACCCCAAAGCCATTTTGGGAGTATCATTTCTTTTGATTTCTTCATTCAAAAGTTACAATGTTTATGGTAGCACTCTACGCTGCCCTGCTCACAAAATATTTTTTGTTTCTGATCGTGCATCATTAATTAATTGTGCGCGAACATATGTTATTCTCCACCTAACACCAGTAGTTTCAGAACTACTGGAAAAATGAAAGGGAATCGCTTTATCGATTTTTTCCATTAAAGAACTTAGCGAAGATATTTAAAATCCACACCTTCCTTGAAAGCTCCAAGTCTCTAGCTCTTTTTTTTCGAAAGTTAGCATGTTTATGGACGACTGGCCGGGCAGAATAACTTATGACCTCGAATTTTTCATTGATAAGTTAAACCTGATCGTTCAAGATCTTTTTCGGCTCAAAATTCGAAAATTGAAAACATTTTACCCAAACTATAGAACGATGTTTCTTGGAACTAGGGCGCAACACGGGATGCAAATCAAATGCACTTTACCTATGCGTACTCAGGGACAGATAAAATTGTAATCTTTCTCGCAAAACAGTTGAACAGCAAGCATTTCTTGCAGACATATAAATTCTAGAGGGACCATCTGATACCATTGCACCAAAAAAGTTAGTTTAATGCAAAGTTAAAAACCGGCGCATTTAGCAATAATTTTATATCTTGAATGCATTTTTTTGCAATGTTATCAGATCGTTCTCCGATATTTTTTGTATCTACAAAACATATTATCCACTCATTTTGGAAAAATTATAAATATTTTATAGCAATCAATTTCTATGTAAAAAATAATGTGTTGGTTAGTAAGGACAATGAGAAAATGAATCAGTAATTGGATAACTACGAAAAATCACATAAAATATATGTAATGATTCACTTCAAATACAAAGGGGTCCTTCATCAACTGGACTTCCGCTTTCGAATAAAATGTTAGAATCATTTATAGAAATTGCGTGATTTGAAAATATTTTCAATGAGGAAAATGAGCTGCGGTAATAGAAAGTTCTATAAATCGAGATAGTGCGACATAAATCTGCATAACAATTCTAAACTGAAACAAACCCGATTAGATTCTGTTGATCGCTGTGACAAAAGCAGCATACTTGTGCACATTTCGAACTTGTTGTACTCGTCAGTGTCGTGTAACGTCCAACGACTACAAATCTGTCACGCACCTATATTTGCTTTGCACAGGTAAACCAAGGTATTAATCATACACTAGCGCAATCTAGTGCACGCAAGTATACATACACGACATATCCTAGTGAGCCAATTCAATGAAAGAACTCTATTCCTGATTTTTTCTAACGTTTCAAACGCAGAAAACTTTCAGCATGCTTAAGTCAGATCCTGTTGCGCCCTGATGCTCATAACTAACACATTCATTTACAAATAAGTTAGTTAGGCTGATCGATATCAAATATCATCAAAAAAATTGCGAGCTGTGGTAATAAAAAGTTCTTCAAATTAATACAGTGCAACATGCATCTGTATAATAATTGTATTCTAAAAAAAGCCACATTAGAATTTGTTGATCGCTGGGAGATAAGTAGCAGACATGCGCATGTTTCGAAATTGTTTTTTCTCGTCGCTGTCCTGTTTGAGTTCAAAATTGTTATAAAGGTGATATGTTGGTTGCACTATCTCGATTCGTAATACTTTCTAATATCATAGATAATAAGTGATTGAAATTTAGTACAGATCAGGCGAAATAATTTCCAGTGATCAACAAAATCCAATCGGGGCTTGTTTGAGTTTAAGATTATGATACACATGTGTGTTGGCACTGTCTCGATTCGTAAAATTTTCTAATAACATTTCATATCATACCATGATATTTGGTATAGATCAGCCGACTTAATTTATTTGAATAAGAATATTTATTGAATATTCTGAGTTTTCATTAAGGAACCTCCAGTGTGCTATTATAATAATAATATAATAATAATATTTATTCACCATAAAACCATTTACAAAAAGTTGAAACAAAGCAGTATGCATATCCATATATATAGTATGTGAACAAATAGACAATACCACAGAAGCTCCGGCTAGCCATCGCTTGTACGTGGTTTCATATCAAGAAAAAATTGCCCCCGACGATGAGTGAACAAAGTGGACCAAACTGAAATACCCAATTCACCTACAAATTCAAAAAAGTTTTTTTGTTATTATTTTTTTTTTCATTTATTATTTTTCTTTCATTTATTATTATTTTTTTTTACATTTAAAAATTTATTATATTTTGAATGATATTTTTTATTTGTCTATATGATATGTTTTTTCCTTTTTTTTCCTTCTGTTTTTTTTCCCATTCATCTTACACCCCTACCTCCGGTTAATGAAGTCATGTAGTCCTTTCCTTCCGTAGGAGAGAATCCATTTTTTACATTTCTTTCTGTATAAACTGATATTGTTTATCTTTAAGATGTTAGCAGGAAGCTGATTGATGAGTTTCGGCGCAAGATAGTCACAGTGGCGTTGTCCTATAGATTTTTCACATCTTGGTACGGTCAAGGAGCTCATTTTGGCTCTGGTGTTGTGAAAGTGTACAATGGGCTTAAAATTTTTTATGGATTTTTCATATTCATCAGCATAATCAAACAAAATAGTTGTCTCACATCGAGTATTTCGGTCTCCTCATGTAATATATCATTGGAAAAAGTGAGTGGTTTATTATAAACTATTCGTAAAATCCACCTCTGAACAACGCTCAATTCCTCTAGGTAAGCATCACTAACACACCCCCAGCCCACAATTCCATACGTTAGCTGCGACTGGACCAACGCAAAGTACAGCAGTTTGAGGTGTTTTAAATCAAGGTAATCCTTCAAATATTTTGTCTTATATAGCACACCCCTTAATTTATCAACTATATTTTTTATTTGTAGGTCCCACCTCATATGTCGATGAATGATCACACCCAAATATTTGACTGATTCTGCTTCCAGGATACAAGAAACAGTTCCGGTTGCCAAAGGCCCCATAGCCGGCAGTCCACTAGAGTAGGAGAAAAAGGGCAAGTACCTCGTTTTTTCCAGATTTAGGGTGAGCATATTCTAACTGAATCAGTTTTCTAGAATTCTAATGTCGGCTTCAATTTCTGCTTTCAATATTTCCCAAAAGTCAGATTCACAAAGTAGTGCAATATCGTCAGCAAAACTAAGAATTTTGCCCTTTGTTCTGAGATTCAATAAACTGTTAATATATAGTGTAAATAACAGTGGTCCGAGTACAGTACCCTGTGAAATACCATAGGTCACATACATGGGCTCACTCAGCTCACCATCGATGTCCACCCTCTGCTCTCGATCAGTCAAATAACTCTTAAGTAAGGCATATAGTTTTCCTTTCAAACCATAGTTGTCTAATTTCTTTAGTAATCTTTCGTGAGAGACAGTATCAAAAGCTTTAGAGAGATCCAAAAAAATGCATAAGGATGGTCTGCACTTGTCCATTGAACCATAGATGTGAGACGTCTAGTGATAGAGCGCATCTTCCGTTGACTTCCTTTCCACGAATCCATATTGTCGTTGCGAAACAATCTTATATTTGTCAAAAAATTCTGCTATTCTCTTCTTCAATATTTTTTCCATGATTTTAAGCGATATTGGATAATAGAGATATCGGTCTATAGTTCTTCATTTCCAGCTTATTTCCACTCTTGTACAGAGGTTTCACAACTCCAATCTTCAGTCTCTTCGGAAAGTATCCCTCCCTAAAACAACAATTTATCAAGTGAGTTAGAGGCATTTTTACCTCATCAGATATTTTGCTCAAAGTCTCTGATCTTATATTGTCATATCCGGGTGTTTTATTCACTTCTTCGGCGTCCGTAGGCAAGAGACATGGAGTTCTGTACATTCTTATCATTCTCTCCACAGTTTTCGGGGATTTTAATTTTTTCTGCGTTATTTTGACCCAGTGAATTATAATATTAATTTATTGAAACTATTCGAGATTTCTCTTTTCGATTCCAATAATGCACCTTCTATCGATCTAATTTTATTAATTTTCGTTTCAGGCCTGGACTGATCACATATATAATCCACGCAACTCCAGAGACCTTGGTCTGTTTTATATTGTCTCTTATTAATTTTTGAGCATTAGTTTTTTTCGCCTCGCTTATTAATTTAATCAATCTGTTTTTATATGCCACATATTCCATCCTCAAATTTGAGTTGCCGGGATCACCCTGTGTGGCTTTATATAATCGCTGTTTTTTATTAATGTATGTGAGAAGTGCGTTAGTTATCCATTTTTTTCTCTTAGTATTCTGTTTTTTTGACCTAACACTTTTTGTATTTTCGATTATATATTTATTAATCCTATCAATGAAATATTCGGTCATATCGTTTATATTTTGTGTACAATAGAATTTTTCCCACCTCTCAGTACTTAATGTGGTCTTAAGTGCTGGATAATTAATATATTGTCTACATCTACCACCCACCCTAGACAAACCTGCCGATTTTCGGCTCAAATCCACTGTCAGAGCTATAGAATAGTGGTCTCTAATGAGATAGTGGAAAATATATGACTGAATTTTCCTTTGAGCCTTTGTTCTTACATAAAAATGGTCAAGGCAAGTTTGGCTCTGCGGTCGAGTGCACCCATTAATATATGATTCATAGCTAAAAGCGCTCAAGATGTTCTTATATTTCTCACAGAAATCTGTATTCGATAATAAATCTATATTTATATCTCCCGTTATTATATGCATGCCATTACCTTTCACAGTTTGAATATATTGGTGTATATCTTTGTTGAACACTTTCGGACATGTGCTTGGGGATCTGTAAATAGCTGAAAGGGTGATTTGTTGCAACTCAATCTCCGCCGAGACCTCCAAAAACTTAAGATCTCCTAGTTTTTTCACTTCATGGGTGAAATGGATGTCATCTTTTATTTGTCATTATAAAATAAAACACTTGTTTACATTTTCTACTTTATTTTTGGTATTGACGTACGTTTCGTCTTTGCTAGAAAGACTTCATCAGAATACGTATTCTGATGAAGTCTTTCTAGCAAAGACGAAACGTACGTCAATACCAAAAATAAAGTAGAAAATGTAAACAAGTGTTTTATTTTATAACTGATTTCTACCAAGCAACGGCCCAATCATCATAAGTCATCTTTTATGTATATTATGACTCCATCGTTCTTGTTTAATATACCATCATTATATAACGTGCTAAAACCATCAATTTTCAGTACGTGTAAATCATATACGAGACATGTCTCATAAAGGACAATGATCTGAAATTTAAGCGCAACTCGATTCAAAAACAAAATCAATTCATCCATATTCTTCATTATACTTCTTATATTTAATTGTAAGATGTTAAGTGGTGCCTGTTCTTGTGGCACAAAGTCATTTATATTAGGTATTATATTTGCCGAAATGGGTTCATTATGGTATTCACTTATAAATGGATCCATCCGAACAGAAAAACCACAAGGGATTATTAAGACTATAGAAAATTTATATATGCTATATGTGTGTAGGAATTTTTTATCTTTAATTTTTTTTAAATTTATTTATTTACTAATTCGATAATGACAAGAACAAATATGTGTAAGTATAGGGTGAACTCTACTATTTCAAGTTTTTTTTTTGCGAGTTAGAGCGCAGTCTTGTTTTCTTCCCAATATCCTTCCCGAGACCTTTATTAAATTTTGGTGAGTCCCCGGCAATTTTCTCACCTGCTGTATTAGATAACGATGTATCACGCGGTCGACCAACTCTCGAAATCTCCGTCTGTACTCCAGTCTGGTGAGCTCGAGTTTGCTTTTCGACGTTTTTCTGTCGCACTATAAGGGCTCGAGTCGGTGTTGCCGGAGTACTGTTAGATTTGGTGTTTTTTCTTCGGGGTTCTTGAGGTTCGTGAATTGAAAATCTCATTATTGACAACTAGTTTGCTGCCCCTAATGTAGCAAGTTTTACCCTTCTTCCTTTTCTCAATTAGAAAACTTTTCAGCACTTGATGTTCGCCTCGCTGTTCCTCCGTTAGATCGCTTGCAATTGCAATACCAGTTCCTTTAAGTTTCTTACTGTTTCTAAAAACTTCAACTTTTTTGAGTTATGAAACGAACTCAACCTTCACCGGACGGTTTGATCTTCTACCCAGACAGAAGAAATCGTTTATATCTCCACCGCGAATTTCAATCCCCAACAGCTTACTGAGTCCAGTACAAATAAACTCCAAATTGATCTCCTCATTCGACGCAGTCCACCCAAAAACAACAATGTTATTTTTCCTAGACTTCCTTTCGAACTGTTCAATTTTCTCCTTCAAAAGTGCGTTTTCCGATTCGAGCTGGCGAAATCAAAATCTCAAATCCTCGAGCTCCAGTAATATGTTGGATTCGGAAGCCTGAATACTATTTTTTAATTCGATCTTAAGGTCATTTATCTTCTCCAGTATTTGCTGAACCGACTTTTCATCCATAGTCATTTGAGCTAAAATTCGCTTCGGTGGTCAATTGAGTCGCAACAATGGCCCCCCTTTACAAAGGCAAATCAGGAGGACAAACTTCACTTCCTTGGGCCCTTAAGGAAGACTCAAAACAGACAAGGAAGGCCACGGAACAAGAGGAATCGGGGAATTCGGTGCGATATGAGAGGTCAATAACTTATCGTAATTTCTTTCCTCGAATGAATCACGCTTAAAATATGGACAATCAAGCTACACCTGTGGAACGTACGCCGCCCGCTGATATCGACGAAAAAAAGAAGCGATATCAACGAAAACAAACAACGATTTCTCAATGAAATTGATTGAATGAAATCATCTCAAACACATACCTGCGTACGCAATGGACCTTAACACCTCATCCCTCCAAAATCAAACTCAAAAACAACCCAGAACCCACCGCAATTTTACAATTCAAGCGGACCGCCAGACAATACGTGTTCACTCATCAACAATCTGTTTAACATTGAAATAAAATTTTCCAAAATATTTTATCCTACCCATAATGTGAAGCAATGAAGAGAGAGATAAGCAGGGGCCATAGTTTATTTTAATAATTTAGCCAAACGAACGGTATCCTTCAGTCCAATGTGGTAACATT
The DNA here is from genome assembly GCA_034642435.1 of Megalocaria dilatata. NCBI lineage: Eukaryota > Metazoa > Arthropoda > Insecta > Coleoptera > Coccinellidae > Megalocaria > Megalocaria dilatata. Next base: position 68,645,075 of record CM067855.1, on the reverse strand, counting down.
GATACGAACATGAACTCACATACGCCTATACACAACTGTGAACGAAATATTTCAAGTAGCTCTTTCATATTACTAAATAATATACTACAGTTTATACGTACCACCCCAAGGTTTTAGGCGAATCTCCGCTCACAAAATAAATACTCATTAAACAGGGCTAGATTTTCATTTCTCAAGTTCAGTAGTCTGGTAAACACATTTTATGTCTGCATCATCATTTTCCACTCCATCTTTTTGCTCGCCTGATGTTTTGTTTTTAACCACCGGGGATCTACTTGTTGTGAGGTTGTAGTATAAATTATCCTTAATGTAATCTCAAGGCTGGGATTAATCGAATACGGTATGATATGGTGTGGCGTAGAACATGCTGGATCTTGGTATAACGTAACTCGAATGCATACAGTGTCAAAATATGCTATTAATATTCAGAATCCAACCTAAGCCCATCGTGAAGATGCATTGTTATTATGGTATAATGAGGCGGGGTTTATTTGGGATGAAAATGGACCATATCGTGTTATAACTTCAGAGTGAATTGAAATTATTTCAATATGTTCAAGAAAGGTCCTTTTTGTTTGAAGTCATGTTATTATACTCTGAAATATTATGTATTATCAATTTTATTGATAACCAATTCTATTCGTTTATCACATAGTGTGCAGTTATATTATTTTTTATTTGGTGCTTCGCTACTTAAGGTTCCTGAATGTGACACAAATATTGATTATATTCGTCTATTTCGGCTGCTACCACTTGGTAATTGATGATAATAATAACAAGTTTTTAAAAGTTACTATGTTGCACTATACAAATATTTAAAAATTCACGCATTTTTAGTCACTGCAGTTTCGAGGTATTACCTAGTCTTCAGGCAGGTTCAAGATAACGGTATAGAAAATAATAATAGGAAGACAATGTTGTAAAATGCCAGCAGAGTGAAGAAGAGTGCCCCAGAGATATTATCCAAATTTATTTAAAATTTTAGATGCACATAAATCCGTATTGTCAGTCATTCATTATATTTAGATTTTTCTATTGCTCTCACTTGCAAATTTCAACAAACTCCAAATAATTGAGCTTTCTGCCTTTTGATTCCGCGTGGAAAATTTTTAAATTGTCTACTGTAGGAAAAAGGTGACTAATTGTTTGGCAATGCTCAACTTATGTGGAACTTTGCTTATTTTTCGTGAAATTCATTTTACGCTCACTCTTTCTAAATTTAAATGAATTAAACATTTCTTATTGAATGTTGAACATGTTAACTTATAAGCTCTCGATTTATAGGGTTGGCTCATATGCAATCCGATGCCTAGTAAATATAATTTGAAAATCTTGCACGTTGTATGAAAACGCAGAAGGTTAACTATTTGTTCAACATGCCTAAATCTGAATTTGTTAGAATCTTTTATTATTAGTCTCTTTTATGTGATACATAGCTTCTGTTATAGCCAGCAGTCGTTCTACGAATATAATAAAGTATTATGCAGCATCTGTGAACTATAAGCTAGTTTGCTCATGTATCTTCCATCTACTATACAGAATTCGTTTTTTTGAGTCTATGGTAGTCTTATGGTTTTTGAAATTGTTCAAGTGAAAAGTTAGTGTGAACACTGAGCATGATCATGGAGGAAAATCCTGTTGGGACTCAGGGGGTGGAAATATTAACCAGAAACTGAACTGTTTCATTTGATCATAATTAAAACAAGATGTAGAAATTACTATGTTTTACTACAAAAATTGATATTTCACACGTTCAGTTGTGATTTCAGTTTCGAGAATTAACTATCCCATCTTAAGACAACTGAAGACTCACTAAGCAGAACAGGGTATTTATGAATATACAGAGGTGGAAGAGGTAACAAAGACCGGTTGAAAAAGGTTCAAAATGAAAAGACCCTCAACAAATATCAGAATGTCGGCACGTCAAAGAAGATTGTGAACAGATGCTACTTATTTGAATATCTCAAAAATTTTGAATTTACATAAATCCGTACAGTCATTCACACAAAATGAATTATCATCCGTATTATTCAATTGCAAAAGGCCCAAATCCAAACATAGATGAATCGGGAGTTCATGAGTTATCTTGTTCGACCTGCAGTAATAAATATATAGGACAGACGGGACGTTCCTTCCAGACGAGGTTCAACGAACATAAAATGAATTTCATTGAAAATGAACAAACTCCTACTTTTGCCACTCATTGTCCAGAAAACGGCCATCCTTTTCCGACAATAGATAAACTTCAAATTTAACACGTAGAATCAAAATGAAAGAAACTTGATTATTTAAAATCTGTTGAAATTGTCAAATTAGCTCACAATAAAAATAATGTAAAAATAATGAATGACGACTGTATGGATCTATGTATATCCAAAATTGTTGTTTTAATCAGCGAGCAGAAAATCGACCATTAGTCAAGACAGAAACTTTTAATTTCGGAAAATATAAGATATCCGATGTTACAGCTGAAGATTTTGCTGGAGCTATTAATGAAGTAGTTGGTATATTAGGATGAAAAAATCTTTCATGTGTGGACACATAGGTTTTGTTCATAGGCTTGAAGCATACTTTAGAAGTATCGGGTGTTTTTTCAGAGTGATAGAACTTTAAATTGAAATAAAACACATTTAAATTAAGATTGAAGCCAATTTTTTTTTATTTGAAAGATAATTTTATGACATTTATGTTTTACAAATAATTTCCGGCATATGTCCACCACGATTAGCTCTGAGGAACCGCATTCGACCAGACCAATTTTGGAGCACACTTTCGAGTAATTCAGGCCTTATTTCATCAATAACACGAGTTATGTTGGCTTCCATAGCGTCTATTGCTTCTGGTTTATCAGTATAAACCAATGACTTGATAACCCCAAAGAAAACAATCCAGTGGAGTTATGTCGCATGATCTTGGAGGCCAATTAATTGGACCATTTCTCGAAATAATGTCAAATCGCCAAATCTTTTCTCCAATAAATCAATTGTAACGGTAGCAGCATGGGGTGTAGCATCATCTTGTTGGAACCAAAATACTTCTGGGTGGATACCATTCAAATTTTGAAACAAATAATCATTGATCATCGATCTGTAACGTGCACCATTCAATGTAACATTAGCTCGAGCATCGTTTTTAAAGAAATATGGACCGATGATGCCTCCAGCGTGTAAAGTATACCATACAGTTAATTTTTCAGGATGCAATGGTACCTGCATAACTTTTTGAGGATTGTTTTCACGCCATATACGGCAATATTGTTTGTTTACATAGCCGTTTAACCAGAAATGAGCTTCAGCAATAAATATAATTTTACGATAAAAAAGTGGATCAACTTCAAGCTGTTCTAGGGCCCAATTAGGAAACAAACGTCGCTTATTATGGTCAAGTGGCTTTAGTTCTTGAACCAGTTGGATCTTGTGTGGGTGTAGAGCAAGATCTTTACGCAAAATTTTCCATGTGGTGGATGCACAGAGTCCAACATATTGTGAACGTCGACGAATAGACAAATCTGGATCATCATTATCACTATGACTGACAGCAGAGATATTTTCTTCTGTAGGTATAGTTCTTTGTCTTGTTGTTGTTGTTGCATCAAGTAGAGAAAATGTTGTCCTAAATCTATCGATAAGTCGACGAATAAGCTGCTCTGATGGACGATTATGCAAACCATGAATTTCACGAAGTTTGGCAAATAGAAAACTGATTTTGAAAACAAATTTCAACAATTTGTAAACGTTGTTGCGGCGTGAGTCTTTCCATAATAATTTGTCAATGCTCACTGAGCAGAAATGTCAAAACAACATGGCTTCTACCTTCTGTCAAACCACAGTTGTCCTTATCGAAAGTTCTATCATTCTAAAAAAAAACACCCGATACATAGAGACAAGCTGAGACAAGCTTTGAAGACTTGGGAATTTAATTCAAAGAAAGGCAATTAAAGATATATGGAGTGTGTTGTTTTTTATCGTATTTAAAGTTTTGATGTGACTCCCACATGATAGAACCGCAGTCTATTTTAGTTCTGATAATTGTTATATACATTCTCGGAAGCGCTTAGATATCAGAACCCCATGAACAGTTTGACAATGTCTTCAGCAAATTAATATCTCTGAGATATTTTTCCCTAACAAATGGTCAGGTCAGTCCATTTGATCACCAGAAATTATACCCAAAAGCTTAGCTGACTTCTGTAATCAAAAAGTTGCATCCACTAAGTGTGAATTTGTTATTCTCGAGCAACTTCATTAGCGACAGAAATGCACAACTGATGACTTAAGCAGAGAGAAAGTTAGCCCGTATCTATGAGACTGTTCATCGAGTAAATTAAGGCATTCCTGCAAAATTATCTTACGATTTTCTGCATCAATACAAGCCATATATACTGTTATATCATGGACATATAATCGGTACATTATACATGAAGAAATGAATCTATTTACCTGTAGAATAAATAAGGATCAGACTCTTAGGTAATGGACCTACTTTAACATGAAAGAGTCTTTTTGATGGAAGTGTTATCAATATACTGTATCTCTATGCAAAATCGCATCATATTTGAGAAGACAGCTACTAGGTGAAATTGAATACTGAAAATTTCTTGGAATTCATTTCCAAACTGATCTTTTCTGAAGCATTATTTATTTGAGTTTAAAAAAATATTCCTCTTGATATTTCACATTAGTCTGGTTTTCATTACCAGCTTCCTAAATGGTTGATCAAAGATTTACGACCGTAGGCTTCTACTGAGGATCTTTTTTTGTTTGGTTTGTATATTGGCAAAAATATGCTTTGTCTCAGTTGTCTGGATATGTGTTTGTAGTCCAGATTGTACTGTAGATCTACAAAACACAAGAAGCTGTTTAGGACATATTTTTAACATAGGTATCAGTATCCTTTCGGGCTCACGTGCGGCATCTCTACTTTTGGATAGAGCTAACTTCAATTATTTCGTAATATTGGAGAGTTTTTAGCAAAGTCTTTCGAAGTATCAGAATTTAAGGACACGAATTTTTCTTGTGCTCTTAAGAAATCACTCTGTTGGTTAATTTCACTGGAAATTTTCCAGAAATTATCTTCGAAGAGATCTACAATATCCTGTGGGTTGTCCAGTCATCGTCTTTCATTACGCTCCACATTAATCCGAAGATCTTCCTTTGATGTCATTGATATTTTGTCAGACTTCGAGTGTGGATGTCATCATAGTGATCCACTGACGAAATGCTTTCATGATTTCTTTGTTTTCTTTGCTTTTGTTCTCATGCGTTTGAAATCAATGAATTCATCAACAGAGAAATGGTGTTTGAAACTATTTAAAGTTTTTTCAACTTGTATCTGAATACATTTGATTGACAGCGACTAGATTCTTCTCTAGTATATAGAAGAATGTTTGAAATGGCATTTTAAATTGGGTAAGATTTTTTATTAACTCAGATTCGTCAGTTGTTATGCAATTCTGCAGAGAAGGCTGACGTGGAAGAATAGGTTGATGGGGAGGTTCCATGGGAGAAGGATCGAGAGTGAAGGAAAGGGTAATGAAAGGGGAAGATGTTGTGGGACTGAGAATTATTGGTGTCGAACTATTCAAATAAAGTTTGATAAACTGAAAAAAGCATTTCGGTTCGCTAATTCTATTGAACAGCATCCTATCGTTTCGCCTAAATGTCTGTAATCTTCTGATTCTGAGCAAAGAATAGTTTCAAACGACTGAATTTAACTAAGTGATGGGGAATCACTGAGTTTTGAAAATCACTTCGTGGTGAAAAGGAATTCTATTTGGCCGCCCGTCCGTCCGTGAACAAGCTAACATTTTCGCGGAAAGAGCTAGAGCATTGACGTTTTCAGGGGAAGTTTGTGGTCTAAATACTGCGGCTGAGTTCGTTAATGAGTAAAATTTATTCCACTCTTTCGCAGCTATTCAAGTTTAAATGTTTTTCATATTTATTCCAAAATTTTCGAAACTACATTTTCGACCGATTTGAAATTCAGCATTCAGAAGTAAAATAATAACACGCACGTTAGTGCAGATTTCAGCGAAAGAAAATATTTTGTGAGAATCTTGGATGATATGTTCTATCGCGCAAAAGAGCCTGTCTTCAAGTCACTGCTTTTCATCTCTTATCTAATAATGTTTTGATTTAATATTATTTCTAAATATTTCTATAAAATTATCTGATAACAAAGAACATAAGAGAGAGTGAAATCAAGATTTTTGCAAAATGAATATAGATTTGAAATAGTCCTGTATGAGACAAATTCCGCACAAAAGTTCTGGAGTTCTGAAGATATTAGTGAAATGACGCTTATTTTCAGATATATGCATAAAGGCCCACGCCTCGGCGACTAATACTTATTGCTGTATTTTATCAGAATAAACTATTATTAAAGTGAATATTGAGATAGAATGGGTCTTACTATTAAAGGCTTTCATTAATATAAAATTAAATAAAATGAATTAGTGCCTTTTGATTACCTTTAGTGAAAACGACAAACTTTAAAGATTTATGAACGGAAATATAATAGTCAACATAAAAAGTCAGCAAGGTATTTCAGCGTTATATACATAATCCAAATACCATGTTTTATATGTCCATATTTCATTTCATTCGAAAAATTTCAGGAATATCCAATCTGAATTAGGACTATTATATCAAATTTTCATACACACATGTTCCATCCTGGAAATGACATATGAAATATTATATTTGGATTATGTGTATTATGTTGCATTATTTGGCTGACTTTTTTTTGATTATTATATTTCAGTTGACAAAAATTTTAAAATTATCATTTTTAGAGCAGTTCTTACTTGACAAAATGTGTATCGTAAGATATAAAAATATTCTGTGATATTTACTAAAGGTATAATGTAGTAATTGATTTTATTTTATGTTAATGAAAGCTTTTAATAGTACGACCCATTTCACATTAATACTGATTATATTTTATGCCCAAGTAGGGTCAATATCAACTATCATATCAAGCGCAGATCTAGGGGGGGCCTGGGGGTCATGACCCCTCCCTTGACTGGGTTTAGGTTAACTAGTGATAATTTTTCTCTATTTTATTATGGATTAAACTTCTAAATCTAACGCAACATACATCATCAAAAGTGTGCAAAATGAGTTGATTGATGATTGCAAGGAAATCATTCAGGAAACAATATTACATAAAGTGAAGGAAGCTAACTACATTTCAATTTCATTCGATGAAACAGCAGATATGTGACATATTTCAAAGCTGAGCCCATCATTCAGATATCTTCACCATGATAACATAAAGGAACATTTTGTGACTTTACGATACTTTTAGATGTGATGAAGTAGATAACAATAAATACGTTATAGAGCCTCGGTTGACAGGTGTAGTAGCACTGGCAAAAATCGTTGGAAATCTCTGTCTCAAATTTAATATGGATTTCACATGGTGTGTGTGTGTGCCCTCAGATGGCCTAAGATACAAGGAGTGTTGTAGCGCGCAGGAAAAGATTTCTATTTGGCAAGACCACAAAACTGCTATTGACGCGCATTGCTTACTGCAAACGTTGAGCAGTTCACACTTAATCATATCATCTATATGCTTGAGTCATATTTTAGGTACCTAAATATTTTGTTTTTTATTCTTAGATACTAAGACATGAAGGTAAGATCTGAATATTTCATTTTGTTAGATTTGTGCGTTTTAGCAAACGCAGTTCAAATTAGCGTTTATATCATGTAAAGAGGCAAACTGTAGTTTAAATATAACTCAATATTTTTCAGGTACAACAGTGGCCTTCAGCAGAGTATTGCAAACGAGGTCAATAGATTTGAAAAAGCTGCGGATGCAATAAATGATACAATGACTGTCCTGTGAAATAAAAGGGTCATTAAATGCCCCAGAATAGTATCACCACAAACACACAGAGCTACTATTCATCTTTCTCTATCTGCTGAAGAGTATTTCCGCAGTGCTGTATGCATGCATCTTCTAGATTCTGTAATAAATGACTTAGAGGACTCTCTATCTCCAGAAGAACTAAAATTATTTCAACTAGGCATGAATGAAGATGAAGACAATGAAACTGTTCAACAGCTTGCAAACGACTATAAACTGCTAATAGACAATACTCCAGTTTCAGTAAATATAAACGAATATCTGCTGTGGAAGGTGAAATGGAAGCGGAATCAGATTATTCCGCAGTCGATTTCTCATATTACAGAAAATTGTGATACTGAAATGTATCCTAATGTAATAGAATTTTTTGTATTCTTGCTAAACTACCAGTTAGTGTAGCCACAGAAGAAAGGTCCTTTTCCACTCTCAGGAGGTTCAAAACTTACTTAGAGCTTCAATGGCAGAAAACCACCTAACTGGATTGGCACATCTCCACGTTCACAAGTGCATACACATTCAAGTGGAAGAAGTCATAACTCGTTCCTCGATACGACAAAGGAGAAAAATTTATTTTGTTATTTGATTAAAATTATTTTGACGTATAAAAAAAAAATACCAGTTATTTGTGATTAGACTAATTACTGTAATACATGTATAAATATTTAGATATATATCTATATATATTGTCATGGTATTTACAGTTAAAATAAATAATTACATAAATATATTAAGGAAAAGACTCACCTTTGTATATAAGTTGACTCGTTAGAGTATAACTAGAGCAAAATTCATTAAATAATATCCATTCTGACAGAAATATTAATAATTCAATTTATAAAAATACTCACAAGCTAAAATTATGAAGAAAAAACATATTTAGGATACATAACGACTAGTCAAATTAAAATTCTTTGAACGATAATCAAAACACAGTAATTTTGCTGACAGTTTATGAATAGAATTCACAGGGAGATTTCAATTTACAATTATTCAATATAAAACAGCCAAAGTTGCTTAAAATAGAAGTAATTTGAATTTAGATATCAAATTTGAAATTGATGAAGAATTTATTGAAAAGATTTGTTATTATAATGAATCACATATAAACTTTAGTGAAATTATTGACAAAGAACAAGCTAAATTAAATATAACTTACCAGAATTATGTAAATAGGACAAATTTGATCAAAAATCACTTAATTCAATGAAAGATAGCATCTACGTCAGATATTTTCAAATAATTAATGTAACAGAGATCCTTCAAGATGTTTAGGCATCAATAGTATTGTAATAGCATCTAAGCTAAAGAAATTTAATCAATTTCATAAGTAATATTAAGTATTTTATAAGTTATAAGCATTAGAAGTTAAAATTTGTTAAATTTTGACACTTGAAATACTTTACGAAGGAAAAGCAAGACTTTCACTGTTCTGTTTAACATGAAACATACATCAAAATGTAGTTAAAAAAATAAGCTAATTTTCAAAAGTAATTTCAAACCAGGAAATATTGTAAATTTTGTAAAATCATCAAAAGCATCATTTTTATATAATTTTGACAGAAGCTAGTAAGCTTTGATATTCAACTTTTCTTGAAAACTATAAATAGGCCAGACACAGAAAAAATCTCCAGTCTCCCATTATATGCAGAGCAGAATCCTTGTCGGTCCATAATTTAAAAAGTGCCAAAAAAGTATCATCATCTGAAAAAAGAAGATTATTTGGTTATTGTGAATGGAAAGTGAATCCAGAAAATACATTACCTGAATGTGAATGGAAAAATATCACATAGAAATCAAGTTTCAAACGAATTGAATATATCGAAGAAAATCAACAAAGTAGCCTGTGAATTTCAGAACATTCTAGAAGTGTTGTTTCCAACGAAACCAGCGTTATTCCTGAAAGAAGAGACAATAAAAAAAGAACAATCCTAAATTGATGAACAAACTTACCAAAGGTATTCAAATTCAATCCTGCTAATATTTCCACAAGAAGATTAGAAATAATAATAATCACTGTTTACGTTAGAATTACGTTAGGTTATTTAGAAGAGGTTAGGTTATCATAGAATTAGATTTAGCTTATTGTTCACTGATTATAATATTTCAAATTACTTCCATAAAATATAATTTAAAAAATTCAAGCGTTTAGAAAATTCAAATTGAATCCTCCCTCAAATATTAATCAAATTTAATTATATTTAAATTTTCAATTATTCAAAATTATAATATTAAGAGCTAGCCAGAATCATAGAATACAGCAACTAGATACAAGGGTGATCTAATTAGTATTCATTCACAAAATTCATAATAAGTATTAAATACTAAAATTTCATTAAATATAATACCATAACAAATTGTCGCCCAACGCGTGGCTAGAAAATTTGAATTTTCAGAATAAATTCCTAACTGAAATTGCATGAAGTGATACCCATTAATTATAAAATGGAAACAAGAAGTAAAACCTTAATTGGTGAGAAAGGGGATGAAGAAAAGGCACCAGAAAATATTACTAAATCTGAAGATAGTGATATAATGAAGATCTTGAAAAGATTGGAAAATAAGATGGATGAAACATCAGAAAGGTTGGAACATAATATGAAAGAAATGGAAAAGAAATTAACTGATAACTCAGAAAGATTAGAAAATAAGATAGAACAAAATTCAGAAAGAGTGGAAAATATGAGAATAGAAATGAAAGACAATTTAATACATGTAGAACAGGATATGATGCAAATGAGACAAGAAATGAAAGAAAATTCAGAAAGATTGGAAAATAAGATAGAAGAGAATTCAGAAAGATTAGAAAATATGATAGAAGAAAGTTCAAAGGAATTAAAAGATACAAGAGAAAAATTAGAACAAATGGAGAATAGATTGGAAAAGAAGATAGAAGAAGATATTATTATCATTAATGATGCACTAACACAAAGAATAAATACAACAGAGGAAAAATTAGATAAAAAAATAGAAATAGCAACTAGAATATATCATCATGAATTGGAAGTTACAGAGAAAAATATAAGACAAGATTTTCATGAACAATTAGAGATGAATAAAAACGAAAACAATAGAAATGTAGAAATACAGAAAGAAATAATGGAAATGCAACAAGAAAGAATAAACAAACAGAATGAAAAATTAGAAATGATCATTAACAAAGAGAGTATGACCTCTCCAGGAATTATTAATTTAGGGGAGAGTAAATTAAATTTTAATGGAAAGATAAAAAAACAACATCCTGTACCGTTCTTGAAATATTTGCAGAACAAAGAATCAATGTTCTTATCATTCATACAATTTAAAGAGTTCATTAGAAATTTATTATCTGATGAAGCATTATTATGGTTCAATAATAAAGAAACGGAATTAAACAACTTTGAAGAATTTAAATCAAAATTTTTAAATTATTTCTGGGGATCAGCACAACAAAAAGTGATTAAAAATGAATTATTCGGAGGAAAATTTAACATTAACAGAGGAACATCATACCATAGATATGCAATGCAAATCTATAGTGTGGCACAATACTTAGACGCAGATTTTTCGGAAGAATATATAGTCAGTCTAATTATTCAACATTTTGACAAAGACTTAGAAGATGTTTTGTTGCTATATGATTTCAAAGATATGGATAAACTATGTCAATTTTTAATAAGTCAAGAATCTCGATTGAGGAGAAATTATACAAATCAAAATAGAAATGTCAGTACACATTATCAAAATAATAGAAATAATAATTACCAAAACAATCAACAAAATAATGGAAATAACAATAATCAAAATGGAAACAATACACAAAGGAATGGCCAACAACAGTCAGGAAATAGAAATTTTAATTACAATAATAATCAAAGGAACCAACAGAATAGAAATAATAATAATAACCGATATGAAAATAGAGAAAATACCAGGAACAGAAATTTTTTTAGAAATGAAAATATAAATAGAAGATCGCAAGAAAATTTTAATAGAAATAGGGCAAGTCAACAGAGAAGAAGTAGAAGCCAGGAAGAAAGAAACCAAAATCAGGAAAATCGTAGAATGAATGCTATAAGTCGAATAAGCAACTCTGAAGAAAATATTGCAAGTGAACAATGTAGAACAAATACAGATAGTGAAAATTTTCAATAAAAGCACCTATTGAATTTTATAACATATATCAACATCCAAGGGAATTTATAGATTTAGACGAAAATATAGAATATGAAGATGTTAAAGGATTAATATACATAAATGCAAAACTTCAATCAAAACCTATAAAAATTTTAGTCGATACAGGATCCGAGATATCATTAATAAATAATAAATTAATTCAAGAACTAAATTGTGAACAATATTGTTATAAAATACCAAAAACAAGTTTAATAGGTGCAAGTAATAAGAAATTGGGAGAAGTAAAAAAAGGAATAATAGGAGAAATCATTTTTAAAGAAACTCTATACAAGATTCAATTCTTTATTTTGGAGAATATGGAATATGACGCAATATTGGGGACTGATGAATTGGATAGAAATAATATGATAATAGACTATAAGAAAGGAAATGTACAAATAGAAGAAGAAATTATAGCATTTGAAAAGGATAAAATAAATAAAATGGAAAGTAAATTACTAGAAAAAGATAATATGGATAAAAAAGTAATGAATGTTCAGAATTTAAAGAAGATGGAAGATATTCTATGTGATATTAGATGGAAGAATGAAGTAGAAGAATTACTCATGAAATATGAAAGTCTTATTACGAAAGAAAATAGAACTGCTACAAATTATGTACATAAGATAGAAGTGAGAGGAATAGAGAATTTCAGATCAAAGACATACCCAATTCCATATAAATACAAAAAAGAGGTGTCATTAGAAATCAATAAAATGTTAGAAAATGGGATAATTGAAAAAAGTAATTCAAGATTTATAAACCCAATAGTTGTTGTTAAGAAAAAGAATGGGGAATTAAGACTATGTTTAGACGCTCGGAATATTAATAAATACACAATACCTCAATATGAATCACCGATGAGTACAGAAGCAATATTTGGCAGAATAACAGAGTCAAATGTATTTTCCAAAATTGATTTGAAACACAGTTTTTGGTTAATTCCTTTGGAAAGAAAAAGTAGAGACTATACAGCTTTTACAATAGATGGAGTAGTATATCGATTTAAAGTAGTACCATTTGGATTACAAAGCTCATGTTCAGCGTTGGTAAGAGCACTCCACTCTATTTTAAACAAATATGAAGACTTCATACTGCATTATATCGACGACATTTTAATTTTCTCTAAAGATGAAATAACTCATATGAAGCATGTTGAAATATTACTGGATGAATTAGATGGAGCAGGATTAAAAATAAATACAGAAAAATGCCAATTTTTTCAAAAGAATATTAAATTTTTAGGATATAGATTAGATAGAGATGGAGTAACAATGGATGAGGACAGAGTGAAAATAATACAAGAATATAAAAGACCGGAAAATTTAAAAACATTGAGAGGTTTCTTAGGATTAGTAAATTATTTCAAAAAATTAATTCCAGACTTAAGTGAAAAGGAGATTCCTCTAATAAAATTATTGAGAAAAGGAAACAAATGGGACTGGAAAGAATTGCAAGAACAAGCATTTAAGAAAATAAAAGAAGAATTTACAAAAAACTTGCGAGTGTATCATCCTCAATATGATAAACAATTCATTTTACGAACAGATGCTTCATTAAATAAATTTGCAGGAGTTCTATTACAAGAACAAAATGACGTAGAAGTACCAATATGTTTTGTATCTAGAGTAACAAAAAATTATGAAAAAAAATATAGTGTAACAGAATTAGAGTTTGCAAGTATAATATTTTGTGTAAAAAAATTAAGATTTTATCTACTGGGATCGAAATTTTATATTGAGACTGATCACTTATCTTTATTAAATATAATGAATAATAAATTACTAAATAACCGCATACACCGAGGAATGCTATTGTTACAAGAATATGATTTTGAAATAAAATACATCAGAGGTAAACTTAATGTAGTGGCGGATACACTTACAAGGGATGAAAATAAAGTCCGAAAAGAAGATAGAAAATTACAAATAGGAATCAATGTTTTGAAAGAAAAAGAAGGAATATTCTCAAAATCGAAAATTATCGAAGATCAAATAAACATCTCACCAGAATTGCTGAAGAAATGTAAGAAAATAGATGAAGTATATGTGAAAACGACAGGTGATAAAGAACTATATATAATAAGTAAAAAATTGGCAATTGAAATTTTAAAAGAATTACATGAGGAAAATGGGCATCCAGGTAGTAGGAAATTATGGATGATTTTTAGAGAAAATTATATAACAAAGAAAGATATCAATATAAGTAAAAATGTAACTAGAAATTGTAGAATATGCCAACTCAATAAAACAAAAAATTATAAGAATTATAATCAACCAAGAAATATACTGGCAATGGAAAAATTGGAAATCATTGCTATTGATTTTGTAGGAGAGTTAATAATAACAGAAAGAGGAAATAAATTTATATTTGTAATAGTCGACATTTTTACGAAATACGTTAAATTATACCCTTGTAAAAATACAAAGGTAAATACAGTCAAAAGAAAACTCAATGAATACATTGAAGAAATTGGACAACCAAAGAGTTGCATATTGGATAATGCTACATATTTTCGGAATAATCGTTTTAAACAATATTGTCAACAAAACAATATTTTCCTAAGACATACTAGCATCAGACATCCCCAGGCTAATCCATCAGAACGTTTTATTCAAGAGGTATTAAAGGTTTTGAGAATGGTGGTAGATGGAGAACACCAAAATTGGGATGTAGAATTAAATAAGGTGGAAGATATATTGAATAATACCCCAAACACAATAACAGAAGAAATCCCTAAATTTTTAATGAAGCAGGAACAACCAGATAGGCATTGGGAAAACATAGAAAAAGGAAAATATGAAAAAATTATACAGGAAGTCAAGGAAAGAGTAAAAAGGAAAGGGGAAAAGTATGTTAAAAAGATGGAGAGAAAAAAAGAAAGGAAAAATTTGACATTCAAAAAGGATGATTTGGTATTAGTAAGATCACATAGAATAACAGATAAATATAAAAATATATGTGCAAAATTATTACCTCCATTTGAAGGGCCATATAAAATAGACAATGAAGACGGCATTAACAGTTATAGGTTAAAGGAAATCGAAACCAACAGAATCAGAGGAATTTTTAATATAAAAGATTTGTACAAATTCAATTCAGAAACAAACAATGATTAAAGTATGAATTAGATAAATTAATTATCAAGAGGTAAATTTTTCAAAACAGTAACAGATTTTAAAAATTGGTGGATACGCCAATTAATAAACTCACATCAAGATTTCAAATCAATTAAGAAAGAGAATAAATTTCAAAATTTATAAATTAAAATTTTATTAATATTTCCATTCAAAATACATAATAACATTTGACAATTCATTATTACATTTCAAAAATCAAAATTAATATTATCCTATAATGTTCACAAAGATTCACATTTATTTAAAAATTCAAAATATTTATTCTAATTCCTTTATCATCAGAATAAACATTTTGATTTTGGGGAATTTGTCATGGTATTTACAGTTAAAATAAATAATTACATAAATATATTAAGGAAAAGACTCACCTTTGTATATAAGTTGACTCGTTAGAGTATAACTAGAGCAAAATTCATTAAATAATATCCATTCTGACAGAAATATTAATAATTCAATTTATAAAAATACTCACAAGCTAAAATTATGAAGAAAAAACATATTTAGGATACATAACGACTAGTCAAATTAAAATTCTTTGAACGATAATCAAAACACAGTAATTTTGCTGACAGTTTATGAATAGAATTCACAGGGAGATTTCAATTTACAATTATTCAATATAAAACAGCCAAAGTTGCTTAAAATAGAAGTAATTTGAATTTAGATATCAAATTTGAAATTGATGAAGAATTTATTGAAAAGATTTGTTATTATAATGAATCACATATAAACTTTAGTGAAATTATTGACAAAGAACAAGCTAAATTAAATATAACTTACCAGAATTATGTAAATAGGACAAATTTGATCAAAAATCACTTAATTCAATGAAAGATAGCATCTACGTCAGATATTTTCAAATAATTAATGTAACAGAGATCCTTCAAGATGTTTAGGCATCAATAGTATTGTAATAGCATCTAAGCTAAAGAAATTTAATCAATTTCATAAGTAATATTAAGTATTTTATAAGTTATAAGCATTAGAAGTTAAAATTTGTTAAATTTTGACACTTGAAATACTTTACGAAGGAAAAGCAAGACTTTCACTGTTCTGTTTAACATGAAACATACATCAAAATGTAGTTAAAAAAATAAGCTAATTTTCAAAAGTAATTTCAAACCAGGAAATATTGTAAATTTTGTAAAATCATCAAAAGCATCATTTTTATATAATTTTGACAGAAGCTAGTAAGCTTTGATATTCAACTTTTCTTGAAAACTATAAATAGGCCAGACACAGAAAAAATCTCCAGTCTCCCATTATATGCAGAGCAGAATCCTTGTCGGTCCATAATTTAAAAAGTGCCAAAAAAGTATCATCATCTGAAAAAAGAAGATTATTTGGTTATTGTGAATGGAAAGTGAATCCAGAAAATACATTACCTGAATGTGAATGGAAAAATATCACATAGAAATCAAGTTTCAAACGAATTGAATATATCGAAGAAAATCAACAAAGTAGCCTGTGAATTTCAGAACATTCTAGAAGTGTTGTTTCCAACGAAACCAGCGTTATTCCTGAAAGAAGAGACAATAAAAAAAGAACAATCCTAAATTGATGAACAAACTTACCAAAGGTATTCAAATTCAATCCTGCTAATATTTCCACAAGAAGATTAGAAATAATAATAATCACTGTTTACGTTAGAATTACGTTAGGTTATTTAGAAGAGGTTAGGTTATCATAGAATTAGATTTAGCTTATTGTTCACTGATTATAATATTTCAAATTACTTCCATAAAATATAATTTAAAAAATTCAAGCGTTTAGAAAATTCAAATTGAATCCTCCCTCAAATATTAATCAAATTTAATTATATTTAAATTTTCAATTATTCAAAATTATAATATTAAGAGCTAGCCAGAATCATAGAATACAGCAACTAGATACAAGGGTGATCTAATTAGTATTCATTCACAAAATTCATAATAAGTATTAAATACTAAAATTTCATTAAATATAATACCATAACAATATATATATATATATATATATATATATATATATATATATATAGATATATATCTAAATATTTATACATGTATTACAGTAATTAGTCTAATCACAAATAACTGGTATATATATATATATATATATATATATATATATATGTATATGAATATATATATATAAATGATTTATTAATTTTTGAAAAAAATTACCATAACGCGACCAATTCCTCTACAAGTTAACTATCTGACAGATCGCATCCACCACTTAGTGGATTATTAACATAGGATTTGATTAATCAATAACAAGAATAAGAATTCTATGAAAAATGACAGTTCAATTGCCATAGTCGGTAAAAGTGTCACCGGTCTCACATTATTTTTCAATTACGACATAATATTTGCTGACATGAATGAATGTTGTTACGAGAAAATTTTACAATGAACTTTGCTAGTTTGTTAAGGTGTATAAAATTTGAAATTCGTTGTCTTAATGAGAGTAAGACTAAACTGAATAGACAGTTGTATCCGTCTGTATTATTTCAACATGAGGAAGCAATCACGCTATATGTACGTTAGTCTAGTTACTGTAGTCCTTTGTGTTTTTGATGGTAATCTTGTTCAAATTACAGAGCCTTGAGGAAAGCAATAAAGTTTACCGAAAGCTTGGATGATATAAAAGTATTTCACTAATCCTTTTAGACCGAATGTCCTGAAAACTTTTTCTGTTCATATATACTACTCTGTCAAGAAAGTACCGGGAATTTTCAATTAAAACAACATTTTTACATTTAATCGTCAGAACTTATTGGGTCGCCTTTAAAATAGGCTCCATTTGCTTCAATACATCTATGCCAACGGCACTTCCAATTATCGAAACATTTTTTATAGGCGCTTTCCGGGATGGACTTTAGCTCTCGCGCCGAATTTTGTTTTATGGCTTCAATCGACTCAAAACGGGTGCCACGAAGGGGCAATTTTAGTTTTGGGAATAGGAAAAAGTCGCAGGGAGCCAAATCCGGCGAATACGGTGGTTGCTGAAGCACGTTTGTTGAGTTTTTGGCGAGAAAGTCAGTCACAATTTTAGCTCGGTGAGAAGGCGCGTTATCGTCATGCAAAATTCATGAGTTGTTCGCCCACAAATTTGGCCGCTTCTTACGGATACGATCACGCAAACGTTTCATAACGCCTAGGTAATACTCCTTGTTTACCGTCTGACCCTCTGGAACGAATTCGTAGTGCACCACGCCACGGATATCGAAGAAAACAATGAGCATCACCTTCATTTTCGAGCGGCTTTGGCGTGGTTATTTCGGTTTCGGCTCATTTTTTGCCACCCATTCCGATGATTGCTGGCTTGTTTGCATATCGTACTCGTAGACCCAGGTCTCATCACCAGTTATAATGCGTTCCATGAATGTAGAATCGGAATTACAGCGATCCAGCATGTCTGAAGCAACCTGTTCGCGATGACGTTTTTGAAGAAAATTCAGGTCTTTCGGTACGAGTCGTGCGGCCACCTTTCTCATGCCCAAAATATCAATCAAAATCGTACGTGCGGACTCATGGGATATCTTAAGATCATGTGCTATCTCTCTCAAGCTGGTACGACAGTTTTCCAGCACCCTTTCCTTAATTTTATCGATGTTATCTTCGATCGAAGCCGTCGATGGTCGACCATTTCACGACCGTCCTTGAAGGCTCTGTACCACTGATATGCACGAGTTTTCGATAGAGCATTATCACCAAAGGCCTTTTGCAATATTTTCAATGCATCGGCACACGGAAATTCATTCGCAACACAAAACTTCAAACAAATTCTTTGCTCAACGTAATCACCCATAGTAAAAATCGGCACGCACTCTGACATCGACTGACTTAATCAGCTGTTGCAAACACACTAGTTGACAGATCCCGGTCAAGCTTGGCATAGTAATTGAGGACGGTGGTACCAACCTTGGAAAAAAAATGTTTACCTGCCCCATTGCCCCGCCAGATTTAAATCGATAATTCCCGGTACTTTCTTGACAGAATGTATGTTTCGTGTTGAACAAAACAGTGAAAGTTTTGCTTTTCATCCGTAAAGTATTTCAAGTGTCAAAATTTAACAAAAGTGTAACTTCTAATGCTTATAACTCATAAATTATTTAAAATTACTTATGAAATTGATTAAATTTCTTTAGCTTAGATGCTATTACAATACTATTGATGCCTAAACATCTTGAAGGATATCTCTTAGATTAATCATTTGAAAATATCTGACGTAGATGCTATCTTTCATTGAATTAATTGATTTTTGATCAAATTTGTCCTATTTACATCATTCTGGTGAGTTATATTCAATTTAGCTTGTTCTTTGTCAATAATTTCACTGAAGTTTATATGTGATTCATGCTAGTAACAAATCTTTTCAACAATTTCTTTATCAATTTCAAATTAGATATCTAAATTAAAATAACTTCTATTTGTTGAAACTTTGGCAGTCTTTACATTGAAAAATTGTGAATTGAAATCTCCCTGTGAATTTTATTTATTACTTGTCAACATGATTACTGATTTTTGATTACCGTTCAAAGAATTTTGTACGTAAGAAAAAATTGGGAAAACAGTTCTTGGCATAAAAGTGCTCGCTATGGTATGTCGTGTATGTATATTTGCGTAAACTAGATGGCGCTTGTGTATGATGAATACAGGGGTTTCATATGCCTAGCGAATATAGATGCGTGGTGGATTTGTGTTGATTGAACATTACAACGCACTGATAATTGAAACCAACAAGCTTCGAAACATTTGCATGTCTGCTGATGGTGTCTCAGCAACCAGCGAAACTTATTAGGTCTTGTTTGAGTTTGGAATTGTTATACAGATATATGTAACACTGTTCCGATTTGAAGAAAATTCTGGTACCATATCTCATATTTCTTATTAATGAAACCACCCTATTAACAATAAAATATTCAGCTCTCCATAACATGATTCACAGACTAGTTAACATTCGAATGAATCAAGAAAATTACATTTCCGAACTAAATATTATAAAAAAAGTAGCAGTTAATAATGACTACAATATTGCTAGGAATGTTGGTGATGAACGAAATTGCTTATAATACCGATAAATAATGTACAAAGGAATTTTAATATACTTCAATGAAATTTACGGATGTTTTTTTCTGAGAAGATTGCTACATATGTCGAAAATAAATATAACTGAAACAAATTTGAATCTCAGTAATTTCATGAAAATGAATAAAGATATTAAATTGACAAAAAACCGATAGATCTTATAAGAATAGGATTCAAGAAAATGTCAAAGAGTGGAAAAGATAGTTCAACTATTCAAACCTTGTATGGAAAGCAAGACATGATTTCAACCAGAATTTCGAAGTTTTGCATATTGAGAATGAAAGTTTTACCCTCACTTGCACTGGTCATATGATATCATAAAATCACAATTTTACTAATTGAACTAGATGTAAGCAGTTCGCCGCTTATTGATATTTTTTGTTGACCCCTTTTTCTAGTAAACTCTAATTTTATAGTTACCATAGACCCTATTCAAATAATAAAGGTGTAAATCTATATAACGAATATATTTCCGAAATAAGTTCAGTTATATAAAATATCAGATCAGAAATGTTGTACCATTTTTATAACTATAATAGCAAAACCTTCAAAACGATGTGTCACTCGATCCCAATTGCCATTTAAGATTCTTGAAGGGTTTATTCGTGGCTAAGGCGAATTATTGTACTCTCTCGAATCTTCAATCAAAAAATGTGCCCCTCCAAAAAAAATCGACCTGACTCGACCTTGCCGGGAAAAACTTCGACTGGATTGTTATATATGGGCTACCCGGTATAAATTGATATTTTGATATTCATGCCCGCTAACTAAACCCCTATATGTGTCTCGATGAGTTTGCAGATTTAATTTTTGTGTCACTTTTGCCATATAAATTGTTTGAATCAGTTGCTTGGGTGTGAATCCATTTTATCCCTTGAAGACTACATTGGAAAATGTCGTTTTAATCTAATTAAACCTATTTAGAAATTAAATATTTCCCTAATTTTATAGACCCCATTATTCCATATATTGACATTTATATACTCTCGAAAATTTCTGAACAGACAAGCTCTTTTCTGGGATGATAATTTCTGGGGCACAATAGACGCTAAGATCGCGGTGAAAAGTAGCGCCATTTAAATCTATAATACAGGATAATTTTTAGAGTTCTGATTGAACAAATGTACTGATAAATTCTCCTAAATAGCCCAAAGGGAATAGAAGTTCAAATTCAAGTGACAGTTTGGTACTTTTTGTACCTAAGAGCTTGTTAGTTCTCGAATAAAACCCGTACCAGCGATTCTTTCAAGAGTAAACCCAAAATCCCGGAATGAAAAGAATAATAACGGCCTGCGATTATAAATTAGAGGAGGCCAATTAAAAGCATCTGTTTCGTAATTGCAATAAATACAGGCTGCCGAACAACTAGAGGTGTCCTTCTACAAACAAAACGGGGCTTTTGAGCGCCTCGATTATGAAGAAGTTATGAAATGACTTTTTTAAATTGTTTCCATCCGCCAAGTACGGAATTTGTGAGGGAATCATAAAGTTTTTAATTGGCTGCAGTTGAGAAACACGGTCTGTTTAGCAAGAGATAGAGTTGAATTAAAATTTTTAACTAGAGATCCGGGAGGATATAATAGTTTATCCCATTTTTCAGTTTCTGATTTCATGAATATACAGGTCGGATCAAAAGTTATCACAAAATAATTATCAACAAGGTATGTGATTTATAATTGTCGATTATCTTTATTTATTATTTAAAAAAGTTCGAGTGAAGATAATGAATGGGGGTTGCAAACGCGCTTCTGAAAATTTTTTCGGAAAAGTGTTTTGAATTTATATGTAGTATTTCTTAGAATAGAACTTCTTATTTAAAAATTTCGTTTGAAACAGCTGTAGCGGTTAAAGTTTGCTAGGCAATTTCGGTCAATATCCTTTATTTTCTATAGATTCCTTCATATTTTTCTGTATTGTGTGGAGTTTGGCAATTCTATATGTTAACATAGAAACCATGTTTCTAAGTTATGTTATGTTATTTATGGCGAGCGGGCCTCTGTCCACCCTACCACTGCGTCCGCACGGACTATTGTGGTTCACCCCTAATTTATATCTCCCCGACGAGATCCAGTTTTTGGTTATCTTTGATAATGTTGTTCAGGGGTAATTTTTTCAGTTCGCTGTGGGCTATAAAAGCCTGGCCAAAGACCTCGAATCTGATGCGACTCACCGCTGGGCACTCTGAGATGATGTGCATGGCTGTTTCAGTGTCCTCAAGACACAGCCTGCATTCATTGTCTTCAGCCAGACCGATTTTGTGCAAATGCGCTTTCAGTCTGCAGTGACCTGTCATAATTCCGACAAGTGTTCTTAGTTTGGCCCTATCTAGACCTAGCGCTAGGTTCGCCATCTTTTGTTCGAAGCTGTTCTAAGGAACAACTTCGAATTTTTCAGGACAGAATGGCTCCGCCAGAAAGACTCTAGCCTTGAGTTCATTCTGCCTGTTATCGCCACGTTAGCCACGTCATGTGGTATTCCCAGGAATGGTTCCGGTCCTTCCAGAGGCAGCGCAGCTCCAGCAAATGCCAGCCGATCCGCCTCCTCGTTACCCAAATAGTTTGAGTGGCTCGGTATCCAAACCAGAGTGACTCCGTTATACATACCGAGCCTGTTTAAAGCCGTGCGACAACTCCAGACTGTTTTGTATGTAAAACAGCTGGATTCCAGAACTTTTAGTACTGACTGACTATCAGTAAATATTTTGATTTTACCGTGGTAGATTTTCCGTTTTATCAGCAGTTCTGCCGCGGTCTCAATGGCAAATATTTCTGCCTGGAATATGGTTGCATTTTGAGCGAGACTCAATGAGATGTTAATTCTCGGTTTACTCCCATAGACTACCGCTCCTGTTCCGTTCATCGTTCGCGAGCCGTCTGTGAACAAGCCAAGGTCGGTTCTCAATAGAACCTCAGCATGCTGGGTCCATTCGTCCCGGCTGGGGACTATTACATTGAAATTCCGTTCCTGGCTCGTGATTTTTGACATTAGATCCGAGGGCATCGATAGGATACTGTTCGTTAAAAGCTCATCCAGCAGTCCTGAGCCTCCCATCACTATCGCCTCTGGCCTATCAATCGCCAGTTGATATAGTTTGTATGTGGTCCGTTCCGCCTCCCTCTGCACGAGTAGGTGCAGGGGTGGTAGATTTAATAGGACCCCCATGGCTGCCGAGGGTGTGGTGCGAAACGCACCTGTAATTGCAAGGCAAGCCTGTCTCTGTAGTCGTGTGAGCTTTTGTTCGCCATTCGTTTGTTGGCCTTTCTTCCACCACGCTATAGCGCCATACACTATCCGTGGTCTAATTACCATAGTGTATAGCCATTACATCTGCCTGGGCTTTAGGCCCCAGGTTTTACCGCAGATCCTCCTGCAAGTCCAGAAACCCATTCTGGCTTTATGACACACTTTATCCAGGTATGCATTCCAGGTGAGGGTCTTGTCCAGGACTATTCCCAGGTATTTTGCCTCAAATGAGAATTGTATTATTTCACCACTGATAGTCGGCGGTTTTAAACCATTCAACTTCCGTTTTTTAGTGAATGGTACTATAACTACCTTTTGCGGGTTAAGAGACATGTCTTCTCTTATACACCATTTGTCAATAGTGTTCAGTATCTCTTGAAGGACGGCCGATATCGTCACCTCTGATTTACCTTTCACTATGATTGCCAGGTCATCAGCAAATGCTTGAACGTCGACTTCCCACAGCGAAATGATCGCTAGCAGGTCATCAACGAGAAGGGTCCACAGTAAGGGTGAGAGAATACCTCCCAACGGACAACCCTTCGCAGTCTTGAACTCGAAGACCTCATCTTGGTATGAAGTCGTTATTGTTCTGCCGCTTAGCATTGCCTGTATTCATCTACAGATTAGTGGGTCGATTCCTCTCGCAGCGATAGCCTCAGCGAGAGAAGCCGGCAGCGTATTGTTAAAAGCACCTTCAATGTCCAGAAACGCTGTTAGTGCTATCTCTCGATTATCGAGAGATTGGTTTAATTTTCCGACCAGATTATGCAAAGCAAGTTCTGCCGACTTGCCAGCCTGGTAGGCGTATTGATCTGTGGACGAATTTACTATCGGAAAAATCCTTTAGGTTAACCTCATACATTCTGGTTCAGTTTCTATTTGGATCACGTGAATATAATACATATTATATATATATATATAATATTATAATTATCGATTATCCTTATTTATTATTTAAAAAAGTTCCAGTGAAGATAATGAATGGGGGTTGCAAACGCGGTTCTGAAAATTTTTTTGGAAAAGTGTTTTCAATTTATATGTAGTATTTCTTAGAATAGAACTTCTTATTTAAAAATTTCGTTTGAAACAACTGTATCGGTTAAAGGCAATTTCGGTCAATATCCTTCATTTTCTATAGATTCCTTCATATTTTTCTGTATTGTGTGGAGTTTGGCAATTCTATATGTTAATATAGAAACCATGTTTCTGAGACATTTAAATTCAATTCTCAAATATTTTTTTTCCGAATTGGATTTCGTTGGAGTTTCAGAAAATTATTTTATTTAATATTCAAAATGAGTAACAACTGATTTGCACTTGCAATAAAAATCATCTTCCTTTTGGTTCGAGAAATAACATTTTCGAACGTTGTAACAATTCAGCTACAACTATATTTTAAAATGCCCGAGCCCAGTCGGTTTAACTGGGTCGTGAGCCTGATCTCACAATTCCACAAAATGAAAGGACAAAACTCCCTGACAAACAAGTCACTCGTTTAATTTACCACAAGTAATTTTTCTTACAAATTACATATATACATTTAAAAGAAATATACAATTTACTATCTTACACTAGAGTAAGTTTCAATAATATTATTACCGATAAAAGTAGAAAAATATATATATAAAAATGGGAATGTTATTATTATTAATATATACAAAAATTTGAAGTTCCTTAATGTGGTATGAATATATACAGAATTTCTCAATATTACTTCCCTGGTTGGTTTAGAATACAGGCTAATGTTTTGCCAATCAAAACAGGTGGTGGTTTTGTAGGTCGTCTCAAGCAGGCTGTTATGTAGTTCTTTGAACTTAATAGCTTCAACGTCTTCGGGCAACCAGTGTTCGTGTAACTATTCCTCACCAAGAAAACTTCCAAACTCCAGGAACAAATAACAGGAAAATAATCCAAGAGAAATCCAGGAAAAATATTCCATAAAACAAATCCAGAAAAAGATAATCCAAAAATAATTCCAGGAAAAGATAGTCCAAAAAAAAACCCTTCTTTGAGGGTTTTTACTTCTAATCTTCAAGAAAAATTAATTAACGAGAAAATAAATTTTATGACATTCCGATTTCAACTTTACTCTGCAATCGTGAACCGGAAAAGAAATAATTCCTTCATATCAACGCGCACGTGACGACACATTGACGGACAGATATCCCAATTTCTTCATTCACCGGTCTTCTCGATAAAGGTGATATACCAGCGAATAAATTCGACGTGTAGATCGCTACAACGTAAT
The DNA here is from genome assembly GCA_034642435.1 of Megalocaria dilatata. Taxonomy (NCBI): domain Eukaryota; kingdom Metazoa; phylum Arthropoda; class Insecta; order Coleoptera; family Coccinellidae; genus Megalocaria; species Megalocaria dilatata. The sequence continues at coordinate 68,619,342 of CM067855.1, read as the reverse complement.
AAAACTAATCGTAATATTTGGAGTTTATACATAGGAGTATTAACAATTTTATTAATATTAAGTGAAAAGATATCAGCAATATTTCACAGAAATGACGACAACAACTACGTAAGTTGCTGCTATCTGAGTCTATGCTCAAAAGACATGTGGAATGAAACTCAGTAGCTTTGAGAAGTAACTGGAAATCACTACATGCTTCAAAACTATTTGTCCATTTTATGCAAACCTGCCTACATCAGAAAATTCATATTTTACACTGATTTAAATAAAATAATAAGAAGGTGATTTTTACTTGATAGAATGATTATCACAAACTTTGAATAACAAAAGAGATTAAATCTGTTAGTCTCCTACAATTTTAATTTAAAAAAATTGGAATAAAAAATTTTTATTCGTTGGGCTTTTTTATTCCATTTAATATTGTTTATTGAGTTCTCATTTTATACATCGATTAATTGATAGGCAGTGCTCATAAGACATTAGTTTAATTCTAAAAGTTTTCGAATAAAATTTTTTGAAATTAAAATTGCAGAAGACTAACAGATTGAATCTCTTTTGATGTTCAAAGTTTACACTGAATTGCCGTTTTTGATGAAATTTTCATTAGATTTTGAAAATTCTTCTCAAGAATATATTCATCAGTTTAGTGCAGTTACCGAATATCGTAATTATGAAATTGATAAATTTTGTATTATTCAACATCTACAATACAATGATCGAAAGCCATTTAATATATGGATCTGAGACATGGAGATTGACAGAAAGAAATAAGAAGAGGATAGAAGCAGCAGAGATGGATGCGTTGAGGAGATCGGCTAGATTATCAAGAATACAAAGAATAAGAAAACAGAAAATTCGCCATCAGATGGGAGTAGAAGGCACACTGAGAGAAAACTACTCATCTGGTATGGACATGTTCAACGAATGGGATAAACACTACTGCCGAAACAAACGATGAAGTGGATACCATATATAAGAAGACGAAGAGAAAGACCAAGAAAGAACTGGATGGAGGGAAAACTTACAAATAGGACAATGGGAAGACCGCAACCAATGGAATCTAGTCATAGGACAAAGTCATAAGTCATGATATATATATATATATATATATATATATATATATATATATATATATATATATATATATATATATATATATATATAAGGAGAGAGGGCGCAACTGTGCCACTCTTTACTTCGTCTCTGTATACTTTAACGATTTAAAAGTGGAAATAGTGCGTATGAAGAACTAAAAAGGTGAAAAGTGGAGAGATATACAGTTAATTCTTAACATACACTGTGGACAAAGTGAAACAATCAGTGAAAAACTAAAAAAAGTGCAAAATTACACCAGTGCAATAACTACTCCGTTTTGGAACTTTCGAACGTTTTTCCGTAAAAGAACGAAGTGTTTTATCAAATATAAGTGAAAAGAGTAATTTACCAAACAAGTATTAAAGGGATAATAGGACAATTCAATAAAAACCACAAAATCTATTGCATGAGTTGGTAAAATAGAACGATTGTGGCAGAAATTGTTTATCAGCGCCATCTACCGACATCAGCGGGTACTAAGTTGTAAGTTATCGAACGTCCATTGAAATCAGTACTACTGTATGCAGTTTGGAAAATAAACACAAGAGGGCGTCATTAGTACCAAAACCAACGATTTGGTAGCAAAACGTGTTCCTGTTCCTTTTTCAATTCGGATTGCGTAAAATATTAGCAATAAACCATGGAAGAAGTTATGAATGCACTTCGAAAAATTCAAAATGAACTTGATGAACAAAAAAATACCATTTTAAAAACTGGAGAAAAAGTGACGGAACAAGTAACTCTAAATATAAGTAGCATATTAGATGAGAAACTCAAGACCCTGGAAACAAAATACGACAACTTAAAAGAGCAGTTGGATAACCAGGAGAAAAGATTATACTTCATAGAAAAACAATCCAGACAGAGAAACATCGTCTTTTTTGGAATCGAAAAAACAGAAACTTCTTATTCCGGCCTGGAAAGTATATTGATGGTCTTCATTAAGGAATATTTCTCAACACAGCTGGAGCGTAGAGATATACAGGAGGCCAGGAGGATAGGAAGAAAAGGAGATAAAGCTCGACCAATAACCGCCACCTTTTCAACCTTAGGTCTCAAAATAGACCTGTACAAAGAAAGGAGGGTTCTGAACGACACCGCGTATTATATAAAAGAGGACTTCCCACAGAACGTCCTAGAAAAAAGGAAACAGCTACAAGAACAATTGCGCATAGAGAAAGAGAAGGGAAACTCAGCAACAATCAAATATGACAAACTTGTTATACGCCCGAACTCTACAAATAACAACAAAAGGATGCTTTCACTGTCACCTGAAAGTAACATACCATCTCAAGAAGACCCCAAAAAACAAAAAAAAAACAGCCTAGCAAGAAAAACAAGACTCATGAGCCGCTCACGAGATCATCAAGCCTATCCGAGGGAATTATCAAACCAGGCATATTAAACTACTTAGTTCCCAAGAACCCAGACAACACACCAAAACAAGACACCACAAACACTGCTTCATAGCAACCACCGCCTCTCTCTCGCACAGATTACACAGAAAACTCGATCACTAAAAACAATATACATCTTCCAAGCCGGTTGGTCACCGTGGAAGAATATGACCACAACCCTCCAATAAAAGGAATAATTACGAATAAACACCTTAAATTAGCCACCTACAATGTCAGATCACTCTCTACAGGAAACAACTGGCTTAAAGTGGCACATGACAGAGATAAGTGGAAGGAATTGGAGGAGACCTATACCCTGCCAAAGGGATCCCAACAAAAAACCGAGAGAGAGGAAACAAAATGAAAACATGTACCTAAAGATAATTTCAACAGATAGCAAAACAATACCTAGCACATAGTAACAAAATTTCATACATGTAGATATATTGTTTTTTTTTCTTTTTCTTTCTTAGTCTGTAAGGAAAAACAAACTGTAATTTAACATTTTTACGGGAAATAAAAGGTTTATTATTATATATATATAAATATATCGGTTTGAAACGTGCGTAACGTTAGAAATATCGAAAAATTTTTCGAATGATTTAGCCATTTTTAACTAAATGCAGAAACCCATACAAGTACAGACTCTGAAAAGATCTTCAAAATGTCAATGGACTAACATGCACAAAGGAAATGGAATGAAAGGAACGTAATTTTTGGAGATATCCTCATAAGGGGGATTGACAACTAGAAGAATATTGACGAATGCGAGACTTTTAGAATAATTAAATATATAACCAGTTAAAATATGATATAAAAACTCATATCGGAAATCCAAATTGCATAATTTTTTTCACCAAACTCACGATTTTAATAAGGGAACAAAGTTTCTTCAATCGAATTAGGGATTCATTCCTTAGGTTAATTCGAGATCAACCTGAAACTCTGCTCATTATTAAAAAATGAACCAATATTCACGTTTGGGTTCCCTTCATATGATTCTCTAAATTTTTTCATATCATTGCGTTGTAGGTATTTTTTCGATGCATTCAATAATTTAATTTTCAACAAAAAATTGTGTGTCGATTATTTCACGACAGGGTTACAATTTTCCTATCACGTATTGCCAGCCTGATGAAAGGTGATGTGAAAAATATTCGATAATATTGTATGAACCCAACCAAGTGGATAAAATGGTTACGGGATATTTTTCATTCAATATTTCTCGTTAATTCTGAAACGCCAAAAATGGTCATATTGAGTTTGGGAACAAATACATGAATAATCAGATGATAAAAATCAATAAAGTTGAATAATAAACAATATAATTCATTCAGTTCGAAAATAAAAAACAGGAGCACTCGTTGCATGTCAAAACTTGATGTCTAATTTTAGGAAAAATGAAATTCAGTATGATATATTGCATCTGTTATAGAAAATTTATCATTAGACTATCTATCTTCAATTTCAATCAACAGAAAAAGGATTGTCTGAAGAATACTAAGATAGCAGTAATATATTATTAATTGTTTCGCTATCACAGTAGCATCATCAGGCAAAATCATATTTTGAATAACTAGTTATTACTTAGTTATTCAAAATGTGATCTTGCCTGATGATACTACTGTGATAGCGAAACAATTGTTGTGAATATAACAATGAAAATTTGTGAAAATCAATATATTATTAAATAGTATTCGAATGATATACGAAATATCCTTATAAGATGCTCTTGCCTGGTCTAAAATTTCGCCCATATTCAAGGTTTGGCGGCATTTTACTGTTTGAGTATCAGCCAATAACGGAAATAATTTTGTTTGCCGCCCTAGGCACGGTCAATCCTACGGTTTTAATGAAATAGATAGTTGAATATCAAAACAGATTTAATCCGTTATTCTTCCATAATTTTGATTTAAAAAAAATTTTATTCAAAAATTTTACAATTAAATTAATGTCTTATGAGCGGAATAAATAACCCAACAAATATAAATTGTCAAGTTAAATTAATAAATAGATATTTGAAGGAGACAATATTTTGTTTCTGATCTTACAATTATGAGAACAAATTGCTTTTCAAAAATACGAAACATAATTTAAGGACTCCTCAGAAATAATAATTTATTTGAAATATTCAATTAATTTAAATATTTAAATAAGTTACTTCAAAAATCTCTCAAAACATATATTTTATCTCCAAAAAACGATTAAAATTCCGATAAGGTCTTCATCGGTCCATCTTCACATTTGAAAAATAAGAACAATCAACAACAAATATACATTCTGTCAAGAAAGTACCGGGAATTATCGATTTAAATCTGGCGGGGCAATGAGGCAGGTAAAAATTTTTTTTCCTAGTTTGGTACCACTGTCCTTAATTACTATGCCAAGCTTGAGCGGGATCTGTCAACTAGTGTGTTTGCAACAGCTGATTAAGTCAGTCGATGTCAGAGTGCGTGCCGATTTTTACTATGGGTGATTACGTTGAGCAAAGAATTTGTTTAAAGTTTTGTGTTGCAAATGAATTTTCGTATGCCCATGCATTGAAAATGTTGCAAAAGGCCTTTGGTGATAATGCTCTATCGAAAACTCGTGCATATCAGTGGTACAGAGCCTTCAAGGACGGTCGTGAAGAGGTCGCCCATCGACGGCTTCGATCGAAGATAACGTCGATAAAATTAAGGAAAGGGTGCTGTAAAACCGTCGTACCAGCTTGAGAGAGATAGCACATGATATTAAGATATCCCACAAGTCCGCACGTACGATTTTGATTGATATTTTGGGCATGAGAAAGGTGGCCGCACGACTCGTACCGAAAGACCTGAATTTTCTTCAAAAACGTCATCGCGAACAGGTTGCTTCAGACATGCTGGATCGCTGTAATTCCGATTCTACATTCATGGAACGCATTATAGCTGGTGATGAGACCTGGGTCTACGAGTACGATATGCAAACAAGCCAGCAATCATCGGAATGGGTGGCAAAAAATGAGCCGAAACCGAAAATACCACGCCAAAGCCGCTCGAAAATGAAGGTGATGCTCATTGTTTTCTTCGATATCCGTGGCGTGGTGCACTACGAATTCGTTCCAGAGGGTCAGACGGTAAACAAGGAGTATTACCTAGGCGTTATGAAACATTTGCGTGAGCGTATCCGTAAGAAGCGGCCAAATTTGTGGGCGAACAACTCATGGATTTTGCATGACGATAACGCGCCTTCTCACCGAGCTACGATTGTGACTGACTTTCTCGCCAAAAACTCAACAAACGTGCTTCAGCAACCACCGTTTTCGCCGAATTTGGCTCCCTGCGACTTTTTCCTCTTCCCAAAACTAAAATTGCCCCTTCGTGGCACCCGTTTTGAGTCGATTGAAGCCATAAAACAAAATTCGGCGCGAGAGCTAAAGTCCATCCCGGAAAGCGCCTATAAAAAATGTTTCGATAATTAAAGTGCCGTTGGCATAGATGTATTGAAGCAAATGGAGCCTATTTTGAAGGCGACCCAATAAGTTTTGACGATTAAATGTAAAAATGTTGTTTTAATGGAAAATTCCCGGTACTTTCTTGACAGAGTAGTATAAAATCAAAACTCAATATAAAATATCGAATGGAATTAATAATCCAACAAGTATAAATTGTCCATTAAAATTAATAAATAAATATTTGTAGGAGACAAAATTTTGTTTCTGATCTCAGAATTATGAAAACAAGTTCCTTTTAAAAAATACAAAACATAATTTAAGGACTTCTCATAAAATATAAATCTATATTGCCTACTGAGATATCTTAGTTCGAATAACATAGATGACAAACACGAACTCTTCTTGTGAATCTGACGTATACGATCCTTCAGTACAAATGGATACTTTAGGTGAGAAAACGAAATTATTTAATTGATACATATTTTAGGAGGCTACTTATTCTTCTACTCAACACTTTATGAGATACACAGTAAAAATAGAACCTCTAAAAAAGTACAAGCATGGACAGAAATACCGTCCATCGTGGGCGATGTAATGGATCAACTGAATGTTAAAAACTCTCTACATAAAATTCTTAATTTAGATCAAAAATATTGTCGGTTCACTCTCCACCATCCGCAGTCTGTTTTAGCTGCTAAAGGTTTGAAACATGTCCAACTGATTCCAAATAAACATCCCGAAAATGTCACAATGGTTGGGTGTGTGAGCTCCTCTGGGCCCGCAATTCCTCCAATTATTGTTTACAAGTAACAGAAATACCAAGACACCTTGCAACGTTCAGAAACGCTCCACTTTTGGATATATATATATATATATATATATATATATCGGTTTTAAAACGTCTTTCGTCGTTGTCCGATGCCTAATTTCCATGATCTTCTGTCACTCCACTGGTTTTCTGCCAGGTTCCTTGAGCTCATCGCTTTAGAAACCCCTTTCATCCAAGTTTTTCTCGGTCTTCCTCGTTTTCTACGATGTGATGGTATCCACTCCATCATCTGCTTTGGTAGTCTAGCATCATCCATCCTCTGTATATGTCCGTACCAAACAAGTTGCCTGCGTTCAACGTCTGCCATGAGCGATTCTTCTATTCCCATTCTCATTCGAACATCTTCATTCCGTATTTGGTCCCTTCTAGATATCCCTAATGTTCGTCTAAACACATCCATTTATGTGGCCTCCAGTTCCCTTTTGTAATTATCTGTGATTCGCCACGTTTCCGATCCATACACTAATGAGTTCTTAATCATTGTTTCGTAGATGTTGTATTTTCGCTTTTTTCCTATTTCATTATTCCAAAAGACTCCGTTCAAACATGAGATAAGACCTCTGGCTTGGTTTATCCGTTTCTGAATTTCCCGATAGTCCTTGCCTGTAATATCAAATTCAACCCCCAAGTATGTGTAGCTAGTGCAGGAAGCGATTTCTTCTGTATCGAGTTGAATGTTTGCTAATTCCCCTCCGATGGGAAGATATTTGGTCTTTTTGGTGTTAAGTTCTAGGCCCCATTGTTTATACTCTTCCTGCAACTTTCGGGTCATATATTCCAAGTCATCCTTTTCACTAGCAATTATGACTTGGTCATCAGCGAACTGGAGCGTAAAAAGACAAGTGTTGCCCAGGTCTATTCCCATTCCCCTACATTTTTTCTTCCAAAGAGCAAGAGCTCTGGCAACATAGATTTTGAAGAGCGTGGTTGATACACAGCAGCCTTGACGCAATCCTTTGCTGACCGGAAATTTGGATTTAAATCGCTGAAAAATGCTCCAATAATATGATTAAACTAAGACCATTAAGAAGTTTGGAGTTTCCACAATGAAGTCGACGCTGTTATCGCATGCGCTGCATTATTTTCGAGCATCCTAAAATTTTCAAGTTTCTTTTTGTTTTGTATTGTGTGAAGACACGCCGTGTAATATTTTCATCGAATTAACGTACATCCAGGAAAATAGCGAAATATTGAATTTTTATTGTTTCTTATAAAACGTTTAATCAGAAGGCGCCTTAGTACGGGAGATATTAGTACCGGATGATCTTAGTGCCGGAGATCTTAGTACCGGAGATCTTATTACCGGAGATCTTAGTACCGGATGTTTTTTGAATTGAACAACATGGCTAGTGTGCTTTTTTGCTTGGATTATCTTAATATCAGACAATCTTCCTTGTGCCGGATTCAGAGTATCTTATTACCGCACCATCATGGTTCTGGGCGCTCTACTGATCATTTGGAACAATTTGAAACTGAACACCTGCTGATTGTATGCAGAATAGGAACTATTCTTGGAGAAATTACTATTATTCCGACACCTTGGAGAACAATATTCCAAGAGAACCTCAAAGATAAGTCCTTACGTAAATCACGGACATTTTCAATATCAGGTTGACAATTTGGGATTCATTCAGGAAAGACAAGTTTCATTTTTTTTTTATTGGCGCACTATGAGGCATTTCACGAAGTAGGATGTTTCATATGCGAACGGACAAAATCACTAGCGCAGATTAGAGTGTTTTAGTTTAATTTCCTTTCATATTTTTATCATAGCTTTCGCTGTGGTGGGTTAGCGATTTTTGTTTCAATCTTTAGTGATAATTCACCTCCGGGATCGATCGTAGAAATGTCTAGTAAAAGAAGTATGACAAAGTAGATATTTCTCAAATGGTTGAGACTTTTCACTCAATTTAAGCCAATGGGAGCAGCGTTACTGATTCTATATGGAGCATTTTAGCCATATGGATGTAGAAATTGTTTGAGTTAACTCAAAGCTTCGATGCGTCCCTTCTATATTTGCTCTCAAACACAACACACGAGTTACAGCCATTAGACAAAGCAGTGTTTCGCCGCTCCGAGCATTTTTGGGACAGTGAGCTACTTAAATATTGGAAGCAAATCCCTTCCGCGAACAGGAGGCTCACAAAGAGTCACTTCGGAAAAGTTTTCGTGCCTGTTTGGCAGAAAGCATTAACAATGTCCACAATTCGAAATCTATTCTGGTCTTCTGCTATCTATCCGTTTGACCCTCTAGTTATTCTTAACTACGCCTATGCACCGTCTATGCTAACCACCAAAAAAAAGAATTATTCGATGAAGACAATCTTCCACCGACTTTATTCATAAACAAAACCAAATCAATACTGATGAACTCTGTACCTTTATCAAAACCTCGTTGCTCTCTGAGAAATACTCTCTTATCTGAGAATCATAATTCAGCCTGGCTGCTCCAAATGTATTCATTATTCTGATGAAATTAAAATGGGCGTTGCCATACAGATAAAGTTGCAGAGTCCCTGTATTATAATAGCTATAATAAGATGAAAATTTCAAATAACATTAAACCGAAAAATTAAGATCTTTCTCAACCTTTGCTTGGTAGTTCTCCATTCTCCACCATTATTCGAACACTTGACTTTGCGGTAATGAAAAATCCTGCCAAGTCAAGAAAAAAGCCATTAACTACAAGGCCCAGGTTCTCAAAAAAGACCTATTTGGCAGCCGAGCTGATACAGTGAAAAAAGGAAAAAAAATTGGCGCTAAAAGAAGGTGAAAAAGAAAACGAAAATTGATTATGTTCCATTTGTGATGAATATGTCTGAGGAGTAATGAGACAATGTTCTAAGTGTTTTAACTGGGTGCACGAGGATTGTGTAGGCTTTACAGCAGAAGATTTGGAAGATTTCTAATGCCCACATTGTTTACCATGATGGTTGGTATTTCTGCCCCTACGACCGATATTTCGATGACCGTCGATAATATCGCCCATTTACAATGTTCTTGAAAGATATAAACTATACCAACATAAGAGAATTTTGGTTAAATTTGTTTCTACAGTATTAAAGAATATAGATCTTGTTTGAAGAATGTCTTCCTGTTTTTATTCGTACCTCAGTTTTTGTCTTTTTATAAACAAATATATATTAACTGACGATATTACCCTAACCCACCTTATAAGTATTCGATATTTTATTTTCTCAAATCTATTTTTTCAAATTTTCTATAAAATTTGAATTAATAACCTCAGGTTGCATTTGAAACAAAATTATAACTTGAAAACTTATTCAAGTATAATCAACGTTTATGTAATATTTTCAGATGTTTTAGTTTTTTATAATACAGCCATAAATAAGCGTAATCTTCTGAAATTTTTGCATGCTTCTACCAGAATGGCCACCATTATATCTAATTCACAATTTCCAATCTACTATTGACAAAATCAATTCATTTGAAAACTTTCAGAGCATTCCAGTATTTCATTCGTTACTGGCATCGACATTCACATGTTAATATACTTCGAACCTGCTTTTTTTCCTGATGTGATGTCAGTGTTTTTTTTATACATGTATTATGTATATTGAATTATAATAGTTAAGAACAAATCAGACATCTCATAAGGTTCAGTTGAACTGGCTCTAATTTTATTTGTGGAGAAACTATTATTTTCCCATACAAATCAGTGGTAATCATTCTCATATTCCTAGTGTGATCGCAAATTTCAGGCTTCTAACCATCAGCCGAATAGATGTACAGAATTTAATTCGACCATGAGTTATTTTTAACTGTAAGTACAATATATTAATCCAAAATTATTTTCAGCACATAATCAAAAAATGCAGTCAAGATGATGGCATGATATGCACAAAGGTCGGAGAAATGACGCTTGTATTTCACGAAGACGTTTGAGGAAAATCAGAAAGGAGTAGCAATACAGTACTTTCCATATTATAAGAATTTTTATATTATTATGAATAAAAACCTTGTGTCGAGGACAAAGTTCCACTGGATTCAATTACAAAATAATGTTTAGTTGTGTATCGAAGAAAAAAATGAAATGAACTAAAATGATGAATACAAATTCTAAATAAAACAAAGCTTACATTGCTATCAAATTTTGGCGAATTGAGTTCATAAAGAGACACTGAGAAAATGTTAATTTCTGTCATATGAGTTTTTGAAAGTATTCATTGTAGTAACATCTACAAATGTTTCAAATTGAAGTTACGACCCCGTAAACGAGGGTTACTAGATAGAGTGAAAAGGCAAGTGAGGTCGCTATTGATGAAATTGTTCAATAGACCGAAGGTTATCATGGGATCACCACGGAGTTTAGTTTTGTCAAATGTACTGAGATTCGACATAAGAAGCTGATGATTTTAATATGGTCCCACCTGACGAAGGACATTCGCGTAGCTTATCGTTGAACAGACTGGAACAACTCACGATCACGTACTAGATATTCACTTCACACTGAATCCATCTGACGTACATCGATTTTAATAAAGGCAGAAATAAAGTGTGGCGAACGATCTCTGTAGATGATATAATGATGATCTAGACTTCTTGCTGATGGCAAATACATGCTCCAATCAGCTTAAGTCACAAGTCACTACCACATCCCAGTCAACATGTGAGTCTATACTTGAAAGTGTTTTGGCGTCGACTTTATATTGATGGGTAGTTTTGACCTGCCAATATGAAAACCAACACACTTAGATATACGCATATTTAGTAACACTATTGGCAGCAGTACTGGTGAAGCCCGCTTGAGATTTTGCAGCAATCTACGTCTCGGAACACGATAAATGCCTCAAAGAAATCTAGGAGTCAACATCCACGCGTCCCCCATTATCAAAGAATCAATCGTTTACACATTGCAGGAGATTGGTTATGGCTGATCTGGGAACAAACCAGGGAAATCTATGTTGTTTACTTGGGCTAATATTGTGCTTCAGGAGGAATTATTTCATGTAATGACAGATCATTGACTCCATCAGCCTAGATGCCACATTAACAGGGCTAACGGTTATTACCGGGTCTAACTTATCACCTCTCTTGTATATTGGAGTTACGCTAGTTGTTAAATAGGGCTTGGGCAATGTACCTCTCTTCATGGATGAAGTCGTTGTTTTTCTTAGAGCTGAGGCCACTGGAAGCAGCAGTTCCAGAGAAATGAGCAAGTAAGTCCCTCTGAACCCGGTGAGGTTGAGGTGTTGAGGCGGTTGCTCAATATTTCGACACTAGATGCATCGAAATTTACGCACGGTAATGTATCGGATACCCGTGGACAGAAGGTAGAGAGTCAATAGCTCAAACATCTCATCGTTTTTTTGCAGAGTGTACCGCAAGAGCGATATAAAAGTGGAGTCGCCACTTTAGAATTGAGTGTATTCTTTCTGGAAGGCCTATCAAATCGTTACAGTATTTATATTTATCTTAATAATAGCATGTGAATGGTAAGTAAAAACGATCACTTCATGGAAATCCACTATGAATGAGGAAGAAAACACTTTGGTCTCAATTCCACTGAATTTGTTTTTTCAATAATTCAGACTGGTTTTGACTGTTAGGTCATTATCAAATAAAGATATAGACACCAAAAATTTCAACAGATTTATTTTTCTTTAGAATGGCTGTAGAATGTAAAGGTTCACTAAGGATGTTCCATGTTTAATATTGGTGATACGTTCGAAAAAGGTGGATTAATTGTCAGTAATTATATGTGTGTTGGCGCGAAGTTGCATGGGTATATATCGATAACTTTCCTTCAAAGTGGAATACACTCAAATTGTGAACCGATACCGGGTCATCAAGAATTCATAAAATGCCCTTGCAGGCATTAGTCAAACAGTAATTATATGTTCTTTAAAACATATTGTTAGCTTACGTCCAAAATATTCACTCAGGTTGCCTACAGTTTATCTTATATAATACTAATTGATTTTATTCCCCTGATATTTGTTTCGCCTTATGGAGGATTTTGTTTAAGTGCATGCTACTCGAAACTGATATTTGGATGTTCAGATTATCGAAGAAATTTTTATTTTGTTTAAGATGGGACCCATGTATTTGAAACGTATAAGCTTTTTTTCTGAAATATAATATAATAAGAGTGGAGTTTGTTTGTGTTTTTTTTTTCTTTTCGATTATTCAGTTATTAGATTTATAGGTATGTTAATAAGGAGTATGAGCTAAGGTAAAAGAAAGTTCTAGAAATAGAGACAGTGTAACATAAATCTGTATAACAATTCTATACTCTAACACGTTAAACAGATGTATGTTACACTGTCTCGATTTTTAGAACTTTTTATTACCATATCTCATACTCCTTATTAATGATTTTTGGTACAGGCCAGCTGCATTGATTTATTCTTATAGGTATGTCATTATTTTTTGAAATTCGTTTTATTGTATTAATTTCTATTTCGAAATCGTTATATGTAAGGGTTATGATAAATACTCGATGATTAATTGAATTATAAGATGATAAGAGTAGCTCATAACGGTGGGAAATTGTGTAAATACCTGTAACTGCTGTCTGTATCTTTATTCGATAATTACCTACCACACAGTGATACTCATTGAAAAATAAATTTCAGTGGAACTTCGAAGAAAGTGATTTATTTTTCATTTATTCATGAATATGAGTTTATTAGAACGATAACTTAAGAAAAACAACTCGGAAGCTTGAAATGTGTAGGTTAGATGCCAAGCCTAAATTGAAAATTCATGCTTGTGAATGAGCACCAAAATCCTTCAATGGGCATGTGTCAATATGCTCATCAGAAAGTTTGTTTTGTCATAATTTCAAAAACTGAATACAAATACATACTAAAATTCTGAACAATAGAAGGACTACTTCATCCAATATCTGACAAATAGATATTATGGGTATCTTTGGCAGACCATGATTCAATTTTTTAGAATTGATCTGAGAATTATTAGATACTGAATTGTTTCAGCCGTTACTATTTGGTAGTTAATCATAATTAAAACGAATTGTAGAAATTACTATGTTTTACTAGCAATAAAATATATATTACACATTTTCTTGTGACTCGAGTTTCGGGAAATGAACTATCCCATCATCAGACAACTGAAGACCTAACAGTAGTACAGAGATATTTAAACAAAAGTGATGAATATTTTGAATATTTCAATAGATTCAAGATAACACCTAATACAAGCGGAACGTGATGAAAAACCGGGTTAAAAAAGAGGGGCCTTCTAACAGATATCGGAATGTCGGCAATCGACAAAGAAGGTTGTTAAACAGAGGGTACCCATTTAAATATCTCAAATAATTTTTGGGGTTACATAGCTCCGTACAGTCATTCTTTATTTTTACATTATTTTGTTGTATATCTCAAATATTTGGATTTACATAGCTCCATACAGTCATTCATTATTTTTTAAATTATTTTTATCGTGAACGAATTTGAAAATTTCAATAATCAAGTTTCTTTTCTTTTGAATCTACATGTAAAATTTTCTTAAGATTTTTTTTTGTCGAAAAAAATTACTGTTTTCTGAATGAGTGGCAAAAGTGAATTTTTGTTTACTTTCCATTAAATTCATTTTTTGTTCGTTGAAAAAGGTTTTAAACAGATATTACTTTTTAAATATCTCAAATATTTTCGATTTACATAGCTTCGTACAGTCATTCATCATTTTTGCATTATTGTTATTGTGAACTAATTTGAAAATTTCAACAGATTCTAGATAATCGAGTTTCTTTCCTTTTGATTCTAGATGTGAAATTTACAGATTATCTATTGTGCGGAAGGAATGACCGTTTTCTAGACAATGAGTAGCAAAAGTAGAATTTTGTTTATTTTTTAATAAACTCATTTTATGCTCGTTGAACCTCGTCTTGAAGGAACGTCCTGTTTGTCCTATATATTCATTACTGCACGTAGAACAAGATAACTCATAAACTCCTGATTTGTGTAAGTTTGGAGTAGGGTCCTTTGTTAAATAATACCGATGATCATTTGTTTTGCGTTTTAAAGGCAATATTGACATATGATTTTGAAAAACTATTGGCCGCTTTTTGACTTATGCTACCTCTATCGTACTTTGGTAGCATAAGTCAAAAAGTGGCCAAAAATTTTTCAAAATCAGATGTCAATATTGCCTTCATTGGAGCTATGTAAATCCAAATATTTGAGATATACAACAGAATAATGTAAAAATAGCGAATGACTGTACGGAGAGCTATATAACCCCAAAAATTATTTGAGATATTTAAATGAATACCATCTGTTCAACAACCTTCTTTGTCGATTGCCGACATTCCGATTTCTGTGAGAAGGCCCCTCTTTTTTAACCCGGTTTATTATCACGTTCCGCTTGTAAACCTCTGTACCACTATTAGGTGTTATCTAGAATCTATTAAAATATTCAAAATATTTATGTATTTTGTTTTAATACCTTTGTACCACTGTTAGGTCTTCAGTTGTCTGATGATGGGATAGTTCATTTCCCGAAACTCGAGTCACAAGAAAATGTGTAATATATATTTTATTGGTAGTAAAACATAGTAATTTCTACAATTTTTTTTAATAATGAAAATTATTATTTTGCGATTATTACAGTTAATAGGCAAAAGAGAGTGAAAGTATAAATATAAGAGCCGGTGGACGTAGTGTTTAAAACGCCAGACTAATTAGCGGAGATTCTCTTTCGTTTCGGATGCGCATCTTAGCGAGAGATTAAATTTCCATCGCTATGATGGCCGGCCACCTGTGCAGGGTCGAAAATCAACAGTGCTGTGCCTAAGGTGGCATAACAAACCTTAATTGAAACACAACTGAAGTACTTACTCGCACAAGCCAAATGCTTCTGAGAGATCTTCTTAGAAGATTTAGGACTTTTATGATAATATTGGGTTGTTCGGGAAGTACTTTCGTTCGTGTTTTGGGAAAATGAAAGACAATTTTCGTCTACTTAATGAATATTTCATTAAATTATATCAGCCGTTCTGGTCCAACAACTTTAACCATCTTTTTGGTAGTAGCATGATTCCATGCTCATAAAATTTTTGATCGATGCTGGGAAAAACTGATCCAGGTGATTTTTGACCTCCTCATTTGAAGTAAAGATTTTACCTTCCAATAAATTTTGCAATGATCGGAACTAATAATAATGCGAATGAGCCAGATCTAGAGAATATGGTGGGTGTGGCAGTGTAGCCCATTCAAGCTGTAAATGCTTTTAGCTAGTGACCAAACTGAGGTCTCGCATTATCTTGGTGGAACCTTTCATCTTTTTTGTTGATTAATTCTGACCTTTTCTCTTGAAGTGAATCATTCAGTTTGTCCAGTTCATCCCACCAAACAGACATCATCATCTTCTTGTGATGGATATTGGCTTGCGAAATGCTTTGAGCCGGTTCATCGTTTATGCTCCATGATCTCTTGCGTTTGACATTGTTATATACAGCCCATTTTTTGTCCCCAGTAATGATGCGCTTCAAAAATGGATCATTTTCGTTACGTTTGAGAAGCGAATCACAGACGTCAACACGATCGCACAAATTTCTCTCCGTGAGAACATGGGGAACCTATATATCTAGCTTCGAGGGCTAGGTCTTTCAAATGATCATAAACAGTTGAATTCGATAAATTTAATCTTTCACCGATCTCTCGTGTTATTACTCGCCGATTTACATCAACTAATGCATTTGTCGTGTCTTAATCAGCTTCAGCTGGCCTTTCGAAACATGGTGTATCTTCGACATCAAAATTGCCGGAATGAAATTTTACAAACCAGTTCTGGCACTGGCGTACTGTCGAAACATCTTCTCCATAAACATCGGTTACTATAAATTACTTTCTGGCTTGATCATCATTTTTACCTTGTCTATAGTAAAAAAGTAAAATATGACGAAATTGCTGCTTGTTGCTCTCCATATTAGAAAGGGTATCAACCAAAAACTACTGAGTAGAATCAATTGAACTTTTCCATACACACGCCTTGCTAGATAAGCTCTCAAAGCATATACTGATTGTGCGGCTTATAAGTGAAGTTGAGTTCGAAAAAATACAATTAAATCCTTTGTCGGGAAAAAACGAAATTACTTTCCGAACAACCTCATATTATCCTCATAAACGCTTCAATACAAAAAATATACTTGGCTCACGTTGTTAGTGTCTTGGTCTTAAAGTTGAATCATGGCTTCAATATTTTTCATTTTCTATTTTCTAGGCAACTGGAAAACAATATGAAATTTTAGACGGTTTCTGATAATATATGAAGTCGAGCAGGTCTGTGAAAATAAAACTGAGATACGATAACATATACAGCTTGTGTATTGAATAATATTCTCAATATTTATAAATGCAGAGCTGTAGTTGAAAATTATTGAGGTGCGCTGGAATTCATTTTATAATAGCTTTCGCTTGCGTTCTCATAGTTGATATTCGGGAAGTTCTCTCGGTTATGAGTTGAAAAGAATGTCGTATTGGTGCTTCTTATTAATCCGGTCATTCGCTGGAAATGTCGATTGATTTGTGTTCTTCGCCAGAAAGGATCCAGATAGGGATTTCTTGATACATCAATTCGAAGATCGAACCGTAGCTTTTGAATAATAATGTGTCTGTTTCAACTTGGAAAACTAAATTTATTTTAATAGCGAAAAATTTTCATTTGGGACTTTTGTCCGCCTTGAAAGTTTGTTTTCCTTGGCGATTTCTCATCAAAAATAGGAACCAGCGAGTGATATAAATGAATGAGAGTAAAAAATTTTTCGAGTCAAATAGGCGCTTCTATGATTGGATTTTTTCAGTTAACAATGAAATATTATCTGGGAGTGTGTACGGATAACAGTTGGTGAAAAAACAACGTAACTTCATTTTTCAATATATAATAATAATAATAATAATAAGCTCTATTTCATTGTAGTCACTCACACACTACATGCAGAATATGTAGAATGAAAGGAATGAAATTGTGTCAATGGTACAGATATAACAACAACAAAAATGAAAAACTTTCGTGATAAAACTATATATTTTCGTAATTAAAATATAATTTCAAATCATAGTGTTCCACAGTAGTTAACGATTTTTTTACTGCTTTTTTATATTCTCGTAAATATTCCAGTGATCTGATCTGTGCTAGATGTCTATTGAACAACTTTATACAAGAATAATATGCACTCTTTTCAGTTGTTTACAATCGGTGTCTAGGATATATATACCTCTGCCCTAGTGTTATATATATATGGTGATATTCTGCTCTGTGGAATGTCTGTTTATGATCACAAATATATATTAAACACTCAAATATATATATACTTTTATGACTGTCAGTATGTTGTACCTTCAAATACACCCCTTCATGTTCTCCTATATTTCAAACCAAGCAAAGTCCTCAACACTCTTGCGAATAATGAGCCCTCTTCCATTTTCTGCTGACCTACCCCAGAAGATTATTCTTCTTGTATTATCATACAAGAGACTCAATTTTGGCAAAGTGCACCATCCTTCATGCCTCCATAGTTGTATACCTTGACAAAACCCTAATGCTGTAGGTTACCTTATTTAATTTGGAGCACAGCTGATCAACATGAACACTTCAGTCTAAAGATTCATCAACATAGATTCATCAACATAGATTCCAAGAAATTTTATAACCAAATCAGACGTGTCAAATCCCGCATGTTTCGTTTTGAATAGCATAATGTTGGTTTTAGATTCGTTATTAATCTATTTTTAGCAAACCAGTCAATGGCTCTCAGCATCAAATTGTAAGCCTCTCCAACGACATCAGGGTATGTGTCAGTCGTAATCAACAGACTAGTGTCATTATTTTCCCGAGAAGTTGTACGGAGAAGATCATTAACATACTCAACAAACGACAATGTCCATCAAACAGTTTCCTGTGGAACTCCCATTCTACTATTCAGGCTTTATGACTGATGACGTGTATCATAACTATTGAGTACTACTTTCTGTTTTCCATCTGTTCGATAAGATTCAAAGCATTCAAAGGCTGGTCCCCTTACGCCATATCTCCCAGCTTGCGACATAATATTTCAAGGTCTAAACAATCATAAGCTTTCGATTAATCAAGAAAGAGGCCCAAAGGCATTTTCTTGCTTTCAAAACCGTCAAATATATCCTGAACAAATTGGAAGACTGCAGTTTGTGTCGACCTGCCTTCCACATAGCCATGCTGAACACTACTGAACATATTGTTCGATCTCATGAAAGATATTACTCTGCGACACATTGCTGTATCAAATATTTTAGAGAAACTACTCAATAAGCTGATTGGCTGGTAGATATCAATTATCTCTGGGTCACCTTTCTTATATATAGGTATAACCAATACCATTTTTAAATGTTGCGGAAAACTACCATATTTCAATGAATTTTCGACTATATAAACCAGTGGAATCTTGATTTCCTTAATGCAGTGCTTAATTATTTTCGTTGGTATTGCATCATGGCTACTACTCATTTTGTTTTCCAATTTCTTCCTCATCAACAGAATGGACATATATGGTATTTATATTAAAAATAACACTCGGTTTATATTTCACAGTTTATTCAGAAATCTGACACGTGTTTCGGTATTTCAACCATCTTCAGAGGAGTACAAAAAGTAACTAAACTTAAAATCACAGAGGTTCATTTTTATTACAATTACAACATCTGTTGCTTTTTATGGCACATTTTTACAACAGAATCCAATACAGGCGTACTAGGAAAGAGTATTTGGGAATTGGTTAAATTTTCTTTATTCTCTAAAGATTTTTTGATTGAAAGAATCTCCAAATAGTCCATCACTTTACCCTTATTAACATTGTATAATAAACTAACATCCTTTTCGTTGAAAAAGTGATTATTCTCTATACAATGTTCTGCAAAACCGGTTGATTTATGGTTTTTTAGAATTGATACCCTATGTTCTTTCACTCGATGTTGTAAACACCGACCTGTTTGTCCAATATATATAGCATCACAATCATCACATTTTAGTTGGTAAATTCCCGTATTAGTCATATTAGGGTTCCTTTCTTTATTATTCCCTAAGAGTTTGGCTAGATTATTTTTATTGACTGTTATCGAACTAATTCCCATTTTCCGGAAACCATTACAAATTTTGTAACTAATACCTTTTATATACGGTATAGAGTACCACATTAAATCTCGGTTATAATCCTTTGAATTTATATAAAAATTTTTTAAAATATATTTAAATGCTTTCTTTTTAATCATTTTGTCAATAAGGTCCGTTCTATAGCCATTATTCAAAGCTATGGTTTTAATTATATTAACTTCTTTTTTGTAATTAGTTTCATTCAACGGGATATTCAAGAGTCTATGTATGAAGCTATGGAATGATGACATTTTAATCTGCCATGACTGATTGGATTTGGAATGTATGGTGGTGTCTGTCGTAGTCGGTTTTCTGAAAATATCGAATTCAAATTTGTTATCTAAATGAGAGATTTTGAGATCTAAAAAGCTAATCGACGAGTTTTGTTCAATTTCTATGGTAAATTCGATATTTTCATTCAAGTCATTGAGAAAATTCAAGAATTGTTTCAGCTGTCTGTCGGTTCCGGTCCAAATGCAAAAGACATCATCTACATATCTAGCCCAAAAATGGATATACTTAATTAGTTTATTTGTTTTATTCGTAAATAATAAATTTTCTAAATATGCCATGAATATTTCAGCCAAAAGTGGACTTATAGGGCTACCCATTGGTAGGCCATTAAATTGATTAAAAAATTTGTTATTGAATTTAAAATAATTTTGGTCTAAACACATTTCTAGAATTTTGTATAGATTATCTTTGTTTGTTGGTGTTAGATGGCTGTTATTTATCATAGATTTCAAGAGTGGCTTGAGCTCATTTGTTGGTATCGAAGTAAATAGGCTTTTTACGTCAAAAGAGATGAATTTACATTTGTTCGGTACGGTAGTCTGTTCTAATTTTTTAATGAGTTCAAGGGAATTTTTGACACTATACGGAGAAGTGCAATTTACTACAGATGGTAGATTTTTTGCCAAATCTTTACATAAAATATATGCTGGTGCGTTTATATATGAAACCACTGGTCTCATTGGAATATCTTCCTTGTGTAATTTAGGCATTCCATATAGAACAGGAGCAGTAGGGTTCATAACACATAAAGTTTTTAGATTTCTGTCACTAAAAATATTCTTATATTCAATAGTTAGTTTCCTCACCGACTTCTGGAACGAGTTTGTTGGATCTGATTTTATTTCTCTGAAATCTTCAGATTTTAATAAATTTTCCATTTTAATTTTATACTCAGTGTTCGTCATGATAGTTAATGTATTTCCTTTATCTGCTTTTTTTATAATTAGATCATTCAACTGAATTTTACGTTTGAGTTGCTTTATAATTTTTCTTTCGGAGTTGTTAAATTTGGAAATGTTTTTAGTATTAAAATTTTTTGCTATTGAATATTTTTCTGATAATGGTTTTTTGGACATATCTAATATGGTTTCAGTTTTTGAAGCTAACATTTCTACATCTTTAAAATTAAAATTATCCGGACAATATTTTAGTCCTTTTTCCAGTACATTTAATTCTGTTTTATCAAATTTAACATCTGTAAGGTTTTTGACTCTATCATAAAATGTAAATTCGCAAGTTAAATTTTGTTTTTTGAGTAGTACAATTAGAGCTTACTTCTTTCATTCTTCTGAGTTTGTTCAATTTTTTTAATTGATTAATATATTGTTGGTGGACTTCTAGCTGAACTTCTTCCCTGGTTGCTCTGTCAATGGCTTGGAATTCATCGTATATTAATTTGTGGGCTAATTCATCATGAATCAATTTCAAGTGAAGTTGTAAGAAGTTTCGTCGCTGATACCATTTGTGAACTTCCTCATTCAGCCAATTGCTATAGGCTATTTTTACTGTCCTTTTAGCTTCAGCTGAGTAATGATCACATGTGATTTTCATATACTTCGGATGGATATCTTCTTTGATGCACTGTTTGTTGAACCATAAATGGTTAGAACACTTTTTAATTTTCAGGATAGTCTTTTTGTACATAACCGCGAGTTTTGCCGTACTAGCACTATTAATAAGAAGAATTGAGTTTGCGGTTGGTTCTAGGTGAAACATTATAATATTTATATTAAAAATAACACTCGGTTTATATTTCACAGTTTATTCAGAAATCTGACACGTGTTTCGGTATTTCAACCATCTTCAGAGGAGTACAAAAAGTAACTAAACTTAAAATCACAGAGGTTCATTTTTATTACAATTACAACATCTGTTGCTTTTTATGGCACATTTTTACAACAGAATCCAATACAGGCGTACTAGGAAAGAGTATTTGGGAATTGGTTAAATTTTCTTTATTCTCTAAAGATTTTTTGATTGAAAGAATCTCCAAATAGTCCATCACTTTACCCTTATTAACATTGTATAATAAACTAACATCCTTTTCGTTGAAAAAGTGATTATTCTCTATACAATGTTCTGCAAAACCGGTTGATTTATGGTTTTTTAGAATTGATACCCTATGTTCTTTCACTCGATGTTGTAAACACCGACCTGTTTGTCCAATATATATAGCATCACAATCATCACATTTTAGTTGGTAAATTCCCGTATTAGTCATATTAGGGTTCCTTTCTTTATTATTCCCTAAGAGTTTGGCTAGATTATTTTTATTGACTGTTATCGAACTAATTCCCATTTTCCGGAAACCATTACAAATTTTGTAACTAATACCTTTTATATACGGTATAGAGTACCACATTAAATCTCGGTTATAATCCTTTGAATTTATATAAAAATTTTTTAAAATATATTTAAATGCTTTCTTTTTAATCATTTTGTCAATAAGGTCCGTTCTATAGCCATTATTCAAAGCTATGGTTTTAATTATATTAACTTCTTTTTTGTAATTAGTTTCATTCAACGGGATATTCAAGAGTCTATGTATGAAGCTATGGAATGATGACATTTTAATCTGCCATGACTGATTGGATTTGGAATGTATGGTGGTGTCTGTCGTAGTCGGTTTTCTGAAAATATCGAATTCAAATTTGTTATCTAAATGAGAGATTTTGAGATCTAAAAAGCTAATCGACGAGTTTTGTTCAATTTCTATGGTAAATTCGATATTTTCATTCAAGTCATTGAGAAAATTCAAGAATTGTTTCAGCTGTCTGTCGGTTCCGGTCCAAATGCAAAAGACATCATCTACATATCTAGCCCAAAAATGGATATACTTAATTAGTTTATTTGTTTTATTCGTAAATAATAAATTTTCTAAATATGCCATGAATATTTCAGCCAAAAGTGGACTTATAGGGCTACCCATTGGTAGGCCATTAAATTGATTAAAAAATTTGTTATTGAATTTAAAATAATTTTGGTCTAAACACATTTCTAGAATTTTGTATAGATTATCTTTGTTTGTTGGTGTTAGATGGCTGTTATTTATCATAGATTTCAAGAGTGGCTTGAGCTCATTTGTTGGTATCGAAGTAAATAGGCTTTTTACGTCAAAAGAGATGAATTTACATTTGTTCGGTACGGTAGTCTGTTCTAATTTTTTAATGAGTTCAAGGGAATTTTTGACACTATACGGAGAAGTGCAATTTACTACAGATGGTAGATTTTTTGCCAAATCTTTACATAAAATATATGCTGGTGCGTTTATATATGAAACCACTGGTCTCATTGGAATATCTTCCTTGTGTAATTTAGGCATTCCATATAGAACAGGAGCAGTAGGGTTCATAACACATAAAGTTTTTAGATTTCTGTCACTAAAAATATTCTTATATTCAATAGTTAGTTTCCTCACCGACTTCTGGAACGAGTTTGTTGGATCTGATTTTATTTCTCTGAAATCTTCAGATTTTAATAAATTTTCCATTTTAATTTTATACTCAGTGTTCGTCATGATAGTTAATGTATTTCCTTTATCTGCTTTTTTTATAATTAGATCATTCAACTGAATTTTACGTTTGAGTTGCTTTATAATTTTTCTTTCGGAGTTGTTAAATTTGGAAATGTTTTTAGTATTAAAATTTTTTGCTATTGAATATTTTTCTGATAATGGTTTTTTGGACATATCTAATATGGTTTCAGTTTTTGAAGCTAACATTTCTACATCTTTAAAATTAAAATTATCCGGACAATATTTTAGTCCTTTTTCCAGTACATTTAATTCTGTTTTATCAAATTTAACATCTGTAAGGTTTTTGACTCTATCATAAAATGTAAATTCGCAAGTTAAATTTTGTTTTTTGAGTAGTACAATTAGAGCTTACTTCTTTCATTCTTCTGAGTTTGTTCAATTTTTTTAATTGATTAATATATTGTTGGTGGACTTCTAGCTGAACTTCTTCCCTGGTTGCTCTGTCAATGGCTTGGAATTCATCGTATATTAATTTGTGGGCTAATTCATCATGAATCAATTTCAAGTGAAGTTGTAAGAAGTTTCGTCGCTGATACCATTTGTGAACTTCCTCATTCAGCCAATTGCTATAGGCTATTTTTACTGTCCTTTTAGCTTCAGCTGAGTAATGATCACATGTGATTTTCATATACTTCGGATGGATATCTTCTTTGATGCACTGTTTGTTGAACCATAAATGGTTAGAACACTTTTTAATTTTCAGGATAGTCTTTTTGTACATAACCGCGAGTTTTGCCGTACTAGCACTATTAATAAGAAGAATTGAGTTTGCGGTTGGTTCTAGGTGAAACATTATAATATTTATATTAAAAATAACACTCGGTTTATATTTCACAGTTTATTCAGAAATCTGACACGTGTTTCGGTATTTCAACCATCTTCAGAGGAGTACAAAAAGTAACTAAACTTAAAATCACAGAGGTTCATTTTTATTACAATTACAACATCTGTTGCTTTTTATGGCACATTTTTACAACAGAATCCAATACAGGCGTACTAGGAAAGAGTATTTGGGAATTGGTTAAATTTTCTTTATTCTCTAAAGATTTTTTGATTGAAAGAATCTCCAAATAGTCCATCACTTTACCCTTATTAACATTGTATAATAAACTAACATCCTTTTCGTTGAAAAAGTGATTATTCTCTATACAATGTTCTGCAAAACCGGTTGATTTATGGTTTTTTAGAATTGATACCCTATGTTCTTTCACGTAAAAATGTTTTTGACGTAAAAAGCCTATTTACTTCGATACCAACAAATGAGCTCAAGCCACTCTTGAAATCTATGATAAATAACAGCCATCTAACACCAACAAACAAAGATAATCTATACAAAATTCTAGAAATGTGTTTAGACCAAAATTATTTTAAATTCAATAACAAATTTTTTAATCAATTTAATGGCCTACCAATGGGTAGCCCTATAAGTCCACTTTTGGCTGAAATATTCATGACATATTTAGAAAATTTATTATTTACGAATAAAACAAATAAACTAATTAAGTATATCCATTTTTGGGCTAGATATGTAGATGATGTCTTTTGCATTTGGACCGGAACCGACAGACAGCTGAAACAATTCTTGAATTTTCTCAATGACTTGAATGAAAATATCGAATTTACCATAGAAATTGAACAAAACTCGTCGATTAGCTTTTTAGATCTCAAAATCTCTCATTTAGATAACAAATTTGAATTCGATATTTTCAGAAAACCGACTACGACAGACACCACCATACATTCCAAATCCAATCAGTCATGGCAGATTAAAATGTCATCATTCCATAGCTTCATACATAGACTCTTGAATATCCCGTTGAATGAAACTAATTACAAAAAAGAAGTTAATATAATTAAAACCATAGCTTTGAATAATGGCTATAGAACGGACCTTATTGACAAAATGATTAAAAAGAAAGCATTTAAATATATTTTAAAAAATTTTTATATAAATTCAAAGGATTATAACCGAGATTTAATGTGGTACTCTATACCGTATATAAAAGGTATTAGTTACAAAATTTGTAATGGTTTCCGGAAAATGGGAATTAGTTCGATAACAGTCAATAAAAATAATCTAGCCAAACTCTTAGGGAATAATAAAGAAAGGAACCCTAATATGACTAATACGGGAATTTACCAACTAAAATGTGATGATTGTGATGCTATATATATTGGACAAACAGGTCGGTGTTTACAACATCGAGTGAAAGAACATAGGGTATCAATTCTAAAAAACCATAAATCAACCGGTTTTGCAGAACATTGTATAGAGAATAATCACTTTTTCAACGAAAAGGATGTTAGTTTATTATACAATGTTAATAAGGGTAAAGTGATGGACTATTTGGAGATTCTTTCAATCAAAAAATCTTTAGAGAATAAAGAAAATTTAACCAATTCCCAAATACTCTTTCCTAGTACGCCTGTATTGGATTCTGTTGTAAAAATGTGCCATAAAAAGCAACAGATGTTGTAATTGTAATAAAAATGAACCTCTGTGATTTTAAGTTTAGTTACTTTTTGTACTCCTCTGAAGATGGTTGAAATACCGAAACACGTGTCAGATTTCTGAATAAACTGTGAAATATAAACCGAGTGTTATTTTTAATATAAATATTATAATGTTTCACCTAGAACCAACCGCAAACTCAATTCTTCTTATTAATAGTGCTAGTACGGCAAAACTCGCGGTTATGTACAAAAAGACTATCCTGAAAATTAAAAAGTGTTCTAACCATTTATGGTTCAACAAACAGTGCATCAAAGAAGATATCCATCCGAAGTATATGAAAATCACATGTGATCATTACTCAGCTGAAGCTAAAAGGACAGTAAAAATAGCCTATAGCAATTGGCTGAATGAGGAAGTTCACAAATGGTATCAGCGACGAAACTTCTTACAACTTCACTTGAAATTGATTCATGATGAATTAGCCCACAAATTAATATACGATGAATTCCAAGCCATTGACAGAGCAACCAGGGAAGAAGTTCAGCTAGAAGTCCACCAACAATATATTAATCAATTAAAAAAATTGAACAAACTCAGAAGAATGAAAGAAGTAAGCTCTAATTGTACTACTCAAAAACAAAATTTAACTTGCGAATTTACATTTTATGATAGAGTCAAAAACCTTACAGATGTTAAATTTGATAAAACAGAATTAAATGTACTGGAAAAAGGACTAAAATATTGTCCGGATAATTTTAATTTTAAAGATGTAGAAATGTTAGCTTCAAAAACTGAAACCATATTAGATATGTCCAAAAAACCATTATCAGAAAAATATTCAATAGCAAAAAATTTTAATACTAAAAACATTTCCAAATTTAACAACTCCGAAAGAAAAATTATAAAGCAACTCAAACGTAAAATTCAGTTGAATGATCTAATTATAAAAAAAGCAGATAAAGGAAATACATTAACTATCATGACGAACACTGAGTATAAAATTAAAATGGAAAATTTATTAAAATCTGAAGATTTCAGAGAAATAAAATCAGATCCAACAAACTCGTTCCAGAAGTCGGTGAGGAAACTAACTATTGAATATAAGAATATTTTTAGTGACAGAAATCTAAAAACTTTATGTGTTATGAACCCTACTGCTCCTGTTCTATATGGAATGCCTAAATTACACAAGGAAGATATTCCAATGAGACCAGTGGTTTCATATATAAACGCACCAGCATATATTTTATGTAAAGATTTGGCAAAAAATCTACCATCTGTAGTAAATTGCACTTCTCCGTATAGTGTCAAAAATTCCCTTGAACTCATTAAAAAATTAGAACAGACTACCGTACCGAACAAATGTAAATTCATCTCTTTTGACGTAAAAAGCCTATTTACTTCGATACCAACAAATGAGCTCAAGCCACTCTTGAAATCTATGATAAATAACAGCCATCTAACACCAACAAACAAAGATAATCTATACAAAATTCTAGAAATGTGTTTAGACCAAAATTATTTTAAATTCAATAACAAATTTTTTAATCAATTTAATGGCCTACCAATGGGTAGCCCTATAAGTCCACTTTTGGCTGAAATATTCATGGCATATTTAGAAAATTTATTATTTACGAATAAAACAAATAAACTAATTAAGTATATCCATTTTTGGGCTAGATATGTAGATGATGTCTTTTGCATTTGGACCGGAACCGACAGACAGCTGAAACAATTCTTGAATTTTCTCAATGACTTGAATGAAAATATCGAATTTACCATAGAAATTGAACAAAACTCGTCGATTAGCTTTTTAGATCTCAAAATCTCTCATTTAGATAACAAATTTGAATTCGATATTTTCAGAAAACCGACTACGACAGACACCACCATACATTCCAAATCCAATCAGTCATGGCAGATTAAAATGTCATCATTCCATAGCTTCATAC
Source organism: Megalocaria dilatata (assembly GCA_034642435.1). NCBI lineage: Eukaryota > Metazoa > Arthropoda > Insecta > Coleoptera > Coccinellidae > Megalocaria > Megalocaria dilatata. Next base: position 68,591,257 of record CM067855.1, on the reverse strand, counting down.
ATAGACTCTTGAATATCCCGTTGAATGAAACTAATTACAAAAAAGAAGTTAATATAATTAAAACCATAGCTTTGAATAATGGCTATAGAACGGACCTTATTGACAAAATGATTAAAAAGAAAGCATTTAAATATATTTTAAAAAATTTTTATATAAATTCAAAGGATTATAACCGAGATTTAATGTGGTACTCTATACCGTATATAAAAGGTATTAGTTACAAAATTTGTAATGGTTTCCGGAAAATGGGAATTAGTTCGATAACAGTCAATAAAAATAATCTAGCCAAACTCTTAGGGAATAATAAAGAAAGGAACCCTAATATGACTAATACGGGAATTTACCAACTAAAATGTGATGATTGTGATGCTATATATATTGGACAAACAGGTCGGTGTTTACAACATCGAGTGAAAGAACATAGGGTATCAATTCTAAAAAACCATAAATCAACCGGTTTTGCAGAACATTGTATAGAGAATAATCACTTTTTCAACGAAAAGGATGTTAGTTTATTATACAATGTTAATAAGGGTAAAGTGATGGACTATTTGGAGATTCTTTCAATCAAAAAATCTTTAGAGAATAAAGAAAATTTAACCAATTCCCAAATACTCTTTCCTAGTACGCCTGTATTGGATTCTGTTGTAAAAATGTGCCATAAAAAGCAACAGATGTTGTAATTGTAATAAAAATGAACCTCTGTGATTTTAAGTTTAGTTACTTTTTGTACTCCTCTGAAGATGGTTGAAATACCGAAACACGTGTCAGATTTCTGAATAAACTGTGAAATATAAACCGAGTGTTAGTTTTAATATAAATATTATAATGTTTCACCTAGAACCAACCGCAAACTCAATTCTTCTTATGGACATATATGGACTTAGAACTGGGATTTATTTCAGATGCCCAACTTGCAGCAGCACTAGCTAGTTCCCTGTTGAGGTTATTCACTATCTGTTCTGAGGGTCCACTTATCGAAAAGCTTCCTTCTTTCTGGGTTCCCTTTATTTTGCCAATTATGTCCCAAATACATTTGGATTTATTATCAGATTCTGCTATCATAGTTTCATAATGTCATTTTCGGCAATTTTATTACAGCAAATGATATTTCTTCTTCTGCATGTTATATCTTTGCTTATAATTGCCATCATTGTTTAAAAGCATATAGTGAATATCGAGTTATCGTTTACATTCCTTGGTTTCATCTTAATTTATACATGATGTACTCTTACTTCTCAACCTCATTCTTCTTTCTGGAAAACAGCTATGAAAATATATACGGGTAGAGATATAATGATCCTTCTTTGGAATATTTAAGAGATTAATCCAATATATTTCCTTTTATTACTTATTTATTTTTCGGTTAGTTTCACTGAAAATTAATACATTACAATATGTTGCTAGAATACGAAGAAACGAATACAACCCTGCACCCAAAACAAATTCGTCTTCCATCAGACACAATTCAGTTGCGCTGCCTTCGGCTAGCTCGGGATTTAATCTAGGATTCTCGTTTTTCACCGTTTATTTGGTGGAAGCGTTCAGAAGCACATACTCCCTATCGAAGAATGAAAAAAAAGCAGGGTGGAATTCCCATGTGGTCGTGGAGTTTAGATAGCGATTCTGTATTCTGTTCCGAACTCAAACAATACTATCTGGGGTTGTTGTTAGGAAATGCGAAAAGAAAAAGATCCCGCAGTTCGCAGATTGTTGAACAGTTCGTATGGTTCGCATAAATTCGATACAATCCATAAGAATGATTGATCTTGATTCAAGGATTTCATGCTTTGTCTGATTTCCAGGATTCCTGAGAGAGGTGTTATTAGAACTGGAACTGTACGTAAGGAATAATAGGACTTCAATTAAAAATTATTGTACCGAATTCTAGATAACTAAATAAAGAAGGAACAAAAGTTGGTTCAATAGTTCGGCTCTCACGGCAGAATTAATTATTATTTAATATTAAAAATAATGCATTTTCTTCAGAAACTTAGAGCACTGAGAACGTCTATTCTGAGTCCAGTTTTGTAGTAAAAATAATCGAACAAACTAAATTTAAAATGAACTTAATATTAATGCATACACCAAGTTAAATCCTGTTAGGAAGTCTGAGTGAATAGGACTTCAAAACAGTAGTTCTTTTTTGCATTTCCCGGAAATAAAGTGAATTATATTTATGGAGAAAACAGTAACGACTTATTTCAATGCATGATAAAACAGATATTTATGTTATTCATCAATGCTACCTTTTAGAGGAAGGAACATCAGATTTGAAAGTTAAATTAATATTAAATTTGAATATAAAAAACTTCAGAAAAGCACTAACAGTTCGGAGCTTTGGCGCGTTTGTTCAATGCACTTCCACTGAAAATTTTATATCTGTGAATTACTTCAAAAAGAGATTAAAGCATATTATGTATAAAAACATAATTGTCTATCATCCAAAAAACAAATAAATGTGATTTCATGCAATTTTAGAATTGGAATTCTGAAGAAGCAGAAAACCTCGTGAAAAGAATATGCAAGGTTGAAAGTGAAAGGCTTCATTTTGCTCTCTCTGATCTGGATCGATACATATAGACAGGACAGGGTAAAAAAATGATATATCTGGATTGTTTTATATTGCCAAGAAAGAGTGGAAAGAAAATGTATGACATAAGTTTCATTTTCTCAACATACTTTCTGCCAAAATCAGATAAAAGGAAAAAGTCTCGAAATTTAGCTTCATGAAATTATACATGAGTCTTTGTAATGTTATTACAATCTGAATGCTGAATTTAAACTCGGTCATATCTGTAATTTCGAAAACATTATAAATGAGAGAAAAATTGAAATGTGAATAACTGTGGAACCATTCTCTACTGATTCCGCCCGTTCACAAATTTGGGTAGAATATTTAGGCTTCAACCGTATTCTGAAAGTTTCAAGACTTAGTGTCTCTCTGTTCAAAAGTTATAGTTATTGATGTAGTGCTCAATGCTGATCTTAGCACAATTTTTTTTCAACTTTTAAACAAACCATCCTTCTTTAATTCACACAAATAAAAATTAATAAATTTGGGCACGTTACACATAAAACTAAAAAAATCGAAAAAACTCCTAAAGGTCTAGATACGCCTTTGTTTCGAATTGTAATAATGTAACCAGTTATTTAACTATATTTATATGATTGAATACCCATCCAATGAAGTCAGACTGTGACGAAACAATTATATAAATAATAAAGATTATCCGAAGTTGAGATTGTTTTATTTTTAAACTTCATTCTACCACCTATCAATATATATTACAACGTAGGCATCCAAAGAGTTATTCAATTTGATCTTTAATTGACTGAAACTCATTTTTAATAATTAGTACATTAAATTGAAATTCCGCAAACTTCTATTGATAAACAACAATTATTCCAGAATACTGCGGCTTCATCAGATTCTAAATCTGAACTCCATAGTTGTGGGTTTTTATATAGCATCTTATATTATATAAGTAGTTACATAATGCAAAAAATGAATGACTCAATTGGGGTTTGTCACTAGTATTCTAAACTACGTGAAAAAGATTGAAGTAACTGGATATGGTTGTAAAAGTTATAGGGGTTTGCCACTTGTAATGAAATAAGTTAAAAAGATAGAAGTGACTTAACGTGGTTTTTTTCAAATTACAGTAAGATATTAAGTGGAATTGATCTGTAGACAACTGTTTGCTCATTTTACAGATTCTTTTGGGAATTATATCTGTCGATTTCAAGTGATTCTAAGAATGTCGTCTAGATTTTTGACTCTCAACATTGATCATTTCAAAGCCATTGTTTGAATTATGGCCAAATTATTTCAAATGGTTTCAGTATTAAATAATATAATCATTTTTGAAAAATAAAGACCAAATAAACGAAGATATCAAATATTGATCAAACTGGAAGATAATTAATTCAAAAGAAAAAAATGCGAATATCAGATAAGTTACACTCTAAACACATCACATACAATATATGCCAATTTCGACATAATTCTGAAATTGACAGTGAAGTTATTCATATCGAAAGGATCCAGACTGACTGAAAGTAACAGATGTTAATATAATATATTTTGAATAAAAAAAATAATATATTGAAATAATATAATTCGGAAAAAACCTCCGAAATGAACAAACAACACCGCACTAAATATCTCATTGTAAATTACAAACAGGAGCGGCCAATCCCAACAAATTTTATTACTACATATGTTCAGTACTCTTATCTTCTTATTACACTTATTATTGCCAGTGGCAAATACCAATCAATTTCATTGAAATATTATTCAGTTTCTCTCATCTTTTTCACGTAGTTTGTAATAACAGTGACAAACTTCTTATTTCTGAAAAGTGTTTATTATATATATTATTTAAAATGAGATTTAAAATGCCCGGTTGAAGTTTGTATTGCTGAGATTCTTTTTGAATTAATCTCTGGAATTTTATTTTATTTTAATAAAACCATTTCAAATATAACCTTCACAATATTTTATTGTGAAACTAACCTATTGCTCTAATTCATAGTTTAACTAAAATGTAATGTTGACGAAAATAGAATTCCAAATTTGAATTAATTATTTAAATTGTCCTACCAAGGATGTATTTGAAACATTTATATCTAATTTTTTATTGTCTCGGTCTTTACTTGCGGAAATTCATCTTCATTATAAGAAAAACAAATGTTATAATAACATAAATAGAGGTTAATTCTTGATAGAAGGTATATAAAATTATATAAATATTTTAAAAATTTTAAAAAATTTTAAAAATTAGCCTTCTACATATTTAATTCCAAAAGATTATATTTAATGATTATAACTTCTGAAAATAAATTAAAATAATGTCGTATAAGTACCACTTATATCATGACATAAAATAAATATTCATTATAAGTCATCCGAATGGTATAACAAAATCCAATAAATAAAAATTAATAACCAAAATCCTATAAATTAAATATTTTGAATAGACAAAATTTTGTTTCTGCTGATCAATCTTATGAAAACCAATATCTTTCAAGAATATCCAACATAATCCTAAGAATTTCATCATAAAACTATCTTACTTAGACTATTCAATATTATTGGATATCTAACCAAGGTACCTTATATAAAAACTCAAGATATGTAACACATTACTGAAAAACAAGTTTTAAGATCGACTTTGCTTTGTCAGTATTCAAATAATTCATATTCAAGAAATATAACATCAATTAACAACAAATATTCACTTACCCTTCAAACCTCTAGAGACAGTTCTACCGAAATGAATCCTTTAAATGTGGTGAATAACGGTTCACTACACTCAAAAATATATCTGTGGTTTACCCTTGATCTAGAAGATTGAAAGACAATTTAACGACCTCTGCTATAGCACAAGGACTATCTGTATAAAGAATGTTGAGGTGTTGGTTAATAATTTTTATTTATTGGATTTTGTTATACCATTCGGATGTCTTATAATGAATGTTTATTTTATGTCATGATATAAGTGGTACTTATACGACATTATTTTAATTTATGTTCAGAAGTTATAATCATTAAATAAAATCTTTTGGAATTAAATATGTAGAAGGCTAATTTTTAAAATTTTTAAAATATTTATATAAATGTTATAATAACTTCCGCTACTTTATTGATTTTAAATACTCACCTGATGAAGTCATGGTATGACGAAACAATTGTCGTGTAAATCAATAAGGTAGCGGAGGTTAACATTTGCTTTTCTTACATTTATATCTCATTTTACTTATTCCTGGATCTTCCATTCTGAATTGGATATATCTACCATATCACTTATTGCTTTTCCTTTTTCCAAATATGTTGTATTCGATGAAAATAACTGTTTTGCTGATATTGAGAAATAATGCTTCTTGATTATTCACTTAGTAAGTGAATTTTCCTCATTTCCGATGATGGTTATTAAGTAAATCTCTTGTTTTGTGTTATACTCGTAATTGAAAATTTTAAATAAATAATAGGTTCAATACATAGATGAATCTGATACTCATTTTTGTTTTTCTCAGGAGGTCTATTTATATTGTCGGGTTTTTCAAAAATTCAAGCTGGAATTTTGACATATATCTAAAATAATATTTTCGCATCAAGTTACTCGTCAATATTCGTTGTACAAGCTGTTTCTTCATCAAATTTTATTCTCTGAATTTTCTTATATAATTTCTGTACTTTATTTTTATGTAGAGTTCTCTTCTCTTATTTCCATGCAAAATTTCACCTCAGATCAAAAATGAATATATTTTTGCAATCAAATATCTTATTATGACATTATATCTAACACATTTGAATGCAGTTGTACAAGCTCTTACATTGAATGCATGTTGATACTACTCTGTCCAGAAAGTACCGGGAATTTTCAATTAAAACAACATTTTTACATTTAATCGTCAAAATTTATTCGCCTTCAAAATAGGCTCCATTTGCTCCAATACATCTATGCCAACGGCACTTCCAATTATCGAAACATTTTTTATAGGCGCTGTCCGGGATGGACTTCAGCTCTCGCGCCGAATTTTGTTTTATGGCTTCAATCGACTCGAAACGGGTGCCACGAAGGGGCAATTTTAGTTTTGGGAAGAGGAAAAAGTCGCAGGGAGCCAAATCCGGCGAATACGGTGGTTGCTGAAGGAAGTTTGTTGAGTTTTTGGCGAGAAAGTCAGTCACAATCGTAGCTCGGTGAGAAGGCGCGTTATCGTCATGCAAAATCCATTAGTTGTTCGCCCACAAATTTGGCCGCTTCCTTCAGATACGCTCACGCAAACGTTTCATAACGCCTAGGTAATACTCCTTGTTTACCGTCTGACCCTCTGAAACTAATTCGTAGTGCACCACGCCACGGATATCGAAGAAAACAATGACCATCACCTTCATTTTCGAGCGGCTTTGGCGTGGTTTTTTCGGTTTCGGCTCATTTTTTGCCACCCATTCCGATGATTGCTGGCTTGTTTGCATATCGTACTCGTAGACCCAGGTCTCATCACCAGTTTTAATGCGTTCCATGAATGTAGAGTCGGAATTACAGCGATCCAGCATGTCTGAAGCAACCTGTTCGCGATGACGTTTTTGAAGAAAATTCAGGTCTTTCGGTACGAGTCGTGCGGCCACCTTTCTCATGCCCAAAATATCAATCAAAATCGTACGTGCGGACTCGTGGGATATCTCAAGATCATGTGCTATCTCTCTCAAGCTGGTACGACGGTTTTCCAGCACCCTTTCCTTAATTTTATCGACGTTATCTTCGATCGAAGCCGTCGATGGGCGACCACTTCACGACCGTCCTTGAAGGCCCTGTACCACTGATATGCACGAGTTTTCGATAGAGCATTATCACCAAAGGCCTTTTGCAATATTTTCAATGCATCGGCACACGAAAATTCATTTGCAACACAAAACTTTAAACAAATTCTTTGCTCAACGTAATCACCCATAGTAAAAATCGGCACGCACTCTGACATCGACTGACTTAATCAGCTGTTGCAAACATACTAGTTGACAGATCCCGCTCAAGCTTGGCATAGTAATTAAGGACAGTGGTACCAACCTAGGAAAAAAAATTTTACCTGCCTCATTGCCCCGCCAGATTTAAATCGATAATTCCCGGTACTTTCTTGACAGAATGTAAATTCCAATAAATCGTGCATCCCTGCTTCTTTTGATACAACAAGAATCCTCCCTGAAATATTTCGGAGACTGAGGTTAATGAACATTTCTTTATTTAATTGACTTCTTTTGTGATATCTGTGTGGATATAAATTTGAAAAGGTCATCAATATCATCAATGACATTTTGCTTGATTAAATTATCAATTCAAAATATTCTAGTAAATGCACTGTATATATTTTAATAGAAATTTTGAAAACATTTGACAGTTCAATGTTTTTGGTATTTTACCTTTTTTTTTTAATTTTTATTCTGAGTTCATGAAAATTTCATACTCCATTTGTCCGATTTCATTGAAGCTTCCTTGTTCAATTGTGCTCATTTTAAAAATGTTGTTTTCTACGAATTACATCTTATCGAAGCGTTCTATTTATGAAAATTTGATTTGCAATTGTTCTTTTGAGTTTTACTTAAATTTTTTTTATTTTTCTATTTTGATGATATTTATGGAATTAGTATTTTAACGAGTCGTAAATATTAGACGGTAGGTTAGTCCTAACTAATTACCGTTGTTCATTAGGAATCTTCTGACCGATCAGTCATATTATTTAATGTAAATCGTTTAATAGGTAGCATCCATAATAGTACCTACTCATATATCGTATATAAAATACTGTGTAACTTCTCATACCTAAACAGTTTAGATGTAAAACCTAATGAAGCGACAGTGTGTTGAAATATTTGCTGTTTATTAAGGAAAGTGTGTGAAAATTGAATTTCATTTAATAGTCAGATTTTCTAGTGATTAAAAATTCAAATTTCGGTATATGATGTATAATTATCATGAAAGTAATTACTGACTAAACACAGTACATAAACTTGAAACATTCAGTCATAATTTAAAATAGGATTAACGAATGAGTAAATACAACTTCCAGAAAATTTATGCCTCACAATTTCTCAAATGGTTCTCCATCATGGGCCCCGGATGGAGTGAAAATCTGAAAGTTAAGTCATTATTTTTTCCAGAGGTAATTACGTTCGCTTTTGAGCTCACCTCATGATAATTCCATTCCAGAACTCTCTGCCCTGAAATCAAAGGAAAAACGGGCATAGCAGGCGCGATAGAATCTCTCGCTTTAGACGCACAAGAGATGAATTAATCTTCCTGTTCAACAGGAGCACCCTCGAAATCACAAAATCCAACAGGGCTTCGTTGCCCTCTCCAATGAGAGCATTCCTATCATAAAAAATGAAATAAAGCCAAATTTGCATTGGTTACACAAAAGCGTAATAGGGTCTGTTTCTAAATTTGACTCTTTTATAACAAATGGTGTAATATATGATAAAAAATCATTTCAAATAATCGACAACATATTGGATCTGGAATGAAGAAGCTTCAGAACCTAGAGATGAAATTGACCAGCATAAGTAGGACATTGTTTATTCCAGAGTTCAAATATTCTATCATAGAAAAAATGTGAGTTATTCAGGGCATCCATTAGATCTTTCCACAAAAGTACTTTATATTGTTATAAAATTGTCTGCCCACGTTGAGCACAAAATTAACACATTCAAACAAATAACCGCAAATAAGGGTTACAATCTCTCAATTTTAGATATCTTATTGAAGAAAACGCTATACAAATAATTTCAAGTATACATCAATATCAATTTACACGAAACAAAATATATTTCACTAACATAAATTACATGGGACCAAAAACTAAACAGGTTGCTAGATATTCAAGGAAATATGAAACTTATAAAATCTCCTACAAAACCAATTATTCACTTGGAAAATTAATAAAAAACAACAAATAAAAAATTTCTGAGGGTATGAAATCAGGTGTCTACAAGTTGAGCTGAGGTACATGTCCGTACGTGTATGTTGGCCATACAGGAAGATCATTCCGGACAAAAATAAGAGAACATGAAAGATATTTCACTAATAACAAACACAAACCGAACCGATGCAAATCATTTATTAGACACTGGCCATACGTTTAATAATAATTTCAAAATTTTGCACATTGAAAACCAAAACCACAATCTTAATTCACTAGAAACATTAGAAATTAATAGATACAATAAAAGGATTTATTAAATGACCAAACAGATTTGAACTGATCCTTTCTACTTAACATTTTTGTATAATATTCAAGAATTCCCCATAATTGTCAAAATACCTCACCCGATGAAGTAATGGTCTGAAGAAACAATTGTTATTAAATAAACATTGGTGGAAATTGAAAATCTTTTATTTCCAGACTCAAGATGAATTTCCTTTAAGTAAAGACCATAGCAATCAAATATTTTTTAATTTCGCTTTATCAGAGTAGTTATTGCACAATGGATGAGTTCGAAAAGGATATATTGCCGATATTCGAAAACGTATTGCAGAAGGCGACAAGGTTTAAATTCGGAATAATTCACAAGAATTAAGCTCATTCAGGATTATTTTGTGGCAAATCTTATTGAATTCGGCTTATATTCATAATAGATAGTTGTGATACAAGAAGGATCTCAAGCCATTTGGACATATTTTACGTCGAGAGTCTGTTCGTTGTATCCCTTAGATGTGAAAAAGCAATTCCGAAATTCGTCGGGAAATTACTATCCTCTCCGAAGAGGTTCATTTTTGCGCGCTTGTTCCACTTGGGAGCAGCGTGCTATCGTTTAGCCCAAATGTCTATAATTTTCGAATTTTTCGCCGAAACAACACAACTAGGTTGGACTCCCTGATGAAGAATCCGTGGTCAAAAGTGATTCTATCCGTCCGTCCGTCCGTAAGCATGATAACTCTTGAAGAAATTGAGTTAGGACTTTGAAATTTTGAGGGTAGGTTTGGGTCCCAAATGCCGCCGCTAAGTTTGTTGAAGGGTTGAATAGGTCTAGTAGTTTCGAAGTTATTGACATTTCATATTTTTCACTATTTTCTCAATATTTCCGGAATTACATATGCGATAAATTCAAAATTTGGCAACTAAAAGAAGACTAATAATGCGCAAATTCGTATAAAATTTCGTGAGGATCGTATCATTAGAAAATTTTAAAAAACATATTTTGTCTGTACAGATCGCAAACGATGCGGACCGTAAAATTTCTGGTTACTTTAACTCTCGAACGGAAATAGCTAGGGACCTGAAATTATCACGTTAGCTATAAGAACTCCATATGTGAGCGGATTTTGTGAAAGGGCGAAATCGGAAGATTAGTTTTTGAGTTACTCACACTTAAACTTCATCTAATCGTTTTTTTAATATTTCCGAAATTACAAATCTGATCAAAATTGATATTTCAAACTAAGACAAAGGACTCGCATATTTTCGATAAATTTGGTCAGGATCATATCTGTAAAAGATTCAAACAAAAAAAACATTCTGGCCAGTACACTTGATAAAGTAGTTTGCCAGTGTGTACAACCTTGGAGACATGCTACGCATCAACTTTACGCTATCGGAGGATTGTCAGTCTTTTCACGTACTCAAAGGAATTAATTAGTAAGTCTATGGCGGTGCAAAAGTGGAATTCGTGGATTGTCAGAATGAGTCCAGTCAGGAGAACGAATGTAACTTTTGTATATTGAGCTCATAAGATGTGATTTCATTATGTCTGGCGAACAAGCGCGCAAAAGCTCTTGACCTGAAAACAGTATTTCATCGAATTTTTGTTAAATCAACTACATATTGAACAATATTTTAAATGTAAATGAGAGTCAAATTTCGATTATTCGAAGACGCTGATTTTATCCGAGAAATTTAATGCCTGCTGTGAATTATGTACCACTGTATCATCGGGCTATTTTTGTTAAAAATGAACCAGGACAGTAATAGTCTCAACAAACTCAATAGATACAAAATTTGCTGAGTTCTTCATCTCACAAACTGACACCAAGATATTTTAATATTGTCAAACTTTCTCCTGTGAAGATATGTTATAGTTTTATGCAAAAATCAAAAACTCTTAGGACCAGAAAATAAGGTCGTTTTTAAGCTTAGAAAAAACCATCGAGAACATGAAGAAAGAAATTCTATAAAAAACCTATATAGGAGTAGAAAGAGGTTTCTCTAAGACACCATATTGAAGTTCTACATATAAATCACTTCGAATTTAGGAGAATACATAATGTTCTGTAACAACCCAATGTCCTTTCAGATTATATTACTTATATTATTGTTTGTGACAGTGGCATAAAACAGATTGATTTTTAATATTATTCATTAATAGAATTGACCAACGCATTTGCTGAGATATTTTGAACGCATTTAAAAATTAAATATCCAGTCTTGAAAATATTCACTTCTATGAAGATGTATTGAAGACCAACTATCGAATTTTTTCTGTTTTCCAAATTTCTGTACCAGTCATAAGTTATATTTCTTTAATATTGTGAGTGAGGAACCAAAATTTTATGATAGATTTATAAACGAAATTAGATAAAGGGTGCGCCATATACAGTTTTCATTTTGAAGTAGTGGTTATTTCTGGTCTAGCAACACTTCTGTCATTCATGCTTTGACAAAATGTTAGTTAAATATTTGGCATCAATGAAATGGATCGATTTACGCTTGAACAAAACTAGAAAATATTGAAAACGTATTCACATAGTGGTAAATTTTCTATCCCAACTTCAGAAATTTTAAAAAATTGAATAGAAAACAAATGGCCTGACGGCAAGTCGTGGATCAATTTGTGAAACGAGTTCGCTGGGCACAGCTGAAATCATTACTGCTGTAGCCCAGAATCTGGCTGAACATCCATCAACATCAACTCGTCATCGTGCTCAAGTGCAGAACATTTCTCGCACTTCTCTAAGGAGAATTTTCCATAATAAACTCAAAATGAAGGCTTACAAATTTCAACTAGTGCAATAAGTAAAGCCTTGTCGCCATCAAATACATTTCCACTTCCACTCAATGGGCTAATGCTAGGCCTATTACATGTTCAATAGGGCGCCAGAAAAGCTCTTCCTAACGTAATATTGGGGAAAGCATGACTGAGGATGAGCATTTTCCCAGAAAAATCATCTGTAAAGACTGATGCCTTTAAACTCGAAATCGAAATTACCATTCATGAAATTGAGCCCCAAACAATCGACAATGTACCGAAAAATTGGATTAATCGAATGGTATACTGAAGCCAATCCTAGCGGTCAATTAAATTAGGACATTTTTCTTTCCTTAATTTCAAGGTTTTGCCTTTGATTTAAAGTCATAACTTCAAAAAAATATTTATAGGTTTTCTTTGTAGCCAATCAAAAATGCAAATTTTAAATGGCCCATACCTGAAATGAGTTTATCTTTGTTTACGACAATGAGATTTAGATTTTTGTTCGTATTCCGAATTATAATTAGGGAAATTTTTTGATATACTTATATTCAAAATAAAACTGCCAAATATGAAGATCAGCAGGAAGGCAAAAAAACGAATAAGAGGTTGTTGAGTATAAAATATTGCTCAGCAATCCTAAATGTAATTTGGGGAACACTATATGAGTTATATTTTCATTTCATTTCCTTTCGTTACGAAATGGAGGGGAAGTTTCAAGAGGATTTCGAGAAGTGAAGTGGCTAGCTTAGGGCCATTCCTTGGAGGCATAAAAGTACACAGTGGATAAAGTAAATATGGGATTCAGTAAGCGGCTCCTCTGAAGGAAAAAACCGCCTATATACATAAAGAAAATGTGGAAAGAAAGAAGGATATAATGAAAAAACTCCTTCATGTCATGAATATGTCGAATAAAGATACATATGTGTAAGTATGGGGTTAGACCAAATGGCAAGAAATGATTAGGTGGGCTATTTTACATTCTGTTCTGACGTTATCCAGGGCAATATTTTTTTTTCTTTTCTCCATTTTTCATGCCGTGAGATGAAATAATGATATTTCTGTCATTAATTTATATTGCAGCGAAAATTATGTATGCTGTGAATCAAATCATTTCATAATTTCAAATAGTGCAAGATATACAGTGCTAATTGACAATTGAAAAGTTAATACATTCATAATAAATGACATCGTAGGGCCAAAGTCTGAAGTTCAATATTTGGAAATCACTCTGAAATGAGCGTCTTGAAGTTACTCTTAGTATACAAATAAAGTTTCTATACGGAACAAAAATCTGATAGAAAGAATTTGGAGTAGTAGATTAGACGCATTGCTGGTCCATTATCATTAGTGTTGAGCAAGAGACATGCATGTGAAGGCCGTAAGGATAAACGTGATATTCTTTGCATATAGAAATCATAGATTAAGAGAATGTAATATCAGAAGTCCTAGAGATTTATTTTTTTAACATTGCTTCACCAACACATCAAATAAACTGGAAGAGGCAGCCCAGCACCCATCTCTTCGAAAAAAATAAAGTATGAACTTATTGAACTGAGCGAGAATAGTGATTGCTCCCAATCTGAATTCCCGGACAATGAATAATTATGGACAGAGGAGAAGCCCTCCCACTATTAAAGAAGGAGCTTCAATTTATTTTGTACATCCAGATCCTTTTTGTGGGTAAGGAAACACTTCAATTAAGAAATGTTCCGGCGAAACCGACAGACAAGCTCTCCGAATGAATATTTTCTTGGGAATTTCAGCTCTGATGAAAACTTACTGTATGTCGTAAAGGGTTTTCTTACATGACTTATAATCACTTTCGCTGTGTAAATAATTTAGGGAGATCATGTTTGACAGTGAATGAGACCTGCATCGAGAAAAAGGAATAGCTCTTGAAAGAATGGTTTGCCAAAGCAAGCCGGGCTTTAAATACAAATCATGAGAGATGAAAATATAACTTCCTTGTTCGTTAGTAGCCTGAAAATGGATGGAAAATTTCTTTATGATAGTTATATCAGCTAAATAGATCGTTGTACACCTAACTCCAACTTGAAATAAAAATAAAATAATAAATGAAAATGAAAAATAGGGAACAAATTGTAGAAAATCATTTATTTTCCCAATTCGGTAGAACTGAAATTTAGCTTAGGAATAACACAAATACCAGTTATTCTCTAAATGTCTCTTTATTTCCCAAAATTTTCCGCGAAATAACTTGAGACTCTGCCTACATCTAATAAATTTTCATTATGAAAATCTTACCCATTCAGTTTACTTGAGTCAAAAAGTGACCACTAATCCACATTTTCAATCTCATCATCTCTACAGGCGTATTCCTAGGTGAGTGGAAAATGGGTATAGTTACGCTAATCCTCAAATCTGGCGACAAGACATTTGTTGAAAATTATAGACCAATTTCTATTATGTGCGCACCAGCCAAGCTTTTCGAGCAGATAATTCTCAACAGTATCTACTAGTATAGTAGAAAATATATTTGTTCGGAACAACAAATAATAAATCTATCACTATGAACCTATTCATTTATAGTAACTATGCATATGAGGAAATAGAAAATAAATCTCAGCTTGATACCCCATATACAGACTTTCAAAAAGCTTTTGTTAAGGTCGATCACGATGTGCTACTGTTCAAGCTCAGTCAATTTGGATTGTTGGATAATGTCCTAAGACTGATGTTAATAATTATTTAAAGGATCTTTTTTCGATTTTGAAACATCATGGAAACTGGTAGAGAAGATTCAAGGCTACTTCAGGAGTATTCAAAGGATCTAATTTCGGACCACTTTTATTTGTTCTTTTTATAAGTGACTTGCCCAAAATAATCCAATTTTCGGAACGTCTTATGTTCACCGATGATTTAAGATCATTACAGTGTTTGAACTTTTTATCAGATCATCCTTTCTGCCAAAAACGAAGTGTCATAGTATGCATAACATATCGTGCAATTACCCTAACTAGCCCATGTTTACGAATAGAAACACTAAACAAAGTTAGGAGAATCTTAACCAACAACAAATACCCGATAGATAAATTCAACAAAATCATTAAACAAAGAACGCACAGGTCTTACAAGAAGATGAGGAACAGGAAAGAAATTCAAGAACAAAAATACTCGATTACTTACGTATAAAACTTATCAGGAAATATAGGTAAAATTCTGAATGCACTTAATTTACAAATATGCCATAAAATACATAATACACAGAAGACAATTTTTACGCCATTAAAAAGTGGAATACCACCTATGAAAATATCAAACTTAATATACCGTATACCATGCAACGATTGTGAGAAGGTATATATAGGAATGACATCACAACTCTTAAACAACAGATTAAATGGGCACATATACATGAAAAACTCTAGCACTGCACTAAATTAACATATAATAACCGACAACCAAAATATAGACTTCAAAAATACGAAGATTCTTGCATACGAGACTAATAGTAACAAAAGGAACATAAAAGAAAAACTGAATTGTTTTAGCCGTTACTATTTGGTAGTCGATTATAACTAAAACAAATTGTAGAAATTACTATGTTTTACTACCAATAAAAATATATTTTACACATTTTCTTGTGACTGGAGTTTCGGGAAATGAACTATCCCATCATTAGACAACTATTGAAATATTCGAAATATTCATAACTTTTGTTTAATTACCTCTGTACCACTGTTAGGTCTTCAGTTGTCTGATGATGGGATAGTTCATTTTCCGAAACTCCAGTCACAAGAAAATGTGTAAAATATATTTTTATTGGTAGTAAAACATAGTAATTCCTACAATTTGTTTTAATTTTTTAAAAGAAAAGGGCCATGAATGATAGAACAGATACAAGGAACCTGAGCCAAATTAACCACACTCTTATATAAAGTTAAGTCTCAAACTTGATACAGAACCAAACAACCATACAAGAAATTTTGCAGTATCACTTATTGAATTCACGGCCACCTATAACTGCTAATGATTTCTTTTGAAAGACATACGAAGATATCTGACGGAAATGTTAAAAACACAGATATTTCACGTTGGAATGCGGCGCGGCATTCATGTAGAATAACTAACAGGTAGAGGATACTGCGTGCCAGTGAAAGATGAATCATTGTTTTAATATGTGATTTCGAGATGCTAATAATTTTCTGCTTAGGTACATCACCTCTTATTTCTATTTGGTATTATTAATGTTTATTTATGTTGTAATACTGTTTTATTAATGTTGTAATACTGGAATATTTTCATTTGTTGCTGATAAAATTTAAAATGTCCTCAACCGAGGACGAAACGTCTTCTTGATATAAATAGTACTTTTCTGGTTTTGTTTATGGAATCTAATATCTCAAGAAAAGAAATATATATATATATATACATCTGCACATATATATATATATATATATATATATATATATATATATATATATATATAAAAGAATGTAATCAATTCTTATTCTTATAATTGAAGAAATAGACGATTTGATGTCATGATTCTGGAAGAAATCAAAAACAATGCTATTTCCTCGGGTTTCTCAATTCACATTTCTAACAGCAAACTAAATATGACATGTGACAATTTTAGTTTGAAATCTTAGACATAGAACATAGATCATAGAACATAGAAGTTACAAAGTTGTTTTCCCTAAAAATAACAGTTTTATTTTTACATCCCCCCACCTTTCATTACATGTTTGCGTTTTCACATGGGAGCAACTTAGTTACATGAAAATAGTTATTGTCCTTTCTTTTATTTCTAATATCTATCCCATATATAGTGTTGGAAAAGGTCCTATTCTTATTTTATCGAGTTTTTTTCTATCTAATTTTGATTTATTTTCAACATAAACATAGTCTCCAATTTTAAAATCATAATGTTTCATATTCTTGTCCATCAGTCTTTTATTGTATGGACACAATCGATCTTTCTCTATTCATTCATATCTAATCTTTGATAAATATTCAAATCAAAATCTTGTTTTGATTGAAAATTGGAAATAGAATCTAGTCCGAATAGAAGATCATACTCGAAATTTTTCTTATTAACTACAAAAGGAACAACTTCTTTTTTGATATTATTGATTCTCATTTTTGTAATTATTTTTCCTGAAAATTTTGCCCTGCCACTGACTGTTTTGAATGTGTTTCTATTATCTTGAATGCGTAGACATAACTTTTCTGCTACTTTGGAATTCAGAAGACTAACGTTTGAGCCCGAATCATTAATTCCACATAATTCATTATTATTTATAAACACCTTCAATTTCATCAATGGCAGCAGTCTTAGGTTTTTTGGTTTGAAATGGCCTGATTTAATTTATCCTGTATCCCAACATTGTTAACAGTTTTTATGTTACCGGGTACGTTCTTTTGTTCAAAATTATTGTTTTTATTCCTTAGCCGACATAAAGTCTCCAGATGAAATATACCTGAAATACCATTCTTCTTACAAATTAGGCATGGTTCCTTCTTCACTGGTTTTCTATTTGTTTGTGAATAGGAAGGAATTTATACGGCAGATTTATTCATTCTATGATTTTCTTTATTTCGATCGTTGTCATATTTTTTTGAACTTTCTTCCTTTCGCAACTCACCCAATAATTTCCCGAAAGTTATTACATTTGATCGATCAATTCTATCTTGTAAAATATTTGGCAAACTTGTCACAATTAAATCAATTAATTTGTCTCTTGGAAAATTATTCCGGAGATTTAAACAACAAATTTTCTTTCCTGAAAGCGTAGTCAACTAAAATTTCTCGTATGTACCTCAATGAATAGGCCTCTCTATATTTATGCCAACTCATTTCACAAAAACTCTCTAAGCAGTTATCTTTCCATATTTGAAAAGTTTTGTCTAAACCTAATGTAATTAATTTAGAATCAAACCATTCTTTCCCTATTCCATCCAGAACAACCGTAAAATCAAAATTTTGTCTCTATCTTCTTCTACTTCACAAAGCGTGCATTTCGTCTCAAATTTTTCCAACCATAAATTCACTGAAATACTCTCACCATCAAAATTATTCAGCACAAAATCTTCTTGAAATGCTTGCTTTTTCTTGAAAGTTCTACCGTATCCTGTGGTTTTGGTGATTCTTGTCCAAATACTTTTCTCACGTATTCGGGTGAATAAATCAGCTGTAAATATTTAATTTTTAAACATCACATCTTCTTCGGCATCTAAATATATTTATTTCAATTCCGGAGTTAATGAAATGACACACGTACGAAATGAACGTCCTACTTCAACCGATTTTAAGATATTCTTCACCTTCGGTAAAGCCAAAAGTTCATGATGTTCAGATACATATCGTAGTTTGGATCCATTTGAATTTGTATGTATTTTTCTTCTTATCAGTATTGGATGCTTCCAAAGCGATGCAAATTTCCATGGATGTCGTCATTATAGCTTACGTCTTGATTTATAAGAATATAATCAATTCTAATTTTTATGATTGAAAAAATAGAAGATTTGATGTCATGCTTCTGGAGGAATTTATTTTTTTTAGTTCAAAATATTCCAGAATAACATGCACAAAATAAAATTAGAACATACAAAGAAATACAAAATAAAATGAAATAAAATAAATTGCTTACTAACCTGAAAAAATCAAAAACAATGATATTTCTTCGGGTTTCTCAATTCACATTTCTAACAGATAACTAAATATGACATGTGACAATTTTAGGTTAAAATATTAGACATAAAACATAGATCATAGAAGATAATAGAGGATATATATATATATATATATATATATATATATATATGTGCTTTGTACTGTTGTTATGAGTAAACAAAACAGAATTCCTAAATTGGATTTGTCCTCGATTAAATCCCTATTGAAGTCAATAATCGAGAATAATAAAATGAATATTTATACGATGAGGATTGTACGATGGAATAATTATTTAGCGGTTGTCCACTCCAACAAAACAGTTCATGAAATTTGTTCGTCTATTTTCAATATTATTCGAATTCTCCAATCCAGAATGTTGAATTAACTTTTCAGCATTTATATTCAACTTTGATTCGACATAGTGACATATAATTCAATTTAGATTAATGAATAATTCAGTGGTTAATGTTCAAAAAGGAAATTCAGTAATTATAATTAATTCAATCCATGCTTAACTGAAATCAGTTTCAGTACGGAGGGCTTATACGTTTTTGGTGATTCAATTTCGTGTACCTTCCATGATAATTTTATTTAAAAAATTCACACAGTTTTTATATTTCACAGGTCATTCAGAATCCTGACACGTATTTTGGTCTTTCGACCATCTTCAAAGCAGTACAAAAAGTAACTTTAAACAAATTGTTATAATGTTTCACCTAGAGCCAACCGCATACTCCATTCCTTTCAGAAAGAGTTATATATAAAAATTTTATTTCGATGCTATCACAATACCTGTGTACAAAGTTTGCAGGGGAATAGTTTTTAATTCTGCTCTGATGAATTTTTGCCGAAGTGATTCACTCCGCACACATCTATCCCCGAAGAAATTCCATCCAATAGAAGAGAGTCACTATTCATATGTGGGAGGACAAAAGTCGTAGCGAACAAGAGTTGGTCACCTCTGTAGGATCTCAAGAATATTACTGATATCCCCAGTATTGCATCACCACTCTGGACAAAATACTACAAAGTAGGTCGAACCTAGTTTTTGTCAATCGTTCCAAAAATTCATTCATCACAGCCTTTAAAGGATTTATAGAACATGAAGGTGATATGTTTGATTTTGGCAAATATACATTCTGTCAAGAAAGTACCGGGAATTATCGATTTAAATCTGGCGGGGCAATGAGGCAAGTAAAAATTTTTTTCCTAGGTTGGTACCACTGTCCTTAATTACTATGCCAAGCTTGAGCGGGATCTGTCAACTAGTGTGTTTGCAACAGCTGATTAAGTCAGTCGATGTCAGAGTGCGTGCCGATTTTTACTATGGGTGATTACTATGGGACGATAACGCGCCTTCTCACCGAGCTACGATTGTGACTGACTTTCTCGCCAAAAACTCAACAAACGTGCTTCAGCAACCACCGTATTCGCCGGATTTGGCTCCCTGCAACTTTTTCCTCTTTCCAAAACTAAAATTGCCCCTTCGTGGCACCCGTTTTGAGTCGATTGAAGCCATAAAACAAAATTCGGCGCGAGAGCTAAAGTCCATCCCGGAAAGCGCCTATAAAAAATGTTTCGATAATTGGAAGTGCCGTTGGCATAGATGTATTGGAGCAAATGGAGCCTATTTTGAAGGCGACCCAATAAATTTTGACGATTAAATGTAAAACTGTTGTTTTAATTGAAAATTCCCGGTACTTTTTTGACAGAGTAGTACGTTCTATATGGGCTAGCCAACTGAGATCCTCCAAAACGGTAACACCAAGGTCAGTAATATGTGAGATGGAAGCAAAATACTCATCAGCTAAGCTGTAACGCAACCAATGAGGTTTTTTCCCATGAGGAAAACGGATCATTATCTCATATTGAGGTGAAGGAACCAAGCATCACACAAAGTTGTCCAAGTCTTCTTAACGAGTGTCATAGTTTGATATTAGATTTTTACATAATTCTACATCATCGCCAAAGAGATAAACAGTGGATTGGAGCTGATGTGGAAGACTGGAGGTTGAGAAAAGAAAATAAATGGTCTCAGCACGAAGCTGTAAAGTACACCGGACAGCACTGGTCAAGCTGAGGATGAAAGGGAGGAAAGCTTCTATTCAGCGGAGAAGCCTATCCCAGACAACCAGGCGATCCGAATTCATTATTAAGCGGCCATGTGGAACCCTGTGGAATACCTTGGAAAAATCGAGAAGGTTAACGTCCACAGGCTGATGTCTGTTGCTTTGGGCTTGTCAGATATGGTGTAGAGATGAAGTAGTCGTAGTAGTAGAGCAACCAGGGATAAAACCATGCTGCTCATCCGGTATATGGAAAAGATAATATTCAAAATATTGCTTACTAATAATTGTCTCCAGAATCTTCTTAATAATCGAGAGCAAGCTCATAGGAAGGTAGTTCAGGAGAAAACTTGTCTCTTTTCTTGGAAATTGGGGTAACACAGGGGAAACTGAAAGAGTGAGCCGGAAGTAACGGGAAAAGCAAATGCACTGGAATAGCGGTTCAAAAGCAATGCCAAGGACCTATAACAACCAGGCGCTGAATAAACATTCAACTTAAAAAGATGTCGATTTACAAAAATTTCGCTAATTTTAACATCTGATATTCCCGAAACGCACCGCGAAAATTTTCGTGTTAGTTTTGGTGCAAGTGCCCCAAATAACTGAAATATCAGCCGTCTCTTCGGAGCTCCAATTATGGTTTCTAGAATTATCCTTGACAGGAGGTCTGCCAACATTAGGGTTCATGGATATTTGAAGAATTTCTTCTTGTTTTTAGATGAGATCAATTTGCTTTTCTAGTTCGTCTTAGAATTTTGAAGAGAGGTGAAACCAAAGTAGGAAATGCAAGATGTGTCCTATAGTAGGCTCCTAGAAAATTTTGCATTAGAGATTTCTCTCTTCTGATGAGCTGAAGAGAGTCGAAGAGTCACTTTATGTTGGCGCAGTTGAAGTTTCCTGTGACGATAATATTGTCGTATGTTCTGGACGCCGTAGAGAGAACGTTGTCACACATCTATGATCAGTGGCGCACAGATATGGCCTGCATGTACATCCGACAAATGGAGAAAATAGATTATTAGAAATTTTGAGGAGAATACTCGCATTATCTATATAGTAACAGTCATTTCGTATAGTTTCAATTTTGTAAGAGTCGGTTATATGCTTGTTAACATAAACACAGACGCTCCGATAACCGAGTGTGGGTGGCATGTTTATTGGCACTATAGATTATGTAATCAGAAATTTGATTTATTGAGTTAATGGTTGATGGGTGAAGATGATCCGGTGATAAAGAATGAAATGGATTTAAAACAATAAGAAGCGGTTTTTTACTTGATAGAAGGATCGTTACAAATTTTGAATATGAAAACAGATTTAATCTGTTACTACAATCTGTCTTCTACAATTTTAATTTCAAAAATTTTTTTTCAAAAACTTTTAGAATTCAATTATTGTTTTATAAGCACAGATTGCTTATATATAATAGCCGTATAAAATCAAAACTTATTATACAATATCAAATGGAATAAAAAAACCCAACAAATATAAATTGTTAATCAAAATTAAAAAATAAATAATATTTGAATGTGCGCATGCTTGGAACGAAACAGTCAAATATTATTAATTTTTTAATTGTAGTTAACACTTTATATTTGTTGAGTTTTTTTTATTCCATTTGATATTGTATAATGAGATTTGACTTTATACGTCTATTGAATATAAGCAGTGCTTATAAAACATTAATTTGATTCTGAAAGTTTTTGAAAAAAAAATTGGAAATTAAAATTGTAGGAGACTTACTAAAAACTAAAGACAACTAAAGTTTGAAACGGATTTGAGAAGCTTGTGCAAAAAGTTCAGAGTGTTTCGACATTAAAGACTGTATATTGGTGCACATTATAGGCTGAGAATGAAGATGATTCAATAATTATAATTGATTTAGTATAACCTGATGAAGATCAATATTGAAATAAAATTTATAAACAGAATTTTGTGTAATGTTTACAAGAAATTTTTGATATTACAACAATAAAAATTTTTAGAAATACAGTTCTTATATTAAATAGAGACCTATTGAAACCCAAATTAATACAAAGTTTTCAACCTGAAAATATTCTAAAAAATTGAAAATAATGAAATGTAATTCAATTATTGACTGTTTTAGAATAACAATTTCTATAGTAAATAGATGCCTATTGAAACTCAAATACAATACAATGTTTTCAACCTTGAAATAATCTTAAAAGCTGAAGAAATGACAGAAATTTAATTCAAATATTGGCTCTTGTTACATTAAAGCTCTTCAGCAGTTCATGAAATGAATTCTATCAATTTGTAAACTACTCACCTCAAATACTGCTCTAAACACCTCATCCGGTTAATATTTGAAATATGTCTTTATCTCAAACTCACTGATGAAGAATCCGAGGTCAAAAGTAAATCTGTGAGGCCACGATCACTCTAACCTTCGAACGGAAATAGACAGAGATTTGAAATTTCCAGAATAGATTTGAGGTCTTAATATCTCAATCAACAACGCCTTCTTTCATGAACAAAATCAAAGGCTAATACCAAAATTTGTTGGGATCAGCTGGACGTCTAGAGGTACTCGTAATGTAGACTTTCGAATGCAAAGAATTGAAATTTTGAAAGCAGGTTTTAGGCATAATTTTACTATATTTATTATTAATTACTTATTCGTATTGTGGAAATTTATTAGGAATTATATTCAAATAAATTAATTCGGCTGATCTGTACCAAAAATCATTCATAAGGAGTACCAGCTATGGTAATAGAAAGTTCTATAAAAGGGAGGAAATAAAAACACTTGACTATACGTTTCACAATTCATAAAAATTGTTTTGAATAATTTGAAAATGGGATAAAACCCGAAACATGCACGAATGTTAATTTTTATAAATTGTAAAACGTATAGTCAAGTGTTTTTATTTCTCCCCTTTTATTGAAGTTTAAATTACGTTTCTCCAAGTAATTAGCGAGAACTCAATTTCGAAAGTTCTATAAATCAATACAGTGAAACATACATTTGTATAACAATTCTATACTCATATATATCTAGAGTATGCAAAATTCATACAAAGGTATGTCTTGTATGTATTTTGCTTACTCTAGATAGCGCTAGTGTATTATTAATACCCTAGTGTCTCTGTGTATAGCTAATATAGATAATTGGCAGATCTAGAGTCACTAGCATACATTGCGCTGACGAAAACCAATCAGTTGGGAACGTGCCCATGCCTGCAATTTGCCGCTGTGATCAACAAAATCTTGTCGAGTTTGTTTGAGTATATAATTGTTATAAAGATGTATGTTACATTGTCTAGATTTCTAGAACGTTCTATTACCATAGCTCATACTCCTTATTAATAATATTAGGAATTCAAGAAAGTTCTTTTTATATTACCAAATATAATGTGCCCATTGAATACAATCCATGTACAGTTTTATCCTTTTATGGGCCTTTATATTTGTTTACTATTAAATGAAATAACTGGTATGCTGTAAATAGAAGAGAGCGAATAAATGTTATTATTATTATATTCACTGAGAATGTAATTCACGACGCGTTTCGGTCATTTCATCAAGTGGTAATATTATAATTATCTATTAATGATCATGAAACGTATCTTGTATCACATTCTTAGAGAATACATTGTAAGAATTCGATGAAATATGGTATTTTATTCTCCTAAATATACTTCTTATATTCAAAGATAGTCCGAATCGTCTTTATTCTTCCTGCGTTATAATCATTTAAAATTCTACTTTTCAGATAATTTCGAAACTACAAATGCAATCTACTTGAAACTTTGTGGTTGGCTGTAAAATAACGACACGAAGAATCGTGAAATATTTAATAGGGCAAAATTACGATAATTTCCACAACTTTTTATGTTTAAAACTGACGCTCGAAATCTTCTCATAATAAAGGTATGAGGAAATTGCCACGGTAGACACGCAAGCGAAGCTGTAGGAGTGTTTTTTTTGCGATAAAATGCATTTCTATGCTGTGAGTTCGATTTCTGTCATTCTGTAATAATAATATTTTCGAATTTTTTCCCAGAATAACTGATCTTCATATCAAAATAAATGACACCAAAAATTAAGATGAATGGGGTTCAAAGTTGTTTGTGCTTTCTTTGAAATGATTAAAGCGTAGTCACAGAATGGAGAAATAATAACAATAATTGATATTTCCTTTGGGATCGTTGTAATTTTTTGTATATATTTATACATATATATATATATATATATATATATATATAAATATATAAAAAAATAAATATATATAAATATAAAAATATATATATATATATATATATATATATATCCTGAGCATAGCGCTCTGGTATTCAAAATCATTTACACTTTCTCTAAAGGGTTTCTATGAGCATGTGGTTATGGATACGCTAAGTATCAAAAGCAATGAATCATCAGAATTCGTACATTCGACCGAAACAAGTCGAAAAGTGTCATGAATCCTATAAACAGAAAGATTCAAATATCGCTGGCTCCAGACACACAGTACAAAGGAAATATTCCATAATGTAAACAAAGACGTCTATAATGAGACTTTACAGACGAAATCATTTTTGCATTCAAAATTCGTTAAATTTGAATATATTATAATATAAGACAAGAGCAAATTAATGCATTAAATATGCAATTAATCTAACAGAAATAAACCTATGAGAGAAGTTTTCTCTCACCTCAGTATTCCAGAAAATAGAAACTTTGAGCATATAGAGTTAAAAATAAAAGTTGGATAAAAAAGTAGCCAAATTTCCTTAAAACAAAACCTAAATTTGAATATTCGATAAAGATACTGTATGTAGTTTTCGAAATTTCACAAGTCAAGAGCAAATTAGTGAATTAAATATTCACTGAATCTAACAGAAATAAACCCATGAGAGAAGCTTTCTGTCACCTCAGTGTTTCATAAAATCGAAACATATCAAGCATATATAGTTAAAAATAAAACGTAGATAAAAAAGTAGCCAAACTTTTTAAAAACATAAGCAAGCTATCATATCCCAAGTTAAAAAAGAATTTTTGACCGTATGATTTTTGGAGCAGATATTATAACATCAAAGATAACTTGCTCTTCAGGTAGAATGACAAAATTTATGAATAACAAAGGAAATTCAAGGAAACATTCAGTTGTACGGAATGTATCATTCAAGTTGAAAAATTCGTCATATCATTTAGAAGCTTGTAAACTAAAAGAATAAATTGAATTATTTCAAAAAATTGAAGAAAACCTGCAAAACCTATTACAAAATCATAATGATACTTAAATGAAAAGGACAAGTTTGGGAAAGAAAAGAGAGTGAATATCAATTATTTCGAGAATAATTAATTAGTTGTCTGAGGAAGAAAGTTAACTCATCAGCATTTCACCAAGTGCAGTCATCGAAATGTGAATGAAAAGGTTCTCTCCATTATTCTCACTGATGAATTAGATACGAGGACATTGAAAAAATTAATAGGAAGTAATTACCAAATAGGATCAATATAAGTTATTTTTAAGCTTTAATAATGGAAGATCTGCCTCTCTAAGAAACTACATTATCGATCGATCGCGATTTTTTTAGAATTAGAGTTTAGTATTTACCTTCATTACTGAAGGTAAATAAAAATTTGAAAGAATTATTTTTCAAACAAATTTAATTTGAAATTATACTTTTGTTGTTTTTTGAAATTAAATCAAGAATACCCCATATACTCATGAAGTTTCAGTGCAAATACGATGAAAATTCTGTACATCATTCAAATTATGTGTCATCCAAACTGAGGAATAAAAAGTCGTGTTGTATTCTTTGTCAAAATTCTTTTGTGTCATAGGTTTGTTTGATAGTCTGTTTATCATACTAATATAGGCTGATACACTGGCCGACAAAAAAAATTATTTTGGTTGTAACGTAAAGCTGAATAGGATATTATGGTAGAATGGACGTATCCAAATACAAAAATTAGAAGAAAAAAGTTGTAACACGTAAGGTTTTCTTGTTATATTTATAAAAAGAACATATTCAATGCACATTTAATGTTATAATATCTGATGTGTAATGGAAAAAATTATTTCAAAAATTTTTAACGGTATATATCGATTTAATTTAGTTTTACATCTACTGAACATACCTCAATTTTGAGGAAAACACAAAGATTAAAAATATTGACTTGAAATAAAAATCAAATTGTATTTTTTCCTTTTATGAGGGGTCCTATCTTATCTCTTCAAACACCAGCAATAATCTCCCATCGTCCTTGATAACGAATTTTCATTGTCCTAATATCTTGGTGAAATCTTTTACCCTGCTCGTCACTGACAGCTTCCAAATTTTCAGGAAAAAGTGACAGATGTGAATGGAGGAAATGTATCTTTAATAACATTCAGGCACCTAGAGATTTGTAGGCACCTTAGTTTATTAACTTACTAATTAAGTCGCCAGATATCTGCCATTTATTCGTGTTTTAGTTTATTTTATCCAGAAGAGAGTGCATATTTTCATAAGTTTCTTTCATCGCCACTGAATGGGCAACCGGTATAGGGAATTTTAAATTTTCATTGTGCAACACAGTTTTTAAAATGTGTTTAGACAAATCCATAGAGAAACGCCACTCAGAGGGAGAATGCTCAATATCAAGTTCCTGCACTAAACCATCAATATCAGTTCATACAACGAATTTTCCATACTGTTGAATGCAGAAAACGAAGCATTTCTTGTTCTGAAATTCGCTATTTTCGTTTCGTTGCCTAATAAGTTATTTCCTTAAGACGGGAATCAAGAAGTTCTGACTGTTGCTTTGATAACCCCAAATCACGTTATAAATCATTTAACTCACTTTGAATAATTAAATGTGGCTCGCCAGATTTGGGACCTGGAGTAAAAGTGGGGTCGGTGCACTGTTCTTCGGAGCTGCCTGATGATGCGTCGTCTCCAATATCTTCCAAAACAACATTTTACGGATCTAAAGGTGCGATCGGCACTAGTAAATCTGCATTATGAGGAACAGGTCGTAATGCTTTTCCTTGTTGGAATAACCTTCGTTCTTTGTCAGGAAAAAATAGCAATCGTCTAAATGATTAGTGGGTTCCCGCCTTACTATAGGGACTGCAAAAGGCCTGTTTTTTCCATTCATCCACTGTACCAACGATACGCTACAACTAACACAGCACACATAGGGGGCCCACTGCTTATCTTGATCTCCAATTAAAAGACTAAATTACTGGAAGTAGACATTTTTAACATTATCAGAAAATGGCCTGTGTATTCACCACGAATTCTCTACACCACAAATATAAAAAAATTTGTTAGTAGAGATTTTGCAACTGCGGCGCGTCTGTCTCGACATTTTCATCCTTAAAACACTTTCTTATCTACACACAGAAAACCACTCACTTTAAAACTCAACAGAAGACTGATTTTTATTCATAATTTTAGGTCTAATATTCTAAACACTTAGTTAACACAGTTAAAATGTATTGAGCTATTGAAAAGTAGTACGTGTTAGGGCTTTAGGAATATTTTTTCTATTATTAGAAGGGTATTTCCATCCAAAAATAAAGATCTTCTTTGTGTTACAAAAATCTTGTCGACCAGAGTAATTTATGGAAATATGGGTGGCTAGAACAGAAATGTATGGCACTATCTGTATGTGTTGGTTTTCTGTATATCAAAAAATCATGTTTGTTATTAATTTGTATATCAAAAAAATTTATTAAATTGTTTTCTTCGACTTCATTAATTTATTCACGAAATCCAAAAAAAAAGGAAGTTCTCTTTTCGTGTCAAAGAATAAAGCTTTTATGTCATCTAGGTGGCAACAAATGAGGTATTTGAAATATGGGCTTCCCCAGATTTTACCTTCGAAGCAGTCCATGAATATTTCGGATCATATTTGACTTAATGTATTTCCCATAGTTAGACTTCCGTTATCTAGGTACAAGATGTCTTGAACATAAAAATTATGTTCAAGGCAAACGTTCAAAATATCCGTTTTCTCCTGTTTTATAATAGTATTGGTACTTTTTCGTAGTAATAAATTGTTTAGCAATTTTATGGTTTCTTGGACCGGTATACTTGGTAACAGATTTTATACGTCGAAAGTGGTAAGTCTATCATTATTCGGAATATATATATATTTTTGATATTACGAGTTGGCTAGAGTTTTTAATTGATAGTTTTTTTGGTCTCCGTTTGAATGATTTCTATTAGTGTCTTTGATAACATGTATGATGGTGCTGTGAAAAATGAAACAACTGACCTCAATGGGTAATTCTCTCAATTTATTGATTATTTCTTTAATTCGTTTCTGCTATTTATCTATTGGGTCTTTATTGATGATTTTATATATATTTGAGATCAAAAAAGATATTGTTCTTTTTATGTATTCCGTTTTATTGATCGCAACCACTGTATTTCTTTTGTCAGCACGTGTTAAAACTATATCATTTTCTGAAATTTTATATCTGATAAATTCAACTGTATTATCATTGTTATTGTGTTTGTACGTTGATGATTTTTTTTATTACTGGCTGTATCGTACTCTATGTTCGAACTTTGACAATTTTTTAATGCGATTTCAGAATTAATAGCTAGTATTTGAGGGATTCGTGATTAAAATTGTTCAGATTAAATCATTATTATTAAATTATCCTGATTATTATTATATTATTTTGGTATTCCTAGATCTGTGAAGATCTCTCAGAAGCTTTTTCAGCTTGTGCGAGCTAGGAATTCAGTTGTGTACTGGGTAGGCACTGCAATATCATCTAGGGTGAAAAATACGAGCCGATAATTTTGGTTTGGTTTAAGTTGATTTGGTTCTTTTTATCATAAATTCTCAAGTTTTTTTCTGTATTCTGAATTTTTCATGGATAAATTCAAATGAAGTTAGGACGACTCCTAAACGCTGAGACAACGATTTATGATGAAATTGAATCCCTCAATGAACATAAATCTCTTATTATTATATAAATATTTCAAAAAATTTTTAAAAAATTTTAAAAAATTAGCCTTCTACATATTTAATTCCAAAAGATCATATTTAATGATTATAACTTCTGAAAATAAATTAAAATAGTGTCGTATAAGTACCACTCATATCATGACATAAAATAAACATTCATTATAAGACATCCGAATGGTATAACAAAATCCAATAAATAAAAATTATTAACCAAAATCCTATAAATTAAACATTTTGAATAGACAAAATTTTGTTTCTGCTTATCAATCTTATGAAAACCAATATCTTTCAAGAATATCCAACATAATCTTAAGAATTTCATCACAAAACTATCTTACTTAGACTATTCAATATTATTGGATATCTAACCAAGGTACTTTATATAAAAACTCAAGATATGTAAAACATTACTGAAAAACAAGTTTCAAGAGAGGCTTAGCTTCTTCAATATTCAAATAATTTATATTCAATAAATATAACATCAATCAACAACAAATATTTACTTTCAATCTTCTAGAAAAGAATTCTTCCGAAATGAAACCTTTTAATGTAGTTAATGTTTAATGTTTTAATATTTAATATTTATTATTGATTGATGTTATATTTATTGAATATGAATATTTGAATACTGATGAGCAAAGTCGATCTTAAAACTTGTTTTTCAGTAATATTTTGCATATCTTGAGTTTTTATATAAAGTAACTTGGTTAGATAACCAATAATATAGTCTAAGTAATAGTCTAAGTAAGATAGCTTTGTGATGAAATTCTTAAGATTATGTTGGATATTCTTGAAAGATATTGGTTTTCATAAGATTGATAAGCAGAAACAAAATTTTGTCTATTCAAAATGTTTAATTTATAGGATTTTGGTTAATAATTTTTATTTATTGGATTTTGTTATACCATTCGGATGTCTTATAATGAATGTTTATTTTATGTCATGATATAAGTGGTACTTATACGACATTATTTTAATTTATTTTCAGAAGTTATAATCATTAAATATAATCTTTTGGAATTAAATATGTAGAAGGCTAATTTTTTGAAATTTTTTAAAATTTTTTTAAAATATTTATATAATTTTATATACCTTCTATCAAGAATTAACCTCTATTTATGTTATTTTATTCAAAATATATAATTATTTGGTTTCCTTAACATTCTTTATACAGATAGTCCTTGTGCTATAGCAGAGGCCGTTAAATTTGTCTTTCAATCTTCTAGATCAAGGGTAAACCACAGATATATTTCTGTGTGTAGTGAATACCATATTTAAAGGTCTCATTTCAGTAGAACTTTTTCTAGAGGATGAAGGGTGAGTTGAATATTTATTATTGATTGATGTTATATTTATTGAATATGAATAATTGAATACTGATGAGCAAAGTCGATCTTAAAACTTGTTTTTCAGTAATATTTTGCATATCTTGGGTTTTTATATAAAGTACCTTGGTTAGATATCCAATAATATTGAATAGTCTAAGTAAGATAATTTTGTGATGAAATTCTTAAGATTATGTTGGATATTCTTGAAAGATATTGGTTTTCATAAGATTGATAAGCAGAAACAAAATTTTGTCTATTCAAAATGTTTAATTTATAGGATTTTGGTTAATAATTTTTATTTATTGGATTTTGTTATACCATTCGGGTGTTTTATAATGAATGTTTATTTTATGTCATGATATAAGTGGTACTTATACGACATTATTCTAATTTATTTTCAGAAGTTATAATCATTAAATATAATCTTTTGGAATTAAATATGTAGAAGGCTAATTTTTTAAAATTTTTTAAAATTTTTTTAAAATATTTATATAATTTTATATACCTTTTATCAAGAATTAACCTCTATTTATGTTATTTTATTCATAATATATAATTATTTGGTTTCCTTAACATTCTTTATACAGATAGTCCTTGTGCTATAACAGAGGCCGTTTTTGTCTTTTAATCTTCTAGATCAAGGGTAAACCACGGATATATTTCTGTGTGTAGTGAAAACCATATTTAAAGGTCTCATTTCAGTAGAACTTTTTCTAGAGGATGAAGGGTGAGTTGAATATTTATTATTGATTGATGTTATATTTATTGAATAGGAATATTTGAATACTGATGAGCAAAGTCGATCTTAAAACTTGTTTTTCAGTAATATTTTGCATATCTTGAGTTTTTATATAAAGTACCTTGGTTAGATATCCAATAATATTGAATAGTCTAAGTAAGATAGTTTTGTGATGAAATTCTTAAGATTATGTTGGATATTCTTGAAAGATATTGGTTTTCATAAGATTGATAAGCAGAAACAAAATTCTGTCTTATTATATAAATATTTTAAAAAATTTTTAAAAAATTTTAAAAAATTAGCCTTCTACATATTTAATTCCAAAAGATTATATTTAATGATTATAACTTCTGAAAACAAATTAAAATAATGTCGTATAAGTACCACTTATATCATGACATAATATAAACATTCATTATAAGACATCCGAATGGTATAACAAAATCCAATAAATAAAAATTATTAACCAAAATCCTATAAATTAAACATTTTGAATAGACAAAATTTTGTTTCTGCTTATCAATATTATGAAAACCAATATCTTTCAAGAATATCCAACATAATCTTAGGAATTTCATCACAAGACTATCTTACTTAGACTATTCAATATTATTGGATATCTAACCAAGGTACTTTATATAAAAACTCAAGATATTCAAAATATTACTGAAAAACAAGTTTTAAAATCGACTTTGCTCATCAGTATTCAAATATTCATATTCAATAAATATAACATTAATCAACAATAAATATTCAACTCAACTTTCATCTTCTAGAAAAAGTTCTACTGAAATGAACCTTTAAATATGATATTCACTACACACAGAAATATATCTGTGGTTTACCCTTGATCTAGAAGATTGAAAGACAAATTTAACGGCCTCTGCTATAGCACAAGGACTATCTGTATAAAGAATGTTAAGGAAACCAAATAATTATACATTATGAATAAAATAACATAAATAGAGGTTAATTCTTGATAGAAAGTATATAAAATTATATAAATATTTTAAAAAATTTTTAAAAAATTTTAAAAAATTAGCCTTCCACATATTTAATTCCAAAAGATTATATTTAATGATTATAACTTCTGAAAATAAATTAAAATAATGTCGTATAAGTACCACTTATATCATGACATAATATAAACATTCATTATAAGACATCCGAATGGTATAACAAAATCCAATAAATAAAAATTATTAACCAAAATCCTATGAATTAAACATTTTGAATAGACAAAATTTTGTTTCTGCTTATCAATCTTATGAAAACCAATATCTTTCAAGAATATCCAACATAATCTTAAGAATTTCATCACAAAACTATCTTACTTAGACTATTCAATATTATTGTATATCTAACCAAGGTACTTTATATAAAAACTCAAGATATGCAAAACATTACTGAAAAACAAGTTTTAAAATCGACTTTGCTCATCAGTATTCAAATATTCATATACAATAAATATAACATTAATCAACAATAAATATTCAACTCACCTTTCATCTTCTAGAAAAAGTTCTACTGAAATGAACCTTTAAATATGATATTCACTACACACAGAAATATATCTGTGGTTTACCCTTGATCTAGAAGATTGAAAGACAAATTTAACGGCCTCTGCTATAGCACAAGGACTATCTGTATAAAGAATGTTAAGGAAACCAAATAATTATACATTATGAATAAAATAACATAAATAGAGGTTAATTCTTGATAGAAGGTATATAAAATTATATAAATATTTTAAAAAATTTTTAAAAATTTTTAAAAAATTAGCCTTCTACATATTTAATTCCAAAAGATTATATTTAATGATTATTCTGTCTATTCAAAATGTTTAATTTATAGGATTTTGGTTAATAATTTTTATTTATTGGATTTTGTTATACCATTCGGATGTCTTATAATGAATGTTTATTTTATATGTCATGATATAAGTGGTACTTATACGACATTATTTTAATTTATTTTCAGAAGTTATAATCATTAAATATAATCTTTTGGAATTAAATATGTAGAAGGCTAATTTTTTGAAATTTTTTAAAAAAATTTTTGAAATATTTAAATAATTTTATATACCTTCTATCAAGAATTAACCTCTATTTATGTTATAAATATCTTATATGGTATACTTGAAATAAAACATGGCTGTCTTCTGATATTAAAATCTTCCTTATTGAGGGCAGTTATTTGATGACGATGAAATTTCAAAAAAGTTTTAAGTTATAACCGAGGGAGATGTATAGGTAAAAACATTTTTCATGAAGTCATTAGCAGCATTTGGAATATAATGCCGAGAGGCTTTTCGTTATTGATTCTGTTTTTCTAATCCTTAATCCGGAAACGAATTCGACATTGAATAATATACAAGGGTACTCAATTCGTTACTCCGGTTGTTCTTTTCAAGATTTTTCCGATACGGCGATAAAATATGAATGTTTCGCTAGTATCCCTGGAGGAAATCCAATTACGTGAAAATTCGTTGAATATTCCGCTGACGGATACACTCAAATCATCAGACCTCATAGAATATTTAATTGCGAGTTCTGAAGTTACAATGAAATATTTTATTGAGACAGATTCGTCGATCCGTATCCTTATGAAAGTTTCTTACTCAAACGAAAACTGAAATGGTTATGTTTGCTCAGAGGCCAGATCTGTACTGATGATTTTCGCAACATTCAAATTTGGCTAAGAAATAAATTTATGCGAAATGGAGATGTAGCTGATTTGATTAAAAGCATTATTTTTTATGCAACTAGATTAATATCTTACGTATTTGTTTTAAAGCAACAACGCTCTGGGAAGCTAAATTTCCAAATCTCTAACCTTGAACTTGTGTTATGAAACGAAGTTAAGCTGAACTGGTGCTAATTTGTTCTACTCTTATCGTCAGCATAAGATATTTGATAGTCAATGGGATTTAAGCTTCATATTTTCATCATTAAAAAAATCAATCAATTGCTAGATGCCAGGAGATTTTTAGGAAATTATCAGGTACAATATTAATTCATCTTTCTTATTATCTCTATATTGAATGAACTAAAAGTTTTAATTTCTGCTAAAGATCACTGAAATACAAAACAATTGGTTTATAACGAAATCGCTCAGAAATATCAACTTTCAAGTTTTCAGTTGTAAGAAAAACCAGTCAAACCCAAATTAAGTCAGAAAAGTTCGCTAAAAGTTTGAAATCTTGAGTATCCAAAAGTTCCGGCAGTTAAGTTAAGTTTCAAAGTAAAAAAAAGGAAAGGACCAAAATCAAAGAATACGTCGAGCCGACGAAAACGTGAACATAAACAACAAATAGAGGTTATGGAAACTGGAACACAGAATCAAGCCCAATTGAAAAGGTCAACAGACAGCATCGAATAAAAGAAACTCTCGGGTCAAAACAAGTGAAATGACATTGCCATTAGGAAAATAGATCCGAATTAGATAAGAATTTTATTATGGATATAATTGAGATTCAAATAAGGAAAACTGATTAACTTCAAGAATTTCTGTTAGACAATTTTTTTCATTATATTTGTAAAATTGAAAAACTTAAAATTATTATTATTTCAATCATAAAAATTTTATATTCAGAAATTTAACACCCTGAGATAGAAAATGAGTCGAGGCAAATATAACAAAATTTAAACAAAATAATAAAATTTTGTTGGATTCATAAAAAAAATAAACCAATTTTCTATACAGTTACAAAATGTAACTTAAACAATCGATATCATTGATAAACCCTCTAACCTAACCAAAAGATCTGAAGAACATTTCACTATATCAAATAGGACGAAAATCAGAACAAATATGTCGATATATTGCAAAAGCAATTGTTGCGTTACAATCACAGTTCTATTTTCAGAATTTGAGTTCATTCAATGTTGTCTTCAGGTCCGTTCAAAATTGTAAACACTTTTGATATCGCCATATACCAATATAAGAATAGTTCTCGAAATTGTGCCATTTGTCGATGAGAATGATTTGATAATGAATGATACTGATAAAAGACAGAAGTTCCTCAATAGTATCTTATCAGAATTGCTCGATTATTATGCTCCTATTGTTTCACTTCGTATAACCAAACCACCAGACCCTTGGTTATCGGCCGATACTAAGAGACTAAGAGACGCGAGTCTAGGGATAAATCTAAAAAAATACAGAAGGTCGAAGAGGGAATCTGATTGGATGGGGTATAAGAAACTACGTAATCTGACTACAATGAAAATAAGTAAAGCAAGCAAAGAGTATTTTTCAGGTATCTTCCGATCTCACAATAAAAAATAGCTTTGGAAACAACTTAAATATATAAATACAGAGTATGAGCTATGGTAATAGAGAGTTCTAAAAATCGAGACAGTGTACCATACATCTGTATAATAATTCTATACTCATACAAACTCGACAAGACTATGTTGATCATAGAGGCAAATTGCAGAGATGCGCACGTTTCAAACTGATTGGTTTTCAGTCAGTGCAATGTAAGCTGTTAAGTATCTATATTCGCTTTACACAGTGATACTAAGACATCAATAATACACTAGCGCTATCTAGAGTATGCAAAATAGATACATACAAGACATACCTCTGCGTGTTAATTCAGGTGAAGAAATGTATTCCAGATAATATAATAATAATAATAATAATATTTTATTCATTATGGATGACAGAATACATCCGTACAGAACAAATCAGAGAGAAAACACTAGTTAAAAAATGTAGCAACTCATGAACAGAAAAGAAAACGAAAACAAGGAAAAGATTAACACAACATTCAGATATTCTGAATTAAACAGCCATTCAAGTATTCATCATCTCCACTGTAATAACTATTCGTCAGCATCATCTCCTTAATTTCTCTCTTAAATTTTCTTCAGTGAAACATCGCACCAAAAGTTCAAACGTAGCCCTGATTTCAACGAAATTACGAGATTGGGAGCCGAAACAATAAACAAAATGTCTTCAGCAAGCAAAACAACACTTTTGGTCGCCAATATTGATGAATAATTAATGATATGGAGAGGTAGAACGAAATGAATAAAAGAGGTCCCATGGCAGAACCCTGAGGCACACCAATTTCTACTGGATACTCAACATATTCTTGTTAGCTTACACGTACATAAATCTATCTTTCATTAAGGAAATCCTCAACCCTCCCAGATGCGCCTTATAAGTTATCAAATGACGTAGAAGAGGCTGCAGCGGCAAGGCTCAAAAGATTCTCATCGAAAAGTTACCAGAATGAATGAATTGCTGTTGCAGTGGGACTTCGTCGTACTCGCAATACATTATTATTATTAACCTGATACTCCGAGATCTTCTGTGAAGATCCCTCAGAAGCTTTTTCAGCTTGTGTGAGTTAGTAGTTCAGTTTTGTTTTGGGTAGGCTTTGTTACTGCAATCTTGCGCCAGTTTAGGTCACAGCACTGTTAATTTTTGACCCAACGCTGAAATGGTGGCAGATACCCGTCCGACTAGAAAATTTCTTTTGCACCTGAACATGATTCGAACACGGACCTTCCGGTCACGAGTCTAATGCTCTCTCACTGAGCTGTCCACACTCATAATACAATGATTGCATTGTGATATCTAGTGTTAGCATCAACAACCCTCCCAGTCAAAAGTTCCTCATCAATATCTGTTAAAATATAATCGATTTTAGAAGACGATGTCGACCCATGTTTGTTGGTGTATACTCTGGTGGCTTCAAATCTAACTAGTGATAGTCAGATCGAACTCTAAAAGGAGGTAATCCAAACAACTGTGCGATCCGAAGAAGTCAATATTATGATCTCCAAAAACAAACCGACTTCGACCCTGTGAAAGAGCAATCGAGGGCACAAGTAAACGCTTTACTGAACAACCGAATATCACCAGCAGGAGGCCTGTAGACGCTCAACACACAATTTCTATTTGACAGATGCATTAAATTGATAGCACAAAATTCATAATGCATTTCCACCGAAAATTTCTCAATTTCTGAAATTTTTTCAACTAGATACATATTTTGAATATAAATTGTAGTGTCCCCATGTTGTCTGGTGGGACGGAAATATGAAGCAGCTAATACATAATTTTCAAGGTTCATGAAAGAAATTTCAACATTATTGCACCAATGTTCAGCAATTCTCAAATTTTTGGAGATCAAATAAAGACTTCTTGTTGGCTAATTTTATTTGAAATACTCTGAGCATTATTGAACAACTGTCAAACGGTTGATTGGACAATTACTCAGGAACTCTCACATTATGTGAAAAAGTACTCCCTAAGAGGTTAGACTGGATTGAGGAACTTCGTAAAAAACTTCACAGCTATACCTTCTGGCCAGAAGTTCGGATCTATGGCCTTTTTAAGAAGCTCTGTTGGTACAGTGATCTTGAATGACGAATAAATGTCGATTCTTCTAGATGAAAGTTTCTCACCTGAAACATCAGGTACATGTTGACCAAAGAAATCCTGCAGTTCCTCAGTTGTAGTTGGAAGACTAAGTAGCGACACATGCAAAGGT
Source organism: Megalocaria dilatata (assembly GCA_034642435.1). Taxonomy (NCBI): domain Eukaryota; kingdom Metazoa; phylum Arthropoda; class Insecta; order Coleoptera; family Coccinellidae; genus Megalocaria; species Megalocaria dilatata. The sequence continues at coordinate 68,552,576 of CM067855.1, read as the reverse complement.
GTTACAGGTTTCTTTGAAAACTCTTGCATGGTACCAGATTTTGATGTGCCCACTATTGGCCTCAAGACTCTTTTAGAGGGCACGGCACTCCTAGATGTCAACGAAGACGTATGTGAACTCGCAACTGTCTTAACAGGCTGATTGAGTTTTTTTGGTATTTTAGATTGGACCACAGTCCACTCAGACGATTTACCCTTACCGTTCGCACGTCCTCCATCGATCTCCACCACTCCATCCTCATTGATGACAATTTCTTTTCTCCTCTGACTCATAGGGAATAACCATATTTGATTGTAACATGTGTAATTCAGATGAACCCGCGATGGAACTTCCGAGATGTGTAATCTCGGATTCAATGATGGCAGCAGTTGGCTCGATAACGTTTTTATTCTTTGAAAGATTGCATACTTCATTTTTCAGGTCATATATTTGTTCGGATTGATTTCGTTATAATTTTTTCAAGTATAATTTTCTTTTAAGAATACCGACGATAACTCACTTACAATTTCCATTCTCATGGCGACTAAGTTATTCTTGGTGATAAGAATATTGTCAGAGGAATATGATAGGTTTTATCACAATTATTACAATTAATAAAATCAACGCATCAATCTATTTTAGCAGAACACTGGGAGCAGCCGATTCCTCGACCGCGCGGTATGATACCTTGAAGTTACTTATTTTTCACGTTACTTACGCCGAAAAAAATTTCCTCATGCTCAAATATAATTAGCATATTCATATTCAAATAAATTAAATAATAATCATTAATAAGGAGTATGAGCTATGGTAACAGAAAGTTCTAGAAATGAATTAACTCGCAAAGGTATGTCTTGTATGTGTTTTGCACACTCTAGATGGCGCTAGTGTATTATTAATAACTTAATGTCTCTGTGTATAGTGAATATAGATACTTGGCAGATTTAGAGTCAATAGCATACATTGCACTGACAAAAATCAATCAGTTTGAAACTTACGCATGTCTGCAATTTGCCTCTGTGAATAACAAAATCTTGTCGAGTTTATTTGAGTATAGAATTATCATAGAAGACGTATGTTACACTGTCTCGATTTCTAGAGCTTTCTATTCCTTATTAATGATTTTTGGTACAGATCAGCCGAATTAATTTATTTGAACTTAAATATATAATAAACAGAGGTATGAGATTCCCAACGAAATCTCCGACCCTTATATGTTAAATCAATTTTGGGTCAATTCTGTATCTCGGGGCCATAATAGTTTATCTGGAGAATTTTTTAAATTCTACGCTTCTAAATCTTTCTGTCAGTTCGAAGAAACAAGATCATCCCCTCTGGTGGATGAATCAGTGGTTGTTAAATATGTATATATCAAGTTCTATTGTATTGATATATCTTATGAATATGAAAAAATTGAGAGGTGTCAAGGGACACCCGCATAGAACGAAGTTCCTTTCGATTAATTAGTGAAGGAAATAGAATAAAATTTTATTTTTTTTGTTATAATTATATTTTTTTATTATCAACGAAAATAATGTGATATTAACTTAATAAGTAGGCTCAATTTTATTAATAATTGGCTTGTGGTAACTGAAGTTGAAAACATATGTTTGGGATTCTATTTTATTTAAATGTCTTGAAAAAATTGCATCGATGGTAGTATTATATTTTGTTGTTGATTCTGTTGGATTATTGTATATTCTTAAATCAAATTCTTCCTCTAGAAACTGTAGCAATGGTTTTGATTTTTCAGTACTGAAGTTGATGTTAAAATTACCGGCCAAAATGAGTGGATGTTTATCTAAATTTTTGTTGTATCTGCTAAGCGTTTGAGATACATCTTTAGAATATTTTAGCAGTGCTCGATGAAACTCTTGAATATCTATTAATTTGTTATTTGGTGAGACATATATGACTGCCATGATTAAAGTAACGCCGTTTTCCATTACACACCCTGCTGCGCATAAATCTGCAACACTTGTACGTCTTACGTGCAAGTCCTGAATATTGTTTATAATGACCGACATATTTGGTGGTACAAGATTGGTCGCCTCATTTGTGTTGTGATAAATCGCAACTCCACCTGAACGAACAAAATCACGTTTAAAGAGAGCTATACAATTAAAATTCGGTATATCACATTCTTCTTGATTGTCCAACCATGTCTCGGATAATAACAAAATATTCGTTTTTTCTGTAACAGAGTCGATTAAACCAGCTGAATGTTTACGAAGGCTTTGGACATTGAACGTACACACTGAAATGCCTTTATCTCTAGTGTAATGGAATCAATGACTGATTTTGCCTTCCTTTCAAGCTTATTTAATGACAATCTCTGAAACTCTTGTACTAGAGATATTGTTGATGAAGCTTGTACTCGATTATGATGAAATCGAAATTTAGTTTCATCATCATCAAATGTAACGATAAATAAACCTAATACGCTCAACCAAAATAATCGTCGCGACACCACACTGTTTAATGCGAAATAGAAAGACGAAACGAAAATAACTGGTTTGCTTTCTATGAGAGAGAGAGACAGATAGTCGCCGTGCACGCCGCACGGCTTGAAACTATAGCAAAAAGTGTCGTTACAACTTTTGGTCTTAATTTTTTTCGTCTAGCTTCCTTTCGCAACGCGCGATAAGGAACTTCGTTCCAATAAACAGCTGTATTTTGAGCAGATACAGCGTAAGAGGATTATTTTACTGATATCGAAGCGATGGAATGCAGAACAACTCAGTGATTTGTGCCCAAATAAGCATTTTGCCAGTTGTCTCTAAAGTACTTGAAGGGGTTCTGTATAACTGGATGGTTGAACATTTCGAACAGTTTGGAGTGCTCCCTGAACTTCAGTTCGTGGTTATGAAAGCTGTACATTTGCCCTTCTCAATATAACGGATGACATTTTAGCAGCATCGGATAATGGTTTTGATACCGTGCTCATCTTACTCGACTTCACCAAGATTTTTGATACGATATCGCATGAATTGATGTAACGTAGCTATATTAACATCAGTGGGATTCTCTGGGGATGCAGTATCATTGTTCAGAAGCTACCTCTCTTGCAGAACTTAATATCAATGGTTCTTTGTAAGATCTTTCACATGCATCTGCCGATATTTCACAGGGTTCACTCCTGGGACCCCTGTTATTCTTTATTCTTATTCATTGTTTTCGGGAATTCATGAAATTTGTAAAGTAGATTTTTACGCTGATGATACACAACTTCATTTTAGCTGTGACACTGACGCTGTAGATGAGAGAATGAAAAAATTAATCAAGATCTTGCATTCATTAAAAAAATATATCAGAAGAATCTGCCGATGAACGTCGGTAAATCTTGTGCTATTCTTTTTGATACGTAGACATTGTGTAACGAGTTGGGTGAAACTGTAACGGTTACGACTATAATAGTATACTCTTATTACGTAATAATGATATTACAGATAATAGCTGGAATTGATTCTCCGCAACCACTACAGATTCAAATTCAAATAAATCTCTTGAAAACATTTAGAATCTAATTTTTTAAAAACATGCACTAGATAACTTTGTATCACTTTATAGACATATACTGCTCTGTCAAGAAAGTACCGGGAATTTTCAATTAAAACAACATTTTTACATTTAATCGTCAAAATTTATTGGGTCGCCTTCAAAATAGGCTCAATTTGCTCCAATACATCTATGCCAACGGCACTTCCAGTTATCGAAACATTTTTTATAGGCGCTTTCCGGGATGGACTTTAGCTTTCGCGCCGAATTTTGTTTTATGGCTTCAATCGACTCAAAACGGGTGCCACGAAGGGGCAATTTTAGTTTTGGGAAGAGGAAAAAGTCGCAGGGAGCCAAATCCGGCGAGTACGGTGGTTGCTGAAGCACGTTTATTGAGTTTTTGGCGAGAAAGTCAGTCACAATCGTAGCTCGGTGAGAAGGCGCGTTATCGTCATCCAAAATCCATGAGTTGTTCGCCCACAAATTTGGCCGCTTCTTACGGATACGCTCACGCAAACGTTTCATAACGCCTAGGTAATACTCCTTGTTTACCGTCTGACCCTCTGGAACGAATTCGTAGTGCACCACGCCACGGATATCGAAGAAAACAATGAGCATCACCTTCATTTTCGAGCGGCTTTGGCGTGGTTTTTTCGGTTTCGGCTCATTTTTTGCCACCCATTCCGATGATTGCTGGCTTGTTTGCATATCGTACTCGTAGACCCAGGTCTCATCACCAGTTATAATGCGTTCCATGAATGTAGAATCGGAATTACAGCGATCCAGCATGTCTGAAGCAACCTGTTCGCGATGACGTTTTTGAAGAAAATTCAGGTCTTTCGGTACGAGTCGTGCGGCCACCTTTCTCATGCCCAAAATATCAATCAAAATCGTACGTGCGGACTCGTGGGATATTTTAAGATCATGTGCTATCTCTCTCAAGCTGGTACGACGGTTTTCCAGCACCCTTTCCTTAATTTTATCGACGTTATCTTCGATCGAAGCCGTCGATGGGCGACCACTTCACGACCGTCCTTGAAGGCTCTGTACCACTGATATGCACGAGTTTTCGATAGAGCATTATCACCAAAGGCCTTTTGCAACATTTTCAATGCATCGGCACACGAAAATTCATTTGCAACACAAAACATTAAACAAATTCTTTGCTCAACGTAATCACCCATAGTAAAAATCGGCTCGCACTCTGAGATCGACTGACTTAATCAGCTGTTGCATACACACTAGTAGACAGATCCTGCTCAGGCTTGGCATAGTAATTAAGGACAGTGGTACCAACCTAGGAAAAGAAATTTTTACCTGCCTCATTGCCCCGCCAGATTTAAATCGATAATTCCCGGTACTTTCTTGACAGAATGTATAAAAAATAATCAGTAAAAAATACATGAATCCCTTTTTTTCACCAACCACTTTGCAACAAAAAACCATTTTTTCGATAGGTATGGCCTATACAAAAATTAGGTTATATCACAGAAATATATAACGGAAGAAGATACGACATAGACTCAGCATTAGAAAACTGCCACGCGCATGTGTGATAATACAAAGAAATTACTCAAAAAAAATATATATATTGAAAATCTACTATGAAAAACTTTTTTGAGTATTACAGATAATAGCTGGAATTAATTATCCGGAACCTCTACAGATTTAAATCTAAGTAAATTTCTGGAAAACATTTAGATCGATTTCAATTTCGTGATCATCCCCTTAGCGGAATGTCAACCGCTTCAAGAATCTTAAGCGGACATAGACTGATACATAATTTTGAAGGTTTTGTAATTCTATATGAGCATGCTGAAAAAATATTCCTTCCTGTTAGTGTTAGAAGTGATGGGCAAAATAAATTAACTGGTCGACACGTTCATGAATTTGGAAAACAAATTACTTACAATAAATGAATGATATTCCTGCCATGTTTTTCGTTCAAAATTCTTGCTATTCATCTTAAATTTTCATAATTTTTAAAATAGAGAGCGACTTTATCTACCCTCTCTGAAGTCGTTTGAACCATGCTGACTTAAATTTTCGAAAAGGGCAGAAAACTTCTGATAAACGATTGAAAATACTTATCCAATTATCCAATGACTATTGAGCTAGTGTGAAGAAGAATCATCTCTGGTCCCACCGGAAGTGCTCAAAATATTGATAGAAACAGTGACTGAGAACTGAATTACTTTCAATAGAAAAATAACAAACTAATTCAACATTTTAATACTCGTTCTTTCAGATACTCAACCACTTAATTCAACACACTCATCACTTTCAACAAGTTCGCACTCAAACGAACGCCTAACAGTAATTTTTCAGCGTATTCATGAATAGAACTGTAAAACCTTCAAGCTGATGTGTCGTAAACCCTATTTGCATTTAAGATCATTAGATGGTCGCAACCCCACTTGGGGTGATGATATTATAGTTACGAATTATCAATAAAAATTTGTTGCCTGTAAAGTCGGTATACGGGCGAAAGTTTTACGTGACAACGACTTTGAGTGGTAAAATAATTTTAATGTGAATATTCATTCGTATAGTAGGAAGAAGGATGAAATAATAGTAACAATTTAAAACATTTATTTATACAAAGAATTATATTTAAAACATTAATTTATACAAAGAATCTCGCACTGAATTTCATATTAACAAAATTTTATTTATCAATCAGTTGTTATAAGTTATTAATAAATTTAACTTGTTTTACATTGTTATAAATATAAAAACTAAATTTAAAAGTTAGAACATTTATTTAAATCACATTAATTGTTAATATCAATCGATTTTAATTCAAAGTGTATTTTCTAAAAGGAGAAAACTAATTCACATTTGATCTTTGAATTTGTAAATCGCGCGCTTACGACCTTGCGCAGTGATTAGTCGTCTCGGTTTGAATGTTTGAAAGTTTCGATTTGACAGGTTGGAGGTTAAACATTGTTATTTCAATTTTTTACATAGCGAGTCGCGCTCATTTTTTCAAGTTAAACAAATTATTATTGGTTGAGAAACGATTTCTACTACTTTTTTGATTGAAAACTACCACAACATTGTGATTACTACAACATAACCTATTCACTTATGTCTTAGTCATTTATTTCATCATGTTATATTATCAGTCTGAAATTATTTACCTTTGCTGTTTGAATTGTTGCGATGGACGAAACTACCTTCACACTATCACTACACAATCGTTTTACAATTAACTGGCAACGTGTAAACTTGTATGCAGGCGCCTAAGCGAAATAGAAGCGCAAGACATGAACCGGTGTGTATGCCTATCTCTCTCACTCTCTCTCGCTCTGTCTCTCTTGCTCTTAGGCGGGCTAACTGTGCTCGAGTGGAAGGGATGCGTGCCTTTCACTTTTTATGTCTGTCTCTCTCGCTCTTAGGCGGGCTAACCATGCCCGAGTGGAAGGGACGCGTGCCTCTCACTCGCTCTCATTGTGAGCGCATAACGTGAGCGGAGCCTAACGCAGTTTCTTGAAGTGTCACCCGGCAAACCAATTTATAAGACGTTGTCACGTCAAAAAACACTTATTCCACCACCCCCTTCCCCTCGAAATAAAAATTGACATTTCCAGCGTTTTCCGAAAACTATCTGGTAGCACTGTTTAGTGTGGACATCCCGAAAATTAAAATATATGTATGAATATAAATCGATTCTATTGTGAACTTTAAGCATTTTGCTCAAGCTCATGTTCTAAAGCTCCCGAGAGTTCTGCTAAGGTTCTTCAAAGAAAGTAGAGTTAGCTGAACTGAACAATTCCATTAGGTCGTGTTCAAGCATAATAGTTCAACCACTTTTACGATTACCGTAAAATAATTTCATAAATTGATAACGGTTAATAAAGTTAATACATACCTTTCCGACTAATGAGCAAGAGAGGCTACTGAGGGCACAATTTCTCTAAATGTTGAGACTGAGTTCTGAAACAAAATTTATGATATAATATCCATAGAATCGCAATTGCATAGATTTGAATCTTCTCAAGAAATTGGTCTGAGAAAGTCTCATATCTAGCATTGTTGAAATTATTTCATTGAGAAGAATCATAGCTATTTCAATATAATTAATTGATAGAAATCAATATAGGAAATACATAATTAGTGTACAACGTATTTCTATCATGTACAGGCCAACACAATTCGAAGTAAGAAATATAACAATAAACATTAATTTTATTATTAGCTTTATTAATACAGGCATAAGGGTTAAGGGAGTCTCATTTCCTCCCAAGATATTTTCATGAAATTCATCAAAATAAAATTGAGACGAGCGTCGCAACTATCTGAGCATTTTGAAATGTCAGATAGAAATATTATCATTTATTGTAAGATTGAGCGGCTTTCATAAAATCTATGTTTTTCTTTAATGTTAAAATTCTTTCATGGAATAAAAAATCATCGATACTATTAACGTACTGTATATGTGTACAATCTCTATATCCACTCAGTTAATTCGTTTTACATACAGGATATCATACTCCAAAATTTGAAGGTACCCTGATTTAAATTTAAACTCCTTTATACACTATTTAAAAAAAGAACAGATATAACAATTTCTGAATAATTGATCATACAAGTTTGTCCACATTATTCCGGCTTCTTTTTTTATTATTCCATTGTTAAGATTGTTTTTTTATTTGTGTAGAATACCCGACAGTTTTTAGTTTTTCTATCATGTACTACTCTGTCAAGAAAGTACCGGGAATTTTCAATTAAAACAACATTTTTACATTTAATCGTCAAAATTTATTCGGTCGCCTTCAAAATAGGCTCCATTTGCTCCAATACATCTATGCCAACGGCACTTCCAATTATCGAAACATTTTTTATAGGCGCTTTCCGGGATGGACTTTAGCTCTCGCGCCGAATTTTGTTTTATGGCTTCAATCGACTCAAAGCGGGTGCCACGAAGGGGCAATTTTAGTTTTGGGAAGAGGAAAAAGTCGCAGGGAGCCAAATCCGGCGAATACGGTGGTTGCTGAAGCACGTTTGTTGAGTTTTTGGCGAGAAAGTCAGTCACAATCGTAGCTCGGTGAGAAGGCGCGTTATCGTCATGCAAAATCCATGAGTTGTTCGCCCACCAATTTGGCCGCTTCTTACGGATACGCTCACGCAAACGTTTCGTAACGCCTAGGTAATACTCCTTGTTTACCGTCTGACCCTCTGGAACGAATTCGTAGTGCACCACGCCACGGATATCGAAGAAAACAATGAGCATCACCTTCATTTTCGAGCGGCTTTGGCGTGGTTTTCTCGGTTTCGGCTCATTTTTTGCCACCCATTCAGATGATTGCTGGCTTGTTTGCATATCGTACTCGTAGACCCAGGTCTCATCACCAGTTATAATGCGTTCCATGAATGTAGAATCGGAATTACAGCGATCCAGCATGTCTGAAGCAACCTGTTCGCGATGACGTTTTTGAAGAAAATTCAGGTCTTTCGGTACGAGTCGTGCGGCCACCTTTCTCATACCCAAAATATCAATCAAAATCGTACGTGCGGACTCGTGGGATATATTAAGATCATGTGCTATCTCTCTCAAGCTGGTACGACGGTTTTCCAGCACCCTTTTCTTAATTTTATCGACGTTATCTTCGATCGAAGCCGTCGATGGGCGACCACTTCACGACCGTCCTTGAAGGCTCTGTACCACTGATATGCACGAGTTTTTGATAGAGCATTATCACTAAAGGCCTTTTGCAACATTTTCAATGTATCGGCACACGAAAATTCATTTGCAACACAAAACTTTAAACAAATTCTTTGCTCAACGTAATCACCCATAGTAAAAATCGGCACGCACTCTGACATCGACTGACTTAATCAGCTGTTGCAAACACACTAGTTGACAGATCCCGCTCAAGCTTGGCATAGTAATCAAGGACAGTGGTACCAACCTAGGAAAAAAAAATTTTACCTGCCTCATTACCCCGCCAGATTTTAATCGATAATTCCCGGTACTTTCTTGACAGAATGTATACTCTAAAACAAACTTAAATAAAAATACAAAATGCTCACATGCTGAAAGTTAAAATGAAATATGCAAATGTTTCTTCAAACATAAATAACCATTACTATTGCAATAACCACCACCTGTCCAAGGCCTTCTTGAAACCATTGACGCTTAAAACCTGGGCCACTTCAGCAGAAATTCGATTTCAAACGTTAAATACTCTGTTTGCCAGGAAGATTTGAAGCAGGGATGTCTAAAAGTCTTTTTCCTTCAATTTGTAATGTGTGTAGACTCTAAGATTATTTTATTTACTCAGATATAAACGTCGAATCTCCTCTCCAAAACCACCACGAAGGGAGCGATGAGTAACTAGAAGATCACTTCCATCGCGGCAATTCCTGGAGCTAGGGAGGTTAAATATTTTCTCTCTGCCTATGTGGCCAACGTATACATATGGAAATGTACAGCAGTTTAACCTATATGCCCCTCATCTCTTGTTCTTATTGACGATATCTTCATTATTTTTTCTTGATTTACTTAATTAATTAACGGTTTTATATGAACTATTAATATTTCGATTTTCCGTCAAATATGTGGATGTCAGTTCAGATTATCGTCCTATTTACGCTAAGCAAATATGGTTTTCATGTTTTATTCTAATTTGTGAGTAAACTAATGAAATGGATTATTTTTATTGAATTTTATTCAATAGTTTGTCGATAATTCAAGAATCAGGACTGGACCTTTTAGAAGCACTAGAGATTAATCGGTATCATAAAAACATATTTTACTTAAAGACCAGACAGATTTAAACCGAATCCGTTATTGAATTTTTTTGGAATAAATTCTGAAAACTTCCAAATTAAACCTTCATGTTATCACGTTTTTTTTTGCTCAGACTTGATTTTTTAAATGTAGTGAGTTAGCATACTCACCTAATGAAGTCAAAATGTAATTGGCGAATCAATATATATTTAAATATATATATATATATATATATATATATATATATATATATATATATATTTATATATATATATATACATATTTATATATATATATATGTATATATATATATATATATATATATATATATATATATATATATATATATATATATATATATATATATATATGGTTGTAGAGTGGGCTTCTGACAAAGCTTACAATCAGTTGTAATGGGCAACCATCTTTATTTATCTTTGGGAGGAAATAGATTCTGGCAGCTACGCCGTTATTGCATTTCAGATACTTATACCCATTAATGCTGTTTTTCTCAGTTGTGAAAAGTTGGGTTATGACTTTATGATTTTATTAAGTTTGTTCTGAACAGTTATTGTAGGATCGAAGTTTAGTACCTATTATTGTATACTGAATTGTCCTCAAGCATAGCTCTGGCTGAGTTTACATAATGAAATTACTGTTCAAAGATACCATGTTCGTTCTTTTTAGAGCCTTGATGATGATGTTAAATACGTCGAAACTTGTAGGCATTTATAAAATTGGTTTTTCCATGAATTTTAGTCTCCAGCCTTCACATCTTAGAAAAATTCTTCATAAACATTTTCACGGTCGTCATCATTCTACCATACAAATGAAATTCTGGTATACAAAACTCTTCAAATAATATTTCATGCAAACAGACCACTCCATAAACAGGTGAAAAATTAAATAATATTTAAATGAGGTTATTTTGATTTTCACAATTTTTATTGTTATGTTTACAACAATTGTTTCGCTATCACAGTAGCATCATCAGGCAGGTTTACATTTCGAATAACTAAGCTTGTTTCCGAAATTCGTTGCTATTTATATTACAGTTAATACAATAAATTTTTATTGAGCACTAAAACCCAGAAAAGGGACTCTGCAAATTCCAGCCTATCTGAATATATTTAGCAGAGGTGAGTTATTTGAATCTAATTTTTCGTTAAGTAATATTCCAATTTTATTGTGTTCATTTATCTCTAGGGATTCTAACAGGTTTGAAGTTTTAAGGCATAACTTTTACTTTCTATATGTTGAGTTTCAAAATTAGGGTTGAAAGTATGTCCTGTTTCTAACAAATGGTTAGAACTGTGGAATTACTTTTATTATTGAGGAAACTCTCCAAATGTTGACCAATTCTATGTCGGAAAGTTCTTCCAGTCTCCCCTATGTAAACCTTTGGGCAATCATCGCAGGTTAACTTATAAACCCCCGATTTATCATTTTTATGTGTACAGTCTTTATTATTTTTAATGAATTTCTCAAGTTTGAATAGGTTTTAAATTAAGTTCTTAAATCATATTTATTTTGAGGTATAGAGCAATTTTCTCAGAAATACCTTTAGTGTATTTTAAGGATGTGTATTTAAAATTTTCTTTTATATTAGGACATACCATTTTTAAAGCTATTTCATTATTTTTATTCATCAACATTTTGTCTATCAACGTAGGATCATAGTCATTATTAATAGCTATTTGTTAAATTATGGTAAGTTTTGAAATATAATTTTCCCGATTCATAGGAATACTAACTAATCTATGGATCATACAATCGAATTCTGATAATTTTTGATTCAATTGATTGTTTGATTTATTGTGAATAAAAGAATACATATAAGTTGGTTTGTGAAATATTGAAAAAGCATGTGAATTATTTATTGGAATATTAGTTAAATCAAGAAAGTTAATAAAATCATTATGTTGGGTTTCCATAGTGAATTATATTGAAGTATCCTTCAATATGACGATGCTGCTGTGATAGCGAAACAATTGTTGTAAACATTACAATAAAAATTGTGAAAATCAGAATAACCTTATTTAAATATTATTCAATATGTATTTTCACCAAGTAAGGACTGATTCAATTCAAAATTCAATAGGTAAAAAATTATTCCATAGAAGCTATTTTACTTCCTTTCATACTTGAATTTCATTGTTCATCTTTTCTCGAGATAATGGACATCTGGACAAAAATAAAACATGGTTGATAACAAAAATAGCTCCATAATTGCTCACAAAACTAAAAATCTTTCAGAAACGTATATGAATGAGAAATAACATCAGTTAATTGCATTACAAAATCAGAAAACCTCTCAAAGTCCCCAGTAACTAAAATAATTTTACTTATTCTGCTCACTTTGTCGTTCTTCGTGTAAATATCTCACAATTTTATCGATTTAAACATAAATAACTATTGAGAAAAGAAAAAGGAGACAGAGTATCCTGCTTTTCAACAATTGGTTCTTGATACAACACAATCTGTTTTACTTCGCTGTGAATGGAAACGGAAACTACAGTTGAACAAAGATAAATTTTCCCGTCGAACTATAACTTGAACTCGCTTTCAGGATCTTTGCAACAACACAAAAGGAAAGTGAAATACATTCAATCTGGACTCAAGTGAATCATTGTGGCAACGAGGAAAGCCTTTTGTTTTAGACGGAGCAGGGTTTGCTCGTCCTGAAGTTGCTATCTTGTGCAATTAATTTTCGAAAATGTACAATCATACATTCATCAGTTCTAATGCTAGGTCCTTAAATATTTTATAATGAAAGTCACGAATGTATTCGCAATATGCGATATTCCTTCGGTAGAATTAATATCAATTCATTCATCGTCAAATCAAATAATTCTAATAAATGCAAATTCAAGAAAATTTTTTATTTTTTTGCACTCTATTCATGTGTATGTAAGGTAATAATTTAAAATTCGATTGGCGCTTGTCCTCGCAATATTGGTATCATATCAAATTTTTCATTATACGTGCCCAAGTTTCCACAAAAAGTAGGATCAGTAGCAAAAGTATGACGCAAACCAGATGCCTACTTTCCGACCTTATAATATGGAGTTCACTCAATTCGAGACGTTTTGCTAAGTAGTATTGGGCCAAGTGCCAAGCTTACCATGGAAGCTAGAGAAGAGCACGTGCTCCAACAAATTTGAGAGAAACAAATTCTTTTAGAATGGAAGTAAGGGTAATCGGACTAATCTCCGATATTCACTTCTTCCGCACTTCTTCTGTTTCTACTAACGAAACAACTTATAAGCGAACAAACTTGATGCCTCCCGTAGGTGTTCGAACCATAAACGTCTAGGATAATAATTCTATGATTCTAAAGATGTGTTAAGTCATAGATAAACTATAGTAAAGGGTGCATAAGTTATCTCGAGCCAAAGTTCACAAGGGGATTCTACAGACAATTTGCAAAACAAAAGTTTTTATAGAGTATGATCTAAATTTTTTTCGTGGTAATGTTATTAAAGATTCCACTATTTCATCACAAAAAATTATTGATTTTTCTGCCACCTTCTCTAATGCAGAGCTTACATCATTTTCGGATAGAAACCACAACCCCCAACGTTGCCTTAGCATATTGCCGCAGTTTCAATTCTGCCACTTTCAGAAATCTTTTGGACAATGACATGTTGGATTTATTGAAAGAAATGCCTCAAACCAACGGCTCCAACTTTGGTTTCAAATGGACGGATGTCCAGCACACAATAGTAGAATAGTTATAGAATGGATGGAGGTTCATTTTGAATGAAAATGTATAGAAAGATTGAGCTCTATTAGATGGCTTATTCGAAGACACGATCTTTAACCCTTCGTCCTTGTAGGTGTTTTCAAAGAAATGATGGTGTATAATACCCCAATTCATATTTGTGATCAGCTTATCGCAAGTATTGAGTACATAACTGCAAACGTATTTCATCTGGAATGTATTTAACATAGGTATTTATATATTTTTTAATTCACTTGTATTCTAGAGGTCGCGAAAGAATTGAAATAAATAACCGAAGCAAACTATCCCTTACTTTTATTATTCGAAAAAGTTACAATAGATTAAGAAGCTCCAAAGAACAATTGAAGTCAATCACTAAAGTTTCAACGTTATCTGTAAAAATGAAGATAGATATATTTTAGACAATCTAACTTGGCAAACTTATAAAAAACTTTAAGATTTAATCTTTCTGTCACTGCGCACGCATTGGGGTACTAGAGTTGAAAAAATAATACTGACGTCAATCTATTAATTTATGCTGAACATTCTTTCACGGAATTCTCAATACCAACGGATTTTGTTGTTACATAGCTCACACAGAAAATAGCTTCATAATGTTTAAGTGCTTTAATTAACTCATTCTAATTCCGCCACCTGTGATATCATTAATTGGTTTCATTGATGAGCATTGTCAAATATACAATTATAAATGCACGAAAGTCTTTTTTCAAAATTTTGCAGGAAAGTTTAGATGAAAAGTATTTATAAAATTGTTAAGAAAATATATTGAAAATATCTTTGAAATCCCACCAAGTGCGTTCCAAATAACACAAAAAATTATCTTCAACATTGCACAAAATCTTTTCCTCAGTTGCGTATACCTACTTAGTCCCCAGTATTCGAAATTATCATTTTTCGACCTTGAGGTTCCATAACTGATTTCAAAACTAACTGGAGGAATAGATTTCATTGCATACATAAATTTATTCCCAGTATTTATAGCATGATACACATGATTTTTACCAATCGTTTCGATTACTGTATCCTTCGTCGGTGATTGATTATATGCTCTCAAACGTCTAATGATCACTTTTCAAACAAGTTTTTTAGATTGAAAATACAATAATAGGATGGTACTCTTGAAAGAGAATCACGTACCACATATTCCTTTTACACTTTTCGGGAATAAAAGAATTGCTTGGTACCTTTTTGAATTCTTCTGTGTAATTGATTGACGTTAATTAATTAATATGCAAATTCTAGAATAGGCATACTTCAATGGGGATTGAGAGAGATGTAATTGACTTCAACTGATTTATTTAGAGACTAAATACATATATTACACTGCACAATTTTGAATAATTTCACCCAAAAGTCTATGGAAATATTGCGATGTATTTTTATCTGTATTTGTGGTGAAACCACTAGGTACCTTGTTCGTGGAGATCGTTGGGCTTTTTCACCGTTGTTCACTTTCACTGGTTTCACCTTTGGGTTCACTGTTCGGTTCTCTTTGTACTTGTAGTACAAGTATATAATATAGATAAAACAATCACTTATCGTGTTATCATATGGGGGTGTTTCTTGAGAAGTTAAAAGTGAATTCGAATATAAACTTGTTCAAGAGCAAATAGTGAGAGAGAACGTGTGATAGGAACTTATTTGTTCAAAGAGCAGAGAGAAATCGAGAGAGAATATGTGATTATAAATCATTTATTCAGAGAGGGAGTGTGTGTGAATGTTGCGAGACCTTTCGGTCGAAGCACAAAGAGAGGTACTGTGTGTATTTTTAGGCAGTATGCCAACGAGACCGTCGTTGTGTGTTTAGCGCGGGCCCAAGAAGAGGCCCGCAGATAGAATTTTACCCCAAATTTCGAAACGACATTCGCCTGAATGTTTTTTCGGGTCTGATTTTTAAGGGTTCTACGAAAAATATGATGGACAAATATTTTCGATCTTAAGTTGATGTGCAGGCCTAAATTCTTGCCAAACACCATACTGCGTTCAATTTTGGAGAAATCCAACAGGGATTCAATTTGGTCTAAGAGTTCTTTTGCGGTTGGATACTATCCGGACATATCATTTTGAAAAATGAGTCTGGTGCAACTGTTACTGAATGGATTGTGCTACAAAGCTACGATTTATTAATTTTTATGGCCTGAAATGAAAGATATTGATGTGGACGACGTTTAGTTATCGAGGATATACAGCCGCAAATGTGCGAATGGGTCATGGAAAATTTCATGAAAAGAATATGGTGCTGCAACCGTAGCCGTAGGGGTCATTTGACAGATAACGTTTTCCATTATTAGTGGCGGATCTTACTGCTCACAATTAAATGACCATCCATTGATTTCTCTCAGAATATACTCGGTTTTTCTAATAAGGAAATGAAACCTCTTATTGGAAAACCTCTTATATTTTTTTATGTTTCAAATTTATTGCTTAAGTTTATCTCCTTAAATTTGACCCTTTTCATGACAATGAGAATATGTTTGCCGCCAATTCAACCTGATTTTCATGATTCTCTCGAGAAGAGCGAGGTCAAATTCATACTCGTAACCTGAAATACGCCCCTACAAGCCTGCGGGATTGTGTGAAATGAAGAAATATTTTCAATGTAATTCTAACAGATGTAACTCATTGTACTTATGTGTGGACCAGCGACAAATGCATCTTCAACTTGACGGTAGAGTGAATGAATAAAATTCATTATTACTACCGATAATAGCTGGATTAATTCTCCGGAATCTCTACAGATTTTAATCTAAATAAATCTCTTGAAAATATCTGAAACTAAATTTCAAATATGCCTTGTATAACACTGTATCACTTTGTAGATATATATATATATATATATATATATATATATATATATATATATATATATATATATATATATATCTGATGCATCAGCATGAGCTGATAATGCTAATTAATTAACTAATTAAGAATCAAAGCAAACATAAAGTATTGACCATGTGTGATAAAACAGAACGTTTTTTGTATTCTATGATGAATATAAATAATTTGGTCAATACTTCATATTTCCTTTGATTCTTCATTAGTTACTTATCACTTATATATGAATCTCTAAAGTGATACAGTGTTTTCTAGGGCAGGTTTAAAAAGAGATTTATTCAGATCGAAATCTGTAGACGCTCTTGTGAATTAATCCAATGCATCAGCATGAGCTGATAATGCTAATTAATTAACTAATTAAGAATCAAAGCAAACATAAAGTATTGACCATGTGTGATAAAACAGAACGTTTTTTGTGTTCTATGATGAATATAAATAATTTGGTCAATACTTCATATTTCCTTTGATTCTTCATTAGTTACTTATCACTTATATATGAATCTCTAAAGTGATACACTGTTTTCTAGGGCAGGTTTAAAAAGAGATTTATTCAGATCGAAATCTGTAGACGCTCTGGTGAATTAATCCAACTATTATCTGTAATATTCAAAAAACTTTTCGAAGAAAATGTTCAATATATATTGTTAGAACTTCTTTTGTATTAACAGATATGCGCCTGGAGGTTTTTTAATGCTGAGTCTATGTCGTATCTTCTTTCATTATATATGTCTATGGAATACTATTTTTTGCATATGCCATGCATATATAATGTTTAATGAAAGATGATATGTATATTTTTTATTGATTATTTTATGACTATCCAAAGAACTCCTAACTGAAGAGAAGTGGGTAAGAATTCTTCAGGTTCTGAAAAATGTGCTATCTATTTTTCGAAAAGGAAAATAAAAAGACATTTTTTAATTCTATGTGGAACATTTTATAGCGATAGAACTTGTTGTTCCCCAATATCCACTAGAAACAATTATATTAGGTGATGAATTCGAATAATTTGGTCAACACTGTATGTTTCCTTTGATTCTTCATCAATTTATTACCACCACATGTGGTGATACTATATATGTCTATGAAGTGATACAGTGCTATCTACCGCATGTTAAAAGTTTAATTCAAAATATTTTGAAGAGATTCATTTAGATTAAAATCTGTAGAGGTTCCGGAGAATTAATCCTGCTATTATTTGTAATTTTAAAAAAACTTTTCATAGAAAATGTTCAATATATATTCATCATTATTATTCATTTGTTCTTAATTTTTAATTATTAGAATTAACTTACTACTTTAAATTATCGAAGGTATCAAAGTACATCTTTTTTTTGCGACTGCAGTTTCGTTCTTTAAAATATAGTAAGATTTTAGGAAACCTTGTTTCAATTACGATCAATTACGGAATAGGAATAGGCGAGTTCAATATCTGAACGACATAATTCTTAAAACTTGAATCAAGAAGAATGATATGATGTGTACTTTTCAAATTTCAAAATCTTTTCGACCTTAAATCGTTTTCACAATTCATCCCATCATTGACTTCATTTTACTCCACCTTGTATAAGTGCTTGCAAAAGATATTTCTACCTCTCTGGTGAAGAGTCCTATCAATCTCGATATTTCATTGGAAACAACTCCAGTACAAAGGAAGCTTAATTGGAGAAGAAACAAATGAATACCTACGAATAATATGACCCTCCCTTCGTCTCTAACGGAAACGTGGACTGCTCCAACCACCAACGCCACGAAAAGCAATAACACTTCAGAGGCAATATGGCCGTATCATTCGAACCTTAATTAGAACTTTTGATCTTCGCTCGAAGACTTTTCTTGCGCGTAGGGGCTGAAAACGATTTTACCTTGTTGGGTGACATTTCCGGTTTGTTCTTCCGAACTTGGTTGAACGACAATCGGAATTCTTTAATGAGGAATTACAATTCCTGGAGCGTTGCTGTACCTGGTGCATAAAGCGAAAATAATACTAACTTAAATCACTGTAATTTTTATTTGTTCATCAGTGGAAAATAGAGTTTAATAAAGGATATTGGACAAAGGAAATGATTGAAACTTTTTTCAGCGAAATGTCAATATTCGAGAATAATTAGAACTTATATTTATGAGAGTACAGTTGGAAATTTACTGTCACCAAACCATGTCGTACAAGGAGTTGCCCAAATTATAAAGAAAGCTGAGACTGGAAAAAACAAATCAATTTTACAGAACCATAGCAACGCAGAACATAATAATACTTCATTTATAGAATAAATTCCAGGAATTATGATTTATTCGGGAATTGTACAGAAATTTTATTAATAAGCTACACATTTGCTGCAGACATATGGAACTGCCTAATGTTTTCTAGCAAAATAGATAAACAAATAAATTTTCTGGGAAAATTTGACTGCGTCGATATTGCTAAAATGTTTTTTGAATGGTTTGAAACCTTCGGTAGTTGCACAATTTTAGTCACTTCAGCAGTCGAGCAAGATGGAACTGTTCGGTGAACCAGTATTCTATTCAATAGGAGAGTATTTTTACTTATCGTTGAATTGTTTGAGAAATGGGAGCATACTTATAGCCCCGCCATGCCTCGTTCATCTCTACGACTGAAAGCTAAATATACGGACGCTCATAGGAACTTTGAGCTGCGATATATGCAATGCTTATAGTTTTAATACCAAATGAGTTTTGTTTTTTGAGCATGTCGCCTGTGTCCATATAACTCTTATTTATTGTCGATTTGACCGGAATATTTTGACATTTTTAACTTATTAATGTTGAAAATTTCGTTCAATGGAAAATAAACATTGACAGAAAAAGGTAAACCTCTTACGGACATCAATTTAGAAACTTCCATCTTGAGTTGGAAAAAATCTTATGAAAGACAATTTAACCTGCATAGGGCGTGGTCTAGGATTCGAAAAATCGGGGGGCGGTGAGCTCACATAAAATGTTATTTATTTATTTTATTTTTCAATGTTCCATTATATTGAAACACCCTACTGAGTGTTTTTAATAATTTAAGAAATGCGGAAAAATAACGAAAATGAAAAATATATGGATAGTGTTAATTTTATTCAAAATTAAAAATAAATGTCATTCTTAAGTATTTATTTCTGAAGTAAAGCCAATGGAATACCATTTCAAAGATATTTTGTTCATTTAAATCATTCGGAATTGTCTTCCTTGAATTCTGTGGCAGGTAGGGATGAGCACGCTAAAAAGCATTCTGCACATAATGATTTTGCTTGACTCACGCATATTCCTCTGTGATATTTTTGACAAGAGTAGTTCAACAATCGCCGTCTACCTGTTTTCATCGTGCAATCGCAGCATCTCGAATTTTTGCGGGGGACTGGGGGTGATTTTCGACAATCATCATAGGAGAAGAATCCCTTCAAATGAAGTTTCAAGGAGGTGTGAAGTCCAGATGACAATTGTTTCCTTCACTGAAGTTCTTGAAGACACAGTTCATTTGACAATGCTTTGATGAAACTTATTCGGAGCTTTGACTCGATTTTATTTCCGTGATGAATCATAAGGGAATTGATTCGACCTAGATTCATGAGTGTATAAAAGTACCATCGGCCAAGGCTGCGTATTTCGCTGCAGGCTGTATGTGGCAACCATTTTGTCAGCAGTATCAACACCATTTTTGTGACCACTCTAGTAAGTAATAATCTCAGGTTTTGACTGCACTCCAGTACTTTCATCGATGGCTTCATTTTCGTGTATTGATGAAACGAGTATCACACATTCGTTTTTGCGAGGGACATAGGACGTCAAAACTCTTCTGTCATTGAAACCGAAAATACTGGAATATTGGTCTCTCCCTTTTGTGTTAACGAAAGCAGCTGGTAGAGTTCTTTTTTTCTTCCTCACTGTACCCTCATATGACACTTTCTGCTTTCTCAATTCATTGATGAGTGAAGATTCAGAGAACCAATTATCCGCAGCAATGTTGCGACAAGTTTCCAACACACTTCCTGCCATTCTCATTACAACATCTCTCACCTTATTTTTCAACTGATACGGATCATCCGGTTGCTTCAAAAGGTAAACCTCTAAATTTAGGGTGTGAATCATTCTCCCATCTACAAGGCAGCATTTTGTCGATTGTGACAGTTTCGCCAGAATTGTAGCACTCCTGGAAGTTTTTGACAAACATCTCGAAAACATAACGAACTGCGGCAAACCGATCAAGCTCTTCCTCTCATTCCTTAGAGTTATGTCGTCGAAACGAAGACAACGAAGTAAAAACTTGAATCTCTTCATATTCATGACAAGTCCAAATTTTTCGATACCATCACCATTGTTCCAATAGTTCTTCAAGAAATAAGTGATTCTATTCCAGTTCGATGAGATCTATGTGTTGCACGTCCCTCTCCCGGCCAGAATTATCTTCCGCCGAATCAATGTGCTGATTTCTGTACTTCACATTTATTTCAAGCATTTTATCTGGAAATAAATTCTTCCAAAATTCTGGCGGAGTTGTGGCATTCTTGGCAGCTCCTTTCACTCCAGAAAAGGAAGTGTTATGTTTCTCACAGCGCCTTTTTATTGTCCTTGTCATTGATTTCGTCGACGTTCTCTGGGTTAGTCAAGTCAAACATTTTTCTACTCATTTTGAAGATTCTGCGATGGAAAAAGAGAAAAAATTTGAAGAACAAAATATTTAATTGGGCGTGGTGAGCCGGATAGGTACATTTCCTATTTTTTCAATATTTTACTACATAAAAAAAACAGCATCATTTGAGGGGGGATGGTCTTGATGCATAAATAAAACATTTTCTCTAGCAAAAAGTTATAAATGCTTGCCTTGTTTCTGTAACGTATACAAGCGCGTTGAGTCCGATGGTCTTCTTGATGACCGATAGGGTTCAGAATCGGGGGCTAAAATCGTCTAAAATAGTTGGATGACTATTGGGATGGATGGTCCACTACCTCAATACTGTCCATAGAAACACAAGAAAACCGAAGCGTGAGTGGTGCAAAAAAACATTTGTGACAGTGTTTTTCCTGCATTTGAGGGACAAAATTAAAAACATGAGAATTTGAAAATCAACATGCACAACCAAATGGAATTTTGTATTAGGAAACGACACTATTGAAGAGCAACATGATTCATCGTGTTTTTTTAATATTCAAAAAACGATGGAAAAGTCGTACAGGATAGGGATGCTTTTTCAAAAATTATAGAAATTATGGCAAAAGATTTTATGTTACTTTCGAATTGGCTCTTTCCGGTCCCGATGAAAGAGACTGACCTGAAAATCTTGGAATTTTTCGTCGGTTCCTTATTTTTTCCGCACAACTTGATAAAGTATTAGCTGAACATTTGAATAAATATACAGTCTTCACAGGCACTTCAAAAGAAATTCAAAATAAATTATTCGGTTATTTAAATATTTCAAAAATTTCAAAAAATTTTAAAAATATTAAAATAAACATTCATTATAATGAATGTTTATTTTATATGTCATGATATAAGTGGTACTTATACGACATTATTTTAATTTTTTTTTCAGGAGTTATAATCATTAAATATAATCTTTTGGAATTAAATATGTAGAAGGCTAATTTTAAAAAAAATTTTAAAATTTTTTAAAATTTTTAAAATATTTAAAAAATTTTATATACCTTCTATCAAGAATTAACCTCTATTTATGTTAATTATTTGGTTGCATGCTTGAGGTTTGTCTAGCGATAATATTTTGGTATATACAGAATTCGGAAACGGTGGAATGTTTTTATACTTATTTGATTTCTGAATAAAATAAATGAAAATATTCGAAAAATTCTAGATCCTGCTGTGTCAAAATTATCTTGAAAATTTACGGCTTAAAAACACTTAGGTCCTCAAGCAAAAATTAAACAAAAATAGCCTTTCGCGCATTTCATATATTGCTATGCACATCAGTTAAATTTAATTATGCCAAATGCCACATCAATAATTTCCTGAAAGAAAGTATTTCTTCGAAATCTGCATGACATTCCAGCAGTTTGAAGTTATTCACCACAACAGGTTGAAATGGATTTAATTGTAAACAAACATATGAACTTTAAATACAGTTTTTGAACGAAGAAATTATTCAATAGAATGCATGGAAGATATAGAATCAATTATTGCTAACAGAAACCCAGCCAGTGCAGTATCCAGAATTAGGAGAATGCTCTAGGATCCAATTATTGTTTTTTGTTTGAATTTTGTCATTGAATTATTCCCCAAGTAGATCTTTCATTCAACCAAATTTACCAGAGAAAAGCTGAACTCAGTTTAGCACGTCCTGCTATCAATCATTCCGAAGAAAAAAATATAAATAGTTACAGAATCCTAACCCTGTATTTTAATATGATGATCACAGTAAGTCTCATAAGGAATAAATATATTATTGTACAATTTTGTTTCGTTGCAATTCACAACTTCCCCGTAACATCCGACATACATGCTTTTTATAGATATTAATATAATATAAAAGAATGTACATCAATATTGTAAGATTGGTATTTTCTAACTTGAAATAAGGTTATTCTGATTTTCACAAATTTTTATTGTTAAACTCACAACAATTGTTTCGCTATCAGAGTAGCATCATCAGGCAAGATCACATTTTGAATAACTAAGCTTGTTTCCGAAATCCGTGGCTATTTATATTACAGTAACTACAATAAATTTTTATTGGGCACTAAAGCCCAAAAAAGGGGGGTCCCTGCAAATTTCAGCTTATCTGAATATTTTTAACAGAGGATAGCTATTTAAATCTATTTGTTCGTTAAGTAATATTCCAATTTTATTATGTTTATTTATCTCTAGGGATTCTAACAGATTTAAGGCATAACTTTTGCTTTCTATATGTAGAATTTCAAAGTTATGGTTGAAAGTATGTCCTGTTTCTAACAAATGGTTGGAATATGTAGAATTGCTTTTATTATTGAGGAAACTCTTCAAATGTTCACACATCCTATGACGGAAAGTTCTTCCAGTTTGACCTATGTAAATTTTAGGGCAATCACCGCAGGTTAACTTGTAAACCCCAGATTTATCATCCTTATGTGTGTAGTCTTTATTATTTTTGATAAATTTAATTTTAAATTTATAAGGATGATAAATCTGGGGTTTATAAGTCAACCTGCGGTGATTGCCCTAAAATTTACATAGGTCAAACTGGAAGAACTTTCCGTCATAGGATGTATGAACATTTGAAGAGTTTCTTCAATAATAAAAGCAATTCTACATATTCCAACCATTTGTTAGAAACAGGACATACTTTCAACCATAACTTTGAAATTCTACATATAGAAAGCAAAAGTTATGCCTTAAATCTGTTAGAATCCCTAGAGATAAATAAACATAATAAAATTGGAATATTACTTAACGAACAAATAGATTTAAATAGCTCACCTCTGTTAAATATATTCAGATAAGCTGAAATTTGCAAGGACCCCCCTTTTTTGGGTTTTAGTGCCCAATAAAAATTTATTGTAGTTACTATAATATAAATAGCCACGGATTTCGGAAACAAGCTTAGTTATTCAAAATGTGATCTTGCCTGATGATGCTACTGTGACAGCGAAACAATTGTTGTGAGTTTAAAAATAAAAATTTGTGAAAATCAGAATAACCTTATTTCAAATTATTTAATATGGATTTTCACCAAGTAAATACTGATTCAATTCAATATTGGTATTTTCATTCACATTCGCTTATAACATTAAGCATTTAATCGTGAATTTCTAAATAAAGACCTTTTTGAAAAGGCATTTTCTCCTTTCAAAATATAATAAGTTATATACAGGTGTCTACTTTTAGAAGGGTCAAATTCCAAGGGGAGATCACACAACTTATTTGCAACAAAAAATGTCATATAACACATGGTCGAAATTTTGACCATTATTCTTCAATTTAACATTTCTTAATTTCACGAAATATTTCAAGTTTTTCCATAAAATCAATTATACTTCAGTTATTCTTTTAGCCTCATCATATTTGACCACATATCTGAAAAAAGGAATAAATTTGCTACAAGATAGAAAGTTCTGTGTGCAAAAAATTCTTATTGCTGCCGTGGAAAATTTATTAAGTATGGACATGTTTTCTTTCTAGCAAAAAATACCTCATCTAGTGTGCTTTCGAATGACATATCAACTTTTGTGCTAGGTACTTGTCCTCTGCCATAATATAATGGCTAAGAAGATAACAACGAAAAGTGGAAATATTCCAAACCTCAATTTGCTCTTCTTGAAGCTTTTTGAGTATTAGGCTAATTCTCATGGAAATCATGAATTTATCTGTCGAATCAAAATAATTCAAACGAATAAACAAAATTTCAATCTTCCAGACTCTATGAAAAAATGTAAAGAAAACAGACAACCACTACTTATAACAATTGTTCGAAACGTCCACACGTTCAATACATTTCACACATCGTTTTCGCACTGAATCTACAAGACTACGAAGTTCACTACGTATCTGACGCATTACTGCACAACACCAATTTTATTCTTTCAATTATATCCTCTCGAGTCTGACCGAATTTGATATACTTTTTCTTTCAAGGTATTCTAGATATAAAAATCCAAAGGCGTCAGGTCGGGACTGCTTAGTGGTCATCTTACCAGACCCTTACCTTCCAATCCATTGCACTCCAAAATAATCATTCATTAAGTACCGTAACATTGCGGCTATTATGAGCTGGACAGCCATCCTGAAACCAGCCATTTTGTCTGTTAGCCAGGGGAATTTCATCCAATATATCTGTTGAGCTGCTTTGAATTATTGTAAGGAATTCTTCAGCGTTAAGGAGATTACTGGTCCGAAAATTTCACCTCTCTTGACTCCCAACCACACGTTGACCGTGAAGTCATGTTGGAAATGAAAAAAAAAAAAGTCGCATGGCGATTTTCTTTTTTTCATACACGGCTATTTGGCGATATTCGATATTTGAAAAAACATTCATAATTTTCTCGACTTTATCTAGAATACTTATTGTGAATTGGTTAATTCGTTAGATTGAAGAAACGTACTTATACCCAAAGGAAATTGTCAGAAGAATATTCTGCAAACTTTCATTGATAACCCCATGGACACAATGTAAGAGCACTGCGAAGATGTAGAGAAAGCTCCTACCCGATATTAAACCGTGATTTCAAGGTGTTTCTAACAGAAGGAACTCTTTTAGGCCTGCAATCTCCACCAGATCAGACTCTTCGTTTAGTTTATATCTCAACTATATTGTCGCTGCAAAATACTCTTCCTTGATGTTCCAATTTCAGGCAGGTTAACCTAATGTAGACATCTTAACTTAACTTAGTATATCAGTACATAAACAAAATCGCTTATTTCCCTTTATATATTATTGTATGTACGCCATCCAGTTCAATTTTTGAGTAGTGTTCACATGCAGGGTAAGATTTTATTATTTCCATTCACGATTATGCAAGAAGAAATCTTCGGAAAATTGTTCCTGTTGCTACGGTTCAGCCTTTCGATCTACAACACACAGATTATAGTTCTTCAAAAAATATTCAGTCCTCATATTTCACATTTGGCGTTATGGACAAACCCTTGCAAATCTCGGAAGAAAAGCATCATCATTTAGTTCTTGACGGAGCTGATAAAAGAAATGCCGCAAAAAGTCTCCTTGCTGTGGATTGAATTATGTAAGTGGATCTATTTGTATACACACCGCATGACGAGACGAGGGGTGAGCAGGAACAAAAACAGTGACAGGAAGACGGAGCAGAGTTTAATGGAGGCGGTGACCCCGTTAGGGACTGGAGGGGAACTAGTTCCGAAAGTCGTTGTAATTTTGGGGTATGAATAAATTTATTGGTGGAATATGAAGTTTTTCTCAAGTTAAGGGTTCATTGGGATGGAGATCGATATTGGGACCGCATAGATCTCAAAATTATGAAGGTGTTTTCCATTGATTCCTGTCGTTATTACATACTCGAAGATTCAATCACGTTTTGACGTGGAGGAAAATTTAATTTAGAAAGGAATTCTATTGATGAGATTCTATTGGCTGGAACAAGTGATGATGTTCCGCTATCGTTGAAGTATGAGGGGAGGAATCTGCCAGGACTGCAAATTGAATGAATAATACAGTACAATCACGCTAATATAAACACGTGGTAGTATGAACACAGAATTTCTTGTACTGACCACTCTGTAATATGTAGACTGGTATGAACTTGTTGGAACTGGGTTATTTCATTCTAAGGGATGAATCGAGTATTACAATATAATATGCATTGTTACATTCTGTTCGCTTATATTTCGCGTTAATTAATTGTCCTAAGATTTTATTCTGCAAGGGAATATTGATGGAAAGACTTCTTGATGATGAAACTCAGTAGAAAATCAAGATTTTCATCTACCCATGAGAAAACTAAAGCCCCGGAAAATTGCATTTAAGATCTAAGTATTATCCTACTGGCGATACAATTTAGAATTGAAAAGTCAATGGTTTGTGCTATAAAAAACATAAAAAGTGAAACCATCCCGAAGATTTGAAGGCATTCGAAATGGCAGGAATGGAAACTCAGCTTCATATTTTAGCAAAATAGAATAACATGACATAACCATATCTTATTATAGATTCAAACACTGCCTGAAAGATACTTTTGATTTCTATACCCTCCAGGTACCGACGCAGAACTCAAAGAAAATAACATATTGTGGCCAATTTAGAACATGTCTCTTCAATATCCTCACCTCAATTCAAGTGCTGATTAACATTCATACCATGGAATTCTGCAGATTTCTGCAAGGGTAATTCCTCGCCGAGTAATTTCAAAGATTTTGGTGTAGCAAATCCAGAGTGTGAGGTTTTCAACAGGATGATTTTGGTTTTTTCAGTGTTCCTACATAACTTATTACGTAGAAACCATTGATTTGCTGTTATCATGGCCCCTTGAGCCCTCTTCACAGCTTCTGGATAAGTGTTTGCTTTAGCATTAGGTTGGTATCATCCGCATATTCCACTGTGAATATTTGACGGTTTGCCAGTTCAGCACTGAGATCCTCAATGAAGAGTATAAACTCGATCTGTCCAAGGATACTGCCTTGTGGTACTCCACTCTCAACTATTGACACATCAAAAATTGCTTCTGAGGTATCATTATTAATCTATACTAGATGTCGACGATCTTTTAATTAGGCAACAAACCATTGAAGTGACGTGCCTCTGATTCCATATTGATCCATTTCCTCTATAATATACTCATTGTCCAGAGAATCAAAGGCTTTGGATAAGTCTAAGACTAGGCCCATTGTGATGTCAGAGTTTTCCATTGCTTCCAGAATTTCATTACCAAATTTATATATTGCAGTTTGTGTAGATCTGCCATTAATTCAAAGATTTTGGAGAAGGATGATCGGCCTATAATTTTTATGCCGCCTTTCTCTCCACTTTTGAAAAAAGGTCTCATCTTGGCTTTCTTCAGTTGGTCTGGAAATATTTCATGTCTGAGAGAATTGTTTATGATTATTGTGAGGGGCTGAGCAATTTCTTGTATACAATATTTTATTGTTGTGATAGATACCCCATCAAAGCCATAGCTATTTTCATTTTTCAGAAGATTGTTATTAATAATGACTATGATCCTAAGTTGATAGACAAATTGTTGATGAATAAAAATAATAAAATAGCTTTAAATATGGTGTTTCCTAATATAGAAGAAAATTTTAAATACATTTCTTTAAAATACACTCCAAGTATTTCTGAGAAAATTGCTACATACCTCAAAAATAAATATAATTTGAGAACTTCATTTAAAACAAATTCAAGCTTGAGTAAATTTATTAAAAATAATAAAGACTGTACAGATAAAGATGATAGATCGGGGGTTTATAAGTTAACCTGCGGTGATTGCCTAAAGTTTACATAGGACAGACTGGAAGAACTTTCCGTCATGGAATTTGTGAACATTTGAAGAGTTTCCTCAATAATAAAAGTAATTCTACAAATTCCAACCATTCTTTAGAAACAGGACATACTTTCAACCATAACTTTGAAATTCTACATATAGAAAGCAAAAGTTATGCCTTAAATCTGTTAGAATCCCTAGAGACAAATAAACATAATAAAATTGGAATATTACTTAACGAACAAATAGATTTAAATAACTCACCTCTGTTAAATATATTCAGATAAGCTGGAATTTGCAGAGACCCTTTTTTGGGTTTTAGTGCTCAATAAAAATTTATTGTACTTACTGTAATATAAATGCAACGGATTTCGGAAACAAGCTTAGTTATTCAAAATGTAATCTTGCCTGATGATGCTACTGTGATAGCGAAACGATTGTTGTAAACATAACAATAAAAATTTGTGAAAATCAGAATAACCCTATTTAAATATTATTTAATTCTTTCCGGTCGGTCCGGTATGTTCCTAGAACTTTTGAACGAAAAGTGCTAAGGACTTTAACTTTCAGAGTAGATAAGATGCCCAAATTTTTTCGCTTAGTTCGTTTATGAGCAGAATCGGTTCAATAGTTCCGCAGTTATTCCCATTTTAAATTTTTTATCATTTTCTCAACAGTTTCCAACCTACAGATCAGATCAAAATCAACATTGGTATTTAGGTGTACAATGATGACACTTAGATTTGTACGATGGCTATCTGAGGATCGGCCGTCCGGGCGGACGCTGAGGGTAAAAATGGTAATTTCTAAACGAAAACCTTAAGACTTGTAGGGTTGATATCAAGTCCAAAATTTATCAGCTTCGTTCGAAAATCGACAGAATCTCCAAATATCTTCTGATTTATTCTCATTTAAAATTTTATTTTGAAAAGTATAAATCCGATCGAGAACAAATCTAGTTTATAGACGTGAAATAACGACACGAAGGGACATAAGTAATTTCGTGAAGATGAATTATGGAAATTTTTCGAAGTTTCAAATTTTTTAAAATCGATGATAAAAATCTGCAAATATATCTACCGACATATTACAATTGTTCAGGTAGCCAAATGGCTAACGGGTAGATTAGAAATTTTCAGAGAAATTGCACTGTTGAACAAGAGAGCAAACGAATCAAACTTCACGTCAGTGTTTTTCACCATCCTTCATTATAAATATAAGACTCATTATCTTGTTTCTTTTCAAGTTCCATTAATATGCTTGACTCTCATACCTTTGTACGCATGTACATTAGTATTCTCAAACCATTCATGAATCTGTACACTTTAATGTAGGAATAATGAATAAGTTACAGTGAAAAAACAGCTGGTATCAATAGTCAAACTAGGGAACTGTGTTTAAAATAACATTAAATTTTTGTGTACAACATTCCCCTATATTTCTAATATCCGACTGGGCGTTAAAGAGAACTTTAATATCAGTGTTTAAGAACGGAAAGTAACATTTTAACGCCCAAGATTAGACGTAAGAATGATGAAATTTTTTGTAGGTAGATACGATTAATATATAAGAAAGCTTGCAAAAAGAACTTTAAGAAATTTATATTACAAAAAGTACCATATGAAAGTAAGGTGAAATATAAGGCGCTCTTGCAGTGCAACTGATTTTAAGGTGAAATTGTGGATGCCTTACTGCTTGTAGCCGAAAATAATTTCACGCAATCTTTTTCCTTAAAATTTTGGAATTTTCTAAATATCCAACTAATTTTATCAACTTCCATTTCTCATAAAATATAAAATTCGTGATTATATTCCCTTCAGCAAAAATTGTGACTGATGACCGACATTGACCAATAAACTATCGGGTGTTTTTTTTAGAGTCATAGAACTTTCGATAGGGATAACTATGATTTGACAGAAGGTGGAAGCCATGTTGTTTTGACATTTCTGTTCAGTAAGCATTGACAAATTATCATGGAAAGACTCACGCCGCAACAACGTTCACAAATTCTTGAAATTTGTTTTCAAAATCAGTGTTCTATTCGCCAAACTTATAGAGCACTTCGATAAATTTATGGTTTACATAATCGTCAAATCAGAGCAGCTTATTCGTCGAAATATATATAGATTTCAGACAAAATTTCCTCTACTCGATGTAAAAATAACAACAAGACAAAAAACTGTACGTACAGAAGAAAATATTGCTGCTGTAAGTCATAGTGTTAATGATGATCCAGATTTGTCTATTCGTCGACGTTCACAACAAGTTGGACTCTGCGCATCCACGACATGGAAAATTTTGCGTAACGATTTTGGTCCACACCCATACAAGATCCAACTTCTTCAAGAACTAAAGCCACTTGACCATAATAAGTGTCGTTTGTTTGCTGACTGGGCCCTAGAACAGCTTGAAGTTGATCCATTTTTTCATCGGAAAATTGTGTTTCGTGATGAAGCTCATTTCTGGTTGGACGGCTATGTAAACAAGCAAAATTGCCGTATATGGGGGGTGAAAACAATTCTCAAGAAGTTCTGCAGGTTCAATTGCATCCTGAAAAATGCATTGAATGGTGTGCTTCACACGCTGGAGGTATCATCGGTCCATATTTCTTTAAACACGATGCTGGAGCCAACGTTACAGTGAATGGTGCTCGTTACAGATCGATGATCAATGATTATTTGTTTCAAAATTTGAATGGTATCAACCCAGAAGTGTTTTGGTTTCAACAAGCTGGTGCTACACCTCATTCTGCTACCGTAACAATTGATTTATTGAAAGAAAGATTTGGCAGTAATATTATTTCGAGAAATGGTACAATTAATTAGGCTCCAAGATCATGCGACATAACGCCACTGGATTATTTTCTTTGGGGTTATATCAAGTCATTGGTTTATGCCGATGAACCAGAAACAATAGACGCTTTGGAAGCCAGCAAATCTCGTGTTATTGACGAAATAAGGCCTGAATTACTCGAAAAAGTCATCTGAAATTGCTCTGGTCGAATGGGGTTCCTCAGAACTAGTCGTGGTAAACATATGCCATAAATTATTTTTTAAACATGAATTTCATAGAATTATCTTCCAAATAAAAATAAATTTGGCTTCAGTCTTAATTTTAATGTGTTTTATTTCAATTTAAACTTCCATCACTCTAAGAAAACACCCGATATTCCGCATAGGGTAATTTCAAAATGTGCTGATTATTCCAGAACATATGTTCCACCCACAACTAACACAAAGCATTGTTGTTCTTATTGAACACAAAAAGTTGATAATGCGTAGTTGTTTTTTTCTAAGAGCTAAAGTCCAATGAAGTCACGCAAGGATTTTTTCCATCTACTACAACACATACGATCTTTTTTGGTTAGGATTGTTTTATGAATATTAAGAGAAAATCTTCTCATATCTTATATCGTTTAATATTATTACATACAAGCAAACTCATTTATCAAGAGTATTTCGCCATGAGAATTCATTAAAATTATTTCAATATCTACTAAGTTCACAATATATTACTTTTTTGGTTCATACCCATCCTTGTTGTGCTTCAAAAATGGTCTGAAGTTTGCATGTTGATCTAGTTATTTGAATCAATCGTAAGCTTCAGCACACTATATGATTTCGAAGGCAGTTTCATCAGAATACTCTTATACAATACCCTTTTTTTGTGACTACATTTTCAATTAAATTCTTTCCAGTGTACCACATAAAATAATCTTCATAGGTTTTTCATTAAATTTTCTGGATTTGGTCGACGAAAAATTAGTGTTCACCTCTTCAATAGCTTTTATTATTTCTTGTAGGAATGAAACTGATATATCAGAAAGTTTTAATTTTTTATATAGATGATTTTTGGTAAAATTATTTATTATTAAGAATTCAACTTTTTATTGAAAAAATTGTGACCGTCAAAAATACCGCATATGAGAAGTTTGGGACTACTTTATGTATATAAAAGATATAAAAACATAATTAACATTCTTGAAAACGATGACAAAATTCTATCCTTCGTTCCTTTTGTACAGGTGTCATTATAGGGGTTTTTTGATTTCCTTAATATGTAACCTTGTCTTTTCAGTGACATACGGACGGTTTCTGGACATACTTTTATATTTCGTTGATTTTGAAATCTGTTAGCCAATTTGCGAAACCCTTGGCGCGAATTGTGTCCTGAGGCCAATAAAGCGTTTAAATTGTTTCCTTCAATCGTACGCGGCCTTCTTGAAACTCATAACATAAATAGAGGTTAATTATTGATAGAAGGTATATAAAATTATTTAAATATTTTAAAAAATTTTAAAAAATTTTTTAAAAATTAGCCTTCTACATATTTAATTCCAAAAGATTATATTTAATGATTATAACTTCTGAAAATAAATTAAAATAATGTCGTATAAGTACCCCTTATAACATGACATATAAAATAAACATTCATTATAAGACATCCGAATGGTATAACAAAATCCAATAAATAAAAATTATTTACCAAAATCCTATTAATTAAATATTTTGAATAGACAAAATTTTTTTTTGGATATCTTGATATATATTGAATAGTCTAAGTAAGATAGTTTTGTGATGAAATTCTTAAGATTATGTTTGATATTCTTCAAAGATATTGGGTTTCATAAGATTGATCAGCAGAAACAAAATTTTGTCTATTCAAAATATTTAATTTATAGGATTTTGATTAATAATTTTTATTTATTGGATTTTGTTATACCATTCGGATGTCTTATAATGAATGTTTATTTTATATGTCATGTTATAAGGGGTACTTATACGACATTATTTTAATTTATTTTCAGAAGTTATAATCATTAAATATAATCTTTTGGAATTAAATATGTAGAAGGCTAATTTTTAAAAAAATTTTTAAAATTTTTTAAAATATTTAAATAACTTCTTGAAAATCGTCTATACCTCATATCCATGCCAATTTTTATCCTCTTTATTGTGTCATATAAAAATCCTCTTCCCAGTTCAGTCAATAACACTTATTTTTCAACGTTTCGCAAAAACATTTTCTATACAAATATTCTACCTGTTTTCTTTTTCTAGTTGCGCAATAATTTCATGAATTGTATAACTGTTGACATTCAACAATATTAGACAAATGATGTTGCCATGAAACTTTGGCCATAGCCGACTACCTATATATTGTATATTGAAATAATGAAAATATAAATTCGGGATACTTTCTGAACGGACTATATCATTCAATTCAATATTTTATATAAGATCTAATGTAATTTTATTCATGAATTAACGTATTCTACTAGCATCCTGAATTCTTGACCGGTTTTCCCAAACAATTTAAGTCCCAAATCATCCTGACCGAACTGCTCTCTCGCTTCCTGCAAACCCTAATCGAATGTACCTCCCTCCACGGAACAACCTTATAAATTCCGGGGGGATCAGGAAGGAGTGTCGTCCGAAATTTGCAAAACTAGCCTAAGGCTGCGGTCTGAACTTTTCCCTATGCTGCAGATCCTCTTTACTATTTATAGAGTTCATTCGGAGCATTGAATTTCAATTAAGGCTTAAGGAAAGAGATAGAGATGTTCAACCAGATACTGAAGATAACATGCGTCAACACTTAGATATTTACTTCGCTTTAGAGCTCCAAGGATCAAAAAAAGGATTAACACCAGTCGTAGTTGCTTTTCGATGATTATTAGAACAAAAGTAATTTTTTTTATATTGTTTGGTTACATTTGCGAATGAGCACTCATGGCAATCCAGGTTTACGAATATCCTAAATGTTATTCATTATAAGATTATTTTCTGTATTTTGTACGTTTTGAGGAATATAGGAATATGAGTCAATACTAATGGTAAAGTAATAGTGCTTTCTTTAATTCTGGTTATCGGTTGTACCTCTTGAGCAATCCACTATTTTATAAAGTCACTAATCGTGACTAATTAAATTCATGTGACTTCTTGAATAACTGTAACTCTAATTGTAACATATATATATATATATATATATATATATATATATATATATATATATGGCAAGCAGAAATAACCCACCACAGACGCCATCATCTGAACAACTACTGGAGGAATGGCACGGCAAACCCTTACATGGCAGGTATCCGGAGGCACTGAAAGAAAATAGAGTTAATAGAGAGCAGTCACTAACTTACCTTAAATCCGGTTATTTATTCCCAGAAACCGAGGGACGTCTCATCGCAATCCAAGATCAGGTAGTGCCAACAAGAGCGTACCTGAAACATATAGCCAAAAAGAACATACCGACTGACAGATGCCGGAAATGCTGCCAAGCCTTGGAGTCTATACAACATGTGACATCCTCATGCCCCATTCTTGCACCCAGGGAGTACACCCAGCGGCATAATGCTATGGCAAAAATCTTTCACCAAGCCATTGCCATGAAAGTAGGACTTATACTTACCTCTCGAAGGGTACACGAATACTTACCCAAGCCGATACTTGAAAACAGTCAGTTCAAACTCTACTGGGACAACCCGATAATAACGGATAGATCGGTGCCGCACAACAGGCCCGACATCGTGATCTTTGATAAAGGAAACCGCAAAGCAACAATCATTGATATAACCGTCCCGGCAGATGATAACATAAGTAGAGCGTACACGGAGAAACTAACAAAGTACCACGACCTGGCTTTTGAAATAAAAGAGATACACCAGCTAAGAACGGTAAAGATTCTGCCCCTGATAATCTCCACGAATGGATTGGTTGAGAGCCACCTGGCAGAAAATACGGAACTCCTTGAACTGGATCAGGAGTTGATAAGTAAAGCTCAGAAGGAGGTGATCCTCTGGACAACAAGAATTGTTAGAATGTTCCTTACAGCTGCCTAGAAGGTCCTTGGTCGTTAAGACCCGGACCTTCTAGAGGAAACTCCCATAATGGTGATTATTAAAAAAAAAAAAAATAAAAAAAAAAAAAAAAAAAAAAAAATATATATATATATATATATATACATATTTTTATATATATATTAATACTACTCTGTCAAGAAAGTACCGGAATTTTCAATTAAAACAACATTTTTACATTTAATCGTCAAAATTTATTAGGTCGCCTTCAAAATAGGCTCCATTTGCTCCAGTACATCTATGCCAACGGCACTTCCAATTATCGAAACATTTTTTATAGGCGCTTTCCGGGATGGACTTTAGCTCTCGTGCCGAATTTTGTTTTATGGCTTCAATCGACTCAAAACGGGTGCCACGAAGGGGCAGTTTTAGTTTTCGGAAGAGGAAAAAGTCGCAGGGAGCCAAATCCGGCGAATACGGTGGTTGCTGAAGCACGTTTGTTGAGTTTTTGGCGAGAAAGTCAGTCACAATCGTAGCTCGGTGAGAAGGCGTGTTATCGTCATGCAAAATCCATGAGTTGTTCGCCCACAAATTTGGCCGCTTCTTACGGATATGCTCACGCAAACGTTTCATAACGACTAGGTAATACTCCTTGTTTACCGTCTGACCCTCTGGAACGAAATCGTAGTGCACCACGCCACGGATATCGAAGAAAACAATGTGCATCACCTTCATTTTCGAGCGGCTTTGGCGTGGTTTTTTTGGTTTCGGCTCATTTTTTGCCACCCATTCCGATGATTGCTGGCTTGTTTGCATATCGTACTCGTAGACCCAGGTCTCATCACCAGTTATAATGCGTTCCATGAATGTAGAATCGGAATTACAGCGATCCAACATGTATGAAGCAACCTGTTCGCGATGACGTTATTGAAGAAAATTCAGGTCTTTCGGTACGAGTCGTGCGGCCACCGTTCTCATGCCCAAAATATCAATCAAAATCATACGTGCGGACTCGTGGGATATCTTAAGATCATGTGCTATCTCTCTCAAGCTGGTACGACGGTTTTCCAGTACCCTTTCCTTAATTTTATCGACGTTATCTTCGATCGAAGCTGTCGATGGGCGACCACTTCACGACCGTCCTTGAAAGCTCTGTACCACTGATATGCACGAGTTTTCGATAGAGCATTATCACCAAAGGCCTTTTGCAACATTTTCAATGCATCGGCACACGAAAATTCATTTGCAACACAATACTTTAAACAAATTCTTTGCTCAACGTAATCATCCATAGTAAAAATCGGCACGCACTCTGACATCGACTGACTTAATCAGCTGTTGCAAACACACTAGTTGACAGATCCCGCTCAAGCTTGGCATAGTAATTAAGGACAGTGGTACCAACCTAGGAAAAAAATTTTTGCCTGCCTCATTGCCCCACCAGATTTAAATCGATAATTCCCGGTACTTTCTTGACAGAATGTATATACTTTTTTACTTTCAATATTTATTATTATTTTATTTTTTACTTTCGTTTATCTAATTGCGGAACTGAAAAATTATTGGGAAAGTGTGTTTGATGTAATTTACTCGAAAAAAGATATAAATTTAACGCAATAAATATTTATATAACCAAATATATACTCCCATACAAATCTTTCTGTACCTACTATTTTTTCGCTTAGAATACTTCGCACACGAGGGAGTCATTATTGAAAAAGTTATCTCACTAGATGTATGGTAAGTACATCAAAATTTAGAGGTGCCAGTAAAAAAATTGTCTTTTCCATGTGAATCCACTTTAATGCGAACCAAAATATGGTACCTACATGTTTTCTTCTTCTTCCAGTTCCTATAATATCTGCTAGTTTTACTTTGTTGTCTGCTGCTCGGAATTGCTCAGTGGTGTTTATAACATACCAGGTTCTAAGATTTTTCAACCATGAAGTTCATCTCCTTCCAGCCATTTTCACAACAATTACCCTGCAATATGATCTGCACAACTGGAATCTGCTTTCATTTCTCATTAGGTGTCCGAGGTATTGGAGTTTCCGACTTTTCACAGTTTCCACCACTTCTTTGTCCTTACCCAATCTTCTGAGAACTTAATTGTTCGTTATGTACTCGATCCACGATATTTTCGAGATCCTCCGGTAATATCACATTTCGAATACCTCAAGTTTTTTTGTTTTGGCTTGAGTCAGTGTCCACGAATCTACACCGATGAATAAAACGGAGAATACATAACAACATAGGAGTCTCATTATGGTGTTCAGTGTTATGTAATGGCTTTTTGATAAATTTCTCATCCTGAAAGTCATATCCAACCACGATCATCTCGTTTACTCTTACGGTGCAGCAAAGAATATCATAAAATAAGTTATCAAGATCTCTAACCACTGTTGATTTAATTATAGTTAGTAGATATGATAAACATGAAAGAAATTTATAGGACACAAACTCGGTGATTCCTTATTATATTGAATGAACCTCCGATCTTAAGCAACTGAGAATAACTTCTGTTATGTTTCTGTATTATTACCAGTCCCGAAGTTAAAAAAATATCCATTTTTTTGTATATCTCT
Organism: Megalocaria dilatata; assembly: GCA_034642435.1. Taxonomy (NCBI): domain Eukaryota; kingdom Metazoa; phylum Arthropoda; class Insecta; order Coleoptera; family Coccinellidae; genus Megalocaria; species Megalocaria dilatata. The sequence goes on along the minus strand of CM067855.1, from coordinate 68,514,507 downwards.
ATATAAATGATATTTTTTCTGTTTCTGTTCTCTCTTGTTCAGAAATGTAAATCTTTGTTTCTAGATAAACATCAACTCGAATACTAGAGTGATCCGAATTTCATAAAATTGTAATGTTTAGTAGCTAAAATACAAGCTACTGTCCCAAAATCTTTTGCACTTTGTTGACTAATTTATTCACGATAAATCGTAAAATTTGTTGGATTCCTTTGAACAAAATAACCAAATTCAACAAGTTCATACAAGTGAGATTATACTATGTTAATATTATATTACAGAGTTGTCAATACAAAAAATTCTGTGTTCGCATTACGTAGTAGTTCAAAAGAGCGCGTATTCATAATAAGGCGATTGAACTGTATAAAAAAAATATACATTCTCTCAAGAAAGTACCGGGAATTATCGATTTAAATCTGGCGGGGCAATGAGGCAGGTAAAAATTTTTTTCCTAGGTTGGTACCACTGTCCTTAATTACTATGCCAAGCTTGAGCGGGATCTGTCAACTAGTGTGTTTGCAACAGCTGATTAAGTCAGTCGATGTCAGAGTGCGTGCCGATTTTTACTATGGGTGATTACGTTGAACAAACAATTTGTTTGAAGTTTTGTGTTGCAAATGAATTTTCGTGTGCCGATGCATTGAAAATGTTGCAAAAGGCCTTTGGTGATAATACTCTATCGAAAACTCGTGCATATCAGTGGTACAGAGCCTTCAAGATGGTCGTGAAGTGGTCGCCCATCGACGGCTTCGATCGAAGATAACGTCGATAAAATTAAGGAAAGGGTGCTGGAAAACCGTCGAGCCAGCTTGAGAGAGATAGCACATGATCTTAAGATATCCTACGAGTCCGCACGTACGATTTTGATTCATATTTTGGGCATGAGAAAGGTGGCCGCATGACTCGTACCGAAAGACCTGAATTTTCTTCAAAAACGTCATCGCGAACAGGTTGCTTCAGACATGCTGGATCGCTGTAATTCCGATTCTACATTCATGGAACGCATTATAACTGGTGATGAGACCTGGGTTTACGAGAACGATATGCAAACAAGCCAGCAATCATCGGAATGGGTGGCAAAAAATGAGCCGAAACCGAAAAAACCACGCCAAAGCCGCTCGAAAATGAGGGTGATGCTCATTGTTCTCTTCGATATCCGTGGCGTGGTGCACTATGAATTCATTCCAGAGGGTCAGACGGTAAACAAGGAGTATTACCTAGGCGTTATGAAACGTTTGCGTGAGCGTATCCGTAAGAAGGGGCCAAATTTGTGGGCGAACAACTAATGGATTTTGCATGACGATAACGCGCCTTCTCACCGAGCTACGATTGTGACTGACTTTCTCGCCAAAAACTCAACAAACGTGCTTCAGCAACCACCGTATTCGCCGGATTTGGCTCCCTGCGACTTTTTCCTCTTCCCAAAACTAAAATTGCCCCTTCGTGGCACCCGTTTTGAGTCGACTGAAGCCATAAAACAAAATTCAGCGCGAGAGCTAAAGTCCATCCCGGAAAGCGCCTATAAAAAATGTTTCGATAATTGGAAGTGCCGTTGGCATAGATGTATTGGAGCAAATGGAGCCTATTTTGAAGGCGACCCAATAAGTTTTGACAATTAAATGTAAAATGTTGTTTTAATTGAAAATTCCCGGTACTTTCTTGACAGAGTAGTACAACTTCCACGTGTACGGAACGATGCATTAGGAGATGCCCATTTATACACTTACTCGTAACCAGCCTATTCAGACCTCAAACCTATCCTGAAAATTTTAAGTATCTATGAGATTTCACCTTAAGAAATTTATCGTATTTACGAACAGCCCGCAGACGAACGAACACAACTGAATTTCTAATTTTTTAACACTGAGTCAACCTAATCGTTCAAAAAAATTCTGGATTCAAAAGCTAGAAATAATAATCGGAAAAATGCAGGCTGATTTTTAGAACAGCTCCTGAGATCACACAATAAATTTTCTCCCAAATGTACTACCTCTTCATTTGACGTCCAAAAAATTTTGCCCGACCGAAATAAATAGTTATCGGAATGTGCCAGATCTGGAGAATGGTGGATGTGACAGTGTATTCAAATCAAGCTGTAAAAGCTTTTGGCAAGTTACCATTATCTTAGTGGAATACTACACTCCAAGTTCATCATTCAGTTTGATCATCTGATGAAAATAAACTTCCGAATTAATTGTCGTGCTAGCCAGTGAAAGCTAAAAAAAATGATTCTTTTGAAATTCCACCAAACAGGCAGAACCCCTTTTTTGATGGATATTGGCTTTCGAAATGCTTTGAATCGGTTTAAATTTTTTGTCCCATGACTTCTTGCGTTTGACATTGTTATGTAAAACCCATGTATCGTCCTAAGTAATGATGCGCTTCAAACATAGATCATTTTCGTGGCGTTTCAGAAACGAATCACAGACGTCAACGCGACAACACAAATTTCTATCTGTGAGAACATGGGGAACCCATATATCGAACTCTTTGGGAAAACCCAGGCATTTCAAGAGGTTATAAACAGTTGAGTTCGATAAATTTTACCTCTTACCGATCTAACGTGTTGTTATTCGCATCAGCTGATGCCTTTATCATGTCTTTATCAGCTTCGTCCGGAACGTAGTACATCTTCGACATCAAAATTGCCGGATCGAAATTTTGCAAACTAGTTCTAGCACTGGCGTCTGTCAACACATCTTTATCATATACATCGATTAATTTATTTCTGGCTTGAACAGCATTTTCACCTTTTCTACAGTAAAAAAGTAACTAACATATGACATATGAAAATTCTGGCTATTGCAGGGCACCATCCAAAAACTACGCCTAGCATTAATTCAACTTTTGATTATGCGGCTTAAGTGTGAAGTTGGGTTCGAAAAAAAAACAATTAAATCCTCTGTTGCGAAAAAACGAAAAGACGTAGTGAACATCTTTATATTCGAAAATATGGTAAAACAGATTCAACGTTTTCACGTCTCTATTAACTTTTCAATCCCTCAAGAATACTATACGTTTTATGCAACTCCAGAAAATATGTCTCCAACTTCTGGAACTTAGTTTTCCTGTGCAATGTGAATGGGTGTACTTTGCAGATATGTAGTCGTTGGGCATTATACTGCACTGCAGAAGAACCAACAAGTTCAAAAGGTGCGCATGTTTGTACTTATGTCACGGTGATCAACAAAACCTTATCGGGCATGTTTGAGTTTAGAATGGTTATACAGATATATGTATGTTACATTGTCTCGATTTAATGTATTTTCTATTACCATAGCTCCCACTCCTAACTAATGATATGTGGTACAGATCAACCGAATTAATTCATTTGAATATACACTATGAAATGATACAACGTTTGCACGTCTTTATTAACTTTTAATTCTAACACCCTGAAGAGTACTTCGTTTTATATAACTCCAGAAAATATGTCTCCAACTTCTGCAACTTTAACCACAATTCAACTGGTTCAATTTTTCAGTCGAATTGAATTAGCATCCTTCGGTTCTTGGAGACTGGCAATATGACCTGGAACTTTCTAGGTCCTAATTGAAATTCGATGCTCCGAATGAACTCAATAAATAGTAAATAGGATCTGCGGTAACGGGAAAAGTTCTTACCTCACCCCACGGCTAGTTTTGCAAATTTCGGACGGCACTCATTCCTGATTAATTTGGAATTTAGTGAGTATCTGATTTCACGTTTCACTGATTTCACTATTTTTAAGAGAGTTTATTCATTTTTATCTGATTAGTTAGTAGGTAAATCTAGAGGTTTAATCAAAAACTGCTGCAGGTGATTGATCTTTCTTTTCGTATGATCAATTAATTTTGGGATAGTTCCAATAATCTGGTGAATCAAATGAACCAATACGAAATTTACAGCAAGAAATCGTGTTTCATTGTTATCTGTGATCTCCCAAATCTGGTCACAATTGACAAATGTTGCATTTTCTTTAGTTCGTAGTGAATAAAGGTGGAATTGAATATAAATCAAAACGCTTTTATTAGTTAGATCGGTCTTTCGACATTCGACCCTTCCCTGTACTTTTTGTGCAGGCCCTGTCACAAGACTTGAAAAAAAAGTTTTTTTATATTATTTGGATATTTTAATATTAGCCTTCTACATATTTAATTTCAAAAAATTTTATTTGATGATTATAACTTCTGAAAATAAATTAAAATAATGTCATATAAGTACCACTTACATCAATTGACATATAAAATAAACATTCATTATAAGACATCCGAATGGTATAACAAAACCCAATAAATGAAAATTATTAACTAAAATCCTATAAATTAAATATTTTGAATAGACAAAATTTTGTTTCGGCTGATAAATCTTATGAAAACCAATATCTTTCAAAAATATCCAACATAATCTTAAGAATTTCATCGTAAAACTATCTTTCTTAGACTATTCAATATTATTGGATATCTAACTAAGGTACTTTATATAAAAACTCAGGATATGTAAAACATTACTGAAAAACAAGTTTTAAGAGAGACTTTGCTTCTTCAATATTCAAATAATTCATATTCAATAAATATAACATCAATCAACAACAAATATTTACTTACCCTTATCTTTATACAGATAGTCCTTGTGCTATAGCAGAGGCCGTTAAATTGTCTTTCAATCATCTAGATCAAGGGTAAACCACAGAAATATTTTTGTGTGTAGTAAACCGTTCTCTCTACGTTAAAAGGTTTCATTTCGGAAGAATTCTTTTCTAGAAGATTGAAGGGTCAGTAAATATTTGTTGTTGATTGATGTTATATTTATTGAATATGAATTATTTGAATATTGAAGAAGCAAAGTCTCTCTTAAAACTTGTTTTTCAGTAATGTTTTACATATCTTGAGTTTTTATATAAAGTACCTCAGTTAGATATCCAATAATATTGAATAGTGTAAGTAAGATAGTTTTGTGATGAAATTCTTAAGATTATGTTGGGTATCTGTGAAAGATATTGGTTTTCATAAGATGTATCAGCAGAAACAAAATTTTTTCTATTCAAAATATTTCATTTATAGGATCTTGGTTAATAATTTTCATTTATTGCATTTTGTTATACCATTCGGATGTCTTATAATGAATGTTTATTTTATATGTCATTTGATATAAGTGGTACTTATATGACATTATTTTAATTTATTTTCAGAAGTTATAATCATTAAATATAATTTCTTGAAATTAAATATGTAGAAGGCTAATATTCAAATATTTAAATAATTTTATATACCTTCTATCAAGAATTAACCTCTATTTATGTTATTTTATTCATAGTATATAATTATTTGGTTTCCTTAACATTCTTTATACAGATAGTCCTTGTGCTATAGCAGAGGCCGTTAAATTGACTTTCAATCTTCTAGATCAAGGGTAAACCGCAGAAATATTTTTGTGTGTAGTGAACCGTTCTCTCTACATTAAAAGGTTTCATTTCGGAAGAATTCTTTTCTAGAAGATTGAAGGGTAAGTAAATATTTGTTATTGATTGATGTTATATTTATTGAATATGAATTATGTGAATACTGAAGAAGCAAAGTCTCTCTTAAAACTTGTTTTTCAGTAATGTTTTACACATCTTGAGTTTTTATATAAAGTACCTTAGTTAGATATCCAATAATATTGAATAGTCTAAGAAAGATAGTTTTACGATGAAATTCTTAAGATTATGTTGGATATTTTTGAAAGATATTGGTTTTCATAAGATTTATCAGCCGAAACAAAATTTTGTCTATTCAAAATATTTAATTTATAGGATTTTAGTTAATAATTTTCATTTATTGGGTTTTGTTATACCATTCGGATGTCTTATAATGAATGTTTATTTTATATGTCATTTGATATAAGTGGTACTTATATGACATTATTTTAATTTATTTTCAGAAGTTATAATCATTAAATATAATTTCTTGAAATTAAATATGTAGAAGGCTAATATTCAAATATTTAAATAATTTTATATACCTTCTATCAAGAATTAACCTCTATTTATGTTATTTTTTTTATATTATCGGTTGCCCTGACACCATTTCATGTAGTCTAAAAAATATCAGATTTTGATAATAGTTTTAAAAATATTGCTCGATTAATATTGATTCATGAAAAACTACAAGCGTTATAACTTAAATCTTGGGATGACAAAAACTAACGCAAATAAAAAAGGTCGAAAGAAATAATGGACTCAGTCAGGGTGGGATTCAATACCTTTATAAGAAATAAGAACAACAATTAAGAAAGTTACAAATTTGAATCTTTGCAAAGTAATTATGATTTTTCAGAAACTCACAACGTTGTTTACAATTACGAAAATGAATCGGAATTACTACACTAATAAAGATTTACAAGCTTAATGAACAATGCACATAAGGACTCATTATTACTAGAAATGAACTTGGCAAATATTAAAAGAAATACATGAATACGTAGTTTGGATATAAGAAAAACGAAATATTATAAGCGACTCATCTTAAAATAATGAATTAGTCTTCCAATTAAATGTAATATAAGAAGTAAAGATAACTAAAACGGTAAAGTAGTTAATTTTCCAGTTACTATTTCTACCTATAAAAACTTTCCAGGAGATGGTTATTTATTTATTTCATCAATTTATGAGACAGGTAAAAATTTTTTGTCCTAGGTTGGTACTACTGTCCTTGATTACTATGCCAAGCTTGAGCGGGATCTGTCAACTAGTGTGTTTGCAACAGCTGATTAAGTCATTCGATGTCAGAGTGCGTGCCGATTTTTACTATGGGTAATTACGTTGAGCAAAGAATTTGTTTAAAGTTTTGTGTTGCAAATGAATTTTCGTGTGCCGATGCATTTAAAATGTTGCAAAAGGCCTTTGGTGATAATACTCTATCGAAAACTCGTGCATATCAGTGGTACAGAGCCTTCAAGGACGGTCGTGAAGTGGTCGCCCATCGACGGCTTCGATCGAAGATAACGTCGATAAAATTAAGGAAAGGGTGCTGGAAAACCATCGTACCAGCTTGAGAGAGATAGCACATGATCTTAAGATATCCCACGAGTCCGCACGTACGATTTTGATTGATATTTTGGGCATGAGAAAGGTGGCCGCACGACTCGTACCGAAAGACCTGAATTTTCTTCAAAAACGTCATCGCGAACAGGTTGCTTCAGACATGCTGGATCGCTGTAATTCCGATTCTACATTCATGGAACGCATTATAACCTGGATCTACGAGCACGATATGCAAACAAGCCAGCACTTATCGGAATGGGTGGCAAAAAATGAGCCGAAACCGAAAAAACCACGCCAAAGCCGCTCGAAAATGAAGGTGATTCTTATTGTTTTCTTCGATATCCGTGGCGTGGTGCACTACGAATTCGTTCCAGAGGGTCAGACGGTAAACCAGGAGTATTACCTAGGCGTTATGAAACGTTTGCGTGAGCGTATCCGTAAGAAGCGGCCAAATTTGTGGGCGAACAACTCATGGATTTTGCATGACGATAACGCGCCTTCCCACCGAGCTACGATTGTGACTGACTTTCTCGCCAAAAACTCAACAAACGTGCTTCAGCAACCACCGTATTCGCCGGATTTGGCTCCCTGCGACTTTTTCCTCTTCCCAAAACTAAAATTGCCCCTTCGTGGCACCCGTTTCGAGTCGATTGAAGCCATAAAACAAAATTCGGCGCGAGAGCTAAAGTATATCTCGGAAAGCGCCTATAAAAAATGTTTCGATAATTGGAAGTGCCGTTGGAGCAAATGGAGCCTATTTTGAAGGCGAAAATTCCCGGTACTTTCTTGACAGAGTAGTATATCAGGTGTTACAAAATCAAATATGAACTGAAGTAATGTAACAAATAAGTGGCATGAAAACATGACAAATAAGAAGTAATTCTGTATAAAAAAAGTGATTGAACCAGACTAATGAAAGTAGCTTTTGAGCCGAATATTTAACTGAGTGATGAGAAATATGTCGAGATCATGGTATTTATTTGTAGTTTTGATCATTCTCACCAATGACGAGATGTGTGAGCAACGTGTATTTCTAAATGGTTGATGAAACAATCGAACATTCCTAACGTTATCATTAGGGACGTTGATGGAGAACATTCCAAGTATTATATGATGGCTAATTTTATAATTAAAACAAATTGTGGAAATTACTATGTTTTACTACCAAAAATGATATATTACACATTTTCTTGTAACTCGAGTTTCGCGAAATGAACTATCCCTTCATCAGACAACTGAACTGAACTCAGTTGTCTTGACAACTGATTAATTATGGTCAATTACCAAATAGTAACGGCTGAAACAATTCAGTGGCTAATTTTATTGTGAAGACTTTATGACCAAAAAGTAGATCTGACATAGTCCTCCTATCTTGAAGAGATACAACTCGAAAGTGCGACCTGACAACCGCAATACTACCCCTATTATACTGAGAATTTGACTTCATACATAAGTTTTTGAGAAATTTACTTTGGATATTTTCCAGTCAGTTAATGTAGACCTTGTACTGTGGCACCAAATCACGCTTGCAAAACAGAGGCGACTCAATATGTAAGCATTGAATAAGCACTTTACAGGTTCAATACTACGGAATATTTTAGACCGCGTGAAAATAAAGCCCAACATTCTAGAGCAGGAATTAACTGTTGATTCAATATGGGCCTCAAAAATCAATTTGGAATCAAAAATTACTCCAAGGTCTTTAATATGGTATCTTCTCTGAATTGAAACATCACCAAAAATCAAATCTATTAATATTCCTGGTAAATGTCATGAGGGTACATTTTGACAAATTCAGAAATAAACTATTTTCACTACAATAATTCACCATTCGATCAACATCTGATTGTAAGTTATAGCAATCAGTCAGTGACAATACTCTAGTAAACAATTTTATGTCATCAGCATACAAAAGGAACTTACAATATTGAAAACAAGAAGAAATACAATTTATATAAATCAAAAATAAAAGGGGTCCCAGATGAGATCTCTAGGGAACTCTGGAGCTTGCGATATACTCACATGATCTAAAGCCGCGAATGCACCACTAACCAAAAATAAAATAATAAGAAGCAATTTTTCACTTGATAGAAGGATTATTACGAACTTTGAATATCAAAACAGATTCAATCTGTTAGTCTTCTACAATTTTAATTGAGAAAAAATTTTTTTTTAAACTTTCTGAATTAAATTGATGTCTTATAGGCACTGTTCATATTGAAGGGACGTATAATATCAAAATTCATTATACAATATCAAATGGAATAAAAAAACCCAACAAAAATAAATTGTTAATTGAAATTAAAAAATAAGTAATATTGAATTTTTCGTTCCAAACATGCGCACCTGAACTCGCCAGACAGGCGTAGTACGTATGTTCTGCCTGTAACAAACATTTGACAAAATGTTTAGTTTCTGGTCTTATATTTATGAAAACTAAATTTCTTTCAAAAATACACAACATAATTTTAAGAACTTCTCCAAAACTAGTTTATTTTTCAATTTTAATCAACAATTTATTTTTGTTGGGTTTTTTATTCCATTTGATATTGTACAATGAATTTCGATTTTATACGTTTATTAAATATGAGCAGTTCTTATGAGACATTAATTTATTTCTAAAAGTTTTCAAGAAATTTTTTTGAAATTAAAATTGTAGAAGACTAACAGATTAAATCTGTTTTGATATTTAAAACTAACCAAAAGTGCTACGAGAAGACGGATGTTACTCGAAATTCTCAAATCTTGTATAATTTAAAATTCCACTGACGTCTAGCTACGAAATTAATCATAAAAGAAAATCGGTAGAAGATATTCACTAGAGCACACCTTACAAAACTCAAAAAAGTAGACAAATTTAATTGCTCAATCCTTCAATAGTAAAATCATTTTGGATGTTAAATAATAAACGTAATTGAAACGATGCCACTGGAAACTCCAGTGTTTGTCTATCTTAACTCTGCCGAGGTAAATAATTATATTCCAAATATATTGATGGAAGCATAGAATTAATCGATAATAATAAAAAGAAGCTGAGAAAGGAGCTTGTTCAATTCCATTTAATTGTATATTCACCCTGAAAATTTTAAATTTGTGAATTATTTCTTGTTGAAGCAGCATATGATGAATTAAATCACATAATTATGTGTTTTGCTATCAGAAAGTCAAATGAACATCATTTCATGCAATTTTTGAACATTTTTAAAGTGATTTATGCATGAAATTAGGTGCCAGAAGTAACATACACTCATATGTCTAGTGCATAGACCTAGTAATTTGAAGTATTAGGATAATAAGTCTATGGACTAGTGATAAAATGATGAGGAGTGCAATTTTACTTCAAAAACTACTATTTCTAATTCTAAGTTGTTTGGCCAGTAAACACTTAGGAAGTTTTTGAAGTGAATTTCTTCAATTCCCCCCGAAAACAAGTTCAAATATCAACAATTATTTTTGCGCGTTTGGTCCAGGGGACACCGTGCTATCATTTCGCCTAAATGTCTATAATTTTCTAATTTCGAGCCGAAAATGGTATTGACCGACTAGATTTGACTCATTGATGAAGATGATGATCAAAGGTAAATTTGCGTTGTAATAATAATAATATTCTTTATTGGTCCCTTCTGACACAAAAATGATGAGGACAAGTCAAATAAATCATGAACTTAATTGCCAAATTACCATTCAAATATTCATTGGTAATACTATAATAACATCCCCCCACCAAGATTTAAAGGATACATTTCCTAAATTTAACCTTATTCAATGATATTATACCATCACTTGTATGATTGAACTATTACATTCCCTCATATGTAGAAGAATTTTCGGACTTGCTAGTTCTGTATGGAGAGAATTTTAGTATTTCTAGTACCATATTCATGAAACCCAGACAGAGTGGCCAAGATATCTAAATTATTTCTTACATGAAGAAGACATTTTTGAATGTGAATACCAGGAGCAGTAAATATGTCATTCTGAATGAAAAATGGTTTAAAAGATGAACCTGGATTAAATATCATACATAGGCTTTCTCCTACTTTTTCCGTACTTTTTCCATCTTCAGCAATGAAGCTGATTTTCACATTAAAGGACTATTTTTGTGAGAATCCGTTAGTGATGACTGTTGCACTAACCATCCAGAAAGGATTTATGTCTTGAAACACGAAATCGAAGTTGCCATTCATAAGATTGAACCCCAAACAATCGACAATGTACTGCAAAATTGGGTCGAATGGATGGGGTACTGTATGGCCAGTCACGACGGTCATTTGAATGATATTGTTTTTCTTCCGTAAATGTCGAGGCTTAACTTTTCTAATAAACTCATAACTGGTGTCTTACTGCTAGGAAACCATTTGTGCTCTGTCGTATTACGAGTAATATACAGGGTGCCCATTGCCCATGTCATCTCTCAAAATTTTACAAGGTGATTCCACAGGCAATTTTCAACACAAAAAATCCTGTGGGTGTGGTCCAGTTATCTAATACAAAACTGTTTCGCTATCACAGTAGCATCTTCAGGTAGGTAGGTTCACATTTTGAATAATTGAATTCAATTTTAAAATCGATTGTTCAGAATGTAAACCTTCACAATAAAAATTTGTGCTAATCATAATAACCTTATTTACATTCTGTCAAGAAAGTACCGGGAATTATCGATTTAAATCTGGCGGGGCAATGAGGCAGGTTGGTACCACTGTCCTTAATTACTATGCCAAGCTTGAGCGGGATCTGTCAACTAGTGTGTTTGCAACAGCTGATTAAGTCAGTCGATGTCAGAGTGCGTGCCGATTTTTACTATGGGTGATTACGTTGAGCAAAGAATTTGTTTAAAGTTTTGTGTTGAAAATGAATTTTCGTGTGCCGATGCATTGAAAATGTTGCAAAAGGCCTTTGGTGATAATGCTCTATCGAAAACTCGTGCATATCAGTGGTACAGAGCCTTCAAGGATGGTCGTGAAGTGGTCGAAGACTTGCCTCGTTCCGGACGCCCATCGACGGCTTCGATCAAAGATAACGTCGATAAAATTAAGGAAAGGGTGCTGGAAAACCATCGTACCAGCTTGAGAGAGATAGCACATGATCTTAAGATATCCCACGAGTCCTCACGTACGATTTTGATTGATATTTTGGGCATGAGAAAGGTGGCCGCACGACTCGTACCGAAAGACCTGAATTTTCTTCAAATCGTCATCGCGAACAGGTTGCCTCAGACATGCTGGATCGCTGTAATTCCGATTCTACATTCATGGAATGCATTATAACTGGTGATGAGACCTGGGTCTACGAGTACGATATGCAAACAAGCCAGCAATCATCGGAATGGGTGGCAAAAAATGAGCTGAAACAGAAAAAAACCACGCCAAAGCCGCTCGAAAATGAAGGTGATGCTCATTGTTTTCTTCGATATCCGCGGCGTGGTGCACTACGAATTCGTTCCAGAGGGTCAGACGGTAAACAAGGAGTATTACCTAGGCGTTATGAAATGTTTGCGCGAGCGTATCCGTAAGAAGCGGCCAAATTTGTGGGCTAACAACTCATGGATTTTGCATGACGATAACGCGCCTTCTTACCGAGCTACGATTGTGACTGACTTTCTCGCCAAAACCTCAACAAACGTGCTTCAGAAACCACCGTATTCGCCGGATTTGGCTCCCTGTGACTTTTTCCTCTTCCCAAAACTAAAATTGCCCCTTCGTGGCACCCGTTTTGAGTCGATTGAAGCCATAAAACAAAATTCGGCGCGAGAGCTAAAGTCCATCCAGGAAAGCGCCTATAAAAAATTTTTCGATAATTGTAAGTGCCGTTGGCATAGATGTATTGGAGCAAATGGAGCCTATTTTGAAGGCGACCCAATAAATTTTGACGATTAAATGTAAAAATGTTGTTTTAATTGAAAATTCCAGGTACTTTCTTGACAGAGTAGTTCTATGGATTTTCAGCAAGTGAAGACTGATTCAATTAAACGATACGATGGTCATGCATTATTTCCTGGATATAAATTACAAGGATTTTTTAAATTTTCATGAATTTTTTGGTCATCCTTTATCGAAAACAAGTATGAAAAGTATATGAAGTTTTGCTTCATATATAATACTATTTTTCCAACTTTTGCTGCTAATATGTAACGATACAGATCGAAGGAAGACGAATGGGGCCCTTCAAATATGTGTTTTTAATTTCCATGAGATTTTTCGTTTCTTCCGAAGAACAATTCTGAAATCGTAAAAAATTACCTTTGGTGAGCTTGCGGAAGAGAAAACACAGAATTTGCAGGCGAAATGGACTGTTGAACAAGCGCGCAGAAAGTTGCCACTTTACGTCAGTACTTTCCACCATTTTTGCGTGCTTATTCCAGGAAACAACGTTCTATCGGTTCGCCCAAATGTCTGCTATTTTTAAATTTTGAACTGAATATAATCTGGAACGAGGTTGGACTCACTGATAAACAATGATAAACAATCCGAAGTAAAAAATGATGATAGTAGACGTTGGATAGTGCGAGCACAGAAAAAATTACCTGTTCATAATATCGAAATGTTCACACCATCGAATCAACTTATTACGAAGAAAAGACATTTTTTATGGTATTTTGTTCATTAATAATTATGTAATATATTCACATACATGTGCACAACTGCTTGTATAGAAAAACAAATATATAGATGTTTTATTCAAAAAAATATGCTATTTTAATTTGGTTTTCCTTTGAGATAGAATCAGAGCAAAAGCTTCTTCTTCTAATTTTTTAAGGCTTACCATGTCACTAATTCCAACATAATTTTGATCCATTTAGGATATCAGAATAAGAATTTTTTTCCACAACACCAAGATCTGTACATTCACTTTCTGAATTAACATTTTCATTGATATCGAAATCAATATTTTCCTAGATTACTAGATTATTTCATTCTTATATATCTTGGTCACTGTATTTTACTTGCTCAACATTTTCTAGTAATTTTATGGTATCATTTAATGCAGTCTTCGTCATTTCGTTTTCCGAAATTTCTTGATGTCTACATAAGGGTATGTCGTTTTCATCTCTTCTCATTCCCAAAATTCTATGCCAACAATTCGTTAAAACTGAAGGATGCAATTGTTGCCATGCAACGAGTAAATGTATGACTGCGTCTTTAAGAGTCAAACTTTTAAGTACATCAGCAATTGTTCTTTTTTTTGTAATTATCAAAATCAATAAAGTAATCAGGTGAAATAGTTTAGAAAGACGTCACACTTTTTGGTCCATTAGTTGAATGAGTGGGGGTTACATTTGAAGGCATATAAATAACAAAGCTAGTGAATCAAAAGGACCATTATCTAAAGCAACACAACTTTCAAACGAAGGTTTTGACTTCTTAAACGACGTGATCTGCATACGTTCATAAAGTATTAGCAGGTATGCAATGCAGTAGAAAATTTTATCTTACCTGAAGGCAAAACTAATTGAAAAATCAATTTCTTCTTGAGTCATCATCATCATTTTTGGTGTTATTACGAACAATTGGATCATCACAATTTTTGAAGCATCTTAGGGATTTTGATTTTTCAATTAAGAGTGAATTTAATTTATGGATTCCTAATGCATTAAGACTTCCCAGAAATCTGACCATTTGCTTCGCTTTTTTTAGACCAGGTGTAGTTTTTTCATATTGAGCGACATAAGTTTCATCAGGCAGCAGTTTCCAATATAAGCTCCGGCATTATGTATTTGGTAATAAGAGAGATCTAATTCATTAATTATTTCCTTCAACTCGTTCGTGAACGGTTCTGGTTGAGAAGACAGTTTTTTACCAGAAATGTTTAGTATTTTTGCACCATAACGCCACTTAAATTTTTGTAACTATCCATCGCTCGCTTTGACGCTTTTTGAACCACTTGTTGATTTGTTATGCAACTCCAAAGCCTTTAGTTTTAGCATATCACTGGTTAATGGTAAATTCTGCTCTCTTTGTTTTGAGGAACCACTTGTAGAGTAACTTTTTTTAAATTTTTGGGGTCTTTAAGGTTCGTTTACGACTTTCAGAATTTTATTTTTTTATAGCGCATATAGTATATTTTGCAACTTCAGACTTTTTTGAAAGAGCAGAGTCACTCATACCATTAGGAAACTCTTCCAAAATCGTGGATTTCTCGTAAAGAGACAAGAACTTCTTATTTCGAACTATTTCACTGGACAGATTGTTATCGAGAGACGAGTCTCTGAAAGTCTGAACTGATTGAATTTAGATACTGAATTGTTTCAGCCGTTACTATTTGGTAGTTGATCATAATTAAAACAAATTGTAGAAATTACTGTTTTACTACCAAAAAATATATATCACACATTTTCTTGTGACTAATTGTCTGATGATGGGATAGTTCATTTCCCGAAACTCGAGTCAAAAGAAAATGTGTAATAAATATTTTTTGGTAGTAAAACATAGTAATTTCTACAATTGTTCTGATTGAATTTGTTGAGTTGCACCAACGAGAGTGATTCTGTGCAAACTGCAGAATATCAATATAAATATTGTTTTAGTGCACATTGCTAGGTAGATCCTAGGATAACGGCTGCTGGAGCGGCCGTCCCGATGTTCCATCTACAACTTTCGAAGAGCTACAGTCTTGAAACTTTCTGGGGTCTGAATATCTCAGCTAAGTTCTTTAATGGGTAGAATCGGTTCAATAGTTTAGCAGTTATTCACGTTTGAAAATTCTTCATATTTTTTCCAAGATTTGATCGATCATAAATTCTAAAAGTGATAGGAAACAGAGTAATTCCTCATTACGTTCCAATTAAAATGAACTATCACATAGTATCGGACTACTCCATTCAATATTCGAACTAAAATTCGTTAGTTAAAAGTACAATAATAACGCTCATATTCTCGGGAAATTTCATGGGGGTCATATAATAAAAAGTAACAAAAATGTGAGTTGATCGGTGTTGAGTGCTACCTTAAACACTATAACTGTCGATTGGAAAGAGATAGAAATTTAAAACTTTTGGGGTGGGGTAAGTCAAAGAATATATTGACTAACATAGTCATTAAGCGAAATCAGCCTTATGGTTCGGCAGAAAATTAGAAAATATCCCCCATTTTAAAGAGTTTCCAACCACTATCGAATTGATCCGAAATTCGGGGTACAGGTAGAATGATAATGCACATGTTTCAGGGAAATTTCATGACTAACGTATGATTAGAAGATCAAAAATAGAAACAAAATTTTTGTGAGTGGACCAGCATTGATATTTGGTGAAAAGAACAACGTTGAGCGCTATCGAAACGATAGCAACAGTGGTACCATTGAGTTCAAATTTAGCATTTGGATGTGAAACAACGTCAGCAAGGCATAAACTAAATTATATAAGTATCATCGGTGATATAAACAAACATGCCAAAGATCCTGACTTAAAGTCAGCGCTTTCAACCATTTTTTGATTATTATTTTATACAGAATATTCTGAGAACTTTGTATTTCTAGGAAATACAGTTGACAGTAATAAAAATCTGATAATTCTCAGAAAACAGATTTAACATATGGAAATCTATCCTCTAAATGGCCCGTCTTTTCTTGTGAATGATACGAGTCGCATACATTTATGTTGGTTAGATGAGAACTCTTACTCGTATATCTAACTGTTTGGGTCAGAATATTTTCCTAGGTCAGCATTAATCCAACCACACGAAACATAATTCTAACAACAGCAAATGAGCTTTGAATTACACTCTCTACCGAACAAAGCCATCAGTGCGTAATTCAAGTACTCAAAAGAAACAAAGCTTTGAAACAAAACACGTTTTCGTTCGTACGAACAGCGAATGCAGGCGTGCTTGCCAGACGTAAACTTGAGAATCCAACTAGGTTATGAATAGAATTCAGGATTCACTTATCAAGAAAAGTGAGAGCCAGAGGAATTTCCGTGGGATGCTGTCTCTGAAGTGGTACAAAACAAAGGAGCTGGGAAAACAAGTTTGTGAGATATATGGATGTGAGACATTGGTAAATCGGAAGTTAGAGGACGGAAGAAGTTTGACTCAACTTATAAGTAGTTCCGAACAAGTAAGGAAAATATTAGTCCGAAGTGTGCAAGCCGTTGTTGACTTTACCTAATGGTTTCTTGGTGAATTTAAATTTTTGATGTGGGGATATATTACTTCGATCATTTATGTTGGAATTAGTTACAGCTGTTTAGTGAGTACTTTGCTGAAGTTTATATCTTATTCTGGCCCTCTTAAATTAGTAATTTCCTTCTATTATAAGGATACGGCGCTGGCGTATATAGTTCTTTGTAGAATACACAATTAAAGGGTTCTTCTAATGATGCTACATATATTCTCCTTCTAGAATAGACATGGAGGGAAAACGTTCTTCGTCCATCTATAACACCCAGAACACAACTGATCTCCTAACTCGCACAAGCTGAAAAAGCTTCTGAGCGATCTTCACAGAATATCTAGGAGTATCAGGATAATAATAATAATAATAACAGTGAAATCGTAACCATCATATAATTTATAAATGGAAAATGGACAAGGATAGGTGAACTTTTGAGCTGCAAAATACATCACCCGAGTATGAGAAAATTGAGAGATAATTAAATAAACTTTTCAATAGAAAATATTTGGTATTATCCAGATACTTCTATACTTCTGACTAGAAAATTCCTCTTCCACCCAAGCGGAATCTAAACTCGGAACCTTATGGTCCCTAGTACGTAGTTCCACCATTGAGCTATCGGCAAGTATCCATGTAGATTCCATGAAAAAAAACATATACTTGAACTACCCCTTTGACAAATTATCTATACATCTGTCAGTTCCTTTCTCATCATTTTATGATGATATTCACCCTGATAGGTTGACCGAAAAAATTACTGAAGATTACCTTTCCGAGGGGTGTTCAGTGTATTTTAGGTATCGAGGTGACTTGCTAATAATGTGAGTTATCATTTCGTTTACTAATGACACTTTCTGAGGGTATAAATGTGAAATTTCACTAATTTACGATCATTAGTCCTCTAGGTATCCTCAGTGACAGACGTCACGATGATGATGAAAACCGAGCGTCACGCCGTTATAAAGTTTCTTACTAATCAAGGAAAAGTCAGAAAATTCTTCATAAAGAGATGGCGGCTATTTATCACGACTGTGGCTCGTCATTATCCACCGTGGTCAAGTGAATTCGAAACAGGCAGAGAAAGCATTGAAGACGATCCTCGCTCGGGCGGTCCCGTTAGCGGCACTACTGAAGAACATATGAAAAAGGTGAAAAAACTGGTACTTGAAGATGCCGGAGTAAAAATCAAGATAACAGCAGAGATCGAAAACCTATCCGTGAGTACCATACATGACCATCTGAACCTCTCAAAGTTCAGTGCATGATGGGTACCGAGAATGCACACCGCATCTCAGAAGCAAGTGCGAGTCGAGTGCTGTTAGGAGATTCTAAAACTTTGTGAAGAAAACCCATCGACTATTTTCAACCGGCTGCTTAGTGAGGATGAGACGTGGGTTCATCCCCATGACCTTGAGAGTACACAAGAGTTCATGCAGTGAAATGAAAAATGTGCACAACCCCGAAACAAGTTCAAAGTCACTCCATACGCCGGAAAAGTGATGGCTATGGTCTTTTGGATTTCTAAAGGTATTTATTTGATAGAATACAATAAAAAAAGTGAAAGCATCACAGCAGCCACTATGCGTAATTTAAGAGAAGCAATTAAAGGAAAAGGGAGAGGAAATCTCACAGCGGGGATGTTGCTGCTTAAAGACAACGCGCCGGATCACAAGACCGGCGTGGCAAAGGCTGCTGTGCGGGAATGTGGCTTCGAAGAAATTACTCATCCTCCGTACAGTCTAGACTTGCTCTCCAGTGACTACCTATTTGCAAATGTGAAATAATTTTTCAATTTTTATGACAAAAAGTAAATTAATTACTATCTATTTTGAGGAGAAGGCAGAAGAATATTTTTTACAAGGTTCAGAGAACCTTATTTCTCGATCTTACAAATAAATTGAAGTTTTAGGAGACTAAATGGAAAAATAGAATTTTTACAAAATTTTCTGAGTTTCCTTTCATGCCTATACCGATAATATATTGAACACCCCTCGTTTTATTTGCGAACTTTTATGAAACGCGACTTCCTCCTCTTCTTGCCACTTTGCAACTTGCCCACCCGTCGATTCACATGCAGATGATCTGGCACGATTCAAGTTTGGAGCTTTCATATTACAGAAGCTTCATAATCGTCAAACGTTGTAGATTGGCTAGAATATAGTTAAAAGAACTTTTGTATTTCAGTCGCGTTCTCGCCTTACATACCATTTCACGGAAATTGCAGTCAAGGAATATTAATCAGTGTATTCAATTTTCCCGACTGAATTAACATTTAAAATATAATCGTGTCGAAACCGTCCTAGAGCTATAAGCTTTTCCGAATGTTTTTGTAGACAGTACAAGGACGTTGCTTTTAACGGAAAGTGCAAAAATATATGCATGAGTCGCGAAATTTATACAGAATATGATTTTTTTCTTATAACAATATATCAATTCTCAATGGCGCTAATAAAATCGCTTTGAACTTTGCGCAAACATTCATCATTTTGTTCAAAATAAGAATGACATACCTCTTTTTGTGATGCGCTCTTTGTTGGAGTCCAAAATTAAAATACAAGCGAAATAAATTTCAAAATATTTTAAAATTATTTGAAATGGGCAAAATAGTTTTTTTTATCGGTTATGTGGTTCTCTAAAAACTTTCAAGCAGATCGTCTTCATGTCACGCATTTCTACGAATATTGATTTTATAAAATTTCCGAAGAATTTTGGAAAACCAAATTAAATAAAACATCTCAGAAACACTGTTTCTTTTTCAATAGATATACTCGAAAAATTAACGCACAACGTAGAGATTTAAAAAGAGGGGAAAAGAGTCTAGCAAAAATATACGATATTTATCAACAAACGTGAGGGTATACAGCTGTTTCGTACCGGCATTGTGAAAAATAAACTCTACTTTAAAAATGACCAACATAAACATAAAAAATTTTCCGAAAAAGTTTTCTCCGGAAAATCCTTTGAAAAACCCGTCAAAAATATGCAGCACATCTTCAAAAACGCATTTGAGATTCTCATCGATAGCTTTTAGTCCACTTTTCTGAAAGCTAAATAATAGCAATCAATAAAAATTAAATTTTAAATTGCCAACCATAAATATACACACTCGGATGCCGACAGAACACAAATGATAACCCAAAGGTTCTTGACTAAATTATCACTACAGAATATATAAATAGGTTAAAGAAAGCATTTAAATTTTAGAGTATACCATCTCCCTATCATTTCTTATTGCCAGTAAATTTTTTAATTACCGCAGTCGTGATATTCTAACTGATGAGACATTGAACACTTAATGTAAGTCAGAAAAATTCATGAGTTTTGAAATACTCAAAGAGTCTTTAAAATGGGAACCACTATGCGAATAATTTACCTTTGATAGGCGCTCAGAATTATTGTTAAATACACAGAGTATTTTCAAAGTTGACACTTTTTTCAGTGAGAGATGGAATTATCAAAATGAACCAGTTAACTAAAAATCGATCATAAAAAATATTTAAAGGTACAAAGTTAACCATACTGTTAGGTTCAATTCGATATCTTAAAATATCTGAACATTTCGAATCCGGTCTTGTTACTCAAAACCTCAAACGATCAAGATATTATCTCTATGCTTTAAACGCTATTGTGATTGGATGTATTCAGTCATATGTCAGTTCAAATAATCCTGTGGTAGTAGCAACTGTTTCGACTTTTGTAAATTTATTAAAATACGCTGCCAGGTACAAATAACCGAACGAAGGCTACAAGCATTGTATGAGGTCCTAAAACAATGTTAAAAGATAATAGATAATTGGATATTCGAGATGAATTGAAATAAATATGTGACTCATTATTTTACGTGGGCTCATGTATAGCATCGTAATACTTCTCTGTATTCAAATAAATATGAGATATTTTCGAGCAATTAACAAAATTGAAAAAATCTCGAGTTCCTTGAATGTATATATCGAAATTTTGATCACCATGCAGCGTTTGAATTGACACATGCTGTTAATCGAGGCTACATGTTCACTGACTTTGCAAGAACTAACAGAACCGAACTTTATTTAATTGGAATGCATTACAACTGAAAAGGCTTTCAGCTCTCTCCTCTTGGACAATTTGGTGATGTGATTTTTTTCGAGGTCGTTTATTCCGATAAATTCTACCTTCTTCAAAATATCCAATAATGAAAAGATAGATAATATTTATTGGGTAACAAATATATTGTGGCATTTTGAGTTTTTGAGAATAACTATAATCATATGTATGATGTTGCTTTTGATTCCCTACTTCTTGATCAGCAAATATCTCAAGGGTTCCATTCTGAAATCCTTACCACGACATTTTCTATTTTTAAATTCTGTATAAATTATTTTGATGATTTTCTGTAGAAATTATTATCATTGTACTAATAATCCATTCATATTATGTAATTTTATTCTTGGCATCAGACAAAAAACAATTTACTTCGTTACCTCCTATCTTATTGCGGATTATTATCAGGAGTAAAAATAAGTTCGTGCGGTTTTTACTACATATGTCGCTACTAGTTTATTATAACATTGTTTCATCTGGCAACACCTTCATTTTGAAGTGTCATCATTAGGTTTTCTTTTCAGTACCTGTCATTTCGTTAAGGTTGAACGACATAGTTTCTGTGTGCTCTGAAAATGTCAACTTTTGTACCGAGTAAAGTGCTTTTGCGGGAGACTTCACTTATGTATAAAGAAAATGCTGCCGAAAGTCATCGTATTTCAGTGAACGTTTATGGTGACAATGCTCTAGCTGAACGAACATGTCAGAAGTGGTCTGCCCAATTTAAAAGTGGAAATTCAGATTTAGAAGAAGAATAACGACCAAAGTTTAGGGACGAAAAATTAGAAACTCCATAAAGGTCTATCACAAACGCAAGAGGAACTCGCAAAAATACTTGGAGTCAACTCAACATTTGCCAATATAAACAGCAATGAAAATGATTCGAAAAGTAGTAAATTGGGTGCCGTATGAAATTAATCCACGAGAGTCAACCGCCGTTTTTCACGTGCGAACAACTGCCAATGGAAAAAAATGAGAATTTTACATCTATTTGTGACTGACGATGAAAAGTAGACCCACTTAGATAATCCAAAATGACAGAGAACGTACGGATACCTCATCATCAACAGTCGAGCCGACAATTCATGGCGAGAAGATCATGTTGTGTATTTGGTGCGAGCAGCTGAGTGGTCTATTAGAGCTGATACAATCGAAGGAAAGATCTACCGACAACCATTATTGCTTTTGAGCTGAATTTGCGAGGAAAACGGCCGCAATATGCCTCAACGAATTCTACATCGAACAATGGATTTTAACTACCCAGGTAGATTTATCTCATTTTTTTTAGAAATCTAAGTAGGACAGTAGAAACGTAAATAGCCAAATGTCGTTTCGGAATTCTACTTGCGCTACATTTCGATCTCTAACACAGTCTCATTTTTGCCATTTCAACCCACTAAGCACTGTTAAAGATACATCCCCCGAAGTCGTTCGTTAGCACTCAGCCCACAAACACACTGATTTTTCTCCTCCTTTTTTCGACCAGACGGTCTCACAATACACAAGTAAGCTCTAATCATATTTCCTCTTTGTATCAACTCTCGAGTTATAATCACACGCCTCCTTCTCTGCTCTTGAACTAATTTATATTTGAATTCACTTTAACGTTCCAAGGAATACCCTCTCTCAATAACCCATAATGAACTGAAAGGCCTGGAATTGAATGTATTATCTCCATTACTTGTTTGTTATTAGTTTATAAATGTATGAACTGAACCCAAGAGTGAACCTAGAAATAGTGATTTCAGTGAAGGTGAACAATGGTGAAAAAGCTCAAAGAACTATTACTCCATGAACAACACAGTGTTTTCGCCGCAAATATAGTCCAAACTACGCCGAAACATTTCCCTTAACTTTGGGAAAACAATCTCGAAATTATAAATTTTCTAACATATGTATTTAGGCTGCAAATAATCCAGTTAAAGCCAATTATACATCCCTCTCTTACACCCCATTTTGAAGTATGCTTATCCTGGAATTTGCATGCTAATTGATTGACGTTAATCAATTACTACGAAGAATTCAAGAATGTAAATATACATACCAGCAATTCCCTTATTGGTCTATTGGAGCCGGATGTTTAGAATTCTTTCATTGGTCCACATGAGCCGGATTTAAATTCCATACCTGATTCTTAACAGCTAGATCTTTTCACATCGCGATCCTTCGAAATCTCAAGAAAGAAAATCATTGAAACCAGCCCTTGGAAATTGCAGACATACAGCTCTATTGCAGCCCGCGACGAATCAACTGATAGAAAATACAGAGGTATTTGTTGTTTCGAAAATACTACTCTGTCAAGAAAGTACCGGGAATTTTCAATTAAAACAACATATTTACATTCAATTGTCAAAATTTATTGGGTCGCCTTCAAAGTAGGCTCCATTTGCTCCAATACATCTATGCCAACGGCACTTCCAATTATCGAAACATTTTTTATAGGCGCTTTCCGGGATGGACTTTAGCTCTCGCGCCGAATTTTGTTTTATGGCTTCAATCGACTCAAAACGGGTGCCACGAAGGGGCAATTTTAGTTTTGGGAAGAGGAAAAAGTCGCAGGGAGCCAAATCCGGCGAATACGGTGGCTGCTGAACCACGTTTGTTGAGTTTCTGGCGAGAAAGTCAGTCACAATCGTAGCTCGGTGAGAAGGCGCGTTATCGTCATGCAAAATCCATGAGTTGTTCGCCCACAAATTTGGCCGCTTCTTACGGATACGCTCACGCAAACGTTTCATAATGCCTAGGTAATACTCCTTGTTTACCGTCTGACCCTCTGGAACGAATTCGTAGTGCACCACGCCACGGATATCGAAGAAAACAATGAGCATCACGTTCATTTTCGAGCGGCTTTGGCGTGGTTTTTTCGGTTTCGGCTCATTTTTTGCCACCCATTCCGATGATTGCTGGCTTGTTTGCATATCGTACTCGTAGACCCAGGTCTCATCACCAGTTATAAAGCGTTCCATGAATGTAGAATCGGAATTACAGCGATCCAGCATGTCTGAAGCAACCTGTTCGCGATGACGTTTTTGAAGAAAATTCAGGTCTTTCGCTACGAGTCGTGCGGCCACCTTTCTCATGCCCAAAATATCAATCAAAATCGTACGTGCGGACTCGTGGGATATCTTAAGATCATGTGCTATCTCTCTCAAGCTGGTACGACGATTTTCCAGCACCCTTTCCTTAATTTTATCGACGTTATCTTCGATCGAAGCCGTCGATGGGCGACCACTTCACGACCGTCCTTGAAGGCTCTGTGCCACTGATATGCACGAGTTTTCGATAGAGCATTATCACCAAAGGCCTTTTGCAACATTTTCAATGCATCGGCACACGAAAATTCATTTGCAACACAAAACTTTAAACAAATTCTTTGCTCAACGTAATCACCCATAGTAAAAATCGGCACGCACTCTGACATCGACTGACTTAATCAGCTGTTGCAAACACACTAGTTGACAGATCCCGCTCAAGCTTGGCAGAATGAATATCTGCATATTTTAAAACTTTTCATTATTCTCCATTCTTATATTTGTATTTCATTTTGATTCAACCTTTTTTATCATTTTCATTTCATAACTAAGACATTGTTATATGTACCTTTCCATAAATTCTCACAGTGAAAGGTTCCAAGGCTGAAAAAAAATGCCAAGTCCGTATTCACTAGAACCATTTCATAGTTGGATAAATATTTAGAAACTTGTTCAGAAGAATTCAAATTACATTTTCGCCACAAAACACCCACTGATACATACAAAAAGTATGAAAAGGCCCAATTTAACGTTGAAGAAACAATAGAACATGATACCTCATTTAATCAATATTTAGATTATGTAGCTATGGTTGAAAAAAAATACATTCACTTTCAAGCGCCCACCCAAAGACAAAATCTCAAACGGCTGAAATAAATTCAACAGTCAACAACATTAATACAAATGTTAGATTACCCCAGCTTAAAGTGCCAACCTTCAGCGGAGAGGTGAGCAAATGGACAGCGTTTTATAATATGTTTAAATCTCTTATCGTCAACAATTGTTCACTTTCAGATGTTGAAAAGTTAATGCACTTAAAAACCGCGCTTCGAGGAGAACCCTTATCACTAATAAACTCACCTGAACTCGAAAACGAGAAATTTTCAATCGCTCTGAACATTTTGCGCAATAAATATAATGATGATATCACTTATCAACTGATACCTTAATCGCATCATAGATGCGATACCCTATCACTAAAGGTAACTCCCATACTTTAAGATACTTATTAACAAAAATGAGACAAATGGATTGCTTGAAAAATTTGAAAGTTGCTATAGGACACTTGGTTATTTATACTCAACATACATTGTAGGAAATTGGATTTTGCAAGTAAACTTGATTAAGAGTCCAAAAGAGATATATCCAAGATCCCAACTTTTGTCGAGTTCTTTGAAGGTTTAAACGAACGGTGCAGAATTCTCTCAGCCTTAACACCTACTGTAAATAAAACGGAAAATCATTTTTTTTCTTATCATACGAAAACTAAGAAAGACGACGTTCAATCTGCACATGCTAGTAACACTAAAAGGTTGTCAAATTGTTCATGTTTCAAATCGACATCACACAGCATATATCAATTTCCCAAGTTTGCAGCATTCTCCCACAATAAAAGGATTAAATACGTGAAAGCTAACAGCATGTGTTACAACTGTTTGGGCACATGGCATACAATTAACACTTGTACTTCTCGAGGATGCTCAGTATGCTCTTAGAGGTATGACACAAGCCTTCATAATACTCAAGATAATACGCAACAGAACGACAAAGCATCGCTGTCCCCCAAGACTCATACCCTGCCACCTCCTTTAGTATGTCTGCTCTTGCCTACAAAAACACTGAAGAATTACTAGCGACGGCCACCGTATATTCCGGAAATGGTGATCCTATTCATGAATGCCCTTCTCGATAATCTCGGGTCATCAATCTTGAGATTATCTTAGTTCATGGGACTGCGTTCGGGTGCTTGGATAAGAATTTCTTCCGGCGGGTGAGTTTCGTCACGAACTAACTCGGGTACTGACCTACAGAGCCAGTAGAGGTTGAATAATGCTTCGCTGCTACCAGTCAGACGGTTCTGGCTTTCGAGTCGGGACTCAAACTGAAAGCTGGTGGGATTATCTCTTCGAAGGGGTTCTCGCTTCGCGCGATGATATGCGTAACCCTTATCATACTTTCTACCTCTTGGGGTGGACTGTGGAGACTGCTGAGTAGTCACTTGGTGAAAGAGCTATGCTCGTCATGCCAATACAAAAACCTGGTAGAATTCGCGTGCTCTGAATGAACTATGAAATTGTATGCATTTTCTACGCTCAAGAGTTAACCTGGGATGCTAGACCACAACTACCAATTTTCTAAATACGTACAAATTGTAAAGAGGTGTTTAATTGAGAAACCTGGAACAGAAGATTCAGGTTCATTGTTTCGAGGGAAATAACTACAAGCGATCTCATCTCAAGTACCACGTTTTTTGGCGCGATCAGACCGATAAAGTCATTTCCAGTTGTGACGTTTGTAACCATAAAACAATCCATTGCCAACCAGAATTATGATCACGAAGTTCAATATTGAAATCGACAAGGAATTCACATTTCGTGACAAACTTTAAAACGCACTCTCTTGCTCCTAGCTCCCTGGATGGGCGTTGCACATTGCTTCTACCCGTAAAACTGACGTGGTTCTACCCAATTATGGGTAATCTGTCGGTGAATACGTCAGTGTGCTAGTTTTAAGAGTAGGGAGATGATGATGTGTTAGATTCTTCCAGTTTCAGACATCGATTTGAACTCTTCTTAGCGACCGTTAGTGTTCAATGGATCCGTATGGTTACAAAGCTTCTACAAAAGGGTAGGTTCCCATAAGATCCCTGTCCACCCAATTGAGGTTTGACTTGTGAGAGCACTGGTTGAAAGCCTGCATGCTAGGCTGAAAGGATATTATATTCATCTGGGTTCCTGGTTATTGATTGTCTAAGACATCTCTCGAAGGTGTTGACCATATAGCTAGTTCGTTATGCTCGAACCTGGATCGATTGGGAGTATCTACAGCAGTTTTGGACCCTTGATGATGGATAAGCCCCTTCGGCATGTGACACTGCAGAGCTATTAGGCTTCGAAGCAACCAGTCTTTCCTAGGTTCTTTTACGCGCTAATTTGGCGCATCAGAATTCCACGCTCAAGGCGGCAGTGGCCGTAGACCCTACGGTAGAAAGGACACTAAAGTCCAAAACGGCAACAGCAACGTACCTAACCTGCTCCAAGTAACCGTTGGTCCAAATACAAATGAGCAAGCTGCTCTGCGCCACCTTGATAATACAGGGATTTTTCTCGGCTGGTAGACCTTTTCCCCTCGATAATGCTTTCAATTGACAGCCAGTTCATACTCCCGCATTATAAAGAATATCTGGCACAAAGTTATAAACAAAAGATGAAATGTGTCGTTCGGCCTGCTAAGTGAACCAATAATGATATTTTTCAAATTAACAAAAGAGCCTAACTTATTAAGTTAGTGACCCTCAAATATCACTTAAACTACTATAGCCGCTTTCAATATCCAATATTGTCTTGCTCTTTTCGTTTTGCGGGTTAATCTTGCCTTTCTAATTCTGTTTTCCATGAGTCTATCGCTGCGACATTCTCGAGGCCGTAGTACTTCCGTGGACCCACCAACACTTCGGGGACACGCATTGGACCTTCCAACAGGACTCCGCCCGGGCTCATCCCAGAATTAATTTATTACTGAGCATTTACTACAGAGAAAACCTATCATCAAAAGGTGCAAATCTCAGGTATCACCCAAAACTCGCTAGTGTCCAACAAAATGGCCAAATCCAGGATCTTTTCGAATTCAAATAGTAATTCCTCAATTGACGCGACATGTGCAGTGCTTCCGCAAACTACCCTGATTGACACCAGAACTTTTGTAATCTCTAATCACATCACTCTAGCTGTGAATTTTTCAAACTATCACACATTGAATTGTTGCTTGGTGCGGACATTTATTATTCGCTGAAATCTGACGGAATTATACCATTAAGTAAAAATGTTCCTGTTTTGCAAAACACAATTTAAGGCTAGATAATCCCAGGAAATATACCCCAAATGTCAAGTAAACAAGACATCTCATTCCTTGCTCACACTTCAGCAGTCTCCACAGAAGCTGAGCATTTAGATTCACTTATCACCAAGTTTTGGGAACTAGAGGAGTTACCAAAGCGAAGACTACTCACTCCAGATGATAAACTTTATGAACAAGATTTCAAAAGAAATATGAAATTCCTAATTGGCGCAACTATTCAAGTTGTTCTCCGCAAGAACCGTCAAAAGTAGGTGACTCATTTCACAACGCCAAAAGACGCCTATTCCATATCGAAAGCTGTTTCAAACGTGATCCGCCTCTTTTTCTGGAATATAATAAATTTATTGATGAGGATATCACTCTTGGTCATACAAGATACGTCCCGCTCTCCTTTCATAAAGATTCTCTTCAAAACAAGTATTTTTTACCACATCACTGCATGATTAAGAGAACAAGTTTTTGTACACCAATGCGTGTTGTATTCGATGCCAGTTCAAAAAGTTCTACCGGCTATTCCCTAAATGACATCACACGTAAAGGGCATCAGGTTCTATATTCTGTTTCGATTCAGACAGTTTGTTTTCACGGCGGACATAAGAAAAATACCGTCAGATTGAAGTTAATCCCACCAAACCTTTCTGCCAAACAATCTTTAGCGGAACGCCTCCTCTGACCCTCTACGATGTATCGAACTGATCACTGTGACATATGGAACAAAACCCGCCTCTTTCTTGAGCACTCGTGTCTTAAAGGAAATTGTGTTCACACGTGGAATTAAATTTCCATGCGCCTCTGATGTTGAACATATGTTGATGATATATTCTATGGAACCAATGATTTGTTATCATTATGAACTGCTCATCATGAATTGAAACCTCTTTTGAACAATTCTTGTTTCCATCTCCATAAATGGTTTTCGAATTCGCTGGAATTTCTGGGAAAAATCTCGGAAGTCTCTCATTCTAACACGTATGACATTGAAGATTTTCCCACAGTATCTATTCCAAATTCTCCGAATTGTGAAAATTTGACTGCAATTCGTTTGCATGGCCACTAAAGCCATACACCAAGAACTTGTCACAGCCCTCTCGACAGATGCGTTTTTGTAAGAACTCAAACGATTCATATCACACTGGTAAAACCTATCTGTCATTTATAGCGACAATGCCACGAACCTCTCTGGGTCCCGCAATCAGCTCCGTGCATTGTATGAAAATTTCAAAAATGCCGAAGTAACAGATTGCATTAAAACGTTTGCAGCAAAACAGAATGACTTGGAAGTTCCTGCACTCTCCCCATATTGGACTGGAATTTGGGAAGATGGAATCAAAAGCACAAAAACCACCTGAAAAAACAAAGGCGATGCACAATCGCCTCAATACCACATTAACTCAAATCGAGGCCATTTAAAACTCTCGCCCCCTTTGTTTCTTATCTAAGGATCCGACCGATTTAGACTTGTAACCTCTGGACACTTCCTTATTGGAACCAGTCTTACTGCATATCCCGAATCAGACGTAGCCAGTTTCCTGAAAATAGGTTAAACTTATTTCAGAAATACGATAGAATTCAGCAATAATTTTGGAAACGCTAGTCAGTTGAGGAAGACCCAAGTGGCTTCACCCACCGAAAAACCTGAAGATTAATGATCTGGTCCTATCAAAGGACCATAATGTCTCTCCCATTAATTGGCGCAGAGCCAGAATATTTGAAATTTTCCCGGGCTCTGATGATAGAGTTAGAGTTGCAAAAATTCTAACGCGCGATGGAAATTTTAACCAAACTTTCCCCTTGCTGCAGGAACTTAAATCCAAGATTCCACCACTAGTTGTTTTTTTATTCACTTGCTTCTCTTAAAATTTCAAATCGCCCCAAGGTATCAATTATTGTTTGGACGACCCGTTCAACCCGTGGGACTTTGTTCGAATTCTACATCGAACAAGGAATTTTCACTAGGCAGGAACATTTGTCTCATTTTTTCCTAGAAATCTAAGTGAGACAGTACAAACGAAAATAGTCAAATGTCGTTTCGGAAGTCTACCTGCGCCACATTTACACCCCTAATTCAGCCTCATTTTTGCCATTTTAACCCCCGAAGCACTGTTACAGATAAATTCTTGAAGTTGTTCGTTATCACTCGACCTACAAACACACTGATTTTTCTCCCCATTTTTTCGACCAGACGGTTCCCTCAATACACATACACACTCTGTATAAAAAAATAAGCTCTAATCAAATTTTCTCTTTATCTCAACTCTTGAGTTATTATCACACGCCTCTTTCTCTGCTCTTGAATAATTTATATTTGAATTCACTTTAACCTTCCAAGTAACACCCTCTGTAAATAACCCATAACGAACTGAAAGGCATGGAATTGACTGTATTATCTACATTATTTGTTTGTTATTAGTTAGTACATGTATAAAGTGAACCAAGAAAAAGGGAACTCAGTGAAAGTAAACAACGGTAAAAAAGCTCAAATAGTTATTCTTCCACAAACAATTATCTCAACCTTTGGGCAAAACAATCACAAAATTGTAAATTTGTAACATATGTATTCAGGCTGCAAAAAAAAACAGTTAGAGCCAACTATACATCCCTCTCTTACCCCCCTTTTGAAGTATGCTTATCCTGTAATTTGCATACTAATTCATTGACGTTAATCAATTACTACGAAGAATTCAAAAATACATACCTAGCAACTCTTTCAATGCCAATAGACACGACAAAGTTATTTTGCAGTCATGTTGCGTCGCTCGTCAAAACGTACTCAGAAACGCTCAAATGGGAAATCCTACCCCACCCGCCGTACAGTTTAGATATTGTTCCTACCGATTACCATCAGTCGATTGATGCAATATGGCCTGGTTAAACAGCACTTCTTTACTTACGATGAAGTCAAAAAATGGAACCGTTTAAGGAGAGCGGCTAAAGAGCCACCCTTTTTTCGTGGTGGGATTCGTCAATTGCCAAAGAGATGGTGAAAAGTAGTGGCGAGTAACAGACAATAGTTTCAACTTTGAACGTATAACCAATTTTTCACAATAAAATGTAAATTTCTGACCTAAACCGCACGTACTTATTTATATTGCTAATAATTATAATAATCATAACAATATTTTACAATAATAATAGTTTATTGCCATCAATATTTACAAGGAACGCCAACAAAACAACTTCAGGAAATAGTTAAATAAAAATTCTTATCACCTTCATGTTACCTATAAATCTTAAATTCTGGATAAACAACTGAAACTATTGAGCCATAGAGACAATTACGAGGTGAAATTAAACACATTCATGTTACTGTCAGTATATCAGTGAAAACAATATAATCAAGCATTGTGCTGATCGGTCGTTTCCAATTAATGCAACAAAAGAACATTACAACTTGAAGTAAACGTGTTAAAAATTAAGGGGGTTTTCATTGAATATTTGAATTAAGTAATTTTAGAACCTAAAAGAATGATGTTTGAGGAAATTTTATACCACCCACTAATACATATCTTAATCCGCCACTGTGTGTACGAAATAAGGACACACGAAGTTCCGATCGATCCCTTCAGCAGCTTAATCGGCGAGCATCTGCGGAACAATATTATTCTTATTAGCAACGGGGTTTGGCGTAAAGAGGAGCTGGTTGCTAATCGAGATGAGAACGTGTACCTGAACGCCCTAACCTGGGCAAGTTTGGATCTGACAACAAGACTATCACGGAGAAAGGGCCAATTTTCAACTATCTATTCAACATGTAGCCGTGGACGCTGAACCACTAATCTGAGAATTAAGGCGGTACGTGATATTCCACGTAATCGGATTGCCGGATAGTGCCCGCTCTGTAATCGCAGAAAAATGTGGATCTCTCCAGGTATTATCTTAACAACCTTTCGGTTACTACGAAGCAATGTCTCTGACAGTATCTTCTGAAGGAATAAAACTGTATCTTCTAATTGAGAAGGAAAATCTCATGAAATGAACTGTACCAGAAAAGTTGAGGGAGTTTGCAAATCGGATTCGAATTTAGAGCCGAAAATAGTCTCCAACGACTAAGTTGGACTTGATGAAAACTCCGATGTCAAAAGTAACAGAACACAACTGAACTAACTCGCACAAGCTGAACAAGCTTTTGAGGGATCTTCACAGAAGATCTACCAGTATCAGGAAAATATAAAATATAAATCAAATTTGGCATAAACACTCTTAATTCGAACGGAAAGAGCTAAAGACTTGAAACTCTCAGAATATGTTTGAAACCTAAATATCTCGATTGTGTTCTTAAATGAGTGATAATAGTCGAATGGTTCGGCAATTCTCCATATTTGTATTTTTTTTTTCTTTTTTAAATACTCTGGAAACAACAGATACTATCGATTTGAATTTGGCATTTAAAAGGAGAATAATGACGAGTATATTCCTGCAGAATATCATGAGTATCCTATAATCAAAATACTCAAGAAGATATGCAGAGCTGCG
Organism: Megalocaria dilatata; assembly: GCA_034642435.1. Classification (NCBI taxonomy): domain Eukaryota; kingdom Metazoa; phylum Arthropoda; class Insecta; order Coleoptera; family Coccinellidae; genus Megalocaria; species Megalocaria dilatata. The sequence continues at coordinate 68,481,738 of CM067855.1, read as the reverse complement.
TTGAGCTCTACCGAAACCATAGCAATAGATCTGCTATCGAGTTAAAATCTAGCATTTAGATAACAGAAAATACATGAAACCAAATTTTCCAAGGATGAGGCGGCCCACTAGAGATAAAAAAACCTAATTTTTGAACGAAAAGATCTAAAGACTTAAAATTTTGAGGGTAAGTTTGGAGCCTGAGAATATTTACTATGTACGTTTAATTATTAGCGAAAGCGGTTCAATTTCGCCCGAGTTATAACCATTTCAAATTGTACTTTCCAAATATTTTCGAAATTGCAAATTCAATCTATTTCAAACTTTATATTTGGATGTGAACTAAGTACTCGAATAATAATGAAATATTTTTTAAGAAAACATTACGAGAAATTTCTCAACTACAGCATGTTACTACTGAATTTCGTAAGAATTGTAAATTCAGAAGATCTCATAAGAAAATTGTTATCAGAGTAGCATTGAGCGCCACCGAAACCATAGCATTAGTCCTGGAACAGAGTTTAAATTCAACATGTAGATGTAATAACGATAGGACAGCTAATGCAAAATAAAGTAAGGATCGTGGGTCATATGAACAACGCTGACTTCACGTCTGTACTTCAATAGAATTTTTCATTTTATCTTTTGATTTTTAGTTTTTTCGGAAAAGTTCTTAAATAGTATTTATTTTTGAGTTATATAGAAATTTTGAGAGAAATAAATTCAGCATATTTTAAAGAAATGTATTCGAAAGTTTCTTTTATATTGGGCTACAACATAATTAAAGCTATTTTATTATTTTTATTCATCAACAATTTATCTATCAACTTAGGATCATAGTCATTATTAAAAGCTATGTGTTTGATGATGTTGAGTTCAGACAAACTGTTGTCTCCATTTATGGGAATACAAGCTAATCTATGAATCATACAATTAAATGCTGATAGTTTTTGGTTTATAGGATGATTTGATTTATTGTATATAACAGTATCCGTATATATTGGTTTGTGAAATATTGAAAATTCATGTGAATTATTTATTCTATCTAGTAACTGTTGAATCAAGAAAATTAATAGAACTATTATGTTCGGTTTAGATTATGAATACTATTGACGAATATATGTCAAAAAGAATTTTGTTAAAAATCTGTCTGTACCTGAGCAGCAACAGAAAATATCGTCTACATATCTATACCAATATGAAAAATATATCATATGGGGATTTTGGTGCATTTTAAATTCAATATTGTTAATGAATATTTCTGCAGATAAAGGACTTAAACGATTTCCCATAATCAATTTTTTTTTTATTTTCAAATTTCATTTTCACATTGAAAATTATTTTGCCTAGTGCAAATATTAGGGCACTTTAAAATATCCTGTATCCTGTCCTATAATAATTGTATTACATCTTCAATATAAGAAAAACAAATGTAAACTTCCGCTATTTTATTGATTTTCACAACAATTGTTTCGTCATACCATGACTTCATCAGGTGAGTATTTAAACTGAGGTATACAATGCAAAACATGACCTTAAATACACAGCTCTGGTACAAAAAATAGAGGGGTGGAAAGAGAGGTATACAATTAATGAAAAATATTGAGTAGGGGGGATCTATTTAAATCTATTTGATCATTCAATAAAATTTGTCTTTTATTATATCTATTGATTTCCAAAGTTTCTAACAGATTTAGTTTCTGACTTTTGTTTTCAATATGTAATATTTCATAGTTCATATTAAAATTATGGCCCGTCTCTAACAAATGGTTGGCATAAGTTGAATTCGGTTTATTATTAATGTAACATTTTTCATGTTCTCGTATCCTTGTCTGGAAAGAACTGCCTGTCTGTCCCACATATACACATGGGCAATCACTACATGTTAACTTGTAAACTCCTGATTTTTTGTTTTTAGGAATGACGTCTTTATTATTTGTTATTAAGCTGCCTAAAGAATTAATAGTTTTAAAAGAGATGTTATATTTTTCTTTTTCTTTAAATATCTAGCAATCTTTTCAGATTTTTGGCCTATGTAAGTTAATGAAATAAATTCGGTTTCGTTCGAATTTTGAAATTTTGGATATAGAAGTGATATTGCTTTCTTGTAATTCATTTTATCAAGTAAATTGTCTACAATTAACGGATTTAAATCATTATTGAAAGCTATTTGTTTAATCGTTTTATACTCTTTGTCAAAATTTTCTTTCGTCATGGGTATGTTAACCAATCTATAAAGCATACTATTATAAGCTGACAATTTTTGTGAAAATGGATGGTTTGAAGTATAATGAATCTGAAAAGATTGCTAGACATTTAAAGAAAAAAGAAAAATACAACATCTCTTTTAAAACTATTAATTCTTTAGGCAGCTCAATAAAAAATAATGAAGACGTCATTCCTAAAAACAAATAATCAGGAATCAGGAGATTACAAGTTAACATGTAGTGTTTGCCCATGTGTATATGTGGGACAGACAGGCCGTTCATTCCAGACAAGGATAAGAGAACATGCAGAATATTTCATTGATAATAAACCGAATTCAACTTATGCCAACCATTTGTTAGAGACTGGCCATAATTTTGATATGAACTATGAAATATTACATATTGAAAACAAAAGTGAGAAACTAAATCTGTTAGAAACTTCAGAAATCAATAGATATAATAAAAGACAAATTTTATTGAATGATCAAATAGATTTAAATAGATCTCCCCTACTCAATATTTTTCATTAGTTGTATACCTCTCTTTCTACCCCTCTATTTTTTGTACCAGAGATGTGTATTTAAGGTCATGTTTTGCATTGTATACCTCAGTTTAAATACTCACCTGATGAAATGGTATGACGAAACAATTGTTGTGAGAATCAAAAAAATAGCGGAAGTTAACATTTGTTTTTCTTATATTGAAGATGAATTTCCGTCAAGTAAAGACCGAGACAATCAAAAAAATTTATTACATCTATTGTTGATTAATGGATTATCTACTAGTTCAATTGTTTCGTGTTGGTGGTATACTCGGAAATAAATGTTGGACATCGAATGAAATGAATTTAGCGTTATGTGGAAGGTAGATATTTTTCATCTTATTTATTAGATGAACTGAATTTTTTATGGAGTATTTAGGTTGGAATTTAGTTTCTTTCAAATAATCTGAATCAGTTCTTCAGGCAATTTTGGATGAAGGTGCACTAACGAAAGAGGCAACCGGTGAAATAGGGTAATCTACCTCATGTAATTTAATCGAAGAATACATTTTTGGAGGTTGCGGGTTCATTAAAATTAATTTATTTTTCATTCGTCGGGACCCCACTATAATACTTCAAAAAAAATTGAACACCTAAGAAAGCCTGAATCCAGCCTGTTTCGGATCACCCCAAAAAATAAATAAATTTTATTTTAATGAGTCCTCAACCTCCAGAAATGTATTCTTTTGTTGAATTACATAAGATAGATTACCCTATCCGACCAGTTGTTTTATTCTTTAGTGCACCTTCATAAAAACTTTATTATTTTAAAAGAAATTAAATTCAAGCCTAAATACTCCACAAAAAATTTCGCTAAAATATACTAAAGGTATTTCTGACAAAATTGCTATAAACACAAGAATAAATACGATTTGAGAACTTCATCCAAAACTTATTCATACCTGAGTATATTCATTAAAAATAATAAAGACATTACACATAAAGATGACTAATCGGGATTTTATAAGTTAACCTGCGGCAATTGCCTAAAAGTTTATATTAGACAGACTGGAAGAATTTTCTACCATAATTTTGAAATTTTATATTTAGAAAGTAATATTGATGGCTTAAACCTGGTAGAGTCCCTAGAGATGAAAAAACACAACAGGATTGGAATACTACTTTGCGAACAATTAGATTTAAATAACCCACAACTGCTAAACATATTCAGATAAGCCGGAATTTATAGAGATCTTTTTTGGATTTTAGTATTCAATAAAAATTGTTGTTCCTACTCAAATATAAAAAGCAACCGATTTCGGAAAAAAAATTTGTTATTCAAAATGTAAGATACCACCTACCTGAAGATGCTTTAGTGATAGCGAAACTATTGTTTTATTGAATAACACTAAATATTTGTCATAATCCCCTATTCAATATTACTCAAGTGAGAACAATCGGTCGGCTCAAAGGACCGGAGGGTGGTTTCACTGGTACCAGAAAAGAAACATTGGAGCTCATTGTGAACTAACATCTCCCTGGATGTCAATCCTTGGAAGATACAATCGCCGGATCCAACCCTGACCATTTAATCTGGCCTGAGAGAGGCAACTAGCGAAATCCAAAAACATAATCACGGCCCAAGCGGTTAGAGACGCAATAAGGTCCTTCAAACCTTCCAAACACCGGGGGAAGACGAAATGTTTCCAGCCATACTTTAAAAGGGTATGGATGTGTTGATTCCGCATCTGCTAACATTATCTAGAACAAGTCTGGCTTAGGGGGTTATCCCTACGACTAAAGTGTTCTATATACCAAAGGTGGGACGAACAGAACCGGAACCCTGATCGTTCAGTGTAATAAGTTTGACTTCGTTCTTGCTGAAGAATCTGGAAAAGGTGATTGATGTCCATATCAGGGGAATGCTAATTGACAGTCCCCCTACCCCCTCATCAATACGCCTACCAGGCCGGAAAATCGGCAGAACTTGCAGTACACAATTTGGTCGGAAAATTAAACGAATCTCTCGATAATCGAGAGAAAGGACTAGTAGCTTTTCTAGACGTTGAAGGTGCTTTTAACAATATGCTGTCGGCTTCTCTCGCTCAGGATATCTCTGCGAGAGGAATTTACGCGTTAATTTGTAGATGGATACAGGCAATGCTATGCGGCAGAATAATAACGACCTCATACCAGGATGAGGTCTTCGAATTCAAGGCTGCGAAGGTCTGTCCGTAGAGAGTATTATATCACCCCTACTGTGGATCCTTCTTGTTGATGACCTGCTAGCCATTATTTCGCTTTCGAAATCGACGTTCAAGCATTTGTCCATGACCTGGCAATCATAGCGAAAGATAAATTGGAGGTGACGATATCGACCATCCTTCAAGAGATATTGGACACTATCAACAAATGATGTAAAACTGAAGATATGTTTCTGAACTCACAAAAGGTAGATTTAGTACCATTCACCAAGAAAAGAAAGGTGGATGCTTTAAACCGCCGACTATCCGTGGTGAAACAATACAATTCTCTTATGAGGCAAAATACCTGGGAATAGTCCTGGACAAAACTTTTAGTTGGAATGCACACCTAGATAAAGTGTGTCGTGAAGCCAGAATACGATTCTGTAGCTGCAACCGAATTTGCGGTTAAACCATGAGTTAAAGCCCAGGCAGATGTATTGGCTATACATTACGATAATCAGAACGCAAATAATATATGGGGCTGTAGTGTGGTGGAAAAAGGCCGACAAATGATGGGCTATCGTAAGCTCAACCGACCACAGAGACAGGCGTGCCTTGGAATTACAGGTGCGTTTCGCACCACACCCACGGCAGCCGTGGAAGTCCTTCTGAATCTACCACCCCTGCACCTACTCGTGCAGAGGGAGGTGTAACGGACCACTGGCCAGGAGCAACAATGATGAGATGCACAGAACTGCTGGACGAGTTTTTAACGAACAGCACCCTATCGATGCTGGGATCTAATGTCAAAAGTCACGAGCCGAGAATGGAATTTCAATGTAATCGTCCTCTAGTCGGGACGAATGAACCCAGCATGCTGAGGTTTTATTGAGGACCGATCCTGGCTTGTTTATAGATGGCTCGCGAACGACGAACAAAACGGGAGTGAGAGCATATGGAAGCAAACCGAGAATCAAAATCTCATCGAGTCTCGGTCAAAACGCAACAATATTCCAGACAGAACTATTTGCCATTGAGACCGCGGCAGATCTGCTGAGAAAACAGCAAATCCACCACAGCAAAATCAAAATATTTACTTATAATCAGTCAGTACTAAGAGCTCTAGCTATTGTACATCGAAAACTGTCTGGACTTGCCGCACGGCTTTAAACTAGCTCAGTATGTATAGCAAAATCATTCTTGTTTAGATACCGAGCCACTCAAACTATTTGGATAACGAAGTGGTAGATCGGCTAGCGTTTGCTGGAGCTGCGCTGCCTCTGGTACGCCCGGAAGCATTTCTGGCTAAGCGGACGATAACAGGCAGAATAAACTCAAGATTAGAGTATTTCTGGCTGAGCCATCCTGGCCTGAAACATTCAAAGGTATTCCTTGGAACAGCTTCGAACCAAAAGATGGCGGACCTAGCGCTAGGTCAGGATAGGGCCAAACTAAGAATACTTGTCGGAATTATGACAGGTGACTGCAGGCTGAAATCGCATTTGCACAAAATCAGTCTGGTTGAAGAAGATGAATGCAGGCTATGTCTTAAGGAGACTGAAAAAGCCATGCACATCGTCTCAGAGTGCCCAGAGTTGAGTCGCATCAGATTCGAAATCTTTGGTCAGGTTTTTATAGCCCACTGCAAACTGAAAAAATTACCCCCGAACGAGATCATCTGTTTCATCCAAAAACTGGATCTCGTCGGGTAAAAATAAATTGGGGTTGAAACACAATAGTCCTTGCGCAAAACCCGCAAAAACATTTGGAATCACTCATCAGCCATTTGCCAACATTTAAAAGCAATCAGAATGATCCGAAAGGTAGGAAATTGTGTGCCGTATGAATTGAAGCCAAGAGACATCGAACGTCGTTTATTTACGTGTGAACAACTGCTCCAACGGCAAAAAAGAAAGGGGTCTTTGTATCAAATTGTGACTGATGATGAAAATTAGATCGAAAACGATCATCCAAAACGTCAGGCAACGTATCATCAACTGTCCAGCCGAATATTCATGGCGAGATGATCATGCTGTGTATGCGGTGTTACCAGCTGAGTGTGGTGTATTATAAGATGTTGCAATTTAACGAGAGGATCACAAGGGTAATTTAGCGACGACAATGAATGCTTTTGGGTCGAGCATTGCAAAAAAACGGCCGCAATACGCCGAAAGGTACAACAAATTTCTTTTGCAGCATGAGACATGTTACTTCGCCCGTTAAAACGTACTTAGAAAAGCCCAAATGAGAAGTCCTACCCCACCCGCCCAGATATTACTCCTTCCGATTACCTCTTCCAATCGATGCAACATGGCCTAGCTGACCAGCACTTCTCCTATTACGATGAAGTCAAAAAATGGATCGATGTATGGATCCAGTCCTTTGAATGGCAAAATTTCTGTACGAGGAAAATAACGAAGAGAGTAAAAAATGATACGTAGTTTATATATTATTTGTTTTCGATTAATACACTCATATCGAATTCATAAATTGTAGCTGAAACTTTTTATTCGACGAGACTATATATGAAAAGAACAGAATTACATGGTATAATATTTTAAATTATTCTATCTATTTTTCTGAATCTATAATTGAGAATTGGAAAATATTGTAATATGCCGAGCTACAATATTATTCGTTTTTTATTATTAATTTTTATTGAATTTGATACATTCGTCTCGAAAATGAGTCAATTATATTTTGTTGAATAGTTTTTCGATAAGTTCTCATTTTGGCTTACTATTCGTGCTATTTCTTCTCTCTTCAGAATAAAGCAGCTTTTGTATCCTTGCAAGGTACAAGAAAGGAAATTTTGTATATATTTCTAAAATTAAGTCCGAAACTAACCCAAAACAAAGTTATCACTGAAATAATAATCTCCAATGAGACTCCGCAACGGAACTGCATTTGAGAAAAATAATTAATTCCAACGGTTGGCTGAATTGAAGTTTCTCCGTAATTATATGAAAATTCTGTATACCTCCACTAACCAAGCATTCCAAATGAGTTAACGAAATGAGTTTCAAAAATGCATTATGCCAAGCACTGTGCGGCAATTATCGCTTTTTCCACTTTAGCTTAAGCTATTGTCTAATGCAATGATTTCCAAAACTGACTGCAATGCGAACCATTAAGTAAAATATTCCAGATTCGGCCTTTACCTATTGAATGTTATGAATAAAAAAATCGTTACTATATGAGTGAACATCAGTTCAAATCGAATAAAAAATATTGAATTCTTATTTTCAATTTAAAAAGGTTTCTTAAAGATTTCAAAAAATTAAATTAGATAAATTTGTTGCTATTCATAAGTGATAGAATTGTCAAACATTGCAGAGTACCAAAAGGAGATAAAAGAATCTAGACAAATTCAGAATATTGACCGAAATCAACTAGAAAACTTCAGCTGGTACAACTGTTTCACACAGACCGTATAAATATTAAATTCTGTTTCAAATACGCTCAGCATAAAGTTAAAATATCCCTGGACAAATTTACTTAAAAAAACCGTTCAAAAATATGCTGTACATCTTCAGAACAGCGTTTGAGACTCCCATCAATATGTAACGTTTACTAAATCTCATACTTTTGTTTCTTTTATTGGTTCTTGTTGTTATGTTTCTCGTTATGACGATATAAAATTGTCAAGCTTCCTCTCTAATTGTCGTTTTGATGTTCGTAATTCCGTCATTGAATTCTCTTCATTGGTCTATTTGTTTAATGCTCAAAACAACAATCAACATATGAACAATTTCTAACCTTGATTTCATTTCTTCGCCCTTTGTGTTGAATAATTTGGAAAATTTTTGCTAATACTGGATTTTGCTTATTGTGTTTTGGATATAGTCATCTCGGTTGTGAATCAAGTAAAATCTCCGTCTTGTACGGGATAAATTTCCATAATCTGGTAAAAAACTCTAGAAAAACCTCCCTCCTTCTTAGGTAACATTGATATGCTGTTAATTTTTTTTGCCTTCATAATTGTTTATTGAAGGCTCCTTTTATAACATTTTGAATTGGTGTGTTGGATTATGCATAACTCTTTCCTGGGACCTCAAACTTAAGCACTTATATTTCCTTACACTGGGTGTTGGAACAATTTTTTCTGACTGGAAGAGAACTGGGGTCAACCTCACCATCTATAGACTTCGTTCTCTGGATGAATACAACCGTTATATTTTCTTTATTGAAATTTCTGATGATAATCATTATTTGAGTGTAATTTGGACATATTTGAATTACTATATTGAATCATATATTGACTCGAAGATCTGAGTAATATCGTTAGGTTTGTTATTTCTTCAGATAGTTTGATTTTTGTTCACCTTTAATAGTTAGTTGATTGTGTATTCTCCGAAAATGAAAGCCAGCATTCATATATAACATATTGTAACATTAGTGCACTCTATTGAAAATCATTCATTACATTACATTCATTTATTTGTTGAAAATTATAACACTTTTCCCTATAAGTTCATATAATTTTGGTAGTTTTGGGAATATCGTAGAAAAGTAGGAATCGTAAATTGTAGATAATTCATTTTATTAAAACTATCTGCCCCCCCCCCCTATTTATTGAGTTGTTCATTTCTGCTTTTAGAGTGAAAAATCATAAATAACCCACCCCCTTCTTCACTGGAGCTAAGCCGCGAATTTTCTTCACTCATAAATTAATTTACATCTAGAAAACTTTAGGGAAGAATTCATTTGTATAAAAAATTAACGTTACAAATACTTAATAGTCGACTTTATGTATGGAGAAGGGCAAGGTATATGATTGTTTTTTATTGCTTTCGTTTATCATTCAATGAAGTCGACTATTAAGTATTTGTTACATTAATTAGGTTCACTTTTAGCAGAACATTTCTATGTTCCAGCTTCATGGTGTACAGGTATGGAAAAGAGAGTCGGAAACAGGAAATTCAATATTAATCTAGAATCCAGTGGAGCACTGGAAGAATCGAAACCTCACCGCGATGCGATGACGAATAAACGACTGTTCTCTCTCAATGGCAGTGCTGACAAGTGCTTCGATTGAAGCCGTCGAGAGAAAAAGGTCGTTTATTCGTCATCGCTTCGCTTCGCGCTGAGGTTTTGATTCTTCCATTGCTCCACTGGACACTAGATTAACATTGAATCTCCTATGTTTTCGACTTTCTCTTCCATACTTTATGTATGGAAAAGGGCAAGGTATATGTTTTTATTGCTTTCGTTTATAATTCAATAAAGTATGGAAGGGAAAGTCGAAAACATAGGAGATTCAATGTTAAGCTAGGGTCCAGTGGAGCAATGGAAGAATCAAAACCTCAGCGGGAAGCGATGACGAATGAACGACCTTTCTCTCTCGACGGCTTCAATCGAAGCACCTGTCAGCACTGCCATTGAGAGAGAACAGTCGTTTATTCGTCATCGCATCGCGGTGAGGTTTCGATTCTTCCACTGCTCAACTGGATTCTAGATTAATATTGAATTTTCTGTTTCCGACTGTCCTTTACATACCTGTACACCATGAAGCTGGAACATAGAAATGTTCTGCTAAAAGTGAACCTAAAACATTTGTCACATATCTATGTTCGTCTTTAGAATATGGAATTACTCGGAATATGTGCTACATATTTTTCAGTATTCAAGGAATTAGGGCATATCCGAATAAGTTGTTATTTTATTTCGAAATCTTATGCTTTGAGAAAACCTAGTGGAAACCGCAAAAAAGTATATTCTTGTCAGGATTTCTGTATGAGAACAATGTTTTTCTTATTACTTGACGGGTATTTCATCTGGAATAAATTATATTATTCTAAGATGTACAATCGCCTTATTTGTTTATGTCATGATTCTCTATAGATCCTGAAATCTCTATTGATCTGTTAGAATCCAGTGAGAATTTTCATTTTGATTAAAGTAGATTTGTTTCATTCTTATATTCTGCCGATATTTAGACAAGATGGATATGTTTTCATTCAGTGCATCATTTCTCACAAATTTTGTTCTTTATAAAGACCGAATAACATGTTTGATGCAAAAGCTTACCATCCGAATATCCAATTCATCTGTACCTTTCTTCCTCATCCCGTATTTCATCTTCATTTACATAAGAAGTGATGGAGCTGATACACCCTAAGGTATATCTTATCCGGAACAAAGGTAACAAAAAGAGCAACAATGAATAATACATATCTAATCCCTGAAGATTAAATAGACCGGAAAAAATCCCATCTGACTTTAATGCCGGGATACAGCGCATAGCCGGAGGTTCAATGTGTAAATTTTTTCACTCGGTAGGTTTCGTGGTCCTGATCTTCTTAATTATTCAGCTGAACAAATCATTGGATTCGTTTCATGTTTTCTCTTTCAGTTTTTCTTTTTGAAATAACTAAGCTGGGATTTTCACATTGAGCCGTGTAGATTACGAGGATAGTTCATCCGTTTCAGCGAGACTGAAAATGTGAAGTAGAACATATCAGAGATTAAGAGCGCCCACAAAGAAATTAATTTCACTTTATCCAAATGGATAAAAAGTGACATTTTTCCATTATCTAGGTTTATGTGGATATTCCATAGTAAATGGACAAAATTCAAGTGGCCGTAGCAAAAAACTTGATGAAAAATTTCTTCTGAAATGCTTTTTCAGATTGAAACTTTTCCACCTGTAACAATGCCAAATGACTAGAAGAAATTTAACAGAGTTGAATCTACCTCAATATTTTCTTTACATAACTCACTGGAATTAATATCACAATTGAAGATTGTTGAACTATTAGGATTAAATGTTAGTTAAATAGAATAGAAAGGCCTTTTACTTGATAGAAGAAATATAACAAAATTTGAATATTAAAACATATTGAAATATGTTTGTCTCCTACAATTTTAATTTCAAAAAATTTTTATTCAAAAACTTTTAGAATTAAATTTATGTCTACAACAAGCACTGCTTACATTTAATAGACGTATATAATCAAAACTCAATATATAATGTCAAATGGAATAAATAACCCAACAGATATACGAAAGTAATTGAAATTAATAAATAAATATTTAAAGGAGACAAAATTTTGTTTCTGGTCTTACCTTTAAGAACACCAATTGCCTTTTAAAAACATGAACACACTTAAAGGACTTCTCAAAGAATATAATTTATTTGAAATATTTAATATATTTAAATATTCGAATAAGTTATTTCAAAAATCTCTAAAAATGTGCACTATATCTTCGAAAAACAAATATAATTCTAAGCAATCCCGTCTTCAGTCCTCATTCGATATTCCAAATATCAAAATCAAAAAACTAACCTATATCTCTCACGTGTTGAAAGACTAACGCTTCGAAACACAGATCAACTATATAATTCAAGATTGATCTATGTTCTAACAAAATCAAAGAACAGTGTGAGTTATTTTAAGGTTTATTTAAATTCATTGACATTCCATAATGAGATTTATTGAAGCCTAAATATAATTATATATTATATGTAAAATGAAATAGAATAGAAAGGCCTTTTACTTGATAGAAGAAATAAAACAAAATTTGAATATTAAAACATATTAAAATATGTTTGGCTCCTACAATTTTAATTTCAAAAAATTTTTATTCAAAAACTTTTAGATTTAAATTTATGTCTACAACAAGCACTGCTTACATTTAATAGACGTATATAATCAAAACTCAATATGTAATGTCAAATGGAATAAATAACCCAACAGATATACGAAAGTAATTAAAATTAATAAATAAATATTTAAAGAAGACAAAATTTTGTTTCTGCTCTTACCTTTAAGAACACCAATTGCCTTTTAAAAACATGAACACACTTAAAGAAAATTGAAATTAAAATTGTAGAAGACAAACATATTTCAATATGTTTTAATTCAAATTTTTTTAAATGTAAGTTCGTGCGGTTTTGAGAATACATGACGTTTCTCGTTTATTATTCCATTGTTTCGTCTGAAAATGCCTTCATTCTAAAGTGTCATTATTAGGCTTTCTTTTCCGCATGTCATTTCGTTGAAGTGTAAATAACTTTTTCTCGCATTTTGCTCCTCATGGATTTTTCGTTATGGAGTTCTGTAAATTCATGACTATTTTTATCTCTTTTTGCAAATATTTTTCTTATCTTCATTTCAAAATTTTCGTGAACCGTTTCTTTTTTCAAATTTTCAGCTATATAAGTAGAGTAATTTAAAGTGTGCCCTGAAAATGTCAACGTTTGCATGGAATAATTTTTTTCGGGTAGTTTAATAAAGCTTAATTTTTTGAAAAAAAAGTGCACGATCTCATTTTTACTCCTAATATAAGATTAAATCTTTCATTATCTTGCGACGTTCCGCAATTTTTTGACATATCCGTTGAAACTATATCAATGAATCCAATTGTATCGGTCCCCACTTGATGGTGATATATTTCGATGAAATAAAATAATGAAGGATATTCACTCAAATTTATTATATAAACAACAAATGTTGTACCAACACTGCTGCCTCTTCATGAATGTTCACGTGTTAGTTGAAGGGTCACCCTTCCGGGAAACGCGTGATGCACTATAGTTTTAGTTATTTACAACCGGTGTGGTATACAATACATGTCGTTTGAGGAATAGCTTCAGGAGAAATGAAAGCGAGGAGTGTGTACCCTTCATACACTTCAGATTCACATTTTGAATCAAATCTATAAAAATAAAATAGTACATCCTATACAGGTACGATTTAGACGATTTATATTATCATCATCAATAATCGGAAATACCTTACTAAGTGAAAACATTTAACATGACATCTTATACTATATGTCATTCAGAAGAATTCTAAGGGTTTCGTACCTGTTGAACTCAAGTACTTCAACAGTTTAGGTTTAGGTTATTTTCAATATACTCGTACCTTCGTTAGGGCAGAATAAACTCAAGACTTGTGTCTTTCTGGCTGTCATTCAGAAGAATTCTAAGGGTTTCGTACCTGTTGAACTCAAGTACTTCAACAGTTTAGGTTTAGGTTATTTTCAATATACTCGTACCTTCGTTAGGGCAGAATAAACTCAAGACTAGTGTCTTTCTGGCTGAACCATCCTGGCCTGAAACATTCGTTCCTTGGAATAGCTTCGAACCAAAAGACGGCCGACATAGCGCTAGGTCTGCATAGGGCCAAACTGAGAACATTTGTCGGAATTATGATAGGTCAGTGCAGGCTGAAAGCGCATATGTATAAAGTCGGTATGGCTGAAGATGATGAATGCAGGCTATGTCTTGAGGACACTGAAACAGCCAAGCACATCTTCTCGGAGTGCCCACCGGTGAGTCGCATAAGATTCGAGGTCTTTGATCAAGACTTATGGATCATGAGTTCGTGTATCCTTTTTTCAAGGGTCTACTAGTTTGGCCAACATACACCAGAGAGTAATCATTTAAAGTTAACTTATAAACACCAAATTAATTATCTTTATTACATTTATTCTTGTTGTTTCTCATGAGGAAATTGTAAGTCGTTCTAAAAACCTCATTATAGTCAGATTTTTGTCTTAAATATTCGCCAACATAATCGGATATTCTATTCACACAAGGAATGAAAATATATTTTTTAGTCAAATCTTCATAACAGGATACACAAGACCTTATTTTCTTCTGCGTTTTGTTTTTTTCCATAATTGGGTTATAGCCTTATTGGATGTGATTTGTTTGATAATACTCAAATCTATAAAAAAATTGAGTCTGATCTTATCATACAGATCGAATCTAATGATGGCATTTGTATTGCTCACGGGAATAGAATATTGGACAATATTGTCGAGTAATGAAGAAAATCATCCTTAATGTAGTTTTTATTCAGACAATGTCACAAAAAACAACAAAGATAAAACTAATAGAAACTATTAATCTGGGGCTTATAAGTTGTCTTGTGACGATTGCTCTATGATATATATATATAAATGAAATTGGTATCTTCAAGAAAAAATATAAGAACACTACAGGAGTTAGTTTTAGGTCAAAAAGCTCACACTGAACATTTGAAATAATTTGGACGCAATTTCAACAATAATTATGGATGGATAATTATCCATACCAAAGTATACAAAACATTTTTCTGAATGAGCAAACAGATATTGAAATATCTCGTTTGTTGAAAATTTTTATTGTAAGCTATGTCCTTCAACTGAATCCAATATATTCTACTGTTATTCGTATTCCTTTTTCAATATTGTTCACTTAGCTATGTATTTCCGATCATTGTGCCAATATTACTCTTATTGGTATCCCCTTTAACGCGATAGTTCCAAAAATCAGCGTGCTATCGTTTCGCCCAAATGTCAGTTATTTTTAAATTTTGAGCGGATTACTTAAAACACTATAACATTCGAACGGAAAGATCTAGAGCATCGAAATGTCATAAGAGGTTTGTGGTTTGTTAATGGACAAAATCAGTCTGAGACTTTCGCAGTTAATCACGTTCGTAAATATGTCATATTTCCGAAATTACAGATTTGATCGATCTGAAATTCAGCAGTTAAAAGGTAAAATAATAGCATGCAGAAGCTTTTTATATTTTTCAAGTTTTTTCCTAAACCAATGCCTATATAAAAACTGATGTTACTATTTGAGAGTTCAAAATATAAATCTGAAAAAGCTAGTGTATTGGAGAAATATAAATTCAATGAATTTGTGAAAATATTTTTTATTATTTTATTCAACTAATGAATCTTCCTGCTGAACAACTCGAACCTTGGGATTCAAAAAAAATTCCTTGCATTTCACTACCGATTCCAATTTGCACTGGAGTTAATTGGAAAAAGTTTAATGCTTTTGATGCTTACCAAGTGACCTGAAGTGAGGCCGAAAGAAAATATCCTAGTTGTCCCTTGAATCCCGTTTGCTTTTTAACGAGTCCACATAAACAGAAGAACGTCTCCGGAAAATGAAGCTTCCTTATTCCGAGTTCCTGTCTTTTCAACGTACCCAACATCGAAAATTCATAATTCTTAAAAGAAGCTATTTCCAGTGATTTTGTACGGATAGCTTCCGAGAAATGGGAATAACTTGATGAAATTACTTTCCCTTTTTTTACCTCTCAAATCATCTCTCATGTCTTCTATGCTTGACGTTTTGATAAGAAGTGCTCATTCGTGGGATGGATTCATTAACAATTACTCTAAAAAATAGTTGGCATGGAATTTCTCGCAAAAATTATAATTTTCCACAAATTTTCACATGAGTTTTGCTTATGACGCTCTTGAGATACTTGGAGAATATGTGCAATATTGTTGGCCTAGCGGTGATTTTATACTCTTTCGCGTAGTGGAGACCATTTCTTCCGTAACATATTTATTTCATATTGAATTGAATCAGTCCTTACTTGGTGAAAATCCATATTAAATAATATTCAACTAAGCTTATTCTGATTTTCACAAATTTTTATTGTTATGTTTACAACGATCGTTTCGCTATCACAGTAGCATCATCAGGTAGGTTTACATTTTGAATAACTAAGCTTGTTTCCGAAATCCGTTGCTATTTATATTACAGTAATTACAATGAATTTTTATGGAGCACTAAAACCCAAAAAAGGGGGTCTCTGCAAATTCCAGCATATCTTAATATATTTAACAGAGGTGAGTTATTTAAATCTAATTATTCGTTAACTGATATTTCAATTTAATTGTGTTTAATTATCTCTAGGGATTCTAACAGGTTTAAGGCATAACTTTCACTTTCTATATGTAGAATTTCAAAATTATGGTTGAAAGTATGTCCTGTTTCTGACAAATGGTTGGAATATGTGGAATTACTTTTATTGTTGGGGAAACTGTTCAAATGTTCACAATTTCTATGTCGGAAAGTTCTTCCAGTCTGTCTTATAGAATTTTTAGGGCAATAACCGCAGGTTAACTTATAAACCCCCGATTTATCATCTTTATGTGTACCGTCTTTATTATTTTCAAAGAATTTACTCAAGTTTGAATTGGTTTTAAATGAAGTTCTTAAATTATATTTCTTTTTGAGGTATGTAGCAGTTTTCTCAGAAATATCTTTAGTGTATTTTGAGGAAATGTATTCAAAATTTCCTTTTTCATTAGGATATACCATATTTAAAGCTATCCTATTATTTTAATTCCTGAAAGATTTGTCTATCAACGTAGGATCACAGTCATTATTAATAGCTATTTGTTTAATTATATTAAGTTATGCAATATAATTTTCTCGATTCATGGGAATATTATCTAATCTATGGATCATACAATTGAATGCTGATAATTTTTGATTTAAAGGATGGTTTGAGTTATTGTGTATAATAGAATCCGTATAGGTTGGTTTGTGAAATATTGAAAAATCATATGAATTATTTATTCGAGTGACAGTTAAATCAAGAAAATGAGTAGAATCATTATGTTCGGTTTCCATAGTGAATGTTACTGAAGGATGTATTTCATTGATAAATGAAAAATAATAGCGTCGAAAGATCTATACTAATATAAAAAGCATTTCTTAAGGGGATTTTGGTGAATTTTAGTTTCAATATTGTCCATGAGTATTTCTGCTACTAAAGGGATTTCCCTTAAACCTGAAAACGATTTGATTATGGGAAATTCCTTAAGTTCTTTATTAGCAGAAATATTCTTAGACAATATTGGAAATAAAATTCACCAAAATCCCCTCAAGAAATTCTTTTTAATAAAAATTTGTGAAAATCAGAATATTCTTATTTGTGATAGATTGGGCCGTTGCTTGGTAGAAATCAGTTGTAATTGTCATTATAAAATAAAACACTTGTTTACATTTTCTACTTTATTTTTGGTATTGACGTACGTTTCGTCTTTGCTAGAAAGACTTCATCAGAATACGAAGTAACAGTTGTTGTACAATGAATTTATAAGATTTTTTACAGAAGGTGTACATGTGTTTTTAATTGTTCGTCGGGTTGGTTTTCTCAAAGAATATTCCCTTCAGAATCGTGTTCACTCGATCCCTTGTAAATATTGAATAGAGGGGTGTAATAAAAATCTATTTGTTCATTTACTAGGTTATTGCTGTTTTTATGTTTATTTATTTCGTAAATTTCCCATAAGTTCAATTTTAGACCTCTATTTTCAACATGTAGAATTTCTATTTCTTTTGTGAAAGAATGGTTATTTTCAAGAAGGTGTTTAGCATAATGTGAATCTTTTTATTTTTATCGAAACTTCTTTTATGTTCTGTTAGGCGTGTACCGAAATTTCTACCTGTTCTACCAATATAAATCTTTGGGCAATCTGGGCAAGTGAGTTTGTATACACCTGATAATTGAAGTTTATCCATACTGTTTTTATTGTTTTTGATGTATTTGCTAATAGGATTGTTTGTCTTGCAAGAGACTTTAATATTTTCTTTTTTGAGTAGGTTTTTTAGTTGAATACTAATGTTTCCGAGATATGTGAGGCTAACGTATTTGTGTTCAGATAGATCAGATGTTACTGGATAAATTTCTTTTATTGTGTTTTTGTGTATACGTTGGTTAATTAAATTATCTATTAGAGATGTATTATATCCATTGTTGTAAGCTATTTGTTTAATTATACATTTTTCTTTTTGGAAATTGACTTGGTTTAGTGGAATGTTCAATAACCGGTATATCATACTATGGAGAGCTGCTAGTTTGTGTTGGAATGGATGAAAAGAATTACGGTGTATAATGGTATCTGTTTGTGATGGTTTATGATAAATTGCGAAGTTATGTTTATTGTTTTCTCTAGTTATCGTGAGGTCAAGAAAGTTGATGGATTCATTATGTTCTATTTCTGAAGTGAAAACTATTTTTGGGTGGAGATTATTTATAAAATTCTCAAATGTTGATATTTGTCTGTTAGTACCTACGAAACATGAAATTATATCATCCACATACTTATACCAATAAAGGATGTATTTTTTGAACGGATGTTTATGAATTTTGTTTTCTAGGAAATCCATGAAGATTTCCGCGAGTAAAGAGCTTAGTGGATTTCCCATGATTAAACCTTCTTCGCTAGTATATAAAGTATTGTTGAATTTGAAGAAATTTTGGTTTATACAAATATTTAATAAATGTATTATTTCTGATTTTATGACGGGGTATGCTTTGTTATAATTTAAAAGTTCTTCTATCAGTTTTAATGCTTCCATTGGGGGGACACTAGGAAAAAGGTTTTTAACATCCCACGAAATCAATTTTGCATTGTTAGGTAAAGTTATATCTTTAATTTTTTTAGTTAGTTCTGCTGAGTTTTTTATGGAATATTTAGATGAAAATTTGGTCTAGTAATTAGGTCTAAAATTGAACTTATGGGAAATTTACGAAATAAATAAACATAAAAACAGCAATAACCTAGTAAATGAACAAATAGATTTTTATTACACCCCTCTATTCAATATTTACAAGGGATCGAGTGAACACGATTCTGAAGGGAATATTCTTTGAGAAAACCAACCCGACGAACAATTAAAAACACATGTACACCTTCTGTAAAAAATCTTATAAATTCATTGTACAACAACTGTTACTTCGTATTCTGATGAAGTCTTTCTAGCAGAGACGAAACGTACGTCAATACCAAAAATAAAGTAGAAAATGTAAACAAGTGTTTTATTTTATAATGACAATTATTCTTATTTGAATATTTTTTTATGTTTATTTCAGTTTTTTTCGATTGATTGAGTTATAATTTGCTTCCTTTTAGTTTTAATATTTATTGGATTGAATAAAATAGACTTATCCAAGAATTTATTCATTTAACGACAATTGTTTCGCCAACACTGTTGCTCTCTTTTTGCGCATTTTTTTCTTTATGGGTATTTCTGTAAATTGATGTTCATTTGAAATTTTTTTGCATATGTTTTTCTTATCTGTATTTCCGAAAATTGTTAGGTAGTGAGGGACTTATTTTAAGACTTAGTTGAAAATGTTAACTTGACGAAGCCACAGTGGCGGCGAAACAATTGTTTTTAAATTAATAAACTGTGAAAATAATCTATATATTATTTGATTGGGTGACATCAAAATAGGGACCGAATAAATTAAATTTATATCTGTTGGTGTTTACATCATGTCAAAAATTTCATAGTTTTTTCGGCTTATAAATTCATTTGAATCAGAAAAATTGACAGCGGAAAACGTGTTTAAAGGCGACAGGTTGAGTTTCGCATTCAAGTTTCATATTTTAATATATTTTACTTATATATGCTCGATATGAATTACTTCTTATGCAGTGCAATGGTTCAAGGTTACTATCATGTTATGATTTTTGATCATCCACTAATTGATTCATATTATTTATGTCTAATACCTCATTTTTCTCTATTGAATTTTTTCAGTTTTATGATAACATTGCCTTCTGAAGTTTAATTCCTCAAAAATATTGAATTTATTTTGTTATTTGACTTCTGCACCCATGTTTCAGAAATTCTTATAGTGTTTTCTCTTTTATGAAATTTTAACGTTGTTTAAATTTCAAAGGTTTTCCTGGAGCAATTTTTGTGCTAGGAGAAATATTTAACCTGAAACCGTTTTTGCCTGGAGAAAGTGATCCCTAGATAATAGTTGGACTATTCTCTTTTCCTGATTTTTTGACTCAGACTTCTCTGATTTTTATTAGTCAACTCCTTGAATGCTACAGAAATCTGTTAACGCCTGTCAGACAGTTTACACCATTTGCCAGTAGGCAACTGCACATGGATGTTCTCGAACTAATTCGAATATTTGCCACAGGGTGATTACCGTCGGTTTTGTTAAGATAGGTTTGATTTCTGTTAATCCATCTACTAATGACATGGACCATTTAGAATTTACATTTTTTATCGTTTATAAATAAAAAACTAATAAATATTGTTTCGAAATCATGAGTTAGTTCGAAAGGTTGAACCTTTCTAACTGGCTACAGTATATCCTATCCGATCAACCAAATTTTTCAGTACACTGTCGATTGTCACCCAGTCTCATGAATGGCAACTTCGATTTTGTATTTTATTTCAAGGCATCAGTCGGGGATAGCCTAAAACCTATTCTCAACGGATTTCTACAAAAAATAATCCTCCGAGGTGAAAATGACCTTCATCCGCTAAAATAGATTTTTCTGGAAAAATGCTTATCTGCGGCGATGCGATTATTAGCCCTATTAGAGATTTGAATATCAAAACAGATTTAATCTGTTAGTCTTCTACAATTTTAATTTCAAAAAAATTTTTATTCAAAAAACTTTTAGAATTAAATTAATGTCTACAATATTTAATAGACGTATATAATCAAAACTCAATATATAATGTCAAATGGAATAAATAAACCGATGGGCCGATGAAGAAATGATCAGAATTATAATTGTTTTTTGAAGCTATAGTTCATGTTTTGAGAGATTTTTGAATTAACTTATTTGAATATTTAAATATTTTAAGTAAATTATATTTTCTGAGAAGTTCTCAAGTTGTGTTCATGTTTTTGAAAAGCAATTGGTGTTCATAATGGTAAGATGAGAAACAAAATTTTGTCTCCTTCAAATATTTATTTATTGATTCTAATGACATTTTTATATCTGTTGAATATTTATTCCATTTGACATTATATATTGAGTTTTGATTATATACGTCTATTAAATATATGCGGTGCTTATTGTAGACATTAATTTGATTCTGAGAGTTTTTTGAAAAAAAATTTTTTTCGAAATTAAAACTGTAGAAGACTAACAGATTAAATTTGTTTTGATATTCAAATTTTGTTATATTTCGTCGATCAAGTAAAAAGCCTTTTCCTATTTTATTTTATACATAATATATAATTATATTTAGGCTTTAATAAATCTCATTATGGAATGTCAATGGTTCAAAGATAACCTTATAATACCTTACACTTTTCTGTGATTTTGTTAAGAGCATAGACTATCTTGAAATTTAAAGTTAGTCTGTTTAAAGCAATTTATCATGTTAACACGTGGAGGTGAGATATAGTGATAGTTATTTGATTGTGATATTTGGAATATTATTTAGGGCAGATGAAGAGATTATCAGAATTATAATTATATTTTTGAAGATATAGTGCATGTTTTGAGAGATTTCTGAATAAACTTATTTGAATATTTAAATAAATATAATATTTCAAATAAATTATATTTTTTGAGGAGTCCTTAAGTTGTGCTAATGTTTTTGAAAGGCAATTGGTGTTCATAATGGTAAGATCAGAAACAAAATTTTGTCTCCTTTAAATATTTATTTATTAATTTCAATGACTTTTTTATATCTGTTGGTTTATTTATTCCATTTGCCATTATATATTGAGTTTTGATTATATACATCTATTAAATATAAGCGGTGCTTATTGTAGACATTAATTTAATTCTAAAAGTTTTTGAATTAAAATTTTTTTTAAATTAGAATTGTAGAAGACAAACAGATTAAATCTGTTTTGATTTTCAAATTTTGTTATATTTCTTTTATCAAGTAAAAAGCCTTTTTATATTTTATTTCCTCTTAGAGAAGTGGGAGCGCATCGGATGATCACGAGGATTGATTTGTTGCTCTAGTTGAACTTCGGAAACCTTCAGCCCGAGGTCTTTATGCAAAATTCTCCTCAAGGCACTGCTAGAAATATTCAGCTTTTGAGCAGATGACGAATTGATGTTGATCGAAGTTCGGCCACATTCTGAGCTACAGCAGCAATGTTTTCAGGTGTGCTCACTGAACGAGAACGTGAACGGGTTATTTCATTAAATCACGATCCAGTTTCACAAATCTCATTTCTGTTTTAGTTTGAAGAGAATATTTCCCAATTTGGAAACAAGTTTTCAAAATTCCTCAGTTTTGTTCAAGCGTAAATTGACCCATTTTGTTAGTGTCAGATATTAAACTGATTTTCTTTCAAAACTTAAATGATAGAATTGTTGCCAGACTCGAGATAATCACTACTTCAAAATGCAAACTCAAGATATTCCACCATTTACATGAAAATAATTACAAATAGTTATTGCGAACACGTAAGACGTTACTTAGTACGAAACGGATATGCAACAAATATTTAGGATGCTTGAGGTTTGAATGCGTGAAGTTGATATTGCCACTATTTTTGAGACTACTCAAAGCGTTATTTCTCGCTTCTGGAATGAATATTGTGAAAGTAGTAGTAGCATTCTGGAAAGATATTGTGATTGGTCCAGGATGACAATCCGTACAATGTAGAGATAACATTGAGGCATCTACAGTAGATTTAGGGAGTCTAATCTAGGTGAAAAAGATCCACAGAGGTCAGATCCTAAACCGAGGCAATCACGCCATTCGATTTGCATTGATCCATGAACATCTGGGACGAGATTCACTGAGAAAACACTTTATTTACCGTAGAATTTCGACTTGGTTTGTTTCTAGATTCTATAAAAATAAGCGTTTGCTAGCCACCTGCTATAAGAAATCGAATTTAGCATGTATAACGGGGCAACAAAATGAAGGTCTAGGGTAGTATTCAGCTTGGTCACAATTGAACTTATTTTGATAGATTA
Source organism: Megalocaria dilatata (assembly GCA_034642435.1). Classification (NCBI taxonomy): domain Eukaryota; kingdom Metazoa; phylum Arthropoda; class Insecta; order Coleoptera; family Coccinellidae; genus Megalocaria; species Megalocaria dilatata. Next base: position 68,458,420 of record CM067855.1, on the reverse strand, counting down.
CATTCTGACGGCCAACGATTATTGTAGGGGTACTTACCAAGGGTCCATGGATCCTTAAGGAGTCCATATAACGAGACCATGGAGTCCGTGAGTTTAAGTACTTTCCGTAGACAGTAAATTCTTATAGAATAGATACAATGCAGAAACAACACTCTGTCGGTGAAACCTAAAGAGCATTCGTATGAGAGCAAACAGAATCATTTGATTTGAAAAAAAACCGTTTGATTGAGAAATGACATTCAATGGATTTAAATGTTGATTTGAATTGAATTATAAACCATGTTTGTCGAGAAATACCAGATACTGAATTTTTCTTTATTTCCCTCATTTAATATTTCACTTAATACTACTAAATCTATTTCTGTCACTGAATTTCATTTATCTTTTGAAAATACAGAAAAAATTAAAGGTCATCAGTATGTTACCGATAATTTTTGATTGTTGATGAAGTCATGGTATGACGAAACAATTACCGTGTAAATCAATAAAATAGCGGAAGTTAACATTTGTTTTTTTTATATTGTTACCGATAAGTTGAATGAAACTAAAATCCTAAAATTGGAAGGGGTCCGCCAAATTTTCTTAATGTTATTAGGGATCCGTTACTATAAAAAGGTTTAGAAATCCCGGATCATTGTATTTTTTATAGAATAACTTTAACCGTCATTTTTATTTTCATATTGCTACAATCAAAATTACTTTTAGATTCACGAAGAAGGCGATATACATTTCTGCTATGATTTTGTAGAGGAGAAATCTGCAGAAGCAGCTAGAGAATATAGGAGAATATTTCCTAATAGGCGCCATCCCCATTCATGAGTGTGTGCGAATTTCATCAACAAATTATGACTCACGGTCTCAAAACTAATAGACCTGGAGAACTAGCATGAGGGAGATAGAAAAAAACTGTCCTTCGTGAATCCGATAGAAATGCAACAACAAGCAGCAGGAAATTCCTCGTATTCTTGAAGTAAAGAATTGCTTGGTATGTAGATATATCTTTTTGAATTCTTCGGAAGTAATTGATTGAACGTTAACCAATTAGTATACAAATTCTTTTAAGCGTACTTCAAAGGGGGTGAAAGAGGGATGTATATTGGACTTCAATACTTTAATTACAGCCTAAATACATATAATACAAGTTAACAGATTTAAATTATTCACCCAAATTGAGGGAGTTGTTTCGGTGTGGTTTTAACTCTAAATGCGGTGAAAACACTATCAGGATCGTGAAATAGGTCTTATTTGAGCTTTTTCACCGTTGATTACTTCACCGAATTCACTTTTATTGGTTTCACTTTTCGGTTCACTTTTCAGAAATTAATATTTAATCAGAAATAAATAATGTAGATAATACATTCAGTTCCAGGCCTTTACTGCATTATGAGTTACTAAGAGAGAGAGGTTAAGGTGAAATCCAAATATAAAATAATTCAAGAGTGGAGATAAATGTGTTTCATAAGTTAAGAGAACTTAAAACTGGCGAATGGTTTATTTCGTACTTTTTGGACAAACGACAAAGTACCACTATTCTGGGGATATTTCTTCAAGGGTACTTTGTGGCTAATTAAGATGAGGGGACTGTTTGATTATAACTTGAGAGACAAAGAGAAATGTGATTAGAACCTACTTCTAGAGAATGTGTGTGGGATCAGAACTTCGGAGAACTGTTCGAAGAGACAATATTGCGTACTTGTTAATATAGGATAAGTATCGCGTGACCGTCTGCTCGAGGGAATGTCTGCAACTGAACTTTCTCAAAGGGTTTATACAGAGTGAGTATCGCGTGACCGTCTGGTCGAGGGAATGTCTTCAACTGTGCCTTTCGGCTGACTTGTTTATACAAGGTGAGTAACGCGTGACCATCTGGTCGAGGAAATGTCTTCAACTGTAAACCATTTGCTGACTCGCGACTGAGAGGGATGTCATCAACTGAACTTTTCCAACTGGTTTATACAGAGTGAGTAACGCGTGACGATCTGGTCGAGGGAATGTCTTCAACTGTAAACCATTCGCTGACTCGCGACTTCGAGGGATGTCTTCAACCGAACTTTCCCAACTGGTTTAAACAGAGTGAGTATCGCGTGACCGTCTGGTCGAGGGAATGTCTTCAACTGTGCCTTTCGGCTGACTTTTTTATACAAGGTGATTATCGTGTGACCATCTGGTCGAGGAAATGTGTGCAACTGTAAACCATTCGCTGACTCGCGACTTCGAGGGATGTCTTCAACTGTACCTTTCTGCGAACTGTAGTGAGACAATTGTTTGTCAGGTAAATTCCGAGACGACATTCGACTGTTGTCGTCTTGAAACGGCTAAAGCTAAAGCTTAACTGGTGTTTAGGCCCGTTTAGGTTTCTACGAATTAAATGAGACATATTTAAAAGGCCTAAATTGTTGAACTAATTGTTATATCTGCATAGTGAATTAAAAATTCTTTGTTCAAAGTAAATTTGAACACTTGGGAAATCATAATCCAATCAGTTATCTGTGCAATGTTTGCAAGTAGGTCATAATAGATGCAGATCAGAATTTTGCCAAAAGATTCGCAATAAGACCGAGAAAACTCAAAAAACTTTTGGGGTAACATATTATAGACGAAGCGTACTTAGTTCATCAGGAAGTAATGAATTACAAATTACAAGTATGTATGGACATGGAAATCCGCATGCTAATAGGTCTACAAACATTCAAGTCGAATTTAGTGTAAATGTTTGACTTAGCGTTTGCAACGGTCAACTATTTGGGTTTTACTTCCCACCAGATTTCTTGAATGGTGAAATCTATTTTCAATTTTTTATTGGAAAAGTATGTCAATATATGGTACGAAATACTATTGAATTTAAGATTGAACGCTTGATTTCAACTTGATGTTTTTTTGGCATATTTTTACAGAAATGTAAGAAACTGGCTGAACAATTATTTTCTTTAGAAATTATGGAGGTATTAAGGATCGCTATCTTGACCTGCAGATTTCTCTCATCTGATTCCCTGGGATTTTTTCAATGGGTTATTCAAAAAGTAAGGTCTATACTGTAACTCTGAAACTGAAGTAAGCACTTGTTGATCGGATTTAAAATGCATGATAAGTTCTAGTTAAGCTTTATTGGGAAATAATTAATAAAATAATTTTGTATTCTGGATTTTCCTAAATAATTCAGACGTATACCGAATTTTTTGTCACCGAATTTTTCTCGTAAATGATCATAAGTATGAATACAGGATACAGAAAGGTTTTCAAAAAAACGAGAAATGAACAACAAACTTTTGGATTTAAGAAGGGAGAGTAAACTCGAAAAAATCATCACAATGTAGATTATCACAACAATTTTGACTATCATTCTATTCAATTTACATGAAGCACCTCACCCTCCAAGTTTTATACGACTGTCTGAGTAGAAGAGATATTGAGAAAAAATTTTAAAAATTCTGAAAACTTGTACACCCTGTAGCTGAGTTATTGAGCGTTTAATAAATATAATTGAACATTATATCGACTGTTGAAGTTTTTCTAGAAAAAAATGTACCATCCTGTGTAAGGTGATTCAGCACAGAAATTTTGTTGAGCCAAACATTTTCCGAATGCATAATAATGCCCCTGCACGTACACAGTAGAAATCAGGAGATATTTCCTAAAAAAACATAATTCCTGAACTGGACTGGGCCCCTCAAGTCTTGGCATAATAACGATTTGTGAACACCTTGTCCGTACAAAAACTAAAAAGACCAAATGATACCGATTTGACAGTTTGTTATCTTCAACTTCATTTCAGAATTCACATTCCTTCTTCATTGTTATTTTCGTCTTTATCCATACAATTTGAAGACAGAACTGTGAACCGTGAAAATAATACACTGTTCAACTCTGTATTAAATTCAAACTGTTGATTTATAGGTTTTAACGATGCCCCCAGATTTTGAGTGAATATTTTTTTTTGTTTTGAATATATGTTCTGTCTAGAAAAACCATTACGTAGCATCAGTGCAGTATCGAAAAAGATTGAATGCTTTTATGTTATTTCTCTGAAGAGAAAATATAAATCGAACTTTTTATGAACCGAAATGTGCAATAATCATTATAGTCAAGGTCAAACTGATTAAATTCTTAGAGGTACTAAACGTTTTTAGGAAGGTCGCTATTATCACATTTGAGGGTACGTAAACTTTGATAAAGGCATCATGTGTGGAAAGCTTCTCAGGCACAGATAGCCCACTGAAGGTAACGAATAAAATATATTAGCGCATAAAACTTGAATTACCTCAGCTTACGAGCTCTACGTGAGTTGGGACATTATACGATTATTGTTAAGAGGAAACTCAGCAGCTCACAACGCTGGCACACTTGTCATATCACAGCTTTCCACCCCTCAACTTCGCAAACCAGTTGAGTTTATTCCAGAACTTTTATTGAGATTCAAGAGTTTTAAATTGGCTCGTACTTTCCAACTTTGAAATAGCTGGCATCGTTATATTTCCCTTCACTTTGTCATGTCATCTCTGAGAATAAGATCGGAATTAGTAGATGTAGCCAATTAGAAGACATATCCTATTTTCGTTGTTTCGAAATTTGCGAAAGTTCCGTTTAATTAAATGAATGAGATTTATAGCATGAAATAGCTTTGCTCAGTGGCTGTTTCGAGATGTCGTGAATGAAGATGTCTGATCCGTCTCATTTCTCGATCTCAGTTGGATTCTTCTATAATGAGTGATTAGATAGTATACCGAGATAGCCAAAACATCTCTCAAATCGTCATAGATATGAGTCTTTATATTAGTTTTATGAAAAAATATTGAATTGTGTCATCAAAAATTCAGGAAGAACTTTATTCCTTCACGGCTACAACGTAATTGGTGAGGTACGCTAAATCTCTGATGACATCAAATATCAACGAATATTTCTGCTACTGAATGATTCTATAGCTATCCTCGTTGAATTTATCTGAAATCGAGAGATTTCTGATATGATTCTGTGATGAAATCAAATATCAAAGAATATTTCTGCTACCGAATGGCTTCATACCTTTCCTCATTCAATTCATCTAATATCGATTGATATTCGGATACTTTAAAATTCACCTTTTTGTTGTCATTGCAAAGCTGCCTATGATATGTTTTTAGTTCTGTTGACGTGATTGGGAATACTTCTTGATTCTTCGAAGGGGTGACAGCAGAGGTCATTTGCAGCAAACTAGGTCCAGTAAACTAGGGGTCAAAAATGAATGTACCTGAGCTGTGATGGTTTTTCGACTTTTTAGAAATATTCTGCTGTTATCAAAAGCAATCAACTATTTGAAAACGGATACACTGCAAACATTCAATTATGTTAAAACATATATACTGCAAATATCCACTTAATACGTTTTTGAAGAAAAACTGAAAAATGGCGGATGAATTTCACCAAAGGTCACATAATCTCAGAAATAAATGATCTTAAGTGGCATTAATTTCTTGTAGAATTTCCACGATTTTGTTGATTATTAATCGATAAGTATGTAGTGATTTTGGCGTACCAATTAAAGACATTGGTTCCATGTTTTGCCAGATTTCTGAAAAAGTACAAATGTTATCAACTTCTTCACGGGATCAAAAAAAATATGAGTAAGCCGAGCAGGTAATAAGGTAGCAGATAGTTCCTTGAAACATATGGTGCAACCTCTATTTTACTAGTGAGCCAAGCATGGTGCATCTCATAAGTACGAAGGGATTACGCAGTTTCCCTAATCGCCGTTGGCCACTCTGGAGTGTTGGAGGATCAGGATATTTTCAGTGACGTGAAGGTAACGCTGGAAAGTAAGGAAGGAATTTTGGCCCATTTTAGAACAGATCCTGAAGATTCAACGAGAGTTGTGGTCTAAATTTACCACACTGGAAAGTGTAGATTACTAGGTATACAGCGTGACAATATTTTTTTTTCATTACACAGCACCTACCACAAAAGAAGATGATCGGGACCGAACCATGGGCTTTTGCCGAGTTCTCATAAACTGTAACATTGATAATCCCGAGTACTCTAAACGTATCCTTTAGACGGATCGATTCAAATATGACTGAAATGGAATCATTCATTATTATATAATGATGTGGGTTATGGGGCCCCTGAAGGTTGAAATCTACGAAACTCAAAGGAAGAGGCCCAGCAGAGGCGATTTTCTTTCAAGTGTAGATGATTGTATTGTTGGATAATTTCTCTTTCGGTGTCACTTGCGAAAAGTTTTCGTGTAGTGAGCTCTGGATGCTACTGGAGGACTTACCGCTGGCAACACGATTCAAAATTATTTATCAACACACACTTAAGAGGTGTGAGATAGTGGCTGAACGAAAACTATCAACAGCATTGGATAGGTCATGGCGTACCAATTCCCTGGCCGGCCAGATGTCCGGATGTAACTTCTACATTTGGAGTCAGATGAAAGAAGATACAAAATGAAGACATAGTATTTTTTATCGAAATAAAATGAAAAATAAATTTTAACATCTTTTTTGCTTTAGTTACCACCACAATACTGACATGTGTTCGAATAGAAAACATTCTTTTTTTTTAGATGTCTTTGTAGCTTTCTGCACATCCTACATATTAATTTTCATCAACCTCGGAAGGGGTATCACTGTGCTCGAAATATTGAATAATTGTATCCACTCCCTCATCAGAAGGTGAAGGTGAGCGTTTTTTCTAAAGAATGGTTTCTTTTCTCTATTGTCATTGTACCAACGCTCTTAATCGCTACAACACTCATAATCGATTTTATAATATTTAACTAAAGGGCTTCAATCGACGCAGGTTTTTCAAAAAGTTCGTTTTTTTCAGTGGTTCTTGCAGACATTCAAAATAATTTCCAAAATATACACGATTCATGCCTTCATGTTTGCCTGATGATACATACTCAGCTTGGCGAGAAGACCAGTTAGGATTTCTTCTCGAAAAGATCCTAAACCAATCATAACCGGCACACCTCTTTTTTCTAGTGAATTTGTGATTCACTTTCATCGATTTTATAAGTAAGCTCTCGAACATCGGATACCGATATAGAATAGCGGTATTTTTTATCTCTTAAATGTACTGTGATTTTATATTCATTTTTCTGTTCCAACATGCTGGTCGAGGATATTCTATTCTTATTTTCATTTCATTGGTTTTCCTAGAAATGCCATCACTTTTTAAAGCAGCTATTCACAGAAGAACTGTTCCTTACAGCTTCCATTGACAACCTTAGATTTGAGTCCCTCCCTTCATACCTAGTTGTCATTTTTCAAACAAACTTAAAGAACTCAAAATTCTAGAAAAATATATAGCTATACCTCTCAAAATGATAACCAACGAAATAAACAAAACCCACAACGTGTTTTCAAGTATTTTAACATCCATCCATAAAATCACAATAGAATGCAGGACCAAATAACTGCATGATTTTATGACGTATTGACAGAGTTTCTTAAAAATTTTATATGCTTTAGTATTATCTTCACATTCATAAATAAGAAAAAGGTGAAAAGCACTGAAGTGAAGTCAGACACTTTTGCGCGCTATTTCATATCACCCACGATCCCCACAAAATAATTTTTTTGTCTTCTAATCATAAGATCTTTTTTATTTGACGCTCAATATTCGGAAATTTCAGACATTGGGGTAAAACGACAACACGCTGTTCCCTAGAACTACCCAGCAAACATGATATTTTTGAAGATATTTTCTATATTCCTTAGCGAATATGAATTCGAATCACAGCTGGGTCCGAATTTATTCCCACTTTTATGTTTACTCTAGGATAAAAATACTAAACTCATGCTGCAGACTACGGTTTTCGAAATTAGGAACAAATATGTTGGTGAGTGCGTGAGGGTTTGAATAATGTAACTTGCTGAATCCTCGAAAAATGCACATAACATGTATACATTTTTTTAAATAGATAATATTTGTTCCTATATTTATATTGATGAAGTTTCTAAATTATCATAATTATATATAATAATCTAATTTTTATGTCATTAGATGGTACCTTTATTCCTAGACATATTATTAATTCAAATTAAATTAATTCAATTTCGATATCGAGATGGAGTAAACACGTATTAAAAAGTGATCCTGTGTAATCGGTGATATCTGCTCATTGAGCTACATTGAATCCTATTTTCAAAGTTCAGATAGTATAGGAAATAATTTTATAGTTTTTCTTATTTCCTTGATTGGCTTTATACTGGCATCTTAATGATTGTGAATTACAAAAAGATGATATCGTTTACTGAGGCCAGTTCGTTCCTTCTTGGGCGTTGGAACGTACAGACTGCATCGTCATAGTCTGAGGTACTGCTGTTGCGTCGTTTTAGATTCGCGTGTATCCTCTCCCGCCCTGACTTTCTCTATCACCCCTCCCAATCAGTGTCGAGTCTTTCTTAGAGGCCCAATATTTGTTACTCCTTTATCAATAATGTCTCGCTCCTTGAGAAGTATAGCCTCCAATAGTCGCTCATCTTCTGGGGATAATGAAAACTCCGAACAACTTTCAGGGAATGCAAATTCAATAACCCTACATCACTTCAATACTCTCATGGAAAAGATTAATGAAATTGCTACGAGTGTTGCTAGAATAGAGAAACGGCAGAAGGATATACTAAGCCAGCTTGCGAGCTGCAACACTTCCATAAATGTACATTCTAAAATCCTCAATGCACATCAAACTTCTATCGACCAAAATAAATTCTTTCAGAGTCCCAATCCAACCTAACATTATCTGTCTCGGAAATCATGACACAACTCACGACTTTTGAACTCATTTCTTCGGTGACGACAAAAGAAGATATTGGTATCATTACGGAACTACTAGATCGAGTCAAAAAGGGACACAACATCATAATTGCCAACATTCCAGATGACGGAGACACCTTCAAAGACTCTGCCGTAGCCGCTGAAATTATTGGTGTTGTCTATGGGAATTCTAATAAATGTTTGGTCAACGCACGGCGGCTTCCATCTAAAGACCCTACTCGACCTCGTTGGTTGAATGTTTACAGAAGTTGTGTCAAACATTCTCCGACAGAAATCCTCCTTGTTAGGACACCCGTAGCTCCGTAATATAGCTATCTACGACAACGAAACAAGGTGACAGATAGCGGGGCTAAATGCACTACGTGATGAGTTGAAGCAACGTCAGCAAGCTGAAGAAGGAAATCTAACGATTAGAAATATTAAGGGTTCCCCTAAGATCGTTTGTGTTGACAAAACTAACGAACAGCAAAAGAAAAGTAAATAACCTGCATGTTTGGCCTGTAGTTTATACCAATGCTCAATATCTCACCTCCAAATTCCCATAACTGCAGGCTTTTGTTAAACTCCACAAATCATATATAATTTGTATATCCGAGTCATGGCTCCAGCCATCCATTAGTGACTCAATTTGCTCCCTACGCAACTACACCATAGATGTGATAGTGAGCAAACTTCAGTTAACCCATCGACATACGACTGGCCTGGAATTGACAACATTGTTAATACTCTCTCTTCCCCTAATTTGAAATTTTTGATCGGTTGTATTTATAGGCCTCGATCATGTGAGTCCAACATCAAGCTTTGTGGCTATCTGTCCATGGTCTCTCTTGATAAAGAAGATGTTCTTATAACGAGAGACTTCAATTATCCCAACATAAAATGGCCCATCGCTAAATGCTCTGTAAATTCACCCTCATATCCCTACGTCAGATTATTGACGGATACTGATCTACATCACTTGGTTTCTGGTCCCACTAGGTTTAGACACGGTCAGACCCCTTCAGTATCTTATGATAACTAATGATTCCAACTTATTGTCGCCTATAGAATACCTTCCACCATTTGACAAATCTGACGATATAGTCATAGCTTCGGAATTAAAATTCAATTTCCCCACCTCTTCAAAAACTAGTCGCAAAACCATCCGCAAAATAAATTATGAAGGGGTCAAGGAGTTGGTGTTGAAAGAAGACTGGAATGCACTTCTTCCTGAAGACACAAATGTCGATACATTATGATTAACATTCTCAAATATCTTTAACGAAGCCGTATCCGTGTGCACGAAGGAAAACAACTATTAAATCAAAATCCTCCAAACCTTTGATCATTGACCAGGTTCTCAAACTGATTAGAAAAAAGAAATCACTATGGCAGAGGTACCTTAAGAGTAGTTCACAAACCGACTACCAAAACCATAGATCCTCTTCTAATTCTATTTCTGCTGTGATCCAGAACACTATAACATCGTTTGAATACCAATTAGCCAGCTCTAAAGACCGAAAGAAGCTTTTCAAATTTTGAGATTTTCGTCGAATAGCCAAATCGCAGTTCCCTGTGGGAAGAACAGCTCTAACTTGATGTGTCAAGACCATACCGAAACTGCCAACGTATTCTCGGAGTTGTTTTCGGACGTTCTCATCGAAGAATCTATGGGTCCAGTGCTAATTCCTGATATGCCTCGTGTAACACCGGAACTTAAGAACGTAAGAACTACTCAGCTCCTGACCTGGATGGTATATCAGCATTTCAGTTGAAATAGTGCTCAGAAGCACTTTTCTACTTCTACGCTACCTTCGGCTTGACTATCCGCCTCTATTACGCCTGTTTTCAAGAAGGATTAATCCTAATATACAGGCCTATTAGTCTGACGTCAGCTACTTGTAAATTGATAGAGAGGATAATATGTGAAGCCATCTCAACCTCTGCAGTTACCAACAAAATTCTGCCCGATCAACAGCATGGTTTCGTACCAGGGCGCTCCATTTTAACCAACCTATACCCTTGTATCGTTAATTGGACGAGAGCTTGGGACTCTGATGTACCGGTGGATGTCATCTAGTTAGACTTTGCGAAGGCTCGTGTTCCTCATTGTCGCCTGGTTACTAAACTCGAACATTTGGGTATTAGAAGCGATTGTTTGTCGTGGATAAGCTCATTTTTACATGATATGACTTTTCGGGTAAGAGTTGGAAATAGGATGTCGTCAACTGATGCCCGTGTCATCAGCGGTATTCCTTGAGGTACGGTCCTCGGACCCATCTTGTTCCTCATGTTCACCTCAGATCTTCCACTTTCCATGAAATCGAGCTGTGCATTATTTGCCGATAACATGAAACTGTATAGTTGTCCTCCTACTGGCGCCAGAGTTCTCCAGAATGACCTGAACATGTTGAGTCGATGGTGTGAAGAATGGATGCTGCCTCTTAACATTGATAATTGCTGGGTGATTCACAGAGGCAGAAAAATCCAAAAATTGACTATTTCATCGAGAGGAGATTGCTGAGAACTATTGACAAGCAATGTGATTTGGGAGTTACAGTTACCTCCAATTTATCCTGGTCCCGCCATATTGCTAATATGTGCAGAAAAACCAAGCAATTATGCTACTCCTTATATAGTTCCTTCCATGGATGCAGTCTACCATCGTGCAAGCTATTATAAACCTCTTATGTCCGCCCGATAATGGAATTTGCCGGTCCAGCTTAGTGGCATTCACTCAGTGGTGATTTGGAACCATTGAAGGCTATTCAGCGCACATGTACACGATTGCCATATGGTCGCAACCCCTGATTGAGATTCCCGACTCCAACTCTTGGGCATCCCTAAATTTGCGTATCGAAGTGAGCGGGGTGATCTCTTAATGACTCACGGGAACTCCATGGATATGCTGATGCTTGTCTGCAAGCCTTATTCAAAGGGAACCAAAATCACCTAAGGGGCCACGAGTAAAAGCTTGCCAATGAGAAATTTAGTTAGAGTAGCCAAAACTTCCCATCCAATAGGATACTTGAGCGCTAGAATCGATTACCGCCTGAGGTTGTTGGTGTGCCTTCAGTAAACGGATTCAAGAATCGCTTCGGATCTTAACACATTAATTGTATCATGAACGTTTGTTTACTTTTGTTTGTGAGTTTATAGGTTTATACCTCAACTCATTTTATATTTAATAATAATAATAATAATAATATTGATTACTTTTCGAAGGCTTACCTGATATTACGGTTTTAAGTTCTTCTAACGATTGTTGTTAACGCCGATGCTATCATTACGCATCCTCGTCTTAGCTGGTTAATAGCAAAATATTGTTCTAAGGCCAACATGCAAGAAAGGTCCAACAATCTTATTGAACCCTCAATTTGTATACCTTTTCTATGACAAAAGTAACCTGGGATGCTAGTTCACGAGATAATTTATTTCTCAAGTAAGTTTCACGTTAACATGTTCAATTTGTATATTTAAGTTTCATTTATATTGTATTAGGCTGACCTAAACTTTTATTTTTGTGAATAAATGTGGAAATTATTTTATGTACTTAATATTTCCGTATTGCAACAATTAGGCACCGACAGGTAATTGTCACTAGTACATATATTTGATGAACGATTTATTTCTCTAAACACGTAGAAATTATTAAGAAGTGTTCGTATATCGTTTGATTGAGAAACCTGCATTAGAAGATTCAGGGAAATAACTGCCAGTAGGCAGGCAATTACCAGGTTTTTCGATCAATCGACTAGGTCATTCCAATTATAAATAGATTTCCTTTTTTTTCAAGAGTAATTTTATTGAATTCCCCTTATATTTCTAAGAAAAGTATTTCAGTCAAATATTTCTGTGGTATTAGATCGTATTGAGTGGTATATAGTGACATAGTGAAGTGAGATCTTGCGCAAAAAATTTTTCCACATTTTAATTTGTTTCTTCAAAAACATTATGAATAATTTTGGTGTGAAAAGTAGTGGATAAAAAGCAGTCGGTGTATTTGTAAGAATAATTCTCTTATGAATGAAGAGAATTATGTATGTATATTACGTAAGATTCATAAAATATGGTTACCCTAATAAATTTCCTCGATATGAACACAATCAGATTGGAATATTGGTAAGAATCTATTCCCATAACCGATTTCAGAATTATTACGTCTATTCATTCGTCCGAATACTGCTACGTGACATAACCCTGATTTCCATCATTCCCCGAAATCCTCTTTTATGCCCGGACGAAATAAAACAAGAAGGTCCGACCCTCATCCAAATCAACGTTTCTTAATGTCGATTCGAATTCGGTACGATGAATTGAGCGACCTATAAAGATTGATTTGAAGCTCAGTGGCGTAGCTGATTTAGAACTAAAATGAATGAAACCGTCAGTTTTCTAGACAGAATAACTTTTTCACTGATAAGTTTCACAAACCACTGTTGTAGTTGAAGTTATATTGCAAAGTTATTAGATTCCAGAGAAATTACATAGAGTTGTATTAATGTGAGAAAATCACTTAAATAATTTGGCTTCACTTTCCGCAATTGTAATTTTAGAAACGATGTAAAAACAGCGTAATGATAAGATATTTATTTTGAGAAATACAATGTATTTTGGGTGACTTCTTGTTAATAAGTTAAACTATTCGTAGAAAATTTGTGGCATTTTCAATTTCATTAGCAATTTGTATATAGTTCGCAATGGAATATGAATATGAATATTTCAGTTTAGACTGGATTGTTCTACTTAATATACTTGGATCAATATCGAAAAGTGTAAAGTTCAGTCAAGTAGACTGAGGTCAATTGAACAAATCAATTGAACTGATTCTACATTACAGCGGAACTGATTCCACATTATAATGGAAATACAACCATCGTAGCGGATAATTCTCGTTGAGACATCTGATTATTTTTATCAGCGTATTTTCCTTCGGATACATATTATACCATGCAGTTTTTTATGCTTCCTAGTATAGTTTATCCAATCTTACTTGACAAACTTATAAAAAATTGTCTGATGATGAGATAGTTCATTTCCCGAAACTCAAGTCACAAGAAAATGTGTGATATATATTTTTATTGGTGGTAAAACATAGTGTTTCTACAATTTGTTTTATTTATGATCAATTACCAAATAGTAACGGCTGAAACAATTCAGTAATTTCTTCATCAATTTCAAACTAGATATCTAAATTCAAATTACTTCCATTTCTTGCAACTTTGAAAGTCTTTACATTGAATAATTGTGAATTTCCTGTGAATTCTATAAAAATATTTTCAGAAAATTCACTGATTTTTGTATCACCATCCAAAGAATTTTCACTTGACAAGTGGTTATTTTATGAATTGAATTATTAATATTTCTATCAGAATTGATCTTATTCAATTAAATTTGGTCAGGTTACACTCTAACGAGTCAACTTATATACAACGATGAGTCTTTTCCTCAATATATTTGTATAATTATTTAATTCAACTGTAAATTCCATAAAAAGATATATATTTATTATTGTATTTTTTAATTGTGTTTTTATTGTTCTATTTTGCAGTTCAATTATTCTTTTATACATAAAAGAGAGTTCATTCACAATATTTGGAAGATTTTTTATAATATTTATATGATCGTGTTCATTTATATGCAAATAAACATTATTATTATCATTATTATTATTTAGTGATTTTGTTATGTGTGTATTGGATAAGGAATTTGAAATTTCTTTGCTACTTCCATAGATATCAGGAAAATGACCATGGAGGGTCTGCCATTTAATCTCAGCAGCCCAGTTCACAGAGAAAAACGTTAAAATAATCAATCATACCTTCGATATATAAGCCACAAATGAAAATTTAGACATATTTATGAGGAAAACTGAAGTAATGGTGAATATTTCGATAAGGAAAAATGCTTCTGTTTTGCTAGCGGGAGATTTAACCTTAGATTTCTGTTAGGAATCAGTGAAGTAAATCGATTGCCTATCTTCAGTGAGTTCATGTATTATAATTTTTGAAGCACCATTTAAGAAAACACCAGAATTACATCAAAATCTAGTTTAACATTTAATTACATCCTAAAAAACCAAGATGATTCGTGTTAGAAAGTAATACATCCGATGAGTTAGGATGACACAGCTGAAGAAATTATTTTCAGTCATGATTTTCAAGGCACTAACAAATATACTCATAAAGATTTTTTTCAGCATTCATTTTGAATCTCAATAACTGCCGGCAAGCAGTGTAAGTAAAAAATTAGGTTACTGAGCAATGGAATCTTTTTATGAAGTATTTTCTCAAGATACTCAAACAACCCTCTCCAAATCAGTGCCTTAAAACACAAGAAGAAAAGGGTTCAAAATAAACATGATGCGTAACTCGATGAATGTGAAAACAGATTGAATTTCCTGTATGTTCGTAGTACAGTAAAAAGCAATTATAAAAAAATATTCAATGTGGTTAGAAAAGAATATAGCATAAAACTCAAGCAGGGCGAAGCTAAGATATACAAATCACAGGTGCAAAAATTTGTGTAGGAAGTCGTTAAACATATAAAGGGAAATAAACTTACAGCATGAGGTTTTCTGTCTCATAGCTATACAAAAGCGATTACAAGGGAGGTTAATGGCGATTTAGTAAATATCGTCAATAATCTATTGGAGCTTGTCACAAATAACAAACACAAAACTGAATAAAACAACAAATCAATATTATAAACACTAAAAAATGCCAATGAGATATTTAAAATTTTGAAAAAAAAAATGATTACTGGATTCGATGAAAGTCCCCCAAATTTTTGAATCAATACATCATTGGAATTATCGACACATTAGTATATATGGTAGATAATTCTTTGAAATATGGAAACTTCCATATTAAATCAAAATTAGCTTGATGATGCCGACCTTCAAAAATGGAGACCCATTTGATTCAGGAAACTTCAGGCCAAAAACTCTGTTATCCTTTTTCTCCTGAGACATTGTAACGTAGTACGGTGGAGGACTTTTCAGAGCACTGTGATTTTAGCAGCAATTGTGAACATGGTTATTGCTGAGGAAGATGTACATTATCAGTGATCTTTCAGTTCATACAAAATACCACATAACTACTAGAGAATAATAATTTAACTTCAGGATTGTTTTAGAATTTGCCAAAAGCGTTTGACTCTTTGAATCACAAAAACTGGATTCTTACTTAATAGAGGGACCTACTTTGAAGTGGTTTGAGACATATTTTGCGTGCAGAAAAGAAATAGTTTCCATTAAAAATAAAGTAATTGTAGCGGAATCAGGAATTTAATTCAATTTCATCTGGAGTGCCACAGGGCAGCGTAGCAAGACCAGTAATATTCATTGCACACTCAAACCATCTGAGCGAAATTTGTACAGAAAACTGACTAAAGAGAGTCTCTACAGCGCAGATGAATGGTTTAGGAGTATCAGACTCATAATCAATAAACACAAGATTCAAATAGAAATGTTTACTACAAATCATTCATGATTTGATGAGCTACAAGAAATAAAAGTTTCAAATAAATAGCTCAAGATAGAAAAGAAGATAGCCTGATTGTAAACAGTACACTGTCTAGTTTCGTACTCAATGTGTCATTGCGAATGATTTATGAGGCAAATTTTGAATGAGTTTTTAAATGTGGTAATGTTTTTCATGGTGGCAGTAGGAATGTAGGACAGGTTTTTATTGTGCAGAATATAATCTTGAGAGCAATGCTCAAACTTGAATCAAAAGAATGGTGCAGAGCAGAAGGCTTGTGAGTAAAGGAAATGGGTGTACTGCATCCAAATCAGAAGGTATCGGCTCAGCATAATAGAGCGAATGTTCAGAGTAAGCGGATGTGCTATAGGTGAATATTTTAACACTTTCGAAGTGATAAAAGGCAGTATTTCAACCTAAACCTAAAATTAGATACTAATTATAATATACAACAGTTTTTTTTATCGATGTATCAATGTGTTCCACCAGTTTCCTTTCAGATTGAAACAAATGAGCAATCTCAATGAATTCAAAAAAGAAATATACAATATGCTTCCAAATATGGAACCTTATACTCGAGACTAATCTTTCTGGTTCTTTCTTGGTTTTGAGGCTATTATTGTTTCACATTTACTTGTAACTATTCCTAAGAAATAAAGATTATTAGTATCATACACTGCATTTATCTGATAAACAGATAATGTGAATTGATACCTCTAATTTGTAATATATGCTCGAAACTAACAATATCAGGAGTATAAATAAATTCGTTCGGTTTCAATAACTGTTGTCGCTTTTAGTTCATTATTTCATCATTTCATCTGTCAACACCTTTACTTTGAAGTGTCATCACTAGGCGTTCTTCACAGTATCTGTCACATTTCGCTGAAGTGTAAATAACACTGTTTCGTTGTGCTCTGAACTTGTGAACTTTTTTAACGAATGATGTA
This sequence comes from Megalocaria dilatata, assembly GCA_034642435.1. Taxonomy (NCBI): domain Eukaryota; kingdom Metazoa; phylum Arthropoda; class Insecta; order Coleoptera; family Coccinellidae; genus Megalocaria; species Megalocaria dilatata. Next base: position 68,441,247 of record CM067855.1, on the reverse strand, counting down.
TTTTTGAAGGGAGTTTCAATTCATTGCTTCAATATGAAGAAAAGGACTGCCGAAAGTTATCGCATTTTAGTGGATATTCATGATAACCATGCTCTAGCTAAACGAACGTGCCAGAAGTGGTTTGCCCGATTTAAAAATGGAAATAATAATTTGGAAGACGAAGAACGACCTAGAGCAAAGTATAAAGATGAAGAATTAGAGGCAAGGTTCGATGGAGGTCCATCTCAAAACTCGCGTTGGAGTAATTCAAAGAGTCATTTACCATCGTTTAAAAGCAATGATCTGAAAAGTATTGAATAGGATGCCGCATGATCTGAAGCCCAGAGATGTTGAACGCCGTTTTTTCACATGTGAACCACTACTCGAACGACATAAAAAAGGGTTTTTGCATGGAATAGTGACTGGCGATGAAAAGTATGTCTATAACGACAATCCAAAACGTCGGACATTGTACGGATGCCTCAACATCAACTGTGAAGCCAAATATTCATGGCGAGAAGATCATGCTGTGTATTTGGTGGAACGAACTGGGTGTGGTGGGTAGGAGCTCATAATAATGAGCTCCTAAAATCGAACGAAAGGATTTCAGGAGAGGTCTACTGACGACCAGTGATGCATTCGAGTAGAGTATTGCGAGAAAATTTGCCTCAATGCGCCGATAGACACGACAAAGATATTGACAATGCATGGCTATGCATGACCTCATGTTGCGTCGCCCGTTAAAACGCACCAAGAAACACTCAAATGAGAAGTTTTGCCCCATCCGCGTACAGCCCAGACATTGGTCCTTCCCATTATCATCTCTTCCGATCGATGCAACATGACCTGGCTGATCAGCACTTCTCCATTACGATTAAGTCAAAGAATGGATCGATCACAACCAAAGAGCCGGCCTTTTTTTGCGATGGGATCAGTCAATTGCCCGAAAGATGGGAAAAGCGACGGACAGTACTCTGAACTTTGAATATTTAACCAATTTTTCACAATCAAGATTCAATTTCAACAAAAATCGCACGAACCTAATTATAGTCCTAATAAGATACTAAAATTTCCGGCGGAAAAATGATCCAATAGTTTCCTGATGCGACAAAATCACAACGAAATTTCAAAGATGGAGGTGGGGGAGATTTCCATTTCCTATCCATGCCGGCACCTTTTGAATGAAAATCGGTAAGTACTAAAAGATTGGTCGTCCCCTGAATTCGCATGCCACACATACACAACGTGATACGCAATTAGGTGGGCTAGCACATTTCGGATTCACCAGATGCTGTGAATTATTCGAGTGGGCCTTGGCTTGGAGCTCCTCAGCGTGAACTGGCGAAATACGTTATTTCGTTGAGTGTATGGCGCTTTCGCACTTGTAAATAATTTAAATCACTACGCTCGAGCTATTTTCGTCGGAAAATTCAAGATGTACGAATGGCTTGATGGGCTGGCCTATCTAATTATGTAGATTCCAGAAAGGGTAGATGGGAGACTTTAGTTGCAGCCCCCTGGGCCATCAGAGGAATGTTGATTGAATTCAGGGGGCAATATTCAGCTCCTTCATATCGTAGTATACAATTTGAAAACGCTGCTCAAATTATTTCTGGTCAGAACGGCTAAGAGGGAGATGGCGATATATTCAAATTTAGGATTTTACCATGGCACAGAGCACCGTCATTCAATATATAGGTGTAAAATATACAGTCATCTAGTTCATCTGGATTTGATCCGTGTTCCAATCACATACTTAAAACCACCCATTCGAGATTAAATATATATTCTTCAAAGTTAGCCATTTTTCAATATACATAGATATGCGTGAGAAGTTATGAAATTGTGGAAATTCACTTCGAAAATTTTACAGTAGGTACATTTCGCGCAGATTAATGATCTGCATGATTATTCTTCGGTACTGTCATGAATTCTTTCAACGGCTTTTTCATTTTCCTAGAAATTGGAAGCTAATTGTTATGAAATCTATAAACAAAAATTTTCTATTTTCTCATGAATTTGTTGGCTTCGCGTTGGAAGCCAATTAATATATATATATTATCATTATTATTATTTATATATATATATATATATATATATATATATATATATATGTATGGATATATTTTGAGCAACCGGCAATGACATCCTCGGCAAAATACCAAAACTTTCACAATATATAAAACAGATCAACCCCAAATCAACACATCCCAACAATTTAAGAAAATCAAACTTATAATCCGTAAGAAACTTAAGAGATTTTAAAATCTTAATTTAACAGCTTAATTTTTCGTTTGAATGATCAATTGACAGGAAAAATATATCATTGTCCTTATACTTAGAATTATATACATTCATAGTTCGTTCGACCGGAGATTGCTTTTTCAAATTTGTTTTATAAAACGTAACTTCAAAAACAGCATAACCTCTTAACGGTCTAGATGGAACATAAATGCTCACGTAGGACAGCAAAGCTGGAGAGTCAATATAACCATTCAACAATTTATTAAATAACATAACATCGCTATGTTCAGTTTTTCAGTGAGACGAACCCATAATTTTTTTTTATGACCACTTATACTCGGCATGAAATTGTAACTACATCTAACCTTATAATCAAAACATCTCAGAAATTTATTCTGCACCATCTCCAATCTGTGATTGTAGACCTTATATTATGGGGACCAAACAACCGATGCATTAAATAATCTACTGTAAATGAAGGTAAAATATAGAGCCTTCAAGGCCTTAGTGGAAGTGAAACATTACAAGATCCCATTACAAATCCCAGCATCTGGCTACTTTTGGTCACGATATAATCGAGGACCAAACAACATTTTTGTATCAAATATTACACTCAGATCCCTCACCTCACGCTGACGCTGTAAACGACTATCGACCAAATAGTGGTCAAAATGACTAATCTATAGTTTACGACTGAATGTTATACAGTTAACTTAATCAAGTTGAGATATAGATTATTTTCGATGCAGAAGTTATTGAATGGATTCAAGTCTTATTGGAAGTTAAAGCAGATAAAAGCGTCAGCTATACGGAAAAAGATCTTCACATCGTCCGCAAATATAAAAAATATTCAAAATTCAAAACATCCACTCATATCAATAATATTTATTATAAACAAAAGAGGCCCAAGGAGAGACTCCTGAGGCATATCCGGGGACCCACAGAAAGATGATGAAAAATATCCGTTAACGGCAACAATTTGAGATTTATATATTTATTCAGACTTAATTTGCCTGCGGGCCTATAATTTTCAATATTATGTTTATCGCCCATTTTCTGAATAGCAGTTTCCTATTTTCAACGATCGGTTGAACAGAATAGTAAGGGGTATATACAACGATTCAGCGCACCGTCTGATGAAAAAGGACGGTAATCCATCCAAACCTGCACCCCTATTCTCATGCAGCCCAAAAAGAACCTCAAGAATCTGATCTTCGGTTACTCTGATCTCATATATCGAATCATAATTGCTGACATACAAGGAAACATCGGAAAACTTCTGTTCATATGGTTGAAAAACACTACTAGAGTCTCATTTTTATATATCATTGTATTAGGAAACAAGGTACGTTTATAATCCCATGTTACAATGAAAATAATATTAATAATAATAGTAATAATAATAATATTTATTCACCATAAAACCATTTACAAAAAGTTGAAACAGGGCAATATGCATTACCATATATATGTGAACAAATAGACAATACCACAGAAGCTCCGGCTAGCCATCGCTTGTACGTGGTGTCATATCGAGAAAAAATTGCCCCCGATGATGAGTGAACAAAGTGGACCAAACTGAAATACCTCATTCACCTACAAATTAGAAAATCTTTTTTTTTATTTCTTTTTAATTTTTTCTTCTTTTATTATTTTGTTTTCTATTTTTTTTTATTTAAAAATTAATTATTTTTTGAATATTATTTTTTATTTGTCTATACAATCTTTTTTTGTCTCTTTTTTTTTGTTCTGTTTTTTTTCCCATTCATCTTACACCCCTACCTCCTTCCGTAGGAGAGAATCCATTTTTTACATTTTTTTCTGTATAAAGACATTGTTTATCTTCAAGATGTTAGCAGGAAGCTGATTGATGAGTTTCGGCGCAAGATAGTCACAGTGGCGCTGTCCTTTAGTTTTTTCAAATCTTGGTACGGTCAAGGAGCTCACTTTGGCTCTGGTGTTGTGAAGGTGTACAATGGACTTAAAATTTATTATGGATTTATTTATATTCATCAGCATACTCAAACAGAATAGTTGTCTCACATCGAGTATTTCGGAATCCTCATGTAAACTATCATTAGAAAAAGCGAGTGATTCATTATAAACTATTCGTAAAATCCACCTCTGAACAACGCTCAATTCCTCTAGGTGAGCATCACTAACACCCCCCCAGCCCACAATTCCATACGTTAGCTGCGACTGGACCAACGCAGAGTACAGCAGTTTGAGGTGTTTCAAATCAAGGTAATCCTTCAAATATTTTATCTTATATAGCACACCTCTTAATTTATTAACTATTTGTTTGATTTGTAGGTCCCACCTCATAGGTTGATCAATGATCACACCCAAATATTTGACTGATTCTGCTTCCAGGATACAAGAAACAATTCCGGTTGCCAAAGGCCCCATAGACGGCAGTCCACTAGAGTATGAGAAAAAGGGCAAGTACCTCGTTTTATCAGGTTTAGGGTGAGCATGTTGTAACTGAACCAGTTTTATAGAGTTTTAATGTCGCCCACAGTTTCTGCTTTCAATATTCCCAAAAGTCAGATTCACAAAGTAGTGCAATATCGTCAGCAAAACTAAGAATTTTGCCCTCTATTCTGAGATTCAATAAGCTGTTAATATAAAGTGTAAATAACAGTGGTCCGAGTACAGTACCCTGTGGAATACCATAGGTCACACACATGAGTTCACTCAGCTCGCCATCGATGTCCACCATCTGCTTTCGATTCGTCAAATAACTCTTCAGTAGGGCATATACTTTTCCTCTTAAACCATAGTTGTCTAATTCATTCAGTAGTCTTTCGTTAGAGACAGTATCAAAAGCTTTAGAGAGATCAAAAAAATGCATAAGAATTGAACCATAGATGTGAGACGTCAAGTGATAGAGCGCATCTTCCGTTGACTTCCCTTCCACGAATCCATATTGTCGCTGCGAAACAATCTTATATTTGTCACAAAATTCTGCTATTCTCTTCTTCAATATTTTTTCCATGATTTTAGCGATATTGGATAATAGAGATATTGATCTATAGTTCTTCATTTCCAGCTTATTTCCACTCTTGTTCAGAGATTTCACAACTTCAATCTTCAGTCTCTTCGGAAAGTATCCCTCCCTAAAACAAGAATTTGTCAAGTGAGTTAGAGGCATTTTCAGCTCATCAGATATTTTTCTTGAAGCCTCCGATCTTATGTTGTCATATCCGGGTGTTTTTTTGTCCTAGTTGCATTATTGTTTTATTCACTTCTTCCGCGTCCGTAGGCAAGAGCCACATGTATTTCTGTACATTCTTATCATTCTTTCAGGGATTTTAATTTTTTTCTGCGTAATTTTGACCTAGTGAATTATATTATAATATTTATCGAAACTATTCGAAATTTCTCTTTTCGATTCCAGTAATCGATTTAATTTTATTAATTTTCGTTTTAGGCCTGGACCGATCACATACTATATATAATCCACGCAACCCCAGAGGGCCTTGGTCTGGTTTATATTGTCTCTTATTAATTTTTGAGCATAAGTTTTGTTCGCGACGCTTATTAATTTACCCAATCTGTTTTTATATGCCACATATTCCATCCTCAAATGTGAGTTGCTGGGATCATCCTGTGCGGCTTTATATAAACGCTGTTTTTCATTAATTGATGTGAGAAGTGTGTTAATAATCCATTTTTTCTCTCAGTATTCTGTTTTTTTGACCTAACATGTAATATATATTTTTAAGTAGTAAAACATAGTAATTTCTACAATTTGTTTCAATTATTATTATTATTATTATCCTGATACTCCTAGATCGTCTGTGTAGATCCTTATAAGCTTTTCAGCTTGTGCGGGTTAGGAGTTCAGTTATGTGCTAGACAACATTCGAAAACTTCTGAAATTTGTTATGTCCGATCCTAAAGTGAAGTTGCAAGAGATAACTGCCATTGTGAGAATGTCACAGGGTACCGTATTAAAAATTATGCATGAAATTTTTGGTATTGAAAAAGGTTGTCCCAAGTGATTATGATGTTTGCTCACAGTTAAACAAAAACAACAATAAATTGATGATACGGAGCACTGTTTGAAACAGTTTGCACGTAATAAAAAGGATTTTTTGCGTCGGACATACCAACAATGAAACATGTATTCAACATCATAAGTAGAGGTCGAAAAGAGTGTCGCCCGAGTAAGAAGGTGAGGACGAAAGCCGGCCAAAGTAAATGGCACAGCAGTCAGCTTGCAAGGTCTCTGCATTTTGGGATAACTGCGAAATTTTGCTCATCAACTTTCTTCCAAAGACCAGACAATTAAAAGCCACTACAATATTACGTTATAAGATCAAATGGATGATGCAATCAAGCAGAAATGGCCTCACAAGAGAAAGAAAAATCGGCTGTTTCATCAAGATAATGCACCGATCCACAAGACTACGAGGCCACAGACAAATCGTTCTATAAGAAAGGCATAAAAAGTGCAGAAAAACATTCTAATGATTATTTTGCTACGGAATGTAACTATGATGATTTTTAAAGTCGAATTTTAAAAGACAATGTGTTTTTACTGGTTAGTCTCGGGACTCAATAACTCAGGAATAAATCAGAATTAAATCCTTAAAAACTGTTGCAGTCGCTATGCAACTAGAAGGTATGAATTATGGCCAAATCATAAAACTTCTCCAGATTTATTTCATCCGTTGGGTAAAAGTGCTGTAAAAATCCTAGCGGTCGTCCGAAACAAATGACACCTGATAAAAAAGATGAAATTTTGGTCTGAGTAGATGAAAATTCTGATGTGAGTTCATGTCAACTGGCAGGAGCAACAGAAGTGTGTCAGTCGTTAATTATAAGAATTAAAAAAAAAAAGCTTTACACTTATCATTTCACTGCTGTTCAAAATTTGCTTCCTAGAGTTCTGCCACAAAAGTTACATTTCTACCAACGTATTCTCAACAATCATAGTAATGAGAAATATTTCTTACTGAGAAGAAAGAACCCGCATACTGTTAAAGTAAAACGTTTTCTGCATGAGTTTAAATTGATTATTTAGTGTTGCATTTTAGGTGACCAACTGATATGTTCTTCTTCAAAATTTAAATGGAGATTCTCATTTATTTCATTGCTAAATAATTTAAGTCATATTTTGGATAAATTGTCACTAGATGTAAGAAGGAAAATGTGGTTTTCACATTAATTGTTAGAAATCATCTAAGTGACATAGTTCCTCATCGATTGATTGACAGAGGAAGTAATTTTGAATGGCCAGCAAGAAGTTCTGATTTTTATGCTTGGGGACATATGGAGTCCAAAGTTTATACCCATGAAGTTCATTCACGAGAAGAACATTGAAGAAAAATACAAATTGCAGCCTAAATTATTATATAAGCGGACAGAATAATACTTTCTTCTACATTCGGAAGTCTTTTATTACCAGATTCAGAAAAGACGTAGAACTTGGAGGAGGCCACGAAGAACATTTAATTTAAGTTTGTTCTTTTTATTTTAAATAATATTTAATTCTTCTCTACTGTTGAAATAGAAGCCCTACGTCACAAGTTTCGTTATTGTCTGTCATTTGAAATCCCCTTCTGAGACAATAAAATCTTCAATTGTGTTTTTCTCAAAAACGGGTTAAGCTATCATCAGAAATTATTCACGTGGCGCCCCCAACAAAAAAGTGAATTAACACATAAAATAATATTACTCGTCCTCTGTTTTAATTTTGATAGCAATTGAGAAATAAACGGTGAAATTATTAGGAAAAACCTAAAAAAAATAAAATTCAACGCTCTGTATCATTTTCATTCACAGCAATATGCCCCATTGGGCATATTTTGTCTAATCGTCATATTGTGGTCCTAGTAACATGTTCTTAGCCTATATCCTAATAGTTATGATTCACCCTGTAAAGTTGACATTGGACGTTATTTTGTTCCAGAAGTATCCACACGTCTTTTATTACTTCTATCTATGTATCCTATTCTTCAAACTTGAAGTGACGTATTCCAGGTCCTTGATCCCCCATCAACGAAATCACAGAAAATTATTTATTCTGCTCGTTGGTTCTCCACTCCGGAGGCTAAGTGCCAGATTTTTTCTTCAACCCCTAGCCGTAGAAGTGTCAGCGCTTTAACTGAAATGCGTTAATGATTAGCACCGGGGCTGTTGGAGCCTTGTCAGATCAATAAAGTGGCGACCCTCCTATATTTTTTATAGCAGGCCGAAAAACCACAAAGAGAAAGAACAGGCGAAAGGTCTCCTTGGGTTCGTTCGCCTCGAACAATACAATATTTCCCTTCCGTCCTCTTTCTCATTGTTCCCCCTTTGAAATATGAGAACGGCAAAATTCGAACTTTGAACCTAATTAAGTTAATGAAGAACAGTTAACTTTTCAATATTCTCGGAGCAATTAAGAAATGGGCTAAGTGTGATCTACCGACTGTTTTGTCTTTTAGTCAAATTGTGTTAATGTTTTCACATTCGCTTTGAAATATACAGTGAGCTCTTTTTCAATACACAAGGAAAACACTTAACTTCTATGGAACTGCAAGTTATAACTTGAATATATTGAGTTCATATTCGAACCAGAGACTTAACATCCATGATCTCAAACCTATTGAATTAAGAGGATATTGATCGAATATCATTTCTTTTTATTTATTGGTTACCTGCTGCTCCATATTACTTTATTCATTATCCATGTGGATTTCATTATAATTCATGAAATTGAAATTTGTTATACAATCATTTAGGATGCACAAGACTCGACAGAGAGAAAGGAAAAATATTAATGTTTTTTGTCTCTTGTTCGTGATAACGCACGAACGAATTAAGAGCCAATATATATATATATATATATATATATATATATATATATATATATATATATATAAATATATATATATATATATATATATATATATATATGTAAAAATAAAACTGTTATTTTTAGGGAAAACAACTTTGTAACTTCTATGTTCTATGTCTTAGATTTCAACCTAAAACTGTCACATGTCATATTTAGTTAGCTGTAAGAAATGTGAATTGAGAGAAACCCGAAGAAATAGCATTGTTTTTGATTTCTTTCAGATTAGTAAGCTACTTTTTTATTTCTTTGTATTTCTTTGTATGTTATCATTTTATTTTGTGTATGTTATTCTAGTATATTTTAAACTAAAGAAAATAAATTCTTAAAGGATCATGACATCAAATCGTCTATTTCTTCAATTATAAAAATAAGAATTGATTACATTCTTATTAAAGATATAATGACGACATCCATGAAGATTTGCATCGCTTTGGAAGCATCCAATACTGATAAGAAAAGAAATACATACAAATTCAAATGGATCCAAACTATGGGAATGGAAAATACATATTATGAAATACCAGAGGACAAACAGGATAAATCTGACCATCGTGAACTTTTGGCTCCACCGAAAGTAAAGAATATCTTGAAATCGATTAAAGTAAGAGGTTCATTTCGTACGTGTGTCATTTCATTAACTCCGGAATAAAAAGAAATATTTTTTGATGCCGAAGAAGATGTGAAGTTTAAGAATGAATATTTACAACTGATTTATTCACCCGCATTCGTGAGAACAGCAAGAATAGCCAAAACCACAGGATGCGGTAGAAATTTCAAGAAAAAGCAAGGAGAATAAAGAGGATTTGAAGAGAATAAAAGAGAATTTTGTGCTGCGTAATTTCGATGGTAAGTGTTTCAGTGAATTTATGGTTGAAAAAAATTGATACGGAATGCACGTGTTGGGAAGTAGAAGAAGACAAAATTTTGATTTTACGGCTGTTTCTGGATGGAATAGCGAAAGAATGGTTTGATTCTAAATCAATTACATTAGGTTTAGACAAAAGTTTGCCAATATGGACAGATAACTGCTTAGAGAGTTTTTGTGAAACGAGTTGGCATGAATATAGAGAGGCGTATTCATTTAGGTACAAAGGAGGAAGTATAGTTGAAGACACTTTTAGGAAAGAAAATTTGTTGTTAAATCTCTGAAATAATTTTTCAACTGACATATTAATTGATTTAATTCTGACAAGTTTGCCAAATATTTCACAAGATAGAATTGATCGATCAAATGTAACAACTTTCGATAAATTATTGGGTGAGTTGCGAAAGCTAGAAAGTTCAAAAAAATATGACAACGATCGAAATGAAGAAAATCATAGAATGAATAAATCTGCCGGACAAATTCCTTCCTATTCACAAACCAATAGAAAACCAGTTAAGGAGGAACCATACTCAATTTGTGAGAAGAATGGTTTTTCAGGTAGATATCCGGAGACTTTATATCGGCTAAGGAATAAATCCAATAATTTTGAACAAAAGAACGTACACGGTAACATAAAAACTGTAAACAATGTTGGGGTACAAGATGAATTGAAACAAGATTATGATTTGAATATTTATCAAAGATAAGATATGAATGAAGTAAAAAGATAGATTGTGTCCATAATAATAATAATAACAATGAGTACACCATCAATTTCAATGAAGGAGACCAACAGAACTTTTCGAAGCAAAATTAGATCATTTGGAAACGAATCCGAGAAATAAAATTGAAATTTCAATAGATAAATATGACCATATTTTTGCAAACCACAAGTTTGATGTTGGTCAGGTACAAAATAATAAGGCACATATGAAACTTTTAGAACAAAAATTTATAGCAAAAAAAAATGCTCCATGGAGGTTCAAAAATAAATAGAATTCCAAACAGGAAGATTGTTGAAAGCGAATCTGATTGAGGAGTTCTCGTCACCTTTTGCATCACCAGTCACTTTAGCATATAAGAGAGATATGAAGGGTCTAAAACCAGATTATGTGTGGATTTTCGTGAACTCAATAAATTAATTGTTCCCGAACCACAGCCTTTCCCATTAATTGATGAAATCTTAGCCAAGACCCGAAACGAAAAATTCTTCACTACAGTAGATGTAAATTCTGCCTTTTGGTCGATTCCTATTCGTATCAAAAATAGATATAAGGCTGCTTTTGTGACACAGAATGGTCACTAGCAATGGAAATGTTAACATTTTGGATTTAAAACATCCCCCGCCATATTTCAACGTATATTGAATAATATTATCAGAAAATATAACCTGAATTTATTCTGCCTAAATTATATAGATGATTATCTAATATTTTCTTCAACGTTTGACCAACATATAGAACATTTGGAGAGTCTCTTGAAAGCAATATATAATGAACGATTCAGACTTAAATTTATCAAGTGTAATTTTGCAGAAGAAGAAGTCGAATATTTAGGATATTCGACCTACAATGACTATACACTACGACCTATAAACAATATACACTACACTATAAATGGAAACAATACACTACGACCTATAAATGACTATTTAGTTTCCATTAGGAATTTTTCTCCACCAGATACTCGGAAGAAGATAAGGCTATTTTTGGGTAAAGTAAATTTTTATCACAAATATATAAAAGATAGATTATTAGAACCGTTGCATAATTTACTGAGAAAAGATGTAAAATTCATTTGGTCATTGGCTTGTCAGGAAGCTTTGAATAAGGTTAAGGACATCCTTTGTTCTGAACCAATTCTTGCAATTTTCGAGCCAAGTGCCTATACTACTATATATACCGATGCCAGTATTCAAGGAGTAGGAGCTGTTCTAAAACAAAAACAGGTTAATGGTGAAATGAAATCCGTAGCGTATTTTTCTAAAAAACTAAATGAATATCAAAAGAACAAGAAAGCAATATTCCTAGAATGTCTGGCAATTAAAGAGGCAATTATATTTTGGAAATATTGACTAATAGGACATAAATTTCTTATTGATACTGACCATAAGCCATTAGAAGGGAAAGAATTTCGTACAAGACCAGATGAAGAGCTATGTGACATGATGAATTTTCTATCACAATTCGATTTTGAGATTAGATATGAACCAGGAAAAAGGAATGTAGAAGCAGAATTCCTTTGTAGAAATCCAGTTTTAGAAGAAACGGAGAATATGGACGAATGTATAAGAGCAGTTAATTTGGGGGAATTAAATGAAATAAAAAAAGATCAACAGAAAAATCTCTTAAAGATAAATAATATGAGAAGAACTGTTGTATAGAAAGAGATACATTACAAATTGCACAAAAATAACAAAAAAAAATAATTTTAACCAATTATTTCGGGAAAGAGTTAATCAGAAAAGTGCACAAGCATTAAGGCCATATTTGTGCTAGTAAGATAAATAATAAAATCCGGAAGTTTCATTACATTCAGAATATGGATTCACTGACAAAAGAAGTTTGTGGATCATGTGACATATGTTGTAAAAATAAAACGAGAGTAGAGCAAAAGTATGGTCTCCTTTCTCAATTGGGTCTAGCAAAGGAACCATTTGAAATAAAGTCGTTAGACACAATTGGAGGTTTTGCTGGAAACCGCTCTTCAAAAAGATACCTCTATCTCCTAGTGGACCATTTTACTCGATATGCATTTGCGAGCACTTCAAAACACCAAACAACCGAAGATTTCATCAAATTAATTGATAAAGTTCAATATAAACGACCAATAGAAACACTAGTAACAAATCAATACCCAGGAATAAATTCGGAAAATTTCAGACAACATATGAGAAGTTTGAATATACAATTGATTTTCACAACAGTAGATTGTCCTTTTTCTAATGGTCTGAATGAACGACTAAAGCAGACATTAGTGAACAGAATAAGGTGCAAATAAAACGAAAAGAAAACTAGGGCTTGGACGAAAATAGCGGATGAATGTATTGAAGAATACAATAGAACAGACCATTCTACAACTGGATATAGTCCAGAATATTTACTTTGTGGCAGAACTGATCCCATTGCTCCAAAAGAACTTATTGAAGAGAGAAATTTACCAAAAGATGAGGAAATAGCATATAAAAATTCTTTACGCTATCATAAATACAATAAAAGACTGATCGACAAGAATAGGAAACATTATGATTTTAAAATTGGAGACTATGTTTACGTTGGAGATAAATCAAAATTGAATAGAGAAAACTTGATGAAATAAGAATAGGACCTTTTCCAATAGTGAAAAAAATTTCTAACACTATATATGAGATAGATATTGGAAATAAAAGAAAGGACAATAACTATTTTCATATAACTAAATTTCTCCCATGTGAAAACGCAAACATCTAATGAGGGGTGCATACTTTGTGTGGGGTGATGTAAAAATTTAACTGTTATTTTTAGGTAAAACAACTTTATAACTTCTACTTTCCATGTTCTATGATCTATGTTCTGTGTCTAAGAGTTTAACCTTAAACTGTCACATGTCATATTTAGCTAGCTGTTAGAAATGTAAATAGAGAAATCCGAATAAATAGTATTGTGTTTGATTTCTTCCAGGTTAGTAAGCTATTTTTCATTTCTTTGTATTTATTCAGATGTTATTATTATATTTTATTGTGTGTATGTTATTCTGGTATATTTTAAAATAAAGAAAATAAATTCTTCCAGAATCATGACATCAAATCGTCTATTTCTTCAATTATAAAAATAAGAATTGAGTACATTCTTCATACATTCTTCAACCAAAAATGATTCGCTCTCCTTTTCTGAGCGACATGAGCTTTGAATTGAATATAAATGGAAAATTACTAGTGCGCCTATTTCTGATGCAAAAATTTTGGTTATTTATGAACTCGAGGGTTGTTAAGTTCATCTTTGAAATATTAAGATTTTAGGGAAACACAGTTAACCAATGGGTTCTATAGAGAGACACAGTATTTTCTCAACTTTTATTTGAAAGGTGGGCGATCTAGAGATTGCATTATGATGTAGTGGTTAATTCGAGTCTGGCAACACTTCTGTCATTCATTTTCTGACATAAAGTTAACTGAATATTTGACATTAACGAAATGTGAAAATAAATAATCATTTCTGAATTGGTGAACCTTCTATCCAAACTGTCAGAAATATTCATGGAAAATTCAAAAGTTAAAAGTTAAATACACTCACGGAAAATTGTTGATCATTTTCTTCGTGAAAACTGAATCGTTATTTGAGAAAGCAGCCTGTTCAAGTTCTCTTCTAGTACACATGAAAACATTGCTGATGTAGCCCAGAATTTGGCTGAACATCCATCAACATTATCCCGCACTTTCCTGAAGAGGTTTTATGCAAAACTCGGTATGACGGCTTACAAAATTTAACTAGTACAAGAAGTGATGCGTCATAACCATCCGATACATCTATTTTTCTGCTAGTGATCGCATGGCTGAAGATGAGCATTTTCTCAGAAAAATCATCTTTAGCGATGAAGGACTATTTTTAGAGAGTCCGTTAAGGATATAAATATTATACTAACCATACCGAAACGATTGATGACTTGAAAGACGAAACTGAAGTTTCCATTCATGAGATTTAGCCCTAATCGTCATGTGCTGAAAAATTGTACAATGTATTGAAAAATTAAGTTGATCGGATGGAATACTATAGCCAGTCGTGGCAGTCATTTGAATGTTACTGATTTCCACTCGTGAATGTCAAGGTTCAGCGTTTCCAATAAATTCATAACTTTGAAAAATATTCATTAGTTTAGCCGATCAAAATGCAGATTTTAAATGGCCTACTTTTCAGTTCAGGTTGAGCTTGGCTTGAAATATATGAGCTTGGCTTGGATTTGTGAAAGCCTTGACTTGAAATATATTTAGCATGGGTTTGTAAGAGACTTGGCTCGGGTTTATAAGAGGCTTGGCTTAAAATATAAAATATAATTTGAAGTAAAATACATTTATTTTTCACAACAATTGTTTCGTCAATTATATATTAACTTCATCGGGTGATTATGGTTACTAACTATTTCTAAAAAATCTTTCTCCTTAAATACAAGTTTGACTAACAAAATACGTGATAAAATAGAAATTTTTTAGGTAATTTTCAGAAGTTTTTAAAAAAGGTTTAATAACAGTGATCGGTTCACATCTATTACGTCGTTCAGCAAAATATTCTTTTTATGTTCCCGGTTTATTCCCAGTGCTTCTAAAAGGTCCAGTTTATCGCATTTGTTCTCGATATGGAGAACATCGAAATTATTGTCAAAATGTCCCGATTCTTGGAGATACCTGGCATAAGTAGAATTTGATTTATTTTTAACGAATGAATTCTGATGTTCATGAATCCTACTCTCGAAAGATCTACCAGTTTGTCCAATGTATACATATGGGCATGTACCACAAGTTAACCTATATTCTACTGATTTCTGGTTCTTATTGACGATATCTTCATTATTCTTTATTGACTCACCTGAAGAATTCATTGTTTTAAATGAAATATTAAGATTTTGATTTTTCATATATATAAATATATCTAGCTATCTGTTCAGATTTTTGTCCTATGTACGGTTAGCAAATAAACTTTTCATTTTTTATTCTGATTTGTGGGTAAACTAGTGACATATATTGCGTTAGTTTGATTTTATTCAATAGTTTGTCAATGATTGGTGGATTATACAAATTATTTACTGTAATTTGTTTCATTATATTTAATTCTATTTCAAAATTTTCCTGTGACATAGGTACATCAACTAGTCTATATAATACACTTTTGTATGCTGCTAATTTTTGGGACAAGGGATGATTTGAAGAAGAATGTATTATGCAGTCTGAGGGTTGTTGGTTCACGGTAAATCGAAAAATTATGTCTATTGTTAATTTTAGTTATTTTCAAGTCTAAAAAATTTATGCTATTATTTTGTTCTCATTCGTGAGTAAATTATATCGTATGGTATACCTGTTTGATAAATTCAATAGCACAATACATTCTTCTTCAAATTATCCCTTGTCCCCAAAATTAGCAGCATAAAATAGTATATTATATAGACTAGTTAATATACCTATGTCACAGGAGAATTTTGAAATAGAATTAAATATAATAAAACAAATTACAGTAAATAATGGGTATAACCCATCAATCATTGACAAACTATCGAATAAAATCAAACTAAAGCAATCTTTGCCATTAGTTTACCCAAAAATCAGAATCAAAAAATAAAAGTTTATTTGCTTAGTACATAGGACAAAAATCAGAAAAAATAGCTGGATATTTGAAGAAAAATCAAAATCTTATAATAATATTTCATTTAAAACAATAAATTGTTTAGGTTAATCAATAGAAAATAATAAAGATATCGTCAATAAGAACAAGAAATCAGGAGTATAGAGGTTACTTGTGGTACATGCCCATATGTATACATTGGCCAAAGTGGTAGATCTTTCGAAAGTAGGATTCAAGAACATCAGAATTCATTCGTTAAGAATAAATAAAATTCTACTTATGCCAGGCATCTCTAAGAATCGGGACACGATTTTGACAATAATTTTGATGTTCTCCATATCGAGAACAAATGCAATAGACTGGACCTTTAAGAAGCACTGGAAATAAACCGGCACCATAAAAAGAATATTTTACTGAACGACCAAACAGATGTGAACCGATTTCCGTTATTGAACCTTTTTTAAAAACTTGTGAAAATTCCCTTAAAGCTCCCTATTTTATCACGTGTTTTGTAAGTCAAACTTGTAGTTAAGGAGAAAGATTTTGTAGAAATAGTTAGTTACCACACTCAATATGTAATTGACGAAACAATTGTTGTGAACAATAAATATAAGCGGAAATGAAGTGTTTTACTTCAAATCATATACGATGAATTTCCGTCTAGTAGAGACCGAAACAATCAATAATAAAATATAAAAGCTTAGCTTTCATCAAGTTTTCGAATTTTTCAGTACATGTACATACTACAGTACCATATTCGTATTTATCAGCATATTATTCCTTAGTTTCATATATTCAATATTGAAATTTGTTCTACATGATAAAATTAGAATGTAGACAATTTACTGTCTTACAGTCTTCTTCACAGCTGCCTAGAACATCTTTCATACGCATGTCTCGATTGAGAGGTGGGAAATATTCGACACTGTGTAAACCGAATATTTCTGATATTTTCATTGGAACATTCGAATGCTAGGAATTTTATGTTTGATATTATTGATTTACCTATAGATAGATGCGGACGCGTTCGTGTGTATCTGTTTTGTACGCACATGTACAAGATTTTAAGTTTTTGTGTCTTTGACCATATCACCCACGATCCTCACGAAATTTTGCATTAGCCCTTTTGTCAATAATTTATATTTCCATGCTAAATTTAATCTTTAATTGTTGATTTCGAAAATATTTATAGTCAAAAATTGAAAACTCGAACGAGAATAGCTCAGGGACCATTTGTCCGATTCAGTCACGAACTTGACTCATTTTAGTACCAAAACTCTTTCCGTATCGAAAGTTAAA
Source organism: Megalocaria dilatata (assembly GCA_034642435.1). Classification (NCBI taxonomy): domain Eukaryota; kingdom Metazoa; phylum Arthropoda; class Insecta; order Coleoptera; family Coccinellidae; genus Megalocaria; species Megalocaria dilatata. The sequence continues at coordinate 68,423,702 of CM067855.1, read as the reverse complement.
GAAATATTTTTATCGAAAGTGGCACTGTTGCTTTAGTTCCGGTAGGGTTAAACTATGCACTTTTCAGAAAATATTCTTCTAATTAAATGGTCATCACAAAATTTTACACGAACATGAGTTATTTCTATATACTAAATTCAAGATGCATCGGATTTGTAGTTTCGAGAATATTGGAAAAGATTAGAATAAATTTCAAGTCGAAATTATTCTGGACCCATTGTACCGATATGGTCGTTTAACGAACGAGATATTTAGGCGTAAATCATAGCTTGGAAATTTCACGTCTCTAGCTCTTTCCTTTCAAAAGTTTGAGTATTTATGGGTTGGAACAGTTCTTTCTTTTGACATCATGAGTTCAATTTAGTTGTGTGAAAGCATATTTGACCCAAAAATATACTTACTTACTATTTATCTTCATTTGAGCAGAATGATAACATGCCAACAAACGCGCAAAAAGTTAATAGTTCTTTACTGTGAGTAGAGGAAAAATAAAAAACTGGAAAAATTGTCGTATGCATTTTGTCTCAAATTAAAATCACAAAACTTTTTTTCTAATTAGGGATTTTTTCACTCAAGAATATAAAATTCAACATAGATTATGTAGTGATATCCCAAAAAAGTTCGCCAACATATACTGCGGGTTTGCGAAGAATAAATTAGAATTTTATGATAATGAACCAAAATAATCAGGCCAATTTTTTCAAGTTAATAATCATAAATTGAAACGAACCATGGTCTTCTAATTAAAAAGTCCGTATCATGTATCGCATGCCATATGGTGTTATCATATTTTTGGATATGTGAAAATTGAATGAATGAAACATTGTTTTATTAATAGAAAACCAAAAACTAAATTATCAGATAATATTTCACCTTGAAAATCAATACAAGCTATATGAAACCTAACCAAGCTACTCGTATACTGATTACATAAGTAGCAATATCTTTTTTGACATTGAATGAAGAAGTTTCTTCCTAAACGTATTATTATTTCTGATGTTGATCCACTTGTAAAGATTTCCAAAATTTTCTGATTCTCAGTTAGCTAATTTAATTGAGATATCATTTTCTGTTGACAAATGAATGTGAGTGTGAGATCCTAGTTAACCGTGAAAATAAGTGGTAGAAAGTAAATTTAAAAACCGTTTTTCATATCAGAGGGAAGTATAAAGAATACTCTACTTAAATATTTATAAAATCGAAATTGTGAGGTTCGCATGTTGATTCAATTATCTCATCTTTAAATAACCCGAAAGGACAAAACATTCTACATAAAAAAGTGAGGGAAGTGCCAAATGATTGAACAGGTGCTTGAAGAAGCGACTTAGTCACTCAATGAGTACATTACTTTTTGTTGGTGTTAGATAGTAATAATATTCCTTATCAGGGAACTCCACATTCAAAAGGGAAACACACACTACCATAAAACTATACCAGAGAACTGAAGTAAAGATGTCTATCACGAATGAAATCTTACTAGAAGAGATAATAAGAACAAGAACTTGAAGCTCTAGTGGAAGTTATAGAGGTTAGATTATCTTTGAAAATCGAAGATTAAATAGGATAACTACTAAGCTAAAAATACAAAATGAACAAAAAATAAACAAAATCGAGAATCTAGAGAGGAAATCTAAGGAAAATAACATTATCATTTTCGGACTCAATACAGAACCAGAAAACTTACAGTAGACTATATTAGAAAGTAAATAGAGAAATAGGTTGATGTGAACATCGCTGAAAGTAACCTCAACAATTTTTATCCGCTTGGAAAAACAAACAATCTGCCTGTTAGACTTGAAATTTACATCATTTCTAAAAAAAGCCGCAATACTCAAAAACGCAAGAAACTTGAGAGGCACCAGGATCTCCATTGCTAGTGATCTAACAATCGAACAAAGACACGAGAACAGCATTTTGGGGAAACTTCTAAACTAAGCAAAGGGAAACAAAGAGGGTAATTGCTATATAATAGGAAACCGCTTACACGTGGATGGTAAAACATAGATAACGGAGGAACTGGAAAGTCAAGATAAAGGTGGAAACAATACTACAGAAAAACCACAGAGTGCTTCAGGTACGCTAATAGCAACGACTATTAGAGAAATTCCAAAACAAACAAAAAACCTCAGCAAACAGTCAAAAACCTACAGCAAAAAACAACACTCCAACAGAAAGAACTTTAAAAGAGGTAGGTGAAAAACTGCTGGGAAATAGTATTCTTATTATGATTGTTTTGTTGTTGTTCCTGCTTGATTTAAACTAATTATACTGTGGTTGTATGGTACTTAAAAATGGATCAATATCTCAGAGATGCAAATTAATTACCAATAAATACCAAGGAAATATACTCTGGGAAGCTAGATTTCATTAACACACATAAATTTGAATTTATAATGGTAATCCATATGAACATAAAAGCATGGCTAAAAATTTTGATGAGTTGAAGGTATCTCTTCAACAATTCGGCACGAAATTTGACTCCATCATACTGTCGGAAACATGGAACATTGGGAACATTGCATTGTATAAATTAGTTGGTTTTGATATATTTGATAATTTTGGCTCCGTAAATCCAAATGATAGTTCAGTTATTTATATTCGAGATTCACTGGACCATGGGTGAAAGGTTATAAACATGAATGCAAGATGATTCAAACAGAAATATATATGAACAAAAAATCATTCTTAATTGAATCTTTTACAGGCCACCCTCAACATCAAAAATAAACCTCCTGTATGACCTTAAGAACTATATGAACATGTATGGAACAGGGAATTTTGATTATAACATAAACAATGAAATAATCAACGAATACTTTGACCTAATGGGTGAGTTTGATGTATGTAACAATTCAAGATCCTGCATAGACCATATGTTCTTGAAAACGAAACACAGTATTGAAGAATGCATTCCTATAGTTCTTAAAACTTGCATAACTGATCATTTTCCAATAATACTAAAAATACCCTTTACACTTGCTTTAAAAAATACACAGATAATGCAAAACTGAGTGAAAATAAAAAAAAATTTGCTGGCCACCTATATATGAAGCCCAAAACGTGCGTGTAGGAGTTGATTTTGTTGTGAATCAGCTGAGTGAAGCAATATAGAAGAGTACTGTAACAGAAAACGTTCATCATAAAAAAGACAGATCATAGAAAAAGTTCATCAATAAAAAAAGAATGAAAATTGATGAGAATTATGTGATCAAAAGAACCGACTATACCAAATATTGGAGTGTTATTGTGGATAAACATTCGAGATGGGATAACCATATAGAAAACCCCAGCAGGAATCTCAGGTGTTTAATCTATAAATTTAAACTTCTGAGAACTATTCTAGACACAACTAAACTCAAAATGATTTATCAAGCTTTGGAGGGTTCCCGATTAAACTATGGTATCATAGGGAGGGATGGAGCAATGAACAGACACCTTAAAAAAATTAGTATAATACAGAAAAAATCTTGAAAATAATCTCAAGGAAACCTTATACCTATCCGATAGATAATCTCTACACACAAGCAAAGATCTTCGACATAAAGCAATAGTTTTATCGTTCTATTGTGGTATATCAATTCAAAAATAAATCAAATCTACGATCTCTAACACATTAATATAATACGAGGGAACATAGAACTTGCTATAGAACTCCATTTTCAACGAAGATATATGGCCAGCAGTGCACATTTATTTAGCACCGAGAATGTATCATATTATACCCAAAGATCTAACAGAACGTTATAATCTACGCCATTTCAAGAAAAAATTAAATGAATTTATTACAAAGTACCCGAGAGATGAACTTGTTTAAATAATACCCATGCGAAAATAAATATTTGTGACACTGAATTATATTACTCTCTTCTTATATTTTATATTATATACAAACCTTCATTAATACACCATCTTATCCCTACACACTCTATCAATATATGATGTTTTCTCTATACATTTTATTTGTTTATATAACTAGTATTTGTACATTTTTATCTGCATTTGTCTATACCTTATCTTCATTTTATCTACACACTGTTTTTAAAATGAAATTAATAATAGTATAACAAACCAGTATCCTAAATCTTCACAACTCACGCACCGGCAATAGGACTTAGTGAGTTTTTGCGGTTTATTGAAACTATATTTCTGAATATGTATTGATTGGTTTTTATACAAACTATACTTTTTCAATAAACTATATTATTAATTTAACCTTCTGGGGCATTTATTGAATAAAAAAAAATGATATTTCAATCTTGACTTAAAACAAACCTTCCATATTTCGATCAAAAAAAATATTCATCTGAGGTTCGGTGTGATCACTTAGGATCACTAGTGTAATCCAAAATTTGGACAAAATGATCGGCACCCTGGTATGAGCGTCGAAAAATCACAAATCACATGTACGCTGATTGACCTCTCGAACCTTGATATATTGAAACTTTTCTCACTTCGCACACGATAAAGCTGGAAACGTGGTTTTCCTTCTAGAACATTTCAGATAAGAAATCAAGGTTGGATAAGATGTAGCCTCCTGCAGACGAGATAATGGAATATTACACCATCAAGAAGGACGCAGAGTGGTTCACACAATTGATCGCTCCAACGTGAGATAAGTTTGTGGAGCAATGTCTTGTTTTATCCTCTATCGGCTTCTCTCGTTACCATAATTTACTCAACACACCATCCGCCTTTATGCGATTTCATTGCTGGAGTATTTCCAGTTCCCCATTTTTACGTCTGTTCTTCGATCGTTTCTCCCACTTTTTCCAAGCAAACGAAGCCACTTCAGAGAAAAAGGGGGATTTTCCGATTTTCTGGACGGATTCGATAAAACACGAAGTGGAACAAATCATCGGGATCGCGTAAACAAGATGGGATAGACTACGGAATCCTCGATTCCATACTTTATTGTGACAATCTTTTACCAAGACACTCCAGGATATGCAAGTTTGGAACGAGCAGCGTTCCACCTTATTTAAACGAATAGCGAGATCGATTTTGCTCCATCCTTCCCAGACTAGCAGATGAAGTTTTCCTTGTAACATGGAAGAGGTCTGCAGATTTGAGGGAGATGAATAAAATACATTATGCTGTAAGAACATATAAAGCTTTCCTCACGTGTGATCTTTGAAGAATATACAACTCAAAAACAGGTTGGCGTGATGATTTGAAGCTTATTTCAATCGAATTTCAGCGTGTCCTATTTTTAATGAAATGAATCGAACTCGTCTCACAAATAGCTACTCATTCATCATGTGACATGATAGGAGTCTCGAAATTATCGTCAGCTCATGCAATACATAATTTTCAATGTGGAGGCAATTCAAACATTAGCTTTCATAACCAAATATATCAAAAGCGATGTGTTCTATTTGATGAATAATGGCTATTAATGACACTTCAAAAATATACATTGATAATTGTACTAACCGACTCTTCTTCGAATTATTGAATATCGATAATTTTTTTCAATACCACGCCTTCTGACTGAAAATTTAATTTAAGAGTATATTGGGATAATGAAAACGGGGTTCTCTACACGGTAGAAGCTTTATCTTTCAATATCATAAATAACAAACAGAGTAATTTTGTGACACTTCGCTACAAATTTGAATTTCAATGAACTTTTTTGAAAACTGAATTAATTAATGATTTAAAATAACTGGACTTTTTTAAGTAGAATATAGAAATAGCACTCATTGTATTAAAAAAAATTAAAAGACTCTGAAGAAAATATACATTATTGATCCAACTTACTCCACAAACTTTTAATAGAGACGAAACTGTTTTAGGAACTGTGAAAAAAAATGGAGTGGAATTCATTCCACCCAATACCGGTATGAAATAGTGCTGACTCTACTAAAAGATTGTTGAGTAAGTTCGATCAATATTTTTTAGATTCTTTTTGATATTATACGATGAGTCTTAATTCTATAATCCTACTAACAAAATATTGTTTTTAAGATAATCATTTAATTCAATTAAAAAAACACCTGTTAAAATGTTCTGCAATTAAAATTTGTAGAGAGAATAATTTTGGTATCCTTAGGTTCTTTTTATCTCTTTTGAGCACTGTAGTATAAGTTTCAATTCTGTATACTGTACCGATTTTTTTTATTTATATATATATATATATATATATAATATAATAAAAAAAAACACTTATCTAATATAAGTTTTGAAACATTTTTCCAAGAAATCTTTCAAAATGGAAATTTGTCGCGAGGCCTAACAAATTACTTTGTTTGATATTCAAGATATTGACAAAAGTATCAAGTAAAAAAACCCTTCTTTTTATTTTATATGCATCAATTACAATGTGTACAGTATTTTTTAAGCCAGAATGGTTTTCTGGACTTGCAGGCGGATCTGTGGTAAAACCTGTGGCCTAAAGCCCAGGCAGATGTACTGGCTATACACTATGGTAATTAGACCATGGATAGTGTATAGCGCTGTAGCATGGTGGAAGAAAGGCCAACAAACGGTTGGCGAACAAAAGCTCACTTGACTACAGAGACAGGCTTGCCTTGCAATTACAGGTGCGTTTCGCACCACACCCACGGCAGCCATGGAGGTCCTACTAAATCTACCACATCTGCACCTACTTGTGCAGAGGGAGGCGGAATGGACCACATACAAACTAAATGAACTGACGATTGACTGGCCGGAGGCAATACTGATGGGAGGCTCAGGACTGCTGGACGAGCTTTTAACGAACAGTTTTTTATCGATGCCCTCGATCTGATGTCAAAAGTCACGAGCCAAGAACGGAATTTCAATGTAATCGTCCCCAGCCGGGACGAATGGACCCAGCATGCTGAGGATCTATTGAGAACTGACGTTGGCTTGTTCACAGACAGCTCGCGAACGACGAACGGAACAGGAGCGGGAGTCGATGGGAGCAAACCGATAATTAATATCTCATTGAGTCTCGGTCGAAACGCAACCATATTCCAGGCAGAACTATTTGCCATTGAGACCGCGGCAGAACTGCTGATAAAACGGCGGTAAAATCAAAATATTTACTGATAGTCAGTCAGTACTAAAAGCTTTGGAATCCAGCTCTTGTACCTCAAGAATAGTCTGGAGTTGCCGCACGGCTTTAGACAGGCTCGGTATGTATAACGGAGTCACTCTGGTTCGTATACCGAGCCACTCAAACTATTTGGGTAACGAGGAGGCAGATCGGCTGGCGTTTGCTGGAGCTGCGCTGCCTCTGGTAGGATCGGAATCACATGACGTGGCTAACAAGGCGATAACAGGCAGAATGAACTCAAGGCTAAAGTCTTTCTGGCGGAGCCATTCTGGCCTGAAACATTCGAAGTTGTTCCTTGGAACAGCTTCGAACAAAAAGATGGCGAACCTAGCGCTAGGTCTGGATAGGGCCAAACTAAGAACACTTGTCGGAATAATGACAGGTCACTGCAGACTGAAAGCACATTTGCACAAAATCGGTCTGGTTGAAGACGATGAATGCAGGCTGTATCTTGACGACACTGAAACACCCATGCACATCGTCTCAGAGTGCCCAGCGGTGAGTCGCATCAGATTCGAGGTCTTTGGCCAGGCTTTTATAGCCCACAGCGAACTGAAAAAATTACCCCTGAACCAGATTATCGGTTTTATCTAAAAACTAGATCTCGTCGGGGAGATATAAATTAGGGGTGAACCACAATAGTCTGTGCTGACGCAGTGGTAGGGTGGACAGACGCCCGCTCGCCATAAATAACATAACATAACATAACAGTATTTTTTAGATATAATTCAGTCTGGAACATACTTACTTGAACCTCCGTACATATTCTGTGAACGAACAAAGAATGCGAATGATAATCTGGTGTCTATTATTATTATAATTTATAGTGAGCGGGCGTCTGTCCACCCAACCATTGCGTCTGCGCGGACTATTGTGGTTCACACACATTTATATTTCCTCGAAGAAATCCAGTTTTTGGATAAAACCGATAATCTTGTTCAGGGCTAATTTTTTCAGGCTATAATAGCCTGACCAAAGACCTCGAATCTGATGCGACTCACCGCTGGGCACTCTGAGATGATGTGCATGACTGTCTGGTGTCTAACAGCTAGGAGATTATTTATGGTCGGTCGGAGTACTATATAACGCGTGATCGGTGAACATGATAGATATCCTTTATTAATTGTTTTCATTCAGCTTGCAGAAAAGGGGAATGACGCTTATCGTTAAGAGTCTCAAACGCCTTTATAGATGTGCTGCATATATTTGGAGAACTTTTTGTACGAGCTTTTTGAAGTGGAGATTTTTCGAAGGATTCCTTGAGTTTCTGTTTGTTACTTTTGGATGAACTTATTTTTCACAATACCCATAAAAACAGTGCTGTCCCCACTAAAAGTTTTGTTGATAAGTTCGATCAATATTCTGTATTTTCTTCAGATTCGTTTATTTCTTTTTGATCAATACTATAGAGTGTAAATTATATATGTGTACTAGAAAAACAGTATTTCTAAGACATTTCTTCAATTTAATTTTTTTTCATATTTTGAGAAATTTTCTTTTCATAAGTTTTGATGGCAAATGTTTGAAAATATTATGAAACACGAAATATTTACATTAAAATTGAATTATGTCTTGAGTCATTTATTTCAATTGCTCTTGAAATTTATTTATAATCAGATCGTATTGTTGATAGAATCGGTGGAAGGACAGTTGCTAGGTATTTCTCTTTGGAAATAGACGAGCACGTGCTTTACCAAAGGACTACATTTCAAAGTTTTATCGACTGAACCTACAACTAAAACCGAACTAACTAAAAAAGGGGGGAGTAACACATATCAAGTGTAAACCTTATATCTTGGTCTCAGAAAAGTAGAACAAATAGAGAGAGAAGTTTTTTTTCTTTAATTTTTGATATCAATTCACAACATCCCCTATCAACGGAAGTTTACAAAAACAATGATCAACCAATTGTCACAAAGATCTGAATATTTAAAAAACTTTGAATTTTCAACATTTTGCAGTGGCTCTGTCAATATATCAGCAACCATCACACCAGTTGGTATATACATTAAATTAATTTTATTTTCAGTCACTGCATCTTTTAAAAAATGCTATTTAAGATCTATGTCTTTAGTTCTATCATGAAAGACTAGATTATTCGCCAACTCCTCGGCACTCTGATTGTCGTTATATATATATGCAGTCAAATCTTTCGGTCAGCTCACATGTAACTTTGTTCAAATTGATGGCTCCTTTCGCTGCATCACATAGAGCCATGTACTTCGCTTCGGTTGTAAATAAGGCAACCGTCTTCTGCTTGAAGCTCTTCCAGAAAATAGATGCTCCTGAAAACATGAAGACATATGAGAGAATAACTTGCGATCTCCTTTATCCGAACCCCAGTTAGCTTCTGCAAACCTTCTAAGTCACATTTGTCTCTCTGAAATTTCATAAAGAGGTGTTTCGTTCCTTCCAGATATATCAGCACACACTAAGCATTTTGTCCATGAAATTTTCCGTAACATGAAATATATTGACTTAAAAGACTAACAGAATGAGCTATATCTAGTCGAGCCATAATTGCTTCCTATCAATTCTTGATATGGAGTTTTTGGGTCACATACCTTACTCTCTAAATCATTCAAGGATACCTATTGTTAAGAGTTGTACAAACGGTCTTACGAGCTGACATTTTTAATCGTTTCTGTAAATTATCAATGTATTCCTCTTGATCTATAATTATAAAGACATTAGTTCTCCTCATTCTAATTCATTGCTTTGCTTCACCTGAACTTGAACTTTAAATTGGGCATCAAGATTTTCATAGATGAAATAAATTTCATTTTGGTCTGTAGAAAAAACATAGATATCATCTACATAAAGAGCGATTACAGATAACTTATCCCTACATGGCTCTAGATATAAATATGGTTTGAATTTATATTTCCTGTAACCTATTTTTGGTAAAACTTTATTTACTCTTTCGTTCCATTCCCTGATTGTCTCACCACTGGAACAAAGGTTTCACTATGGTCAGTGACTTCTTTCTGGATATAACCTTTGGCTACAAGCCTTCTTTTGAACTTCTTTTTGTTTTCACAATCACTCTTTTTTTTTAAACCCACTTCACCACTGTACTGCCTCGAGCTCCAATGTGTCATTATCGTGGAAAAACTGGATCTCTTCCTTCATAGCCAGTATCCACTGATCTGCACTCGGTCCTGAAAGCGCATCGCTCACTGTCGGTGGAAGTCTTACTGAGTCTGGAACCTTTCCATCAGCAAACCTTTTCTTCTTTGGTTCTCTCTGAGACTTCCGTATACTCGTTTCTACTTGATGGTCTGGTGGTCTGTCAAGAATATATTCAGCGTCAGATGAAGCAATATCAAATGGCAAAAATGCATCTGGTTGGGAAGAAAAAGATTCAGCTTTTCCCCCACTGAAGCTGGATTCTTTTCTGAAATTTGTTTCTCTACAAATCAGAAAAACACAAAAGAATCACTTCTTCGATAATGGCTGACAATAACCTTTCTTCTGACTGGGTTGAAGCACCTGTAACTCTTCGTTGTCCCGCCATACCCTACCAATGTATGCTTTACTGATTTCTGATCCTATTTCTTCCTGTTTACTTTAGGCACATGAATCATCACTATGCTTCTATATAACCTCAAATGGTCAAGATTCGGTTTTTTTCAGTCATAAGGCGTTTTCGGTATCTTAGAACTAACAGAACGATTCTTCATGTTACAAGCTGTATTGCAAGATTCGGCCCAAAGAAACTAACTTAAATCATCATCAAAAAAAGACATCTGGCGTTTTCAACAAGCGTTCTGTTAAATGCTTCTGCCATTACATTTCGCTCAGGAGTGTGGCTATTCGTTGTTTGACGAATGATGCCGGAATGTTGCAAGTATCTGTCGAAACCTCTATAGCAATACTCGGTTCCATTATCGCTTCTCATCAACTTAATTCTGGTGATATGTTGATTTTCCACCAAGCTCTTGAAAGCTTTGAACTTTTCCAATACCTCGTCCTTAGTCTTTAGAAAGTAAATGAAGCACATCCCGGTATAATCGTCAGTGAACGTGAGGAAATACTTTGCTCTTCCTAATGAAGTGGTCTCCATTCGGCCTCATAAATCGCTGTCAATAATTTCTAGAACATTTTCAGAGAGTTCCTTCTTTTGGAAATGGCGACCTAGCCTACTTTTCTTTGCAATACACTTCATACCTATTCTGGCTTCCGCAGTTGATCCCTTGATTCCACCTACTATTTTGGTTGTCATCTTTAAATTATTATTATTAATATGACCAATGTTCTATTCCACGTTTCAAAGCCTACTGCCTGAAAACATACAGAATGGTTATTCCAAATATTCAATTTGTACACATTATATTTCAGGTTGGATGTTGCAATAAGTATTCCTTGACGGTTATGAATCTTACAACTATTCTCGTCAAACTGTACTTTTTCTCCATTTTTATTCATTACGACACCTATAAGAGATTTGTAGTTAAACCTGTACCCCTTTCACCAGTATATCATCCTTCTTATCTGTCATCGTTTAAATTTTCACATCTCCAGCACATTCAACTGCAATTTTAATCCTATTTGCTAATGTAATTTCTTTCAAATCGGGATTCCTGGAGTTTATTATCCATTGCTTATCTGCCGTCAAATGTGCACTTTCTCAGCAATCGACATACCAATCTGTAACATCAAAGTGACCTGTCGTGAACACAGAACTGAAGCCACCATCGAATTTATTTCGGCATTTTGACATATAATGTCGATTCTTCTCACACTTAGCAAGTAATATTGCTGAGATCCTTCTCGTTTGAATTCAACCAACACATCAAATTGTTTTTTCCACCATTTTTGGATATTACTGTACTTTGCTACCGAAAAATTCAAGGATTTACTCATTTTGCGATTGAAGTTGCGAAATATCACTTAATGCTCACAAAAATGTGTAAACTTTCGAAGTTTTCGTTGTGAAATATGGTAACTTCTAAGAACTTGTTTCAAATAGAATAAACTACCAAATATCAACTGCTGAAACAGTTTAACATCTGAAATAGCTATATCTGATCTGAACACAGATTCAATCTACAATATAGAGCTCAAATTTATTACCTTTTGGAATATACTCGCTGAGAAATGAGTCCTTCGCCGCATAGTCAAACCTATACATCTTATAAACTCATATTCTCTTTGAAACGTTTTATCTGTTTGCTAGAGAGGTTACAGAATCTTTGCTTCCTGTGCCGTTTTGTAATGGATTGAAAATTTTTAACGTTCATAAGTATGAATAAGGAGTGAAACAAGAGAGTATTTGCAAAATACTGTATAATATTACAGGCCCATTCAAAATGATTTGATGAAAGAAAACGTTTCACGCAGTTGCGAATACCCACTAGTCCTTTGTCTGATGTAATTTTTTTTCAAATATTTAATTATTCGTTATTTTATCATCTAATGTCTCTACTCTCTTCAGAAATAAATTTCAATTAAACAATGAAACTCAACGACAAGGAAAGAAGAAGTAATATTGGACACCAAAACTTGGCGAATGTCAAATATAAGGCAATAATGAGCTCAGAGATTTTCAAAGCTCTAATTCCATTGGAATAACGAAAGATTTCGTTCATTGTCATTAAGAAGGCATTGACAAAGCAAATCGGATCAGCAGAGAAAATGTCTATAGGAAGCTAATCCCCACTTCAGAAAGAAAAACCAGCCGACTTAATTAAATAGTAGCTAGTTATAATAAGGTTTCCTTCCTGCTATCTTCTAATATTTAACTCATCTGAAGATTGAATACACTTCCTCAATTCTTCTTATAACCGGATAAAATTGATGAATATATATATTGAACCCTTACTGCGGTTATTTAGTGAACGATAATGAATGAGTTTAGAAATAATCATAATATTACCAAAATTATGAGAAATTCAAATTCTTTATGAACTTTGGTCTATAATTTTTTGTTACTTCATTTTCAAAACATTATTTCATCTTCAGAGGCTGCTTTTGCTCATTTTTTACGATTTTTTAATAATTTCGAGGATATCCTACATGTTTCTTCTGAAATATTTTCTCATAGAAAAACATATATTCTGCAACACGGAGCTCCAGTGGGTTGCAGTAATAGACATTGTAGAAATGCATTCAGGAAATAAACCGTTCTCAGTCTAATGAAGTTTTTTGATCACCATTTTTCAAATCGCTTTCTCAAATGCTTCATAAAGTAATTTAGAGATCTTTTTCCTCATTTAGTATTAACGTTTAAAGTCATTTGGAATACTTTTTAGCTTTTAGAAATACGAGGAAGATTTTATGTGAAAATTTAAGAATAGTCGAAGCTTTATCATTGCCTGTGAAATCATTGATGATGAGCTATTGGTACTCGTTTATGTTGTTCAATTTCTCCCGGTTGTTCTTTGTATTAATTAAAATTATTTATATAATTTTGATGATCATTTCATATGCAGTGCATGGAATGTAAGTGATTTGCATGGCTTTCTTATGTGATTCCTCCAGCAGCCCTTTCTTTTTCTTTATTTAAATAATATGTTGAGCTGATCGGCTCCTGTGCTCTTTCATAATGTACTATTTATGTAATCTATAGTCCATCTAGAATATATCGGGAAAAAACACTCAATTGTAATAATTTAGTACATATTTTTGATTCTTTAATTAGCAAATTATAACAAAATTTTCATCTCATTTACTTATACAACCTCCATTTAACTGTAAACACTTGACTAAATACCAAGGTACACCCGAAACTAGATCACCTCCATAATTTTTGTTGATGGTAGTCCAGGACTGTGAAACTGACTGAATTAAATTATCTTTATTCCGTGTGCGCTGGTCGTTCAACTTCAATCTTCATTAGTCCCCATATGTTTTCAATGCGACTATATCTTGTGAAGCTGCTGGTCATGGAATGGTTGTCACTTGGTGTTCTTGTATCCAAGCTTGAGTATAGGCCAAAGTATGGCCTATCTGTATGCATTATCTGGTGAAAATGCCAACCCTCTGAATATAAAGTATGCGTCATTTCAAGGATAAAATCGTTTAGAATGCCACAATACATATTTCACTATTAATGGTACCATCAACTCTACAGAGAGGCGTAGCACCACGCTGAGATATTGCTTCCCAAAGCATTATTTTGGTGGGAAAATCAAATGATAACAGGTTGTTTGATAGGATTTTTAAGTGATTTCCGCGAAGTTAGAAACAACTTTTATCAAATATAAAGACATTATTAAAATTATCTTCTTGAAAAGGTTGACAAAATTCTATCCTTCGTTCCTTTTGTAAAGGTGTCATATAAGGATTTTCAGTGACCTACGGATGGTTTCTGGACATACATTCCTATTTCGTTGATTTAAAAATCTGTTAGCCAATTTGCGAAACCCCAGGCCAATAAAGCGTTTGAATTGTTTCGTTTAATCTTACGCGGTCTTACTAAAACTGGTCTATGCCTCATATCCATGCCCTTTTGATCCTCTTTATTGTCTCATATACAGCCTTTTTCCCAGTTCAATCCGTTGCACTTATTTTTTAACGTTTCGAAAACCATTACATATATATATATATATATATATATATATATATATATATATATATACATATATATATATATATATATATATATATATATATATATATATATACATATATATATATACAAATATTCTGCCTGTTTTCTTTTTTCTAGTTGCGACATTATTTCATAAATTGTATATCTGTTGACCATCAACAATATTTGACAAATAGTATTGCCATGCAACTGTGGCTACAGAACAACCTATTTTATACATTACTTTTGTCTTAGAATGTTACAAAAAAGAAGTATAATTAAATTATGAAAAATAATAAATACCGGATACGTTCTAGACGGACTATATCTTCGATATTGATATGTGGCCTGTTACTCTGAAAAATCGTATTCGTGGTGAGATTGTGATGTCCTTAGGGTGAATTTTTAAGTAGTCCTGCTAGAGGACAACATATTTTTGGGAGATAGTTAATATCTCTAAGGCTGATATGTGAATGAATGATGAATCATTATCCTCGAGGTCTTCTGATTGCCCCAGTATTAGTTCATGCTAATCTGTAAAGAATTGCTTGGTATGTGGAGATACCTTTCTGAATTCTTCGAAAGTAATTGATTAAACGTTAACCAATTAGTATGCAAATTCTTGGTTAAGCATACTTCAAATGGGGGTGAAAGAGGGATGTATATTCGACTTAAATGCTTTATTCACAGCCTAAAATATATATAAAACAAGTTCAGAGAGTTGAATTATTTTACCCAAATTGAGGGAGTTGTTTCGTGACCAGATGTGGAATGTAATCCGGCTCATAAGGACCATGTAAAGAATTGTCAGCAGAAGTACATATAGTACAAGTGTACAATTTTGAGATTTAGAGTTGTTGACCCAGATTGAGGTGAATACACTATCTTGATCCTGGAATAGTTCTTTCTTGAGTTTTTTCTATTGTTGTTCACGACACAGACTTCAATTTTATTGGTTTCACTTTAGAGTTGACTTTTCACAACATAATATCTAATTACAAATGAATTATTCAGATAATACATTCACTTCAAGGCCTTTAGTGCGTTATGGGTAACTGAGAGAGAGAGAGTTCCTTGGAATTTTAAAGTGAAAGATGCGAATATAAAATGATTCAAGCGTAGAGATAAAAATGTTTCACAAGTTAAGAGACCTTACTTCAAGAGAATGTGCCTGGGTCAGTACTTGTCTTCAACTGAACTCTCTAAACTGACTGTTTATACAGGCTGAGTATCGCGTGACCTGTCTGGCCCAGGGGATGTGTTCAACTCTACCTTTCTGCTAACTGGCGAATGAAAGAGTGGGTTTAGGTCCGAGAAGGTAGCCTAGGTAATTCCGATACGACAATTGTCTTGAAATGGCTAAAACGGTTCTAATGGGTTTTTAGGAATACTCTAAGGGACAAATATCTTCGTTTTCTAACTGGTGTTTAAGCCCGTTTGGGTTTCTAAGAATCAAATGATACATATTTGAAAGGCCTAAATTGTTGATCTCTGGGTACGTTATTGTTACGTACCTGGAAAGGGAATTCAAAATTTTTTGTTCAAAGTAAATTTGAACATATCCTTCACGTGGTATGCACGTTTCCGAAAGTGTTTTCAGAGCTTCCATCTGTCCTGGCCACCCCACTGAAGTCAGATGCAGTCCTCTGGGTAGTGTAACTCTTGATCAAATCAAATTATATTATATCCCTCTTCAGGATGACTTTCCTGAAGTACTACATTATCGCCCTTTCTGCGTTTAGCGCTGCCAATCCAAATCCCTTCCCGTGCGTTCGTCTAGCTGAAGGCTGAAGCAGTGGCGAACAGAATTTACGAGTGAAGGTTGAGCACTGGCTGTAAAATTCCCCTGTCTATCCAGACCAACTCCTGCGCGTCCTTTCAGCTGAAGATTGGAGCACTAACTAAAAGAAGTTACGATTGTATGTTGAGTAAGATACTTTCTACTATGTTGAAATTATATGTTTTATGAAATATTTACCGCCCTTACAATATGTGTAAATAAATATTCATTTATATCCGAGGAGTTATTAGTTTTATTTTGTATCCTTATGAATTTTACCGTCACTTCAAGGAGGGTTGCTTCCTTTTTGCGGTATCAGAATCAATATACTATTTGACTTGTATGGTGTTTTGAATATTTAAACGTCCCGCCATGGTTTTTTTCCTACGTTTAGTCGTTATTTGGGTAGTATGGAACGTATTTTTCTCTTTATCTTCTTCTTTATAGGTTTTTCGTCGTCAATTCAAAGCTATCTCTGTTTCTGTCAGGAACGTTTTATGGAACATCAAATTTTTCTACGCGCAAAAGAATACTCAAAAATATCCTTTTCTCTCGCCTGCACTAGTTATTTCTATTTGCAGTTACTTCAACCTGCATTTTTGGGGTCTAATTACTTTTCTCATGGCATGCACATCCACTAGAGTCGGAACTAATCGGTATCACGCACCTAATGCATAGACCTCACTTTTACTTCACATATTAATTCCAACACTACTGAAATTTAATGCATTCTTTACTTCGACACGATGTCTCCTAGATCCAGTGGGCTCATTTCATTCAGTGGACAATGTTTGATTCTGTTGAAATAATGCGCTACATTTCGGACTTCGCTATTGATGGAGTCATATATTTTTTTTACAGTATATTTCATTTTTGCTCTTATTTCCTTCATCTCCTGCTTAAATTTCTTCATCTCCTCTCTTACTGCGCCTCTCATCATTTCTCCATCGTTTTAATCTCTTCAGTATGTTATATCTTTACGTACCTAGTAATTCCATTTTCTCATCTCCTCTCTTACTGCGCCTCTCATCATTTCTCCATCGTTTTAATCTCTTCAGTATGTTATATCTTTACGTACCTAGTAATTCCATTTTCCACTATGATATTTTGTCAGCCAAAAAATGCTGTTACCCATAGAATAAAAGTGCTAGAAAGGAGATGGTATTCTGCTTGCCGTCGATCAATCAATGCATCTACCCCCTTACGTCCATAAATAAAAAGAGGAAGATCAGTTTCTTTTCCATATTCTCAACAATATAACGATTTGGAACTTGAATAGTTTGGAGAAATTTATTGGAAATGCTCAAGTTACTGATCCCGATTAAATAGACTAAAATTTGATGCATATCCCTGAAGATGAATGAATGAATGGAAAAGAGAAAAACCCTAGAAATAAATTAAATTCAAAACTAATCGCTCAAAAATATACGTAAGGTCACGAAGTCAGGAACTATTGGGCACTAGTTCACATCACCCTTGATCTTTGCGAAATTTTGTATTAGCTCTCTTGTTATTATTTTTACGTGTAAATACTGAATTTAAACCCGACCGTGTGACTGTTGCTATGCTTTCTTTAGCATTCAACGGTGCTACCCTATTCTGATCATACGATTCCCATGAATTTGCAGGAATATGTGCAATACTATTGTGCTTCTGAACTCAAAATTTCAGGTCCATTCGATTTGTAGCCAAAATATTTGAGCCCCAAACATACACCGAACGTTTTAAGTCTCTACTTCCTTTCGTTTGACTGTTATTCTAAGTCATTAAGGTAGCACTTATACTGATCCCCTCACAAATTTTCTTTTCGAAACTTCCAATCATAATATCGCCCCATTATGTTCGTTATTATCCGATTTCAAAATGCTGAATTTCAGATCGTTTTGAAAATATCGGCAAAATAAGAAAAATTTTCAAAAGTGATTAAATGCGAACCTATCAAACCCATTATGTCCATTAACGACCTCAGCGGCTGCATTTAGACCCCAAACCTATCCTAAAATTTGCTCTTTCCGTTCGAAAGTTTGCATGATTAGTCTATTTGAACCATTTTCTGTTCAAAATTTCAAAATAACAGTTATTTGATGAAAACAGCAGACATAATATTAAAAAAAAAGAGTACCTAACCAACTATCAAGTAACAAGTCTACTTTCGGCTTAAAAGTAATCAATAAAGTGATCAAGAGACTAATGCATATAATATAAGAAAAACAAATGTTAACTTCCGCTATTTTATTGATTTTCACAACAATTGTTTCGTCATACCATGATTTCATCAGGTGAGTATTTAAACTGAGGTATACAATGCAAAACATGACTTTAAATACACAGCTCTGGTACAAAAAATATAGGGATGGAAAGAGAGGTATACAGTTAGTGAAAAATATTAAGTAGTGGGGATCTATTTAAATCTATTTGATCATTCAATAAAATTTGTCTTTTATTATATCTATTGATTTCTAAAGTTTCTAACAGATTTAGTTTCTGACTTTTGTTTGCAATATGTAATATTTCATAGTTCATATTAAAATTATGGCCAGTCTCTAACAAATGGTTGGCATAAGTTGAATTCGGTTTATTATTAATGTAACATTTTTCATGTTCTCGTATCCTTGTCTGGAATGAACGACCTGTCTGTACCACATATACACATGGGCAATCACTACATGTTAACTTGTAAACTCCTGATTTTTTGTTTTTAGGAATGACGTCTTTATTATTTTTATTGGTGCCTAAAGAATAAATAGTTTTAAAAGAGATGTTATATTTTTCTTTTTTCTTTAAATATCTAGCAATCTTTCCAGATTTTTGGCCTGTGTAAGTTAATGAAATAAAGAGTTTACGAGTTAACATGTAGTGATTGCCCATGTGTATATGTGGGACAGACAGAATATGAAAAATGTTACATTAATAATAAACCGAATTCAATTTATGCCAACCATTTGTTAGAGACTGGCCATAATTTTAATATGAACTATGAAATATTACATATTGCAAACAAAAGTCAGAAACTAAATCTGTTAGAAACTTTAGAAATCAATAGATATAATAAAAGACAAATTTTATTGAATGATCAAATAGATTTAAATAGATCCCCCCTACTTAATATTTTTCATTAATTGTATACCTCTCTTTCCATCCCTATATTTTTTGTACCAGAGCTGTGTATTTAAAGTCATGTTTTGCATTGTATACATCAGTTTAAATACTCACCTGATGAAGTCATGGTATGACGAAACAATTGTTGTGAAAATCAATAAAATAGCGGAAGTTAACATTGGTTTTTCTCATATTGAAGATGAATTTCCGTCAAGTAAAGACCGAGACAATCGAAAATTTAATGCATAAAAATTAAGCTGCAATTATAAAAATTATAATTTTAAATGTACAATTGTGAAAATTGATTAGCTATACGAGTGTATGAAATCATCGCATATTTCATTGAAATTACAACACAAACTAAAAATGTCACTAAAATCAATGAATTTTGAAACACATTTCTGCAGGATTTCTCACGAAAAGTGGAACGATTACACAAAATATAATTCTTTTTCTCCTAGCGCAGATAACATTAAGTAAATACCTTCTATCCAAGCCTTCAGAGTTTTAGTTTTAAATTAAATTAATTAAACCAACCGCGATACAGTTTGTTCAACATTTCAGTATATCATTATTTTTCCCCAATAATCACAAATAATATTTGTGACCTTTTCATAATTACGTTCAAATAAATATTAGTAAGGCTAACATGACATACAAGCGAGCTCAAGCCATGCATAAATTTATATTGTTCAATTGATAGCGGATGAAATTACATGGTGAATAATTTACAATTATTGTCATTATTCCATTCTAAATCTGCTGGTTTCATTATCGATATTTGTGTAGTAGACCGATAATATCATCACGTATTCTATTATTAATTATTTCGTTAATCATAAAGGGTTGACATTGTTTGAAATCGATATGCGGCTCTTTTCGCTGCTTCCATTTGCTAAATCAAAGTCCACTTAACATGCGAAACGAAATATCGATGTGACCCAATGAAAATTTGCATTATCCGAACTCAGAAAGTTCTGAAGTTCTCACTTGATTAAACGTCAGAATAGGAGAAGAACGATGCAACGAAAGGCAAAGAATAAAAAAAGCTGATATGAAAAAATAAATGAATAAATGTTATTCAAATTGATTATAGTCCTGCACTATATGAAATAATTGTTACGGAATTTTTCTGCAGGATGAACATACTGCCAGGCAAATATATAGGTGTATCAATATACTAGAATTCGTTTATCTGAAGTCTAAATATTACTTAGTACATTGTAAAATTTTGAGTTGTTCTATGCAGAATTAAGGGAATTAATGCTAAGGATTTGATATGCAGTAGTGGCGAAAACACTATCTTGCTCGTAGATGAGTAGACCAATGGGCTTTTTCACCTTTTTTTTTCACTCTGACTGAGTTCACATGGCTTTAGTTCATAAATTTATTAAACTTTGATCCAAATGTAATTATTATAAATTGTAAATTCACTTTCAGCCCTTTTTATTGCGTTATTGTATTATCACGAGAGGGTGAACCAAAATGTTTCTTCAGATTGAATTTGTAAAGTAAAAGATGGGTGAGAATGGAGTTCTTTATGCCTTCAAACTCTTCAGTGTTGTAACTATATAGATGAGTTTCTCTGCTAGGAATGTAACTTAAGTGAACAGGGTTAATGCGTTAACTGTGGCTTGAGTGAATGGAAGTTCGTTGACGGTAAATGTTGACTGTAAATGATGACTTGTTAACTTTAACTTCAATGAATGTTGAATTACGTGTTCGGATAGTAGAGGGTTACAGTGCGATTGAATACTGTCTCGAAGTTATATTCGTGAGGCAGGTAAAATTTCAGCTGCGACTAATGCCGAAACGATATTTGCCGCTTCTTAGTGACATCATTATGAAATACCGAAAGAACTGCAGCTCCAACTACCTGTCAAGTAAATATAAAGTCGAGTATACTTTATTCGTTTTCAGAAACTATGATCACTATGATCGAAGACTATAAGATTACCTTGAAAATTTGATTTCTTTCAACAAAATATTAAAATTTTGGCCTAATCTGGAATAAACTGAATGCTGATAAGACACCATTTGTAACGTACAAATTTAAAGTTAATTGTTCGTTCATATTTGTAGAGTTCATGGTTATTTACATTCAGTTAAGGCTGAATGTGAGTGTATCAACTGATTGTTTGAGGCGTACTAACTGATTGTTTCTTTCTGTGGTCAATTGTGGTCCTAAAGGCAATTTCTCTGTTTCAAATGATAATGTCAGTTTTCATTATATGGACAAAAAACATTTTAATTTGATTTCCCTTGAAAATAGACGTAGTATAGGCGATGTAATTATGTTGAGGAAAATTGTAAGTGGTGAGTTGCAGGTACCGGATTTTCTGCAGGAAGTACACATTAATGTCCCAAATTTTAATTCAAGATCTTTTGAAATTTTCCGTGTACCTTTCAGAACAAATGCATCCAAAAACTCTCCATTAATTAGAATGTTCCGAGCCTGCAATGAGCTACAAATTGTAGATGTATTTCATTGTGCTAACATCAGATTTGGTGTAGAGGTTTTCGCTGATTTTATTTTCATCTTAATGTAATTTGTGGGTACTGTTCATGGGTCTTTCACCTGTTTGTGTTCCTAATGTTAAATAAATAAATAAAATCAATTTCAAACTTGAATATTTAGGCCACATTATGAGAAATCCTGAGAGATATCGCATTTTGCAGCTCATGCAAGCAAGAGAAGTGTTGGCCGAAGAAGAATTTCATGGCTGAAGAATCTGAGGGTTTGGTTCAATTCACCTTCAGTGGGTTTGTTTCGAGCAGCTGTCGATAAGGTCTGTATAGCCATCATGTTAGTCAGCATCCGGAATGGATAGCCCCCACAAGAAGAAGTGATTCCAATATCCCAATTCTTGTCATTTTATATAAGAACTGCATCAACATGATAGTGAAACACAGAGTTGAAATTGATTAGATTCACCTTGTCTGTGAACGGTGTAACTGTTGGGATGACCGCTTCATATAGTTCTCTTTTTCAGGGATTTGTACATGGAAGCAGGAAGTGGAATTATTTATATTAACAATTTTAATGAATATCTAGCAGTTCTAGGCGAATTCGGTTTACATTCTTACATAAATAGACGAACAAGGAAGAATAATCTAAAAAGGACCCATCATTGATAACGCAATCATCTGAAGTGTTAGACAGGATATTATCCATTTTTCGGCTGTCGTGAAGTCCTGCCTCACTGATCACCATATAATAGTTTTGAGATAGAGTTTTCCTGAAAAAGTAAGGAAGAAACTGATATTTGCATCCTACAGAATGAATACAATTAATTAAAAGAATTTGTGCAAAACGTTGGAGAACAAGAATTCTCAATGAGAATAATCTAGAATTGAGTTACTATATATTCTAGAAGAATAAAAAGTATCTATAAATTTAAATCCTGAACACAAAACTATATTTGAAACTGAATAACATTGGGAGTGATTGTTTCTATATATCATCGTTATTTATTGAAGAAGAAGCTGATAGGGTTGTGATAGTTACAGATTACAAACAGAGAAATCATCCCAACAGATTAACAAAAAAACATAAAGATAAGTTCTATAAACAGAAAATTGAAAACGCTGAAAAATATATTTAAAAAATTTTTCAGGTAAATCGAATAAAATGTGTGTTAACAAACTATAATAACGTTGAAGAATGATGACGGTGATGTGATAAGATAGAGCAAGGAAACTTGCTAACTTTTTCAACAAATTTTTCAGAAAAATTAATGAAATAATGGCTGAAAATATCAAAATAATCAAAAACACTCTGGATTAAGATACTAAAATTTCATACAGAATTAGTGTCTCGTGCCTTCAGTTTATAATAACTGTTATCAGGAGGTTAAGATCCAAATCTTCTGATGGCCTGGATCAAATATCTGCGAAACAAGGAAATAGCTGTCATATTTATCTTCTATAGCCGCTTAGCCATAATGATAAATCTATGTTTCTTAGAGGGCACAACATTTAGGCAGTTGAGGGAATCGTTTACAATTGCTGTATATAAGTCGGACAGTGAAAGAAATACAACTATCTATAGAAATATTACCCTAACAAATAATTCTGCTAAAATCTCGGAAAATAGTTGAAAATCTCGATTGCTGTATTTCATCACAAAGCAGAAATTATAAAATAAAAGCGAGTTTGGTTTTCGAAAAACCATGAATACGAGGACGCTAATACTGTTTTTGATTTATATAAATTCAGCAGTTGATTATATCAAAATGGAAATATATAGATATTATCACGCAGTAGTTCTTTTTGAGGGTGAACGTGGGGGGGAGGTAACTGGAAAAGCTGAGTTGGCCATGCAAATGCAAATGATTTACAAGTTTTTGAATCAGAACATTTTGACTTCGAGTAAACTAAAAACAAAATTTCTGATTTTTCAGCTGCAGTTATTCATCAACCAGATCTTAATCAAACGGGATGCATGATTATGACTTTAGGGACTTTTTGGGTAGTGTATGCGGTGCTATCGAAAATGTCAAAGCAATAAGATATCTTGGATTCGAACTGGATGGGCATTTAAGTTGAGATGAACATTTAAAGGTTCTGATGGAAAAACTTAGATTCTTGAGAAATTAGTTTTATTTTTTGAGGAAAATATTTGAAACAAGGTATTTGCTAAGGGTTGGTAATTCACTAGCTGAGTCGATAATGAGGTATTGAATTGAAATATTGTGTAGGGTGTTTGTGATAAAAATGCTCTGTATCCCTTGGAGGTAGAAAATCAGTATATTCTAAGAGTAATACTTGAGAAGAATTGTCTATACTTCACCCTGCCGCTATAAAGAAACGGATGTACTCCAGATTTGCTAGGCAGTATTATGAATTGCTGGGAGTCTTTTTACAGAAAAAATTCATTAAAATTATACTTTATTATGTTTCAAGATTATTTAATATTTTACCGATAGAAATTATTCTATTAGCTGCTTCCAGAGCATTCAGCGCAAAACAAAAGAATACGTAAATTCAAATAGTGAGACATTCTCGAATATCTATTCAATAAACCTATTTCTCAAAACTTTCCGGTAAGGGTTTCTAATGTGTTTTCTTGTTCTGGTCTCGATTATGATCCACAGTGATTTTTATGGCGTTACTCTATTTACTTGATTTGTATTTTGTGTTTCTCATATGCTTTGTTCATTCAGTATGTGCAGTTCAGTTTGTTGTTGATTTAGCGCTAATAGTTAATCACAAAATTTTATTTGAATCGTGAGAATTTACTTAAACATAAACCCTTAACGTAAGTGACAAACTAAAACATCTGTTAGGAAATGAATAATGAATAATAAAATATTTCTTCTGTTTAAATGCTGATCAGTAATCTTGAGAATTTGAGAGAAATTTCATTCCTTTATAGTGACAGACAGCGTAATTTTATTGAAGATTTTGGATTCTATCTCTCTCGATTTTAATTTATTCATCAAAGGCACTGGAATATCTGGTGTTTGGGGTGATTGGGCTTGAAATTGGTGGATAATAATAATAATAAAAATAATGATAATAATAATATTAATAATTAACATATAACAGCAGCATGCAGCCTACTGAGTCAAACCGACTATCTACACCGCCAAGTTGATGCTATAATACATGAAGAATTTTGCTTCAGGCTAAAGCTATTACACTAAGCTGCCAGCACCCCCTACTAGAAGTATGACCCGCCAGCTGTCACTGAATCGCCCCAGTACACCATCTATTACGACCGATCAATAATAACTGACAGAAATATTCCATACGATGAACCGGACATCGTAGTACGAGATAAACGAAAGAAGAAGGCATTGATCATAGACGTGGCAATACCGAACAACCTACTTAACATCATTGTAGAGAAAAAAAGGAAGTACACAGACCTAGCAGATGAAATTAAGAAAATGTGGGGAATTGAAAAAGTGCCAATTGTATCGTCATCTACAGGGATTACACCCATTGACCTCCACAGAAGTCTCGAAATTCTTGGCCTACACAACAACTTTTTTCAACTCCTACAGAAGGCCGTGATCCTGAACACAACACAGATCGTCAGAAGATTCTTGAGCCAGGAATAGGCAAGAGTGCTTGGTATGTATTATGGCCGTACCTCGTCAAAAAACCAGGAAGAGTAACTTGAAAACAACTGGAAATAATGATAATAATTGTAGATGAGAATGTTGTGACGCAGTCTGCATCTCATTGAAAACTAAAAGCAAAGAATAAATAAATGATCATAATAATAATAATAATAATAACCTGCTTCTTCCTGGGGGCCTTACCAGGGCGTCTCTGGAGCCACCGCTGGAAGCGACAGAATACCGGTGGTTGTCGTAGAACAAAAATGAGAACAAGGCAGACCTCGGCCAGGATATCCGAAACCCAAAGTACCTACCTCATCAGAAGTAATCAGGCAGACCCCATCTACAAGTGCGGTGACTACTAGAGCCGTTTCTCGGAGAGGAAATACAAACCCCATTATGCCCGAGACCACTCTAGCATTACGACTCAGAGTAAGCATGAAATGGAACCAAAAGACCAATATGCATATCATGCACACATACTACTAAATCGCAAAAATCGACCAGACAATACCCCGATATACTAGTTACAGAGCGATGAATTGCAGACCAACGAAGAGCAATAGTAGAAGTTGAGCAAAGCTCTTTGGATTTAATTACTCTTATAATAAATAAAATAGAAAGGCTTTTTACTTGATAGAAGAAATATAACAAAATTTGATTATTAAAACAAATTGAAATATGTT
The DNA here is from genome assembly GCA_034642435.1 of Megalocaria dilatata. Taxonomy (NCBI): domain Eukaryota; kingdom Metazoa; phylum Arthropoda; class Insecta; order Coleoptera; family Coccinellidae; genus Megalocaria; species Megalocaria dilatata. The sequence goes on along the minus strand of CM067855.1, from coordinate 68,397,493 downwards.
TATCTTCTACAATTTTAATTTCGAAAAAAATTTTTATTCAAAAAACTTTTAGAAAGAAATTAATGTCTAAAACAAGCACCGCTTACATGTAATAGACGTATGTAATCAAAACTCAATATATAATTTCAAATGGAATAAATAAACCAACAGATATACGAAAGTGATTAAAATTAATAAATATATATTTAAAGAAGACAAAATTTTGTTTCTGGTCTTACCTTTAAACACACTTAAAGGACTTCTCAAAGAATATAATTTATTTGAAATATTTAATATATTTGAATATTCGAATGAGTTAATTCAGAAATCTCTAAAAGCATGCACTATATCTCTAAAAAATAAATATAATTCTAAGCAATTCCGTCTTCAGTCGTCAATAATATTCCAAATATCGAAATCAAAAAACTAACCCATATCACAAAACCCTCAGCACGTGTAACAGGACTAATGCTTCGAAACACAGATCAACTTTATAAATCAAGATTGATCTATGTTCTAACAAAATCAAAGAACAGTGTGAGTTATTTTTGAGGCTTATTTGAATTCATTGACATTCCATAATGAGATTTATTGAAGCCAAAATATAATTATATATTATATATACTTTTTACTTGATAGAAGAAATATAACAAAACTTGAATATTAAAACAAATTGAAATATGTTTATCTTCTACAATTTTAATTTCAAAAAAATTTTTTATTCAAAAAACATTTAGAATTAAATTAATGTCTAAAACAAGCAACGCCTACATTTAATAGACTTATATAATCAAAACTCAATATATAATGTCAAATGGAATAAATAAACCAACAGATATACGAAAGTGATTAAAATTAATAAATAAATATTTAAAGGAGACAAATTTTTTTTTCTTGAAGGTAAGACCAGAAACAAAATTTTGTCTCCTTTAAATATTTATTTTTTAATTTTAATCACTTTCGTATATCTGTTGGTTTATTTATTCCATTTGACATTATATATTGAGTTTTGATTATATACGTCTATTAAATGTAAGCGGTGCTTGTTTTAGACATAAATTTAATTCTAGAAGTTTTTTGAATAAAAAATTTTTTTGAAATTAAAATTGTAGAAGATGAACATATTTCAATTTGTTTTAATATTCAAATTTTGTTATATTTTTTCTATCAAGTAAAAAGCTTTTCTATTTTATTTTATATATAATATATAATTATATTTTGGCTTCAATAAATCTCATTATGGAATGTCAATGAATTCGAATAAGCCTTAAAAATAACTCACACTGTTCTTTGATTTTGTTAGAACATAGATCAATCTTGATTTATAAAGTTGATCTGTGTTTCGAAGCATTAGTCCTGTTACACGTGCTGAGGGTTTTGTGATATAGGTTAGTTTTTTGATTTTGATATTTGGAATATTATTGAGGATTGAAGACGAAATTGCTTAGAATTATATTTGTTTTTTGAAGATATAGTGCATGCTTTTAGAGATTTCTGAATTAACTAATTCGAATATTTAAATATATTAAATATTTCAAATAAATTATATTCTTTGAAAAGTCCTTTAAGAGTGTTCATGTTTTTAAAAGGCAATTGGTGTTCTTAAAGGTAAGACCAGAAACAAAATTTTGTCTCCTTTAAATATTTATTTATTAATTTTAATCACTTTCGTATATCTGTTGGTTTATTTATTCCATTTGACATTATATATTGAGTTTTGATTATATACGTCTGCTAAATGTAAGCGGTGCTTGTTTTGGACATTAATTTAATTCTAAAAGTTTTTTGAATAAAAATTTTTTTAAATTAAAATTGTAGAAGATAAACATATTTCAATTTGTTTTAATATTCAAATTTTTTTTACTCTTATAAATTATGGGTACTAAATAAAAAAAATTTTAAATGCAAAGCAAACTTTCCATAAATCTAAATCCCACCTAGAGAAATAAACATCAATTATTACATTTAGGAAGTAACCAAACTTCTATATCTAACGTACAGTGGGCCATTTCAATAAATATTTATCCTATAACTCCAATATACTCTATATTGTTATCATGGAAAACGGTAGAAATTTATGTTCACTAAAATAAAGGCTAATTTCCTATTTGATCATACACCGAATACTAGCCACATGTGAAACAACGTTTAATAGCTAATTGGATTAGAATCGGTTTCACAATATCCATATAGAATACATAATGGGGCAGTTTCATTAATTTTTTATCGATAGAGTATTGATATTGAATATTTATCGTTATTGTGTCTTATGAGTTATTGTTTATTAGTCTCGTACTCACGTATCAGCCGGGTATAGGTTGTAGTATATAAAATTTATCTTTTTGCAAATTTGATTTATAAAAGAAGATACTCTTCAGTCGAGATGACACATCCTCTAACAATTAAATGTTCTATTTTCGAAAATTTCTACTGAGTGATGATATAGCTGTCCAAAATATGCCTCAGTTTTGATAATTTCTCAACAATCAGATTTGCCGCTTGCTTTGATTCTTAATTTATACTCATTCATAGTCCATTCCAGAGCAATTTGTTCTCGGGATATGGTATGTCACGTTCTCATTGTGACCTCTCGTCAAGCAAAAATGGGGGAAAAGAATTGATGAATTGAATACTAGATCCAATTAACATCACTTCAAGTACATTATGACAAGTAATTTTTTGAAAACGTATCAACTTGAAAGTAGTAAGGACAAAATTTTATGGAGCGTTTCAATTAAATTATGTATGAACTCACAATCCAATAGCATTTGAAACATAACTTTCCCGGAAACGTCATCCATATCAGAAATTTTTCAGAAGAAAATGACTGAATTTGTAAAATACTTCACAAAAGTCGTTTCCGTTCAGGTTTTGACCTGATCTTTGGGTACTTTTTCCCTCAGTCTTACATACAACAAACCGTACACTATTACTATTTAGGTAGATTAAATAGAAGTCCCAGGTGGTAATAGTTCAAGAACAGAAGGACACTTACGCATGAAAATGTCCGTTTCCACTTCAGACTCTTGTTCTTCTTTGAACAACTCGCGTTACACTTTATATGACGTTTTTTTCGATTGAAATGGAGTTCTAAAGAGATCTACAGGGTTTTTTCTTGTTGCTAGTGTTGCACACCCTGGAACCCGGTCACGGCTAAGCCATTGGTAGTCCTTTAAGCGCATTGCTATTCAATATTTTCGTACAGTCTTTGAAAACCTCAACAGCGTTCAAAAATGATTAACATCACTGTCTTTCGAGCCATCGAATCGAGACGATCACTTAAAAAAATTACTCGATGATACCACTGTCGTCTATTCAACGGTTGTTGGAATTGTTTGTTGGTAAGCGTGACAGATATGTTACTAGAGTTCGAAAATTCCCCTTTTGCTTGACAATAACACTATTTCGGCACTGATATTTCAATATCATACGAACAGAACGTACAAAATGATTTTGAGGCCTGGCCACAGTGTGAAAATTGGTATTCAAAATACTTTCACTATGATTGCCTGAAGATTTCTGGGATATTCTCAATACTCACAAAATAATTTTTCAGTTGTTTCGATATGTCCTACGCTTTAGAAACAAGGATCAAGCGAATACTGAATAAAGTCTTTATTGTCTACTCACGAAAGGTACAATAGCTCGCGTATCTCCTAAGCGATGGAAGCACACGTTCATGAGAATACACCCATTTTTGTCCGAATCGAACTGATGATTATTAACTATTAATGCAAAATCAGATGCCACGATGTTGGGCGTCAATACAACATTTGTATTCTATGCTAGAAAGTTTCGGGAAACAAAAGTTATTTATTCAGCAGTGAATGACAAAAAGCGGCAGCTCTTGACTGCTTGACTGACATGGTCCCCAGGGCATCCACCTCGCCGTTCGGTGAGGATCAGACGACCAGGATCAGGATGGTCCTTAAAGTAATGAAGGATATTATATATGTTATTTTCCTGTTTCACGTAAACGTCTACGAGCGATTACAAAGATGCTTACCCAAAGAAACTGACGATTAAGAAATTAATCTTTCTAGGAATTAATCTCGAATCACATATCTGTTGAAAATATCTATCAATTAGTCAAACCAGTAATTCACGATAGTAGGTAGTCTTTGTATAGATGAAATACTAAAAATCAACTAAAAGTACAAAGTCAACTCGCTGAAGAGTTCACTTCATTCTTTTTCATTTTACTTTGACAAGAAGATTATGACGTTTACATAAAAAGGCCAAACATTAATACAATGTTCAAATTATAATTTCGAAAACAGATTATTGTACTGAGTAAGAACTCAAACTGCCGCGTTTAAAAAAGACGACAAGGCTCTTCCTGAGCAATATTAATCCAGATTTAATAACACAATAACTTCACGGAAAGAAAGTCACTGATGTGAATATTTTCAAAAAGATTGTGACTTTCATATTTGCAGGTACCAAAACTTCAGAAAAATGTAAACTAAACTGTAAAAACCTGAAAATCTCAAACAAACCCTATCATGAAAAGTAAGCATTTGCAAACTACTGTTTGTATGGACTGTTTCAAAAAAATTTTGAATGTCATACTTTTAAAACAAATTGTAGAAATTACTATGTTTTACTACCAAAAAAAAAATATATATTACACATATTCTTGTGACTCGAGTTTCGGGAAATGAACTATCCCATCATCAGACAACTGAAGACCTAACAGTGGTACAGTGGTATTTAAACAAAAGTGATAAATATTTTGAATATTTCAACAGATTCTAGGTAACACCTAATAGTGATACAGAGTTTCACAATCGGAATGCGATAAAAAACCGGGTTAGAAAAGAGGAGCCTTCTAACAGATATCGGAATGTCGGCAGTCGACAAGGAAGGTTGTTAAACAGATGGTACCCATTTAAATATCTCAAATAATTTTTGGAGTTACATAGCTCCGTACCGTCATTCATTATTTTTACATTATTTTGTTGTATATCTCAAATATTTGGATTTACAAAGCTCCATACAGTCATTCATTATTTTTTATATTTTTTTTATTGTGAACGAATTTGAAAATGTCAATAATCTAGTTTCTTTTTTTTTTGATTCTAAATGTAAAATTGTCTCAAGATTTTCTTTTGTCAAAAGGAATTACTTTTTTCTTAAGAATGAGTGGCAGAAGCTGAATTTTTGTTTACTTTTCATTAAATTCATTTTATGTTCGTTGAAAAAGGTTTGAAACAGATGTTACTTTTTAAATATCTCAAATATTTTCGATTTAAATACCACTGTACCACTGTTAGGTCTTCATTTGTCTGATGATGGGATAGTTCATTTCCCGAAACTCGAGTCACAAGAAAATGTGTAATATATATATTTTTTTTGTAGTAAATCATAGCAATTTCTACAATTTATTTTAATTATGATCAACTACCAAATAGTAAAGGCTGAAACAATTCAGTATCTGTCATACTTGTAAATTGTCTAGACAAAAATGTGCAACATTTTGTATTGAAGTATGGAGTTTTTACACAATTTCAGCTCTCCAAATTTCAATATTCCTTTCGTTATTATGGTAAATGGAAAATCCGCTGCCGCTCACATGTGTTGTTGTTTTTATATGTTTATGAAGTGAAACAGTGTTTTCTGAAGCATTTAATTTGATTTCAATCTCAAAAGTTCTGAACAGATTTTTTAGCTGGTATCTGTAGAGGTTCTGGAAAATTAATCCAGCTGTTATAAGTAGAAAATTAGTCTTACCTTCAGGAAATCTGCCTGCTTTTGGTGCCTCGATTTCTGGAAAGAAAAAAAAAACCGATCAAAAAATCGTCTTTAGAATAAATATGGTAGGTACTGTGTACCCCCTTTTATTCTCATTACTATTTTAGAAGATACTGAATTTTGGTGACAATAATATTATATTCGCCACAAGTTCAAATTTTTGAGACACAACTGAGATTAAAAATTGTACAGAATAGCTAATTGAAATAACCTTTTTTGAAACGAGCCCAGATGGGGAAGCAAATCATTACTCTCCTCCGTAATTTTCTTTGGAATGTTTACGGACTTTTTTTATCTCAAAAAAGAAGATTGAATTGAAACAAGTTAGAAATTCTTATATTTCCACATATAATGTGGGAGTAACCTTATTCACAACTGAACTCCTAACTCGCACAGGCTGAAAAAGCTTCTGAGGAATCTTCACAGAAGATGAGGGAGTATCAGGATAACAATATTAAACAAATAATAATTTAAAACATATATTTGATAGATTCGGTCTTTACTTGGTGGAAACTCATTTTAATTAAAAAAATGTATATGAGACAGTAATTTATTTCCACAAAAATGTTTGTACTACTACAACAATTGTTTCACCACGATGTGGCGTGTGCATTGTACTGTCTGTACTTAGACAGTACAATGTAATACCTGAAGAAGCCACATCGTGGTGAAACAATTGTTGTAGTAGTAGTACAAACATTTTTGTGGAAATAAATTACTGTCTCATATAACTGTCTGTACTTAGACAGTACAATGTAATACCTGAAGAAGCCACATCGTGGTGAAACAATTGTTGTAGTAGTACAAACATTTTTGTGGAAATAAATTACTGTCTCATATACATTTTTTTAATTTAAAACATAAATCATTGTTTGCTGTTTGAGATTATTGGATAGAATAGCCTCAGTAGAAATCTCCAGGTTAGTTCACGTTTATTGGATTAATCGGATGTTACCGCAGCATTATGTTGTTTTATCTAGTTCTGGAGCACGATCGAATGAAGAAGACCCTTGATATAAAGGGTCTTTTTTAGAAAAGGGGAATTCACAAGATTGTCAATTATTTTGTGTTGGGTGATTTGACAGTTCTCAGATCTTGATTGGATTGACCAACTTTGATTGAGTTTCAATCTGTTGAGAGGAAGGAGATTCATCGTTAATTAATCTCAACAAATCTCACATCAGTCATTTTCATTATTGGAATAATATTCTGGTATTTATTCTTTCCTAACCTACAAAATAGTTCTATTGAGAAACAATATTGAAGAAATTCGTAAGACTGTGTGGGATCAAATTGCACTGACAATTGTAAGCGAGGAGTTCCAAGCTTGTTTAGTCGCTGAGAAAGAACATTGTCAGAGAATTGGAGGAAAAATACATAGGAATCGAAAAGGAGGTTGTTTCACTGCGAGAGGAAGTTGTGAATTTGAAGGAGGAGAATTGTGATCTATAAGCTAACTTGGATGGTCAGGAACAATGCTCCAGAAATTTTAACATTCGTATTTCTGGCCCCAACTTGATCGTACACAAAGGTATATTAAATTTGTTGTGACCGAATTCTTCGGGAATAAATTGAATGTACAGAATGTAAACTATGACGATATCTCCCGATGTTATCTTGTGAAAACAAAACAGATGCCGGATGACAGACAGCTTGTCGTGCTAGTGGAATTTCGCGATATCAACAAGCAAATCAAAATATTGAAGGATAGAAAGGATCTTAGGAAGTGCGGTATCATTTTATGAGGGGATTTAATTGCTTATCGTAATTTATTACATAAAACTGCATCTGGAAAATTTTCTCTTAGAAATATGTAGACTTCATTTGGAAATGTTTATGTTAAGCATAAAGGAAAAATTCGAAAAGTTTCATCTTTAGATGATCTCAAAAACATAGATGGCTAACATGTATGTATAATATTTTTATAAATATTTGAATGATTCGGTCTTTACTCGGTGGAAACTCATTTTTATTAAAAAAATATATATAAGACAGTAATTTATTCCCTCAAAAATGTTTGTCCTACTACAAAAATTGTTTAACCACGATGTGACTTCTCATTGTACTGTCTGATGGTATTCACTGTAACCGAGTTGAAATACATTGTTAGGTACGTGACCAAATAATGGAGGTACAATTCATGAAAACTCTAGATGTTTATTGAAGTTTGCCGCTAAAAATGCCATTAAGGAAAAATATTCAGTAATGGAGACTTATCAACATCTGTTTGTTCATTTAAAAGGATTTTACGGGCGTTATTTTGAGAGAATTAAATATTATTAAACAAAAAGCGTCAAAAAACGGTTACAACCCCTTTCTTATAGACAAAAATGGTATCCAATAAACAAAAAAAAATGACATTAAATCTCGCGTACCCAATCATAAAAGAGGACAATACACAGAAATATTTTTCGTTATCTTATGTCAATGGATTATCCGAAAATATTGCTAAATAATTCAAAAGTTGTTTCAATTATAACGCGGCTTTTAGGACAATTAATAATCTTAGTACCTACATAAAAAACAATAAAGTAGAACAAATAAAGAAAATAAATCCGGAGTCTACAAGTTTACTTGCAGAGATTGCCCTTTAGTATACATTGGCCAGACTGGTAGATCATTCAAGAAACGTGTGCAAGAACACCAAAGGAGTTATATATCCGATTCTGTACATTCGACATATGCTAATCATCTAAAGGAATTTCGGCATAATTTCAACAATAACTATGAAATTATCCACGTTGAAAGCAAAAGTTCTAGATTAACACTTTTGGAATTTCTTGAAAATCAACAGGTATAATGCCCGTGAAATCCTTTTGAACGAACAAACAGATGTTGATAAGTCTTCATTACTGAATATCTTTCCTTAATGGCATTTTTAGCGGCAAACTCCAATAAACACATAGAGTTTTTATGACTTGTACTTCCATTGGTCACGTACCTAACAACGTATTTAAACTCGGTTACACTGAATACCACCAGACAGTACACTGTAATACCTGAAGAAGCCACATCGTGGTGAAACCATTATTGTAGTAGTACAAACATTTTTTTGGAAATCAATTACTGTCTCATATATATTTTTTCAACATATTTTCATGTTTTTGCTTTACTGACATTGGCCGATGGCTCTTTTCCTTTTTCCTTTGTTGGGACCTAGTTTTATGCTTTCTAGGGCGAAATAAAATGTGCTTTATTGTATCATTTAACTTGGGAACATATTTTGTTCAAATACCCATTTTGTGTTCAATTAATACCGAATGTTCTGCATGAGGTGCTGATTGATGTTTGTTTGTTGACATCTTGTTATTTTCACTTTTAATACATAGGAACATATCGGCACCTAACTGCTCCTGAATTGAATTTTTTCCACCTATAATTCACCTATTAATCAACACTTACATGCGTTAATGGATGCATGGCGCACTTTTTTTTTTATTGCTTTAGTTATCTGCTTGATCTCTTTATTATGTAAACTTCCTCATTCCTTCCCATTTATTCCTAATTCCTGAAACTTCGTATGAGTTTGAATATTGCTAATATAAATGCAAGATCTCTTTTGGTTAATTTTGATTCTTTCCAAGATCATGTATTGGCCGTGTATTATGATGTCGTTGGTGTTACGGAGACTCAGTTGCGTTCTGATTCCGATGAATCAGCGGTAAATATAAACCCTTACAAATTTTTTTACCTTTATCGAGAGGGCAGGCGAGGTGGTGGGGTGGCTTGCTATGTTAAGGATTATATTGGGGTCGAAGTGTTGTCATCGAACTCTGATGGTCACATAGAAAATTTCCTTTATCTATAGAGGAAAATGCTATTGTATTGGGCATTGTCTATAGGCATCCTTATACGAACATAAATGATTTTATGAGACATATGGCGGATACTCTATCCGAAATATACCTTGCGCATTATAGGATAATTTGTTTGGGTGACTTCAACATCAATTTGCTAGACAAAAGCTCAAGAGCCAGTACATCATTAGAATCTTTGTTTTTCACTTTTTGTATGAGACAAGTGACTCATCTTTTTTGCAGTCTCTTTCTATGATTGATCTTATTTTTACTAATATAGACGATATATCTGATTAGGGAGTTGTCGATCCGGGTATCGCCGACCATTTCCTTACTTTCATAAAAATCAAACTGTAGAATTACAATGCAGCACCAACGGAATTCGTCTATAGACCTTTAAATAATATTAATTATGAACTATTCTTCCAGGACCTTCAGACATTGAATTGGCAAATATTGTTACGACTTCCTACGATTGATTAAAAGCTCCGATATTCCAATAACCTTATTATTCATATTTTCGATACACATGCACCGGTTAAATTATTTCGTAAAAATAAGGGATTATTTCATCAATAACACGCGTTATGTTAGCTCCCAAAGCATCTATCGTTTCTGGTTCATCAGCATAAACCAATGACTTGTTATAACTTCGAAGAAAATAATCCAGTAATGTCACATGATCTTGGAGGCCAATTGATTGGACCATTCCTCGAAATAATGTTATCGCCAAATCTTTCTTTCAGTAAATCAATTGTTACGGTAGCAGCATGAGGTGTAGCACCATCTACTACATACAACCGAAACACTTCTGGGTCGATACCATTCAAATTTTGAAACAAATAATCATTGATCATCGATCTGTAACGATCACCATTCACTGTAACATTAGCTGCAGCATCGTTTTTAAAGAAATATGGACCAACGATGCCTCCAGCGTGTAAAGCACACCATTCAGTGCATTTTTCAGGATGCAATGGAACCTGGAGAACTTCTTGGGAATTGTTTTTACTCCACATAGGGCAATTTTGCTTGCTTACATAGCCGTTCAACCAGAAATGAGCTTCATCACTAAACACAATTTTACGATAAAAAAGTGGATCAACTTCAAGCTGTTCTAGTGCCCATTCAGCAAACAAACGACGCTTATTATGGTCAAGTGGCTTCAGTTCTTGAACCAGTTGGATCTTGTATGGGTGTAGAGCAAGATTTTTACGCAAAATTTTTCATGTGGTGGATGCACAGAGTCCAACTTGTGAACGTCGACGAACAGACAAATGTGGATCATCATTTACACTATGACTTACAACAGTGATATTTTCTTCTGTACGTACAGTTCTTTGTCTTGTTGTTGTTCCATCGAGTAGAGAAAATGTTGTCCGAAACCTTCCAATAGTTCGACGAATAAGCAGCTCTGATGGACGATTACGTAAACCATAAATTTCACGAAGTGCTCTATAAGTTTGGTGAATAGAACACTGATTTTGAAAATAAATTTCAATAATTTGTAAACGTTGTTGCGACGTGAGTCTTTCCATGATAATTTGTCAATGCTTACTGAACAGAAATGTCAAAATAACATGACTTCTACCTTCTGTCAAATCACAGTTATCCCCATCGAAAGTTCTATCATTTTAAAAAAGGACCCGATTTTTGAGTTTAGGTTAGTTAATCTTGATGAGGTTGGCGGGATAATGGAAAGTATTCGGTCGAATGCTACTGTAGTCGACGACATTAATATACTACTCTATCAAGAAAGAACCGGGAATTTTCAATTAAAACAACATTTTTACATTTAATCGTCAAAATTTATTGGGTCGCCTTCAAAATAGGCTCCATTTGCTCCAATACATCTATGTCAACGGCACTTCCATTTATCGAAACATTTTTTATAGGCGCTTTCCATGATGGACTTTAGCTATCGCGCCGAATTTTGTTTTATGGCTTCAATCGACTCAAAACGGGTGCCACGAAGGGCCAATTTTAGTTTTGGGAAGAGGAAAAAGTCGCAGGGAGCCAAATCCGGCGAATACGGTGGTTGCTGAAGCACGTTTGTTGAGTTTTTGGCGAGAAAGTCAGTCACAATCGTAGCGCGGTGAGAAGGCGCGTTATCGTCATGCAAAATCCATGAGTCGTTCGCCCACAAATTTGGCCGCTTCTTACGGATACGCTCACGCAAACGTGTCATAACGCCTAGGTAATACTCCTTGTTTACCGTCTGACCCTCTGTAACGAATTCGTAGTGCACCACGCCACGGATATCGAAGAAAACAATGAGCATCACCTTCATTTTCGAGCGGCTTTGGCGTGGTTTTCTCGGTTTCGGCTCATTTTTTGCCACCCATTCAGATGATTGCTGGCTTGTTTGCATATCGTACTCGTAGACCCAGGTCTCATCACCAGTTATAATGAGTTCCATGAATGTAGAATCGGAATTACAGCGATCCAGCATGTCTGAAGCAACCTGTTCGCGATGACGTTTTTGAAGAAAATTCAGGTCTTTCGGTACGAGTCGTGCGGCCACCTTTCTCATGCCCAAAATATCAATCAAAATCGTACGTGCGGACTCGTGGGATATCTTAAGATCATGTGATATCTCTCTCAAGCTGGTACGACGGTTTTCCAGCACCTTTTCCTTAATTTTATCGACGTTATCTTCGATCGAAGCCGTCGATGGGCGACCACTTCACGACCGTCCTTGAAGGCTCTGTACCACTGATATGCACGAGTTTTCGATAGAGCATTATCACCAAAGGCCTTTTGCAACATTTTCAATGCATCGACACACGAAAATTCATTTGCAACACAAAACTTTAATTTTTAAATTTAATTCTTTGCTCAACGTAATCACCCATAGTAAAAATCGGCACGCACTCTGACATCGACTGACTTAATCAGCTGTTGCAAACACACTAGTTGACAGATCCCGCTCAAGCTTGGCATAGTAATTAAGAACAGTGGTACCAACCTAGGAAAAAAAATTTTTACCTGCCTCATTGCCCCGCCAGATTTAAATCGATAATTCCTGGTACTTTCTTGACAGAATGTAAGAATGATCAGACTGTGTTGCCCATCCATCATTTCCTGTACAACACGCATTATTAATTAATGCATTCTAACGTTGTATTTTCCCAATTTGTGGAATACTGCACTTGTGTTTCCTTTACCGAAGGTCGGTTGGCCTGCCAAATTCAATTAACTTCGGTCTATAATATAATAAATATAATATAATATACTACGGTTTCGAGGATTCTTGAAAAAATTATGGAGGGTCAGTTCAGAACTTTTTTATCGAGGTACAATATCTTACCTACGAATCAATCGGGCTTCTGAAAACATCACAGTTGCCAGACAACACTGGCTAATGAAGTTGATGATTTATTGAAGGCGACAGATGATGATATGGTTACGACCTTAGTAACATTGGACTTTAGCAAATCGTTTGATTCCCTTTCACACACTTTAATGTACGAGGTCCTTTACTATGTTGCCTTTGGTGAGAGCGCTAGAAATCTGGCCCGGTCTTTCCTATCTGGGAGTTCGAGTACCTCAGGAAAGCATTCTGGGTCCGCTTTTGTATATTATATACACATTAAATTTTCATAAATGTCTAACAAACTGCATGATTTATTGTTATTTCGGCGATGCGCAATTGTATTTTTCTTTGCTCTGAGCCAGATTTTCTTAGCCGAAGAATTAATCAATTGAGATTTAAACAAATTTTTCAAAACAGCCGAAGATCACGTCCTCAAACTGAATCATGAGAAGTGCTCTGTTGTGGTATTTGGTAGTAAACAGAACAGAGAAGTAGCTAAAGAAATATTGAAGATAATAATAAATTAAGATCAGAATGGGAGCTTACAAATTTGAACTAATACAGGAAAAATAGTAGAAACTTAAATAATTTTACAACTAAAGAAAATTGCACCATACTCTATAGAAACTTTTGTGTTGCAATTTACCTGTAGAATCATCTTGTGAAATTTGGCAAGAGATAAATTGTGCTCCTGGTATACACCTTGAATGCATTTTATTACTCGTACGCAGGTGTTTTTAATGGAATCGATTCACTATGAGCGTTTATACTACTACTAGGTAACATAATTAGAGATTCTGTGCACAAAATTCCATTTGCAATATAAAATTTGAGACATAGTCTTTGTTATTTGATTTCTATCCATTGTAAAAACTGGAGAACACATTTAAAATAGGATGACAGATTGGATCTATGTGAACAAACTAAAAGAAAGATGAGTCGCAAACTCTGCATAAAAAAAAAGCGAATTGTGCCAACTGAACGACAAAAATATTTTTGATAATCCTCTTAAGCTGGCTCTTCGTATGATCAATTCAACTATAACGAAGAATTAGTTTTACAGAATGCAATCCTATTCTTGGAGTTCCGCTCAGGAATTCCCTGTTAACATGTAAGGAAGATTGAATTAATTATATGATTTCCAGTAGCCTGTAGGGCATTGAACGTATTAGATGTTGAACATTCCACAATAATTGGTATAATAGATAGATTTTATCGACACATCGACCATTTCTCTATCATTCAGTTAACGGTTGGTTAAGCCTTCAATAATCCTTCATTAAAACTTAACGCCATCTAGTTTACGGACAGGCCGTATCAGACTTTGATGTTAGGGTTAATCGTGTTCAAGCGGGAAGCATAATTCTGTTATAACTCATGTTTGAAGATGTGTATCAGTAATGAGGCATAATTGCATAAATAAAGATACATCCTTCAAACCGCAATCGTGTTTAACTTTCATTATGAATGTTTTTTTCACTATTTTTGAATTTGTGTCATCATGATGTGTATTAGATAACATCTGCGATTACCGGCTTTGTTAAAAGAATAACTATCTGTGATCTAAAGAAAGAAATTCCCCACAATGAATAAACCTTCCTTCATTAAGTCCTGAAAAAGATACAGGAAAGAGCTTGACAAAAACTCCGATATGACGCTCGTCTAAAGGAAATTGAGTTTTGACAAGAAGGACTCACTTCACCTTGATACCAATAATATTTTTATGTAAAAAACCGGTCAATCTCAACTGTCATGTCATTTTCAAGATCATAAGGGTTTGCGAAGGTCCTTGTAATTTTCCGGTATTGTCACGAGTAAGGAGATGACTTTGTGGTTTGGACCTGATTTATGCTTACGCAAAAATTGGATTAAAACTTATTCACGTTCATTCCTCAACTCCTCTCAAGCTGAAAAAAAGTGAGAATAAAATTTGTACATAAAAACGAAATATGGACATATAAAATATTGTATTTGGGTTATGTTTGTTATGCTGAATTACTTTGCTGATTCTTGATTTTGATTATTATATGTCAGTTGATACAATTTAGAATTTGTGCTTTATGGAAGAGTGCTTCTGAGACAATAAGCTATTCCGAAATGCATACAAATATTTTAAGACATTCACTGAAGGTATCACATAGTAATTCAACTCATAGATCTGCTCTGATGACCCCTCTGAAATTTCATATAGGTTGTGCAAATTCAATGATTTTCAGGTGAGGTGTAACAACTTCGTCCTCATGCCACCTTAGGCACACTACTGTTCATTTTCGACTCAAAAGTGAAATTTTGGTCGAAAGCGTCCGACTAAAAAAATTTTCTTCTACCCAGGCAGGACCTGAACTCGGGCCATTCGAGTTCCTAGAATGGCGCTCCACCACCATATATTTCTCGCAGAGTGCACCTTTAATTTTTTTCCATTGCTCTCTTTCTTTACTTGATACTTTCAATCTTTACTGTTTACCATAGAACCCATATCTACAATCTATAATTAACCTTATGTAGTTCACCAACGAATCTTCGATCTCTCACACATATTTGATACATCAGTATTTCTGAAAATAATGACATAAAATGAGTTAGTATTCGTACTGCTTTCGTAGTTTTTTATACTCGAAAATTATTCTTATTTTACCAATAGTTCCCGAACCAAATATGGTATTTGGGTGTTTATACATATGTATTTCAAATTTTAAAAGTAAGTATGAAGTCCAAAACATCAACTATGAATAGGATCGACTGAAAGGTTCCTGAGGTATTCTCAATAAAATTTGTTTTTTCAAATAATTTCGAAAATACAAGTCCGATGGAATTTGTTATTTAGATTTGGAATAACGGCATTAAGGCCCACTTATATTTTTATGGTGATAAATTACGATAAATTGTTGATGTTTTGTCTGCTCCGATAACGGCAACAGATATAAAAAGTATATGCAGTTTTGTTCAATACATTTTCTTTCGACTCTCTTGCTATTATCAAATAATCGAACGAATAAAGATGTAGCTTTTTCTCCAGGTCTTACTCCAGAGGAAAAGTTCTGTAATTGTAAGAGAAGATGTTCATTTAGCTTTTGGATGACAAGACATTCTATTCATATGTAGCTTTTTTAAGGAATAATTCATAAATTTGGAATTTTCAGGAGAAATAGACTGTTGAACAAGCGTGCAAAAGCTTCCGATTGCAAGTCGGTACTTTTCACAAATTTTCACATTTCGGAATGGGGTATTGTTTTTTGAATTTCTTTCTTCTATAATCGATAGTCAAATTAGATTCTACTAAATTAAACGTCCCCTGCATAATTCTTTCTAATTTTTCAGGGGACCTCAAAATTTTGACTATTATTCAGAAGAAATTTTTAGCGGACATTAAATATTTAATGGCAGGCCATTTCTTAGAATTTTTTAGATGCGAGTGTTTTCTAGAGTTGAATTTCGAATTTTTTACTTTCAAAAAATCTCATTCATGTTTCTTTCTGATAAGTCGAGATTGTTTTTACGGTAGGTCTGTTTTTCATCTAGGAGTAACTGATATCATTGTAGACCCATATACATATGAGAAACCATTGAGATATAGACGTGTTTTATGGTGATCCCCGGAATTTATTTGGAGTTGGTCAGTTTTCGCTGTGCAAATTATTAGAGTAATTATCGTAGTGATACTCAGACAAGATCTGAGGTTTTTTATTTCTTTCGTTAGTTCTAAATTAGTTCAGTAAAGTTATTATTCCTTTATTATAAACTTCTGATTTATGCTGAATTCAGTTTGAATTATTCTTCAAAATATTTGTGATATCTACGATACATATACGGATAAACACGGAGATCATATGCTGTTATCGGTCGTCTGATAAGTTGATTGTACCAGATCCCTCTTGTATTATCCTTCCTTTGTTTATAAACACCCGTTCTACCGTGGCCTTCCATAAAATCTTGACATTGAGAGCCTTTCATATCGGCCCATAAAAGTGAAGCTTATATATTGAATTGAATCAATCCTTACTTGGTGAAAATCCATATTAAATAATATTCAAATAATGTTATTCTGATTTTCACAAATTTTTATTGTTATGTTTACAACAACCGTTTCGCTATCACAGTAGCATCATCAGGCAAGTTTACATTAAAGTTATTCAAAATGTAAACTTGCCTGATGATGCTACTGTGATAGCGAAACGATTGTTGTAAACATAACAATAAAAATTTGTGAAAATCAGAATAACCTTATTTAAATATTGTTTGAAGTGAAGCTTGTTCAACCTTTTCCCTATACTCCAAGAACATAATTTTCGTGTCGCAAGTACTTGGAAGGAGCTCCTGGTTGAATTTGTTGAAAATATATTTGTCTCCCGCTTTGCAGTTAATACATTTTAGAATTAAATTGGGTGACCTCACACTGAAAACGATGTCAGTAGATATTTCTAATGAACAACTTCGACTTTAGATAATAAAGGGAAATAGTGAACTAAGATCAATTGTACCAGCTGCTGAAAATTGAGGAGCTCCATCATCGCCTCTCGAAATCAGAGAAAGAAAACGAAGTATTAAAGACAAGGGTGGAGAGTCTTGAAAGGTGTCACAGAAAGAATAATATAGTTATCTTTGGACTGGAAAGGGAGGATAGCTATGTTGCAGCGGAGTATTTTATCGGCAGAATAAAAGATTCACTAGACATTACTTTGGTTGAAGGGAATGAATGATATTTATCCCTGTGGAAAATCTAACAATAGTCCCATTAAGGTTGAGTTTACCTCATACTTAAAGAAATCTTCAGTTATTAGAAATACTAGGAAATTGAAGGGAATGCCGATAAGAATTGCTTATGATTTGACAAATCAACAGAGGGCTGACAATAAGATACTCAGAAAACACTTGTTGAGGGCGAGGTAGGATGAAAGAAATAGTTGTTTCATCAGTGGTGGGAAACTTCACTTAAACAGCGGAGTTTTTGCATCTTCCGATCTTAGGAATATTGACGGGACACGTGAATTCTACCAGACTTTCGTATTGACATGTGAGCATGGCTCTTCACCAAGTGACTACTCAGCAGTCTCCACAGTCCATCCCTAGAGGTAGAAGGTGTGATAAGAATTACCGCATATCATCGCGCGAAGCGAGAACCCCACCGAAGAGATGAACCCACCAGTTTGGGCCCCGGCTCGAAAACCAGAACCGTCTGACTGGTAGCAGCGAAGCACTATATAACATCTGCGGGCTCTGCAGGTCAGTACCCGAGTTGGCTTGTGATGCAACTCACCCGCCGCAAGCAATTCTTATCCAAGCACACGAACGCAGTCCCATGAACTAAGATAATCTCAAGATTGATGACTTCTATTGATCCTGGTACGAGCACCGTCAACACGGCCTGTACGTCATGACTCACCGAACCCATATGAAGTCTTTTGATTGATCCTGGCGTCAAGTACTAACGGCTAAGTCATTTCGTCGAGATCCACAAATCCTAAAAGATTATCTTGACGGGGATAGTAGGCTTCACTTGGAGGTATATAGCAATCCGCTCACGCCAGTTCCGAGTCAGACGTTGCAATTACCAGAACTATCGCTTTTCGCCCTGCCATTAACATCTCAAGCCAGAGGATTCACTTTTCCTACATTGGGAACTGAGGAAGAGCAGAATATTCAGGCAACTCCAAAAGCGGAAATAACGGATAAGGTCGTCGGGGATTGAACTCGAAAAAATAGAGCGAATACACACACGGAAAGGTTCGGTGAGGCACTAGGTTTTGGAACTACCATAGTAATATATTCTTGTACTATAGATAGTTGTTGGTTATTTGATTAAGGGTTTTTGTGTTCTTTTTTTTTGCTTGTTTTCTTGGAGATGGAACGGTATGTAAGAGATTTTGACTTCGATCAGTGTGAGGCAGAGGAAAAAAGTATCGCAAACTTCTCAATTTTCCATGCGAATATAAGAAGCTGACGAGACGAGATGTTAACGCTCCTAAATAAGTTCAATTTTGGTTTCGATATCATTGTGTTTACTGAGACTTGGCATATTCCGGACAAAAATATTTTCAAATTACCCGGTTATCATATAGCATTTAGGGGACTATAATCAAAATGATGGTGTTATAATATCCTTTATATAAGGGATAACCTGATATTTCAAACTTTTGTCCAACCCATTGGCTTGATGATGGCATTACGAGTAATTATAGAGGGAAAAGATAAAAATATAATCATTGATACAGTATATCGTTCCCAATCGTCTTGTCCTTATAATTTTAATGAAAATCTGTCGATATATCTTGACAAATGTTGTTGTGATGAAAATCATACATATTTTCTTGTAGGAGATATAAATATTGAAGACAAATCGACTGTGGACGACAGTTAGGATTATTTGAATTTAAGGGGAGAATTTGGGTATCGATCAATAATATAATATCATCCTATATGGAAACTAAGACTTTGATAAATCACATGTTTAATAAGGATTCCAATCAGTACTTATTCTGCAAGTCGTACGTAGTCCATTGTAATGCCACATATCCTGTGGAAAATGTCAAGAAACTGAAGGATCCTAAAATCAGGGGTAAAATATTAAATGGGAAAAAACTTCTTCATATATTCAGAAATGAAAGGTATGATAGACTTTACGTTGCATGATTTGAACGCAATTTCCAATTACCCAGTTGCAAAGGTTGTAAATGCAGTAAAATATTGCACTATGTAAAGGAAGTTTAAGCGGAAAAGGAATCCTTGGATAACGGAAGGGTTGATGAAATCCGTGAATGTCAAGCAGGGACTGAACAAACGTCTTATTAGAGATCTGGGAAACACTGATTTATCGGATGAGTACAAAAAATACAAAAATATGCTAACCGGTTTGCTTCGATTAATCAGGGCAAAATACTTTAGAGAGCAGGTGGACCTAAACAGAAAACTAAAAACTTGTGGAAGACTATAAGAACACTCACATATAACTAGAAATCGCACACTAATTTCGAAAGTGTTCAAAAAATAAAGCCCCATCGTGAAGATGGGGCTTTAGTTACGAAAAACGAAGAAATTACTAATATTTTCAACACTCATTATGCCAATATATGTGAAAAATTAGCAAATCGGTAAATTAAAACGAGGGCCGCCGTCTCGAGGCAAAGAATCAATGATGTCTCTGTGTTTATGAGGCCTACGGATGAATTGGAGGTGCTGCATATAATAAGGGAATCGAAAGATCGAAAATGTCCCGGACTAAATGGCATAAAATCGGAGGACCTTAAGTTGATTGGTGAATTCATCAAGAAGCCTTTGATATTCCTAACGAATAAAATTTTATAAAATGGCGAATTTCCAGAAAATTTGAAGATAGCTATCATAAGACTATTGTTTAAAAAGGGCGATTTGAAGGATATCTCAAATTAGAGACCGATATCATTACTAAGCGCTTTTTCCAAAGTTGTTGAAAAAGTGATCAAAAAACGACTAATGGAGTTTTTGGAGAGAAATGCTCTTCTTTCACCAGAGCAATTCGGATTTAGATCTGGGATGTCAACTAAGGATGCAATTGTTTTCCTTACAAAAAATATTTACAGATTATTGGATCAAGAAGAGTGCTTAATAGGTGTATTTTTGGACTTGGACAAAGGATTTGACACCGTCAATCATCGGAAACTTCTGAGTGTTTTAGAGGACTTTGGCATAAGAGGAGTTGTTCATCATATGTTCAGATCATACCTAGAAGACAGAGTACAATATGTGCAAATTGACGACTGCAAAAGTTGCCCTCAAGAAGTTATGACTAGCATGCCGCAGGGGACAGTTCTGGACCCAGTTCTATTTTTGATGTACGTGTGTGACCACTTTTCTCTTACTCTTGGAACTGATACAAAAATATCATGATTTGCGAATGATACTGTCGTTCTTTTCACCAGTGGCACTTAGGAAGAAGTTAAGACCAAAGCAGAGCAAAGCCTAGAAAGGATAAAAGACTGGTTATGAAATGAATCTCACATTAAATTTCGATAAAATAAAATGAAGGATCGAACATCTGTCCTTGAAGGAGAACAATTCAATACATCTGCTTGAACGAGAAGAATCGTTGACGTATCTTGGAGTTGTACTTGATATGTATTTGAGGTGGAACTGTCACGTAGATAAAGTCATAGCAAAGTTAAGGTCGATGTTGTACTTCTTCAAGTATCTTAAGAAATATCTCACAATAAGAGAACTTACTATTATATATCATGCACTCGTTGAGTCCCATATACAGTATGGAATAACCAGTTGGGGAGGAGTGTACAACTGTCATACAGAGCAGCTCAAGTCCTTGCAAAATTTTTTTTTTAAAGATTATCCATGGAAGAAATTGTACCTATCCCTCAGAAAAACTTTTCGCTGAAACGCAGATATTTGACTTGAAGAAGCTGTATTGTTTTAGAATGCTGTGTTTGCAATACAAAATAGAAAAGAGTTGTCATATATAAATCACTCTCATCATAGGAGGAACAGGAAGATCTGAATTCGCGACAGAAAAAACAGTAAAGGCAATAGGGCAGAAATTATTACTTTGCGGCTCCAACAATGTTCTGTTGCGTTCCGAGATCAATAAGAAGTATATGTAGTACCACACTTTTCAAGAGAAAACTGAAGTGTTGGCTTAAAACTCTAACTATCGAGGAATTTTCGAGAATAACTAGATAACAGGGCCCTTGTGTTTCATTCCTGCATTCGGACTCGAAGCTCTGCTGACTGATCGATCCGAAATATGTTATCTTGTGTATGGTTTTGTTCAAGGTGTAATTTCTCCCACCAAGGTTTTCTTCCTGGGATTATATTTTTTTTCAATTGAGGATATTATTTTTGTTTGTAAGTAATTTAAGTAGAAGGTGAAAAAAAATGAATATATTCGTATTTCAGCTGTTTCTACTTGGTGCTTGATCATAATCAACATATTATTACACCTTCTTATAATACATTCACCAAATGACCATTCGTTTCACAAGTAACTAATAAAGGCTGTCCTCATGAGTTTGTCCAAGGACTTTCTGACGATAGTACTTGATAAGAGTTTCTTTGTTGGTTTTTTTTCTGTCCAGAAAATGGCAACGAATCATCAAATGAAATATAAAAAAATTTCATGTTTGTTTTTTTATAAAATTTCTCTTCCTGAAATTTCTGCCAATCTTCTACTGCGATTTAATAAATCCTTTAACTTGACCTTTAACTAGATCAAGGTTTCTTAACCCTTTAGTGACGGACCGATTTGTTGAACTCATCGGTAACTTACTGGCGACCTGCAACTATGTCTATGATTTTAAAAAGTCAATAAAATTCAGTAATAAAAATAGATTTAAACGAAGTGGAAGAATAAAAGAGAGAAATGAAGAAAAATTCAACATTTGGTATATCTCGACAGACGTTTTTTATAATTCGATTCAACTCAACATTCATATCCATTGAAATTCATTTCTAAACAAAAACATTTTTTTTTTTGGTTACGCTCATCCAAATGCTTTTCAGGATTCACAGACAGATCTGATCTCTCCGAGATCTGCGATCGGATCGACTGCAAATTCGGCCTGGAAGTAGCTTTAGTCAAGGCCCCCTGGTTGCAGTTCATGGATCCCTTAGAATTCTGCGGACCCCTGGTTAATAACCCCGACTCTAAAGGTAGACTGCACAATTGTGAAGATGAAGAAATAATGTGTTTGAACTGATTTATGTTCGAATATATTCCCACTTCAAAAGTTAGTTTTCACGATAACGATTGATTTATATGAAATATATGGCAATATAATTGAAAAATTTTTGTTCCAGAAGAATGGAAACATTCATTTCAATAAACTTTGAATGGGTGTATCGAGAAAAGTTCACAAAATTTGGTTATAAATTGCAGCTACAAAATTAGTTCTAGCTCGATTTGTTATCTGTTGCGTCCATGTATCATATGGTTTTTTCACACTAGTAAATGTTTTGACATCAGAGATAATTCTTGCTCAGATTCTGAACAGTTAGATTATTAGTGCTTATGTACATATGATCAATTCTCTTTTATTTTACTACGAGGAATACTATCCATATACAAAATGAAAAATATTCAAAAATTTTTCTTTCACTGGACTCTGTTTATTTTAATATAGATAAATACTATGAAAATTTTTTGATTCCTTATACCCCTAAAAATTACAAAAGTACACAATTACTAATTCTAATTATTCGAAGTTTAATCCATTTGGTTTCGAAGTAATACATTAATATTTTCTGGTTAAAATGTTATCTAGAAATTTATTTATTCAGGATGTTTCTGCATATTTTTGTATCCGTGTTTTTTCAATTGATCGCAAAATAAACATGAAAAAGATTTTTTTTCTGATTATTATGATTTTGAACTTCCACTTCTTGAATTATTTTAGTATACAATGTTCCTCAATGATGACAAAACACTTTTAAACAAAAATCTTCAAAGACAAAAATGCTACAAAAATTCGAAATGGAATACAAAAAAGTTGAAATATATCCTGCGATGGAAACAATTATTATGGGTTGTGTGGATTTGTCTAATTTTTGATTGTAAGCACTTGAGTTTTAACACGAATTTATTTGCTTATATGATACAAATGCAGGTTATGAAAATTTGAGGTTATAACTGTACTTTTAGAGTACTCCATATAACACGGGATAGCTCAAACTCTTGATCAGTTTAACGGCAGCTTCCGACAATCATATGTGCTGTAAAATTGCTCCTAATATTTTATGATTCACTCTATCAAAGGCCTTGGAGTAATCTAAAAGCACCAGAATACAATTCTCGCCTGATTCTATATCAGACTAATAAAGTCCACTACATCAATAACTGTAACCCGTCCGGTTCTAGTTAATTACTCTATGTTTCCATAGGTTTCAGTACAAGCTTATGTTTCCAGAATGACCAATCATCTATCATATTTATTCACAGACGATTTTCGAGAGCAAAATGAAAGGAGAGAAACATATTAAACCGCACAAACATGCTTCAGGGTTTCATCAAATTTTTGGTTAAACCTCAAATTCAGTCCAACCCTTTTGCGCCAAATGGTAATTTCCCGGTAGCTATATGGAAATATGAGAGCGCAATCCTGTACGATCCGACAAATGCAGAAGAAATTATGCGATGCCGATTCTAAAACACATTTACACATTAAAATTTACGTGAATTGTAGCACTTTCGGGCCTTAATCTTCCAAATATGAATTGGAAGTCGACATCTAGTTTCGCTTGGAAATTAACAAGTTTCCTCGTGCAGAACTGTATTCAATTTGGTTTTAATGTGGAAAGTTCGAGAGTTTACCTCCACGGACATAAACGTATGCCAAATCTCCGTCCGTTTGTTGGCTGCAATGGAGAATATGGACCGGACGAAATTGCCTCGGTACCCTGTGGAGACTTGAAACATTCATCTATGCAGTCGAGTTGAAAAAGTTATGGCCTTGTTTTGCGCAGTGACACTGGAATGCAGGGTGAATTTATGGGAATGAAGGATTTGTGTGATCGCGTTCGAGTAATATATTTATAGCTTTCTTAACATAGAAAATATAAGATTATTGTAAATCGACTGTCCGCAAAATTGCTCTATTATTACAGTTATCCTGATTTGCAGTTATGTCATATTTAGGTAGAATTGATTGGACAGTGAACATTTCGAATTCATTGTTATAAATTCATTTATGTTTTGAAACCGATGAGTAGTGTTGCGAACCATTTTTGTTCATTGTTGTATTCTCTGAATTCGGGTCGATTCAAAGTTATTAACGGTCTTTCTCTACCGATGAAAATATGAATACTTTCACAAAATTGTATTGTTTGACCATAAGAAATGATATCGGTTTCAATAGAGCAGTAAAAATGGGGACAAAATCCTTATCGATAAGGAACAACAGGTTTTCGGGAAATAATAATAATAAAGGCCTTTATTCAATCAATATCATTTCAGTAAATCACATTATTATATACATAATGAAAGGGCGAGATCCAGTGCATTAAGAAAGTTCACTGTTCAATCTAACCCAGAATTCATTGAAAAAAAAATAAACAAAAAATTCAAGCTCGATTAACAGAATTAAGTATCAGAAATAAATACAAAGTTCATTGATATGCTATCATTACCCTGGTAATCAAATCATAATAAAAAAAAAGTATTCTTTAATTCACCTCGACAACAGTTCCACCTGTTGATTCATAAGCTGTCCATACAACAAGGTTCTAACACGACCCATATCAGTCACTCTCTTGACATCCACAGAAATGCTATTGATGCATGATGTGATAAAATATGAAAATGACCGTCGAAAAAACTGAGTTACATATAGGGGTGGAGTTAGTGTACCCCTAAAAAGGATATTCGAATTATGGACATCAGAACGGTAAGTGATCTTGTTGTAAAGATAAGGCGGGGTCTTGGAGTTCATAATTTTCATGAATAATATGGCCGAGTGGAGAAATCTCCTATTTTCCATGTTGAGCCAATTTACATCCCGCAAAGTATGGCTTATTCTATCGAATTTTTTATACCAAAAATTAGGCGTAGACAAGAGTTCTGAAGGTTTTGGACGCGACGCTTATCCGTAAAATTAAGGCAGGGACCATAAACCGAGTTAGCATAGTTCATATGAGAAAGAACAAGAGACTCACATAGCATTACTTTTACCTTTCTCGACAAAAATTCTATGTGCCCATAAATAATTTTCAGCATACCATAAGCCTTCCGCAAACAAAAAGAAATATGTTCTGTGAATCGCATTTCGCAATCTAACCAAACACCCAAATCTCTAACTTTATCGCACAACTCAACTCTTTCAGGTCCAATAGCAATAGGGTAATCACAATCGAGAAACCTCTTTCTCTCATTTCTTTTTCCAAAGAAGATAGCAACTGTTTTGTTGGTATTGAGCTGCAAGCAGTGCTTCGTGACTACCTCATGAATGATACTCAAATCCAGATTTAATGCTGTAATAGCTTGGACACTTTCATCCGGGTAGAAAGAGATATATAACTGACTGTCATCCGCATAAATATGCATTAAACTAGATATTATAAACTTTATGAATAGCGAAATATACATGATAAAAAGCAGTGGTCCCAATATGGAACCCTGCGGTACACCTTCGCATATTTCTAAAAAGGATGACACTCTACCACCATGAAAAACCGCCTGAAACCGATTCACCAAATAAGAGGAAAAAAGCCTAACCGAGTCCTCAGAAAAACCAAGATGTACTAAAATTGCGTCGAACATTTTGTGATTGAGGCTGTCAAAAGCTTTAGAGTAATCTAAGAGTGTCAACAAAGTCAACTTACCCTGATCTGTAGCCCTTATTATATCGTCAGTTATATGTAACAATGCAGTTGTACAACTGTGATTCACTCTAAATCCTGACTGTGTAGGTGGAATTATTTTGTTCTGATCCAAGTGTGACCAAACTTGTTTGCTAATGATTTTTTCCAAAATTTTTGACAAGGTAGGCAAAATACTTATCGGTCGTAAAACATTCAGGTCCTTAGGATTAATGACCTTCGGCACGGGAATAACGAGGGCCTTCTTCCATTGACTCGGAAAAATAGAATTCCGCAAGCAAAAATTCAAAACATGTGTGATATGGGGCAGTATGTGAGGAACAAACAAATGCAGGGTGAGTATGTTGACGCCATCATGACCAGTAGCTTTACTACCTATAGACCTTATAATTTCCAATACCTCAATCTCGCCAACTGTTTTAAAATTAAAGTTACTAGATGCGATGCAATTATCTCGATTAGAATAAAAAGCTAACAAGTCACCATCAGGAGACAGATCAGGTACAGAATTCAAAAAATGACGATTCATACTATCGATATCATTAAACTCAGAGGGCAATACTATATTTTTACTTTTGATGAAACCGATTCTCTTCAGATGGGCCCAAGAAGTTTTTAGATTATTAGAGTCATTAATATATTTAGTGTAGTGATTTTTCTTTTTCTTTTTAACAGCGGCTGTGATAGAATTTCTGAGTTGTTTATAAGTATTCCAAACATCGATCCGCCTAGTCTTTTTGAACTCAGAGAAGACCTTGTTTCTCATCTTAATCATATCCCTCAGGGTGTCAGTTAACCATGGCGCATATTTTTGCGAAATTTTATATGTTCTGTACGGGGCATGCAGATCTAATAGAGTGATGATATTCGAGGTAAGAAAATCTACCTTCTCATCAACCGTTGCCCTGTCATAAATGTTATTCCACGGAATGGACATTACATCATATTTGAATTAGGCATAATTTAGATTTTTGAAATCTCTAGAAGTTCTAAAGACCAGACTTGTCCTCTGAACTCGAAAATCAACAGTGCAATGAACAAGGTCGTGATCACTCACCTGCGGCACAGGCGACACCCCAGAAACCTTCACCAATTCGACATCAGACACAAGGCTATTTTCAACATGTATTTTTTGGTGGCATCCATTGAGCAAAAGCACAATTATTTCATGCAATAAAATAATGAAAGATGCAAAGTGACTTCACAGTTGAATAAAGGTTGAATACCAAAAAAATAGATAAATAAATAAATTTTGACTGAAATAAAAGCTTAAGGAGATAACATGAAATCAGGGCAATGAGCAAAATCAAAAATAATAAATATTGAAAAAAAAGTTAAGGAGTATTCACAAATATTTGTTTCAGTAGAATGTGTCAAGTTGTTTGAAGTGAACACTCGTTGATAACAAAATATCAGTATTAAATTATCCCAAGAAAAATCTAAAACAACAAACAAGTTTCAGGATGAGCAAAATCAACAATGATCAAAAACAGAACAGTCTATGTGTGAATTAACAGAACTTAATATGTATACAATACAAAATTAGAAACTGATATTTAGGTAGTATTTTAAAACACTATAAACTAGAATTTATCAGAGCTGAAACTATTCAATATAAAAGAAACAAAAAATCAACAAGTTATCAAAGAGAAAAAAAAACACCAAATAAGGCTGAGCAAATACCTATATAAATATATACGCAAGGAAAAAGCAACAACGCTCCGCATCACAATGAGACAAAGTTTCCCTTTGGACTTACATGTTATTCAGATCCGTTTCATTCAGAATTTGTCTCTTATTATTGTCACATATAACATGTATAATACCTCTTGATGTCCAACATGAAGTAGATCCAAATTTAGCACGGACTTTCTTGAACAAAATCAATTTTCGGGAAACTAACTTTTCACTGATCACTACACCAGAACCCTTGAAATGTCGTTTGTTATTGTAAACAATGTCACGTTTCCAGCGATGAATGAACTGGACGGAAACAGGTTGGCAAATCCTTTGTTGACCACTTTTTCTTCCAATACGGTAGCACATGTGTAAATCATTGGTTGTCAACTTATCATCAGAGTTCTTAATCATTTTACCGTTAACAACTTCACAGATCTTTTTGTACAAATTTTCATCATCTTCCTCTTTTAAACCATGAATAATTAGTTGACTGTTGAAAACCTCCTGCCTGTCATCTTCCATTTGTGATTGTATATTATCAATGTCATCTTTCAAAGTATTTAGTTTCCTCATAATATCATTTATACATTCCGGAGTAGCATTAGGCTCACCTAGGTTTGAAATTTTAAGCATTTTGGTGACCTCATTTCTAAGTTCACATAATTCAGTCTGTAGAGCCTCCTCAATTCTGTCAACGCGGGAATTTAATTCAACGGGATCACTTTTTTGCACTCTAGCACTCCTTGTCGACATTTTTAACTTCACAATTTAGAATCGTGGATTACGTAGAGATTTAATATATTAATTATAATACTGATTTCAGTGAAATTAGAATATGTATATTTGGGAATGCGGAGCTAACCATATCAACTACGTACACATCGACGGATGTTCAATGAAATCATAAGATAACTCTTGTCGGTCGATGGAATTCATAGATTTTACTTGGGTATTATTATCTCGTCCGGTTGTTCAATATAGCTTTTAAGACCCTGCACAATTAGTATATTTAACTTTATGTAAGGTTTTTCTACCTTTCAACTTTTCTCAAAGTCTGTATCCTAGACCACATTCACGTCATGATCTAACCAGAAATCGGCAACTTACCACATTTAATAGTTCCCACCTTTCAAATAAAGGAAGGTCCCAGTCAGTATGTCTTTAAACCATTGCATACTATTGTATCATCATTACTCATTCAACTCAAATTGTATCACTGTGTTTGTGTACAATTGATTTCGGTCTTGTTGCCTCAGGTAGAGAAATAAGAAAATGTACACATTTTTCTGTAGGAAATTGTTCAGATTTGCAACCTTTTCCTTTCACCGATTGACTATCTATGCAGATTATCGGGACAACGTTCTTCAATATACAGTCTACTAAATATTTCAGAATCAAGCAGAATAATTCTACACATTTCAATTTCAAAAAATTCTCCACAAATTAAAAAAAAACACTAAACACTATATCTTTTTAGTAAACATAGAGAACTAACAAACATCGTAAAACATCAATAGAAATAAAGAGAATCCGAAGAAAATGTAAAATATTGTCCGAAATTACCTATCAAATTTCAATTAATACCGACAGCTGTTTCATGCGGACCTTATGAATAACAAATTCCAAAAATGCCCAACATAAACTTGGAAAATTCCTGTAAGATCATCTCTTTAAAAATCTTTTTGGATAGTAAGCGTAACACTTTTCCTTAACTGATCCTCACAAAAAATGGTGAAACGGAGTCAAATAACAGCTTCGTCGGTAAAGATGATTTTTCCGGGAAAATGTTCATCTACGAATCGGATAGTCTTCATTTTTTGTACTGTTTGAAGTTTGTAAGCCTTCATACCGAGATCTTTATGAGAAATTATTCTTAGACAAGTGCAAGAAAGGTTCAGTTCTTGAGTACGATAACAAGTCGATATTGATGCATATTCGGCTAAATTCTGGGCTACACCAGCAATATTTTCAAGAGTGTTCACGCGACGAGAATGTAAACGGGTTGTTTCATCAAATAACGTTCCAGTTTTCACTAAAAAATTGATCCACAAATTGCTATAGGGGTATTTCATTTCTATTCAATTTTCCACGTGAATTTCTGACAGTTAGAATAGAAGACTAACCCGTTTGGAATTGATTTTTTTGACATTCTCAATTTTGTTCAAGTTAACTCCAGCCATTTCGTTAATATCTAATGTTATACTAACTTTCGGTCGAAATACGGGTGACATAGGTGTTGCCAGACTCGAAATAACCACTACTTCAAAATTCAAACTCTAGATGACACACTCTTCAAATTAATTTGGACAAATATTTTTCATCTGATAGTCAAACGCAATTAAAAGCTAGACGAAATGATGGCTCTCTTATATGAGCACGTTAAATAAGAATATGATACAGGCAAATCAAAAATCTACAGCTTTATATTTATTTTTCAACATGGCGAAAAGGACGAACGTCAAGGAATCAGTTTTTGTGCGCTTGTTCAACACTTCATTACGCCCGAAAATTCAATCTGAATTAATTCTTAAGGAAGCCATTTTTAATAAATAAAAACGAAGACTTCTTTGTTCTATCATTCGAAAGTCAAATTAACGTGATTTTGAGCCTTTATCAAATAATTCTGCTGAGGAACCGAAAATATCATGAAGATGAAAAATACTAGATTGAAATGCACAATCATTCGCCCTCCGATCTGCATCGTCACATATTGGCAGGAAAAGTCGAGACAGAATATATCGAACAAAACTTCATATACTTTTCATACTTTTTGAGGGAATCAGATAGAAATTTTTTTCAAAATGTCGTAACTTATTTGCACGAAGCTAGGCTTGAGCCTTCTTGTCGTTTTTCCATCTAAATACTTAATTTGAACTCGATCAGATTTATGCAATACTTTTGAGAATACTTGAAAATAAAATTCCAAATGAAAATAACCCAGGAAGCTTTAGACCGATTCGGTCTTATTTTTGAATATAACTGTAAATTCAGACACCCTAGATTTCAAATGTCTAGGTTTCCTCGTTCAGAAATCAGCATTTTTACCCCCAGTCATCCACCCTAAAGTTTGATCCACACGAAGTTCGGCAAAAATTTTTGAATCGTTTTTATACACCTGAATGCCAGATTTCATTTGAATGAGATCAGTAGTTACAGAACTTGGGAAAAATAAAAAAAGCTTCAAGTAAATGCGAAAGGATTGCATCGATTTTGCCTTTTAACGAACTCAACCGAGATATTTAGGCCCTTAACCTAGCCGGTAAGTTTCAAGACTCTACCCCTTTTTTGTCGAAAGCTCGTATTTCAAACGGACTAATCGGTCGGATAGAATTATTTTCGACCTTGTATTCTTGACAGTGAATCCTACCTAATTGCTTGAGACCATTTTCGCTATTCTCTAGAACAAGCGTTCAAAAAGGGCAATTCCTTATATTTCGCCTTTTCAAGAGGAACTTATGCACCACTGTTCATTGTACTGTATCTCATTGGTTGGTTATGTTCTTATTGCGTTTGTTCCGATTCCGTGCTTCCCCGAATAACTCGATATTTCCGATTCAATAGTTCTTTTATATTGTAGCTAGTTCGGCTGAAAGGAACAACCGCTCTATAGAAAGTGGATCTCGCACCTGAATAGACAGCTATTAATTTTCTATAGAGAATGGGGCAAATTAACACATGTGTTTCAATAGCAAACTCATTGGCTAAATATGTGGATGAAATCAACAAAGAAGAGGAAATTAACAGCGATTTTCACTAGCTTATAAAATGATCCTATACTCGTGTGATACATACATACCAAAACAAATATTATTCTCATCAGATATAGTGAAAACTCTAAGGAAGCTCAATTTTAATTTGTAGGGTTAAAGTTTCAAGAGTGAAACCTTCTGGCCCAGAAACTTCAGTTTATTTTAAAATTAAAGTTTGATATTGTTTTAAATTCATTTATATGTGATTGAATTAAATGAAATGTATGTTTTAAAATTGAAAACCAGAATATTTTATTTTACATTTAATCTAATGATTCAATTTGTGACTATAAAATAACCGAAAGCTATGTTTTTTATGATTATTATATGAATTCATAATTTAAATTGTTCTGTCTTGCTAATTGAATGATGGTTAAAACTGGTGAAACCTTCTGGCGTAGAAACTGCAGTTTATTTTAAAATTAAAGTTTGATATTGTTTTATTTTCATTTATATGTGATTCAATTAAATGAAATTTGTGTTTTAAAATTGAAAACCAGAATATTTTATTTTACCTTTAATTTAATGATTCAATTTATGACTATGAAATAACCGAAAGCTATGTTTTTCATGATTCTTATATGAATTTATAGTTTGAATTGTTCTGTCTTGCTAATTGAATGCTGGTTAAAACTAACTTTTACTTTGATTCTGGTTCGTCTCCTATGAATTGAACGAATAATAATATTTTACCGGTTGACTGTTATTTTCCTTCCACCCTACTTCAGGTCACTGGCCAGCTCCTTTTGAGTCTTCTACAGTTCAAAGTTTGAATTAGTGGATGAAGTATGTTGTTTACATGAGCCTCAAGATTGATGTGGGGTTTTTTACTTTTTTCTTTAACGACATCCTTCACATACGCAATTTTGGTCTTCATTTAGAGTTATATTTGTTGCGTACCAAGGAGCATTGGTTATCTCAAAATTTTTAATTCGCTTCTTTGTATTATAGCTATATTCGATTTAATTGAACATCCCCAGAGCTCAATTCCATAAACCCTTATGGGTTTTATGACTGTTTTGTATGAAAGAATTTTGTTTTCTAGTGAGAGCTTGGATTTCCTACCTATAAGCCAGTTGAGTTCTTTCATTTTGAAGTCTATTTGTTTCTTTTTTTTTAACAATATGTTACTCCCAAGTTAATTCATTTTCTGGATGTATTCTCAAATATTTGGTGGACGGGGAATCTGATATTCTGATATTATTCATGTATATGAGGGGACACTGCTGTTCACGAAGGATGCTTCATTCTCCACTTATGAAGCTACTTTTCTATTTAATGTAAATGACACAGTAATTTGTTGGATGCCTCTTCATGGTCTTCATCGATTGTTGTATCATCTGCAAAAGTTTCCATTATAGTATTTACACTTATGTGGAGGTCTGCTGTGTAAAATATATATATATATATATATATATATATATATATATATATATATATATATATATAGTAGAGGCCCAAGAACGCTTCCTTGGAGCACTCCGGATTGTATTGGATGCTTATCCGAGACCTTATCATCCACACGTTCTATGAATGTCCTTTTAGTAAGGTAGGATCTCATTAACCTAAAGAAAAATACTGGCAAACATTTCTTAACTTTATAAAGAAGGCCAGGACGCCAGACTTTATCAAAGGCTTGACTTACATCTAGGAAAACAAATGTGCAGTACTTTTTGTAATCCAGGGCTTTATTTATCTTATGGCTTATTCTATGAGTCTGTTGTATAGTGGAGTGATTCGTTCTAAATCTGAACTGATGTTGAGGTATCCATTCATCTGTGTATAGATCAGCTTTTAGTCTTGAAAGCAAGAGTTTTTCAAGAATGTTTTATGAAACAGGCAAAAGGCTAATTGGTCGATATGAGGTTACATCTTTTGGGTTTTTACCTGGTTTTAAAATGAGATTTATTTCAGCAATTTTCCGTTGTTCTGGCCAATAACTTTGCTTCAATACTGCATTGAATATTTATTTCATTATCAATACGCCCTTCTGTAGAATTTCTTTAATAATTTTAGGTGTTATTCTGTCCACTCCGGGAGATTTTCGTATATTTAGGTATTTTACTTCATTCCGATCTTCTTTTATGGTTAATTTCTTAAAGGTGTTGTGATGGAAGGAATATCTGATCTGAATATCTGATTGGTCAGTTCAATTTCGTCATTTACTACATTATCGTTGGGTTTAAATACTTGAGCTAGGTGTTCAGCAAGTGTTTGAGCTTTCTCTTTATCAGTTCTCGCCCATTGAAGAGTTGACCCATTCAAATTGTGTAAGGCAGGTATATGCATTTTTGGCTTTTTCGAATTTTTGATCGGTTTCCACACTGACTTTTTATATCTATTCAGACCAGTGACATAGCTATTGAATGAAATTTCTTTGTGTTCTCGCATTTTGGATTTTAATTGATCTGCTGTTTCATTAAGAAATTTCTTGTCTGAAGGAGAATCTGTTTGCTTCAAGAAAACTTTTTCAGGGCCTTGGAAATTTGACATCTCTTCGTCTATGAAATTTTCTCCGCATTTTGCCATCCATTTAGTTGGAACAACGTTAATTTTGTATTTCTTTCTTTATAGAATTTCGATGATTTTTTCATCGTTTTTAATTGAATTTCTACTGATTTCTTCAAAGTTCTATTGCCAGGTTCGTACAAATATGTTTTTTCAACCTAATAGCTCTTCTTCGACTGACATTCATGCTTATTTTCTTGGTCAGATAATTTTTCCTGACTCTGTTTGACAAATTTTATTTTCCAAATCGCATTTCCGTTTCTTTCAAGAAATTGCATATTAATTTCGGATAATTACATCTGAAAATTATCACATATATTCGGCTTCAATCCTTGTATATGAACGGCTATGATTTGAACACCAGTTCCTGTCAACACAACACATTTTTTTAAACCTTCGAATAATTTGTTTTGTTAACATTTTCTGATGCCACTGAAATTTTTTTCAAATTCTTGTATGGATTCAGCGTTTTGAATTCCATCAATATCATTGATTTCACAAATAATGATACCGAAAACGAATTGCTAACCTCAGTGGATAAAGATGATACACAAACTCAGCAACATCTAGCGAATCAATTCAATATGATGCAGAAAGGCGTATCTACTTGTTTGAAAGCAATGGAAAGTTACAGAAATGTAAAAATAGTTTCCGCATAAACTGAATGAAGGGTAACAAGAAAATCGAAAATCGACTTGTGAAATGCTGCGCGACAGACACGAGGAAAAGTTATTTCTCATGCGAATTGTGACAGGTAATGAAAAATGGATATATTTTGATAATCTTGAACGCCATAAATAATGCGTGAATCTTGGGATAACATCGACATCCAATTCAAGACCAAATAGCTCCAGAAGAAGACAGTGCTCTGTGTTTGGTGGGATCAGAAGGGTGTAATCTATTACAAGCTACCAAAACCTGATGAAATTATCGACACTAATCGCTACCAACAGAAAATGAATGATTTGAATAGAGCATTTCGTAAAAAACGAATTTAATATGGAAACAGCACAAACGAAAAGACCATGATGTTGCTCCATTACATAAAACAGCAAGGGTCAACACGATCAACAATGTCCAGTTAGGGGAACTACCGCATGAGGCTTATACCTCAGACTGATCTTCATCTGATTACATGGAACACGCTTCCGCTGAACAATGTTTAATTCATAGGAAAATTTACAAAAAGGTCTCGATAACTGATTCCTGAAAATAAAACTGTTTTCATTGCGTGGCAGTTATTAACTGTGGAGAGAAGTGGAAAAATAAAAATTCGGGTTTCATATTCTACACTTGGGCCTAGTTTTCCTACAATTATTGTAATAATCAAAAAATTTTACATGCAGACTCTATTTAGAGTCTGTTGAAATTTTCGAATTACTTCATAATACAAAATACTTGAATATAAGTACCGATAGATAGAGCCTTGGGCTAGGAACCGAAAAGTCCCGGGTTCCAGTCCGGCTCAAGTAGGAAAGAATCGCTGTAGATGGACGGGTACCTGCCTCCATTTCACAGGTGGGTCGAAAATTACAGTGCTGTGACCTAAAGTAGCGTAAGGACGCTGTAACAAAGCCTAACCAGAACACAACTGGATTTCTAAATCGTACAAGCTGTGAAAGCTCCGGAGGGATCTTCACGGAAGATTTAGGAGTATCAGTATGATATATTAATCATATTGGGCTGAAAACCGAAACTTACCGTTTTTAAGGCCTTTCAAATAGAAAAGAAATTTTCTAGTTTTCGACCACCATTTCACTGTTGGTTCGAAAATCAACAGAGTGTTGCGCTTTAATTTCGCCATTGAAATACAAGCATTTCGGAATATTGACGTACAGATCCGTCTGTGGTACAGTTTGTCAAGTATTAATTGCAGACCTCCCTCCTTATGCTAGAATCACTAATTTGCACAAATTTACAACGTACTTGTGTTTTATTCACGGGATAACGTCTATTTTGAACAATTTTGGTTGAGTCTTAATGATGAAATGAGTTAGTGGAGTTGAACGAATTATAGCGAACAACTTCTTCGCTCCTCGTCCAGAAACCTGCCTTGCTCTGTCGTAACTTGACCGGCGTACCAATGGAGGACCCGACCAGTCAAAAGATTCGTGACTAACCGTCCCCGCCAGGTTGAAATAGAGCAAGGCACAGCGTTTGACAATAAGCGTTCCAAGCGGACCGCATGGTCACCGGCGTCACAGACAGAGCCTGCGCATCACTCCTGTCTAACGAGTTTCAGATGCGCAGGCTCGGAAACGAAACGCCGTCTCCCTAACAAAGAGTTGGAAGCTCCCTCGCAACACCACATTTCACCCGAAAGCTTCATTGGTGACCCTGACGTGATAGAGAGGGTTTGCTCTAAGAGCGAACCAACCCATTCATTAGGTGGCCCTTATTGTCCCCTATCCATATTTCTGAGACAGCCTTTCCTTTCGTTCCACAGATCCCCGGTGGAGATGGCACGGCGACCAGCCCAGCGGCGGACTGTCTCCTTGCCTGCACCCAATGCTCTATTACGTGACCCTTATCGACGCTCACTGGAGGGGGAGTGTGTAGCGAACAACTTCTTCCCTTCTCGTCCAAAAGCTTGCCTTGCTCTTGCAAATAGAGCAAGGTACAGCGTTTGACGATCAGCGTTCCAAAGCGGAGCGCATGGTCACCGGCGTTACAGGCAGAGCCTGCACATCACGCCTGTCTGACAAGTTTCGGATGCGCATGCTCGGAAACGAAACGCCGTCTTCCTAACTAAGTGGTGGAAGCTTTCTCGCAACAGCATATTTCACCCGAGAGCTTCAGATTTTGAATTGAATTGCCGCACATTCTTTCGGAAAATATAATCAATTCATTTTAGATTATTGTGAAGATTGTTTATATCTGGAAATAATAATTGGCGCCATCGATTTTGATTTTGGAGTTATATAGGACCAATAAAGTCGATATTTTCGGACGAACCAGAAGGCCATCTTCTCTACCTTTCGTACAGTATATTTTTGACTTTGAAAATCTACATATATTAAACAACTTTCTAATAATTGATTAAATTCAGAAATTGGAAACTGGCAACCGGTTGACGTGCGTTGAATAAAAGGATTTAAAATTTCAAGTTACTTGTACCCCTATCAGCGAGGAGCAATGATCTGAACGAACCCCCTGTTCAGGAGTACATCATCAGCATTTTGGATTCATATAATTCAGACTATATTCGAGGTTTGATTACTTTTGATATCAAGGTCAGTGTGTTTTCCATTTTAAACCAGTATACGGAAGGATAAATAACAGCTGTCGGATAATTTATTTAGTTCTGGATTATTGTACAGATTTATGTGAACAGATATCTGGGATCTTATTTTTTTTTTGTTATTATTATTATTTACTCATTGCATATTTTTGATGGATCATCCATTCAAATAAATTAAATACCATGTTGTATTGTCGACATTGATAGCGATACTGAACGTACTCGTAAAAGCACACATTCATTTCATATCCCCTTTTAATGAGCATACAGTTTATATTATTTCAATGACTCATTTGCGGTTACATTTCCTTCTATAAATGCTAAATCTCCCACATCCTGAGTTAAGTATATCACCCTGACATCCTGCTTAAAGAAGGTGGCGCCCATTTATAACGAGCTAGCCGGCGATACTGTAAATCTGAATATGTGACAAGTGCTGTGACTTAAAGTGGCGCAATAACACATCCTAACCAGAAAACAACTGAACTCATAACTCGCTCAAGCTGAAAAAGCTTCTGACTAATCTTCACAGAAGATCTAGGAGTATCAGAATATCATATCATATGAATGACCATACCAAACTATGTCAATCCAAAATATTCAGTGTATTGGAATAACTTCTTTACTGTGCTGTCATTTTATCACACTGACCTTTCTGCTGCAATTCTTTGTACCTGATAGCATAATAATCTATGTCTAATTTTGAGTAATTAGTTGTCTGGATACGTAATACCCTGAAACTGCGTTCACAGAAATGTGTCAACTTTTGAACATTTTGGTACTAACACATTTTCGCTCTTTAAACTTGTTGTAATTATTTTGTTTCATTTCAAATTGAAAGAATTAAGCATCAGATTCTATGAAATATGTACAAATGGGAGAATGTTTTAATTCATACTGAAAACGAATCTCTCCAAAACGCCATTATTAAAAAGACTTTCTGTTGAAAAAACTCTTTCATTCGCCTACAAGTTAAATAGATCTGAAAAAAGAAATCGATTTGCCCGCTTAGATAGAAATTTGCAATACCCTATCAGGAAGAGTTTGGAAGTAAGCCTAACTTCAGCAATCAAATATTTGAAGTCTAATTTCCCCCCCACAAAAAACAATTTCATTCAAGGAGCAGCAAACCAGTCTTTCTCACAGTTAAGAAGTTTCCTGATCTCCACAAGACGAGGAAGGGAGGTTTTTAATCGGCCTCTGTTGAGTTTTTTCATTGTCCGTACTCACATAAATCAATGTTCGCGTTAATTAATCTAGGAAGTAAACGTTCATTTCACCGAAATTAAAATTTTGAATTATGAAGCTTATTCTCGTTCTAAAGCGTAAGTTATTATATGATCTCCCGAGAATACGGTGGATGTTCGGGCCGTTTCCGGTTCGCCATGATGGCTGCCAGGTGATTTATATCGGGATAATGAATTATTATTTTATCTCACCTGAGCAGGTAGCGGCGATTACGTTTAAATTGAGAAATCATAAAAAATCTTGATTCAAGAGGATATCCGTTATAAAGTATTTCTTAAAATGAACGAAGGGTTTAAAACATAAGAGCATTTTCGAAAAGATCAAAATTAATAAACTGGACGTCATTTGTTTTCGACAGATTTTGACAATATACCTATAATGACAGAATTCTCGTATGACACTTTTCTGATGCGAAAAGGCGATACTGCCACGCCGAAGTCCACTTCTTCCTTTTACATCTAACTTTAGCCTGTAGATGGAGGCGCACTTGTTATCAAAAATTTCAAAATGTCACTTAATAGTTTCTTACATAATAATAAGCAAATTATGGTTACCACATG
Organism: Megalocaria dilatata; assembly: GCA_034642435.1. Classification (NCBI taxonomy): domain Eukaryota; kingdom Metazoa; phylum Arthropoda; class Insecta; order Coleoptera; family Coccinellidae; genus Megalocaria; species Megalocaria dilatata. The sequence goes on along the minus strand of CM067855.1, from coordinate 68,358,371 downwards.
ACACTGATGATATGATTTTCTTTTCAGTGAAACGCGTCTGTGATGGCGGTTCATTGACTATGCCACAATTTGAATACGTTGCATGACGAAACGGAATTCGTTAATCAGATGTTAGTTTCTCTTTAAGATAGCATCAAAATACTTTATGCCCAGACTTCTGGCAGTTACACATATACTCTCGATAATTCGAAGTTGAAGGAATCTTTTAAAAACTTCGGATTATCGAGATATTCGAAATAACGGAAGGTAACTGGTATCAGTGGGAGAAATTAAGTAAGTACGTTGCAATATCGAAAGAATATATTTTGTTTAAACTGCATTTATAAAAATATGTGAAATATTGACATCCTAAAAAAAGTAACAGAAAATGAAGAGGTATGTGTAAAATAAAGAAAATACAATGAAAAAGGAAATGCCAACGTTACTACAATTTTAACAATAAAATTTTTTTCTAGACAGATCTTCTTGTTAGATAGACTATTGAAAAAGTTTGTTATTTTTGTTTGCTTCAGAGCTGATGATTGCATATGATCAATTGTTTTCTCAAGCTTGAATAGTGCTTGAAAGAGGTCTCACCAATGTCAAACTGAAGGCATAATTTTTGTAGTTGTTCGAATGAAGCTCTCACCGCTTTTAATGTCACTGCTTGCAGTGCATCCGAATTATCTTTGTCGTCGTTATCTTTTATCTCTTCGTGGTTTTCGTCCATACCAAATGGAATTTCTTCATCGATAAGAGGTCCCTAAACTGCAATCGACACGCACAAACTCGACCAAATCAACTTCATTTTCTTCGACATCATGGAAAACATCGTCGATAATATGTACTGATACAGCTTCCTCCATCTTTTTGTTTTTCCAAACTCTGAAACCTGATTTTCGAAAGAGTTAAATGTTGTACTTTTGACAACAGCACTCCAAGCCTGCGTTTCGTTAATCAGATGTTAGTTTCTCTTTAAGATAGCATCAAAATACTTTATGCCCAGACTTCTGGCAGTTACACATATACTCTCGATAATTCGAAGTTGAAGGAATATTTTAAAAACTTCGGATTATCGAGATATTCGAAATAACGGGAGGTAACTGGTATCAGTGGGAGAAATTAAGTAAGTACGTTGCAATATCGAAAAAATATATTTTGTTTAAACTACATTTATAAAAATATGTGAAATATTGACATCCTAAAAAAAGTAACAGAAAATGAAGAGGTATGTGTAAAATAAAGAAAATACAATGAAAAAGGAAATGCCAACGTTATTACAATTTTAACAATAAAATTTTTTTCTAGACAGATCTTCTTGTTAGATAGACTATTGAAAAAGTTTGTTATTTTTATTTGCTTCAGAGCTGATGATTGCATATGATCAATTGTTTTCTCAAGCTTGAATAGTGCTTGAAAGAGGTCTCACCAATGTCACACTGACGGCATAATTTTTGTAGTTGTTCGAATGAAGCTCTCAACGCTTTTAATGTCACTGCTTGCAGTGCATCTGAATTATCTTTGTCGTCGTTATCTTTTATCTCTTCGTGGTTTTCGTCCATAGCAAATGGAATTTCTTCATCGATAAGAGGTCCCTTAACTGCAATCGACACGCACAAACTCGACCAGATCAACTTCATTTTCTTCGACATCATGGAAAGCATCGTCGATAATATGTACTGATACAGCTTCCTCCATCTTTTTGTTTTTCCATGCTCTGAAACCTGATTTTCGAAAGAGTTAAATGTTGTAGTTTTGACAACAGCACTCCAAGCCTTCGTTTCGTTAATCAGATGTTAGTTTCTCTTTAAGATAGCATCAAAATACTTTATGCCCAGACTTCTGGCAGTTACACATATACTCTCGATAATTCGAAGTTGAAGGAATCTTTTAAAAACTTCGGATTATCGAGATATTCGAAATAACGGGAGGTAACTAGTATCAGTGGGAGAAATTAAGTAAGTACGTTGCAATATCGAAAGAATATATTTTGTTTAAACTACATTTATAAAAATATGTGAAATATTGACTTCCTAAAAAAAGTAACAGAAAATGAAGAGGTATGTGTAAAATAAAGAAAATACAATGAAAAAGGAAATTCCAACGTTACTACAATTTTAACAATAAAATTTTTTTCTAGACAGATCTTCTTGTTAGATAGACTATTGAAAAAGTTTGTTATTTTTGTTTGCTTCAGAGCTGATGATTGCATATGATCAATTGTTTTCTCAAGCTTGAATAGTGCTTGAAAGAGGTCTCACCAATGTCAAACTGAAGGCATAATTTTTGTAGTTGTTCGAATGAAGCTCTCACCGCTTTTAATGTCACTGCTTGCAGTGCATCCGAATTATCTTTGTCGTCGTTATCTTTTATCTCTTCGTGGTTTTCGTCCATACCAAATGGAATTTCTTCATCGATAAGAGGTCCCTAAACTGCAATCGACACGCACAAACTCGACCAAATCAACTTCATTTTCTTCGACATCATGGAAAACATCGTCGATAATATGTACTGATACAGCTTCCTCCATCTTTTTGTTTTTCCATGCTCTGAAACCTGATTTTCGAAAGAGTTAAATGTTGTACTTTTGACAACAGCACTCCAAGCCTTCGTTTCGTTAATCAGATGTTAGTTTCTCTTTAAGATAGCATCAAAATACTTTATGCCCAGACTTCTGGCAGTTACACATATACTCTCGATAATTCGAAGTTGAAGGAATATTTTAAAAACTTCGGATTATCGAGATATTCGAAATAACGGGAGGTAACTGGTATCAGTGGGAGAAATTAAGTAAGTACGTTGCAATATCGAAAAAATATATTTTGTTTAAACTACATTTATAAAAATATGTGAAATATTGACATCCTAAAAAAAGTAACAGAAAATGAAGAGGTATGTGTAAAATAAAGAAAATACAATGAAAAAGGAAATGCCAACGTTATTACAATTTTAACAATAAAATTTTTTTCTAGACAGATCTTCTTGTTAGATAGACTATTGAAAAAGTTTGTTATTTTTATTTGCTTCAGAGTTGATGATTGCATATGATCAATTGTTTTCTCAAGCTTGAATAGTGCTTGAAAGAGGTCTCACCAATGTCACACTGAAGGCATAATTTTTGTAATTGTTCGAATGAAGCTCTCACCGCTTTTAATGTCACTGCTTGCAGTGCATCTGAATTATCTTTGTCGTCGTTATCTTTTATCTCTTCGTGGTTTTCGTCCATACCAAATGGAATTTCTTCATCGATAAGAGGTCCCTAAACTGCAATCGACACGCACAAACTCGACCAAATCAACCTCATTTTCTTCGACATCATGGAAAGCATCGTCGATAATATGTACTGATACAGCTTCCTCCATCTTTTTGTTTTTCCATGCTCTGAAACCTGATTTTCGAAAGAGTTAAATGTTGTAGTTTTGACAACAGCACTCCAAGCCTTCGTTTCGTTAATCAGATGTTAGTTTCTCTTTAAGATAGCATCAAAATACTTTATGCCCAGACTTCTGGCAGTTACACATATACTCTCGATAATTCGAAGTTGAAGGAATCTTTTAAAAACTTCGGATTATCGAGATATTCGAAATAACGGGAGGTAACTGGTATCAGTGGGAGAAATTAAGTAAGTACGTTGCAATAACGAAAGAATATATTTTGTTTGAACTACATTTATAAAAATATGTGAAATATTGACATCCTAAAAAAAATAACAGAAAATGAAGAAGTATTTGTAAAATAAAGAAAATACAATGAAAAAGGAAATGCCAACGTTACTACAATTTTAACAATAAAATTTTTTTCTAGACAGATCTTCTTGTTAGATAGACTATTGAAAAAGTTTGTTATTTTTGTTTGCTTCAGAGCTGATGATTGCATATGATCAATTGTTTTCTCAAGCTTGAATAGTGCTTGAAAGAGGTCTCACCAATGTCACACTGAAGGCATAATTTTTGTAATTGTTCGAATGAAGCTCTCACCGCTTTTAATGTCACTGCTTGCAGTGCATCTGAATTATCTTTGTCGTCGTTATCTTTTATCTCTTCGTGGTTTTCGTCCATAGCAAATGGAATTTCTTCATCGATAAGAGGTCCCTAAACTGCAATCGACACGCACAAACTCGACCAAATCAACTTCATTTTCTTAGACATCATGGAAAGCATCGTCGATAATATGTACTGATACAGCTTCTTCCATCTTTTTGTTTTTCCATGCTCTGAAACCTGATTTTCGAAAGAGTTAAATGTTGTAGTTTTGACAACAGCACTCCAAGCCTTGTCCATCTGTAGCAACGCCGTCAAAACAGTGATGTTGACAGTCTCTTCACTCTTAAGGGAACTCATTACGATTTTCACAACTTCCTTACAGTAGAATATTTTGAAGTTATGAACAATTTCTTGGTCTAGTAGTTGAAGTTTCAAAGTAGTATTTGGAGTAAAAAACTCAGTGTTTTATATATAATAAAAATAACAATGTTCCTCTATTATTACTACTCTATGTTGACCATAGATAAATAGTAGAGGATTAATTTCTTTCTCCTTATTTCATGTTGAAATTGTCAATAATCTTTTGTTGAGAATTATCAATGAAAATTGATATATTGTGAAATCAAATCTAAAAGAATATAAGTTCAATATTTCAATTTCTTTCATCGAATATATTGAAGATTTATTCAACATTTAAGCCTTTAAGATAATTAAAGAATATCAGCAAAAAAAATTAGAGCATAAATTCAAATGAGAATTATAATGACTACATTTAAACTGTGAAAATAATTACATTAGTGAAAATTAGAACAGTACGTATTGATAATTTTCTGTCAGGGTACAAGTCAAATTTTTATTCTGAGAACTTTTAAAATTAAATTAAAGTCTTATAAGGACTATATTCAATAGATGTATAAAATCAAATCTCAATAAACAACATCAAATGGAATAAATAAACCAACAAATATAAATTGTCAATTGGAATTAATGAATATAAATTTGAAAAAAACAAAATTTTGTTTCTGATCTTACAATTATGAAAACTAATTCCGTTTTAAAAATCCAAAACATAATTTAAGGATTCCTCAGAAAATATAATTTATTTGAAATATTTAATATATTCGAATAAGTTCATCCAAAAATCTCTCAAAACATGCATTATATCTTCAAAAAACAATTAGAATTCCGGTAATATCTTCATCGGTCCTAAATAATATTTAAAAAATAAAATCAACCTCCTTACAGCTTTCTGTGTTCTTTGTAAAGAACATAGAATATCTTAGATTTTAAAGTTAGCTGTTCACAGCGATGATCCCAGGACGTCTTTTAGGTGAGTTATATTTATTGTTGGTTGATTCTATTTTGTACATATGATTTAGGACCGATTAAGATATTACCGGAATTCTAATTGTTTTTATTATTTTACTGTTAATTTTTTTGAATATATTAAATGTTCCGAATCAATTCTATTTTCTGAGAAGTCCTTAAATTATGTTTTGTATTTTCGAAAAAGAATTAGTTTTCATAATGGTAAGATCAGAAACAAAATGTTGTCTCCTTCAAATATATATTTATTAATTTTAATTGACAATTTATATTTGTTGGTTTATTTATTCCATTTGATGTTTTCTATTGAGATTTAATTTTAAGATGTCTTTTAAGTGAAATTTTTTTTAAATTAAAATTGTAGGAGACTGACAGATTGAATCTGTTTTGATATTCAAATTTTGTTATATTTCTTCTATCAAGTAAAAAGCCTTTTCGTACTTCATTTTATTCTCTTAAGAACTGTTGCTCTTGAGAAATAGATAAGAATTTCAGCCTCTAAATAATTTTTCCGACTCATCACTAAGTATCACATATATTTACGAATTACACTGAGCGAAAGTTGGTATAATATTAGAAAAGTTGGAAAGTTACATTTCGAAAGTCTCAACCAACACTTCAACACTTTTGAATAAAAATAAAATAAGTGTACTACGAGTAATAAGGACATTTATGTCAATTTATATTCAATGAATGAGTATCGCGACGCGTTTCATCTACATTATGTAACTTCATCATATTCCATTCTACGAGTAATTTACGTATCACTATACTTAAGAGTGATATTAACATAATAGTTACGACCGATATCCATTTTCTTCAATTATCAAAATTAAATATTCATTTTCTTTCAGAACTTCGTAAATTTCCTCTGGTTCGCCGATCTGAAAGCTCGTAGTTGAGCACCAGATTGAATCCAACTTGAATGCAATTTCAACTTTCCGACCCTGTGGTAATCCCTAGAAATTTCTTCTGAGTCCAGAAATTGTTTCTAATTTACGTTTCATAAATGGCTATGGGTAATTTTGGATAAGAGTTTGGTGAATTTAAATTTGTGTTACGAACGACAAATCGAATTATATTTACTGGCATCATAAATTCAGACTTCAAGTTCTCCAGCTGGTTTGAAACTTATGTAGTTTTTTAATGGAAGTTATTCAATTAGATTATTCAGAGAAAAGTGCAATGACAGAAACTTCCCCGAATAACGATGTTTTGAGAACGTCCTAACATACCCTTCATATACAGGGTATTTTGCCACGTTACAAATGAAAAGAGATAACTTAAACTTAAATTTACGTTTCATAAATGGCTATGGGTAATTTTGGATAAGAGTTTGGTGAATTTAAATTTGTGTTACGAACGACAAATCGAATTATATTTACTGGCATCATAAATTCAGACTTCAAGTTCTCCAGCTGGTTTGAAACTTATGTAGTTTTTTAATGGAAGTTATTCAATTAGATTATTCAGAGAAAAGTGCAATGACAGAAACTTCCCCGAATAACGATGTTTTGAGAACGTCCTAACATACCCTTCATATACAGGGTATTTTGCCACGTTACAAATGAAAAGAGATAACTTAAATGTTCTTGTTGTTGTTCATCTGGATCTGGGGCATAGACCCTATACAAAAAAATAAAGTCCCCTAAACATGGGTCTGCAAAACGCGTAGCTGAAGAGGTTAATTTTCCTCAAGGACAAATCAATTCATAAAAATGCCTATATTAGTAACCAGGAAGTCGACCCGGAAAAAAGATCCATTCAAATAATCGCCAATATTACCAATATTATTTGTACTAGTCCTCTAAGAAATTAGTTTCTACAGGTGAGCCTGAATCCTTTTCAGTGGATATATTATCATTGTAAAAATTAATGATTGAAAGTTTTGAGAAACAGGCTACCTCAGTGGAAAGGACTTTGCAATTAATATGCAAATCATCATGCAAGAGACGTCCATCAACATAATGGATGACTTTATATTATCCGTAATTTTTTTTACTACTTCCTGGATAATTTTTTGTTTCCTTCGAAACTGCTTCTTCGATTCGTGGTAAACTGAAAGTCTATGAATTATAATAAGGAGTAAGAGTTATGGTATACAGAAAATGCTTTAAGTCGTGACAGTGCAACTTGCACCGGTATAACATTTCAAAACTCAAATACAACCAAATAGGTTTTGTTGATCATCGGAACATCCCACCATGTGATTTCTGCAAGAGAAAACCAGGGTATTCTATATCTACCGTCACCTCCAAAATAACCTAATCTAAATTTAATCAAGCATGCTTGGGGCCAATTATAAAAACCCCTGGTGCCCATAGACCACAGCCGGAAAGGCTTCAACAGCTTCGAGATCTTTTTCCACAACTTTGGCAACAAATTGAGCAGTATATTCTCAATAACGGGAAAGCAAGCATAGGTTGTCATAATACTACTACTGTATGTATTGACGAACACAATTATACATTTTTGAAATCTTCAAAATTTTGTTTTTTCGTAAAATTGTATAATTTTTCAAATAATGTATTTTTACTAGTTAGTGGTAATAATGATAATAATTTTTTTGAAATATTGCTATTTTGACCCGAAACACCCTACATATACATTTTTCAGAAGGAAATAGGGTTTTTCTGAAGAGAAAAACAAATAAATTCAATATCCTAACCTTTTGACGAACAGTTTATTTACATAAGTTAGAGTAGTCATCAAATTGAACTGATCTGTATGAATGCACGTTCTAGTATCATTAAAAAATAAACGGTCAATCAATGAGATATAAATGACTAAAGTAACAATAAACAGAAGTGAGACAATAGTTATTACTAGAAGCTTTTCTACAAAAAAAAGTGATTCCGAGGGCTATACGGTCAGGATCTCTGGGTCAAGAATGGTGTCCAAGTTGATGAGTATGTTGCCAAGTGGATCAATGACTAGACTAGGTAGGGGTAGAATTTTTCCGTAAAAAGATTCTCAAGGGATCACCGAAAAAGAAATGACCAGTTATCAGAGGCGACACGTCCTAGTTCTGTTGATTAGAAAGCTTGATTTTCAAATTTCGCAAATACGAAACTGATCGAAATCGTGGGGTTATTTCGTTATTTTTCGCTACTTTTTCAGTTTCAGTTGCACTTAATGACCGTTATTATTTAAATTTATTCAAGTATATTGTTCAATGTTTTGTGATTTGATAGACATTCTTCAGATCCTTTTCTGATATGAGCGGTATCATCTTTCACTGGACGAAACCTGGTGAGGTTTGCATCGGTTGGGTTTCACTTTGAGCATATGGAAATTTATATTCTCTGGCATACCTACTACTGGAAAAAGGTGTTTGAAACTCGAAAATAATGACGATTTTTCGTGGCTCCACATGTGTCGCGATATACATTCATTATCCATTAGTTATAATTTTTTATACTTTTCCTCGAATTCTTAGTAATGTTTTTGAATTTAGTTAGAGTCCCCCACAAGAATTTTCAATTCTTTTTTGATGAATCGTCCTCGAGCAAATTCTACCCTGTTAAAGTGCATTCCTCGAGGAAAGAATCTTCTGCTTCATTGAACGATCCCAAACATTTTTTTTCTTCTGACATTTGCGCGTTTTATTTTCCGTTCTTCAATTTGTATGTTTGACATTTTCAATGCTATAAATAATACTGAATGCCAACAGCTCAGTGGTAGAGCACAAGGCTCTTAACCGGAAGGTCGTGGGTTCGAACTCTGTTCAGGTGGAAAAGAAACTTTCTAGTTAGACGGGTGTCAGCCACCATTTCACTGTTGGGTCGAAAATTAACTGTGCTGTGACCTAAAGTGGCGCAAGATCGCAGTAACAAAGCCTTCCTAAAACACAACTGAACTCCTAATTCGCACAAGCTGAAAAAGCTTCTGAGGGATCTTCACAGAAGATCTAGGAGTATCAGGATAATAATAAGAGTATAATAAAATAATAATTCTATGAGCAATATGAGCACCGATGATTCGGTATGTGGTGCGAAATTGATTGAACGAATTACTTATAATTAGTTGGAGTTAATACTCAGCAATACAGCTTTGGTAAAACATAGATGATTGGAATTGTTTTGGCATATCTTTTACTTCACTAAATTGCGCCTTGATATTCAGGTAGTATTTAGCTTTAAATTTTTGATTGTCTCGGTCTTTACTTGACGGAAATTCATTTTCAATATAAGAAAAACAAATGTTTACTTCGGCTATTTTATTGATTTACACGACAATTGTTTCGTCATACCATGACTTCATCAGGTGAGTATTTAAACTGAGGTACACAATGGAAAACATGTCCTTAAATACACAGCTCTGGTACAAAAAATAGAGGGGTGGAAGGAGATGGTTTACAATTCATGAAAAATATTAAGTAGGGGGATCTGTTTAAATCTATCCGATCATTCAATGAAATTTGTCTTTTAATATATCTATTGATCTCTAAAGTTTCTAACAGATTTAGTTTCTGACTTTTGTTTTCAATATGTTATATTTCATAGTTCATATTAAAATTATGACCAGTCTAACAAATGGTTGGCATAAGTTGAATTCGGTTTATTATTAATATAACATTTTCATTTTCTCGTATCCTTGTTTGGAATGAACCACATATACACATGGGCAATCCCTACATGTTAACTTGTAAACTCCTGATTTTTTGTTTTTAGGAATGACGTCTTTATTATTTTTAATTAAGCTGCCTAAAGAATTAATTGTTTTAAAAGAGATGTTATATTTTTTTTTTTTACTTTAAATATCTAGCATAATTTTCAGATTTTTGGCCTATGTAAGTTAATGAAATAAATTTTGTTCCGTTTGAATTTTGAAATTTTGGATATACAATGATATTGCTTTCTTGTAATTTATTTTATCAAGTAAATTATCTACAATTAACGGATTAATATGTAATATGCTTCATTTATTAGAAGATATTTTAGATATTTTAGATATTCTGTCTGAAGTTTTATTTGACGTAATTCATTCTTGACGTCAGTTCGTCGAAAATTCTTATAGCTAGATGACTTACATTAACCTGTGATACTTTTATACAATGGTATGGTATGATGAAGTTGTTTTTGTTTCTAGTATCATAGTTGTGATTATAATTGTTTTTCAATAGTATGTCCTTATTATCGTGGATGTACATTAAACAGGTATAGGAATGGACGTCACGGTAAGAATTTTTTCTCTGGGGAATAGCTCTCTACAGTTATATCTGCTACTTACGCCACATAGTATTCTCAGTACCTGCTTCTGTTTTATGAATACTTTCTTACTTTCAGACAAATCCCCTTAGAAAATAATCCCGAAGTTAAGGACACTATGAAAGTAGCTGAAGTAAGTAATCTCGGCTGCTTCAACTCCCGCAATTTACTTTATTCTTCTAACTGCATAGGTAGCTCTTGACAACTTTGACATCATTTCATCAATGTGGATAGAAAACTTGAGCTTTGATTGCAAAAAGACACCAAGTAGTCTCATGTGATTTTCCGAAGACATCTTTGGTTCAAACAATAATCTCTGTGTTTTATCACGGTTCATCATCATTTTGTTTACGTTGAACCATACCTGGGCTTCCTTTAGTGTCTTCTTGTCTTTCTGTTTCAATTCCTGGTTATCCATCCCTTTATTCAGGAAAGAAGTGTCCTCAGCGAAGAGGACAGTTTGAATTGATTTCACATTAGCTGGCAAATCATTCATGTATATCAGAAACAAAAGGGGGCCCAACACAGAACCCTGTGGTACACCATAACTCACAGTCTCTCGAGAATAAAATCTGCCTCCCAAGCTGCATCCTGTTTGTCAGATAACTTTTCATCAGATCAAGAACCTCACCCCTGATTACACAGTATTTAAGCTTGTTTACATGCACAACGTGTAAAATACTATCAAAAGCCTTGGATAAGTCACATGCCTGTGAACTAGATTTTTGTTCCCCATCAAAAGTTTCTCCTATATTTTCAAGCACCTCCATTAGTGTTGTCTCCACTGATTTTCCCATCAAGAACCCATGCTGTTTGAACAAAATTTTGTGATGTTTGAAGAAACTCAGTAATCTATTATTTATTATTATCTCAAACAATTTTGAGAACACAGAAAGTATCGATACTGGACGACAATTTTCTGTTAATTCCATATCTCTTCTTTTATAGATGAGTACTATTTTAGCCTTTTTCAACCGATCCGGAAAGTGCCCCTCTTTTAGACATTTCAACCGATCCGGAAAGTGCCCCTCTTTTAGACATTTGGTTAGCATGCTACATAATGGTACTCCAATGCACGGAAAAATCTCATTCAACATAGTTGATGTCATTCCATACATATCTCTAGTTTGCTTGAATTTTATCTGTCTTAGAGCTTTTCTGAGTTCTGTTATTGTGTACTCATGGAGATTGAGATTGACTGGATTTTCTTTTACATCTCTCTGAAATACTAGCTCCGATGTTGGTGAAGTATTTGTTCAATCAGATGACACTGTCATAATGTATGAAGACAGTTCTTGGAAAAAGTTGAAAAAGGAGGTGAAGAGAGATCTTATCATGATAACACATTGGTTCAGGGAAAATAAATTAACAATGAATTTACAAAAAACGAAATACTTACCTTTTGCTACTTATAGTTCAGGACTTCCACATATGGGTAATTTAGAGATTGATGACCAAACTTCAATCCCTGAAGCCGAAAGCATAAAATATCTAGGTATTACAATCGACCGTCATCTAAAATGGGATAAACACATAGACAATTTAGTCACCAAACTGAGATGTTTACTTACCAGGTTTAAACATCTGAAAAGGTACCTTAATGAAACAAGCCTAATGATGGTATACTCAGCTCTATGTCAATCTCAAATAAGGTATGGTATAATTGGTTGGGGTGGAGCATACAGATGTCATATGAGGCGGGTTGAAATGATCCAGAAATGGATACTCCGTGTTATATATGGAAAGCCGCTCCTGTATCTGTCAGATGATTTGTTCGCTATTTCCCAGGTTATGAACCCCCACCAACTATTTGTACTGCAGATGTTACTTGGCGTAAATACAGGAAAAACTCAACTTATACGTAATGAATATGAGTATGAAACAAGAAACAAGATCCATCAATACCTTACACCTAGAGCTGAGAAAAGAATAGGACAGAGGTGCTTCGCCTATCTAGCCCCGCGAATATATGCCTCAATTCCGATGGCTCTAAAAATGATAAAAAACCCCACTTCCAATAAAAGAACATTGAAAAATTGGGTGATTGAGAAAGGGAGACACTATTTCAATGCGATAATAAACCCCTAGTAAACATTTTTTTTTTTTAAACCAATATTGAATCACATAGTTACTTACCGGATGAGAGAACTTTCCTTTATGAACTTTTGTATTGTTGTATGCCCTTTGTATTTTTAATTCTGAATGTAAATTGATGAGAATTTGTTAGTTAATTTGAATAGTGGCTACCGTATTATATTTTTGTTTTTACTTTAAAATCATGTACAGGCTCACGCCTCTGTGATTACTGTTTATATCTTGTAGCAGTTGTAGCTTACAGAATAAACCATATTATTATTATTATTAATTCATCTGGTCTAAGATTTGTCTTATCTTTACGAACTTGATTTTTGTTTTTCCTTTTTATCCGTTTCCATATAATATTATTTTTTGTTTTCTGCATTTCTATCCTTATGTAAATTTTAGTTTCTGTTCAGCCCTCGGCATATTTCTATCTTTCAATGTTATATGCTGATCTGGATAAATCACCTTTCCTAACCTTCATTATAGTTTCCAGGACTTCTAATTAATTTTTCATTTTGAAAATGTTTTTTTGTCCTTATGTCTTGCTTTCACTTGTCCGTATTAACTTTACGAACAGTTTTTTCTGGATAGATTTGGTCAAAATCCAGCATCAGTGTTTGCCAGAATCCATCGAAAGCCTCCTTCGCAGACTTAGCAAGATTCCATGTTTCTGCATTCAGTTTTGTTTTGAGTTCATCTATATTGGATTGATTGGTGATTATTTTCTTGAATATCTAGTTATTTCCAGGTGCGCATTTCGCTATCGGACAGCTTAGTACTTGGTCCAAGTGGTTTGACAGATGTGGCTGAAAGGTAAGTGTAATCGGTGTGTCTACATTAGAAAATGAAATGCCGAGGATATTCTGGATGGTTCCACAAATCCGGCCTGTAGTCCGAAGTCCGCTAGTACCTCCAGCAGTTGGTTTGAAGCTGCAGTATTTCTTAGTAAATTTATGTTAAAATCTCCACCTAGAAATAAAGATGAATAGTTTGGCTTGCATTCAATAACACAGTCTAAACAGTGCTTTAATTGGTTCAAAAAAATTTCAGTTGGTCCCTGTGGGTGTCTGTTAATAACCAATAATATTTGATTACCATGTTCATTTCACATACCTGCCATCTCGATAACATTTTCAATAGAAAACTGTGCTAAGTCAGTGAAACATACACATTTAGAATCATCCTTAGCGATCAACAGCACACCAGCATATTCTTTTATGCTACAGAAGTTGCTTATTAAATCATATCCTTGCACCCTCAACTGACTTACATTGGTACTTGATATCCAATATTCTGTTATAATAGCAGTATTAATAGCTTTTTCACCCAATACTTCTTCAAGAAGCTCAGTCTAATTTTTTATTGATCTAATATTCAGGTTTAATATATTGAATAATTTTGCATTAAAATCCATTTGTTGATTGTTTTAGGGAGTCTCGAAAGAAATATCTATTAACTATGACCCCTTTTGGCCAAAAATCTGCCTTTTTCACTAGTTTCAAATATTCATAGTCGAGACCTATTTTGAAAGAAGCATTTGGACTGTCCTCTCTAGAAATTTTTTCTGCTGTTGGTTGATTTTTACTCGGGAGTTTATCAATCAGGTTTATGAGATCAGAAACTGAAAAATATGAAATGTCTGTAACCAGATTCATAGAAAATATTAACCACAACGCTCAACTTCATGTTTAAACTCGATTATGTCCTCCATACACCTCAGATTCTCAGGAATCTGAAAGAGATTATGGCACGCTAAGTAGATATTTCGTGATTATAACTTGAAGAATGGTAATTTTCCGCTACAGAGATTATAATAAAAAATAACCAGATGATGCGAATAATACACGACCGAAAGAAAAGACAAATACTGAAATGGCTTGTTGCCACCAAAGTAGTTTTTTTGACAGCAGTTGGAGCTTGATTATTTCGTCCAAATATTATGATTGTGCATAATTATCGAGGATACAGCAGGAAAAAATTTCATAAAACTGAGAAGTATTCAGAAAATGATTCTATTGGAAATTTGGATTGAAAGCTCAAATAATAGAAAATTTGTTTTAGCTTCTATAAATGAAAAAATGAAACTGATACTCGTATTCAATGGAATAATTCGATACATTCAATTCCACTATTTAATGTATCGATTGAAATTAATTTTCTTCAGGAAGCGACGAATTCAGTCCAATATCTAAAATAATTGGAGTTCCATGAAGCTTAGGCAAAAAATTTATGAGAAGGTTTGAGATATCCACATGACATAATGTGATTCAAAGATTATTTTATGATATAGGACTTTTGACATTTTAGTATTACTCAAAGAAAATTTGTTTTTTTCTGTTTGTGACATTAAATAGTATTCTACTTCAAATACTCGTTCGCAAAATATTTATTGCAGGTTCTCAGTTCCTGGGGTCATATAAATCCAAAATTTTTAAGTAGTCTCAATCAATGAAATATTTTCATTAGCGTTTGATATTAATTTCCAGCGATTTCAATGCATAGCATGAACATATGAGGTTTGTATTTGACTAGTTAAACCGAAAAAAAATTAAGATATGTAGACCAGTTTTTGCGCACTTTTCTAGGGAATAACCGTGCTATAATTTCACCGAAATGAATGGAATTTTTAAATTTCTAGCGAAAAATAGTTGAATTCAGTTATGAAGAATGCGCGTCCGGTCAGACCGGCCATCTCTAACTTTCGAACGGAAAGAGTGAGAAACTTGAAAATTTTAGGTATGGTTTGAGGTCTGAATATTAAGGTTAAATTCATCAAAAGCAGTTTGTATGGTTATGCAGTGATTTACATTTCAAACTCATTCTTATTTTCCCTATAGTTTTTGAAACTACTGATCTGATCGGAATACAATTATTTAAAGGTATAATAATGGCACGAATGTTCGAAAGTACAGAACTAGAGACTTGAAACTTCCAGATTATAATGGAGGCATGAATATCTCGGCATTAGCGTAAATCAGTCCAATAATTTCTTTATCATTCGAATTCAAAACTTCAAAGAAATTTTTCAGACGCAAACCACAAATATGGTCGATCTAAAATTTTGTTTTAAAAAGCAGAATGATAACGCATATGCTTATGTGAAATTTCGTTAGGATCACTTCATCAGAAATAAGAAGATATCTTGTTAGCGGAGCAGCGTTGCTCATAACAGAAACCATAGCAACAGTCCTACGATTGAATTTAAATTTACCATTTAGATGTTAAGTAACGAAAGAAAGGCCTATGAAAAATATTTTGAGAATGATGTAGTTAAAGTATCGATAAAATATATTTTGTGAGCAGAGCACAGTTAGGTGCAACTGAAACTATAACAATAGCCTTATGATTGAATTTGAATTCAGCATTAAGATTTAAAATAACGGTAATAAGGCATGTGCAAAATGTCGTGAGGTCGTGGATGATATAAACAACCGTGCAAAATTCCCGACTTCACGTCATTGCTTTTCACCAACATTTCATAATCCTGATGATTCTAGTACTCTTCAAATCAACAGAGTGATGCTAATTCATCTCTAAAGTCAAAACTAATTAATCATATAACTGCACGATAACGCCAAATCAACAGCTTCGATGAAAAAAAAAACATTTTCCAGATCAAAATGAGCAGGATCCCCACTTTCAATCAGTTTCTAAATCAATCATCTCGGTAATCTTCACGAAGTGTCCCATTAATCATGGGATTTGCACGGTGGTAGTGGCACTATGAAATTAATGTTGTAGAAACATCAATAACTTGAAGAGTTACATTCAGTACGAAGTTTTCTGAAGGGATCTCTATATTGAATTTGATATTTTATTTACGTCTAAAAGTCAATACTTTTTATGCCACTTGATTTGAATATTTTTATACTATAAAGATTTGAGAAATTTCTTGAAATAAGATTGTTTTTTATCTTGAGCATACATGTTTTTAGGTACATTTAAATATTGAACTTACTTGAAAATTGAAATGGAAAAGAGGTTGAAAGTTACATTTATATTAGAATATTTTAAGCCTGCTCAAGATAAAAAATGGCAGAAATAATTATAACAAGTTAATTCGCATCACGAAATAGTTCAACTTTTTTTTTATTTCACCTCCAAGTACAAGATTTTTATTTTCCACTAATTTTTCATCTGCTGACTTCTGTTTTTTATAGATTTTTATAAAAAATATTTTCTATTTCTTCGGACAGATCGTAATTTGAATTATTATAATTGTCCATCTAACAAATTATCTGCCCTTTTTAATTTAAGGACTGTTTCAAACGTTACTATTTAGTAGTTGATCACACAATAATTAAAAGAAGTTTTAAGCAATAACTATGTTTTATTATCAGGAAATTGATCATTTTGCACATTCTTGTGATTGCAATTTCGAAATATTACTTCATTTTCGGACAGATGAAAATTTAAAAAGAGATACAGGACATTTACTCATGCAAGTTCAAGTTCAAACAGTTGTACTCTTGTAATCGTTCTTTGTGAATCTGCATAGAAATTCTATATCTTTCGGTCTGTTTTTACTTATGTGAAGATAAAGTAATACTCCGAAACTACACTTACAATAATGTAAAAACTTTTGAATTTTTTTATAGAAAAACCCAGTCATTTCGCAAAACGTGGTTTAATTTTTTTGAATCAGGAAATAGCAAATTACTATGATTCAATTGTTGAATGTGCAGAGGCTGCTTGAAAGATGCTTCATCAACATCACCTTACTCAATTATTATTTTACATGTACCTGAAATATTTCAGTTATATTTCTATTTCAGTATGAAAGCATTTCATTCAATTTGATAGTTTGAATTATTGAATTCTTGAGATTGAATTATACAGGTGTCCAAGAAGTCAACGTCAAGCCGGAATCAACTAACAGGTTAATAAAATAAGGAAAAAATCCAAGGCCTGTATGTTTCAATTATATTGCACTTTCTTCTATTCAATGAAATTCGCACCCTGTAATGATTTTTCAACTTCTGTTGCTACAATTTTTCACTTTTTTCAAATTTTATTTTTCCTATGTTATCTCTAATAGTGCTTCTATAATCTTCAATTCTAAGGCAATTGCTCCAGCTTACAAAATAATGTCATTTTTTGCCTAAACAAGTATCAAGAATTAAAATCAGTTTGGCAAGTTACTTCAAAAGTTAGCACATTCAATAAGGATTCTAAAATACTATAACAGTAACTACATTCTTTTTTAGATTGACAAAAAAGGTTTTTCTTAAAGAAATTCAGTTTCGTTTTATGACAAGATTTAATAAATTCCAAAAGAAGTTCAAACTGCCCCCCTTCAGCCGCAATACATGCACGACATCTTCTTTAAAAGATCGGGATATCAGACGGGCGAATCTTCGTTATTAATGAATTGCATTGTGATTCTCTCCCGAATCACAGCTACATTTTCAATTTTGTTCGATACATTTATTCCTTCACTGCTCCCAAGTTAAAAAACTCCAAGGAATTTGAATCAGGTGAACGGGCTGGCCGCGAGATTGTATCATATCGTCCTATTCATCTGTCCGGTTATTTTTCCTTTAGATATTCTCTAACTGACAGGGTAAGTGCGCTGGGCAGCCATCTTGCTGAAACCATATTTCTCTGAGTTCTTGTAACCATCTTTTTCGAATGGTGATTCACCCAGGCACAAAATTTTTTCTTAGAATTGTGGGTCTTCCCTGTTCTTTTCTAGCATGCTTTAGCAAAGCGCAACCAGAGGTTCATAATCCCAAGGTAACAGAGCCTGTACTCGCTGTACATGATATAGGTGGAGCTTATGTTCTTTTCAATAGTCGATGAGCTGTACTTCTGGTGTACTATGCTCCGTTGAATTTCACGAAGCGAAGTACTTGGATCTTCCTCAACTGCTTGAAGCACAATATCGTCGTAAGGTAAGGAAATTCTTTCTTCACCATGCACTTTGTTTGAATGTCGGTCCGCTGTGAAGAGTAGACTGTGCAAATTCGTAAAAACTCGATGATCTAGATAACGATCAGCAGTAGGGTATCTCTCGCGATACATTCTTGAACCTGCACTAGCGTTACATCTGCATTCCCCGATGAGGTGCGTGTTGGTTTATTCCTGTGTGGTATACATAGACGTGATGGCAATACACAATCACAGTTTAGTCCAGGTTAAGTCACAGTTCGTCGTAAAGAGATCAAAACTATCCAAATCGCAAGCAAACAAATCTAATAAACGAAGCCAAAAGTCGTAGGTACACAAATAACACGATCAGATACGGAAAGATGCGCAGTAGACCAAGGGGCGTAGCGTACTGATCTGTATTCCGTTTACGTGTGCCAATACCAAATAAGGGTATCTAACACTATCTGTGTCACTCATACTTTATGGAAGGACTCACTCCACCTCATTCAAACCAGATTCTTGAAGTATTGGATGCAGTAGAATTATTTTCAGAAAGTTCGAAGAAATTATTTGAAACTGTGTTTCTTTAAGAAAGACAGTTTTTCTTATCTAAGAAATAATGTAGTGAGTGTTATACCATTTCAGAATCCTTAAAAAATGCGCTAACTTCTCAAGTAATTTGCCAAACTGATGTAGTACAGTTTTTTTTCAGTACAGTCAGTTAAAGTTGTGCGAAATATTTATTTTGAACACCTGGTTCGGCAAAAACATTATTTTTCAAGCTGGAGTAATTGGCGTAGAATTAAAGATCACAGGTTACAGAAGCACTATTTAGGATAACACGGGTAAAATAAAATTAGAAAAATGTAAAAAAATAATACCAACAAGAGTTAAAAAATCATCACAGGTTGTGCATTTTCCCGAATAATAAAAAATGCAATATAATTTGAAAAGTACAATACTTAGATTCTTTCAAATATTTTTCTGACGACTACTATAACTCAGCCGATTCCGGCTTGACGTCAACTTCTGGGACACCTGTATATTGGGAAAAAGACTAGTAAAAACTATAGTAATAATAATAATAACCCTTTATTTCAAAAAGCTGGCACAAATATATAGAAGGGAAATACTTCGAAAAAATAAGAAAAAAATCAAATATTATTACAATACAGTTCAAACTCATCAAGAGTATATGGTTCACAATCCTTAAAAAAGAGTTTTAACTCCTTTTTGAAAGAATATAAATTTAATTTCCGTAACAGTTTCTGTAACAAATTATATAATTTGAGACAGACATAAGTAACGTTATTTTCCGTGATACTCAAGAGATGCAAATTAAAAGAAACATTTGTTTTGTCTAGTCTTATTGGTGTTTTAAAATTTAGTCAAGTAATTGGGATACAAATGATAAGTATTTAAATATATAGATTCCTTTACTAATCAATAATTTATTTGAAAACAACTCCACAGAATTTTCTGAAAGAGGGGCGAAACATTATCCTCACAGCTTGTTTTTGCAATATGAAAAAATCATGAAGAGTAGAACACTTATACCATAACTAAAAATCAATACAAAGTTTTAAAAATATATCGTTTTCAGAACTTAGATGTCAACCTGCGATTTCAACACTCTTCGTGTGTAATTTACTGTAGTTAAACGATTGGACATATGTTCAACATGTCGAGTCCACTTCTAACCCCTATTCATCCACATACCGAGAAACTTTGCACAGTAGTTAACTGAAACATTCAAGCCTCCCCTATTCAACCTCTCTGGCATTTTGGACCTATCCAGACTAAAAGCGACACATTCTGTCTTATCGATGTTCATTTTGAGGTTGTTTCGTACAAAACATACTTTAATAGTTTGTATTAGATTTTGAGATTCATTCAGTAATCTATCCAAGTTATTAGATATTATTATTTTGTTTTGTCATTTGCATTTGATAGGTCTCGCGAATCACAAATAATATAGGCCCAAGCATGCTTCCTTGTAGAACCTTTTTTTATTAATTTCTCTGATGATTCAAAAATTTGTCCATCTGCTTCTAGTAAATTGACCTTGAGCTCGAAAGAACTCTTAATTGATTTAAGTTGGTTTCTCTGATATCATATTGTTCCAGTTTTTCCAGAAGACGTTCGGCATCGATAGAATAGAACTTTTGATAATAATGATGAAGAGACCAAAAGTAGTTTCTCTGCTCTCAAAGGCTCCCACCATGTTCTGAACAATGTCAAACATAGCAGTTTCTGTGCTTCCGTTTTCACTAACTCCGCGCTGGGCTTTGTTGAAAATCTTGAATTTATTAAAAAAAATTATAACTCTATCAGCCAAAACCTTCTCAAATATCTTAGATAATGGAGTTAAATGACTAATTGGTATATAATTTTCAAATTGCTTATGGGTACCTTTCTTGAATAAGGGTTTTTTGGTGACTAATTTAAGAGCATCCGGAAAAACACCTACGGTGTATGACTGGTTTATTATATCACACAATGGCTTAGTAATAATATCCATAGACCTTGCTATTACGTTGAGACGAATCCCATAATAATCAAAGGCTTTCTTATTTTTAATTTTTTTGACAGTTTTAAGGATTTTAAAGACTTCATCTGGCGTTATTTCGAACATAAAAAAGGACTTCTCATTTCCTTTGATCTTGTTAAAATTTTTCATTAAAATACTTCTTGCAAGGTCTGAAGCAAAATTGAAAACAAAAATCATTAAAGAAATTTGCTAATTCCTTAAAATCCCCTGTAAAAATTTTATATCTTATTTTTGTTTATCATTGTATTATATTTATTTTATTTTTCAATTTTATATTTTTTTTATCCGATCTTGATTGGGCTTTTCCATTCAGATTATTAATGATTTGTCAAGTGGCATTCGATTTATTTTTAGAATTTCTTATTATTTTACCCAAATAAATCTGCTTTGATTTTCTCCATTCCGAATCATAACGATTTTTGATGGCCTTATGACGATAAGATTTAGTAAGAGACTTGAACGTCTAGTTACAAAAACTTTGGGAACTAGACGAAGGTTCAGAGAAAACTCTTGTACGCAAAGAAGACAAGGAATGTGAAAAGGAATTTCAGGAAAATTTCAGCCAAGATGATAAGACTAGACAATTCACAGTTCCGTTAATAGTTAAGGGGAACCTTGAAGACTTAGGAGACATATATGAATGTGCTCTTCGAAGATTCAAGCAATTAGAAAGGAGATTTACAAAGGACAACAATTTGAAAATCCTTTATGTCAAGTTCACGAAGGAGTACGGAAGTCTGGGATACATGGATTTAGTTCAGCAACTAGATCCAATAGAAAAGATCATCAACTATTTTCCCCACCATGTAGTCTGGAAGGATGACAGCACGACTGCAAAATTGAGAGTAGTTTTCGACGGCTCATGTGCATCAAGTACTGGAGTTTCTTTAAACGATAGATTGAAGGTCGGTCCTACTCTTCAACCGGATCTATTTTCAACTCTTTCAAGAACAACGTTGTGATAACTGCTGACAGAAAAAATGTATCGTCAAGTTCCCGTTAAGAAAGAACATCTATACCTACATTGATTTCTATGGAGGCCTAACCAAGATGAACCAATAAGATAGTACAGATTGTGTACTGTTACATATAAAACTTCAATAGCTCCATACCTAGTAACCCGTTGTGTAATGGCACAAACTTCATTGGTGCTAAAACCGCATTAAAAGATGTTTTAATGGTTCTAGCTAAGGACAATGATAAAATAGGTAGTACATTAGCTACAGAAACCATAACGTGGAGAATCATTCCAAGTAGATCCCATCATCAAGGTGGTATCTGGGAATCGGCTGTAAAGGCAGCCAAATTTCATTTGTATAGGGTCATTAATGTAAACTTCACTCCTACCTTAGAGGTTTTTCATACCATCATTGTACAAATTGAAGCTTATCTTAATTCAAGACCCCTATCTCAACCGATTCACAAGATTTTAAAGCACTCACACCAGAAAACTTCCTCATTGGTACCTCCCTAACAGCACTATCAGAGCCTTATCTAGAAGAAACTAGAACCAATCACCTGGCACAATACCAACAGGCTACCCAAATAATACAGCGATTCTGGTCTAGATGTTCTCTTGAATACATATCATCACTTCAACAAAGTTCCAAGTGGAACTTTGACAAGACAAGACAAGAAGAACTAAAAACAGGAGCTCTGATACTTCTGAAGAAAGATCACCATTCTCCTTTGAAATGGAAGATGGGCAGAATACTGAAGCTGCTCCCTTCCGACGAACTCACTCGAATAGTGTCAGGGAGAACTCAAAATGGTGAAGTGCTACGTACTGTCCAAAAATTGTGTGTGTTTCCAATCGATAACTTATTCAGTGAACAATTGTATTCTGTATATGTCGTTTTAAGTGTTTCATTTTCATGTTGATTTTGTTCCATTTGATGAATATTCCGGCCTCATTCTTTGAAACCACGAGGTTTCAAGGTGGGCGGAAAGTTATTGTCTCATCTAGAAAGTAAATTTTGAACAGGGGCCACGTCAAAAATCTCATAGAGTGACAGGAGAATATATGTTGAATATTCTATGATAAGTTGACACCCCTACAGAGACGTTCAATTCTCTTCTTCTCTGGCTTCATAAGTCTGGTGCTGTTCGGTCGATACTCGACCATATCGACAATCGGCATTCATTTTGTACAGTCATAACCTCAAAATTTAATAACGTGCATTTGTGTTAGTGTTATAACCCAAATAAATTAGTGTTATAATCCAAGTGTTTTATAATCAAAAAGTAGGAGACAACTTCACAGTCGTATCAACCAATTTAAAATTTTCTCACGAAATAATACCAATCAAAGGGGACAAAATGACCCAGTTTGAAATACTCTTTAACGATCGACAACTAATTAATTTCAATTAACTTACCATGTTTTCTTCGGAAGCAACTCCTGAGAATCTCTCTGTGAGTAGATAATTTCATTCAAATTCCCCCTCACTTTTTAATGAAACAATTCTTTTATCGATGAGATTAATTATGAAAGTTTCATTGTGAGTAAACCGTACTCAGACTATGGAAAGTTAAATTCTGATCAATGAAAGCTTCTCAAAGTTATTCTTCCAAGCAATCGCTTCCCCCAATCGGTGGGAATGAATTTTGATGAAATTAATTTTGGCCTTTGGTAGTCCTTTGAAATTTCAAAATTAGCCTTAACTGCTACTATCATAAGATTTAACTGAGTATGAAGAACAGAAAAGATATACATTTGTGAAACGATTCACAAAACACACATGAAATAAATGGTTTAAAAATAATTTTCTAATATTATTTCGAAGTATTGATTGGTAGTTTATTCAACTGTATATTTCCAAATTCAATATTATGGTTTATTTCATTTTGCTCTACTTTATGAACGATAAATATGCGAACAGAACAGCTCAGCTACATAACCAACAAAATCCAGATCGACATATCGGATGAAAGTATGTTCTAGAGTTAGCAGAAAAACTTCCAGAGACATGGGATATATTAAATAAAAAACGTGAGATGGAAAAATCTGTATTGAATGAAGCTAGTGAAGTTGCAATTTTGGGAAATGATCAACTTGATCCTACATTAACTACGAGGCAGCTAACATCTGTGTCTGAAATCAATCACACTAGCAACCAAACAATTTCGAAGAAGAATATATAAAGCATTTAGGAAAAATAGAAATTTCAGAATTATTCATCAAAGTATTTATGCAAACTATGTGGTTCCAGGTTTTTCACCTTTCTTCAATTTGAAACAATTTACAATTTTTTAAATTCATTGGGCAAATTATTGAATATTTTGATGCACAAATAAACTGAACTTTTCTCAGTGAGTGTTAGTTAATTATTGGGTACACTTGTATCACTTTTGTTCAAATACCTCTGTACCACTGTTAGGTCTTCAGTTGCCTGATGATGGGATAGTTCTTTTCCCGAAACTCGAGTCACAAGAAAATGTTTACTATATATTTTTATTGGTAGTGAAACATAGTAATTTGTGCAATCTGTTTTAATAATGTAAATTCTTTAAATGTCATGGTATGACGTAACGATCGTAGTGTTAATAAAATATTAGCGGAAATTAGAATATTGTTTTTATTCATACTTCCAAGATGAATTTCCGTCAAGTAAAAACCGAAACAATCATAGACTTTAAATGATAGTCAAAAATCAAAAATCCTTTTGAAAATCTCAAATAGAATTCACAGGGAGCATTCAATTGATGAATATTAAATGTTTAAGACAGCCAGAGTTGCAAGAGATAGAAGTAATTGACATTTGAATATCTAATTCGAATCTAACTTACCAAAATGATGTATATGAGCATTTTCATTTATCATAAAACTGCTATCAAATTATTCATCGAAAAATGAGCTAGAATACTTTCAGGTGACGAACAGGTGTATTTTTTATATAGTCAGTGAAAGCATTATTTTTTCAATTATTTTGAGAAAGCTAGCAGGCTTTGAGAATTCAATTTTTCATGAAAGCTAAAGAGGGAGGAAGCACGGAAACCGTCAGTCAGTATGAAAATGCTCCAGAGCCTGTAAGTCTCGCTACAAATAAATTACTCTAAAAAATATCCTGTTCCAAAACGTAAAAAGAAATTAACACTGTGATTGTGAATGGAAATGTGATGAAGTGTTTTAAATGGAAATATTCATCATAGAAATCAAGTATAAAACAAATTGTATGTTAAGAAGGAATCAGCTAAGTTGGCTGTGCGCTTGGAACTTTCCAGAAGTATCATTCGTCGTTAAACCAAAGCAGTTTTCCTGAAAGAGATAAAGGCCACTATAAAAAAAAACATTGATAATTGATGAACAAACTCACCAAAGGTAGAAATAAGTTCATTTATGTAAAGCTTTACAATTCAATTTCAAAGCAAATCAGTTTTGTTTACATTTGGATTATGAATTAGGGATAAGGTTAGTTAGTTAGTTAGTATAGGGCCATAGAATAAGAGTGGTTTTATTAGTTCACAGATTATAATTTATATCCCTTTGCATTCAAAATAGATTTTCAAAGTACAATTACTTGAATTCAAATAAAATCCTCCCTTTAAAAAGTAAGTCCAAATTAATACAATATCAAAAACAAAAACTCATAATAAAGAGTTAGCCGGAAACATGAACAATCCACATCCACATACAGGGATGATCTAAAAAGTATTCATATTCAAACTAAATGAAAAAATGCCCTAATAGATTGGCTCCTCCAATTAATTCTTATAAGTAATAATTTATAATATATAAAATTACATTTAATAAATTCATAACACTATATACCTTCATTCATCGAATATTTTGTTTGTAAGCAAAATTTGAAAAACGTGGTTGAGCACTATGCAAAAATTAGGTTATTTCAGAGAAAAATGTCGAAAATAAGTAACGATCATAGACTTCATATTTGAAAACTACCATCTCAAATTACAAATGATGTAAAATTCCTCTCGATATTTTTCTGTGAAATAGCTTAATTTAGGCGTGGATGACATTTAATTTCAACACTTGCCACACATCCAACGTAACCATAGATCTTTTATGCACTTTTTTTTAAAATCGAATAATCAGTCGAAATACTGATGGCCGCCTTTCGGGTGTGATTTGACTCCATCGGACTATTTTTTGTGTGAATACGTTTCGAATAAGTGTTAGGCTAACCATTCAGAAACTGTTCATGCCTTGAAACACGAAATCGAAGTTGCCATTGATGAGATTGAGGCCGAAAAGTTCTGAAAAACAATACTGAAAAATTGAGTTGATCGGATGGGGTACTGTGCGTGCAGTCGTGACGGTCGTTTAAATGATATTAGTTTTTGTTTGTGAATTTCAAGGTTCAGCCTTTCCTTTAAACTCATAACTTTGAAAGAATATTCATTAGTTTTTTATTTATTTTATTTATAGCCGATGAAAAATGCAAATTTTAAATCGATCACCCGCTACAAAGAATTATTAGTTTTGAGGATTACACGTGCATATGTGCACTCGTGGGAGAACCTCTAACCTGTACATATTATCTTCTTCAGGGGTGATATGAGATGGATATATATTAAAATGCAACTCAGAATATATGTTATTTTCTCGGAATTATGGTGTGAAAGTAATGTCAATCAATTTTTTTTCGCAGTTTTGTAATCGTTCTCACAGTAAAAACTAATATTCGAGAATTGCGGAATATCGTTAAGTTGTCTGTAAAAAATGACTGTATAATTTTTCTCACAGTACGACGTTGAGATTTCATCCAAAAGAATAGCAAATGTGAAGAAACTTTCAGGATCTAACTCCAAAAATTAGTTTATTTCCTTTCATCTATTAGAAAAATTGGGTGAAACAAATTTTGGGCAAAATAAACAACATGTCGTATTTGGAAACATAACCATGTGAATCAAAACGTGAAACTCCATTTATGACGAGTAGGTTTATATTAAAAGAATATTTCACCTTTCCTGCAATTCTAACCTGAAGGCGGCAAACTACTTTGAGTTGAATTTATTGCAGGGGATTTTCTGTAGAAATTTTTATCCTTTATAATCCAGTGAATATAATTCTTATAGTATTTTACTTCCTAGAAACGAGAAAGAAAATTCAAGGAAACTTCTTCAACGTAAAGTTTCTTACTCCATATTTCACTTTATCCAGCAGAGTCTATAGATCAAAAGTTGGTAATTTCCCAATAAATTTATAACGAGACTGTAAAAGTGGGGAATTTCCCTTCTATTGATTTATCAAACCTCGTTCATCAACTTTCTCCATTCTTTTGGCTGAAAGCCAACTATGGTCAATTTGAACCACTAATTTTTTTCTCATTTGATATATAGGATGTGATTCTCTAGCGAAAATTTCATCACAACCTCGAACTTACGTAGGAGGCCTACGTTTCATGTTATTTTCGAAGAATACGGTCGTATAAGAGATCTGAATAACAATATAAAAAAATATTTCATTTAAGTGCTTTTTCGGAAATGTTGTTGATAACGAAATTTATTAATTTTATGATCTGAAATTTTGTATATTTCTTTTTTGATTTAATGTACAAGATCAATTGAAAGTTATTTAGAAAAAAGGCGGAAAATATTATTCAATTAACCTGTTATCTATTTCAACGAATGTTTATTCATCAGACATATTCAAAGAATAAGAAAAACAAACCTAGGACAATACTGTTATTTTCATTTCATTTTGAAATTTTGTTAATCTTATAAAAATTAGAAATCAGTTTACATAATCCACTTTAGAAAACTAAAACCAAATATGCCTTGATAAAATATTGATGTGACAAAATATTGAAATTTGAAATTCAAATATTTTGTTGCTAATAATTTCACCGTTTATTCTTAAATTGTTATTAAAATCGACACAAAGGCATTACCTTGGACCAGCAATATTATTTTATGTATAACTTCACTTTTTGTTATACGTGAATCAATCTTGATCATGAAATTAAATGGAAGCTTTTTTGACGCAACTTGAGAGTGATTTTTGAAAAACACTATGTCGAAATCATTTCTACGTAATTTTGGTAAAACTGTTCGAATACGATAGTTTGACCCGTCTTTGAGAAAAACGCAATGGAAGAGTTAAGTCATTCAGGAGGGTGATTTCAAATAACAAACAGAGAGGCTCATTGCAACGTAAGGCTTCTGCTTCAACAGAAGAATTGAAAACAATTCAACCTACAGCGAACTCAAAGTAAATATTCTACGTGGCCTTCTCAGACTTATATGCTTTTAGTAATTCCTGTAATAAAGACCCACCTGAAGATGGTGCTTTTTTAGCGAAAACATAGTTGCGTTATAATAAAATTTGTGAAAATCAGAATAACCTTATTCAATATTATTCACGAATGATTCACGTTGAATCACTAAAAACATAGTCTGAGAAGGCCACGTAGAATATTCACTTTGAGTTTGCTCTTCTTAAGTTAAATTGTTTTCAATTCTATATAACTGTTGAAGCAGAAGCCTCACGTTGCAATGATCCTCACTGTTTGTTATTTGAAATCACCCTCCTGAATGAATTAATTCTTCCATTGCGTTTTTCTCAAAGACGGGTCAAACTATCGTATTCGAACAGTTGTACCAAAATTACGTAGAAAGGATTTCCACATCGTATTTTTCAAAAATCACTCTCAAGTTGCGTCAAAAAAGCTTCCATTTAATTTCATGATCAAGATTGATTCACGTATAACAAAAAGTAAAGTAATACATAAAATCATATTACTGGTCCAAAGTGATGCCTTTGTGTCGATTTTAATAACAATTTAAAAATAAACGGTGAAATTATTAGCGACAAAAAATTGAATTTTAAACTTCAATATTTTTCCACATCAATATTTTATTAAGGCATATTAGTTAACTTTTTGTTATAGCACGCAACGGCGTGCTGTAACAAAAATTGAAGCAATATACAAAATGATATTCCTTATCCAGAGTTATGCTTCTGTGTCGATACTGATAGCGATTGAAAAATAAACACGAAAATTATTAGCAAATAACGAAATAAAATTTAAATTGAACGACACGTATTTTTTCCACAGCAATATTTTATCGAGGTATATTTAGTCTAACCGTCATATTTTGGTCCAAATAATATATTCTTAACCTATGTCGCAATAGTTTAGATTTACTCTGTATATAGTGGGTCCTAAAGTGTGGAACTTATGCACGAATGGTCTGTTGGAAGAGCTCGAAAGAGAAGGATGCGAGGTGGTAGCATATGCTGATGATGTGCAACTCCTGGTAAAAGAGAACAGCCGTCTCACTCTCGAGGAGAGGGGGACGTAATATTTGAATCTGTTGAGGAATTGGACTGCTGAGGCAGGTGCAAGTGTGTCAGAAAGCAAGACAGTTTACATGTTGGTAAAAGGAAAGTTGGCCTAAAATAGGCATCCGAGCGTCTGAATGGCTCTGCTTTTCAGTACACTACAAGCGTTAAGTCCCTGAGTGTGAGGTTGGAGGGGGGATACATATTTTCTGGTCATTTCTCCGACGTACGAGGGAAATTAGTGAGATTGATGGGCTACATGGGAAGAGTCTTGCGGCTTGACTGGGGATTGCAGGGAAAGGCAATGAATGTGATATATGGCGGCATGGTTAAAGCGTGCACCATGTATAAAGCAAATATATGGTGTGAAATCATGAGGTATGCATATGCAAGAAAGGCTATAAATAGATGTCAGAGGGTGGTCATGTACGCATATCTAAGAGTATGTCGGACGGATGCCATGAATGTCTTGATGGGTGCCTCCGTGGGATCTTGTAGCGAAAGAAATGGGAGTGGTATACAAACTGAAGAAAGGTTTCGCACTAAATGATTTTGATACAACGATAGTTGATGAAAGGAATCAAGACCCCGAGAGGGGCGTGATTGAGTTAAAAGAAAGAATGAAGGCGGAGTGGCAGAAAAGATGGCATAATCTGGGCGAGTCACTCATCCCGAAAGTAGAGCCTGATAGATGTATATGTGGAGGGATTGAAAGTTGGAGCCATGTACTGCATGAATGTAAAGAGTATTTGAAATAAAGAATGGTGATATTGGATGGGTGGGTTAAGAGAAGCAAACGAAACTGTGTATGGCACAAGTTGGATGATAGAGACGCATGAAAGATTTGAAGGAATGGAATGCTTCTCTAAGGCTTCTCCAAAAGAAGACATAGACTCATTGAGGTGTTTCTTTTGGGGCAATCTGAGTATGAAGGCTAAGTTTCTCGTTAGTTTTGAACGAGATTGGATTTGATGTTGATGGGTAGTAGTGGTTGCATGTAGAGTGGTTACTGTTGGTTGAAAAGTTGATGTCTGAGGCTATGGTGGTGGTGTTATCGAAGCGCTACCCTGCTTTACTGGCGTGGCCTGGATCTAACGATATTGACGGGTGTGACAATCCTGCAATACCCGAGCTGGCTTCAGTAAGACCTGGGTTTCCGTGGCCCTACATTTGCAAGGGAATGCGTTCTCGAAGCAAGTCTCAGCAATGACAATCATTGCTACCACGGGAGGGCGGGTGCACACAGAAGCAATTCTGGCCGCTCTACTAGAGAATAGGTTCAGTAGGGCAGTGGTTGAAAGCCTCCATGCTGGGCGAGAGGGATTCTGTCCCTTCGACATGTGAGTTGCGTATTCTAACTCGGAAGCTAACCTATCTTGGAAGCTGAAGCCCAACTGGAAGTTACGAATCTATCGTGACGCGTTGATTCGGCGTATCCGCCCCAGGCATTAGATCTTGACGAGATGGGGGCGCTTGTCAGGACTAGTACCCTAGTTTCGTCCCGGCAAAATGGAGGGTTAAGTTCGCGCTAGTTACTCGATCTGTATGGTGAAAGATCTCCGAATGAGGCCCTAGTTTTGCCGTTCTGGTGAATTAGAGGGCTAAGGCGGTTGATTAACTCAGTAACAGGGACTCTAGTTTTGCCGTTATGGTAAAATGGGGGGCTGAGCCGGTTGATTAACTCAGTGACAGGGAGTCTACCGCAGCACAGGGCTTCTCCCTTAAAACTGGCGTACTCTACCTTATCACAGTATTAATCTGCGGATTTTTCTGTGTAATGGCCGAGTGCGTTATGTAGCATACTGCGTTACGTCGGGAGGGTGGTTTTCCCACTGGTATTACTTGTACCACCTGGCCACCCCTTTGGTGTTGGACTCGAGGGGCAGAGGTTCAAAGTCCGCATGCTGGACTAGGGAGGTATTTTGTTTATCTGTTCGCAGACCCTCATGTTTGGGATATTCTCATGAAATGACTCGGGCTTTAACGGGACTTGACGGTTCGATCGTCTTGTCCAAGCCCCGGATCAATACGTAACAATTTAGGGTTTCTGAACCTCGACGAAATGGCTCTGCCATTAGTGCTTGATGCCAGGATCAATCAAATGACTCCACATGGGTTCGGTGAGTCAGGATGTAGAAGCCATTAGACGGTGCTCGTACCAGAATCAATAGTAGTAACCAATCTTGAGATTATCTTAGTTCATGGGACTGCGTTCGGATGGATGGATAGGAATTCCTTCCGGCGGGTGAGTTGCGTCTCAAACCAACTCGGGTACTGACCTGCAGAGCCAGTAGAGGTTGAATAGTGCTTCGCTGCTACCAGTAAAACGGTTCTGGCTTTCGAGTCGGGGCTCAAACTGAAAGCTGTTGGGTTCACTTCTTCGGAGGGGTTCTCGCTTCGCGCGATGATATGGCGTAATCCTTATCACACTTTCTACCCCTTGGGGTGGACTGTGGAGACTTCTGAGTAGTCACTTGGATAAGAGTTATGCTCGCATGCCAATAACATTACCTGGTAGAATTCACGTGATTCGGCGTATCTTAATCTCGCGCCCATGGGAGCTGTGACCGTAGGCCTGAATACCAAATTTCAAATCGATCGGACTGCCAGAAAATACGAGAAAAATTAACTCCCAAATATCGACATTATCAGAACTATTTGACAGGTTTGGCCCATTAACAAACTAATCATCCGAGACCATTTTTGGCCCAAAATTCGAAAACAGCAGATAATTGGACAAATAAAGTAACCTGTTTTCTCGAGCATGCCCGTAAAAACTTTCGGAATACGCAATTTGGGTGAAATAAATGTGAAACTTTATTTTGGTTTATTATTATTTGGGTTTTACCAAATCGGTTCGCTTTCCTGCTCAGATTATAGATATTCATAAAATATCCTTAAATCATAATTTGAAGTTTTTTATTTATCTTCATTCCATTATAATTCCAGCAAATGTTAGGTATCTTTCAAAAACAAAATTCATTTTATCTCAAACTTTGTACTTCAATCTCTATTTCAGTACTTTTCATTTTAATACGTGTGTTATAGTTTTCTAGTGTTGATAATTTTTATACACTGTCTCTTCTACGAAAAAAGATGAATTTTTGCACACGTGATAAATATGACTAAAACACTAGCGATGACGAAAATTGAATGGTTATAATTTTTACTTTACTTTCTTACGTGATTAGCGTGTATATTCATTATATAATTTCAGTCTTTGGACATCTCCCTGGCGCCGTCTCAATTATCTCTGTTTTTTTGTACCTTCTTCTGCTCACCTGAAAGTCTCAAACGCCCCCAATAGGGCGTCATCACCCCCGTAGAGAATATATGGTCTAAGGTAATAAATAACCCACAGACTTAAAATTTTTAAAGTGAGTTTCAAACCCAAATCAGTAGATCAGGAGGAATATGCAGATTCGGAAATAATATCGAATACATTTTTGTCATTTTGAAGCAAGGAATAGAGTTAATAAGATTTAAGGGAATTTCTATGGAACATTTTTTGTAAAACCTAATATTTGGTGGCTTACTCGTAGATGTTGCAAATGGAAATTCAGGAATCAAGTTATATTATTTCAGATTTCTTCAGAAATAAGGAAAATTTTTTTATTTCGCATATAGTATTGTTGGCGAAAATCCAGGTTTGTCAATCTTTGGAATTAGGCATTGCACAAACGCCAATACACCCTATTTTGCATAAAGACACAGGTCTTAAGGCTTTTCAGTTAATGGAATGAAATAAGAAATTACTTTGCTTTCTATCACTTTTTAAACTAAAGTAATTTCTTATTTCATTCCATTAAAATGAACTATCACAAAGTAACGGCCTACACCATCCAACTTCTCAGTTAACACAGAACTGAAGGCGGTCTATCACCAGCAACGTCGTATTTTCGCTGATTGGGTACTTGAAATGCATCAAAATGATCTGGATTTTCATCGCAAAATCATCTTCACTTATGAGGCTCATTTTCGCATTTGGGGCTCGGAAAACCCGAGAAATATTGTTGAAAACCCTCTCCAACTTAAATATGTCACTGTTTGGTGCGATTTTTGGGCTTGCGGTATGATTGGACCTTACTTATTCGAAAATGAGGCTGGTGCAACTGTTGGGGTGAATGGATTGCTACCTAGGTACAATTTATGATTTGTTATGGCCGGAATTGGAAGACATTGATGTGGACGTTGTTTGTTTTCAACAAGACGGCCACCAAGATCTCGTGATTTAACACATTCAGACTTTTTTCTTTGGGGTCATGCGAAAGATAAGGCTTATGACGATGCTTTACAATCGAGTCAAGACGTTAATGATAGAATTCGTGAAGTTTTCGAGGACATACAGTCACAAATGTGTGAATTAGTGATGTAAAATTTCATGAAAAAGAAAAGTTGCTGTATCTATAGCCATGGCAGCCTTTTTGCTGATATCGCCTTCCATTGTTAATTATATACTTTACTCTTTACAATGAAATAAATATCCATTAATTTCTCTTAAAATATATTTGTTTTTTCTAATATCAAATCTTCATATTGGAAAACCTTTTAGAAATGGAAGGAGAGCTACCAAATAATATGAAAATTCTGAATTTCCATGAGTGGTTTATTATATGGAATCTTTTCTCACGGGGTTACATCGAATATAGACAGGTACAAAGCATCCTTCAACAAGACCTCTTCCGCCTATACGAAATATTTCAAACTATCAAACAGAATTCCTGTCGTTCCTCCTCAACATTGTCTACGTCAAGCTCAAAGGAAGAACACGCTATGGATTTGCATTCCTTATTCAAATCATCCTACTAAAGCATCTCTCACCTTCTACGCTCCTATTCCCTAACAACGCCCGTCTGCTGAAAGTTCTTTCATCTGAATAATATTATTCTTTTTACGGATAAATCGGGCACCCTCTTTCTCGTACTTAGCGAGTTGTAAAAACTTCGAATTTGGCACCTTCGTTCCGGAAAAAGTCCGGTTTCCTACGTCCCACTTGGTCGGATAAAATTGACGTCTAATTTTTTATCGGGCTTTTGGAAGGTACAGATTGAAAGTTTGGTCGAGTCAGAAAGTGGCGATTAGAAGTTTTGATGGATCCAAGAATGAAGTGATTCGATCGTTCAGCTACACAGGGATACACTTATTTCTTTTATCAGAACCGATGAATATATTTTGTTGAATTTTCACTCATAGCTGTTTATGTGATTCTAGAACATTTTCAAATTTGAATTAGCAATTATTCATTATATACTGAGGTCTTCCTGCGTCCAATATGAAAGAGAACAAACCAAAATTTTCTGACTGAACAAATTTCAAGAGTACAAATTGGAAAAAATATTAACTAACTTTGCCCTCGGTTGGTGGTGGATCATATGTAAGAGTCTTTTACACTACACTTTACCGCATTATTCCATTGGATTTGACATTAATAATACTGTTTCATTGAAATTATATTTTATTTCACCGATATTCTGGTTGATACATGAGAACAACGGGCTGAGAAGCGCATATCAAGGTTATTCTCGAGAGATGGTTATGAAATTTCTAACTATTCGTGTGGTGGCTAAAATAACCTCCTTGTGGGCTTGGCTGATCAGGGTGGTATCCTGCTGCAGACGTCTTGTATTCTCTATCATGTGGTCCTGAACCAAGCCATTCCCTGATATTATGACTGGTAGTATTGATGTCTTCTTGAGAGGTCCTCCTGACCTCGAATGCGAGGTCATGCTAACTTCTCCGTGCAAGCTCTAACCATATTTTCGTCGGCTGGTTCTGTTTCAATTATCTCGACAGACTTTTGAAGCTTACTGAAGAGTACTATGTCCAGACAGTTATGCTGTATTGCTCTATCCCTGCCTGTTGTCATGTCCCAGTACAATTTGAAAGTGTCATTTTCAATAACGTTACGTAGTTGGTATATATACAAATTCGCCTTATCTCTTCGCCAGCTCTCCATGATTTTTGCGATGACGTTAGGAACCAGTACTGAACACTAGGACATGACATGCTAGATAACTTTGACTACCAGAGTCGGTAAGTATATTGCGACCAGTTATGTTTTTTATATAGGCTAAGGGTGCCACCACCTGAGCCTGAATGGCTACAATCCTTCCCTCAGTCGCAGAAAACTGCGATCCTTCCTTAAGGTAAGTTAGCGACTCAGATTTCATGACGTTATTTAATTTTAAATTTCCAGGATATCAGGAGTGCTGTGCTGTGCCACTCTTCCGAGAGCTGCTCGTATGACTGCTTTTTTAAATTTATGGAACTGATCAGCCCGGCAAGTAGCCTCGAAAAAATGTAGGCTTCTGGATCGGAAACAGTCTTATATAGAATTATAATTTTATTGTGTTATTTCGATGTTTTGAAGCCCTCTTCTACCCTCGTGTCTACTCAGATAAAGTCTGTCTACGGATGAACAGGGTTGATGTCCATTGATTGTAGTTCCGCAGCAGTCCAGTGCACATTCCCGAACTAATAAGCCATGCAAGGTAATAAAACAATTAAAAGAAGATTGAAGTTAAGATATGGTAATAAAATTATTATAACTGAGAAACAAGGGAGTTAAACAATTATCTGTTTCATTGGCAATCAACATGATATTATCAATAAAGCTTGGTATGAAAATGTTGAAAATCAACACGTTCCACTTTTATCATTCTTTCAATCAATACGATACGATCTGATCAAACTTTTTTTATCATAATAGATCTTGAAGTATACTGGGGAGACTACGTTAAAAATACGCGAAGTACATTATCTGATAGGTGGTGCGGAAATGTGTGCATATTATGCAGAATATGAATTTTTGATGGATTCAATCTTTACTTGACAATAAATGTAATTTAATTTCAAGAAATTTTTTATTGTCGAATGACAATTGTTTTGCCACACTGTGGCTTAATCATTTTATTTAATTCATTATTTACTAGTACTTTATTTATTACTAGTTGAATATCAATTTTTCAACATCTAAAATCGCGATATGTCACGAAAGGTCATTGCATACAAAAGAAAGTAAATGAAAAATTTTTATAGAGAATTGTATGACCTACAACTTTTTTCTGACATATTTTCACGATAAAACTTACCGTTTCAAAGAAAATTGGAAATAACCTGAATTTTTCACTTTCGATCTTGTATAAATTTTTTTGCAAAAGTATGATTGAAAGAGATATTCGGCGTTGTATTCGTAATAGTTTATTCAGCCACTTTTCAGTTCTATGCAAATTTTGGCTAAGTTAAATGTCTATTTGAACTGAACTATGAATAATTGAATCAGCTCATCACAATTCTTGGACTCTGGAGTATCTGGGAGACAAACAGATTAGCAAAAGATAAACATTTCTGGATAGAAGGTTCTCTAATACTAATTTTATTCGATTCGAAGTTAACCGTGGTTCAAAAATTTTCTCATTTTTCGTAAGCGTGTCGAACTCTCTCATATTTGAGAGAGTAGGCTAGGCTATTGCCTAGCCTACCATACTATTCGTCGCTGGACATTATTGTTCCGTTGTCCGTTCTCTTAATATGAAGAAATTGTCTTGTCACCATTATTCATAAACATAAACATTGTTGTGATGAATCATATTTCGAAAAACAACGCTCCTCGAAAAATTATTACCATTAGATCTACAAAATGTGTATAATTCTAATTAATTGATTCGTATATACCATTGCTTATCTATTGATATGCAAATATACGTGTGGAATAAAGAAAATAATATTGACTACACAATAGTAATAATGATAATAATATCAGTTGTTACTTACTATTTTAATGATACCTCAAGATCTCCTGTGAGTGTTCCACAGATGATTCATATTATGCTGAGTTACCTTAGTTCGGGATAGGCTTTATTATAGTGATCTTACGATGCCTTAGGTATTCCACTGTTTTCCAATAGTGAATTAGTGGCTGGCCATCTTAGCGAGAAAATTCCGTCAAGATGCGAATCCGCACCGAAGAGGAATCTTCGCTCATATCTCGGACGTTTAAACCATCAGACCACCGTTGCTCACTTGCTTCACTATTTTACTCAATCACGATCTCATAATAGTATCTCAAACTCCAATTGAGATGAAAAAGATGTTTTTATTGTTGAAAATCATAATAACGAATAGAAATATATTTATCCCCACAGAAATTATTAGCGTGAATGGCATATTAATACCTAACGTCCTGTCAGTACAAGTGTGAGTGTAAGCTGCTGTTATTATAGAGAGCCCTTCTTCAAACAAGATGATTTTCCGGGATATTGCGATACCGAAAAACTAAATCGTGTTTACGTTCCATAACTTTATGGTATTGACGATCTCGTTATAGTACATGAAAGCTTTTTTGTGTATCCGAATAAAACCGAATATTTTCATACTTTCATTTCATCTCACGTAAATGAATATGAATTTGAAAACACGAAACCTATCTTTAGATGGGTTTTATGCCTATTTTTATATGGGCGCAACTTCATCTGATCATGAGGGTATTTCAACTTTTCCTATCATGACGGGTCTAATTTTTAATTTTGTTCAATACTAATGTTGAGGATAATTCGATACACGAAAGATGTTCAGATTTTAATGGAAATCAAATTAAAATATATTCCCTGAGTCGATGAATTCTCACTTATAATACCACAAGAGCTTCAAAATTATCGGGTATTTCCCGATAGGTTCGTTGCAAACAAATGAAGGAGTCAAGTTTTTCAGGTTAAAAAATCACGAGCGCGAAGCGCGAGTGATTTTTCCTGAAAAACTTGACGACTTTATTTGTTTGCAGGGAACCTTGAGGGAAATGCCAGATAATTTTGAAGCTCGTGTGGTATTCGGGGGATTATTTTTCCGTCCCAAATGTCGGCCAATAGAATTGCACCATGAGATGAAATGAACAGTTAACAAATAAGAATTTCATAATGAATAAAACAACATTTAATTAAGATTCAGGCTAGTGCAATTAAAAATACAATTGTTGTAAACATTGGTGCATGTTTTCTTCAAGTCAGAGTTATCGGTAATGGTCCCAGAAGAGGTAGATGGCATGATGTTTATGCTGTTGATGGCATTTTCTGCAGTAGGCTCACTCCTTCGCAGTTTCTTGACAATTAATTCGTGGTGTTCCTGGTCGAGTTGGAGATACGGCTTGATGGAGTTACTGTTGGCATGTCCAGTTATTTTGATTATCTGCTGCTCTCCCAGGCCCGATTTCGCTAGATTGGAGACGGCTGTTGCACGACTGGAGTGATTGGTGATTTTTTTGTTACCAAGGTCAAGCCCAGCTTTTTGTGCTGACTCCTTAACCCACTTTGAAATCGTGTTTCGGCCTACTGGGGAATCCTTGTACCACCTAGCGCCTGGAACTTTATTCCAGAATGGATTTTGGGTCAGGAATAGTCTGTCGCTCTTGATATTGGCATCTCTCTTCTTTCTCAATTTCTGGAACAGTCTCACTGGGCACTTGTCAGGGATTTCCCGATTCTCCACCAGCCACTTGCTGTCTGATAATTTTTTATCACCACCTTGTGTGGTCTTGCTGAAAATTGGATTGTATTCAATTCTCCCAGTTGTTTCCCCGTCATTTCGCTGTTCTGCCTTGAAGTGATGTATTGACGCCATGCTGCCCTCACCACCTCTCCAAGCCAATTCCACTGATATTATCATGAATAATTTTTTCTGGAGGCCATCAGGAGTTTTCTCGTCCCAAACAGTGGTCATTGCATCCCAATCTTTTTCCTCCAACGCTGCTGCACTTGCCCTCCGTTTTTCCGGAATAGATTGTAAAGCCTTACGCTTGGCATCACGAGCTCCTCGAGCGGTCTTGAATGCAGCATCCGAAAATGGGTTGATTTTGATGTCGAAATCGTTCAAATACTTTTCTTGAAGTGATTTGGCAGTCTGATTCCACATTGTTTTTATTGTACCTTCCTTATAGTCTTCTCCATCCATTTTCTTCATATTGTAAGCGTAATCTTTCATAATGTTTGCCAATTGCGCTTCACTCGTTTCAGCACTCAATGTGTATTCCCTCTCAGTACAAAAAGTAGTAAATTGGTTCCAAACTGTTTTTTTTGCCTTCTCCGTATTAATGGGAACATTTCCTTTGACTTTTTTATCGATGGTGGACAGAGAACAAACTCCAAATCGACTCATTTTCATGCAAAATCTCCAATTTTCACAATTGAATTCAACCTGTCAGTTTGACGTGTGGTTAATTTGACTGGATCATGTTTTGTTTTTTATATATAGCAACTACCAGAGAAAATAATCAAAAAATTATCAGTATAATACCATGTAGGTTGTACCACGTGACGTCGAATGGTGCAATTCTATTGGTCGATATTTGGGTCGGAAAAATAATCAGTATAATACCATGTAGGTTGTACCACGTGACGTCGAATGGTGCAATTCTATTGGTCGATATTTGGGTCGGAAAAATAATCATGGGATATTTAAGTAGCAATATTTCAGTTCGAACAATTTCTACGTCAAAGCGAGAATATGTGTACAATTTCATAAATAATAACGAGTCTACTTTAGATCTATCAATTGTAATTAGCTCCACTATTGTACGTCCACAATTCTCTGTATTATGAAATGATTTTGAGGATTTTCTGTATTGACCATATTTCCAATTTTAAACTGAAAATGAGACGAGACAGTTGTTTTTAGTTCTGAAAATCAAAATGAGGAATAGAAATAAATTTATCTCCCCAGAAACTATTACCATGAAAGAATATTAATTAATTCCCGAGATCCCGTAAGTGCAAGCGTATGTGTGAGCTGATTTTATTAATGATTTTTTCAGGATATTGCGATACCGTAAAACTAAATCGTGTTTAGTTTCAATGACTCTTTGGTACTGACGATGTCGTTCTAGTACATGGAAGCTTTTTATGTATCCGAATGAAACCGAATATTTTCCTATTTTCATTTCATCTCACTTGATAAATATAAATAGGAAAACACGAAACCTATCTTTAGATGGGTTTTATGCCTATTTTTACATGTGCATAACTTCAACTTATCCTGAGAGTATTTCAATTTTTCCACATGACTAGTGTAATTTTTATTCAGGTTGAATACTACTATTAAAGATTATTCGACTCAGATTTTACTGGAAACGAAATTACGATATATTCGCTGATTCAATTAATTCTCATTACATTTTAGTAGGGATATTTCAGTTCGAACATTTTCAACTTTGAAACTTAATAACGAATGTACTTCAGATCTATCGACTATACTCTGCTCCGTTATTGTAGGTAATTCTCTGTTTTATGAAATTATTTTTGAGTATTGAAATTTTATGCGAACGGAATTAACTCACTTGTGTAATGATGAGTACATAGTTTAAGTACATTTTTGTCGATTTTCCTCATCGACGGCCGGTCTTTTCAATGTGACTTGATATGTATTGTGAACAATGGAGCTGTCCGCAAACTATCCGATATGGCCTTTGGCCTGAATAATTCAATATAAAACTGACTCTACAGTTGAATATCAGTTTACTCCAAAATCAATCAATTGGTAGAATTTTCACAAGCAACTGGGAACTATTACTTGGCCAAAAAATTGATCGAAACATTGAAGAATAAATAAGCATCAAATATAAAATTATCAAGGATTCTACTGTTGCTTTTCGGACAGAAATTCTTCAATGAAGTGATAGGCCTTCGAAATCAGCAAATTTCAGAGGCGTTTCTTGGAACCATCCTCAGTTCCGGTATCCACCGGAAAGTGATTAGAACATTAAGAACCTAACTAGCCTTTGGCTTTTTGTGCATGTTTGATCCTATTATATGGAATACAGAGATGAATCTTGAGTGTAGCGGTATGATGAAATTCGCCCGACGTCAAATATTTATGTTTGTTTTCATGGATGTAATTCAGACATAAATAAGAGCAGAAGGCAAGTATCCAATAATTCTTCAAATATAGTAGCTCTCTTTTGTTTCAGGAAACCTGTATCTGCCTCTGATGAATTGCTCCATATTACAATGTAATAAGACATACAGCTATTAAAAAAGCGACGTAAGTATTAAATAAAAAGTTCTTTTGGGTAATCTTTTCCACACTCTAGACAACTTTTTAAAACTTTTTCCAATTTTCAAATCGTTATTATGATTTTCATCAATCTTTCTCGTCTCATTTGAAGTTTGAAAGCTAAACTATGGTCAATAGGTAACAGAAAGTTCTCAAAAATAATTTCATAATGCAGATAATTATGGACGTATAATAGTGACCTGAGTTTAATTGATAGATCTGAAGTACACTCGTAATTGTTTTTGAAACTATACACATACTCTCCTTTTTGACGTGGAAATTGTCCTAACTGAAATATTCCAACTAAAATATCTTATGAGAATTCATTGAATCAGTGAATATATTGCAATTGAATTTATATTCCAAGAAATTTCCCACTTATGATATTCTTTGTAGTTCTCGATCTTATTTTCTAATATTTGATGTTTTTTAAGATTTAGATGGAGGCCGTTAGAACTGAACCAATATTTGGATTCTTGAAGAGTTTTATCGGCATTTGCTACATTGAAATTTCACAGGTATTTAGAAGTGAGGTATTATCTCAATTCACCCCAGAATAGAACCTTGTGGCACACCCTTGCTAACTTTCATCCAAAAGCTTGACTTCTTAATAGCGAGAAAAGGTTGCCTAGTATCCAGAAATGAAGCAATTAATTTAAGAGGTGCACCTCGTACAAATTTTTTCTTGATGATTTCATGAGAAACATTGACGAAAGCCTTCGAAAGATCGCATAAGCTCAGTTTTACATTGTTATTATGATCAAGGACGTCCGTTATATTTTCTAAGACTTCAATCAAAGCAGCGAGAGTCTACTTCTTTTTCCTAGATCCATGTTTATTTTCATCAAAAAGTGATGTTTTTCTAAGTATTGCACCAGCCTTTTCTTGCTATGATTTTTCAATATTTATTAGTGCATTAGTAAAACATAAATATAAAATATGTCTAAAGGTATACTTGAGGGTACTACATCTCTTCATTTAATGGGACAAGCAGCAGAGCTTCATGAAGGATTATTTACAGGCTGTAATAAGTATCATGAATTCACCTCATCAAATGAATTCGTTTTTACATATCAGAAAATTCATCTTTAGTATATCATCACAACTACATCGCCTTGAAATCGTGAGACGTAATACACCTAATAAATTTTTGTTATTTTTAGACAAGTAGTTCAATATTTTCTCATACAGCTACCAATTCGCTAAAAATCCTCCATCGTTTACAGACTTGATAAACATTCCGGTCGATACATAACCTATATACTAAACGTCAACAAGTGCGTCGACTAAGCCACCAATATCCTCGTAGCGTAATCCGAGCCATCGTTCGAATTTCGGGGACCGTAATCAAAAGGCACGAAGCAGCTACGCTTTATTTTTTCTGCACATCCATTAACCATTTCGGCAGAGTAATGGCAGACGATTTTTCGTTATATTTCGCATTCATAAATGCGAAACGGCCCAGCCGACTCGAACAAACGATGGAAGTAATGTATCGGGGAACAAGGGTGGAGTATTAGGGAATTGAATCCGAGATTTGGTCACGAATCGATGAGTTCTCGACCAGACTCATTTGTATTGAATTGATCGAAAAACGAAGCATGAATTTTATGAAACTAAAGCACATCATTGTATGTTCTCTGGGCTGGAATGACGATCCATTGTAACAAATCATCTTATCTACATTAATTTCTTACGTAATGAGTGGTTAAACTGGTTTTAGTTTCTGCTTGGAAACCTAAGCTTGAAAATTTGAGTCTCATACAATTGTTTTTCGTGATATTGAGAAATTACGGTGCCTCATGACAGCTGAACAGAATTTTATGTCACGACAGAGATTTAATATGTAGATCCCATATAATCGTTTGGAACCCATTTTGATGCAATATAAAAATATGAAGCGAAGTTTAAAAGAAATTTCCCATTATAGTATTGTCTCACATCTTGCACATTTGGTACTTCAAATAACTGCTGACTCGAAAAATTAAGTTCCTTCTAATGAATTAGTTTTAAGAGCCATTTTTGTATGGTCTTCAAGGGTTTTATGTGGGTTTGATAAGCACAACCCCATCCAACTATCCCATAGCCGATCTGTGATTCCACCAGGGCTTGGTAGAATATTGTCAAATATTTTGTTATGTTTAGATGTTTACGTAAATACTTGAATTTGAAAAGTAGGCCTCTTATTTTTTTCTCGAAATTTTTTATGTGCTTATACAATATTTTTATTCTCAGAATCATTGTTCACAATAGCTATGAGCCAAATTTATCCCACCATAAAAACTGAAGAAAATAAAAAATCAATTTTTTTATCGTACTTTAGTAGCATAAGTCAAAAAGTGGCCAATAGTTTTTTTTAAAATCAGGTGCCTATATTGCCTTCAAAACGCAAAACAAATCATCGGTATTATATAACGCAAAGGACCCTACTCCAAACAGACACAAATAAGGAGTTTATGAGTTATCTTGTTCTACGTGCAGTAATAAATATAAAGGACAAACAGGACGTTCTTTCAAGACGAAGTTCAACGAACATAAAATGAGTTTCATGAAAAAAAAAAAATACTTTTGCCACTCATTGTCTAGAAAACAGTCATTCCTTTCCCACAATAGATAATCTTAAAATTTTACATGTAGAATCAAAAGGAAAGAAACTCGATTATTGTAGAATCTGTTGAAATTTTCAAATTAGTTCACAATAAGAATAATGTAAAAATAATGAATGACTGTACGGAGCTATGAAAATTGAAAATATTTGAGATACTTGAAAAGTAACATCTGTTTGAAACTTTTTTCAACGAACATAAAATGAATTTAATGAAAAATAAACAAAAATTCTACTTTTGCCACTCATTCTTCAGAAAACAGTTATTCCTTTCGGCGAAAGAAAATCTTTAGAAAATTTTACATGTAGATTCAAAAGATAAAAAACTTGATTATTGAAATTTTCAAATTCGTTTACAATAAAAATAATGCAAAACATAATGA
This sequence comes from Megalocaria dilatata, assembly GCA_034642435.1. Classification (NCBI taxonomy): domain Eukaryota; kingdom Metazoa; phylum Arthropoda; class Insecta; order Coleoptera; family Coccinellidae; genus Megalocaria; species Megalocaria dilatata. The sequence goes on along the minus strand of CM067855.1, from coordinate 68,314,094 downwards.
TGGACTGTACGGAGCTATGTAAATCCAAATATTTGAGATGTACAATAAAATAATGTAAAAATACTGAATGACTGTACGGAGCTATGTAACCCCAAAAATTATTTGAGGTATTTAAATGGGTACCATCTGTTTAACAACCTTCTCTGTCGATTGCCGACATTCCGATATCTGTTAGAAGGCCCCTCTTTTTTAACCCGCTTTTTATCACGTTCCGCTTGTGAACCTCTGTACCACTATTAGGTGTTACCTAGAATCTATTGAAATATTCAAAATATTCATCACTTTTGTTTAAATACCTCTGTACCACTGTTAGGTCTTCAGTTGTCTGATGATGGGATAATTCATTTCCCGAAACTCGAGTCACAAGAAAATGTGTAATATATCTTGTTGTTGGTAGTAAAACATAGTAATTTTTACAATTTGTTTTAATTATAATCAACTAGCAAATAGTAACGCTGCGCTAACAAGATGCGCAGAAAGAATCTGGATCAAGGAAGAAACTAAATCATTCTACCAGAAGCGAGAGACTGTACAACATTATGTCAAGGTAATGCATGCAGAACTGTGTAACATATCTTTTTATTGGTAGTAAAACATAGTTATTTCTACAATTTGTTTTAATTATTTTTAAATTTATTTATCTGCTGTTATTCATATCGTCTAGAGCTTCATTAGAAATATACAATAATGTATGAAATTTCGTGAAATATTTTCATAATTAATTTTTCCATTATGAGCCACTTCAAAATGAAGGTTTTTATGACCAAGTTGCAGTTTTCTTTTCACTTACAATAAATTTATTGGTCGAAAATAAAGAAACATTTGCGATTATTTTGTTCTTGAATTTCAATATTTATTTCCACTGATGTGGACAAATCTGTTATAGTGTAGTTATCATTGTTAGTATGATTGTTGATTTAGCTTTCATTCGTCAATTGCCTGGATGCAGAAAAGAATTATCGGGAATCTCGTGAAGCTTTCAAAATCCACATAACATAGAATGGTAAATATCTTTAAATAGTTTGAAAAAAAAATTCAGAAAAAGACAGGGAAATATTATTTCAATAAAATAATTTTAATTTCGATATTATCCTTAGTTTTTCATTATTAGAAAATCTAAGAAGAAGACGTCGACCAACTGTAGTAAATCTCATTCGGATAGCCAGCGAGACGTCGCTATTTATCTAATCAATTATTTGAACTAAACAATTGAACTAAACAATTTTATTCGCATTATTTCTGATTGTTCTAATCACAAATTGGTTTTAATCAAATATGTTGTGCAAATACTGAAATCAATGAATTCAATAAAACTAGGAGAAATATTGTAATTTCTCTGTGTAATTTTGCTTGGAGGTAGGCCTGAATGATATAAAACAAATAATGAAATGTTTATGATTTTCATCACTGATGAGTTTTATGAAAACGTATAAAAAACATTGCAATTTGATTCTAAATTAAAACATTGTAAGAAATATATTATTTTTCAATCGATACACTTCAACCAATATTTAACAACTGCTCAGTATTTATACCCAAATCAACAAATTAAGTTCGTGACTAGAAAAAATGCAACGATACAGAAATACTATAAAATAATAATAATAATAAAGGCCGTTTATTGAACATCAAAATATATATGGAAATTTCAACATTTACATACAGAGAGGGGCACTTCGTTCTGAGTTTTTCAAATACCCTGAACGTCTGTGCAACTGACCCTGCCAGTACTGAATTATTTCAAATACAACAGTATCGATATACCTATCACGAAAAAAAAGAAAAAGAAATCAAATATGTAATAAACTTGAAAAAAAAAATTGAAAAAATATAAAAAATGCAGAAGTGTATCCATATCATAGAATATGAATATTTATTCTCAATGCATACCATAGCAATACTCTCATTTACTTTTCATCTATGTATTCACCCAGAACTTAGACAGCACCATTTCTCTGAATTTCTTTCTGAAATGTGGTGAGTCAATGCTTGTGTAGTCTATGGGAAATTCATTCAAATATTTTGCAATGTTATAAGAAAATGAACTCTTTAAAAGCTCCATTGAGTAGGATGGTATTATCGCCTTCCCCTGAAACGAACATTGATGTTGTGCAAGTCACATCGGAGCCTGATTCTGTTGTATGAGTACGGTGGTGATCTCTAAACCACTACAGAAAAGTTCTGAAAAGCAGAGTGAAGCCGGTGTCTCTGTGCCATGTTCAGCCAAGAAATCTTCTCCACTTTGTTGGATCAAATTTTCGAATACCATAGATCCATCTCAAACAAAAATTCAGCAGTGTCTTAATTCGGTTAACATCTGATGTAGTAATGAAATGTCTATAGTCACAATAATTAGAATGAAAAAACACCTAACTCTCGCAAAGTAGTGTATTCGATTGAGCATAGAGGAAATGTCTATTTTAAGTTTTCAGTTAGATATGACCTATTCAGAATCTGAGAAATCTGGTAGGAAAATCTCAAATCATTATAAATGTAGAGTCCTACATTATTCTGAAAACTTATATCGGAATTGCCTATCTCCAATTTACCATAACTTTTCATGAAAATTTCTCTATCCTTTTGACTCCCGAATAGTGTAGCATTGGTTTTCTGCGGGTTTAGTTTGATTGAATGTTTGAGGTAGAACTGTGCCAAATTACTTGAATAGAAATTCGAGGCAGCTATAGCCTGCAGACACCCCTCCAAAAAATTGATAAGTAATGCTGAGTATCGTCGGCGTAGTAGTGCTGAATACACGATTGAAAGGCAGCTGGAAATTTTGATGTACTACTCTGTCAAGAAAGTACCGGGAATTTTCAATTAAAATAACATTTTTACATTTAATCGTCAAAATTTATTGGGTCGCATTCAAAATAGGCTCCATTTGCTCCAATACATCTATGCCAACGGCACTTCCAATTATCGAAACATTTTTTATAGGCGCTTTCCGGGATGGACTTTAGCTCTCGCGCCGAATTTTGTTTTATGGCTTCAATCGACTCAAAACGGGTGCCACGAAGGGGCAATTTTAGTTTTGGGAAGAGGAAAAAGTCGCAGGGAGCCAAATCCGGCGAATACGGTGGTTGCTGAAGCACGTTTGTGGAGTTTTTGGCGAGAAAGTCAGTCACAATCGTAGCTCGGTGAGAAGGCGCGTTATCGTCATGCAAAATCCATGAGTTGTTCGCCCACAAATTTGGCCGCTTCTTACGCATACGCTCACGCAAACGTTTCATAACGCCTAGGTAATACTCCTTGTTTACCGTCTGACCCCCTGGAACGAATTCGTAGTGCACCACGCCACGGATATCGAAGAAAACAATGAGCATCACCTTCATTTTCGAGCGGCTTTGGCGTGGTTTTTTCGGTTTTGGCTCATTTTTTGCCACCCATTCCGATGATTGCTGGCTTGTTTGCATATCGTACTCGTAGACCCAGGTCTCATCACCAGTTATAATGCGTTCCATGAATGTAGAATCGGAATTACAGCGATCCAGCATGTCTGAAGCAACCTGGTCGCGATGACGTTTTTGAAGAAAATTCAGGTCTTTCGGTACGAGTCGTGCGGCCACCTTTCTCATGCCCAAAATATCAATCAAAATCGTACGTGCGGACTCGTGGGATATCTTAAGATCATGTGCTATCTCTCTCAAGCTGGTACGACGGTTTTCCAGCACCCTATCCTTAATTTTATCGACGTTATCTTCGATCGAAGCCGTCGATGGGCGTCCGGAACGAGGCAAGTCTTCGACCACTTCACGACCGTCCTTGAAGGCTCTGTACCACTGATATGCACGAGTTTTCGATAGAGCGTTATCACCAAAGGCCTTTTGCAACATTTTCAATGCATCGGCACACGAAAATTCATTTGCAACACAAAACTTTAAACAAATTCTTTGCTCAACGTAATCATCCATAGTAAAAATCGGCACGCACTCTGACATCGACTGACTTAATCAGCTGTTGCAAACACACTAGTTAACAGATCCCGCTCAAGCTTGGCATAGTAATTAAGGACAGTGGTACCAACCTAGGAAAAAAAAATTTACCTGCCTCATTGCCCCGCCAGATTTAAATCGATAATTCCCGGTACTTTCTTGACAGAATGTATATACTGAAAAGCAGAGGGCAGAGTAAAGAACCCTGCAGTACACCTGTGACCATACTCAAGAACACTGATTGGTTTCCGTCATACACGAAGGCCTAGGACCTGCCGTTAGAAAAGCTGATATTATATTTAGCACCGAATCCGATAAGCCATAAAGCGCAACATAGCCTTCATAACATAGTGACTTAATGTATTAAATGCTGTTGAGTAGTCAAGTAACATCAATATAGTCAGTTTTCCCTCATCAGTTGCCTCTATGATCGATAGAAGGGCAAAGCTACATGCATAACTTCGTCTGAAGCCTGACTTATATGCTGGCAAAATTTTATTTGTTTCCATATACTCACGCAGTTGGCGTTCAAGTACTCTCTCTAACACTTTCGAAAGGCACTTATCGGTCTTTTATCGTTGAGGCTTGAAAGATTCGATTTTTTATAAAGAGGAATGACTCTTCCATTGTACGGAAATACAGAGTTTGAGATGGAGTAATTAATTATATAAATTATACAGAGTGTCTTGATTTAAAGTTCACATATTTCAGAGGTGATTCTAGAGGTCCAAATATGAAGAAAACATCATATAAACTTAGGTCCTAAAATGCACCCCATGGACGCTAAAGCTTCTTCAACATGACCTCCAAAACTAGCGATATCTTTGTCAAAATTTGGTGCATTCAACTGAAGTTCAGTACACGGAGGTTTTTGGATAAAGTGAATCGTCTGGTTATCTAATAACTTACTGATTCTCATTAGTGCCGGAGATAATAGGGGGGGTGGGGTTATTTCATCAAATTACATCTTAATTTTGACTGAGTGATCAAATTGGAATTCAAGTTAGAGAATAGAATATCCTCATACATTTTTCAAGAAAAAAGGTACTGTTTGTTGAATGCGTTACGGAGGACCATTCTTGAGAAAAGAGTGATTTTCTGATGATGTGCATTTTAACTAAAAAATAATAGTTTGACATTATCAATAAAACACGAAAATTGAGTGGGCTCTTTGTACATGCCTGTATCTAAAAAAACAATCTGAATTGATAAAAATGGTTCCATTAACAAATCAAGAAATGCTGATATGCATTTTATGTATGGAAAGGCTGATGGAAACTCGCGTGCTGCCAGACCATTCTATGAAGAAGCATTTCCTGAACGAGTCCTTTCTTGCGAGAAAACGTTCGCGAACCTCCACCGGAGATTATGCGAAAAGCGCACGTTTATCCCTTCCAAATCTGAATGTGGTAAAGATCGTTCTACCCGTACTATTGAAAATGAAGGAGCCGATTTGGAATTTGCAGCAGCAAATCCAAATATTAGTTTTCGGTACAAAAAAGAATTCCGAAGAGTACGGTGTGGGAAGCTGTGTACCTGCAGAAGCTTCAAGGCTTGAAATACTTCCCAGCAAAATTGGAAATATGTTATTGGTTAACAGAGCAGTTAAGACTGAATGTTGACTTCGGGAACAATATTTTGCTCAATTTCAAAGCCAGGTTCACAAGAGATGGTGTAGTCAGTTCTTATAATATCCTCCATCAAGATAAATTCATCATAAATGTCTGGGTAGGAATTATAAATGGCTCTTTGATCAGGCCTTAAGTAATGCCGGATCGTTTGAATGGAGAAAGCTATTTGTATTTTTTACAAAATATTTTACCAGATTTAATGGATAATGTTTCATGATTGAACAGACTGAATATGATTTTCAAGCATGATGGGGCTCCTCAGCATTTCTGTCAGCGTGTAAGGGAATATTTGGATCAAATTCATCATCAAAGATGGATTGGCCGAGAAGGATCTGTACACTGGCCAGCTCGGTCTCCGAATTTGAGTCCCCTAGATTTTTTTTGGGATATTTGAAAAAATACATGCACTCAGCTCCAGTTCGAAATAATCAATAATTGGAGCAACGTGTAATAAACAGTTGCGAACAAATTAGGTATATTCCAGGGATTTTTGGAAATGTGCAAACGTCGATGCGAAAACGTATTAGAAAATGTATTACAGTTAACGGTGGGCATTTCAAACATTTACTATGATATTTGATAGATTCAGTTTTTACTTGGTGAAAACTCATTTTAATTAAAAAAATTTATATGAGACAGTAATTTATTTCCACAAAAATGTTTGTACTACTACAAAAATTGTTTCACCACGATGTGGTTTCTTCAGGTATTACATTGTACTGTCTATGATATATTTGATATCGTTGATCATTATAGAGATTTCGTTTTTTTTATTTTGTTCTTTACTCAGTTAAACTCGTTGATTACAATTATGTTCGAATAAATATTTTTCATCTTTTCTTTGAATTATTCATCTTAAATTAAATTTTTAATAATTTTCCTAAGTCAATATGACGTTGTGGCTGACGAATGTCAAAGTGACAGGGACCTATTATGTTTTTTGAGATAAGCAGTCACAAAATCACTTTTTTCTGGAGAATGGTGCTCCGTAAAGCTCAACGAGGAGAACCTTTTTTCTTAAAAAATATATGAGGAGTCTATTTTTTCGATTAAAATTACAATTCGATCACTCAGTCAAAAAGTAAAAGTAATTTCATGAAACAACCCCCTGTAATCTCCGCCACTGATGAGAATCAGTAAGTTTCTGATCACCAGAGGATTCACTTTATCCATAAACCTCCATGTACTGAATTTAATTCAAATCCGCCACATTCTGACAAATATATCGCTAGTTTATTGGATTTTGGTGGTCACGTTGAAGCAGCTCTAGCGCCCATAGGGTGCATTTCAGGAGCTAAGTTGATCAGGAAGTATGCTTCATATTTTGATCTCTAGAATCACCGCCTGAAATATATGGACGTTAAATCCGGACATCCTGTATAAGGCAGCAGGTAAGGTTGACAAAGATTATTTTCATAAAAGTATATATGTTCTTGGTTGGTTTGCAAATTTGCAATTTAATTAAAAAAATGAGAATTGATCTCATCTACATCGAATAAGTGTTGTGCCAAATTCATAGCGAATTTTATATTTGTTTCAATATTCATAGATTACAGATTCTTCAGAACTCTCTTCCGTTTTTGTCCCTAGGCTTGATTTTTTAGAATGCTTTCTTCCCTTTTCTGATGGTAGCAGTAAACAGATTGCGCAGCATTTTATAGTTAATCCAGTCGTTTTTTCCTTGTTATTTTCAAATCTATATCAAGCTTTATCTCTATCCTTTTTCAATGCACGAAGAGTCTCCGTGGACCAAGGAGCATATGGTTTGGTAATAGCATGGGTTTTGTATGGTGCGTGTATGTCTGAAAGATTGAATATTTTCTCATGAAAAAACAAGTTGGTTTTCTATACCACTGATGTCATATATATTTCGTCAAGGAACAGAGCGCAAATCGTAATAAAATTGCGAAACATAAGAATTTCTATAATTTCATGCCGCTACAAATTTCGGATTCACATTTTCACATTCAAATTCACATGATAAGAAATCAATTCGTGATCTGTGAAATCAACTGGCTGTAACTTCATAGAAGAAATTCCCTCACAGAGGTCAACAACTAAATAGTCTATCAATGAGGCAGATTTATCAGTTAATCTAGTCGGTTCTAAACCATCTACTTGAGACCAAGACCCTCAAAACAATTCATGATGAACTCTGAGTCAGCACTGTTAATCCTCAGCAAATCAATATTGAAATCGCCAAAACAAAGAATTCCCTCCGCCTCTGCTATAATCTGTGATAACTGAGATTCGAAATAATCGAAAAAAAGGTTTTAACTCAAATTAGGTGAATCATAAGTGAAACAAACAGCGATGTTTGCCCCGGGTAATCTGAATTCAATCCATAACGGCTCTATACAGCTCTACCATTTGGCAAAAGCACACAATTTAAATGATTCCGCACAAATATACCGATTCCACCTCCACTACCCACTCTATCCCGGCGCATAAAATTATATCCAACAACAGCAAGATCAACATTTGTTACACCCAAAATCAAAATCATGAGCCGACAAAATATTGAGATGATCACATTTGAAACTGGTGGTCAACATTCTTGAAGCCATCTTTACATTTCAGCAATGGATATACATTCTGTCAAGAAAGTACCGGGAATTATCGATTTAAATCTGGCGGGGCAATAAGGCAGGTAAATTTTTTTTTCCTAGGTTGTTACCACTGTCCTTAATTACTATGCCAAGCTTGAGCGGGATCTGTCAACTAGTGTGTTTGCAACAGCTGATTAAGTCAGTCGATGTCAGAGTGCGTGCCGATTTTTACTATGGGTGATTACGTTGAGCAAAGAATTTGTTTAAAGTTTTGTGTTGCAAATGAATTTTCGTGTGCCGATGCATTGAAAATGTTGCAAAAGGCCTTTGGTGATAATGCTCTATCGAAAACTCGTGCATATCAGTGGTACACAGCCTTCAAGTACGGTCGTGAAGTGGTCGCCCATCGACGGCTTCGATCGAAGATAACGTCGATAAAATTAAGGAAAGGGTGCTGGAAAACTGTCGTACCAGCTTGAGAGAGATAGCACATGATCTTAAGATATCCCACGAAACCGCACGTACGATTTTGATTGATATTTTGGGCATGAGAAAGGTGGCCGCACGACTCGTACCGAAAGACCTGAATTTTCTTCAAAAACGTCATCGTGAACAGGTTGCTTCAGACATGCTGGATCGCTGTAATTCCGATTCTACATTCATGGAACGCATTATAACTGGTGATGAGACCTGGGTCTACGAGTACGATATGCAAACAAGCCAGCAATCATCGGAATGGTTGGCAAAAAATGAGCCGAAACCGAAAAAACCACGCCAAAGCCGCTCGAAAATGAAGGTGATGCTCATTGTTTTCTTCGATATCCGTGACGTGGTGCACTACGAATTCGTTCCAGAGGGTCAGACGGTAAACAAGGAGTATTACCTAGGCGTTATGAAACGTTTGCGTGAGCGTATCCGTAAGAAGCGGCCAAATTTGTGGGCGAACAACTCATGGATTTTGCATGACGATAACGCGCCTTCTCACCGAGCTACGATTGTGACTGACTTTCTCGCCAAAAACTCAACAAACGTGCTTCAGCAACCACCGTATTCGCCGGATTTGGCTCCCTGCGACTTTTTCCTCTTCCCAAAACTAAAACTGCCCCTTCGTTGCACCCGTTTTGAGTCGATTGAAGCCATAAAAGAAAATTCGGCGCGTGAGCTAAAGTCCATCCCGGAAAGCGCCTATAAAAAATGTTTCGATAATTGGAAGTGCCGTTGGCATAGATGTATTGGAGCAAATGGAGCCTATTTTCAAGGCGACCCAATAAATTTTGACGATTAAATGTAAAAATGTTGTTTTAATTGAAAATTCCCGGTACTTTCTTGACAGAGTAGTAAAAATGATTCAATCACAAGGACGGCAAATGCTCAAAAATCGAAATTGAATTAAACAACTATCCGCTAGGTTTACTTTAAACAAAAGTGACCTGCGAAGTTATTATGGGGTACCCTACTTGAGTTGAGAGAAAAAAAATAAGAAAACAAAATGAAATGAGATGGAATAAACGTGTAAAATATTCTTAGTTTATTAATCAATTAAATAATATATACACTTAGTAAACTCCCACACCAAGTTCTGTGAATATATAAAAACTAGCTTTATGTTTTCAGATCATTTTCATAAACAATTTTATTTTTCTGGTAAGAAATCATAGCATAGATGTGTCCATTTCTTATCCAAGTGGATTTGAAACCAACCTTTTCACAAGTTTTCTTGAAGATTAATCAACCATTTGCCTACAATAACAGATGTTCCCTTTAGACATTTTTTTGAATTGAATATCTGATTACGTATCCATCTGTTTACAAACATTATTGACGTCGGTCGTGGTTTCGTTTATTGACGCTCTTTTCTTTCTAAACGATTACCGTTATTAATATCACTTTTTTTAATCGTGCTGTTTGGCATATGAGTACTGATAACTTCAACCACAACGTCACATAAATTGTTTGATTTGGGATTTTCCACGATACCACAGATGACGAGACCATTAGAAAGTTCGACCTGCTTCTGATTATTTATCTTCCTCCCACACATTTGAAATTGCATTTTCAACTCACCGACTTCTGAATGTAAGGTGTCGAAGGAAATATGAGTATTCACCTCGAATGTTGTGATTTTTTCCAATATATTATTAATTCGTACAAATATGTACTATATTAGAGATAATTTTTGCATTGTAGCATTTCTTCATTACCTGTTCGGAAGCTGTAGTCACTCTCATCCTGGATCATAAAATATTGTGTAGAGCTTTCAACATAATATTATTACTGTTGTTATAATTTCACCGCACACCAATTACCAGAAATAGCAGTTATAGCGAAAACTACCGTTCATGAAAACCTGGTAAAATTATGTTACGGCATTGCTCGAATAATGCATAATTTGATTGGATGGAAAATTACGATTCCAATAATTATTAATATATTCACGAAACTATTAATGATGCATAAAATATAGATATACTTCTGCCTCTCCACTCAAATTATTAATTTTATTGAACGATCGATTATTATTTTCTGAAGTTATATAATCTTTCAGTTGATTGAGAAATGGGAAATCAGAAAGAAGTCCAATCAAGGTAGAATTTATCTCAACACTCTCAAAAACAAGTGAAACTGTAAGAAGCTGAAGGGTACCAAAATTAGGATAGTTCAAGACTTGACAAAAACACAACAGGAAAAGAGCAAAATCCTAAGAAGCTATATGAAAGAAATTCGAAGCTCAACTCAAGATCACTGCTGCATAAAAGGCAAAAAATTATTAAGGTGCAATAAAGCTTACACTATGCAGGAAATTCTGGAACTTGAAGGTAGAGACGAGATAAACAATAAAGTCGCAGGGAGCCAAATCCGGCGAATACGGTGGTTGCTGAAGCACGTTTGTTCAGTTTTTGGCGAGAAAGTCAGTCACAATCGTAGCTCGGTGAGAAGGCGCGTTATCGTCATGCAAAATCCATGAGTTGTTCGCCCACAAATTTGGCCGCTTCTTACGCATACGCTCACGCAAACGTTTCATAACGCCTAGGTAATACTCCTTGTTTAACGTCTGACCCCCTGAAACGAATTCGTAGTGCACCACGCCACGGATATCGAAGAAAACAATGAGCATCACCTTCATTTTCGAGCGGCTTTGGCGTGGTTTTTTCGGTTTCGGCTCATTTTTTGCCACCCATTCCGATGATTGCTGGCTTGTTTGCATATCGTACTCGTAGACACAGGTCTCATCACCAGTTATAATGCGTTCCATGAATGTAGAATCGGAATTACAGCGATCCAGCATGTCTGAAGTAACCTGTTCGCGATGACGTTTTTGAAGAAAATTCAGGCGGCCACCTTTCTCATACCCAAAATATCAATCAAAATCGTACGTGCGGACTCGTGGGATATCTTAAGATCATGTGCTATCTCTCTCAAGCTGGTACGACGGTTTTCCAGCACCCTCTCCTTAATTTTATCGACGTTATCTTCGATCGAAGCCGTCGATGGGCGACCACTTCACGACCGTCCTTGAAGGCTCTGTACCACTGATATGCACGAGTTTTCGATAGAGCATTATCACCAAAGGCCTTTTGCAACATTTTCAATGCATCGGCACACGAAAATTCATTTGCAAGACAAAACTTTAAACAAATTCTTTGCTCAACGTAATCACCCATAGTAAAAATCGGCACGCACTCTGACATCGACTGACTTAATCAGCTGTTGCAAACACACTAGTTGATAGATCCCGCTCAAGCTTGGCATAGTAATTAAGGACGGTGGTACCAACCTAGGAAAAAAAAATTTACCTGCCTCATTGCCCTGCCAGATTTGAATCGATAATTCCTGGTACTTTCTTGACAGAATGTATATTGAGTTTCATTAATGACACCTTGTAAAGAGTTAAAAATAATTATTATTCAAAAACTCAGATAATGAAAATCAATGAAAGAGACTCATATTACGGAAAACACCATTCAGAAAATAATCATTCTAATTCAAATAATTTTGATATTTTCCGTGTTAAGAACAGAGGTCTGAAATTGAAAGTATAGAGAATATACGATATAAAGTATAAAAATAACAAAAAGTGATGAATAAAATTTAATTTCCACAAACTCTTTTTTGTTAAACAACAATTGTTTGGCCCCACATAATCATGTTCTACATTACAACTGGTGCCGGTTCAAATGTAGAACATGTTCTTCATTAGAACTGGTACCGGTTCAAATGTAGAACATGATTAAGTGTGAGGAAACAATTGTCGTTCAACAATAAAAAGTTTATAAAATTGAGTTTTATTCATTACTTGTTGAAAATGAATCTCCATCAAGTAAAGACCGAATCATTAGATACAAGATACCAGACCGATTTTAACTGAACCCCCCTTTTTGACATGGTAAAGGGTTTAGTCTGAGAACTTGGTTTTACTACATTACAACAATAAAAAATAACATCTATACAATTTTTTCAGAAACTATAAATTCATATAAAAATTGTACAACTTCAAGATGGTCAAAGCGTACATTAGTACCATTCAAATAACATATAAATACAAACCTGTGTTCTATTAATAAATCAATTTAATAAGTTTTATCATTGGTTAAATAACATTTAATTCCAAATGGATCACGTTATAATATTCACGATCGGATTTTAGATTTATCATTCAGACATTAACCTTGTTTTGTTTCAAGAAGTACCATCGTACTTCATAGAAGATTGAACACAATATTAATAAAAATTTTAAATATCTGGGATAAATTCTCCAAATATTAATGGATGATCAGATCGAATGGATTCAATAAAAATAGGACAATTTATTGATTGGAGTTAAGATCAAACCATAGTTCAGACATTTTTTTCGAATAAATCATTTTTGTAATCACATATTTTTCAACAATTTATTTCTGTTCAATATAATGACATTCAAATATTGATTTTACGACTGTAAAACTCACCTATTCCTGGTTTGTTTGACTTGAAATGTGAGCTGAAAGTGAAAATTAGGCAGTATTAGTCAATTAATTCAAGTAGCTGTCATAAATCAGAATTTAATATGTATATAAGTTCATAAAAAAGTGGTGCAAATGAAAGTGATTGAAGATTCATTCTCAATTAAAGGCAGCTTAGTTGAGAGATGTTTAATGGACAGCCGATAAAAAATAAATATATTTTTAATTAACAATATGTTGCAAAATGGCGAAGGCGAGCTGTTTTTGAAAACATTTTAGCAGGATATAAATTGAGACTTCTGTTACATCATATGTGATTATTGCAAAATGTGCCCACAAAAGTTGGTGAACAATTCTCAATATGAAACATTTTCTTCTGGATGTTCTATCGTACCAACAACAAAGATATATTATCAGCCCAACGCTAAGTAATCTACGAACAGTACATACCAAACCCACACAACACATATACACGAGATACCTTTTTGAAACATATTCATTATATTTTGTGATATATATATTAGGAGTACAAATAAGTTTTCGCCGTTTTATTGTAGATGGCGCGACACGGAGTTTCGGTTAGCTTTCGCCGATGATAACCGGCTTAAGAAATAGTTTGGACATTCAAAAACAACATAACCTATTAATATCATTTATTTTATATTGGTAAAATATAATTTTCATAAATTGAAAATGTCAAAATTTGAGCCAAGTAAGCGTCATTTGCGGGAAATATTAGTTTACTTCTTTAATTTAAAGAAATCTGTTGCTGAGGCGCATCAATTGCTCGTAGAAGCATATGGTGAGGATGCTTTGAATGAGAGAACGTGTCGACAGTGGTTTCAAAAGTTTAAAAACGGTGATTTCGACGTAGAAGGCAAAGATCGCAGTGGAAGGCCAAAAATTTACGAGGATGCAGAATTGGAGGAATTATTGAAGGAAGATTAATCTCAAACATAAAAAGAACTTGCTCTAACATTAGAAGTCACTTAGCAAGCAGTCTCACATCGTTTAAAATCATTAGGAATGATTCATTAACAAGGAATTTGGGTTCCGTACGGCGAAAAACTTATTTATACTCCTAATATCCTAATATATATATATATATATATATATATATATATATATATATATATATATATATATATATATATATATATATATATATATATATGTATATATATATATATATGTATATATATATATATATATATATATATATGTATATATATATATATATATATATATATGTATATATATATATATCGAAGATTAAAAACTTAATTGGTTGATGAGAATAACAGTAATATTAGAAGAATTTGGCCTCATATTTCGCAACATGTATATATTTCTTCGGAAGGAAACAGTTGTTAAGTACAGTGTTGAGCATAGACAATCGATATGCATTGATCAATATGTATTGAAGGGCTATTTTGATCATTTGAGGAAGCTCAAAGCAGCTCTATTTTAATTTTAGTTTAGGTAGTATTGTTTGGTCTGATTGGTCACAGAAAGGATGACAAAAGTTCTTATGACAATACGTATAGTAATCCATAGAATTCACAACTAGGTTACATGGTTTCTTGGTCTCTTTCTTTTGCAAATTTTGAAATGAGAATTGTCCGGTGCTAGGTGCTTTCATTATGAAAGAACAAAAATTGTAACGAATACATCTTCAATTCAAATTTTTTTCTATATGTTCTCTAGTCCACTCTTTTTCTTTGCACATTTATTCCTGCACCTCTTCACTATTTAGCGAATCATTATTCTGTTTACTTCAGCTCTTTCTTATTTTGGTTATTAATATCAATATTATTCTAAACTAATTCTGAGGGATATCATGTGGGAATTCTACATATAATCAAGTTGAATATCATTTCGGACAGTTCTTATACAAATACTTAGTTAAGTAGAAATATATTTTGAGATATTTATCCTAATAAATATAATTCTGCTCATTAAAATTTTGTTTGTTTAAATGGTGGCATATATGACGGCCACAATTATAACATAGTTAATTATTAAATACTTCCATGCATCTATTTTATTCAACCCTGTAAATTGATGATTAACTGAGTAACATTCGAAGAAATCCCTTCATTATTTTATCCAAATTTTGGAGGTATCTAGATTCAGTTTAATTTATTTCCATCTAGATAGAAGTGTGTTTATAAGATAGGATGTAAATATAAGCTTTTAAACCGAAAACGCCAAAACAAACACTCTCTATAAGGTGTTCATCGAAATATTCAGCAGAACCCGCCCCTGACTCTTACGATACCCCTCAACGTAGAGCTTTCTGCTTTATTCGCCAAAGTTCGGTAACCAGTAACCCAAATCCTAGGAACCCGAATAAATATGGATAAAACCCGGGAGCCCAATACGAATATTTCAAATTCATCTGATTGCTGGATTAGGATCCGATATTTCCATTTCAATGGAGATTAAATTCGGTTTATTATTCTCAGGGCTGAATGAATGAAGATTAATTCTGCACATCCTTTGTGAGGAAGCACCTACATATATCTCTCTAATCTCATACAACTAGTTTACGATGATATAGTCGAGCAGATTTTATGAAATTTTCGGAGATTGTGGTTTCTGTTTGAATTACATAATATGATTCAGAAGAGTTTTTTTTATCGCAAACGCAGCTACTGGAAAAACAAACAAAATTAAGTCATGTAGTATAGAACAATGCGTCATTGCTGATAAAATCCGGAGAACCGAATGTTCGAATATATATTTCCAGTAAAACTCGCTATTGCGCATTAATATTCATTTGTTTCCTAGTTGATTAAGTCTTCCATTATAAAATGTTTATTGTTTTTAATGAATTAAGTGGGATATAAATTAGTTTTAAATGAGGTTCTTGAACTATCTATTTTTTCAAGATAAACAGCAATCTTCCCAGAAATAATTTTTGTATATTTAATGAAATACACTTTATGTGGTATGTTCTAACTTAAAAGAGAATTTAAATAATATTTAAATAAGGTTATTCTGATTTTCACAAATTTGTAGCTATAAATCTATAAAAATTTGAGAAAATCAGAATAACCTTACTTAAATATTATTTAATATGGATTTTCACCAAGTAAGGACTGATACAATTCAATATGAAACAGAATTTCTTTTCATTGAAATATACAAAAAGTATTCCTGGGAGGATTGCCATATATCTGGAAAAAATATATTATTTAAGAATCTCACATGAAACAAATTTATATATGACAAATATACTCAATTTTTCCACGATGAGATTTACCATACTTCATGCTATTCTGAGATTTATATGGTACATTCAAACATAAAAGAGAAATTTCAGTATATTTCATTGGATTTTACCGAAGGTATTCATAAGAAGATTACTACATATCTTCAAAATTAAATTATTTTTGAAACATCATCAGAACAGATTCAAACCTTAGTAAATTCATTGAAAACAATAAAAATATTGTATAGAAAGATGATGAATCTGGAGTTTATACATAATTCAGTTTGTGTAGTTTCTGCAGTTATTCACATTTGACATTTTTTTTTATTTTCCCAATACTTCCGGAACAACGGATCCGATCGAGATTGAATTTGGTCCTGGGTATATAATAGTGACAAGAAAATGATTATTCTTAAAAATAAACAGAATAGGCTCAATTGTTTTTCTGATGTTCTAATCTTGAGAATTGCTCAATCTTTTTCTTCTCCGATTCATCAGAATGTATAAGGAATATATGAAATTTTCATTTTCTACCTTTTGTTGTCAATATTTAACGACCCCATTCAACCATGTATTTTTGATTTTCTACAGGAGAACAGGTAAAATTTACAAATAAAGATGTTTTTTGACCTTCGAAGGATAGAACACAGAATTATGTGTTCATATTGATTATATGTAGCTTTTTCAATAATAAATTTATAGATTTAAAATTTTCAGTACGAATGTACTTCCACTGAGCTTTCAATATTTAACTCTATAGTTTTTTCATCGGAATACAAGCATGGCCGATTATTAGAAATAAGTGACAAATTTCTAGCAAGATTCAAAAAGATCCACAGATATGTTTTACGAAATGTTTTTCCCAAATTTCAGCCCTTATTATGACTAAAGAGAAGGAGAATCAATACCAGATAGTACTAAATTTATGATGAATTTATTATGTCAATATCGACAACGGATGGAACAACGAGATGCCGATAATTCATATTACTAAAATCCTTCTATATTAACAGAATACATACGAATAGTTATGCCTGTCGTGTGCGTCCACAATTATTTCACTGAATTATTTGTGCGATTAAATGAACGGGACTACTAATTCACTCCACATGAGTTAGGTTCATTTGAATGAAGGAAAATCTCATGTCTCGTACGATACTGTACGCTACAGGAAAAAGAAAACGATAGATTCTATTTGATAGTGGCTCGTAATTCAAATGATTCCAGAAATAACTACGAGTATGTTCTACTTCCAAAAAGTTCGAAATTTTACATATTCTTGTGACTACTGTAGCTATGTGTTACCTCAACCTCGAACAACTGAAAACTTAACAACAGGTAGAGGGTATAACAAATCAGGTACAGGTCTTCCTTTGTACCTGATTTACTTGAATACCCTCTACCTATTGTTAACTTTTCAGCTGTTCGAGGTTGAGCTAACACCTAGCTACAGTAGTCACGCAAAAATATGTGAAATTTCGTTATCTTCAACAAGAAATAAGAGTGTTAAAAAAGGTCGTCAGAGTGAAGATAAATGACCATCAGATGTTATTTTAATACAGTCCAGTAAAATATTTCCATGAGTAAGGATTTTATTTGTTCTTCAATATAATATATATAATATGAATGAATCTCACTCAATTCATTTTTAAAATGACTTATGTGTCAGTTCGCTGAATCTAGCGAATACGTAGTATATTAGTACAATTAATATACCGACACTGTGTAGATATCTACCATCTAGGTGGATCTGCGCACTATGTGGATCTATCAACTAGATGGATCTGCTGATTCAGTTGATTCACCTGCTCTATTAATTCATCAATACAATATTACTACTTATCAGTACAATTAATCTAATGATTAAATTGATCCTTCATTATGGAATTGATCTACTGGTTAATTCATCTAATGGCTCGTAGATCTGTGGGTTAATTAGTTATTTCCGAAATAGTTCGTTTTTATGTTCCTTCACTTGAGCAAACAATAATTTCCATGTAAAAATTTCTTTTCTTTGCAGCGAAACAAATTTTCGAGACATCATGTGCCATTTTTCATATCAAGAAACTTTCCACTATTTTTTCTCATGATTCAAATGAGGGTTGAATTATAGTGAACTATATATACCGTATTTCCTGTGCACCACTCGAAACGACAAACGATTTATCTCTGCATAAACGAAAGTCACGTCTGCGAAGAACATTATATCTGCCACACTATAGCAATGAGCTACTTCGGTCATCCAATACATCAATCATATTTTCATACATGATTAGAACACAGCTGCGTTGGTCACTTATATATTTATTTGCTTTGGTTCATTTTATGCTTTTAGTACTCGGACCTAAAGGATTATAGACCAATTTCCACAAGGAATCGATAGAGGATATAAAAATCACCAGGGGATGACATAAAATAAAATATACAAAACATAAATTGGCAATGTGCCTACCGAATAAATTCGGTTATTACGGTTTATTTCACTGCTTTCATCCGATTTCGTATCGGTTATTCAATTTACGATCTTCGTGTAATGGCTAGCAGAGCTGTTATTCTGGAATGGATTTTCATTGTAGTCTCGAAACGTTGATCTATGGAGTGAAATTGAATGACATTTTCCTTCAACGGATTTTTGGGGAGAAGATGTAGCAATAAATTGATGCTAAAGGTGAATAACGTGGCATCGAGAAACTTCAAAGTGAAGTGACTTCATTTTCAACGATATATTATCCGACATGATTTTTAGGTACTTACTCGAAAAAAAAATTATTCTCTACATAGTTCCTTTTTCAAATTTCACATTTGTAAAAAAAGGTTCAATCAGAATGGGAAGCTGAAATGAATTTAAAACCACAGATAAAAATGTCTTTCGATATTTATGAAATGAAACAGAAGGGTTTTCCAATAGGAAATTTCATGTTGAATAGCCCGCTATCTGAGAAGTTGTCACCTTTGAGGCTGTCATCTCTTGAAATTTGATGGGTGAAAACTACACTAGTGAAATTGTTAAATTTCACTATGAAAATGTTGAAAATTTTGCAAGTATAGTTTGCAAAACTGAAGCACTTTTAGGTCGTCGTGAAGCATCTTCTCGGCCAGGAATGTTGAAACTGGTGAAAAAATTTGGGCTGTTAGGGCAAGTTAGTGATGTAAAAAATCGAAACCATGTGCGTCGCTCAAAAACAACTGACAATATTGCTGCTGTAGCCCATAGTGTTGATGAAAACCCAGGTTTGTCGATGCCCCCTCGATCTTTGGAATTAGGCATTCCTTGAACGAAATCACACCATATTTTGAATAAAGACTTAGGTCTTCTAAAGCTTAGTCAACATAATTACTTAAGCTAATCGATCACAAGTAATGTCGTATCTTCGCTGATTTGGTCCTCGAAACGCATCAAAAAGATCCAGACTTTCATAAAAAAATTATCTAGAGTGATTTTCACCTCGGAGGCTCGCTAATAAGCCGATTGTCGAATTTGACGCTCGGAAAATCCAAGAATGATTGTTGAAAAGCCCGTCCATCTTCAGTGTGACATTGTGCGGTTTTTGGACCGGCAGTGTGATTGAACCTATTCGAAAATGAGGCTAGTACAAGTGTCACGGTGAATGGATTGCGCTACCAAGCTATGATTAATGATTTTTTATGACCGTTATTAGAAAATTTTGATGTTGACGATGTTAATTTTCAACAAGATAGCACTACGCGCAACACAAGCAACGAAACAACCGCAAATTTACAAGTTTCCTGGCCTTGTTATCTCTCCAAGAGGTGATCACAATTGACAACTGAGATCTCGTGATTTAAAACCTTCAGAATTTTTTTAGGGGCCACATAAAAAATAAGTTTATGCAAATGCTCCACAATCGATTCAAGACCTTAAAGATGAAATCCATGAAGTCATCGAGGACGTACAGTAGCAAATGTACGAACTGGTCATGGAAAATTTCATGAAAAAAATATGGTTCTGCAATCATAGCCGTTGCGGCCATTTGGCTGGTATCGCTTTTCATTGTCAATAGCATTCCTTCCTCATTACAATGCAATAAACATCTATGGATTGCTCGTCTTGTTTTCAATATCAAAATAAAACCTCTTATTGGAAAACCTTTCAGATGACATGATGACCGAAATAACCTGGTTTAAACAGACGAAGGAAATGAATTTCGAGTTCTCTCATTGAGATTTCATTAGCCTCTGGCTTCTCTCTGATACTTAAGATGATTATTTCTCTGTTGTTTGAAAGAAGAAAAGATAGGATATAGAAAGATTCTGATTGAATATGATAGGAAATTGTAACTTTCCATTCACAAAAGAAGACAATAATTTGCAGATCATGACTGATTCCTTCCGAGAGCTCATTCACGAAATAGCTCTTCCTTGATCTTTAATGTAGTCCAGTTATAACACAACATAATTGATATTGCGATTGAAAAAGTTTGGTGTATAAGAAAGGAACTTGATGCAAATTTCATGAAAATTCAATGGACGATTGAAAAAACTGGGGAAATTAATTTTATCAATTGACAGATCAATCGAACGAAGATTTGAAATGTACGAATTATAATGAGAATGTTTTGAATAACGAACGCATTCACACATGTGCTCAGATAAATGAATTATTTGAAGATGAATTTACACGAAGGATATATTCTGCTATACTGAATGTTTCACGAATGATTGTACAGGCTTTCAAGGCAGATGCAGGACATTTTGGTGACTCTAAATCAGTGCTCGAAATACATTCTGTCAAGAAAGTGCCGGGAATTATCGATTTAAATCTGGCGGGGCAATGAGGCAGGTAAAATTTTTTTTTTCTAGGTTGGTACCACTGTCCTTAATTACTATGCCAAGCTTGAGCGGGATCTCTCAACTAGTGTGTTTGCAACAGCTGATTAAGTCAGTCGATGTCAGAGTGCGTGCCGATTTTTACTATGGGTGATTACGTTGAGCAAAGAATTTGTTTAAAGTTTTGTGTTGCAAATGAATTTTCGTGTGCCGATGCATTGAAAATGTTGCAAAAGGCCTTTGGTGATAATGCTCTATCGAAAACTCGTGCATATCAGTGGTACAGAGCCTTCAAGGACGGTCGTGAAGTGGTCGAAGACTTGCCTTGTTCCGGACGCCCATCGACGGCTTCGATCGAAGATAACGTCGATCAAATTAAGGAAGGGGTGCTGGAAAAGCGTCGTACCAGCTTAACATATCCCACGAGTCCGCACGTACGATTTTGATTGATATTTTGGGCATGAGAAAGGTGGCCGCACGACTCGTACCGAAAGACCTGAATTTTCTTCAAAAACTTCATCACGAACAGGTTGCTTCAGACATGCTAGATCGCTGTAATTCCGATTCTACATTCATGGAACGCATTATAACTGGTGATGAGACCTGGGTCTACGAGTACGATATGCAAACAAGCCAGCAATCATCGGAATGGGAGGCAAAAAATGAGCCGAAACCGAAAAAACCACGCCAAAGCCGCTCGACAAAGAAGGTGATGCTCATTGTTTTCTTCGATATCCGTGGCGTGGTGCACTACGAATTCGTTCCAGAGGGTCAGACGGTAAACAAGGGTATTACCTAGGCGTTATGAAACGTTTGCGTGAGCGTATCCGTAAGAAGCGGCCAAATTTGTGGGCGAACAACTCATGGATTTTGCATGACGATAACGCGCCTTCTCACCGAGCTACGATTGTGACTGACTTTCTCGCCAAAAACTCAACAAACGTGCTTCAGCAACCACCGTATTCGCCGGATTTGGCTCCCTGCGACTTTTTTCTCTTCCCAAAACTAAAATTGCTCCTTCGTGGCATCCGTTTTGAGTCGATTGAAGCCATAAAACAAAATTCGGCGCGAGTCCATCCCGGAAAGCGCCTATAAAAAATGTTTCGATAATTAAAAGTGCCGTTGGCATAGATGTATTGGAGCAAATGGAGCCTATTTTGAAGGCGACTCAATAAATTTTGACGATTAAATGTAAAAATGTTGTTTTAATTGAAAATTCCCGGTACTTTCTTGACAGAGTAGTATGTCCTAACTATATTCGTTCAAGAGATACAGGATGTTTTAGGTTTTTTATCAAATACTTCCAATCGGCATACTTCTTGAACGCCTGCATGGATCTTCATGGAAACTTGAGGGAATGAGAATAGGCCAATGCCAAATATTTGCTCATGATGAGTTATCGATAGCACATCTTGCACACCCTGAACATCCAATTCTCAAATAGCGATATTCTCTTCAGAATCTACGATAAATACTCTTTCAAACAAGCCTATTAGGATCAATAGCACACTTCGCATCATCATTCTATGAACCAATGAATGTTCGGAATTTTCAATTTATAGTAAATACGGACCTGTGAATCTCCGAATAATGCGTCTATTCATATTGGATGGATTGAAATTCTCAGTAACATGACTTAGGTATTTTTTGCAAAACTAAATTTAACCGAAAACTCGAATTAACATTAAAAATTCAATTATAAAATGGACTTAATAATTAAAATATAAAACGTATCTTATAAACATATGTGGAACTGAAAAAAAAGACAATAAATAAGAGAAAAAATTATAACTTGTTTTCGAAAATACCCCCTCTCTCTTCAAGTCATTTTCTAGCTCTTGTTATTAAATGAGCTACAGTTCTTCGAAATTTCCGGTCGATTTCGTATTGCTTCACATGCAGCTTGAATACGATTAATCAGATGGTCCCTGTCTATGATTTCTTCAGAGTAAATTTCATTTTTTAAGTGCCCCCAGAGAAAATAATCCAAGCATGTAAGATCTGGGGATCTTGCAGGCCAGTAATAAGGTTCCTCTCTACCAAACCAATGATCTCGATAAACTTCATTCAAATGCGCTACAACCTCACGAGTAAAATGTGCCGGAACTACATCATATTGGAAGTATATTCATCTTGGAATATTGCTTCCATCATTCAAGAGCCCTGGCAAATGCTCGATTAAAAATTGTAGATATGTCACTCCCTTCAGCCTGTGTGGAAGAACATATGGTCCAATTAGGCGATTATTGCAAACTTCACACCAAATATTCAATGAAAAACGATGTTGTGAATTGGGTTTCCTAGTCACTTTCGGATTCATTCTCCACCAAATATGTGCATTGCGAACATTCAAAATGCCATCTTTTGTGAAGGTCGCTTCATCAGTAAAAAGCGTTATAAAGATAGCTCGCTGGTTTCGCAAAACCCATCTGCAAAATCGCATCCTCGGTAGTTCATCACCTGGCTCCAAAGTTTGGGCGAATTGTAAATCAAATGGATGCCACTTTTCACGGTACAGAACTCGCCAGACCTGACAATGTGGCAAACCTAAAACTGAACCAAGACGCCGAGTGCTGGTTGAGAGATTTTCTCGGACAGTTTCTATCATCTCTTCATGGTTTAGCATCGAACTTGCTCTTTCTCGTTTACTTACTGACGGAAAGTGTCCAGTTTCACGAAGTAAGCGATTAACATGTTCGAATGTTTGGTGGTTCGGAATTCGACATTCCCTAGTAGCTTCACGACCATTGCACTTACAAAATCCATAAACTAACAACATATCAGTATACTTAGTATTAGTAAATGACGGCATTTCGATAATTCTCTTAATGAAAATTTTATGAAAACACAATAATCTACCACTTGCGTATTTTTTTATTTCAGTAATTACCCGACAAAGGTTTGAAATGTCAAAATTCTTAGCATGAGTCACTTAGATTTTGAAATGGGTTGAATTCAGAGTAAACGAAATTCTTCTGTGATCTTTCACATACCATTGGAAATAAATTATATCTAAAGCTTCAGATCGATTCAAGCGGCATGTGAGAAGATAAATTGTGGACCAGAAAGAAATGCTAATGAAAGCTGCAGAACCTTCAATACAAGCGCTAGCAGGTGTCAAAAAAAAAAAATAGGGAGATTTTCGAGAACAAATCACATAGAAAAATTGATGATTTCGAGAAATATTCCAAACAGGTATATTTTTCACAACTTTGTCATTATATTTTTTGAGATCCTTATTGAATTGATCGTTGGAAATTTGTTGTAATAGCAATTTCCTCAGATACTCGCTGAAATATACACCTATAGCCTTCTTTAAAAATCAAAATCAGAAAATTCTGAAGACTTTTACAATATATAATAAGCATGTTTATTATAGGTGTATATGTTAATATAAAAATTGATATATTGTCTCGATAAAAGCGTTTTCTCACCATGATATATAGATATCTACTGTTTCAAAATCGTAATAGTTTTAAATGAGTAAATTGAATAGAAGACTTAAATATGAATTCAATCTACGATATTAAAATATTCCGTTCTTATTGGAAACACTTCAGATATATTTATAATCCAAAAACAAGTATATTAAAAATATCTTGAACTCGCCAAATTGAATCGATTTGAAAAACAAGTCTGCTATTCACTGAAATCCTTACGTTATCTAAATGAAATAGAAAAAGGCTTTTTACTAGATAGAAGGAATATAACAAAATTTGAATATTAAAACAGTTTTAATCTGTTAGTCTTTTACAATTTTAATTTAAAAAAAAAATTAATTCTAAAAGTTTTTTGAATAAAAAATTTTTTTGAAACTAAAATTGTAGAAGAATAACATATTAAATCTGTTTTAATATTCAAATTTTGTTTTATTTCTTCTATCTGGTAAAAAGCCTTTTTCTACTTTATACATAATATATAATTATATTTTGGCTTGAATAATTCTCATTCTAGAATATCAATAGTTTGAAGAAAACCATAGAATACCTTACAGTTTCCTGTGATTTTGTGACGAACTGACTACCTGGATTTTTTAAAGTTAGTCTGTTTCAAACAAGTCCCGTGTTAACTCGAAGGTATGATATACTGATTGTTAGTTGATTTTAATATTTTAGATGTTATCTAGGGCCGATGAAGAGATTATCCGTATTCCAATTGTTTTTTGAAGATATATTGCATGTTTTGAGAAATTTTTGAATTAACTTATTTGAATATATTAAATATTTCAAATAAATTATATTTTTTGAGAAATCCTCAAGTTGTGTTTTATGTTTTTGAAAAGGAATTGATTTCATTATGGTAAGATCAGAAACAAAATTTTGTCTCCTTCAAATATTTATTTATTAATTTTAATTGCATTTTTTATATTGGTGGGTTTATTTATTCCATTTGACATTGTATAATATATTGAGTTTTGATTATATACGTCTATTAGATATAAGCGGTGCTTATTGTAGACTTTAATATAATTCTAACTTGTGCATATCAGTGGTACAGAGCCTTCAAGGACGGTCGTGAAGTGGTCGCCCATCGACGGCTTCGATCGAAGATAACGTCGATAAAATTAAGGAGAGGGTGCTGGAAAACCGTCGTACCAGCTTGAGAGAGATAGCACATGATCTTAAGATATCCCACGAGTCCACACGTACGATTTTGATTAATATTTTGGGCATGAGAAAGGTGGCCGCACGACTCGTACCGAAAGACCTGAATTTTCTTCAAAAACGTCATCGCGAACAGGTTGCTTCAGACATGCTGGATCGCTGTAATTCCGATTCTACATTCATGGAATGCATTATAACTGGTGATGAGACCTGGGTCTATGAGTACGATATGCAAACAAGCCAGCAATCGTCGGAATGTGTGGCAAAAAATGAGCCGAAACCGAAAAAACCACGCCAAAGCCGCTCGAAAATGAAGGTGATGCTCATTGTTTTCTTCGATATCCGTGGCGTGGTGCACTACGAATTCGTTCCAGAGGGTCAGACGATAAACAAGGAGTATTACCTAGGCGTTATGAAACGTTTGCGTGAGCGTATCCGTAAGAAGCGGCCAAATTTGTGGGCGAACAACTCATGGATTTTGCATGACGATAACGCGCCTTCTCACCGAGCTACGATTGTGACTGACTTTCTCGCCAAAAACTCAACAAACGTGCTTCAGCAACCACCGTATTCGCCGGATTTGGCTCCCTGCGACTTTTTCCTCTTCCCAAAACTAAAATTGCTCCTTCGTGGCATCCGTTTTGAGTCGATTGAAGCCATAAAACAAAATTCGGCGCGAGAGCTAAAGTCCATCCCGGAAAGCGCCTATAAAAAATGTTTCGATAATTGGAAGTGCCGTTGGCATAGATGTATTGGAGCAAATGGAGACTATTTTGAAGGCGACCCAATAAATTTTGACGATTAAATGTAAAAATGTTGTTTTAATTTAAAAATTCCCGGTACTTTCTTGACAGAGTATTATATACGATAAGATAATACAAAAATAAATAGAACAATTCTCTTCTATTTCGATAAAAATTTTAATTTATTTCATTTTTAAATTTTTTTTAAATCCTTTAAAAATTGAATTAAATGATTGACTCAAAAATACTGTATATAATATACCGTACAGCATATTAAAGGATATAACAGGGTCTTGAAAAATACTCTATAAATCCACTGTATATTTTTGGTAGATGAACATGAAATGCGAATGGTAGTTTTGTCTAACCACTTAGAGACTATTTGTGCGCGATCGGTAGTTCAAAATAACACCTGGTCGTGAAAGTATGATAGATATTTTTTATTGGTTGTTTTAATTTTGCTGGTCTGAATGTGGGCTGATGATTATCAATGAGTTTCTCAAACGCGTTTTTGAAGACGTGCTACATATTTTTGAAGAGTTTTTTTGAAGAAATTTTTGAAAGGAACTTGTTTCGAAAAATTTTTCGAGTTTATGTTTTTATTTTAGAGTGAAATTTTTTTTATAATACCAGTATGAAACAGTGCTTTCAATATCTGAATATTTGTTTAGGAATTTTGATCATTATTCTATATTTTCTTCGAATTATTTTATCTCATTTTAATGATGTGTGTGACTATTTATGTTTACTAAAAAGAAACAGTGTTTTTAGGTATTTATTCAATTTGATTTTGAAAATTTTTCATTTCAATATTAAAAGCTTTCTGAGAAATTTTATAATATTAAAATCTGTAGCAAGGTATAAGAGAAGTACTCTGATATCTAACATATTGAACAAACCTTCTATCAAGTGAAAAAAACCCATTTTCATCACATTATTGGAAAAGGTTCAAATATAAAAGGAATTTATTTCAGGATTAATGTATTCGATTCATATCACATATGTCCTTTATTTTCAGTTAAATTCGGGTGGAAAAAGAAAGTTTTGTGGTCCATCAATTTATTTAGATAATCTGAGCAATTCAGTGACCAAGACTGTTTTTTCAATTGAATTAACACTCATTTCATATTAAATTAATGGATATAACAGGGCCATGAAAAAGACTATATACAACCTCTGTGTATTTTATATCGACTAACGTAGTAAACGAATGATAACCGCTAATTGTATTTTATATTAATTGAGATAACACGTGGTCGTGTAAATATGATAGATATTTTCTGTTGATTGTTTTCGTTTGGCAGGCATGAAAGGGGACTGAGGATTATCGATGAGAATCTCAAAGCGCCTATAGTAAGATGTGAATATTTTTCAAGCGGTTTTTGGAAGAGTTTTTCCTTAACATTGTATTTGTAATTTTTAGAGCGAAATTTGTTTTTCCTAATGCCGGTGTGAAACAGAGCTTTCTCCAGTAAATGTTTGTTGAATAAGATCGATCAATATTTCATATTTTTTTGACTGCTTTATCTAATTTTGATACTACAATCTAATGATTGTAATAAAAAGAAATAGTGTTTCTAAGGCATTTTTTGAATTTAAGTTCGAAAAGTTTTCGAGAAATTGCATAAAATTGAAATTTATAGTGAGGTATAACAGAATTAGTCTGCTTCTTATTTAAGATATTCTAATAATTATGAATCTATAGATACTTATTGCTTAATCCTATTCCTAATTTAGAGCAAAATTTTTTTTAATTGTTTGGAAAATGTTTCTTATCTGCTTTTAGGGTCTGTGGTAAAATTTATTCGGATAACCTAAAAATTCAAGTTAATAACACTAAAGAGTAAAGGATTATTTTGCAGATTGTGTCAATTGACTAACTTGAATTAATTTCCATGTAATATATTTGCGTTTGCATTCCTGATATACTCAAAGAGATGTAAACGACAACAAAATATTATATAACCCTGAGTTCACTATAGAATTAACAATTTAATTCCCTCATGTGAGTTATGAGTTTTATGGATAGATAGTTGAATAGCTTCATAATTTTCATATCCGGAAATAAAATTTCAAGAAGAAATTTTAGTTTTCCGTACACATAGAATAATTCACATTATTGTCATGGTAGATTCAATATTTTCGCTGTTACTATTATATTTTAAGCAACATCTTCTTATCGAAAAAGATTATAACGTGATAATCAGATTGTACAAGATGAGATATTCAAAATAACATACGCAACGATCTTTTCCAAATCTGGAGATTGTGCTTCTTCCGTACAAGGTACAATGTTTAACCTTTTATTACATATTGAGAAAATTACATGGGACGTCATAACATGAAAAAACTACTGCAAAATAAAATTCCTGGTTCATATCTAATCTCAAAATCGAAATGTGGTAGAAAATTCATCATGTCACCCAGCTCTTCATCTGGTCTTGTACGAAATTCTTTCCCTTCTAATGGCTCATAGTCAGTAACAACAATAAATTTATGTCCTATTAGCCAATATTTCCAAAATTTGATTGCCTCTTTAATTCATACATTCAAGGAATATCGCTTTCGTGTTCTTGTGATATTTATTTAGTTTTTTAGAAAAATATGCTACGGTTCACCAGTAATCTGTTTTTGCTTAAGAACAGCTCCTACTCCTTGAATACTGGAATCAGTATATATAGTAGTATAGGCACTTGGGTCGAAAATTGCAAGAATTGGCTCAGAACAAAAGATGTCCTTAACCCTATTGAAAGCTTCCTGACAAGCCAATGACCAATTGAATTTTACATCTTTTCTCAGTAAATTATGCAACGGTTCTAATAATCTAGCTGAATCTTTTATGTATTTGTGATGAAAATTAACTTTACCCAAAAATTGCCTTATCTTCTTCCAATATCTGGTGGAGAAAAATTCCTATTGGAAATAAAATTGTCATTTATAGGTCGTACTGCATTGTTTCCTACAATATGTCCTAAATATTTGACTCCTTCTTCTGCAAAATTACACTTGATAAATGAAGTCTGAATCCTTCATTACATATTGCTTTCAAGGGACTCTCCAAATTTTCTCTATGTTGGTCAAAAGTAGAAGAAAATATTAGAATATCATCAATATAATTTAGGCCTAATAAATTCATGTTATATTTTCTGATAATGTTATTCAATGTAAGTTGAAATATTTACTACATTTTCAAACTCAGTTTGAAAATGTAGTGAACACTACGAAACTCGAGTCACTGTATATCAGTAATAATAAAAAGTAATAGAAAACAAAGTAATTTATTATTTCATTCCATTAAAATGAACTATCACAAAGTAACGGACTACTCCATCTTATACCTTCAATTTTATCAATGGCAGCAGTCTTAGTTTTTTTTAGTTTGAAATTGTCTCATTTAATTCATCCTGTACACCAACGTTGTTTACCGTTCTTATGTTACCAGGTACATTCTTTTGTTCAAAATTATTGGATTTATTCCTTAGCCGACATAAAGTCTCCGAATGAAATCTACCTGAAAAACCATTCTTCTCACAAATTGAGCATGGTTCCTTTTTATCTGGTTTTCTATTTATTTGTAAATAGGAAGAAATTTGTTCGGCAGATTTATTCATTCCATAATTTTCTTACATTTTTTTAAACTTTGTAGCTTTCGCAACCCACCCAATAATTTCTCGTTGTTACATTTGATCGATCAATTCTATCTTGTAAAATATTTGGTGAACTTGTCACAATTGAATCAATTAATATGTCAGTTGGAAAAATATTTCAGAGATTTCACAAAAAATTTCTTTCCTAAAAGCGTAGTCAACTAAACTTCTTTCTATGTACCTAAATGAATATGCCTCTCTATGTTCATGCCAACTCGTTTCACCAAAACTCTCTAAGCGGTTAGCTTTTCATATTTGAAAACTTTTGTCTAAACCTAATGTAATTAATTTAGAACCAAACCATTATTTCGCTATTCCATCCAGAAACAACCGTAAAATCAAAATTTTGTCTCTATCGTCTTCTACTTCCCAATGCGTGCAATCCGTCTCGATTTTTTTAACCATAAATTAACTGAAACACTCTTACCAACAAAATTATTCAGCACAAAATCCTCCTTTATCCTCTTGAAATCCTTTTTATTCTACTTGCTTTTTCTTGAAAGTTCTACCGTATCCTGTGGTTTTGGTGATTCTTGTCCAACGTATCACGTATGGGGGTGAATAAATCAATTGTAAATATTCATTCTTAAACATCACATCTTCTTCGGCATCAAAATATATTTTTTTCAATTTCGGAGTTAATGAAATGACACACGTACGAAATGAACCTCTTACTTTAATCGATTTCAAGATATTCTTCACCTACGGTAGAGCCGAAAATTCATGATGGTCAGATATATCATCTTTGTCCTCTGATACCTCATAATATGTTTTTTCCGTTTCCGTAGTTTGGATCCATTTGAATTTGTATGTATTCTTATCAGTACTGCATGCTTCCAAAGCGATGCAAATTTTCATGGATGTCGTCATTATAGCTTACGTTTTTGATTTATAAGAATGTAATCAAATCTTATTTTTAAATTTGAAGAAATAGACGATTTGATGTCATGATTCTGGAAGATTTTATTTTCTTTAGTTTAAAATATAACAGAATAACATACACAAAATAAAATAATAACATACAAAGAAATAAAAAATAGCTTACTAACCTGAAAGAAATAAAAAACAATGCTATTTCTTCGGGTTTCTCAACTTACGTTTCTAACAGCTAACAGTTAACTAAATATAACATGTAACAGTTTTAGGTTAAAATCTTAGACATAGAACATAGATCATAGAACATAGAAGTTACAAAGTTGTTTTCCCTAAAAATTACATATGTATATATATATATATATATATATATATATCTATATATTGTCATGGTATTTACAGTTAAAATAAATAATTACATAAATATATTAAGGAAAAGACTCACCTTTGTATATAAGTTGACTCGTTAGAGTATAACTAGAGCAAAATTCATTAAATAATATCCATTCTGACAGAAATATTAATAATTCAACTCATTAAAATACTTACAAGCTGAAAATTATGAAGAAAAAGCATATTCAGGATACATAACGACTAGTCGATTGAAAATTCTTTGAACGGTAATCAAAAAACAGTACTCTTGTTGACAGTTAATAAATAGAATTCACAGGGAGATTTCAATTTACAATTATTCAATATAAAACCAGCCAAAGTTGCAATAAATAGAAGTAATTTGAATTTAGATATCCAATTTGAAATTGATGAAGAATTTGTTGAAAAGATTTGTTATTATCATGAATCACATATAAACTTTAGTGAAATTATTAACAAAGAACAAGCCTAATTAAATATAACTTACCAGAATTATGTGAATAGGACAAATTTGATCAAAAATCAATTAATTCAATGAAAGATAGCATCTACGTCAGATATTTTCAAATGATTAATGTAAGAGAGATCCTTCAAGATGTTTAGGCATCAATAGTATTGTAATAGCATTTAAGCTAAAGAAATTTAATCAATTTCATAAGTAATATTAAGTATTTTATAAGTTATAAGCATTAGAAGTTAAAATTTGTTAAATTTTGACACTTGAAATACTTTACGAAGGAAAAGCAAGACTTTCACTGTTCTGTTTAACATGAAACATACATCAAAATGTAGTTTAAAAAAATAAGCTAATTTTCAAAAGTAATTTCAAACCAGGAAATATTGTAAATTTTGTAAAATCATCAAAAGCATCATTTTTATATAAATTTGACAGAACCTAGTAAGCTTTGAAATTCAACTTTTCTTGAAAACTATAAATAGGGCAGACACAGAAAAAGTCGGCAGTCTCCAATTATATGCAGAGTAGAATCCTTGTCGGTCCATAATTAAAAAAGTGCCAAAAAAGTATCATCATCTGAAAAAAGAAGATTATTTGATTATCGTGAATGGAAATTGAATCCAGAAAATACATTACCTGAATGTGAATGGAAAAATATCACATAGAAATCAAGTTTCAAACGAATTAGATATATTGAAGAAAATCAACAAAGTAGCCTGTGAATTTCAGAACGTTCTAGAAGTGTTGTTTCCAACGAAACCAATATTACTCCTGAAACGAAGGGACAATAAAAAAAGAACAATTCATAAATTGAAGAACAAACTTACCAAAGGTATTAAAATTCAATCCTGTTAATATTTCCAGAAAGAAATTTAGAAATAGCAATCATTGTTTACATTAGAATTACGTTAGGATATTTAGATAAGGTTAGGTTAACATAGAATTAGATTTAGCTTATTGATCACTGATTATAATATTTCAAATTACTTTCATATAATATAATTTAAAAATTCAATCTTTTAAAATTCAAATTGAACCCCCCCTCAAATATCAAATCAGATTCAATAATATTTTAATTTCAATTATTCAAAATTATAATCTTAAGAGCTAGCCGGAAACATAGAATAAATCACTTACATACAAGGGTGATCTAATTAGTATTCATACTAAAAATTTCTTTAATATAATACCATAACAATATATATATACATATATATATATATATATATATATATATATATAGTCGAGTCACTGCATATAAGGTAAATAAAGGTGATAAAAACAAAAGTGATTTCTCATTTCATTCCATACCTTGAAGTCAAAGTCCAAACCTGAAGTCGGTAGAAAATCCTATGAATCTTTTTTTCCGGTTCTATTATGTTTTCTACATACACAAAATTCAAGTAGTAAGGTGTGAAAAAATAATATAGAAATGAACTTAAATTTTCAAGAAATAACTGAATCAGAAATAAGAGTATTTGTATAAGTATATATTGATGAATTCTATAACTTATATTGAACAAATATGAGTTTGTGTTCATTCAAGCGCCCACAAATATTCTCAGAGGTTGGCATTTGCCAAAGCAGTATACGAAGTGTGAAATAGTTCATAAAACAGTAAATATTTTACGACCTAATGTGAACTGATATATATGCTACGATAACGTCATTTTCATATTTCGCTATTAAACTCGCAAACAATATTATGACATCAAAATATCTATATCTCAGATATATTCAAGCTTGTTTAGTGCTCAGTATATCTCCTTTATAATCATACGGATATTGCGGTTTATGTTCCATAAAGTTTGTCAAGTGAGGGGTTGAATTTATCTAATGAAGACAAGGGAGCAGACCACGATATTCTCATTTGGATTTCTGCATAGCATTCTTGAATAAATATCAACAATTTGAAATATAAATTTCAAACTTTGATGGAAGATCTCAAATTGAAGATGCTTATCAGAACTCAAATTATTCAGAGTACTTGCCAGAGAAAATATCACCAACGTGTGTTCAACAAAAACGTGCACGTTTGTTATTGCACGTTCTCACTTCAGTATCATGAATACGACGGTAGTCAATCAGTATATAAAACCCGGATTGATCAAGCTAATTACTAAGGCAGAAAAGGATTTTGAAATTTCTTCAAGAAAAGAGAAAATAATAACATCTCCGACCCAAAATTCAAAAACAACTGGGACAAAACATTAAAATGCTATTCCTGAAATAAATATGCAGAAGGGTGATCTTTTGATTGTAGAAGGACAACGATTTTGAAATCAAAATAGGGAGAAAACTTCCACATGTTGATATTATCACTGAAAGATAATAATTTTCTCAAGCTTCTGTTCGGTATTGTAGATTTATGAATGGAGAAACTCTTCCAGAAACTTACAGCAATATACAGAACATACCTAAATGTTCTTAAGTGTCTTGTAGAATTATTGAATAATCAGTGATTTCAAATTGAAATGGTCTTCTGGTGGATGGCGTTTGAGATGTATGTTCTATAGGGAACTATTTCTTTGAATGAAACATGTGTATAATTATTATATTTTAGAACAGCATTCCTGCTGTTGAAACAATTGAATTAATATTAATAAGATTATATTTAAGAAACAATGTTTCCATTTTAAGACAATGAAGGAAATTTAACCATCAAATTCCAAACCAGAAAAAACTCTATAGAACAACTTGGCAAAAATGTAAATCAAATATGAGTTGGACACTAGTGTTTTTGATAAGTATTCGTCAACAACACTAAAAACAAATTATATAATTGAAGGCGCAGAAGACTTACTCCACTAACTAGCACTGAGAGAAAAACAAAATGAACTAAAGGCGCACTAACATATAGAGTGAACATAAAAAAAATCCAAAAATTCTGTGCTAAGCTGAGACCACGTGTTAAAGATTCTGAACGCAGATTCAGACACGTGATTTTTTGCTAGTCACAGAATTTCAGAAACTTTTCTGTTTAATCGATATGTTACTGTGCATTTAGTTGATTCAGTTATTTCTCCGAAGTGGTCATTTCACTAAAACTGTTTTGATATTTAAATTTTGTAATAATCCTTCCATGAAGTAACAAACCTCTTCTTATTATTTTAACAGTCCATATATTTGAATTATGAATATATATATATATATATATATATATATATATATATATATATATATTGGGGTGATTCAAAAAAAATTTTTTTTTCTTGCAAACAAGCTTAAAAGTTTCAAGTCAATGTAAAAAGATGCCAGTAAAAAGTTGAGCGCTTAATATTAATACTAAGGACGTCCGCGTCGCACCTTTTCATTTCCCATAAGAATAACAGAGGAAAATTTCTTTTTGCACAT
Source organism: Megalocaria dilatata (assembly GCA_034642435.1). Lineage (NCBI taxonomy): Eukaryota > Metazoa > Arthropoda > Insecta > Coleoptera > Coccinellidae > Megalocaria > Megalocaria dilatata. The sequence continues at coordinate 68,278,984 of CM067855.1, read as the reverse complement.
TCTGATTTTTATTGCTAGTCGAAAGTAAGTCTTCAAGAAAATTCCTGCGCATATTTTTGTAGAAAATTGAACAATCTACAAAAAAGGTATCCTATGATTTTTCGTCAAACCTAACCGCTTTAAAGTTATTCAAAGTTTAAGTACAATATGCTGAAAATTTGACCGTTTTTATCGCATTGCAGCGGATTAAATGGTTTTATTGGGATTCCTTATCCGAAAACTTCGTGTTTATTTTAAATTATGGCTTACAGGAAATGTTTATCGTCTATTTTCGCGGTCATTCAAAATAATGGGAAAGTTTCAGAAAATTCATGTAAATTACCAAATTGTTTCATAAAAAAAATTTTTTTCAATTGATTTCGTATGATAGTGTTGATTCAGCAGTTTCTAAAAAAGCTTGTGGGAAATTGAGAGACCACTTGTGGTACTTAAATGAGGGGTTAGCTGCAATGTCTTTATTTGATACCAATGTTTCCGTAGATATGAAAATAAAGATGATTAAAGCCATTAATTCTCGAGCTGCTTCAAAGACGACGAATCAGCGGTATCGAGTGCTCGAAAATGAGTTAGAATTATTTCTCCAGAAAGATTTAAGTGATTTTGTGTCACAAAAATCATTAGATTTGTTTAACAAATTCGATTTGCCGAGTGATTTTTTAGAAAAAGATGTTTCAACTTGGTCTGATGACGATAGTTACACAGAATGTGCTGAATTTTTTAAAACATTGAAAGTCACAAATGACGTGGCTGAAAGAGGAGTAGCGTTAATCGAAGAATATAACAATTACCTCACTAAAGATGAAGAGCAACTGCAGTACTTGTTAGAAGTAGTTCGAGAGCACCACCAACGTTATCCTGACTGTCTGAAAAAAAATCTCCAATAATAATAATTTAGATTTAATCTATGATGCATAATTTGAGAACAATTTCAAAGTATAAGTGAAGTGAATAAATTTTTTTTTTTAAATCAACCAAACGTCACTTGTTTCTTACCTCTGTCATAAGTATTTGTAATGACTGGAAAAATTTTTTTTTACTTTTACGTCAAAAAAAAAGAAAAAAACTTTGATTTTAAACCATACTGATACGACAAATTTTCTTAAAGAGTTTAACAGGCAGTAATATTGTGAAAAATTATTGATAAACATTTTCTGCAAGACATGATTTAAAATAAACACGATGTTTTCTGATAAGGAATCCCAATAAAACCATTTAATTCGCTGCAATGCGATAAAAACGGTCGAATTTTCAGCATATTCTAATTTAACTTTGAATAACTTTAAAGCGGTTAGGTTTGACAAAAAATCATAAGAGACCCTTTGTGTGAAGCGTAGTAATTTTTTTTATGAAACAATTTGGTAATTTACATGAATTTTCTGAAACTTTTCCATTATTTTGAATGACCGCGAAAATAGACGATAAACATTTCCTGTAAGCCATAATTTAAAATAAACACGAAGTTTTCGGATAAGGAATCCCAATAAAACCATTTAATCCGCTGCAATGCGATAAAAACGATCAAATTTTCAGCATATTGTACTTAAACTTTGAATAACTTTAAAGCGGTTAGGTTTGACGAAAAATCATAGGACACCTTTTTTGTAGATTGTTCAATTTTCTACAAAAATATGCGCAGGAATTTTCTTGAAGACTTACTTTCGGCTAGCAATAAAAATCAGAATGTGCAAAAAGAAATTTTCCTCTGTTATTCTTATGGGAAATGAAAAGGTGCGACGCGGACGTCCTTAGTATTAATATTAAGCGCTCAACTTTTTACTGGCATCTTTTTACATTGAATTGAAACTTTTGAGCTTGTTTGCAAGAAAAAAAATTTTTTTTTTTGAATCACCCTAATATATATATATATATATATATATATATAGTGTGAGCAATTACCTGAAGTGCACCCTATGCATTTGCAGTTCTAATACCATCCTTTTAGGTTCATGCAAGGTCACATTAAAATTCTTATTTCAATTTTAATTAATTCATTTAATTTTGTTTGTTCATTTGTCAAATTTCTTTACTGAAACTTTGATACAGTTTGAGGTTTTATGAGTTTAGAACCTGAGCCAAGTGTAGGCTGATAAGCGATCAAAACTTACTAATTCATATATTATTGGGTATTTGATTTCATAAGAGATATCGAGTGGCCATTTTGGCTCTCGGTATAAGCTGTATGTTTTTGTTGAGGATTTTGTTTATTAATATTTCTTGAATATATAGCTGTTAGTTAGTTATCGGTAGTTTATGATACTATGTGATTTCTTTTGTGTCGTATCGACTACTGCACTGTTTCTAACAAATGATTGAGATTGGATTTATGGGTGATATTTTCGTTTCTGCTACTTTGGTAGAGGACTATGCAGCTAATTTCCTTCAGATAGGCAGACACATCTCTTCCTGGCGTCCATTTTTCCAGTCTGATAAAATTACGCCCATCTTCACTGAGTTAGTTATAGCCGCGAGCCAATTACCTTGTGACCGCGGCTTCCTCAAAGTCACAAAGTGACAGATACTAGCTCAGTGTGCCTTATTTGTGAAAAATTACTCAACCAAACTCGTTTCTGTGAAATGCATTATATGAACCAGTGCTGCTGAGTGACTGTCGAGTATCCAAACAATAAAATTCAATATCAAATGAACCGGTCTTTACTTGATGGAAATCCATTCAAATCGATAATATGGTTCTTGAATTCTTGAATAAATGAGTTATTCAAAATGTATGTGCTATCTTTAAATGGAAATTAATTAAATAATAATGTACTATCGCTGAAGCTCGCGATTATAAAAAATATTCTGAAATGTTTTTTATTCGAACCTATAATAAATTAAACTCTTTTTGTGAATAAATCCTTCCTTCTTTTTCTTCTTGAAGTTAAGAAATTGGAAGGAATACGTCCATTGATATTCTAATAATTCTAATTCCATTGTTACGTTCAAATCAAACTCAAATAACAATATCACCAACTAACAAAGTACAACGGAATTGTCAACATTACTCCTTCGAATGATATGTAATACTGAATTCCAATCATGCATTCCGGAATTGCGGAAATGTGAAATGAAACCCTAATAACTCACTTGTATGTCTCTCAAATGGACTACAGATATAGATGAGGACCCCGACAAAAGTTTTCATAATGTGGAGTCCAACAAAATTGAATATAGCCTGCTGCTGACGTCTGTTCTGGTGTTGATAGTAATTTGTATCCAGAACATCACTATGATGCCTTATGATCGATATTGTTTAGGAATCAGAAACAAATGTGGGCGTTATGGAAGGCAGTAGCGTTTCAGACTACATTCTCCTTAAATAGAACATCATATTTAGTCTCTCACTGTTTTTTCCCTTCTTTTTGTGTTTATCCTCATTTGTATCATCGTTATTATGAAGAAAACGTATTGTTTTATTCTCTATACTTACATTCACACCTATTCACACGATAACGTGAACTGATTCAACTCACATCATCCAGATGCTCAACTTATAAAATGAAAATGTTTAAAAAATTTCTCCAAAATTTATCAATAAGTTGTGTGTGGACTTGTGTTCTTTATTTTTGATTGTCTCGGTCTTTACTTGACGGAAATTCATCTTCAATATAAGAAAAACAAATGTTAACTTCCGCTATTTTATTGATTTTCACAACAATTGTTTCGTCATACTATGACTTCATCAGGTGAGTATTTAGAATGAGGTATACAATGCAAAACATGACCTTAAATACACAGCTCTGGTACAAAAAATAGAGGGGTGGATAGAGAGGTATACAATTAATGAAAAATATTAAGTAGGGGGGATATATTTAAATCTATTTGATCATTCAATAAAATTTGTCTTTTATTATATCTATTGATTTCTGAAGTTTCTAACAGATTTAGTTTCTGACTTTTGTTTTCAATATGTAATATTTCATAGTTCATATTAAAATTATGGCCAGTCTCTAACAAATGGTTGGCATAAGTTGAATTCGGTTCATTATTAATGTAACATTTTTCATGTTCTCGTATCCTTGTTTGGAATGAACGGCCTGTCTGTCCCACATATACACATGGGCAATCACTACATGTTAACTTGTAAACTCCTGATTCCTAAAAACAAAAAATCAGGAGTTTACAAGTTAACATGTAGTGATTGCCCATGTGTATATGTGGGACAGACAGGCCGTTCATTCCAAACAAGGATACAATAATAAACCGAATTCAACTTATGCCAACCATTTGTTAGAGATGTTTTGCATTGTATACCTCAGTTTAAATACTCACCTGATGAAGTCATGGTATGACGAAACAATTGTTGTGAAAATCAATAAAATAGCGGAAGTTAACATTTGTTTTTCTTATATTGTGTTCTTTATGGATATATTACTTTCTCTTTTGCTGTGGATAACCATTCATTCATCCCAGCACCACTTAACTCTCATAAGCGTTCTAGACGTAATTATTCTGACAAATTCTTTTCTTCATTCGATTGGACAACTCTAGAGCATAGATTAACAATAATATATAGATTGGACACTTCCCTACCCCCACATAAAACTAAGTTTTTAGTTGATGCAGCAGTCAATAGTTAGCTTTAACCATCAACTTATACTTTTTGATTTCGCCGCTAGGTACCGCTACCATCAGCTGTTAGCCATAGTTGTAATAATGGTCATATATTTCGATAAGAAGTAGTTTTGTTTACGTTTTGTTATGGCCCAACCTCGGGTACAACTCATATTTCTTTTTGATTAAATTTCGTAAAAGTTAAGTTCAAAACAGTTAAGTGCATCTAAACTAGTGTATACAGTACTTTAAAATGGGATATACTAAGAAATGTTGTGTACATGGGTGTCAAGATCTAACCAGCCGTAGACATCGGTTTCTCAAGAGAGATCCCAAGTTATTTAAGAGGTGGATTGAAATGATACAGCCAACTGATTGGCACAAATTATCAGATTATCAAATATTGAGAGGAATTTAATTTCTTCAGGTTGGTCAATTTTCATTTACTATGTAGTCGTCAAGACTATTTTTATGTTTAGTTGGTGAGTTTAAAATATAAATCAATGCTTATGTAACACACCAACAAATTGCTCTAGGTGATTTAATAATATTATTTTTTCTTCAGGTGATTTTCCTGAGGTAATAGATATTGAAATGGTATGGGCCGGTTTCTGGATCAGTGTCAATTGTTTATAGGAAAAGGACTTCTTCAGGTTGAGTGGTGCAATTTGTAAAATTATATCAAAAGATTTATCTATTAGAAACTATGTAATTTGTAGGATTAATTTACTTGCTCATAGTCAGTTGTTAAAAGATTTTTTACATTTAGTTGAGTGTATGAAATATCAATTTGGTAATTTGATGAAACCGGGACACTATACCTACTTTCTATTTAGTCATTGTTTTAATTATCGTTTTCATTTCATTCCAAGACTTTGTGAGAGAAGAAAAATCTCAAAATGTTTTGAAAATATCATATTGAAGAATTCAAATTTTCAAATAATGAAGGGTGCATCACATAATCTTTATCAAATATTATGCTTGACTCTTCAAGTGTTCTTTATTCTGGTGGTGAAAGCAAGTGAATAAATAGCAACCAGAACTGATTCAAAATTTTTATTCAGTAATCCAGAGAAGGAATTTATTGACCCGATTAAGGACCAAGCTGAATGACATTTTGAATCTTAAAGAAGATCTCATAAATTAACGTTCTCAAGGTTCAATTTTTGTCTTAACACCTAGGAATACTGTAAATATGTTAATTTTATCTCTTTTTTTATTTAATAGTTTTTATTTTTTATAACTAATGAATAATTATTGTTCAAACCTATTTCTGTTATTCAAATAGAGTTCGAACATTGAAATAAGTTTTTGGAAATTACTATGTTGTACTACAGAAAAATTTAATGTAAATTTTGTAAATACATATGTCAATTTCATCTCTTTTTTTATTTAATATTTTCTATTTTTTATAATGAATAATTAATTATAGTTCAAACATGTATTTGTTATTCAAATAGTTTGAAGATTGAAACGAATATTTCTTTCAGTCTTTCCTAGGGTTAAAATTAAAACAAGTGTTCAGAAATTGAAATGTATTTGTTGTAGAGTTGTGTGAATGTAAGCATTTCAATATTTTGGTAGTAACACATAGTAATTTCTGAACACTTGTTTAATTTTAGCCCTAGGAAAAACTGAAAGAAGATTCTAATATTCGCGCCAAGCGTCGATAATGCAGTATTCTAAAAGCAGAGGTAATGCAGTTCTCTTGAGAGTTGGTAATACAGTTTTCTTCAGTTGGATGTGTTTCATGCACCAGTCGCTACAAAAAAAGCGACAAACTTGATTCAGACTTTTTACAGTGAGTGTCCCATCTATATAGTCTTGTTGATCTATGCTCTCGAGCCAACAGTTTATATTCGCTTAGACATTAACCAATCACTTTATAAAACATTACTCCACATGTTGTATATAAGTCAATGATCCACGAGTTTTACTTGATTTGGAACACAAGATTAGGTCTCTTTCTGCTGGTGTATTGTCCCTTGACTTCGAGTTGGCTTTATTTCAAAATGTTTCCACTAGTCATCTATTATTATTGAATATGCGATATTGAGCTTATTTAATTTTTTTAATATATTATGCACTTGGATGCAGCATTTGAAGTGGAAATATTCTACATACTTGAGTGCTTATTGTCGTTGATTACAGTAAGTGTAATAATTTTTAAAATTAATATGTATAAGGTTGGTAGATGCTTATTACTTGTCCCATTTATGAATGAAATTTGGCACTCCGTTTACTTCAGTCCGCACAGCCACCTGTGAAATTCATGTTTCGAAATTAGAGTAGAAATTAATTTAAGCCTGATATATCGAAAATTAAGATTAAAGATTCTATCTATCTTATTTGCTCGTAAATAGAATGAATCTATAAATAAATCGTTCAAATATAATATGGGACCTCGCTTCCAATCCAAAATTGGAGAATCGCGGTGTAGAATGGGCAAATTTCGTTCAGGGTCTCGGAAATATGACTACAGAAAGACTTAATTTTTCCTGTTATCAAAGAAAAGGCATTTTAATGAATAATAAGATGAAAAAAAATTGTAACGATTATGAGAATTTCTGGAGATTTATATTGATAGAAATATAGAATATTTTAGCTCAAAAAAATTATAATATCCCGGCAATAATAAAATGACTAGATTCAGCTGGAAATCTGGATAAATTATACATTTCCGGGGAATTGTATTCTCTGAGGTGAATATCTGTTTCATTTAAATGGAAGATGAGATTTTTCTTTAAACTTGATGATTACAATCGCAAAATATAAACATAAATTTCCTGGATAACTGGATTTCTGTTGCAATTCCTAACTTTCAGTATCAAAATCATTTTGACATTCTTCAGATTATGTTTGTTATTTCAAAAAGAGAAAAGGATTAGTAATTTCATTTTACATTTTTCAAGAAAAAACTAAAGACAAAATTCGACGCTTGAAATATGTGTACATTTGATATCAGGCGATACGAGCTTAATGATGAGGCAGGAATAATTACAACAATCGGTGTTATCAGCGCATATAAGAAGAAGAAAAATTGATAATATCGGGTGTTCCTTTTAGACTGAAAGAACTTTAAATCGAAATAAAACACATTTAAATTAAGATTGAAACCAATTTTTTTTTATTTGAAAGATAATTTTATGACACTGATGTTTTGAAAATATTCCGGCATATGTCCACCACGACTAGCTATGAGGAACCGCATTCGACCAGACCAACTTTGGACCACTTTTTCGATTAATTCAGTCCTTATTTTATCAATAACATGAGTTATGTTGGCTTCCAAAGCGTCTATTGTTTTTGGTTTATCAGCATAAACCAATGACTTTACATAACCCCAAAGAAAATAATCCAGTGGAATTATGTCCCATGATCTTGGAGGCCAATTAATTGGACCATTTCTCGAAATAATGTTATTGCCAAATCTTTCTTTCAATAAATCAATTGTTACGGTAGCAGCATGAGGTGTAGCACCATCTTGTTGGATCCAAAGCATTTCTGGGTCGATACCTATCAAATTTTGAAACAAATAATCATTGATCATCGATCTGTAACGAGCACCATTCACTGTAACATTAGCTTCAGAATCGTTTTTGAAGAAATATGGACCAATGATGCCTTCAGCGTGTAAAGCACAACATACAGTGTATTTTTCACGATGCAATGGAACCTGCGAAACTTCTTGAGGATTGTTTTCACTCCATATACTGCAAGTTTGCTTGCTTACATAGCCGTTCAACCAGAAATGAGCTTCATCACTAAACACAATTTTACGATAAAAAAAAGGATCAACTTCAAGCTGTTCTAGGACCCAATCAGCAAACAAACGACGCTTATTATGATCAAGTAACTTTCGTTCTTGAACCAGTTGGATCTTGTATGGGTGAAGACCAAGATCTTTACGCAAAATTTTCCATGTGGTGGATGCACAGAGTCCAACTTGTTGTGAACGTCGACAAATACAGAAATCTGGATCATCATTAACACTATGACTTACAGCAGCGATATTTTCTTCTATACGTACAGTTCTTTGTATTGTTGTTGTTGTTGCATGAAATAGAGAAAATAGTGTCCGAAATCTATCGATAGTTCGACGAATAAGTTGCTCTGATGGACTATTATGTAAACCATAAATTTCACGAAGTGTTCTATAAGTTTGGCGAATAGAACACTGATTTTGTAAATAAATTTCAACGATTAGTAAACGTTGTTGTGACGTGAGTTTTTCCATGATAATTCGTCAATGCTTACTGAACAGAAATGTTAAAACAACATCTACCTTTTGTGAACTCACAGTTATTCCTATCGAAAGTTCTATCACTCTAAAAAAACACGATACTAACTCTAGCCGAAATCTTCAATATCTATCTACCTTTCAAATAGTTTGACTTTTCGAAAAATGCTTCGCAATTTCCCGTCATTAGTTATCGGTTATTATTTTTTGTTAGACATTACAAGTAATAAACTATTTGCTTGGTCAAAAGTAGTGCCGAAATTCTTAAAAGGTAAGCTAGAAACAAATACTGGAAAATCCTCTCAAATGAGATTTCTTATTGATGAAATAACGACAATCAGCATCAACAGAGGCAGATTCAAGACAAAAAGCTAACAGTGATGTCTAACACGCTTTGACACTGTTATATCGGAACAAGTATACCACATGTGAATAACCGAAATTATATCTAAAAAATACCTTTACATTATATACCAAGCTCATGTTGTAAATTATGTCAAATCTTATGATGAATCTATATTCATTTTACATTGGAGATGATCAAGCAGCTACTTCACGAAATATATCTAATGAAAACTATTCATGAAAATAAATAAAAAACATCTCAATATCCACCGGAAAACTTCTGTTAATAATCATTATTTTATTCACTATGAAAGGAAGTGTCATTTTTCGTTGAGTTTCGCATATCTGAATATGATGGTTTTACATTATTTTCAATGAAATCATTCAATAGGCGGCATTTCTATTTAATAGATTATTTATGAACAAAACCACACACTGACTGAATGTAAATAAATATTTGACTACCCTGGAATTTTTACAGTTCATGTGACAAAACCGCAGATTTCAATAGTCGAAATAAAAATCCTTGTTTGCCCGAAACAGTTATTATACTCCATTCAAAATATGCAAAATATTGAACTTTATTCGTTTATTATTTCTCATTGTACAAATATTACTATTGTAATAAAAATATTGACTGAGGGGTCACAACGGTAACACATACATAATTTTTTATCTAGTACATCGGTTGTGGAATAACATTCTTTTCACTTCAGCATTAAAATTATCACTACAAGAGTGAATAAGAGAGATAGATATAATTAGCAAGTGTCGCGACAATTGATATTTTTTCAGTAAAATATATTTTCAATTTTCAATGTCTCAAATATCAAATAGAGTAAGTAGTTCCTCGCTAATTTTAAAAAATTTCTCAAAAACTTTTTGAAATCAAAAAGGGCCTTAGAAGCAGTGCTTCTTTTCAGTAGACATATTAGAAATAACATACTACTATGTCAAGAAAGTACCGAGAATTTTCAATTAAAACAACATTTTTACATTTAATCGTCAAAATTTATTGGGTCGCCTTCAAAATAAGCTCCATTTGCTCCAATACATCTATGCCAACGGCACTTCCAATTATCGAAACATTTTTTATAGGCGCTTTTCGGGATGGACTTTAGCTCTCGCGCCGAATTTTGTTTTATGGCTTCAATCGACTCAAAACGGATGCCACGAAGGAGCAATTTTAGTTTTGGGAAGAGGAAAAAGTCGCAGGGAGCCAAATCCGGCGAATACGGTGGTTGCTGAAGCACGTTTGTTGAGTTTTTGGCGAGAAAGTCAGTCACAATCGTAGCTCGGTGAGAAGGCGCGTTATCGTCATGCAAAATCCATGAGTTGTTCGCCCACAAATTTGGCCGCTTCTTACGGATACGCTCACGCAAACGTTTCATAACGCCTAGGTAATACTCCTTGTTTACCGTCTGACCCTCTGGAACGAATTCGTAGTGCACCACGCCACGGATATCGAAGAAAACAATGAGCATCACCTTCATTTTCAAGCGGCTTTGGCGTGGTTTTTTCGGTTTCGGCTCATTTTTTGCCACCCATTCCGATGATTGCTGGCTTGTTTGAATATCATACTCGTAGACCCAGGTCTCATCACCAGTTATAATGCGTTCCATGAATGTAGAATCGGAATTACAGCGATCCAGCATGTCTGAAGCAACCTGTTCGCGATGACGTTTTTGAAGAAAATTCAGGTCTTTCGGTACGAGTCGTGCGGCCACCTTTCTCATGCCCAAATTATCAATCAAAATCGTACGTGCGGACTCGTGGGATATCTTAAGATCCTGTGCTATCTCTCTCAAGCTGGTACGACGGTTTTCCAGCACCCTTTTCTTAATTTTATCGATGTTATCTTTGATCGAAGCCGTCGATGGGCGACCACTTCACGACCGTCCTTGAAGGCTCTGTACAACTGATATGCACGAGTTTTCGATAGAGCATTATCACCTTTTGCAACATTTTCAATGCATCGGCACACGAAAATTCATTTGCAACACAAAACTTTAAACAAATTCTTTGCTCAACGTAATCACCCATAGTAAAAATCGGCACGCACTCTGACATCGATTGACTTAATCAGCTATTTCAAACACACTAGTTGACAGATCCCGCTCAAGCTTGGTATGGTAATAGTAATTAAGGACAGTGGTACCAACCTAGGAAAAAAAAATTTTACCTCCCTCATTGCCCTGCCAGATTTAAATCGATAATTCCCGGTACTTTCTTGACAGAATGTACATCAGACAGCATCAAAAGGAGATTCTGTGGACATATATTGAATGCGAATGATAGACAGTTTGATCTAAACAATAAGAGACCATTTGTGCTCTGTCGTTAGTTATAAGTTACATGTGGTCGTTCAAGTATGATAGATATTTTTTATTGATTGTTTTTATTTTGCTGTCATAAAAGTGGGCTGATGATTAGGTGCTACATATTTTTAAAGAGTTTTTTGAAGGAGATTTTTAAATAGAAGTTGTTTCGAAGAATTTTTTAACTTTATCTTGGGCATTTTTAGAGTGGAGTTAGTTTTTCGTAATGCCGCTATGAAACAGTGCTGTCTCCACTAAATGTTTGTTGAGTCAGTTCGATCAATATTCTATATTTTCTTTGGATTCTTTTATCGCCTTTTATTGTATTGAATTTAATTATATATGTCTACTGTAAGAAAGCAGTGCTTCTGAGGCACTTATTCAGCATAATTTTCAAAAGATCTGAAGACATTTAATTAAATTAAAATTTGTAGCAAGATATAAGAGAATTACTTTGTTAAACATATAAATTATTGAAAAAAACTCCTATCAAGTGAAACAATCCTCTCCATCCCTTTTTATTTTAAAATTTCAGTGCAAACAAAAGAGCAAACTCAAACATTTGCTATGACAGGAGGTAGGAGCCATGTTGTTTTGACATTTATATTCAGTAAGCATTGACAAATTATCATGGAAAGACTCACGCCGCAGCAAAGTTTACAAATTGTTGAAATTTATTGTCAAAATCAGTGTTCTATTCGCCAAAATTATACAGCAATTCGTGAAATTTATGGTTTACATAATCGTTTATCAGAGCAGCTTATTCGGTAGATGGATAGATATCGGACAACATTTTCCCTACTCGATGCAACAACAACAACAAGACAAAGAACTGAACGTATAGAAGAAAATATCGCTGCTGTGAGTCATGGTGTCAATGGTGATCCAGATTTGTCTATTCGTCGACGTTCACAATAAGTTGTACTCTGTGCATCCACCACATGGAAAATTTTGTGTAGAAATCTTGGTCTACACCCATACAAGATCCAAGTTGTTTGGTTCAAGAACTAAAGCCACTTGACTATAATCAGTCTCGTTTGTTTGCTGATTTGGCCCTAGAACAGCTTGGAGTTGATCCACTTTTTTATCGTAAAATTGTGTTTAGTGATGAAGCTTTTTTCTGGTTGAACGGCTATGTAAACAAGCAAAATTGCCGTATATGGAGTGAAAACAATCCACAAGAAGTTCTGCAGGTTCCATTGCATCCTGAAAAATGCACTGTATGGTGTGCTTTACATGCTGGAGGCATCATCGGTCCATATTTCTTTAAAAACGATGCTGGAGCTAATGTTACAGTGAATGGTGCTCGTAACAGATCGATGATCAATAATTATTTGTTTCACAATTTGAATGGTATCGACCCAGAAGTTTTTCGGTTCCAACAAGATGGTGCTGCACCTCATGCTGCTACTGTAATAACTGATTCATTGAAAGAAAGATTTGGCGATAACAGTATTTCGAGAAATGGTCCGATTAATTGGCCTCCAAGATCATACGACATAGCTCCACTGGATTATTTTCTTTGGGGTTATATCAAGTCATTGGTTTATGCTGATAAATCAGAAACAGTAGACGCTTTGGAAGCCAACATAACTCATGTTATTGATTATATAAGGCCTGAATTACTCGAAAAAAGTGATCCAATATTGGTCTGGTCGAATGCGGTTTATCAGAGCTAGTCGTAGTGGACATATATAATTATTTCCAAAACGTAAATGTCATAAAATTATCTTTCAAATAAAAAATATTGGCTTCAATCTTAATTTGAATGTGTTTTATTTCAATTGAAAGTTCTATCTTTCTAAAAAAAAACACCCGATAGTTTCAAGAATAACAACAATTATTGATATGCATAGAATATAATACAGGGATAGTTGACTGACAGTTCTATCATTAATCAATGAAATTGAAATACATAGATGCTGCTGAAAACGAGTCAAGATTCTGGATTAAATTTTCAGATACTCGTAATGATTCGGAAAAAGGTAATGGTGCTAACTAGAAAGAAAGTATTTCTGGAAAACCTTTTAACATACTGAAGTACACTTTTGTGTACTGGATGCACAATTTTTATTAAGAAGGTCAACAAATACACTTGGCTTAAGTTTCACAAAAGTTTAATACATGTCGTTTACATATACGTTTCGGGTTTCAACCCATTTTCAAAACTAAGGAGAATTTACTTAACATTACAATTCATATATTTTTCGGACAACAGATGCAAGTGACGAAATAAAAAAAAAATTTTTGAGGTTGTTAACAGTGTACTATACCGGCTGACGATATTTGTTTATTTTTCAAAGAAACTAGTTATAAACAGATATCAGTAGTGGGGATAAATGAAATTCTTACTCATCATATGTTATCGCCAATTGTTTTTTATGGGCCTAAAAGATCTTCAGATATTTGAGTAGGTCCATCATTTTGTTTTTTTTACCTGAATGTAGAATTTCCGTTTTACCGAAGTCTACGAAGTGTTTTTTTTAAGCAATGACTAGAAATATCAGTAGTTCTTTTATTTTGAATTATAATTTCTCCCGTCTCCGAATTTTGCGACACGTCTTGCCCATTCCCAATTTCGTCTAGTTATGCGCTCGATGATATCATCCACCTTAGTTCTTCTGCATATTTCCTTATTTTCCACTTTGTCCCTCAATGACAATCCGAGTAATTCTTAGTTTATTTGCCGATACTTTGGTCAGGATCAGCGTCTCCGCACCGTATTTTAAGACCGGCATAATACACTGATTAAGTGCTTTCCGTTACAGATATATTGAGATGTCAGTCTTGAATACGTCTTTTACCGCATGCAGTCCATCCCAAAGTTATGATTCCATTCAACTCACAAGTTTAATTGTCTCTGTGAATTTGGAGCTAGTAACCCTGATATTTGTTTTTGTGAACTAAATCTTATATATATATATATCTATATCTATAACTTCATTAGCTATGTGTCATCATTTTGGTTTGAGAAAAGTTCATCTTTAATACTACTTCTTGCACGGAATGAAGTTCTCGTAGCATATCTTCAGCTTCTACTAAGTTGTCCGCTGTAAGCTGTAATGACAATATCGTCTGCAAACCGGAGATGGTTAAGGTATTCTCCATCGATGTTTATTCCTTTACGTTTCCAAGGCAAGTACTTAAAAGCGTGTTCAAGATCTGCGATGAAAAATGACATAGTGTCGCATTGTCTAATTCCTAAAACTCATAAGACAATGTGAAAAAGCATTCAATACATTTTTCTTAAGCGGACTGAATGATCTTAATGATGAACTCATTTTTTCGAAAGAAATAAATATGCCTTACTAATGTTAACTAATATTCTTGATGCTCCCTTGAGAGATTCTCTGGAAAATTCGATTACATCCCGATTTAACTTCTAATTAACTCTCTCCCGGAACGAAACTACGTCGTTTCGATTCTCCACCACTGGTTGACTTCATCTATTCGCTTGGTCTTCCGTTATTAGTTGTCGAGACGGAAATGATGTGTCCAACGTTGAAGTTGAGACCGCATTGCAGGAATAGACGTCGCTGTACACATAACGTCGCCATTTTCTCGGCCGGCTAGTCTCGTATGTCGTTCAATTAGAAATTTCGGGGTGGAGAAATTGAATCCCTGGAATCGATACAGTGAAATTGTTTCGGATGATAATGAAACGTTCACTCCCGAAAAAAGGAAATTCCAGGCATGTTTCCCCGTGTTCTACAGGGTACAAATTAGAAGTAGAACATGTGAATTCCATGGGAATTATTAATTGGTGCTGCACTTGAAGTTCCTCTCATTCTTTTTCAGATAGCGTAGCTGTGGTCAGATTGATTAAATTGCAACGAACCTCGTCTGCGAGAGAAGTTCAATAAATCAAGTGCTGCTGGTGTATAAATTTGGCTGTTTGTTTTCTAGTGACTCCATTACTCTTTCATATATAAAGACGTTCATTCTCATAGTGAAAGAATGTCCTCTTTTGCCTTTATATAATTTGTCTTTTATCACGTGTATAGAGCATGGTCATAATTTGACATCTACATTAATGAAACGGAATGTTTTGTGAGAAATTAAATTAAATAATTATCCTGTTATCAATTTTCTGTTACATATATTCAAGTAAATTCCTTTTATTTCGATGTAATCACAAGAAAGTTCCCTTTTCCTTGTTTCAAAAATATGCTTATAACCTCTAGCAAGTTGGTCCGAAGAAATTGAAACACCCAAATTTTTCCTTTTTGCAATTTCGATAAGGAAAAGTGTTAACACCCGCAGTCCTCAAAGATTTATTTAAATATTTTGAGGATTATCAATGAAATTCAGCGACTATTTTCGAATGAATGAATTATAGATAAGGTGATTAGGTACTCTTTATTTTTATTTTATTTAACAATGACCAATTCAATAGAAGTATATTCTCAAAAATATGGACTAATTTTGGGAGATGATTCGTCGGTAGTTGCACAACACTTCGATGAACCCATAAGTCCCTTTAAACATTTTCTGCCATAAGCTGGTGTGGACAAAATAGTTCTTAATAAGGACTAATTGATTTTCAATTTGAACAAATTAAGATCCAATCAAGAGACAGCCTGAACTTCTAGATACCAACCTGATCAGTCTTGCCCAGAAAGAGGACATTTTTGCCATCACACGAATAGTTCAAAAATTTCCAACCAGCTTTTGAGAATAACTTTATTTGGTGCTTCTCAGTCCGGTATTCCCATGTACCAACCCGTTCATCGGTAAAAATAATTATATATATACAGGGTGACCCAGGGGTGCGTAAATGGTCCATACGTTCTTTTCTATTCATGCTATAGACTCGACAGTTTTTCCAAGCGATAGTTGGTAAAATCAGCACATTCTGAAAATATTTTCATCCACATACAGTATGTCCGGAAATGAAGTACATACATAGGTTCGGTTTTTTTGAATGGCCATCCCCTATTTTTCATACATTTTTGGATTTGCCACTTAATTGTCGATATAGCGCACCTAGGTTTTATTGAATTATCTACGTTAGTTTTCGACCTATGTTAATTTACGTTTCGAAATAGCGTCGTGCGTAGACCCACAGAAGAAGTGATAACTTCGGAACCGTTCAGAAGAATTCAATCATCTTTTTTTCTAGTCGATTCTTTAAGCTTCTGTGCATCTTTTGAAAAAGGCGTATATTTGATGGCGGTGTTCTATCTATCTATGTTTAATGCCTATTACAATGTTTTTTAAATGACAAATATCAAATTGAATTAGCTCGATTTTTTCAAATGCAGCAATTTGTATTTTATTACACCATTGCGTAACATTTCGTAAGAGCTTTTCGTCCATATAAAATTTGTGGGGTCTTCTTCCTGAAATGTATTCCAAAATAAGAAATGTGGATTGTTTTAATAAAATCTAGTAGAAAGTTGTCGTTAAATCAGAAACATCTATACAAAATAATTGAAAAAAAATTTCGACATTGTGTTAGCAGTGTTTGAAGAACAGTGGTAATAGAAACAGAGGAATATCAAGAAGCAAACAATTATAGTAACAATAGTATGAAGCGGTGAACAACAGAAAACCATGTAAAAAAAATGTTGAGGATAGCCTTTTTATAAATGCTCAAACAGGTCACATGTGTTGCATCTTGGGCGTCTACTTCATGGCCTTTTGGTCACGTTTTCCATTTCTCAATTATGATGGGTGATCCTCAAAATCACACTTTCACTAATCAGAAGTAAATCTGATATCTGACCTGGTTGAGCATTTATAAGAAGGCTTTCCTCAACTTTTTTTTCACATGGTTTTCTGTTATTCACCGCTTCATGTTCTTGTTACTAAAATGTTTTGCTTCTTGATATTCTCCTGTTTCTATTACCACTATTCTTCAAACACTGCTATAACAATTTCGAAAACATTTTTTCTAATCATTTTGTATGGATGTTTCCGATTTAACGACAAAGTTCTACTAGATTCTACTAAAACAATCCACATTTCTTACTTTGGAATTTATTTAAAGAATTTCTCAAAGTAGACCCCACAAACCTTATATCGACGAAAAGTTCTTACGAAATGTCATGCAATGATGTTATTAAATGCAGAGTGTTGCATTTGAAAAGATCTAGGTAATTCAATTTGTTATTTGTCATCTAAAAAACAATGTAGTAGGCGTCAGGACACATACATCATATTTTTTATATTTATTTCAAACGGTGCAAAGAAGCTTAAGGAAACGATTGGAAAAAAGTTGATTGAATTAAGTTGAACGGTTCGGAAGTTATGACTTTTTCTGTGAGTCTACGCACGAAGCTATTTCTAGTCATTAATTGACATAAGTCAAAAACTAATGCAGATCTAGCCAAAGAAACCTTGATGCATTTTATCAACAATTAAGTGGCAAATGTATGAAAAATAGGGGGTTGCCATTTAAAAAAAACCCGAACCTATGTATGTATCTCATTTTCGGACATCCTGTATGTGGATGAAAATATTTTCAAGATATGCGGATTGTACCAACTATCGTTTGGAAAAAACTATCAAGTCGATAGCTTGAATAGAAACAAAGTTATGGACCATTTACGCACCCATATGATATATATATATATATATATATATATATATATATATATATATATATATATATATATATATATATATATATATATACATATATATATATATACATTTATATATATATATATATATATATATATATATATATATATATTTATTTACTGAATCACGAAGAAATTCTCGCTTCAGTATGTTAAGTAAGTGTTGAATTGTTCCATCAAAATCAATGCTCGTTTGTGAAAACTAAGAAATTTAAGAAGAATTCGTTGACGATGTTATTCAGTTTTTAGATTCGCTATTCGTGAAATTGCAGATAAAGCTGAAAGTGAATTTTTTTACACGATACTAGAGTAAGAGTACGACAAAGAACTGCACGCACACAAAAGAGTATTGACTTGGTTGTAGCAAGTGTAAGAGAGAATCAAATTTTGTCGGTTCTCAATAATGTGCATGCATTTTTTGTCGTACTGGTACTCTTGTATCGTCTAATGAAAATTCACTTTTGAATTTGTCTACAATACGACGAATATTGTCTCAATTAGCTGAATAATGTCGTCTTTGAATTCTTCTTGAATTTCTCACAGTTTTCACAAATAATAAAATAATAATAAAAACCATTTGATAGATTCGGTCTTTACTTGATGGAAACTAATTTTAATTAAAAAAATGTATATGAGACAGTAATTTATTTCCACAAAAATGTTTGTACTACTACAAAAATTGTTTCACGACGATGTGGCTTCTTCAGGTATTACATTGTACTGTCTGTAATACCTGAAGAAGCCACATTGTGGTGAAACAATTGTTGTAGTAGTACAAACATTTTTTTGGAAATAAATTACTGTCTCATATACATTTTTGTAATTAAAATGATATCTAAATCATCATACAAATTTATTCTATTAACCTCGCTACAAATTTAAATTTTATGAAAACTTTTGGGAGATATATTGAATAAATGTCTTAGAAAACACAATTTCAGTTCAGTAGACATTAATTCTATAATAAACACTCATCACATAGCACCAAAAGGAATAGAATAATTTAAAGAAATATAAATCATCAATTAAAAATATTATATGAACATTTGAAGGAAACAAAATTTTGTTTCTTATCAATGTATGATGAAAACCAAATTCCTTCTCGAAAATACACAACATAACCTCATGGATTTATTCAAAAATAACTTTCTTCAAAAGAAGTTCTTTCAAAAAACTCCAAAAATATGTAACACATCTTCAAAAAAGCCGTTTGGAATTACAACATCAATATTTCGTCAGTCCAACTTCGTATCTAAAAAATAAAGTAATTATTTAAAATATATCTTATCCGACTGTAACCACATGTCTTTTTGAAATTTTTAAAAAATCCTACATATTATATGTTCGTTACAGGAATTACACAAAGTTTGTAAGGTATTTTTAAGGACTCAGTTATATCCAAATGATACTATATCTGAGTTAAAAAAAAACCAAAAAATAATTATTATTCATACAAAAAATAAAAAGAGGCGTTTTTTTACTTGACAGATGGCTCACTAAAATATCTTGAATATCATACAGAACTGATTATTTAGAATTGAATTAAATAAATATCTTAGAAAATGCAGTTCCAATTTAGTAGACATATAGAATTAATACTCATTACACAGCAGCAAAGGAAATAAAAAAAATCTAAGGGAATATATTTATTTTATTATTATTACTAACTAAAAATATTGAATGAACACTTGAAATAAAATCTGTAGCGAGGTTAACAGAATGAATTTGTAGTATATTTTAGATATTGTAATAAGCCTTTTATCAAGTGAACCCCTCCCTTTTTATTATTTCAATGATAATGATGAAATAATTTGATAGTTTCTTAACGTTGTTGAACGGTGTGTCTTTTTATGATTAAATGGCATAACCTACTGAATACAAGTTGCATTGGAAATGTCAAAAATACTATACACTATTGGCATTATAACTATTTTGAATTGTATCATTCCTATTGAAAAACCTGTTACAAGAACAGATTGAGTGCAGGTTACATTCAAAATAATGCATTAAGAATAAACCTCTTCAAAACTTCTTATATAAAATATTTATGCACCATTATATCCTTACATCTCAATTCTACGTTCAATCGAAATTATCACATGAAATATAAACCCACATCAAATTCCAATTGTGAAAATCTGCATCTCGATTGACCGGAACGTGACCCAGGATTGTTATTGAACTGTCAGGCTACCCGTAAGAGGAGAATTAAATTGGAATAGAATTGAAATATAAAAACTTTTCCATCGCAAACGGTCACTTTTTGTCATGGTCAACGAATTCGAGTTCAGAGGGCGGAATAAATACGTTACGGATGGATGGAGGATTTTTCACCCGCATCTGTGAAAAATCTACATTGGTCCTCAACAGTTGGATTCAATCGAATAAACCTACCTCCTGTGTTTTCCGCATGATTACAGGCCTATATTTTGTCGGAGAATTCCCGAAGGACTCGCTCTTCTCCATTTAGATTTTGGCGACGAATCATTTCCATGAAAGAAATTTAATTAAAATTGATGGACAACATGGAATATGTTCCAGAACTTATCATTATTGTTTATAAACTTATTAATGATAATTTAAATATTCAATTGATTCTATTAGTGAAATAATTTAATTTTCTGGTTTCAAATATGGTATAATTTTTCGTGTTTGTGAAGATTCTTAACATAGCCTTGCTACCAGGTGTTTGCTTTTATCAAAGAATATCAGAAACTTTTCTCTTTCACTTGATGATCGATAAACGTGGAGTTGAATTTCTGAAGTTATCCAGTAAAAGTGCTGATTTTTGTGCAGGTAAATCTTTCTGCATTTTCATATTTCCTTTGAAGTTTAGCTGATGAAGACTTATTTTTGTTCAAAACATGCTGGTCCTACACATATGTGTATGATTTATATTTTGTCCATTTGTTTTCTGCAGTATTTTTTGATTCGGAATTTTTTGTTATGTCTGATTTTTTTATATTATTAGAAACCGCATTTCTTGCACATTATTTTTCATTAATATTAAATTCAGTGGGGGTTTTATAATAAATTTCTATAAAATTTCAAAGTTGAATAATAAATCCCCATCCAGTATTTCTCATAAAATTAATTTAATTAAATTAGTTGAATAAGTTAATTTATGAGTCGAAAGAAACTTTTTTTCGTTTTATGGTTAGATTCTCCATGTTGTCATTAAATAGAATCCGTCTTTCTCGGACATCATTTATTATTATTATTAATAATAATAATAATAAGTTTATTTCAAGAATAAACACTTTACATCACGGAGGAACATGAGATATGATCTGTATGCGATATTAACTTAATTAAAATTTCTGAAAAAATGTTCCATAAAGATAATTGAAAACAACAAAAAAATAATTACAAAATATTAGGAGAAAAAATAGAATTGTCATTCATATTATAGTTATTGTCCTTGTTTCAACTCGAGGGCACTTCATATCCGATGTTTATTATTATTGTATTATAACTGTCACAATCAGGTTATTATTATTAAAGTCACTATCATTGAATGAGTCATAAATTGGTGAGTGAGCGTCCTGTATTTGGGATGTCAATTATTATTTACCAAGTCACTGATTATCTTCCTGTTCTTACCATCCAACCAAGCTTTTAAACGCTTTTTGAACATTTTAATGTTCCTCAAATGCTTCAGTTGATCAGGGATGATGTTATAAATTTTTATTCCTAGGTAGGTGTGACTTCTTTGACCTATACTTTTATTGCATCTGGGTGGTTGGAATGTATGACCTCTCGCTCTCGTCGTATATTGGTGTTGTAACGTATTTACAGTTGCTTTTCCTGAGAAGATGTTAGAAAGAAGTTTAAGAGCATACAACTGCCTCACATCTTGAACTTTTGCTACGTCGAATAGCTGTTGACTGGGGAAGGTACGACTTTTCTTGTGGATTATTTTCAAGACCCATTTTTGAATTACCTCCAGAGGTTTTATCTGGTTTTGATATGCACCACCCCATCCAACTATACCATAGCAAATTTGGGATTCAACTAAGGCTTGGTAAAAAATCCTTAAATGCTTCATGTCACCAATGCTTTTACGTACTTGTTTGAACTTGAAAAGTAGGCTTCTTATCTTATTTACGAGATTTTTTATGTGCTTGTCCCATCTTAGCTGTTGATCAATGGTGATGCCTAAATACTTGATGTCCTTCGTCCTTTCAATCGATGTGTCACAGTCAATTTCTAGATTTCCCATCTCGGGCAGGCTCAAAGAGGAAGAGCCGAAAATCATATATTTCGTTTTATCAACGTTGAGTGTGAGTTTATTATTTCTGAACCAATTTTGTATTTTTAAAAACCTTGTTTCTGCCTTTACCTTCAATTCTTCCCATGCACCTGCCCGATACTGGACGACCGCATCGTCGGCAAAACAAATAGCGTCCGCAGACTCCTCCATCTTCAGTAAGTCATCTATGTAAATAAGGAAAAGGATAGGTCCCAATACTGTCCCTTGTGGGACTCCGAATGTCACAGTCTCCAATGAACTTCTGGTCTGTTCTATTTCTACCATCTGTTTCCTGTTAGACAAATAACTCTTTAGCATTTCATAAATAGGTCCCCTAAATCCATATTTCTCGAGCTTTCGAAGTAATCGAGTATGACATACAGTGTCGAATGCTTTACACAAATCGATGAATATACACAACGAAGGAATTTTTTTATCCAGACTTTCGTATAATCGGCCTGTTAATTTTCGAATTGCGTCCTCTGTCGATTTACCCTCCATAAACCCGTATTGCTTGTCGTCAATAATGTCGTATTTCTTCAGATAGCTCATAATACGCTTTTTCAGAGCTTTTTCAACTATTTTTGCCAAATTAGATATTAAAGATATAGGTCTATAGTTATTTATTCGTGAGCGATCGCCGCTTTTGTAAACTGGTTTAATAATGCCTAGTTTGAAGGCATCAGGAAAGCAACCTCTTTCGAAACAACTGTTTATCAGACAAGCCAAGGGTGGTGCTATTTCGGTTTTAATTTCTTTGAGCGTTTCTGATTTAATTGAATCATGACCTGTAGCTTTGCCCAATTTGAGCTGCCCTATAATATCCTGTATTTCCATGGCGTCAACAGGAGCCAAGAAGAAAGAGCCGCACTGACTAATACTCGGTTCGTTGTATTCTACGGGACACTGAATTTTATCCGCTAACTCTCTTCCTATGTTGGTGTAATGCTGATTGAACATATTGGCTATTTCCTTTTTATCCTGAATTTCAACTCCGTTGTAATTAATATGGTTTATTTCTGCATACTAATGATAATTTCGATTAGGGATTCAGACCGAATTTCTTTAAAATTTCAAGTTTACATTATGAACTTATTAGGTTAAAATAAATTCCCTGTATTCAATGAGTGGAATAATTTGCTTTTGAGTTGAATTCAACGATGGTAGAATTTTTTGGGTTTCTGGAGACTGATCATAGTCTTACTACCACAGAATTGTACTTATCACAGAATTTCAGAAACTTTTTTCTGTTGCTCCATGACTGATGAACATGGGGTTGACTTTCTGAAATTTTTCCAGTAGCAGTGCGAATTTTTGTGTGGGTGAGCCTTTCTATATTTTTTATTATTCATTTCGAGTACCACTGATGAGAGGGCTCATTTTTGGCCGCAATATGTATGTCCTATACATATCTGAATTACATATTTGTCAATTTTTTCTGTGTCAGAATTTTTTATGATAATTTTAGTAGGGGTTTTAGAATTAATTTCAATGAAATTCTGAGTTTGAATTCTGATTAACTAAAACTGATTTTGAACAGCTCATAAGAATATTCAAAATTATTATCATTCTGTTTATACTAGGCTTGATCAAATGAATGATTGATTTATTTTATCCAGATACTCCTAGATCTTCTGTGAAAATTTCTCAAAAGCTCCGGTACAGCTTATGCAAGTAAGTAAATTAGTTGTGTTCTAGTTTGGCTTTGTTTTGGTGTCCTTACTCCACCTAGGCACAGCAGTGTAAAATTTTCAACCCGACAGTGGAAGAAGCCAGCCTAATCAGAAAATTTCTTCCTTCACCAAGATGCAAACCCGCTACGAGGAAGATTTACGAGTCTGGGCGACCAGAACGTTACGTTTATCGGTTTTCGTTCGAGCATGTTTAGATTCAGTAGAGCGGTCAAAAAAGGTCGATTTTCATTTCAACACTGCTCCTCCTATCAAATTACAATATTTTTTGAAATTTTCTTTTTTCCACTGTTTTGAAAATCACAAATGTTGTCTCGTTAAAACAATTGTAAGTTTTGAAGCAAACGACAGATCAACTGGAAATGTTCATACTAATGGTATGAAGGATAGTTGTTTTAACAGAAATATTAAGTTTGTATTTGTGGCGCCATCTGTGTATCAGTCTGGAAACTTATCAGCGAACGTAATAATATTTATATCAAATTCCGGTTTCAAAGTGTGAGCGGAATAGACCTTTGTGGACATATTGAAATAGATAGTGTGCATTATGAATTCGTGTGAGAGAAATTGATGCTACAAAGTTGATTGTTGCTGATTAAAAGTCAAAATCATCAATACCATCAGAGCCGCTATGTTCCTTTCCATCTTCTAAACTTATATACTTTTAATTAAAAGATGTTTTTACCTAGCAATATTTATTTTTTCACTGGAGCTGCATAAAAGCAAAAGTTTTATCAACACCGACAGAAAACCTAGTCGGACTGTGCTGTAGTGGAAGAAATAGAAGAGAATATTTGCAAGACTAGCGAAAAAATATCTTTTGAGGCTACGCAGAGCTTATGTTAGGATCCAGGGCAAAAAATAAGGGCATTTACTTCGGTTTCGAAATTGATATAATTTTCACGATAATATCTGTTAACTCCTGCTACTCTATGAAATCTCATGTGCAGGTCACTTGCACATGCACATTATATAGTAATTTGGTATTATTGTATAATGCATAATCTGTAATCTGTTGCTTCCAAAAGAACTAAATTCCTCTATGAAAGAAGAGTAACCACAGAAATTATAGACTAAATTCCATGTAAGTTTCCTATAACCCATCCACATGGATGGCATTCATTCTTTTTCAACAGAAACAACGCACCAGTATAGCAGAGACAATTCGAAAACTCAAAACATTCAGACAGTCAGACCCCCAGCACCACACAGAAGAATAAATTCAGTAAGGTAATTCTGTAAACTTTAAACATTTTATGACACATATTTTCATACATCAAATATATTTTCATAATTTGTTCAAGTGTAGTATTCATTTGATTCCTGACACCAGGTACACATATATTCTGATACAGTACACTGAAATCTTATTCCTGACACCAAGTTTTCACATATTCCTCTACTTGTATTAGTTTTATTGAACAGTAATAATCCTTGACACCAGGTCTTCACACGCAAATTATTTATATTGATTTTATCTTAAGGAAATCAATGCAAAGTTGATTCCGAAATGCATAGGTTATTTTGTTATATTGGCAATATTTCTAACTAATTCTCTACTCTCTAGGTAATTTCGATCTTGTTGAAATTGCATTCGTAATAAACTGATTGCAAATTTACATTGGTCACTTCAGGCCTTATAGATATTCATGATCCAATTACCCCGGATATCGTTTGTAACTGAAGAACTGATTTCCTTTTTGGCGGCGTGCAATAAATGATACACACCAAATTGAGTTCTTCGAAAACTTAAATACGTCATCAATCGCAAACAAACTTCATAGTACAGGAGTAACTACCTGAAGTTCAAGCAAAGCCGAGGAGCACAAGTAGCTGCAGCCCAACCAGGGGACAACCCGAAGACGCAGTTCGTTTCTTCGTTTGAGTTCGTTAAAGTGCAAAAACTTCTTGTGAATAACGTGACATAGTGAATATTTTTTCTGCCTGGGATCACCAGATAGGATTACAACGAATATAGGCGAAGGTCACAGCACCAACTTTTCCTTTCATTATCCCATTTTTCAACGTTTCGGAACCTTTTTCTATACAAATATTCCTGTTTTCTTTTTTCTAGTTGCAACATTATTTCATAAATTGTATACCTGTTGACTACCAACAATATTTGACAAATAGTGTTGCCATGCAACTTTAGCCATACCCGATTATCTGCACAACATTTTTTATACATTACTTTTGTCTTAGAATGTTACAAAAAAGAAGATATTAAAGTAATAAGAAATAATAAATTCCAGATAGTTTCTAGATGGATATTATCCCCGAATAGTTGAAGTTAATGACTTGTTCTCTATTATTTGATCGTGTTTTGCTAGTTTGCAGCGTATTGGGTCTTTACTTATTGACTTCTTCTTCGGGATAGATATCTTCATATTGAAATATTCTGCGGTTTGGTTGCATTTGAATAGCAGATTGTCTTTATCTTCTGCTATGAGGACGGCATCATCAGCATAGCATACGAATCGAACCTCGCTGTATTCCATCTTGTAAACTCCTCCTTCAGTTTTAACCGTGTTTATTATAAGATCTAGGATAAGATTGAAGAGCATTAGACTTAAATTGTCGCCCTGTCTGATTCCTGCTGATATTAGAAAATCATCAGTCAGTGAGTTGTTGTGTTGAATTTTTGTGCGGTTAAGTGCATTAAGTTCTTGAACTATCTGCACGACTTTATTGTTGACTCTTTCTTCCTAAAGAATCTGTATGACATATTTTAGCTTTACCCTGTCGAAAGCCTGGGTTAAGTACAAAGTATGGGAAGGCCGGCTTATTATATTCTATAGCTTTTTCTACAGTCCGCCTCAGTATTAATATTGCGTCTCTATTATGTGTGAAGCATTGTTGTTCCTCATTGATTGTTGTTCCTCAAGATCTGTTCCAGAAGAACAGCTCTAATATTGCAATAAATGACATTCATTCAGCTTTATAAGGGTAGAGCATATATTTTTTGAGCTATCGCTCTGGTCATATGTCCGTAATTTTTCAATTCTGAGCTCAACATGATCTTAAACTCACGGATGGAGAATCCGAGGCCAGAAGTAGAATTGTCCGTCAGTCAACACTGTAATTTTTGAACGGAAAGAGCTAAAGTTTTGAACCTTACAGGTTAGGTTTTGGTTAATTATCAAAATTGATGGTTTGCAGTTACTCAGATTTGAAATTTTTCACTTTTTTCGAATATTTTCGAAAAAACAGATCCGATCGATCTGAAATTCATTATTCAGAAGAAGAATAATGATATAATGAAGCACATATTCGTGCAAAATATCATTTGGATCCTCCAATAAGAAGATTCAAAGAATTGTATCGAGATTAAATTTAGCATTTAAATATCAAATAATGATACGAAGGTTGATGGCAAATTTTGTTAGGATCAGATGACCGACTGGGAGTGAAGAAGCTATCATTCGAAGAAAAATATCCAAGAGTTGAAATTTTAAGAGATATTTTGGGAGCTTAAATAGGCTAATCAGTTTTAGATGTAGGCGAAAGCGGCTCAAGTTTTCCCCGGTTATAATCACTTACAATTCAATTTTCCACCTAGCATTTTCCAAACTACTAGTACAAATGTATTCTATTTGAAATTTGGTATTTTATTTATTTATTGGTCATAAGGATACAGACACGTGAATTCTACCAGGTAAGTTATTGGCTAATTGAGGATACCTCTTTTCCAAGTGACTACTCAGCAGTCTCCACAGTCCACCCCTAGAGGTAGAAAGTGTGATGAGGATTACGCCATATCATCGCGCGTAGCGAGAACCCCTCCGAAGAGATGAATCTACCAGCTTCCAGTTTGGGCCCCGACTCGAAAGCCAGAACCGTCTGACTGATAGCAGCGAAGCACTATCCAACCCCTACTGGCTCAGCAGGTCAGTACCCGAGTTGGTTTGTGACGCAACTCACCCGCCGGGGGGAATTCTTATCCATCCATCCGAACGCAGTCTCATGAACTAAGATAAACTCAAGATTGACGACTACAACTGATTCTGGTACGAGCATCGTCTAGCGGCCTGTACGTCCTGACTCACCGAACCCATGTGAGGTTATTTGATTGATCCTGACGTCAAGCACTAATGGCAGAGCCATTTCGTCGAGATCCACAAACCCTAAATCGTTACGCATTGATCCAGGGGCCAGGACAGGCCGGTCGAACCGTCAAGTCCCGCTAAACCCCGAGTCGTTTCATGAGAGTATCGAGAACATGGGGGTCTGCGAACAGATAAACGAAACACCCCCTAGTCCAGCATGCGGACTTTCAACCACTGCCCCCTCGAGTCCAACACCAATGGGGTGGCCAGGTGGTACAAGTAACACCTGTAGGCAAACCACTCCCCCGAGGTAACGCAGTATGCTACATAACGCATTCGGCCATTACACAGAATCCGGAGATTTATACTGCGATAGGGTAGAGTACGCCAGTTTCAAGGGAGAAGCCCTGTGCTGCGACAGACTACCTGTCACTGAGTTAATCAACCGGCTCAGCCCTCTATTTCACCTGAGCGGCAAAACTAGGGCCCCATTCGGAGATCTTCCACGATACAGGTCCAGTGACTGGCGCGAAATGGCATTATGTTAGTCACCAAGACTTAACCCTTCATTTCGACGGGACGAAACTAGGGTCCTAGTCATGACAAGCACCCTCATCACGTCAAGATGTAATGCCTTGGGGCGAGGGATACAGACATACAGAAGTCCACCATAGTATCCACATTGGGTTTGTATTCTGACACTGTTTGTATTTTGTCACTGTTTTCTTGCGCCACTTTAGGAACAGCGCTGTCAATTGTTTATCCAATAGCGAATGGTTGGACGGTCCCTCGAAACCAGAAAATTTCTTTCCTTCTTTCTTCTTTCCGTTATCGTCATGCAAAATCCATGAGTTATTCGCCCACAAATTTGGCCGCTTCTTACGGATACGCTCACGCAAACGTTCCATAACGCCTAGGTAATACTCCTTTTTTACCGTCTGACCCTCTGGAACGAATTCGTAGTGCACCACGCCTCGGATATCGAAGAAAACAATGAGCTTCATTTTCGAGCGGCTTTGGCGTGGTTTTTTCGGTTTCGGCTCATTTTTTGCCACCCATTCCGATTATTGCTGGCTTGTTTGCATATCGTACTCGTAGACCCAGGTCTCATCACTAGTTGTAATGCGTTCCATGAATGTAGAATCGGAATTACAGCGATCCAGCATGTCTGAAGCAACCTGTTCGCGATGACGTTTTTGAAGTAAATTCAGGTCTTTCGGTACGAGTCGTGCGGCCACCTTTCTCATGCCCAAAATATCAATCAAAATCGTACGTGCGGACTCGTGGGATATCTTAAGATCATGTGCTATCTCTCTCAAGCTGCTCTCAGCACCCTTTCCTTAATTTTATCGACGTAATCTTCGATCGAAGCCGTCGATGGGCGTCCGGAACGAGGCAAGTCTTCGACCACTTCACGACCGTCCTTGAAGGCTCTGTACCACTGATATGCACGAGTTTTCGATAGAGCATTATCACCAAAGGCCTTTTGCAACATTTTCAACGCATCGGCACACGAAAATTCATTTGCAACACAAAACTTTAAACAAATTCTTTGCTCAACGTAATCACCCATAGTAAAAATCGGCACGCACTCTGACATCGACTGACTTAATCAGCTGTTGCAAACACACTAGTTGACAGATCCCGCTCAAGCTTGGCATAGTAATTAAGGACAGTGGTACCAACCTAGGAAAAAAAATTTTACCTGTCTCATTGCCCCGCCAGATTTAAATCGATAATTCCCGGTACTTTCTTGACAGAATGTATATACATATGAAATATGTATATACATATATGAAATATATATATACATATATAGAATATGTATTTTCATCTATAGAAATAAAACGACAAAGTTACCAACTTGGTTGCCGCGCAATTAAAGGGTCAGGACTGTGTTATATGCCATTGTTATGCATCTCTATTCTGAGAGTTCGAACCTGGAAGCTAAGCAATGATAGTATGCTTGGAGTTTCTGCACAAAATAATTGATCTGCCTATCAAGTTGTAATAATAATACGTAAAATCAAATAAGATCAAATAGAATGATAAAGAATATTTCCACAATTTATCGATTGTTGTTCCGCCAACAAAACTTCTTCAGTTTACATTTTGGAAGAGACTAGAGGGCACAATCGGTCAAATGGTTCCGCAGTAATCTAGTTTGATTTTTTTCTCAAATTTGTCCAATATTGTCGAGCCTATAAAATTGATCGATATAAAACTTTGTGTTCAGACGTAGAATGATAACGCCATGTTCTTGTTGAATTTCGTGAGGATCCCAAACGCTCCTTACTTCACGTCAGTTCTTTCCTTTTCATCAATTTGGTTAACACTTTTTGTTGTTTCATTGGTAACTATAATGATATCATGAGCAGTAGACAGAAAAAATTATCTTATTTTATTCGAAAAATTCTGTATCATAATTTGCTTACATATACAAAAGGAGATGTTTTTTTCTATATATTCAGAATATGATTAAAATGACATGGGCCTTTTCCTCGTTCTTGATAGAATTAGTTTAACTTGAATTTTTCCCCGCTAGTAACTTAGCGTTCAGTAACGATACGTCATCACAATTCCAATTCCGAACTTTTGTGATTAAAATCCCAAATATAAAACTCACATTTACTTTTCCCGCACTCTGTCCATTGTGAAAACAGGCATCTTTATTTACCGAAACGTGACAAGGGATACTCATTGATTCTTCACGCTATAGTCGCGGAAAGAATCACATTGAACAGAATTAAAATGGAGAAACTTTTCCATCGTTAACGGTCACTTCTGTCATGGTTGACGAAGTCTTGTTCAGAGAGTGAACTTAATACGTTACGGATGGACGGAGGACTTTTCAATCTAGTAAACTGATCTCCAGTGTTTTTCGGATTATTACAATCTTCATTCGATTGGGAAATTCCCGAAATACTCGAGAATTTTCATTTTCGTTCCGGATCTATCTACATGACTTGTAAATACCGGGTGTTGAAAATCAACGTTTAAATATTTTGGGAGCTAATTCTAGACCTCAAAATAAGTGAAAAGTCTTTTTAAAGCATGGGTCCGCGAATGAGCCGTTTTGGAGATATAAGCGATTTTCGGTTTTCAAAATATTTACTAGATACTAGCACAACCAAATACGATAAATTACGGAAGAAATTCGATTTCCTTTTGACTTCTAGTGTTTTACAGAAGACGTTCCATTTCAATGCAGGAAGTCACATCAGAAATTACGTACTCTTTCGAAAGAGACCTGGTTGTTTTCGGATCGTTTGACAGGATAGTTCAATCCGCTGTTGCAAATCTTCGATATTATTCACCGACGTTGCATACACTAAACTTTTCAAATAACTCCAAATACAAAAGTCGAAAGGATTCAAATCGGGAGATCTAGCGAGACATGGCACTGGGCCTCCTCGTCCTATCCATCTTCTGGGAAATGTTTGATCTAAATATTCCCTAACAACAAGTGTACAATGGGGGTGCTCCATCTTGCATAAAGCAAATATTCATCCACTGATTGCGGATGTTCAACAATCATTGTTGAAACCCATTGACAGAATTTCCTTCTGTTTTGGTGATCAGGACGATGAAAAGCTTGCACGGGTTGAATATGGAATATTTATTATAGAGAAGTTGTTGATGCATAGTTCTCCAGACAAGGGGGCCACTTATTCCTACTTCCGCTGAAATTGGTTTTACACTTGAGCCGGGATTTTCAGTCACAATATTTAAATTGCTCCTTAACTTCTGAAATACTGACAGATCTTGGACGTCCAGTATAAAAATCTTTTTTTAAGGAACCAGTTTCCCCCAATCCTCTAAAAACTTGATTGAACGTCACATGAGAAGGAAGTCTTTTCTTTCTATGTTCTAACGACTGCAACTTAGCTGTCTTAGTTAGGCAGTCAATCAGTCGTACTGCTCTTTTCTAGATGGAATCCAAAAGATGTAACGAATGCATGGGTGCCGAGCTCCAGACATGAGAGTAGTATTGGAGTCATGATCTGATTTGGGCTCAATACAGAAGAAGAGCCTAATCTGCACAGAAATATTTCCTAGCCTTGAACAAATATCCTAGTTAACTTGCAGCAGGCTAGGCAATGTTGGTTTCTCCAACAGACTGAAGAGTTGACCGTCACGCCAAGAAGATGCATGGACTCCTTTGGCTAAAGCACCTGGTTTTCCATCATCAACTCAGATGTCAGGAAATGAGTCTTTGGAGAAAAAGTTTTTGTTTCGGTCTTCATGGCTTTGAATTGCACCAGATTCCCTTGACCTCATTCGTTAATCTTTTCGATTTCTTCGAAAACTCTAAAAACTTCCTGTTTACCATGTTCATACTCGTAAGTATATTCCAGAATGAATATCCGCCGATTCAATTAATCTATTTGGAGAGAAATGCTTATTATTCGCAAAGAGCCTTCATATGATATTACTTGAACTTGAGGAAGATTTCATTAACTGTGACGATTGAATTAACCAGGAATTCAATTCGATTCTTTACTCAGGCCGATATGGTAAGCTGCTTATGTATGTTCGCGTGCATTAGACAGCGTTATTGTTTGAGAAAATCTTAGTGTCCTCATGCAGAGTTGGTATGATTGCGTGACTGTGTTGCATTCGTCGGCATTAGAGCATTGCACCGATGAATAGCCAAATAGCTATGAAACATGTATGTCTGCTACTTATGCACGACGTTCAACAAAACCTATTGCGCTGCAACTCTTATGACAATTTGGCAACTGGCACTTCAGTGAAATTATCATTGAAAATCAATGTGAAACTTCCTTCTCAATCTTGGAGAGACCAAAAAAAAAATTCCACATGAATATTCAAATCGCTATGTTACATCTAAATTTCGAATTGTGTTTACCTTCACTTGAATTGAATCCAGTATATACTAATTAAATTATATATGTATATTCATATTTGTTATTATAAGTTGAACACATAAGGCGTTCCCCTACATGGCAGCTTCTTCAAAGGTTCTTAGACAACTAGTGAAAACTAATCCAACATTAATTGATTAATATACAATATTTAAATGGATTCAGGTTGGCATATATGGTCCGTCTAGAAAGTATCCGGAAAAAATCAAGCTCAATTGTAATTATTTGGTTTATATTTTTGATTCTTGAATTAGAAAATTATAACAAAATATTCATCTTATTTACTTATACAATCTCCATTCAACTGTAAACACTTGACTAAACGTCGAATTACACCCGAAATTAGATCACCCCCATAATTTTCAGTGATGGTACTCCAGGACTGCGAAACTGACTGAATTAAATCATCTTTATTTCGTGGCGCTGCTCGTTCAACTTCAATCATCATTAGTCCTCACATGTTTTCAATGGGATTAAGATCTGGCGCATCTGCTCGCCATGAAATAGTTGTCAATTGGTGTTCTTGCATCCAAGGTTGAGCGCAGGCGAAAGTATGGCATCTTGCATTATTCTGCTGAATTTGCCACTCCTCTGGGGCCGTTTTAAGGAGAAAGTCGTTTAGAATGCCACAATACATTACAGTATCAATGGTACCATCTACATACATACTATACAGAGAAGCTTAGCACAACGCTGAGACATTGCTACCCAAAATTTGGAAATTTGAATAGTAACAGGTTGTTTTGATGGTATTTTTAAGTGATTTCCAAGTTGGAAATAACTTTCATCAGACATAAAGATAACGTTAAAATTATCTTCTTGAAAACGTTGACAAAATTTTGTCCTTTGTTCCTTTTGTAAAGGTGTCATCATAGGGATTTTTATTGGTTTCCTTGATCTATATCCTTGTCTTTTAAGTGACCTACGGACGGTTTTTGGATATACTTTTATAATTCATTGATTTTCAAATCTGTTAGCAAATTTGCGGAACCCCAGGTGCGAATTGTATCGTCCTAAGGTCGTCTTCCTGAAACTGGTCTATGCCCCAAATCCATGCCATTTTTTATCCTCTTTATTGTTTCATATACTGCACTATTTGGTTGGTCAGTCAATGGTAGCAATTTTTTAACGTTTCGAAAACCTTTTCCATACAAATATTCTAACTGTATTTTTTTTTCTAGTTGCGACATTATTTCATGAATTGTATAACTGTTGACAATCAACAATATTTAACAAATAGTGTTGCCATGCAACTTAGGCCAAAACCGATTATCTGCACAACATATTTCATATATTGCTTTTGTCTTAGAATGTTACAAAAAATTAAAAAAATGTATATATGACAGTAATTTATTTCCACAAAAATGTTTGTACTAATACAACAATTGTTTCACCACGATGTGGCTTCTTCAGGTATTACATTGTACTGTCTGATGGTATTGAGTGTAACCGAGTTTATATACATTTTTAGGTACGTGACCAAATAATAGAACCACAAGTCATAAAAACTCTAGGTGTTTATTGGAGTTTGCCGCTAAAAATGCCATTAAGGAAAAATATTCAGTAATGGAGAATGATCAACATCTGCTTGTTCGTTCAAAAGGATTTTACGGGCATTATACCTGTTGATTTCAAGAAATTCTAAAAGTGTCAATCTAGAACTTTTGCTTTCAACGTGGATAATTTCATAATTATTGTTGAAATTATGCCTAAATTCCTTAAGATGATTAGCATATGTCGAATGTACAGAATTGTATATATAACCCCTTTGGTGTTCTTGGATACGTTTCTTGAATGGTCTACCAGTCTGGCCAATGTATACTAAAGGGCAATCATTGCCAGTTAACTTGTAGACTCCGGATTTATTTTCTTTATTTGTTATGATTAGCATATGTCGAATGTACAGAATTGTATATATAACCCCTTTGGTGTTCTTGGATACGTTTCTTGAATGGTCTACCAGTCTGGCCAATGTATACTAAAGGGCAATCTTTGCAAGTTAACTTGTAGACTCCGGATTTATTTTCTTTATTTGAAAAGAAAATAAATCCGGAGTCTACAAGTTAACTTGCAAAGATTGCCCTTTAGTATACATTGGCCAGACTTGTAGACCATTCAAGAAACGTATCCAAGAACACCAAAGGGGTTATATATACAATTCTGTACATTCGACATATGCTAATCATCTTAAGGAATTTAGGCATAATTTCAACAATAATTATGAAATTATCCACGTTGAAAGCAAAAGTTCTAGATTAACACTTTTAGAATTTCTTGAAATCAACAGGTATAATGCCCGTAAAATCCTTTTGAACGAACAAGCAGATGTTGATCATTCTCCATTACTGAATATTTTTCCTTAATGGCATTTTTAGCGGCAAACTCCAATAAACACCTAGAGTTTTTATGACTTGTGGTTCTATTATTTGGTCACGTACCTAAAAATGTATATTAACTCGGTTACACTCAATACCATCAGACAGTACAATGTAATACCTGAAGAAGCCACATCGTAGTGAAACAATTGTTGTATTAGTACAAACATTTTTGTGGAAATAAATTACTGTCATATATACATTTTTTTAATTAAAATGAGTTTCCACCAAGTGAAGACCGAATCTATCAAATATTTGTTACAAAAAAGAATTATATTAAAATTATGGAAATAATAAATTCCGGATACTTTCTAGATGGACTATATTTGGAACTTGAGGATTGATTATTTTGACTGGATATTTCCAACTGATATTAAAATCCCTCCTGAATACATTGAATTTATTTGTTTCCTTTATTATCGTTTTCACGAACCAACAAAAGGATAAAATCAAATTTGGTTATAAGGATCTATTGATAATTTTTATATTCCAATAGCTTATTTGGGTGAAAAGGGAGGGTTCCCAAATAAAAAGTTGCATTTTCATAGTAAAAATTTGTTAAGAGTATTTAATGGATGAATAGATTTCACCTCCGATGTGAAAATGAGCCTCATCACTGGAGATGATTTTTCGATGAAAATCCGGATCATTTTGATGTATTTCAAGGACCCAATCAGTGAAGATTTGATGTTGCTGGTGATCCACCGGCTTGATTTCTTGTGTAAACTGAATTTTAAGACATATGTCTTCACGCAAAATACGGTGTAAAGTCGTTTGTGAACTGCTCAATTGAAAAGATCGGTGGGGAATCGACAAATTTGGGTTTTCGTCAACACTATGGAATACAGTGCAAATATTCTCAGTTGTTCTTGAGCGATGCACACTGTTCAGATTCTTCACATTACTAACTTGTCCCAACAGTTCCAATTTTTCAACCAGTTTCACTATTGCCGACCGAGAAAGTGCTTTACGACGAGCCAAAACAGCTTCAGTTTTAGTTTTACAAACTGTGGTGACCAAAAGTGACAACTGTTCAGTCAGCGTGCTTTTCAAAATAAGACCTCTTATTGCAAAGTCTCTATTATATTTTGAAAGTGCGAGAATACAAAAGCCAAAAGCTGATTTTGATTCAATTTCAACATTTCAGGAATATACTCTCAATCCCAATATGCAGTTCGGAATTTAATCCATGAGAAATACCATAAAAAAGCCTAAATTTCTGAAACATGTATACGCAGGCAAATTGAAGTAGGGCAAATTTCTCTTGTGCCGAATTCTTAAGGAACACAATGGTTTCCAAGTTAATTTACTGTGCAAACTATTTACTCAACTCATTCTGAACGTCTGGGACGCTGCTCAGGGTTGTCGATGAAATATCGATATATTGAAAATGGAAACTCCTAAAAGCAATTATCCGAAATGTAGTAGTAGCTGGAGCCGGTATGGCAGCAATACAGCACGATGAAATATTTGAAGAGGAATGAGAATTCACAATAATCTCGCGAGATGAGAAACCAATTGTGTTTTTGCTGAATCCTTCGTCAACTTGTTTATTTATTGTGATAGGATATTTGAAGAGATGTCGGTAAACATGCTCTTCCTATTTAATTTGTCGGTATTTTTTTTTACGAGTTCTTTTATTACTAGCCCAGATCGAATATGACTATTTAGTTAACTCACTGAAACGAGAAAACTGAAAGGTTTCTCAATGAAAATTAGTTATTCTCGGAGTTCAATCGAAT
Organism: Megalocaria dilatata; assembly: GCA_034642435.1. Classification (NCBI taxonomy): domain Eukaryota; kingdom Metazoa; phylum Arthropoda; class Insecta; order Coleoptera; family Coccinellidae; genus Megalocaria; species Megalocaria dilatata. The sequence goes on along the minus strand of CM067855.1, from coordinate 68,241,948 downwards.
ACTATATTTGTCAATAAAAGAAAAACTCTGGGGAGAATGGAATGAAATAAGAAGTTTATTCGTTTTCTATCACTCTTTATTACTGAGAATACAGTTGATGAATACAATGTTTCCAGGAAAACAGCCTTCGAATCTTTATCTCTTTCTTATATAAGTGTGCATTGGTTAATCCAATTGGTAGATATTTTAAAATATTTAATTGAATAATACACATACGTATATCTTTATTCCCATTATTTTTATTTCAAGGAGTTACTCACATGACGTGTTTCGTTGCACAATAACTTCTTCAAATGCTTAAAAAAAACTGGTCGAAAATGTGGTAATATAAAATATTCAACTAGTTTCTATTCTGAGATAAAGGTAAAAAAATATTTATATTGGATAATCCACCATGTCCCTACGAGAATAAACCTTATAGGGGTGAACTAGATAGCTTGGTTTAGTCATTGGATAAATTGCCAGAATTTCCTAATGGATGTATTTCTGAACTTTCTAACAGATTCTGCTTCAGACCTTTACCTTTTTGATAAAAAGGATTTTCTACTCGATAGAAGGGTTTTTCGATATCTTGAATATCAAGCAGAGTAATTCTGTTATACCGTACTACGAATTTCAATTTTATAAAAATTTTTTAAAACTTCTAAGAATTCAATAAAATAAATACCTCAGAAAACACTGTTCCTTTTTCGATAGAAATATAGAATTGAGACTTATAAAACAGTCAAAAGGAGATAAAAGAATTCAAAGAAAATATAGAATATTGATCGAACTCACCCAACAAACACTAAGTGGAAACAGTAGTATTTCATACCGATATTATAAAAAAACAAATTCGACTATAAAAATGTCCAATAGAAATTGCTATGTAACACATCTTTAAGAAGGAATTTAAAATAATTCACTGATAATCTTCAGTCCACTTTCATGTCAGTAAAATGCAAACAATCACTAAAAATATCTATCATACTTATACGACCTCGTGTCATCCCGACCCAAAGACAGAAAGAACCCAAATAATGTCTTAGTGATATAACAATATTGAGCAACTATTAACATTCTATGTTTGTTCACAGAATATACACAGAGGTTGAATGAAATATTCTTCAAAAGTAGGTTATATCCAGAAAATACTGTGTGAGTGAAAAAACAAATTAAAAAAATTCAAGTAAGAAAATGAAACGAACGCACTTTTTATTATTTTATTCTATATATAGTAATTATTATTTGTTTTTTGAATCATGCACCCTGTATTTTTCTGATATAGTAGATTCTTGAAAAATACTTAATTCAATTCCTGTGTATTTCCTGTGGAAAAACATAGAATGTGAATGGTTGTTAAGTATAATCACAAAGAGACGATTTGGGTCCTTTCTGTCTTTGATTCGGCTTGACTCGAGGTCGTGTAAGTATGAAAAATTAGTCGTTGAGCAGAATTTTAAGATTCTTGTACCTACTAATTTCAACTACTTCCAAAGGCGTGAGACTGGTACTTTTATTTAGATTATGGATAATTGTTGAAATTATGTCGAAATTCTTTCGAATGATTGCCATATAGACTTGAATGTAGCTTCCAGAACGGTTTTTAATTCAGGAATTCTATAATCAAAGAAATGAAGACACAAATCTGGAGTCTATAACTTGACTTGTAGCGATTTGCCTATGGTATATAATGGTCAAACAGGAAGATTTTTTAAGAAAATGATTCAGAATACCGGCGGAGTTAGACGTCAGACATCTTGCATTCAACATATGACAGACATTTGAAGGAATTTGGACATAACTTCAACAATAACTACAAAATAAATGAAAATAAAAATATCGGACTCACGCTTTTGGAAACAGTATAAATTAGTAGGTATAAGAACAACCTTAAAAGTCTTCCAAACGACTAAGTGGATGTCTCAAGATTCCCATTGTTTAGTATTTTTACTTAATGAGGAATTTCCGATAATTTGGTCCCAATATATTTTATGGTTATTTATATTCATTATTCGCAGTTTTTCTTCTTGGGCATCTCTGTGAATTGATGGTTATTTGTATTCCTGTTTGCAATGTTTTCATCTTTGTTTCCGAAAATTGTTAGTTAGTTTTACCGCCACTTATTTCGAATTCTTAGCTATATAAGAAGTGGAAGTTAAATGTTAAGAGTTAGTTCAAAATGTTAACTTGAGAAAGCGACTGTATTGGCGAAACAATTATCGATAACTCGAAAAAGTATGGAAACAATCTATAACATTGTATTTAATTAAAATAAAGAGTCAATCTTTAGAAACTGTCACCGGATATCAGCCTGATTCCATGCTCTTTTACACATGAATCGAATCGAATAAGATCCACAGACTAAATTTCTACTTAGAGAAAGAACGCAATTGGGTTGGTTCAACTGATTAACTTCAAGTCAATGGTACAACTAAGCTGAATGCTTTTACAATATATGAATGAGGGCCTCAGTCAAATCATCTGTCCTAATATTCACCTTACATTAGACAAAAGGCAACAGTATCGACCTTTCACGGAAAAGCATAGGATTCTATAGGTCTTCATGGTATTAAAGGCTATTAGTATCTTGTTGAATAACAAATCCGATAGATGAGCGAGTTCCAATTGCTTTTGATGAAGTGGCTTTGAAAGCCGCATATTTAGATGAACTGTTCATACATCGGGAGCAAGTATTGGGAAATAGTAATGGAGAATTCTACTGGCGTTCAAAATTTTTAGATTCGGTATATTGAGATATGAAGGATGACAAATATTAGCCTTTGAACGAAATTGAAACGGTTGACAAAGAATGAATATATTCTTCCATGTATACGTACTTGTAAACATAAGTGGAAAATTTGTACCAATCCTTCACTTTAGTAGAAGATTTTTCACAAAAAGCAATAAATGATGGTTTATTGCCGGTGACGTGAGAGAGGAGAGAGTTTCAAATTTCGTATTTTTTTTTTATATAAAATGCTTGGTATTTACCAACATTCGAATCATCAAAATAACACATCAAACAAAATAATTATTTTCTTATGATAAGATTATAACAATAATAATATTCATTATGTGAATAAACAAATTTACAATATATAAAATAAACATTAACTACTATTTGAAATAATACACTAAAGATAATATATCACAGAAACTCTACTTTCAAATGATATTTCTATATCCAATTTTAGAAAATGCGGATCATGAATGGATAACCTGGAGTTATTTAGAACATTTATCCGCCAAATTTCAGAATTATTTCAATAAATACGCAAAACTGGCGTTTCTAGGTTGTCGTTATCTGGACATATCCTATTCAACGCAAAACAAAAACAAATTAACATGAACGATTCGAGACTCTAGAAAATCAATTTCATAAAATAATAAGAAGAGGTATTTACTTGATAGAAGGAATATTACAAGATTTGAATATCAAAACAGATTAAATCTGTTAGTCTTCTATAATTTCAATTAAAAAAATTGTTTTTCGAAATCTTTTAGAATTAAATTAATTTCTTATAAGCACAGCTCATATTTAACAGACATATAAAATCAAAACTAAGTATATAATATCAAATGGAATAAATAACCAACAAATATAAATAGTCAATTAAAATTAATAAATAAATATTTGAGGGAGACAAAATTTTGTTTCTGATCTTCAATTATGAAAATTAAATCCTTTTCAAAAATATAATTTTAAGAACTCAAAAAAATAATTTATTTGAAATATTTAAATATTTAAATAAGTTACCTCAAAAATCTCTCAAAACATTTCTCACATAAATAAGACCATATGATACTTCACAAGCTTTGTGTGATTTTTGTGAGGAACATAGAATATCTAGGATTTTAAAGTTAGTGTGTTCAAGCGAGGATACCACAAGGTCTTTCAGGTTAGTTATTTGTTGTCAATTTATTTAATTTTTTAATGTGAAGTAGGACCGATGAAGACCTTTTCTGAATTCGAATTGTTTTTTTGAGGATGTAAGACATGTTTTGAGACGTTTTTGAAATAACTCATTTAACTATTTAAATATATTAAATATTACAAATTAATAATTTTTTGGGAAGTTCTTAACATTATGTTTTGTATTTTTGAGAGGGATTTAGTTTTCATAATTCTAAGATCAGAAACAAAATTTTGTTCCCTTCAAATATTTACTTATTATTGTATTATAATTGACAATTTATATTGTTGGGTTATTTATTCCATTTGATATTGTATATTGAGTTTCGATTTTATACATTCAGTCAAGAAAGTACCGGGAATTATCGATTTAAATCTGGCGGGGCAATGAGGCAGGTAAAAATTTTTTCCTAGGTTGGTACCACTGTCCTTAATTACTATGCCAAGCTTGAGGGGGATCTGTCAACTAGTGTGTTTGCAACAGCTGATTAAGTCAGTCGATGTCAGAGTGCGTGCCGATTTTTACTATGGGTGATTACGTTGAGCAAAGAATTTGTTTAAAGTTTTGTGTTGCAAATGAATTTTCGTGTGACGATGCATTGAAAATGTTGCAAAAGGCCTTTGGTGATAATGCTCTATCGAAAACTCGTGCATATCAGTGGTACAGAGCCTTCAAGGACAGTCGTGAAGTGGTCGCCCATCGACGGCTTCGATCGAAGATAACGTCGATAAAATTAAGGAAAGGGTGCTGGAAAACCGTCGTACCAGCTTGAGAGAGATAGCACATGATCTAAAGATATCCCACGAGTCCGCACGTACGATTTTGATTGATATTTTGGGCATGAGAAAGGTGGCCGCACGACTCGTACCGAAAGACCTGAATTTTCTTCAAAAACGTCATTGCGAACAGGTTGCTTCAGACATGCTGGATCGCTGTAATTCCGATTCTACATTCATGGAACGCATTATAACTGGTGATGAGATCTGGGTCTACGAGTACGATATGCAAACAAGCCAGCAATCATCGGAATGTGTGGCAAAAAATGAGCCGAAACCGAAAAAACCACGCCACAGCCGCTCGAAAATGAAGGTGATGCTCATTGTTTTTTTCGATATCCGTGGCGTGGTGCACTAAGAATTCATTCCAGAGGGTCAGACGGTAAACAAGGAGTATTACCTAGGCGTTATGAAACGTTTGCGTGAGCGTATCCGTAAGAAGCGGCCAAATTTGTGGGCGAACAACTCATGGATTTTGCATGACGATAACGCGCCTTCTCACCGAGCTACGGATTGTGACTGACTTTCTCGCCAAAAACTCAACAAACGTGCTTCAACAACCGCCGTATTCGCCGGATTTGGCTCCCTGCGACTTTTCCTCTTCCCAAAACTAAAATTGCCCCTTCGTGGCACCCGTTTTGAGTCGATTGAAGCCATAAAACCAAATTCGGCGCGAGAGCTAAAGTCCTTCCCGGAAAGCGCCTATAAAAAATGTTTCGATAATTGGAAGTGCCGTTGGCATAGATTTTTTGGAGGAAATTGAGCCTATTTTGAAGGCGACCCAATAAATTTTGACGATTAAATGTAAAAATGTTGTTTTAATTGAAAATTCTCGGTACTTTCTCGACAGAGTAGTATATCATTCTTTTCAAAGATCGGAACAAATAAAGATGCTTTAAGAATAGCAGTAAAAACCGCAAAACTCACCAATAGATTAATGCAGTGAGTGAAAAACGAATAGATTTCCGAACATATCAATTTCAAAATTCTAGTGGAGTTTGCATCAGCTCCTGCGTATTTTTTATTTTGTAAACAATGCAATATGTCAGCTACTGGATGGAACTGGATGAAAGAAAAATGTTTTGTTCAACATATCTGATGTAATACATGATGAGGATGAAGAGCACCATAATAATGGTGACGCGTAGTTCCGGTCACTGCAAAAATTTCCACCTATTCTTTAGCATTATTGTGCAAAACACTACCACTAAGGAGTTCAACGGATTTATTTCTTCTTATTTCTTCAATGGAGTTTTTACCCGACAATATATTTACCATGGACCATGCTGTTTTGTTTTTATAGTCTAATCTATTCATGAATTCACTATGGAATTTAAGTCTCGTATTTTTAATTAGTGAAATATAGAACAATTTGATATTCTTGTTCAAGTTATAGGTACGACTACATTTAATATTTGAATGTTACCAGTGAAGATACATGAGTTCATGTTAAGCATGAATTATTTCCGGAGTGTCTCTTGGCTTGATTTTGATCGGCCAATTGTGCTAATAAACAAATCCTACTATTTGATATTTACGTTCCAAACTCACCCTGAACGTTTCAAATATCTACGTATTTTAGTTCAAAATTTAGAGTGTTAAAAGTAGCGTTCAACGCTACTGCGCTCACAAAATATTTGTTTTCAACTTTCTAATCGTACAATCCTCATGAAATTATGTATCAGCCTTCGTGTTATTATGCTACATCTCAATGAAACATTTGAACTCGATATTACGATTGTTGTTATGGTTTCGGTATCGCTCAACGCTGCTCCGCTAACAAAATCTTTATTTTTGTTTTGAACCTTGTAATCATAGGAACTTTCGCACTCAATACTTTCAAATGTTAAATTTCAGATCGATCATAACTGTAGCGTCTAAAATATTGAAAAAATCAGATAAAATTCCAACTACGAAATCATAAGGCTGATTCTGCCCAATTTCAAACTCGTTTGGAACTAATAGATCCTAGACGTATCCTGAAAGTTTTAAAATTCTAGCTTATTCCGTTCGAAAATTATAATGTTCACGGTGCCGCTCAACTCTGATCCGTTCACAAAATATTTTTCGAATTTATCACAATCCTCACGAAATTTCAGTCGAATATGTGCTTCATTATTTTTTCTCACATACCCAACTTCAGATCGAACGGATTAGTTGTTCAACAAATAATGAGAAAATTGGGAGAAATTTTGAAATGTGGATAACTACGAAACTATTGAATTGATTATACCAATTAACAAAGTGAGCCCATATATTCAGAGCTTAAACTTTCTTTGAAAGTTTCAAGGCTCTAGCTATTTCCGAAAGTTATTGTGTTCATAGATTGAACGGCCGGATTCGCCGGACGTAATTGCTTGCGACCTCGGATTCTTCATCAGTGAGTCCAACTTAGTCTCTTAAGATCATTATTGGCTCAAAATTGTAAACTTACAGACATTTTGGAGAAACAATACCACGCTGTTTTCTGGAACAAATGTGCAAATTTGTCGAAAATAATCTTCATATAACAAATAGCCAGTTCAAACTAAAAGTAAGCAGAATATAGTCCTTAGCTCATTGAATATAACTTAATAAAGACAAAGACTGATATTCAACAATAATTATAGTACGATTACCTATAGTAAGCGCGCAAGAAGCGAATCTTTCTAATAGTCGTATTTCTGTAGTTTCTCTGGTTAAATGTTTGAGTGGGATTATTGAAACAGGAAGCAGGTTTTAATCTTTGATCAGCTCAGGTTTTTGTTAGTTTGACAGTATCAAAAACAACCATGATATAAATGCGTGATCCATAAGAGCCAAAGAAAGTAACGCCAAACAAGCATGAAGGAAATTCGTTCAGTTGGTAATGATTTTGTGCTCTAATATCCGTTCATTACCAAAAATTCCAGGTTCATTTTGCGGTCCGACTAAAATCATCCGCTCGTCTCTGCAAACAATAAAGAATCTCCAAACCTTCATCCCTGTAATGACCGTTCCCCGCATGAAAACAAAATGAAAAAATACACGTGCAGACGGACTCCATTCAGGTTACTTCAAGCTACCCTTCGAGCAATAATCGGTCAGTCGATAAACTGTGAAAATGAAAGTCGTCCGTCCATTAAGCAGACTAAAAGAAAATCGTTTTCCCGAACCCCCAAGTTTTGCCCTAATCGGATCGTTAGTGAAAGCTCTCGTTTTGCAACCCTGAAACCGGGATTTCAGTTGATTACAAATCTGTGGAAATAATAAAATCATTTCTGTTTAATTCACTTGGATGTTTCCGGTTTCATCAAGAATGAGCTCAGTACTCATTTCGGCTAATCCCATCTGAGATCCTTGCCATTTCCGGCGTTTCCTCGAAGATCCCTTTTCATTTCATATATGAAAAGAGAGCATCGAAGATGGTGAAAAAAGTCCGTATTGAAAAAGCAGAATTAGTACCATTGTGTGAACTCTATACTCACAATATATCATATATATATATATATATATATATATATATATATATATATATATATATATATATATATATAAATAAATTATAACAGATGACTCTATCTTTCTGAAAGTTTTTGCGCACCTAATAATATCACCGACAATCTTCACGAAATTTGTGGTTATATTACACCTAAATAATAAATTTGAACAGGATCGTACGCTTATTGATATGGCTCCGGTAGTTCTGAAATCTGCTCTGATCACCAAATGGATTTTTCGAATCTTATTATACGCATCTCACGGAATTTCGCAGAAACATGCGCATCATTATTTTACTTCTAAGGGCCAAATTACAGATTGATTGGATCTGTAGTTTCCAAAATTTGAGAAAAATAAGACAAAATTTCAATTTTAAGTAACTGCGAAACCATCAAACTGATTTCACCCACTAACGAACTCATTCGAGATATTTAGACCTGGTATCCTGAAAGTTTATGGACTTCGTTATGTTCCAAAGTTAGAGTGTTTACGAACAGAATTATGACCTCGGATTCTTCATCAGTGAATCTGACCTTGTCGTTTGATACCATTTTTGGCTCAAAATTCGACAATTACAGATATTGGGGTAAAATGGTAGCATGCTACTTTCAGAATAAGCGCGCAAAAATTTACAATAATACTCTTAATGGAAAAATAACAGAAATTACTAGTTTGAAATTTTCAGTGAATTGGTTGTGTTTTTAAATTACTTACCACGCCAAATCGGCTAGCAAAGTTATTAAGTCTGATTAACGACAACAAAATAAATCACGAAAAACGGAACTAATAAAACAGTAAAATAAAGTGAGTTAATTATTGGGCATTCTTGAGCTGCGTGAAAATTTTTAACAAACAGTTGGCTTGAAAGTATGTGGCTAGGAAAGAAACTTTCTCGCTAGAATGGGCGTCCACTCTGATGGACCTAAAACTAACAGTGCTGTCTCCTAAATCTTAAAGTCTACACTGAAATATCTGAGAGATTTTTACTGGGGATCCAGAAATAACCGGATACTATTACAAATGCAATTCTACTTCTCCAGAAAGTACATGTCAACTTCCAATTTTATTCACAGAAAACCTGTTAACATTGTTTAATGACACAAAAAATTCAGTTGTAGGTTCTCCAGTTCAATTTGTATTTTCTAAATCATATGCCCCTATAATACATAATCATGAAACATACCAAACAATGGTCATCTGTGTTAAAATATTGTTCATGTATTATTTTCCCATCAGAATCGGAATTTCTGTTTCTCGGAGACAATTTTCGACTATCTATGAGCTTTTCAAATCAAATTAGGACCCATTTCAAGTTTCTGCACAGAAAAGTCAGCAACCATACGACACTAAGATGGTCGAAGAATACTATCAGCACAACCTATGACGAACATAAATCCAAATATTTCCTCATAACGTAGCAGGTTGTGATTCTTTTTTAGACAAGTTCTTGAAAAGGTTTACCAATCGACTATCTGAATATTTGCAACGCTGGTACTTACGTAAATATTCTCACATGATTCGCAAGTGTTCCAACAATAACCCACCGGTTCGTTTTTTGGTGAGGGAAAAAACTTTCCATCTCTAGAATGGTCGGTCACCTTTTCACAATTAGTTGAGAAATTAACAGCACTGGGCTTGAGATTGAGTGAGGACACGTTAACAACCTAGCTAGAAGAAAACTGATCTCTCAACCTTCACAAGCTGCACTAAAACCCTGTCAGGCACTTTACAGGAGATCAGTAATAACATCCATATCAGTCTTCTGCTCGCTTGTCTTATTAGATTTTTCGTATTATTGGGATGAAAGTAACTTAAAAATTTTCCACAATCCTATGAAAACCTAGTACAAGAATAAGCATGATTTATATGAAAAATTACCAATATATTTATAGATTGTTCTTACACTAAATGATAATAGGAAAACATATTCGCAAAAGAGTGGAAAAAGAAAATATTTAACAAAACTTCATATACATTTCACCGAAATCAAATGGAAAAAAAATCACCAAAGGTTCTTAATTTATCTTCACGAAATTATATCTCAGTCTTTTCGTGGTTATTTCACATCTCAATAATAAAATAAAAGTGTATCTGATTTGTATTTTCGGAAAATAAGAAGAATTGTCAGATGTGAACAACTTCGGAAACAATACACCGAATCTGACCATTAGAGCCGAGACATTCAGTTCTCATATCTACTCTGGAAGTTTCAAGTCTCTAGTTCTCTCCATTCGATAGTTTGAGTGTTCACGGACGCAGCAGCCAGAAAGGACTACATTCCTTTCCGTGGCTTTCCTAATCTGTGTAAGTCTTCCTTACGGGCCCAGGGAAGTGAAGATTGTGATACTTGCGATCCCATCTTACTTTTGTATCCATCAGAACTCGGAGATAATGCCCAACCATTGCAGCAAATGCTGTAGGCAGCTTTCGGTGACTATCTTGCCCGTTATCTGCAATAAATGCGGAGGTACCTTTCACCCTGATTGCGTTAATGTCTCAAGAAAAGAGCTAGAGTATTTGAGCGAGTCCAATTCCGAATGGACCTGTTCTTCATGTACCGCCTCCGGTTGCTTACTTCGTAGCGGCTCTACCGCTACCGGAAACCGGCCTACCTCTCCTTCCTTATCTCAGGACCCTGGTGCGAATGACACCATGACACTGAGCCACTTCAATGCGCTCACGAAACAAATGCGCAATATGTCCGCAAGTCTGTAGAGAGTCGAGAGGACTCAGGAGGATCTCTTAGCTAAGCTTTCCACTTTGAATGAACACTCTGATACCTTAGCTGCTCATGAGTTATCTATTAATTCTTGCAGATCGGAAATCTCTTCGCTTCACAACGCACATACTTCTCTCTTTCATAGCATTTCATCCATCACCGATGAAATATGCAGGGTTGAGTCGAAGTTGTCTAACAACCGTGTTGACGGCCCCACTAACGATTGGCAGGAGGTCATGGAAAGGGTGAAGAAATCTTTTATTGTCATCATAACTAATCTCCCTGAATCTGACTACAATAACGATAGGCTCTTTGTGGGCTAAATTCTAGACCATATTTCTAATAATTCAAGGCAAAATTTTGCTAACGCTGTAAGAATTAAATCCACAGATGAAACCAGGCCTCGCTGGACAATGCTGTCTTTCTGCAATTCTGATACTGTCTCTAGTATATTGCAAAACAAGTTATCTCTTCGAGGCAACCCGAAGTTCTGTAATGTCAGAATCTAAGACGAGAAAACCAAGAATTGCTGCTCTCAATTTGGCTTGCAATGAGCTTAAAAGAAGACAGGCTGTGGGAGAGAATAATGTTACTATGAAGTATATCAGGGGGGTACCGTCCATTGTACCCATATCACTTGGGATGACAGAGAGTTGTTCACAAAAAAAAAACATATAGGATTGAACGCTTGGCCAATTATGTACACAAATGTTCAATCTCTCCCATTTAAATATCCTGAATCACTGTTGCCCATTTGCATAAACCATGTATAATGTTCATCTCTGTATCCTGGTTGAGACGCTCAATACATGACTCTCTTTATAATATACCGGGATACACGCTCTTTAGGGATGACAACTTAGATAGCTTGGATCTTCGAGGAGTTTGCTTTCACATCAGTTTTATAATGACTGAAGACTTTGTAGTTGACCAAATTAAACACGATTGGTCAGGAATATACAACCGTTTTTTGAAAATTTCTCGACCAAATTTCTCACTATTGATTGACCGTATTTACCGATCTTGCCCTAGTTCTGCAGATCGGGACTGTGTTGATTTCATGCAACGTTCTTCGCAAGAGTATAATGGTGTATTGATCAGAGGAGACTTCAACTGTCCTGATATAAACTGGCCTCTTGTGAACTTGCCCTCGGTCAATTCTCCATCCTTTCCATACGCTGAATCGGTTGCCGGGTCGGCACTTCAGCAATTGGTGGATAGCCCCACCAGATTTAGCCCTAGACAGATTCCATTTACACTAGACCTCTGATGAAAATATAATATCTGAGATTAATTATTTGCCCCCGTTCGAATCACCTAACATTAACAAGTGAAATTCAACTACAGATTCCATTCTTCCAACGAAACCACTTCAAAACCATCAGACAAGTGGATTATGATGGTATCTCTTCAGATCTATTATCAAGTAACTGGAAGCTACTTCTTGGAGACAAACGGGTGGATGCTATGTGGTTTACGTTTCAATCTATTTTGGGGGGAATTGTATATAACACACAAATGAAACATATTAAATATAATCCTGCCAAACCATGGATTGATTATTCTACTTTAGCATTACTTAGAAAAAAGAAATTTCTCTGGCAAAGATATTTGAGGACAAAAGCCAGTTCTGACTACGACAACCACCGTTACTTCTCTAATTTTGTCAAAAAATCCGGTGTTGCAAAGTGGAATATGAAAACAAACTAGTTTCTTCCAAGAATTCAAAATGAATGTTCAAATATGGCAGAACATTTCTCAACTCCAAGGTTGGTACTCCAACATTGAGAAAAACAGATGGAGGTTTATGCGACTGTGCGACCGAGATGGCAAACGTACTTGCTGAAGCTTTTTCCTCGTTCTTTATTTCCGAGACACAAGGACCCATTCCAACATCTCTTACGACACGTTCCGGTCCTAGTGTTTCTGATATTTCCAGAGGTACCTCTCTAAGTTTAAACAAAGCAATTCTCCAGGCCGCGATAGTGTAACCTGTCATTTGCTTAGCAGCTACCCTAAGGGTGCGGCCGTCCCCCTTTCTGTTATCTTTTCAAAATCATTTTCCGATTCCTGTCTTCCAGCCGATTGGTTATCCTCCACAGTTTCCCCGATTTTAAAAAAAGCGACACATTTTCTGACTTGAACTACCGCCCAATTAGCTTGGTATCATCGGTCGCCAAGATCCTCGAGCGAATAATATGCGAACAACTCATGTAATTTTCTTTTACACGTTCCATTGTACCGCCAGAACAACACGGATTTATTCCCACTTTAACTAATCTTTTGTCGGGCTTGTCGAATTGGACTAGGTCACAAGATCGCGGTATTCTAGTGGACGTCATACATCTTGGCTTTTCGAAAGCCTTCGATCATATTCCCTATAGGCGTCTTATCTCGAAATTGGAAGACCTCGGGGTCAGGCGAAAACTTCTGGACTGTATTTCGGCCTTCATATCAGACAGATCTTTCCGTACAAGAATCGGAGATACCCTCTCCTCTGATGATGTTTCGGTTAAGTGTCAGGCGTGCTGCAGGGATCAGTCTTGGGATCAATCTTTTTTTTGCTTTACACCTCTTATTTGCTAGGTACTTAACGATCTTCTAGCCTTTTTTTTTGCTGACGACACCAGTCTGTTTGACAATCCTCTTTTGAACCATATAACACTCCAGGAAGATTTGAATATATTATTTCAGTGGTGCTCTACTTGGCTGTTGCCTTTAAACATTGAAAATTGTGCTGTGTTCCATATTGGAAAAAATAACCCCCGTCTTAAATACCAACTTAATGTGGACCATTATAAATCACACCATTGCCACCTCGGTCTAACTGTTTCGAACGACTTACCATCGTCCAGACACATAACCCTTATTACCAACAAGGCAAAAAAAATGACTTTCCTCTTAATGAAGTTGCTGCGCCACAAAAACATTCAGCCAACTGTACAGAAACTACGTGCGTTCCATATTGGAGTACGCTGGGTCTGCCTGGTGGCCTTCCTTTCGAGTTGATGAGATTTTACTAGAGTCAGTACAACGATGGGTTACTAGCATTGAATTGAGTTTATCATGTTAAAAAAATATTTGACTAAAAGATACATTTCCCTTGTTAATGAGCATAAAATATAAGATAATATTGCCAAGTATTTTTAAATGATATTTGACTTGAAACTAGCTTTTAGAGCAGATAATAATTTGGGAATTCATATAAAAATGAAAAAGATCAAACAAATGGAAAAAATGAATATGGAATCATTAAGTTGACTTTGTAGTGTTTGCCAATGTTGATCAAACAGGAAGATGTCTCAAGAATAGATTTAACGAATATCAGCGGTGTTACACCTCAGATATCTTGCATTCAACATGTGCCAGTCATTTGAAAGAATTTGGTCATAATTTCAACAATAATTATGAAATTATTCATAATGAAAATAAAAGCACCAGACTCATGCTTTTGGGAACAGTCGAAATTAATAGGTACAAGAACTTTAAAATTCTTCTCAACGACCGAAAAGATATTTCAAGATCCTCATTGATGAATATTTTCACTCATTGGGGTATTTCCGATAATTGGTCCCAATATATTTTATGGTTATTTATATTTTTTTCTTTATCGGTATTTCTGTGAAGTTGTACCGCTCCTATTTTCAAGTTTTTAGCTATATAAGAAGTGAATGTGTAATTTGAATATCAAAACAGATTTAATCTGTTAGTGTTCTACGATTTTAATTTAAAAAAATTTACTTAAGAAACTTTAAGAATTAAGTTAATGTCTTAATAAGCACTGCTCATATTTAATAGACGTATAAAATCGAAATTCATCATACAATATCAAATGGAATGAAGGAAAACCAACAAATATGAATTGTCAATTGAAATTAAAAAATAAATAAACAAACAGTTTTTTTGTTTCGTTCCAGGCATGCGTACTGAACTCTTCAGACAAACGTACGAAGCCCTGTTTGTAACAAAATGTATTGTTTTCGGATCCTATATTTATCAAAAATAACTCTTTCTCAAAAATATAAAACATAATTTTAAGAACTTCTCAAAATCTAATTTATTTGAAATATTCAATATATTTATTGTCATTGGTTTATACTGATAAATCAGAAGAAAGAGACGCTTTGGAAGCCAACATAACTCGTGTTTATTCAATTAATTGATGAAATAAGGCCTGAATTACTAAAAAGTGGTCCAAAATTGGTCTCGTCGAATGCGGTTCCTCAGAGGTAGTCGTGGTGGACATATGCTGGAAATTGTTTTTAAAACATAAATGTCATAAAATTATCTTTCAAACAAAACAAAATTTGCCTTTAATCTTTATTTAAATGTCTTTTATTTCAATTTAAAGTTTTATCACTCTAAAAAAACCCACTATATTATATAATAGATTCATTCGGCGGATATTTATTACTAATATGGTAACAAATATGAGAATGGTGAATAGGAAGTTCTTCGAATCGGTTCATTGCTCCTCTATGTGTGTTACAGTTCAAGACTCAAATAAAGCCTAATAGGTTTTGTTGATCGTCCGGCAGCAGACATGCATGTTTCATAGGATTCTGGCTATCTATGAGTGCATTGCTCTAATGCTAATGAATGCAACATAGCCATGCTCTAATATTCGCTATGAATAGCGTATTAAAAATGATCAAATGAGATACCTTTCCGCTCCCGTCTTATTTTCCGGAGATTTCTCCTGAAGAATACTCGTTGTTTCGATGGATGCAACACTATTTGGCACTTCTTCACTGCTTCACTTCTTTCGAAAAAACTAAAATGGGATTCAAAATAGGATCGCTTCAAAAGACAAGAAGTTTCTCTTTCAGGAGATTGGGAAAGTGCCTGGGAGGTGGGAAGGACCAATTCATGGTTGTGCATAAAGTTAGGTTGTAGCCATGCGGTTGTATTCATTTCTTATTTGCTCTCAAGGATCGAATATAATAAAGTATAAAAGTTTGATATAATTATAATAGTTCAGATTCGATATTTCTGAAGAAAAATAAGGACAAATATTGTATTTATATTATATGTGTTATATTGAAGTACTTCACTGAATTTTTATTTTCGTTTTTATATTTCAGTTGATATTGAAATTTGTCATTTTTAGAGAAGTGCTTCTTTGACAAAATGTGTATCGTAAGATATCGTAAAAATATCTTGAGAAATTTACTTAAGGTATTACGTAGTAATTTAATTTTATGTTAAAAAAAGCCTTCAATAGTAAGACTAATTTCACTTTAATATTGATGATATTTCATGGAAAAATCGGAAAAATCAACTGTCATAAAATATTCAGGATTATTAAAGTTTTCGCCGATGATTGTAATTTCCATTTTTGTCACAGGTAGAAGATGAGCTGACCCTGTGGTTTGGCCATGCTCTATGCTTGTGCATAAGGTTGGATTGTAACCATGCGGTTCGAAATTCAGTTTCTAAATTTGTTCTCGAGGATGGAACATGTGAGTATAAAAGTTTGAAAAGCATATAAAATATTGTATTTAGATTATGTCTGTTATATTGAATTATTTCTCTGACGTTTCATTTTGATTGTTATATTTCAGTTGATGAAATTTAAAAATGTCGATTTTAGAGCAGTGTTTCTTCGACAAAATGTGTCAATCGTAATATATAAAAATATCGTATGATGTTTACTAAAAGTATTACGTAGTAATTAATTTTTTTTAATTTAGGTTAATTAATACCTTTAATAGTAAAACTTATTTCAATTTAATTTAATTATATTTTATGTAAAAATCGGGTGAATATCTACTGTCATATAATATTCAGGATTACGAAAGTTTGCACAGGTGCTTATAATTTCCATTTTTTGTCACAGGGCTGACTCTGTGGTTTGAACTTGCCTTCGAAAAAATCGAAAATGGGATTCAAAATAGGAACGCTTCAACAGACAAGAAGTTTCTCTTTCAGGAGATCGGGAAGTACCTGGGAGGTGGGGAGAACCAGTTCTAGGCATGTGCATAAAGTTAGGTTGGAATAATTTTATAATTTGTTCTCAAGGATGGAATACGTGAGTATAAGTGTTCGATATTAGTAACATAGTTTAGATTGGATATTTCTGAATAGTTTCGAATAAAATGAAATATCGACATATATGATATTATATTTGGTTTCTATGTGTTATACTGGAATTACTTCGTTAATTTTTCATTTTGATTGGTATATTTCAGTTGATAAAATTTAAAACTTGTCATTTTTAGAGCAGTGTTCTCTGACAAAATGTGTATCGTAAGATATTTACTAAATGTATTACGTAGTAATTCTATTGGATTTCATGTAAATAAAAGCCTTTAATAGGCTACCATTTCCCTCAAATATTTTTAAAATTAAATTAATTATTAGAAAATACTGTGTATCTGTATTTGACATATAGAATTAACACTCGTTACACATCAAAAAGAGATAAAAGAATCCAAAGAAAATATAGAATATTGATCGAACTTACTCATATGTAGTATGAAACAACACGGTTTCATAACTGTAATTACGAAAAGCAACAGTGTTGTTTCCACTGAATGTTTGTTAAATAAGTTCGATTACTATGATATATTTTCTTTGGATTCTTTTATCTCTTTTTGACACTGTGTAATGAGTGTTAATTGTATATCTACTGTAGATAAACAGTATTTTCTGAGGCAATGATTTAATTAAATTTTCAAGGAAGTTTATAAAATTGAAATTTGAAGCGATTTGTAACAGAATTTATTTCTTGGATATCTAATATATTGAAAAAGTCTTCTATAAAGTTATAAAACCCCCTATATAATGTTTTCCCATTTCGATCAATGAAGTGCACTGAGTGCTGCTCTGAGTTGATAAAGGGATGTCCAATAGAAAAGAGAAAAATCAGTCAAGAATACCGAGTAATGTCATTTCCACACCGGTGACAATTACTTCCTGACATTTATTTGATGAAGTCTCCGAAAGCCACAGGCAATTCTCTTATTCCATGGAATTACCAAATACCCCTGAAATTATTATCATTTGAATACACCTTGATTTATATTCTCATATACCCTTTGTCCCAACCCAGATTTGTCATAGTCTCAGGTTATGTGCTCTCATATAATATTCATCTATTCGACAATGGAATACCGAATAAATTGAAAACAATCAAATCCGAATTACGCTCGATTCTCCGAGTTGCCGTCCCAAGATGTCTCTCAATATAGTGTAGACCCTCGACAACAACAATTGTTCGCATAATTTCGGGATTATTATGTCATATTCAGGATCCGTTGGTGTCGTATGCCACCATTCCAGTGAGAATACCTCAATCTGTCAACTGAACCGAGGATGAATTGCTAACACACCGGGTGGTATCTGATCGGGGGACCAGCAGCGACGTTTTCGGAAATGATCGATGGAAAGAGATTGCGAGATAGTGTTGGTGGTGGTTGATGATTAGCTCATTACCTTGTTGAAAGTAAACGAGAACGGGGGTGATGGGTATAGAGATAATTACATCTTCGTATGGTTTCACGTTTGTCAGTCAAGTTGCTCTACCTGCTTCCCGTTTCGTATGATGTTGAAGCTTCAGAATCTGACATAAGGATAACGTTTGTCCACGTCAACGTTCTCATAGTGTATATGAAAGGTAGTAGGGGTAAGGAAATTACCATTGCGAGATCTAAGTGAAGGCACATAATTAAAAATTTATTATATCTTTTTTTAGTTACATTGTCTGCAACATTGTTTTTGTTTTATCGGTGTTTTCCAGAATGTCTTTCATTTCGTCATATTATATTTTTTATTCACTTTGTACCCAAAGAAATATGGATGATAACATTGGATTAGCAGCTGCATAATCTCAGGTCGAATTCAATTCCGTCCGTTCGTCCTACTTCTTGTGAACATCCTGAAGACACAATATTTTCAGTGAAGGTTTAATACATAAAGAAAAAAAGCGGTTCATGACTGGCTATGTATAATAAATGCGCAAGAATGTCCACTTGAAATACATTTTAAGCAAGTCTCTTAAATGCAAAATGATGGAAATCATTGAAACTTTTGCATGCTTTCCTAACAGTCCATTACCCTGAAAATTACAAATATCTCATTTACTTCTTAAAAAGACTGCATATGATGAGCAAAAATATAGAATTTCATGTTTCGTCATCCAGAAGTATACTTTTTCAATTTAACAAATATTTTCCTAAAGAAACGGAATATGAAAGATACTTCGTAGAAAGGCTCCATCCTTCTTTCGGTTTGCATCGATCCATATTGACAAGAAATAAAAAAGAAGAATATACTGAATACACTTCTTATACTCTTTAACATTATCTTTCGAAATCGATAATTAAAAATTTTTTGAAAAACTATTTATGCCTGGATTTGAAAACTGATTCAAAATTTTGAATTACAATCAGTTGGTCGTCGGGCCACCTGAGCCATTAGAATTTATCGGTTTTCATTCATGTATTCGCAGGTTTCAAACGTCCACATAACGTTGAACATATTAAGTTTAATTTGATTTGAATATTAAATCAAAATGCTTCAAAAATTCTGTTTTATTCAAGTGCAAATATAGAATTCTAAAACATCACAAAACTCCGAAAAACACAAAGGAATCAATAGGAACTATAAAATATCGATCCGGGTTACTTGGCAAACCTGTTTTAAGATATTTCGATTGAATTTCGAGGAATTGAAATAAATTTTTAATTGAATTCCGTAGATGTTTCACACATTTATCCTATTTAAAATTAGAAATGTCTTCAAAATCCTCTTTCAAGGAATTTCTCCTCCTTTAGCATTTCTTGACTTCTTGTAAAAAATCTTCACGAAATTATGCATCAGCCTTCGTGTCGTTAGAATTTCAAAAGAGACTAACTCAAGAACAATTGAGTTGATTCGGGCCATTATTCGATATAGCTGATTTGTTTATACTTCAAATCTACCCTGAGTATTTAATGTATTAACATTAATACTGCCAGTGGTTCGCTGGTTTATTCAGATCGGATCAGTAGTTTTGAAACTATTGGAAAAATAGGAAAGAGTTGCAATCGTGAATAACTGCAGAATCGCTGAACACATTTTACCATTATCAATCACCATCGACACTTTTGACCCCAAACCTACTCCCCAAGTTTCTTTCCGTATGGTTTAATATTTTACCGATGGACTGGATCGGCCAGGCTAGTGGACAGAATTACTTTTGACATCGGATTCTTCATGAGGGAGTCGAGCCTAGTCGATTGAAAGCATTATTGGCAGAAAATTCTAAAATTACAGACATTTGATATGATACTATCAGGCTGTTAACTAGAATAAGCGTGAAAAACTTAAAGATGAACTTCCGTTGACAAATTCCATTAGCGGAAATTCTACGACAAAATATTATTTTTCAATTATTAGTGCTGAAAAATTTGAAAAAGAGGAGATTTCACAGGGTATCAATTATGCAGGATGTTTCCTGGGTTCAATACGTACATAACTTCAGAAGCGTATTTTATTGATGAAATAAAATTAACTTTGCTATATAAACTAAATGTGTTTCAAAAATACGGAATAGAGGGTGTGAAAGTTTCAATGGAATTCAACCTTTTTTTTCAATATTTGTTAACATTTCCTAAAAATTTCAATGATTGAAGAGTGCATTTATTAAGCCAAAGACGGTTGCTTCATCCGAATCAGTTGCTTGCAGGCATAATAATCGCCACTCAGTTTAGGAAATGAATATCATAAATCACTATTCTCATTCTTTCCTAATTTTTCCCTAATTATTTGGTTCAATTTGCAAGAAAAAATGGCCCTTGTCTTTTTTTAGACGTGAGCTTTTGAGCGCGTGTTCATTTCACAGAAGAATCTAAATTCTTTCTCTAAATAGTTACTATGCAAATTCTAAAACTTCTATATAATTTTAAAATTGAGACGTTCTAGAAATTACAGACAAAAATTTTTAATTTGCGCAGGGGCTGTTTAGAGAAAGTAGTCAGATGCTTTTGTAACTTGCGACATATCTGGTGGTAACCTTGAAATAATATTCTAGCTTTTAATTTAATTTTTCAATTCTCATTTTGAATTTTAATTTTTCAACACAATTCAAAACAATTGTTATGTTTTTTTATCTACGCCAAGTGAAATAATTCATTTTGAAAAAGT
This sequence comes from Megalocaria dilatata, assembly GCA_034642435.1. Lineage (NCBI taxonomy): Eukaryota > Metazoa > Arthropoda > Insecta > Coleoptera > Coccinellidae > Megalocaria > Megalocaria dilatata. Next base: position 68,220,970 of record CM067855.1, on the reverse strand, counting down.
TATGATTACTCCCTTCGTCATAAGATATGGAAAATTTGCAATATTTTGATTTTGTCTGCAAAAAGCTTAAAAAAATTATACAACGATTTCATATTTCCAATGAAATGTGAACTTTAAATACTCCCCAGATAAGTATAAAATAAAATTTCAAATTAGCCGCACATTTTCCATATTACCACCATCATAGAGATTATATAAAGAATATATTTCTATGTTTACCACAGAATTCAGAATTCTATAATTGAATACATTGCTTGTACGTTTCCAGGAGTACTCAAATTAGCTACATCGATAACTATGGAAATATCGTGTAGTTTTTTTTGTATTTTTTATCTTTTCTGTGATTACCCATTGATTGATTAAGACAAGGCACCATCAATTAAAAATTTCATTCACTTTTATTTTTCTTAACACTCATAAACATGTGATATGAAAATAAAAATTTTTGAATAATTGAAACATTAGATGGAGTAGTTAGTTTGTGATAGTTGATTGTAATTGGATTTAAGTAAGAAAATAGTTTGTTTTCTATCACTTTTTACCAACCGAATATACAGTGACCCGAGTTTTTTAGTGTTTACTACATTTTTAATCTTAATTCAAACCTAGCCCAAAAGTTTCAAGTCTTCAGCTCTTTTAGTTTACTTGATGTAAGGATCGAATGAAAGAAAAAAAATAAATTTTGATTTACTTTCATATATTAAGTAACTGATGACGCGTTTCGTTTACGTTGTAACTTCTTCAGATCATACAGAATATCAACCAATATCGTTTTCCATATCATCTAACCTAGTCGTTTAAAATTATTTTCGGCTCAAAATTCGAAAATTGCTGATATTTGCGTGAAACTATAGCATGCTGTTTCCTGAAAAAAGCCGAGAAAATTATAAATTTTGTCATTCAAAAGTTTTTGAAAAGTTAGGATACCTGAATTTAAAACTGTGACAAAAGGAGTATTAGATATCGTTGAAAAATCCTTTCAATCATTTGAAATATCGCGTGTTAGTTTAATTCTGTGTCATGAAGTAAACTACTGTAGAACTTGTTATTTTCTTTATTACTGATTTATAAAAATGCTTCTGAGACTTTCTTTCCGATTTCAGGGTGGCTGGTGAGTTTCCTACTTAATGAAGCTGTCAACATCAGTTCTCGAAGCCGTGGTATTCTCCAATCGAAATTAGTTCGTAAGTTAGTAAATGGCGTAGAAATCCAGGATTTATTGAATTCCTCAAGGATTCAAGGCTTCCATCAGCTAGCGTCAGAGCTATTTCTATAGTTCAACTAAGATAATAAGAGAACATAAATTTGGGGATGAAGATCATGGATGAGCAAAATACACCCATGTGGATCAGATTAAATGCCGTTAGAAACTAAGTAGGTTTTTTCAGTATCTCGAAAACAAAATTCAATCAAAACGAAATAAAGAATCTTAACGAACGATATGGATTAAAATGTGAAGTATCCTGAAGATTGTAGCAATGAAAGTACACAAGCACTCATTGAAAAAAAACTGCATATTTCCAGATTCATTTAATAAAGTATATAGCTGAAAATAGCTATACATAAAGTCTGAAATTTCAACAACATAACTGTTCTATCAACAAAAAAGTGAATGTTTTTCTCTAAACAAAAAAATTCGAAGGTTATAGGTGCTGAAAACATAAAATGCGTTTTAAAAACAGATTGACTCATTAATGAAATCCATGTGTTTCGTACCACGGTTAGTTTACCGTAGTATTTGCCTATTATTTCAGTATTTTGAAATAATAGACAATTGCAAATTAATTTAATCTCTGATTAATTCCAATGGCATCTAGTGGACTGTACTTCTGATTATGAGCGGTGATTTTGACTTCAAAAACACTCTATGTGCGGAGGTCAACAGCTTCCTTTATCTAATAATGATGAACCACAACGATGATGAGGAACTAAAATAAAACACTTATAACAAAACAAACAAATATATTTTGGTATCACTGTATATGATACCAAGCTAATGTGATGACAATTACACTACAAACAAGTGTAAGGTGGATTGCTACGTTTACAGCAATCGCGTTAAGCTTATACAATTACAAACGAACAACTTGACTATTCGGAGAATAATGCATAATGTAGCTACGGCTACATGCGAAAACTTTGACTATTACTCGAATAATAATGCATGATGTAGCAAGGGCTACATGCGAACACTTTGATTATCACGAATAATAATGATTTTACAGTCTTTTTAAAGACTGAACGTTAGAGGTGCTCGATGCACCTTTTCTAACAAAAAGAGGGAAATTAACGTAATTGATTGGAAGGTCCATTTGGAGGTGGACTGAATATACAAAATAAACCTTCTTATTGGCTACAGAAAAATTATGAGAATAATGCCAGTAAAGAAGGATAGAGTCAATTTGTAATTCCGAATGCTGCATGATGTGAAATTAACAGGCATAAATATATCCAAATCTCTAATTGACTTTCCATGTTTTCTAAGGCCATTAATCAATAATCTGAAGTGTCGAGTAAAACTAAACATTTTGAAACAATATCAAAACTGCTAGATCGCATATGAACGTAAAAGACGTAGGTTTCGAATGACAAACTAATTACGAACGACAGGGCCGTCTCTAATGAGACGGAACAACATGTTTTCTATTTCATTTCAAACAATACATGTTTTCAGCTACGTTTCTTTCATATAAAATGTTCTCATCAGCGTACAAGTTATACAATTTTTGCTTAGAATTTTATAGTTTTTGAAAAAATTGTACAGATGATATCTTGTAGTAGTTTATAAAAAGTGTACACAGATATTATATTTTAGTGGTTTATAGCATGAAATTATCCACTCAGAATCACTTTTCCGACTGATTCCTTAAAACTGTTGAAAAGGGGTGTATAAAAGTCGGTCTGTTCGTTCAAAGGGCAGTTGCTTATTTATTTAATTTTATAATCTGCGTTATTCAATATGTTGATATGTGGATTTTTATTTTTTCAAGAGTTGCGTACATAGTAGCTTCATCAAACCAATTATTTTCATGTGGGCCACTCTTAGGAATAAATGGAAATCAATGTATATGTGTATTATTTAATTGAGTGTACAACGGAGTTCTATCAAAGAAGGACCAATACGATCGAAATTTATTGTCTGACCACTTTTGAGGTGACCAGTATAGGATTTTGATTTCTAAATATGATGTAATTTAAGAAAGAAGCTTTAGCGACTGGCTTCCTCCAAATAGTGAAGTCATTGTATCTGAGAAAGGACGCAGAAAACAGAAATGTGAGGGATCCTATACCTGCCCAGTAAAGACCGACAACAGCTTATTCATTATCGAATGAATTGAACAATATTTATTCCACTGGTTCTACCAGTAAAACATACTAAAATATCACATATCTAAACTATTAAACAATATGAAATTGTTGATTGTCTCGGTCTTTACTTGACGGAAATTCATCTTCAATATAAGAAAAACAAATGTTAACTTCCGCTATTTTATTGATTTTCACAACAATTGTTTCGTCATACCATGACTTCGTCAGGTGAGTATTTAAACTGAATTTTAAAAAATAAATTTTAAATACTCGCCTGATGAAGTCATGGTATGACGAAACAATTGTTGTGAAAATCAATACAATAGCAAAAGTTAACATTTGTTTTTCTTATATTCAATAAACAATTGTTTATTAGTTATCAGTTAAAAATATAATCTATTTTTCCAAGGGGAGTTCTCAAATTTTACTTTCTGGAAAATCCATGAAAATTTCAGATAAAAGAGAACTTAAAGCATTACCCATAATTGAACCTTCTTGACTAGTGCACAGAACGTCGTTGTATAAAAAAAATTTCTGTTAACAGAAATATCAAATAAATTTACCATTTCTGAAATAACCGAAATAGCGCGAGTTTTTGGTAATGATTTCTCTATAAATTTTACTGATTCTAATGGAGGGATACCAGGGAAGAGCATAATATAAAACTAATTTTGCATGATCTGATTGTTTAATATTACTAAATTGTTTTACTGATTTTAGTAATTTTTTCGTACAATTCTTAATTATATTTTTGAAATGTTTAGATAAAGTGAATGCAGAATCTGTAAAATATGGAACTATAGGTTTGACAGAGTAACTTTTTGTGTTTAATTCAATTATTGAATATAATTCTGGCGACTGGGGATTACCAATTATTAATTTGTATTTTTTTTTTCGGTGATATTAACTTGAGTCTCCTTCAATGTATTTTTAATGATTTCTTGAAATTTATTAGTGAGATCTTAATTCAGGATATCATAATTTATCAATGGCGGTTTCTAGTAGATTAAAGATTGAAAAGGTTGAAGTGGTCAACTAACGAATACTAGAATGAATTGAGTAATGAATTAAGTGATAAAAAGTAATGAAATTCATTTGATTTTTTTATGCAAAGGCTCGCGTGTGCGTATTTTTATTCATTTTTCAATACTTTTAGATTAATGCTTGAGAGAAAAATTGAGTTGGAGCGGCGAGGATCGAAATGAACAATTCCTATTTTGCATTGGAGTTGCTTTGCAATACCGGTGGGTTTGAAGAACTCTCATGGGAACTCTTCAGGGAAATTCCAAGTTTCAAGTGGCTTGAGAACTGGAAACAGCTAAGATTACTACATCGTATATAGAGCTCATGAATCGAAATAAACAGAGGTAATTCGAGTTGTAAATGCGATGAGAACGTTTAGGTTGTGTAGAAGAAAAGTTTGGCTGCCCTTAAATGTTGTTGTTCCTCACTGGCCATTTCCTATTCTTCAGGGACACATTTGTTGCCTATCCAAATTTACTCTCAATTGAACATCCGACAAATTCTGTGAAGTAGCACTCGATTTCGTGAAGCACATTGGGGAGTGAAGCAAATTGGAAGTCTAAGGGGAGGTTTCCTAAGAAAATATTGTTTCGATATACATTTGATTATGTGAACATACAAATACTCAAACAGTATCCCCCAAATATTAATTGTCTTTCGAGCCAATTCACAGCGATTTATGGAATTTACATCGTCAACTCGAATGAAAGCTAAATTTCCTGAACGTTCTCTATTTGCTCCAAATATTACGAAGAATCGCCATTGAAATCTTTCGTTTTGAATAATACTAAGAAAACGAATATCTGAAGAATACAAGAGGTTAGGTTTAAAGATTAATGTATCTTTATTTTATGATATATTATTAGTAAGAATTTTTTAGGGAAAGTAATGATTTATCAGTTGTACCAGATATTACGAAATAAAGTACAGGTTTTAAATAGAGAATTTATTTTTCGACATTTTCAACCACTGGGACAATTTCAGAGTACATCAAATTGAAAACAAATGGAATATGGCTTCCAACTGAACAATTAATCGTAGATCATAATTCCTTATGTCAGCTTACTGCCATTATGAAACTTTCCATAATGTGAAGGAAGACACATTAGATTTGTACGTCAAAAACTGCGTCAAAGTACCTTTCATAGTCATAGAATTAAGTTGTGGACTGGTTCTCTTTATATCAGAAAAAGTCATTGAGATGTAAAGGAAGAAAGGGGATTGGAAAAGTTGGCTAAGGGCATACTTATTGGTTCATTATTCTCAAATAACAATTATTTCTCATATAATCATATAAAATTTTCAAGAAAGTCTACAAAATTTTCAACTTTTCGAACATTAAACTGTATATTTTCTACCTGCTGCCTTAAACTCCAAATGTATAAGACATCAGGAATTTCACAAAATTGAGTCTTATTGTGAAGAAAAAGAATAATCGTTCGATATCATTTCTGTGTTTCTGTCCTGTTATTTGTAAGCACTTTCGAAAGGAGTAAACTAGAGACCCGATATTTGGATAAGTGAAATTTAATCCGAATTAGATAGACTAAATTTGTGAGTGGGCAATATCTGCGCGAAAATTATATTCACCGAGGATTGATTGACATATTTGAACTTTCTTCTCAAAATTGAAAACTTATTATAAAACTTGATATCAGTCTTGGACCATTAATTATTCAAATTCAGATATATTTCTGGGCACTACTATCCCTAGTACACATATAGTCAATATAATTTTTTTCGTGAATATGAAAATCCTTTTTCCTATTTCACTCACAACATTATAAACATATATATACAAGTATTCAGGATGTCTACTTTTACATGGTCCTAACTTCAAGGGGTGATCATACAAGTTTTTTGCAACAAAAAATGTTATATAACACATGGTCATGCTCATTTCAACAATTCTTGATTACACGAAATATTTCAAGTTTTTCCATAAAATCCATTATACTTCAATTATCCTTGTAGCCTCATCAATTTGGACAACATATCTGGAAACGGAATTAAATTTGCTGCAAGATGAAATTTTCTTATTGCGGTTGTGACATGTGACATGAATATCAAAATTCTGAAGTGAACAAAATCAGTCATATTTCTCCAATGGTTTTAACGATGAAATAGTATTGATTATGGACATGTTTTCTTTAATATCACGGCTACGAAGATAAAAACGAAAAGTGGAAATATTCCAGAGCATAAATTTGGTTCTGAAGCTCTTTATGATTGAATATTAAAATAATTCTCCTGGATATCATGGATTTATCTGTCGAATCAAAATAATCCGAACAAATAAACTTAATTTCAATTATAATGATTTCATGAAAAAATGTAAAGAAAACAGACTACTACTACTTATAACAATTGGTCGAAATGTTGCACTGAATCTACAACAATGCAAAGTTCATAAAATGAGCCCGTTTCACCTAATCGCCTGAACATTTCTACGAATGTCGTCTGTTGGGAAAACGCAAACCGTACTTTCGAACCGCTGCGAATAGAAATGCTCGCGTTATTTTGAAGGTAAAGAATGTTTTTTTTCTATGTAGGTTGGATCCAACTTTCTCCATAGATATAATCCCTCTAGAAAGTCTCCGGAATTTATTATTTTTCATAATTTTAATATACTTTTTTTTATAATATTTTAATATACTTCTTTTTTATAATATTTTAAGACAAAAGTAATGTGTAAAACAGGTTGTGCAGATGGTCGCCCATAGCCAAAGTTGATTATTGATGGTCAACATGTATACAGTTGATGAAAAAATGTCGCAACTGGAAAAAAACAATACAGGTAGAATATTTGTAAAGAAAAGGTTTTCGAAACGTTTAAAAATTTCTACCATTGACTGAGCTTGGACAAAGTGCTATATATGAAACAATAAAGAAGATAAAAATGGCATGGATTTGAGGCATAGACCAGTTTCAGGAAGACCGCGTAAGATTAAAGGAAGCAATTTAAACGCTTTAATGGCCTTAGGATGACGCGCATGGGTTTCAGATTAGGAAATCTAGGAAATATAAAATTATGTCCAGAAACCGTGCGTATTTCACTGAAGGACAAGGCTACATATCAAGAAAACCAAAAAAAACCCCTACAATTACACCATCACGAAAGGAACGAAGGATAGAATTTTGTCAACGTTGATTTTACTAATGTCTTTGCAGATGATGAAAGTTGTTTCCAACTTGGTGGAAATCACATAAAGATCCTATCAAAACAACATGTTATCGCTCAAATTTCCCACCAAAATATTGGTTTGGGGAGCAATATCTCAGTGTGGTGCTACGCCTCTCTGTATAGTTCATTAATAGTGAAAAATGTGCCATTCTAAACAATTTTCTCCTTAAAACGGCGCATGCTTTTTACCCAAAGGGGTGGCGTTTTCAGCAGGATAATGCAAGATGCCATATTTCGGCCTATATTCAAGCTTGGATGCAAGAACACCAAGTGACAACCATTTCATGGCCAGCAGCTTCACCAGATCTTGGTCCCATTGAAAACTTAATAATAATAAGCTTTAGTTTCATAATAATCATCATACATGATAACAAAATGAACACAAGTCACAAAAAGCAATATTTAACTCCTACATACCCACATGCATCTTTGAATTCTGTGAATGAATATGGTTCACAGTTCGATACAAACAAATAAATTGCCCTACGGTATGAGTAATACTCTGATATATTTCTTATGGTATTAGGAAGAAAATTGTAAAATTTAATAGCCATATATAGAGTGCTACGTTCACTATTTGAGTACTTATGATTTGGTAAAAATATTCATGAATTCTTCATGTTTTATTTGTGTTCTTATACAATTCAAAATAATGATAATATTTACGAAAAAACAATAACACTCTATAGGTATACAATCCTGGTAAAGTTAAAATATTATTTGTTTTGAAGAAGGTTCTACAAAATGACCTGAATTTAATATCAAACATAGTTCTCACTACATGTTTCTGAATTATAAAAACATGTTGAGCTTGTGAACTAGAGCCCCAAAAAATAACACCGTAGGATAAGAGCGACTGGAAGTTTGCGAAATAAATGGTCTTCAAAATATCTATATCAACATCGTTTTTGATAACTTTCATATTATAAATCACAATTTTGGTACTAATGTTTCACAATGTTTCCGCCAATTCAAATATCTGTCAATAGATATTCCGAGAAGTCTTGTGCTTGAGTTTGGTGTTATCTCATTATCGTCTATCCTGACACTTTCAGGGTAAGCCATGTTGGATCTAATATTGGAGAAGAACACTATATTTGTTTTATCGGAATTTAGGGCCAATGCATTGCCAAAACACCAATCCTTAATTTTCGAGAATGCAGATTGTAGTCCACCTGTCACCTGTTCAACGTTGTGGGATGAAATCATCACGTTAGAGTCGTCAGCATATAAGAAGGTATCCATTTCCAAATCCGCTAAGGTCTTGTTTTGATTGGTAATCGGTTTTTGTTCAAAGTTACCTGGAAGGTCGTTATCATAGACGATGAATAAAACTGGACCCATAATGGTACCCTATAGTATTTCTGCAGATATTGTTTATTCATATGAAAAGGTCCTTTCATCCCTAATATCTAAAACATCCATCTGTTTCCTGTCCTTCAGGTAACTTGAAATTAACTTCAACGGAACACGCCTAATTCCATTCTCCCCCAGTTTCTGTAGTAGAATTTCGTGATCAACACAGTCGAACGCCTTCGAAAGATCGACGAATAATCCTGCTGGTGTTTTGTTATCCTCAAGAGAAGAAAAAACCTTCTGTGTAAATTCGATTACTGCTGTCTCCGTAGTTTTACATCTGGCGAATCCGTGCTGACTGTTGGATGTTGAATTTTTGGAAGAACTTCAGCATACGGTTCACAAGAACCTTCTCGAAAATTTTAGCAAATGATGTAATGGAGCTTATCGGTGTGTAATTGGAAAGATCATCGGGATTGCCCTTCTTGTAACAGGGTTTCGCTAAAGTTATCTTTAATGCATCGGGAAAAATTCCAGTTTTAAAAAACGTATTTATCATGAAGCAAAATGGTGTTAATATATTCGAAATACGGTATTTTATTACAGAAAAAAAAAACATCGTCATATCCGGAGAAAAATTTATTCTTCATTCGATTCACCATCGATAATACCTCAATTTCATCGACGTCAAATAGGTAGAAAGATTTTGGATGATTTTTTCTACTCACATATTTTGGTTTGGATGTAGAGCTCAAATTGGAAGCAACTTTCGAGAAGTGGTCGTTGAAGTCATTGGCTAACTGAGACAAGTCATCTTGATCCATACATTTTGGAGGGAGTTTAGAGATAGGCTTTGTGTTTCTGTTTGTGACTTCCTTTATGATGTGCCATACAGCTTGTTCTCAGCTTTGTCAGTGAGAATGTTATAAGAATTTCTCTTATGGGGACTAATAAAGATTGAAGTTGAACAAGCAGCGCCACGAAATAAAGATGATTTCATTCAATCAGTTTTACAGCCCTAGACGACCATCACCGAAAATTATGGAGGTCACCTAGTTTCGGATGTACCTGGACGTTTAGTCAAGTGTTTGCAGTTAAGTGGAGATTGTCTGATTAAATAAGATGAATATTATGTTATGATTTTCTGATTCAAGAATTAAAAATATATACTAAATAATTACAATTGGGGCTTTTTTTTCGGATACTTTCTAGACGGACTGTTTATCAGCAATATATACAATTTCGGTCAGAGTAGCAGCGGCAGAGCCACTAGTCCGAACTCCCTAACTCCTCCCAACTTTCAACCCACACCACCCACCGAGTTTGCCGCCCAGAGATTCCGAAACTTCACTAACTCAAAATCTCAGTATGTGTGCAAATGTCACATTTAATTGCGAGTAGTTGTTTTTCGGGCTATTGGTTGAAATTAATGGGCCTTTTGTTAGTTTTACTGAAATAAAATATATCTGCGCCCTGTTCCACTATTTTGTTGAGTTTAAGATAATCTGATAATCCTGCATTTCCCAAGAATTTTAGTTTCGGCATTCAAGTTTAATAATGAGAGAAATCCATGAACTTCGATTCAATTGATTCATTTCTATGATTGTGCTAAAGTAATGAAAGAAACATCGCTGGAAATTTGCAGTTTATATTTAGCAACATCCATTGCAGAGACGATCCTTCAACCTCATAGTTGCCAAGAATATCGGTTTGTTAGTTGATTTTCAATTGAAATTCTCAAATTATGTTTTTAGGGGACATATCTCCGCTTGAATCCTCTTTATTAAAGTGGACATTTTCTCAGCAGAAATATCAGGATAATGCTGTGTTTCAATTACTGCGATGTGGTACATGCCCCGTTTCTAAATAATTTCGATTAATCGCGTATACAATCTGTTCAAAATCGTTGTTTGCTGGATTTGAAAATATATCTTCCTACTTCAGTTTACAGAAACCCGTTAGGATTAATTGATATGAAAAATCGTAGTAGATTGCTTTTGAGTTGTTTCATCCGTAAGATCATTAAAACAAATCAACCTCCATATTTGTTCGCTAAAATAAACTTTAGACATCACGCACTCGGTCAACTTGAGAGATAAATTCGTTATCACCATCCCCCGTCATAGCACTACTAAGTTAAAAAGTTCCTTTCCTCACCCAACTCCAAATATTTATAATTGTATTGAAAATAGCGTGGAACTCAAATCCGTGAACATCTTTCGCTTTTACACTAAGCCAAGTTTCTGTTTACATGTGTTCTTTCTTATTTTTGAAGGAACTGTAAAATTTATTTCTGGTAGATTTAAGAAGATTATAGTTTTATCAGTAAAAGTGTGAGAATATCTATGAGCTAAACTTTCACCTAATAAAGACGTTTATTGTTATTAGCCCCAGAACTATAAGACAGAGATTGTTTAAACTAGCTACAAAAATCGTATCCGTGTTCTTAACCGGAATCAATTCACTTCTTTAATTCAATTCACTTATTACAATAATTGAGAATTGCAAATACAAGTATTTTTACTCAAAATATCATCATTAGATTTTCATAATACTTATAAAAATATCATTTAACACATTTTCTCGGTGAATTCTACCGGTTCAAAATGAAAAAATAAACTTTCAAAAGGATTAATCGAGAAATCTTTATTAAAACTAGAATACGAATTATATATTTCTTGACATCAATCCTCCGAATTTTTGAGCTTTAGCCGTCCATTTCGAGGTGTGGAATTAAAAAGCATATTCTCAGAATATTTATTCTTGCAATTTAAAGAAACATGGTACAAAATTTGTGTGCTATTGGATATTAGCTGTCCAAACCTCTCATCCAAATCGACTGTTCAATATCTAAAAGTAAAGCAACTGAAAGAAAACAATATCTCTACATGAAGAAGTAAATGAAATCACTTATCCTTCAACAATAACCGTCGGTACTTTTTAACTTAATCGGTCAAATCTTGGGTTGAAGGATTTACAGTAGAAACTAAAAATAAATATTTTCCGGAAATCTATGTGCGCCCTGTTTTACAATTTTCAAGTGCTATCTGAAACTAATCATCTAAAATTCTTGACAGAATCGAATTATTTAAAATGTTGATAATCCAGAGATTTATTGAAAACTTATGGCGTATTGCAGTGAAACTTCAAATAAATATTGGACGATAATTGTCATTAAACCCGAAGCTCTTTCACAGAGATCAGTTCACTCAAATTGTTCGAAATTAGATGATTCAAACAAAAAATATTTCTTTCTGCAAGCGTTCATGAAATCTGCTTGAAAAATTGGATATCTTCCTGCACTTCTTATCTTTATTTCTTAGCCTACTCGGTTCATCCAAATGTCACAGTTACAAATGCACAGTTATAACTGCATAACAATCGACCGATTTTGATCATAAACGAACTCCACCGAGATAATAAGCCTCCAAACCTACCCCTAAAACTTTTATTCTCTAGCTCCTTCCATTGAAAAGTTGAAGAAATGCTCTACTTTCAAAATATATATTTTTAATAATCTTCTAATTGAACACATTCTCAAATAACTAGGTTTGATTAATTGATCAAGAATCTCAGGTCATTCATGTCCGTCCGTGAACACTCTAACTTTTGAATGGAACAGCTAGAGACTTGAAATATTTAGGGTATATTTGAGACCTTAAAATGATTACCTCAAAGTATATTAATTTCAGACTTTTCTATGTACGAAAATAAACATAGATTTAAATTATTCTTGTATAACAGTAACATTGAACTTAATCGAAAAACAAAAATTAATGAATTAAATTGGAATTGCCTTAGGAAACTGAGTTTCTACTTGAAATTTTTCAAACATGCACAAAATTGTAAAATAACTTGAAGGAAAATTTGAAGAATAACTAAATGAATGGAAAATATAACTGTCTGATACAATAAGATAATTTTTGACAGAAATATTGATAATTCAATTCATAAAACACACCGACACGCTAAAGTTTTGAAGAAAAAGCATACATTGATCAAAAATCATAAATCATGTTGAAAAATTCAAATCAAATTCACAGAGAGAATTCAATTCACAATTATTCAATGTAAAGACAGTCAAAGTTGCAAGAAAAAGAAGTAATTTGAATATGGATATGTATTTAGAAATTGGTAAATAAAACGATGAAAAGATTTATAATTATCATGATTCCTATATCAATTATAGTGAATTTATTGACAATGAACAAGCTAAATCAAATCTAACTCACTCAAGTAATGTAAAAAGGGCAAAATTAATTAAGAAAACATAGTATCTACCTCAGTAATGCTAAAATATGTATGTGAAAAATATCCTCGAGGATGCTTAAGCATGGATTGAGATGTAATAGCATTCCAGCTAAGAAATGTTATCAATTTCATAGGTAATTTGAAGTAATTATTACGTTAGAAGCATAAGAAGTTGAAACTTCGTGAATTTTTAACACTTGAATACTTTGTGATGAAAAATGATTACTTTAACTAAACCGATTCAAATGAAACTGGTATCAAAACATCGATAAAAAGTTAAGCTTTGTAATTCAATTTTTTGAGAAAACTATAAAGGGAACTTGCAGGCAAAACGTCATTCAGTATGCAACACTCCTTTCAGAAACATCCTTCTCCAAGAATCCCATACAAATTCCTGAAACAGAGAAAGGACACTTAAAAGGAACCTTGAAAGTGATGAAAAAACTTACCAAAGGTGGAAATAATTCAATTCTGTAAAATTTTCATATGTTTGTATATAAACACAGGTGATAAGATAAGTATTCAACCCAAAATTTCTAAAGTAAATTTCATACTCATACTCTTAAAGATTAAGTATGAATACTTATTGGATTTGGATCACCCGTGTATATTTTTGAATGTGTGTGTTGCACCGACTTACTGGTGATATTTTAATTTTGTAACTGAAAATTGAAAATTTAAATTTTATTAATTTTGTTTGACTTTAAAAGGAAAGGTTCAATTTGAATTTTAAAAATATAATTTTCTGAATATATATTGAATCAAAGTAATCAGAATCATAAATCTATGAAAACCAAACTAATCTAATGTCTAAGCTCTATGTTCCTCATGTCTATTCCGTAGTACTAATATAAACAAGAAATGTTTTGAAGTTGAGTTGAAATTTTACAGAATTAAATTTCTACCATTGGTTAGTTTGTCATAAATTTATCAATGTCCCTTTTATAATGGCCGTGCTTTGTTTCAGGAATTTATTTTGGATTCTTGAAGAATGATTTTCTCTGAACTTTGTCGATTTTCTTCTTTTGAATTTAAATTGTTTGATTCTTGATTCATGATGAATATTTCCATTTAATACATTCAGATAACGTATTTCGTGATATCAACTTCAATTCACAATCAAGATATTATCCTCTTTTAGGTTTTGGAACTGGATTCTTGAAGGGTAATTTATTTTTTTTAATCAGGACGATACGGTTCGATACTTTTTGAAATTTCGTCTGCCTTGCACTTTATAGTTTTCCCGAAAAATTGAATTCCAAAGCTTTCTAGCATCTGTCAAAATTATTGGAAAATCATGCTCTCAATAATTCTACAAAATTTACAGAAATTCTTGGTTTGAAATTATTCTAGAAAATGAGCCTAATTTTTTATCTAACTTTTGGTACTAATTTCATGTTAAACAGAACAGTGAAAGTCTTGCTTTCCATCCGTAAAGTATTTCAAGTGTCAAATTTTTCAAAGTTCAACTTCTAATGCTTCCAACTCGAAAATTACTTAAAATTATCTATGAATTTTGTTGACAAAAATAAGATCAATACTCGATGTTTTAACGTCATGTCAATGACAGACTATTTCTATGCTCATATTAGAACTCTAGTAAGAATAAGTTAAACATTTTAAATTGTTTTTCCTCATTTTAATCTGAACAATCATAAATTTAAATAAACAAAATAACATTGAATTCTACTTATCCTTCCACAAAAATAATCCTAATAGGTTATGCGCCCAGTTTACGGTAAGTAAAGTTCAAATGAAGAAAGTGTTAGAATTACAACGAAAATAATGGCTGATTCCTCATCGCTCATGGTTACTGAAAAATTGGAAGGAAGAAACAAGTATAGCGAATGGAAGTTTGTTATGAAAGCTGTTTTTAATTAGAGATTTCTGGAATATTGTAAGTGTCACCAAGAATGAAGAAAAGAAGGACGAAACTGCTCTTTCAAAATTAATATTTTCCATCGACAAAATCAAATATTTCCATGTTATATCTGCAGCAACGGCAAAGGAAGCCTAGGAATATGTGGAAAAAGCATTCAAGGACTCAAGTTTGACAAGAAAAGTTGGTCTTTCAAGGTGACTTATCAATACCAAACTGAATGAGTGTAAATCCATCGAAGAATATTAAGACACCATAATATCGACTCTCACAAATTGAACGAGATAAAATTCAAAGTTGAGGATGAATGGGTTAGAACTCTGTTGCTCGTAGATCTAGAAGATGTGAAGTCACAAAATGAGTCGAAATCAGTAGATTGTAGTTCAGCAATGTACATTAAAACAAATGTAAAGCGATACAATTGTGGGAAAATGAGTCACTATAAGTCAGAATGTCGGTAGAAGAAGAAGTTCGACAAGAACTAACTAAGAACGACTCAGCGTTCTTAGTAAGCTCAATGTGCATCAACAGATCTTGCAAGAAATAAAGAATGGAAAAACTGTGGAACAAATGTACAGGCAAAAATTAAAAGATAAAATAGTAGTGCATTGAATATTGTCAAGAAAGGAGCAGCTACAATCCAGGTACAAATAAATGGTAGCAAACAAATAATTCCTGTGAATGAAGTCATGTATGCTCCAGAAGCTGCTGTGAATCTATTGTCTGTACACAAAATGGGAGAGAAAGGTCATAAAGTGCAAAAATTTTTGACTTGAAAAATAACTTAGTAGCCAGAATGGCATTTATCAGTTCAAAACGACAAAAAACAACAAAATCAAGACCAAATTTATTCTTGTATCAAAACGATAGAAAACATATGACATAGCAGGTTAGGACACTTGAATTAAAAAGTATGAACTTGCTGGCCAACATGTCAGTGGGAATGGACAAAAACTTCAAATCAACATCGTCATGTGTGTCATGCATCGAAGGAAAACAGAGTAGGCAAGCATTTCAAACTAGTCAAAGACAGTTTTCAAAACCATTGGAATTGATGCATAGCAATTTATGTGGTCCCATGGAGATGTCTTCGTTAGGTGGCAGTAGGTATTTCCTGAGATTGATTGATGACTATACAAGGTATGTTCGTATCTATTTTTTATCTGAAAAAAGTCGAGTAGTGGAAGCTCTTAAAGACTATAAAAATATAATATAAAATGAAACTGAATGTAAGATTTAGATTTTCAGAACTGATAACGGAACAGAATATATAAAAAAAAACATAAAAGTAATTTTAAAATCTTCAGGAATCATTCAGCAAACAACCATTAGATATTGTGCACAACAAAATGGCATCAGTGAGAGAGCAAATCGAACCATAGTTGAGAAAGCTCGTACCATGTTGTTAGAAGCAAACTTACCTAAGAAGTATTGGGCTGAAGCAGTCAACACTGCTGTATACCTAATAAATAGATCTCCGACAAAAGCAGTATTGGGTAAAACTCCTTATGAAGCTTGGTGTAACAAAAAGCCAAACTTAGTTCACTTAAGAGTTTTTGTTTGTGCAGTAATGTCACATATCAGATGCACTTTGACAAAAATGGGATGCCAAATCACAAAAATTGATCTTCATAGGCTGTGGTGAAAATAAAAAGGGCTATAGATTGATTGATTCAACAATAAATTAGATAATATACAGTAGAGATTTTGCAATTTTGAAAAGGAGAAGAAACGTGTCATTTGACAATATGAAGTTAACTGAATTGTATAAGAATTGATCTGTGTTCCGAACACGGTAGCCAAATCATCTTGTGGATCGAGGATAGAGAATTCTTGAACTGCTCAGCACAAGAAAAACAAGAACTGTAAAGTTGAAATGTCTTTCTTATATACAAAAAAAGAAATAAATTCAAGTTTATACTTGATAAAGGTAGCTAGTGTCTATGGTATTTATGATGAATTTGGGGAATTGACTGATGAGCAGGTGAAACAGATTTTCGAACACTGTCTTGGGAATTATATTTTAATTTGTATTTTGCATTTTTCAGGAGAATCAAAAGCTTTCTACAGAGAAATATTGGCACGATCTGAATGAATGAAAGATATATGTTTCTTCAATTTATGTTAATTCTACTTTCAATTCTATAGATTTGCTTCATGTTCTTAGAATCTTGTGCTTTATTTGAAGAATTTCATTGTCTATCAAAATGGGGACTTTGTTTTGTAACAAAATTTAAATATCAAAACAGATTTAATCTGTTAGCCTTCTACAATTCTAATTCCAAAAAAATTTTTATTCAAAAAACTTTTAGAATTAAATTAATGTCTACAATGAGCACCGCTCATATTTAATAGACATATATAATCAAAACTCAATATATAATGTCAAATGGAATAAATAAACCAACAGATATAAAGAAAGTCATTAAAATTAAAAAATGAATATTTAAAGGAGACAAAATTTTGTTTCTGATCTTACCTTCAAGAACACCAATTGCCTTTTAAAAACATGAACACAACTTAAGAGCTTCTCAAAAAATAGTAAAATAAACAAAAAATAAAAAAAATAGTAAAAAGCCTCTTTCTATTTTATTTGTTTTGTAAGACACTATCAATTCAATTTTTTAAATAGAATCTGTTGAGGTTACAGAAAGCTCTATTTTCATATTTATTGAAGCTGAATATCAGTCTGAGTTTTCAAAACAGAAAACCCAAGGCCCTATCTATATCAGACAAAGAGGATGAAATTTTCCAACTTTTTGGCTGAAAATTCTTCCAGAATTATGTATTATTATAGGTGAGATTGGTCAACTTAACGCAACATGAGGCCTAGATAATATTCTTTTTTTATATCTCAACTCATGGCAAAAATCTCCAGTGCAAACTACTGCTATGTTAAAAAAAACTGTTAAATCATCTTCTCTTTTGATCTGAGTTGGAAGATGTCGTTTGAATAGGCGCTGTCTATTGTGTATACCAAACTCGTAAACCCGTGTCGTGTCACCAGTTAAAATACGTTTTATTTCTGTAGGGTCGGAATTGACTCGTTCTTGCATATCTGAAGCGACCTTTAGGTCAGTGAGTTTTTGCAAAAAAATTCTGATTTTTTTCCACTAGTCGAGCAGCAACGATTTTCATGCCGAAATCAATTCGTCTTTTAGTCAACATTTTTTATAGTTTAGGGATGTTGAATGCAGTTGTAAACATTGGTGGTCAGTCAGAGTGAGAAAAATCTACTACCAGTACTTTCTAACCGACTTTACCACTCATACGTTTTTGATATATTCAATTCATCGTAAGTTAATCGTTACACTTTGAGTCCATCTACATTTGAGTCAGATCCCTTTAGATATTGTCAGTCATTGTGACAATCGCAAAGCCTCGAGGTGAATGTACAAAATGGAGTACTGTGTACAAAGTAAATGACGTATGGGCTCAAATTCTGCGTGAGAATAAAGAGACAGTATTCTCAGCTAGTGAAAAAATGACTTTCGAAAATTTTTTTAAAGGGTTGATCATCAATTCCCGATGTCTACTCGATTTTATATATGATCGATTTTCAATGTTCTCAAATCTAAAAGCCGGATTCACAGGATGTAAGGAGTAGGAAGGAAGCTTCCTAAATTTGGTCTGATTTGATGCCTGAAAGAAATTATTTATAATTGACTTATTAATAGAAAAAATTTCTCTATTAAAACATTATTTTTCCTGGTTCCAAAGCACGTTTCCTTCATGCTTGAATGTACTTTGTTAGTACTCTAACGGAATCCGTTCGACCATAGAAGAAATGTATATTAGTACTGAAGTTTTCTTTGCTGAGCTGTTTTGAGGAGGCTTACAGACCTCTTATTTATGCGACGGCGTTTAATGATGGCTGTACCCAATGGATTTCAGATTCGCTATGTGGCTGAAGTATGCCAATGATGCATGTGGGCCTTGCTTCAGTAGGAACGAGGGGCTGCTGCTCTGCTTGAACCCGGAGGAATCGGTTTATTGAGTGAGAAGAATATCAGGTGCGTCACCTGTGAGGAATAGCAAGATTTGGAGCGTCTGACGCACCCTTAAATAGCCGTGTGCCGCCACATAATTCTCCCTTCAGTGAACATTGTAGGGTTCACGATATATTGTGGGCTTGGAGGAGTTAGGCAATGAGTCGCCAGAAGGCTCCAAATCAAGTGAAATTGCGGGCAATGTCTGGAGTCTTTGAGAAGGACTATTTGGTGGGTGAAATTTTTGCCCCACACCTGGTCGTGTCACGAGTCATGATTTGCGGACAGTCGTGTCACTCTGTGGTGTTGTGAGACCTACACGCAGCTGGACATAGTATTTTATCAGAGAAGTTTGGGGTGTAGAGCAAAGTGAATCAGTAATAATTTTCTCGAAGGAGAGTTGACACACCGGGTAAAAATTACGTGTTCAATCATATCTGGCTGTCACTAATGAAGCTCTTCAGGATGCGATATTGTGGAAAAGCTTGCAGATCTCTCATTTATGAGACGCTGTTTTCTCCTGGCTCTACCCAAAAGACTAGCCATAGGGGTGAAGAATGCCAATGGCGCCTGTGGGCATTGATCCAATAGGTACGAAGGGCTGCTGCTCTACTTGAAATCGAAGATATCGATTCATTAAGTGACAAGAATAGCAGTTGCACCACTTTTGAGGAAAATCGAGAATTTGCGGTAACAGAGTAGAACAGTCTGACGCAACATCACATATTGAGGGTATTGAGTGCGCAGAGGAGCTTTGGTCATGTGCTGCTTCGGTACCTTTAAAATAGTGTAGAAATAGAAACATGTGTTTCATTGATTAATGAAGGAAGTTTGTTTTGTATTCCGTATACGATTTGCACAAAAATTAATTTTTTCAGTTACTTTCAACTTCAATTGTACTTATTTCCCTCAAAAATCCATACCATGTCTTAAATAAAAGCTATCATGCATACAAAGACACTCACATTCAACAAAGAATTTATGTGAATTAGCACCTACTTTTCATGCCAAACGATCCTAGTCGATGCATCGTTTTCATAATTCACGCAGTTCACTCAACTGAGTGTTCCCATAATTCACCGAACTGACGGCATATGAAATTCTAAAGGCATAATTACAGCATCCAGAATTACTTCAGGAACTATGGAACCAATACGTTTCCTACGAAATGATTGATAAGTCCAACATCCGAGACAGCTAACGAAGCACAAATGGAGCCTCAGTTGCGAATTGTCAGTCGTTTTCGATCGAATTATTCGCAAATCATCCCAACCCTCGGCCTCACGGAACATCGTTTGAGATCACAGGCGAGAGGGTGAATTAAATGCCCCAATCAGTGTTTGTGGAGAGAGAGGTCTATGAGTAATATCAATAGGCTGCACGGTTGGAAGAGTCATCAGCGATTAAATTTTAGCTTCTCTGGATTGCTTGCATTGATCCTATAATATTCATATTCAATATGGAATATACAAAGATTCATCACTCCAGGTTGATAACTGTTCGAATTCTGAGAAATTCGATTGCGATTCCGTCATAATCAGAAGACGGGCAGATAACAAGTTACTGACATCATTATAATGATGAGAGTTGAGTATAAATTCAACAGAATATTTTCAAAAATGAAACAAGAGATAAGAAATCATTAAATACAGCCATTCTCAAAAGAATCTTTTAAAATAATATTCCAGAATAAAAAAGCTGGCTGTACTAGTCTAAATTTCCGAACACTGAGAAATAGGGGAAAATAAATGAGCCAACTGCTAGCCCGAAAAGAGGCCTAGCACGAAATCTGCCAGTAATAGGGAACTACAAGAAAACCCTTTGGAACGTTCAGCACTGAGATATCAATAACTCATCTTGATTTCAGAAGAAACATGTTATATTTGATCACGGGCTTTCAGTAGATTCCAATAGAGAATGCCAAGCATTCTCTTGGCATTCAGAATTATTCAATTCATTTCAGCTACATTGCATGCTTCTTTCTATATTGCTTGATGATAAGATAAGGAGTATGTGCTATGGTAAACAGAAAGTTTTTCGGGTCGGGGCTATGCAACTTGCATCTGTGTTACAGTCCAAAACTCAAATACAGCTGAGTAAGTTTTGTTAATTTATAGTAGAAAGAATTTAATTTCTTCAAGCTTTCTATTAATAAACAAAAATTGTTCCATCACCGTGTGGATTCATCTGAATTGCATGAGAACTTACATAATATCTTATGTATGAGTAGCAACATATTGCAGAAAAAGGAATTTTCCACTGTTATTCCAAACTACGCGAAGAAGATAAAAGGAACTGATTATGGTAATAATAGTTATTGGAGTTTGCCACTGGTAAGAGTATAAGATGAAAGTAACTGTAGATAAGAATAAATGTTGGGTTAGTGGATGGTATTTTGAAATTAAAGGAAGATATTCGATAACGGTGATCTATTTACATCTATTAGATATCAGAATTTTTGGGGAATTATATTTGTTATTCTAAGAGTATCAATCCTTTACAATCAATATGGATATTTTCAATTTTCATGATATTAAAATTCTTTTCAAATGATTGGGATATGTTGAATGTGTTATATATATTCTCTGATGTTTATGTATCCTTTTTTTGAACGATTTTCCGGTTCGACCAATACGAACGAATCGGCAAACATTGCAAGTGAAAATGCAGACTCCTGATATATTGTCTGTTAAGGCACAAACTGCCACCACAACATGTAATCTCATGCGCAAAGTTTTTGCGCATGTACATTCTATAATATTTCAATATTGCTGGTTGTCTGATGCATAATCTTTATACTGTGGTTGCTTCCAAATTAACTTGAGTTTCTCTATGAAAGAAGAATAACCACAGAAACCATAGACGATATTTCATGTAGTTCTTGATGTACCAAGTCAAATACTATTCATACAATACAATTCACTCACTATTCACAAGAAACTATTCAGTACTCAGTATTCCAAAACGGTTCCACTACACCAGTGGCTTCCAACACACACAGTCTCCCAGAAACTATGGGACATAGCACACACAGAAGAAGTACAGTAAGTTTATTTTGTATACATTATCATTTTATGACACATATTTTATACTTCAACATATTTTATACTTCAATATATTTTTTATACTTGTAGTATTCTTTCAATCTCTGAAACCAGGTTCAAACATTTGATACAATCATTTAATACAGTCCACTTAATTCTTATCTAGTTTGTTGCTCTATATTATTAGTTATATCTAATAATAATTCCAACACCAAGTCTACACACAGCCTACTTATATTGAGTATATCTTAGGGATTCAAATACGTTGGTTCCGAAATACACAGGCTATTCTGATATACTGGCAATATTTCTAACCAGCTACAAATCTTAGGCAATTTCGATCACACAGAAATTCCATTTGCAATAAACTCATTGCACATTGTCTTTGTTTTGTTTCTATAATTTGTTGTAATAAAGAAATTTTTCTTGTAAAAAATGTTTATATCTTTCGATTGTAACGTTAAAAAACGCTCCACTGTTAATTTCAAATACAATCGCTAAAAAAAAATTTGTTGCCTGTAAAGTCGGTATACGGGCGAAAGTTTTACGTGACAACGACTTTGAGTGGTAAAATAATTTTAATGTGAATATTCATTCGTATAGTAGGAAGAAGGATGAAATAATAGTAACAATTTAAAACATTTATTTATACAAAGAATTATATTTAAAACATTAATTTATACAAAGAATCTCGCACTGAATTTCATATTAACAAAATTTTATTTATCAATCAGTTGTTATAAGTTATTAATAAATTTAACTTGTTTTACATTGTTATAAATATAAAAACTAAATTTAAAAGTTAGAACATTTATTTAAATCACATTAATTGTTAATATCAATCGATTTTAATTCAAAGTGTATTTTCTAAAAGGAGAAAACTAATTCACATTTGATCTTTGAATTTGTAAATCGCGCGCTTACGACCTTGCGCAGTGATTAGTCGTCTCGGTTTGACTGTTTGAAAGTTTCGATTTGACAGGTTGGAGGTTAAACATTGTTATTTCAATTTTTTACATAGCAAGTCGCGCTCATTTTTTCAAGTTAAACAAATTATTATTGGTTGAGAAACGATTTCTACTACTTTTTTGATTGAAAACTAACACAACAACAACATTGTGATTACTACAACATAACCTATTCACTTATGTCTTAGTCATTTATTTCATCATGTTATATTATCAGTCTGAAATTATTTACCTTTGCTGTTTGAATTGTTGCGATGGACGAAACTACCTTCACATTATCACTACACAATCGTTTTACAATTAACTGGCAACGTGTAAACTTGTATGCAGGCGCCTAAGCGAAATAGAAGCGCAAGACATGAACCGGTGTGTATGCCTATCTCTCTCACTCTCTCTCTCTCTCTCGCTCTGTCTCTCTTGCTCTTAGGCGGGCTAACTGTGCTCGAGTGGAAGGGACGCGTGCCTTTCACTTTTTATGTCTGTCTCTCTCGCTCTTAGGCGGGCTAACCATGCCCGAGTGGAAGGGACGCGTGCCTCTCACTCGCTCTCATTGTGAGCGCATAACGTGAGCGGAGCGTAACGCAGTTTCTTGAAGTGTCACCCGGCAAACCAATTTATAAGACGTTGTCACGTCAAAATGTTCCGATAATGTGATTACACTAAGACCATTAAGGAGTGTGAAGTTTCCACAAGGAAAGTCGACGTTGTTATCGCATGCACTGTGAATTTGTATTGTTTTCAAGAAGCGTAGAATTTCCCAGATTTCTTTCTTCCGTATTGGGGAGTTACACGAGGACACACATTGTGGTATTTTTAATGAAATAAAGTACCTTATCCATGAAAATCGTGGAATATTGAAATTTTATTGTTTCTTATAGGATATCTAATCAAAAGGCGATAAGTAATACATAGATCCGGATAAATATTTTCTGCCTTTGTGAATGGCAATTATTATTTTTGATTCATTTCATTCTTTGCAGGTTACACAGGTTAAGATGTTGCTTTATATGATATTATGCATTTAATTTCCCTTCTCATGCTCAGGATCGAATAACCGTGCTCTTATTCATGTGTTCTAGATATTTCATCTCATGTTTATTAACTTGTAAATAATTATTAATAAGGAGTATGAGCTATGGTAAAATAAAGTTCTAGTAATCAAGACAGTGTAACATACATCTGTATAACAATTCTATACTCGAACAAACTCGACAAGGTTCTGTTGATCACAGAGGCAAATTACAGACATGCGCATATATCACACTGATTGATTTCCGTCAGTGCAATGTATGCTTGTGACTCAAAATCTGTCCAGTATCTACAATGGCTATACACAGAGACTTCAAATATATTACTAGCGCCATCTAGAGTATGCAAAATACTTATACAGAGACTCTAAGATATTAATAATACACTAACGCCATCTAGAGTAATCAAAATACATACAAGACATAACTTTGCCTGTTAATTCAAGTAAAGAAAAATATTCTCGATATTTTCACGATAACAACGCAGAATAAACTTTCCTCGTGCTCAAATCAGACCATTAATTGCCGTAATGCTCAAAAATTAGCATATTCATATTAAAATAAATTAATTCGGCCGATCTGTACCAAAAATCATTTATAAGGAGTATGAGCTATAGTATTAAAAAGTTCTAGAAATCGAGACAGTGTAACATACATCTGTATAATAATTCTATACTCGAACCAACTGTGATCTACAAGCTTTTGTAGATCACAGAGGCAAATTGCAGACATGCGCACGTTTCAAATAATGATTTTTGGTACAGATCAGCCGAATTCATATATTTTAATTGGAAATAATTGAACTGAAAAATCTTGCTGAAGTTCCTTTTTGCTTGGATTATCTTAATACCAGACAATCTATGCTCTACTAGTCATTTGGAACAATTTGAGACTGAACACTTGCTGATTATATGCAGAATAGGAACTATTCTTGGAGAAAGCACTATCATTCCGACATCATGGAGAACAACATTTCCATGATAACCTCAAAGATAAGATAGGAAGTAAGAGTTTGCATTTTCACTATCAGGTTGACAATTTGGGATTCATTTAGAAAAGACAAGTTTAATTTATCTTTTCCTCGGCGCAATATGAGGAATTTTATGAAGTAGGTTATTTCAAGGCTGAACGGACAAAATCGCTAGCTCAAGCTAATGCGTTTTAGTTTCATTTCCTTTCATCTTTTTGTCATAGGGGTCAAATTTGACCTCAGTCGTTAATAGTACGTTAATAATTGTATCAAACCATCGCTGTAGTTACAGTACCTGGGCCAATAGTGGTTTTATCTTATTCAAGATTTCCCGAGTTTTCGAGGTCTGGTTGCTTCTGGGTAAGTTTGAACCCCATGAGTTCTCACGCGAAAAATTTTACACAAACTTTTTTCTATTTTCTTCAGAAAAATAACGTTTTTCATTATTTAGCAAGACAAATTCAGAAAGTAGAAGAGACACGAATGAATGCTGAGCAGGATATGTTATATTTGTGTAAGTTAGATACGGATTTTCATTCTGATGAGGAATTTTTTCATGAGGATAATAGTATGAGCGATACAGAACATGAAAAGATTCTATTCTAGAATGCAATAAATGGAGGAATTGATTCTATTGACTATAAATGTGCTCTTTATAGAACAGAAAATCGATGCCGTCGTTGACTGTTGGCTACAGTTTGCCATCATTGGTATTGTAATAGTCAATGGTTATATTTTATTCAAGGGAGCTAATCCAGACAAAAAGTTACTCATGCTGATCACCTTGCCGAAGAATTAATTGAAGAGCACCTCGGGCCATACTCCCAAATATTTTATATCTATAGATCTTCGATTCTTCATCAATTATTGCTTAGGAAGAGATCAGGATAATCAATCAGAACGGCCACATCAATCGCGGAAACGTCAGAGGTGTCACATTTGGATATCTGGATAGGAAATTCACAATTATATGCTTTAAGTGTCGAAGAAATATATGAAAAGAAGATTCTATAAAAAAACGTACTGTATGGAATGCAAACTGGAAAAGAACTGAGAGGCATCCGAAATTTAGATCTTGAAAAGTTAGTTTGCAGTTCTGTTGAAACAAAATATAATGCAATTTTTTTACGTTTCAGTGACTATTTAACAATAGAGGACCAGCAGTATTTTATACCAAAAACATCTGAAATTTCATACAGGGTGTTTAGAAATGAAGCATAATTTTTGGCA
The DNA here is from genome assembly GCA_034642435.1 of Megalocaria dilatata. Classification (NCBI taxonomy): domain Eukaryota; kingdom Metazoa; phylum Arthropoda; class Insecta; order Coleoptera; family Coccinellidae; genus Megalocaria; species Megalocaria dilatata. Next base: position 68,194,799 of record CM067855.1, on the reverse strand, counting down.
GAATTTTGGTTATGCTTTAAATATCCGTTCTTTAATGCAATGTTTGTATTCTTTGACGAATAAAAAATTTTGTCAACTCAACAGACTTCAAATTTCACTAAATCCTTAAAAAAACCCAATGAAAATGGAGAATTTTCATTTTTAGTCATAGTTTTAATTTGGGGTCAGAAATGACACCATCATATAAGACGCGTTATATAAAATAACGATAGCAGTTCAGGGCTAACAATAGTTTCTGTCCAAGTCTTGTGAAAAAAATGGTAATTAACGTTATTTTTTCCTGTTCATTAATTTTCATTTCACCTATCAAATAGTAATATCAACCCAACGTTCATAGGTAAAATGATCATACACAAACAGAAAAAAATGGCCTGAACTTATGTTCATCTTTCACTATGTTCAGTTACTTTTATCTTCTTATCTGATCTTACATTCTTACTAGCGATCAACACCAATAGCTTTTATTACTATATTTAGCGTCGTTTGTCTTATGAAAACAAATTTATTCAACAGTCTATAATAGAATCTGGTATGAAAATGGAGCCAAATTTTAGTGCCACTTTTTGATTTATAATTTTGATGGAACCTGTTTTTTTGTATGGTGTTAGGGAGCTTCATCACAATTGAGGAAAAAGATTGTAAGTCACAATAAATTTATTGAATAGGAACGCAGGAATCCCATATTATGTGAATAATCTTTAGTATAAATGTCACACTTTTAATGAATCTAATGACAATGCAGAAAACTTCGAAAGCATGCAACAACTATGCCGATCCAACGATTGTAGAGATGAATCTACTTCAATGTCAACCAGCATGAACCAAATAGGTATTCGATTCATTCGGTTTTACTTGACTGAAATTCATTCTAAAGTTGAAGGAATGATAAACTCCAATTTCCACAAAAAATATATTCACTACAGCTTTGTTAAAATAAATTCTGAAATGATTATCACTTCAGTTTGTATAAAAAATATCCGATACCCGGTACATTAGGATAATTACTATTAATACAAAATTATACCACAAGGCAATAATTATAGTCATAGGAAGTATACACAAGAGACAAACCAAAAAGGAATAAACGGTTTCATGGTATATCACAGAATTACCGCCATGAAACAAAGAAATATCGTTTAAACCCATCTCCTCAAAGATTAATAGCCCTCAGACTTACGAACACCTGAAACTCATTTGTACATTATTCAGGAGCGACTGTGAATCTAACTCTGAAAATATTTCAGCGAATGAAACACGTTAGGGGATTTTTAGCAGCTTCGGGGTAAGAAATAGGGCGTCATTTATCTTGCCGTTCTGAAGTCGAACCCTATCAGGGTGGTCTGCCTCTCTTGGCAGGTTAATCGATTGTTCAATTACTAGTCCATTGGGAAAACAGGCAACTAATGTGAAATCCTTGTTTCTAAATTAAAGATTTAATCTTTTTTGCACTCAGTAAGAATTAGTGTTAAGTGGTTATGGGTTCACGTGATGTTCTGTAAGTGCCGAGCTCCATTTCTGGTGCTATTTCTCGACTCTTCGTTTTTTGTGTTTAATTTGCCGCCACTAATGATACTCTAGGACATCAGGCGTAAAGGCGATGCCAAAAATGACATTTTTAGAAACGATTATCACGTTCCAGTTGGAATACAGTAATTTGCCAGTTTCAACTCTGGTGAGAAAGGTTTATACTCATTCCACTCAAGAGATTTTAATAACATTTCAATGAGTTTAAATTTCAACCACAGATTCAGTAGCTATCGAATGGAAATTGCTGAAATTTGAAATCTGAGGTGGCTGGTTATACCGAATTTGGAAGATTTTTATATTCCATATCAAGAAATGTTATGAATTTTAAAATTTAAAGCGAATTTTAACAAAGAAAATGTCTCAACGATAATATTTTCCACAATGAACTAAAAACATTGTTTGATTCAATAAAGGAACTTCAGTTCAGTATTGGATATATTATAAATACATGGTAACACCTCACTCATAAATAAAATTTATTTCATTGTAATTCAATTTCTGAATAGTGACCGACCAAATATTACATTATTATTTCACAGGCCAACCAATGCCAGTAAACAGTTTAATTAACGATAGTCTCCAAAATATTCTCTTATTAATCCCGAAAGTAAACTGTGGTGTCCTGCATATCAATTAAATTCGACTTTGGCCACAGCAAATTGAATAAAATAATAAAGATTAATTTCCCCAAATTTATTGAATAAAGAATTCGCTAACACTGTGGCTTCATTTTGAACTCCATAAAAGTATCACATCTTATTCGTATAGATAGATATGGTTTAAGTAAACACTTGAAAATGGGACAAAAATAACAATAAAATATATTGGACATAATTAATTCCTGAACGAAATGAAAATATTCAATAAGGAAAATCTGTCTGCTCGCTCATTCAGAAGAATTTAAAGGATTTTGTACTCACTAATCTCAAGGAGTTCTTATAATACTCTGATAATTTTACTTTAGTTTTGAGTTATTTCATGGTCGTGATTGAAAAAATTTGGACCTAATTTCAACAGCAACTATAAACTTATCCATAATGAAACTAAAATTACCAGACTTATACTGTTTGAATCGCTTGAGATTAATAATTAAAAAAATCCTTTAACTTCTTCTGAATGAAAACCGATGTCGATAGATATTCCTTGCTAAATGTTTTTGCTTCCTTCAAAGATTTCAGATAATTGGCGCGAATAAGAATAAAATTTAAAGGGATTGAACTGTTATTTGTGTTCTCTCTTTAAGTATCTACCTAAGCCATACCTATTCATGATGTGATTTCACTTTTTCAGGGTTAATTCAAAATGTATGGAATACCTCAAGAAAACATACTGTTTGCGAAATAATTAATGTTAATTCGATAAATTTGATGGAATTCTTCATCAGTTGATTTATTATAAAAGAGATGAATTTCCATCAAGTCAGGACAAACTGAAAATATAAAGTCCCATCAAATATGTTACCACCGTTAGATAACCCTCATCGATCTTTTTCATTGCATTTCCATTCTTAGTTTCAGGAAACTGAGGTTTTGTCAAGGCACCTTGCAAACAACACCAAATAGAAAACTTTCTGAATGCAAAGGATCTTAATGTTTTTGTTTAATTTCCACTCCAATAAATGCAATGAAGCTGTTCCAAAAACCTTCTCGATTGAGAATATATTTTCAGATTTGAATAATCTTGTTGAAGATCATAGTAAGTTTGAAGAGATACATTTTGTGAAAAGGATTTATAAGGCGATACTATACTTAACACACGTATACCTATTTAAACTTATTTTTTATGAATGGCTTTCCTGACGTAAATTTAAGTCAATCAACTAATCGTAATATACAAATATTTTCCCTGGTCTACCTCACCTACCACTGCCTGTCATGAGACAATAATTCCAGAAAACTATCTTCATATGAGTTCGAGTCGAGATGTCGTCGAGTAAAGATGTCGAAGCGAGTGTTTCTCTTCAACTTACGATTCCCCAATGCGGTTACTGTAGAAATTCAATCGTGAAGAATAGTTGTAGATGTAATATCTGCAAGAAACTGTTCCACCCTAGTTGCAGTGTTAAAAAAAAAATGCTGTGAGGTCGATCTATCCAAGGGAGGTGATATATCTCCATCAATTGAAACAACAGTGAAATCAATTTCTGGTGATTCATCCCAAAAAGATCTTCTGCTGAAAATTATCTTCGAACTTGAATCAAAGAATAATATATTGATTGAAAATAACTCCCTACTTAAATTCAAAATATCTACAATGGAAGATATCATTCTAAAAAAGGATCGTGAAATAAACATACTAAAGAAAGAAAAACCGTCAACACATTTGATGAATCAAGTGAACGGAAATCCCACCGGTGGTACATGTGCAAATTCCCGCAGCAGTGTTTCGGTATCGTTGGGGTGCGGCGCAGCTGGGAATCATGAACGTTCATCAACATCCACCGATGTAAACCCGGTTGTGCGTTCTTCAACATACGCTCTTGCTACCTCTAACGCCAAATCTAATACACAGGGTGTATCTAAAGACGCTGGTGCGAACGTAATTCAAGATGTAGCGCTTTCGAATGAAATAGAGGGACCAAATAGTAACAATGGTGTTCCTTTCGGTCCGGAAAATACGGAATGGCGAGTTGTGAATCGCAAACCCATTCGAAAACAACGGAAAGCACTTGTTGTTGGTAGTTTTTCGGGTTCTACCTCTGTTGTGGGACTGGGTAAATTAAGAGCTTTACATGTGTCGAACCTGAAACCGGATACAAGTGAAGAGAATTTTATGTCATTTTTAAAACAAAATTTCTCTGATGTCGTCTGTGAAAAGTTGGAATCGCGTTATCCAAAGCATTATTCGTCATTTAAAGTTCTGATTCCAGACTCGGAATATGACAGGGCACTCGATGGCTCTAACTGGCCAAACGGTGTGAGTGTTCATCATTTTTTCGATCGGCGAAAAATCCAGCGACCTCGGGTGGACTGAGATCCTTCACAAGTGGTGCTTTCATTGCTCAGAAACGAATCATTCGTTTGATATTTAATCTTGGTTCTCGCACATCTTGTAGACCAGTTTTCATTAAAAATAATTTGCTATGTCTACCTTGTGTATATATAATGAAATGTCTGGTATACGCTAAGGAAAATCTATTGAATTGGACCAAATTAGGTGACAACCATGAATACAGTACAAGGAACACAGAAACTCTGCTTATACCTAAGCATAGAACAAAAAAATTTGAGTATTCCCCCATGTATCAGAGTATAAAACTATATAATTGCCTACCTAAAACTTTGAAGGCTCTCAAATTGAAATCCTTCAAAAAAAAACATAAAAGAGTTGTTAACTAATAAATGTTATTATTCCATTGTAGAATTTTGTGACGATTGTCCGTCACTTATCACTGTTTAATTGTTTATTATTATAGTTGACCTGTCCTATGCACTTTGTTGTCTTAAAGGATCAATAAAATATTCTATTCTATTCTATTCTATTCTATTCTATCGAACAATATATTTGAATAATACTGATCAAATGCAATTGAAACCAACTGCTCATAGCCATAGAAAAAACCAGGCTATCTTAGCATTCATTGAATCGCACTAGCAATTTTCTATCAGAATATCCACTGGATTCCGCATCACAATAAAATAATTCATCCCGATCGAAGGACCATTATCGTGGATAAAATCCTGGCAGCCCGCCAACCGACAGCCCCCATTAAAATATAAAATCATCATACATTTCTCCCCTCCCACGGCGATGATATATAATGTTATGAAAGGTTCTCTCAAAACACTGGGGATGTCATAAAACTCATCTCTCCTCATCCTGGTGGGAATGTCTCAGGATTTCACGCCGCCTGGACCTGAAATGGTAATTCGCAGATGGCAGAGACGCGGCAAATATTCATGCAATGCATCCCGCGACGTAGGTCGCGCTTTCTGAACTTTCACAATCTGTAATATCGGCGCTGGCACCTACGGGATATTTTGCACATCTTTTTCTCTTCTCGAATATAATGCCGCATCTTTTTTCAGGGTCAAAGGGATATCTTCGCAATTTATCTGAGTGTAAGTTCCTGGTGTACTCTGGATGGTTGTAGTTTGTGAGGGATGGGGCAAGTTTTGAGTTCACGAGAGGATAATTCTCTATAATGGTTTTTTGTGCGATATTTCAAATTTATGATACCGACATGTTTTCTATGGGTTTACGTTCACTTCCTGAAATTATATTTATTTATGTACCAAACTTATCACCAAAACTAATGATTTCTTTTAAATAATGATCAGTTTTATTTACTACTTATCTACTTATACTACTTATAGGAACTTTGAATATCAAAACAGATTTAATCTGTTATTCTCCTACAATTTTAATTTAAAAATTTTTTTTTTTAAAACTGTTAGAATTAAATTAATGTCTTATAAGCACTGCTTATGTTTAATAAACGTATAAAGTCAAAATTCATTATACAATATCAAATGGAACATCTAAACCCAACAAATATAAATTATTTATTGAAATTAAAAAATTAATAATATTGAATGTTTCGTTCCAAGCATGCGCACCTGAACTCTTCAGACAGGCGTGGTGCGCATGTCTGTCTGTGACAAAATGTTTTGTTTCTGATCTTACATTCATGAAAACTAACTCTTTTTCAAAAATACACAACATAATTTCAAGAACTTCTCAAAAACAAATTTATTTCAAATATCTATTAATATATTCAAATATTTAAATAAGTTTCTTCAACAACTCTCAAAAACATGTAGCACATCCTCAAAATTACAATTACAATTAGAATTCAGATAAGGTCAGTTCAACTCCACATTTAAAATATAAAATCAAATAACGATAAATAAACTTAACCACACGACCTCTGGAATCTCTGTTTTATGAACATTCAAACAAGATACATTTAATATCCAAGGTACTCTATGTTCTATGTTAACCACAAAAAGCACACAAAGTTTGTAAGGCACTGTATGGTCTTGTTTAAACCACTAGACACTGTATAATGAATTTTTTCATTTAAAAACCTAATATAATTATATATGAAATAAAATAATAAGAAGCGGTTTTTTATTTGAAAGATTTTTACAAACTTTGAATATCAAAACAAATTTAATCTGTCAGTCTCCTACAATTTTAATTTGAAAAAAATTTTTTTTTAATTTTGAAGTTAAATTAATGCCTTATAAGGAGACTAATAGATTAAATCTGTTTTGATATTCAAAGTTTGTGAAAATTTATCTGTCAAATAAAAACAGGTACTTATTATTTTGTATATAATATATAATTATATTAGGTTTTCAAATAAAGAAATTCATTATACAGTGTCCAGTGGTATAACCAAGACCATAGGGTTACAAAGTTTGTCTGTTTTTTGTGGTTAGCCTAGAACATAGAGTACCTTGGATATTATACGTACCTAGTTTGAATGTTCATCAAACAGAAATTCCAGAGGTCGTATGGGTAACTTTATTTATTGTTATATGATTTTATCTTTTAAATGTGAAGCGGAACTGACCTTATCTGAATTATAATTGTTTTTTAGGATGTGTTACATGTTTTTGAGAGTTTTTGAAGTAACTTATTCAAATATATTAAATATTTCAAATAAATTACTTTTGGAGAAGTTTTTGAAATTATGTTGTGCATTTTTGAAAAAGATTCAGTTTTCATAAATAAAAGATCAGAAACAAAACATTTTGTTACAGACAGACATGCACACTACGCCTGTCTGAAGAGTTCAGGTCCGCAGGCTTGGACCGAAACATTCAAAATTATTCATTTTTTAACTTCCATTATTGATTTATATTTCTTGGGTTTACATATTCCTTTTGATATTTTATAATGAATTTTAATTTTACACTTCTAATAAATATAAGCAGTGCTTATAAGACATCAATTTGATTCTAAAAGTTTTTGAAAAAATTTTTTGGAATTAAAATTATAGAAGACTAACAGATTAAATCTGTTTTGATATTCAAAGTTTGTAATAATCCTTCTATCAGGTAAAAAACCGCTTCCTTTTATTTTATTTCATGGGGAGCGTTCAGGAAATGTGATTTCACATCTATTGATCAATGTGGCCAAAATGAACTAAGTAATTTTCGCAATATTCCCAAAAATTATTCTAACAGATACAAATTTTGGTTCTAAGTAGAAAAAATTTCTGTCTATTTGAGCCCCCAAGTAAATATATCAGTACAGTTTGATATTTTAAACAAAATGTGAGCTGAATCTGGCCTTGTAACAAACGTACAGATCTGACCAAACAGATTAATAACTGTTCGGGTAGTTACCAAAAAATTAGATTCGTAAACGAAAAATCAATGATAATAATAATGTATTCACCATCAGAATTTACATCGTTCTTCAATAATTTATATTTCATACAAAATTTCACTAATATACCCTGTGTCTCTTCTTGGGAAATCTACTGAATATTTTGATTCCTTAGTAGCTGGAGGTATTTTACTTGTTCTTTTTTTTATGTAATGGAGTGAGGACATCGGTTTTATATCTTGTGTTAAGACTCATTTAAATGAGTGGTAAGTTCCATTATTTTGCATATCGTTTTTACTTTGGTAAACGTATTTGAAACATTCTCTTATAGATACGAGTAATGATAGAATAGTGAGTATACCATGCTTTACAAAAATGGTCTACACGAATATCTACTTACCATTTCATACATAATACGCATTGCTTTCTTTTGTGGGGTGAAAACTTTCGCACTTCCGAAGCAGTTCCCCGCAGAAGTATACCAAATATAAGCAACCTTTAGAAATTTGTAAGATATATTGTTTTAACCATCTCAGCAGTACCACATCTCTTTAGCTTCTTCAGAAGATAGAAGATTTTGGATAGTTTTCCACAGGCATAGTCATCATGCGCCGCCTCATTCAATTTCCAAGAATAGTGCACTTACTTGTTTGTCTCTTACCCAAACGTCCACTTCACAGTTTTAACAGAATTGAGTTTGAGCAAATTCAGCATTAACCATCCCTTAACTTGTCGCAGTTATAGTTCATGATGTTGAGATCGTTAATCTAAATCAGAAAAAGCTTGGGACCCAATGTGGATCTCTGAGGTACCTCATCACATTCAACTTTCTCTGTGGAAGTAACACCATTACAGTAAACTGCTTGAGTTCTATTGTTAAAGCAAGATTCTATTAATTTGAGTACATTACCCCTAAAAGCATTTGCGTGCTGTTTCTTCAAGAACACTGCATGTAAAAATTAATCAAAAGCTTTGCTTAACACTCCGCTACTCGCGCACTCTATAGTAACAACAGTGCTCGCACTGTATCTATCAGATACTTGATTGATTTTTCTTTGACCCAATCAATTATTCTATTTTCACCGGGGACTTGAACACTATAAAAACAAATTGTGCAAAAATATTTATTTTTCTTTAGTTATAAAATTAAGGAAGTTTTAGTTTTCACTAATATACAAATAGTACATAGTACATTGTATAATAAGGATATGAGTGAGTCCTTGAAAATATAATACTTTACAACTTTTGTGTAATTTCTATGGACGAATACGTTCGCCATTTAGAAAAATTACTACAATTCTGTTTGTTTGTCGAGTTACATGAGGTTGGACGGGTGAAATATACTACTATAATTAATTTAGTAATTAGATGTGACATAACGATACAAATGCTCCTGTATAATTTCGTAAAGACAAAAGTATAATAATTTTCTGTATATTTTTTCTATCTGATTTCGACAAAGAGTATTCAAATTATATAAAGTTTTGTGCATTACATTTTTTCCCATCTACTTCTTGCAAATACGTAACGATGCAGATTAAACGCCGAAGAATGGAGCCTTTCAACTCATTTTCAAGAGATTTTCCGTTCCTAAATGACTGGGTTATACTCACTGATTGATGATCTGAGATTACAGGTAATTCTGTACGACCAATCCGACCAGGTCCGTCTCTGAACACTGTTACGTTTTAACGTAATGAGCTAGGGACTTAAAACTTTTAGGGTTGGTTTAAGGATCCGTTGTGTTCGTAAATGACCCAAATCGATCCAGCTGCTCCGAAATAATTCTAATTTGAATTTTTTTATATTTTTTTCAATATTTTACAAACTGCAGATTCGATTGATTTGAATGAGGTATTCAAAATTAAAATAATGGCGCGGATGCTTCATGCGAAGTTTAACGAGGATCATATGATTTGAAAATTAAAAAATATATATTATGTGAGCAGAGCAGCTTTTAGAGCTACCTGAATCATAGCAGTAGTCCTACCCTCGAAGAAAACATTTAACTTACTTTGGAATTAGAGACTTGAATTAAGCGGTTGTTTGGTATTTCAGTTTAGTTTTTTAATGGGCGAAATCGACCAAATAATTCTTGAGTTAAAGATGAAGTGAATAATCGTACAAGAGCTTTTCTCGAATCCTAATATTTAGTGCTACATTATAATATATCCTTTTTTTATTGGTAGTTTGTCATAATTATTTATATAAAAAGCTCCTGAAAACTGACCAAAATATTATTCATACCACGGAAAATACACTAAAAAATAGGTAGTTTGAAATACTTCGAACTTGTTAACTCTAGTGCAATAATAGAGCAAAATACGTTGCCGGTAAAAACTAATTCAACCTGAATGGTAACATTTCAAATTTGTACGAATAGAATAACACAAACAAGTAGAACCGACAAATAATAACAATAAGCGTTCAGAATCTACTGCTTTTTTCGGGATCATCTCAATTTATGTCAGTGTATGCGAGTGTAAATGGATGAATCTTGTTGGTGAGAGATGGTGTACGTTGTGAGTTAAGAGTCCATGTTGTGGATGGATTTTCGTGTGATGCTCTTGATTTATAATGTTGAAATATGATAAAAAGGCTCCTTACGGAGTGAAATTTGTAGTAGTGCCACTCAACAGAAAGTATTTTGTCTTTCTCCCGCGTTATTCGACAATATTGATTTGAGCTCTTCGAGGTGTTATTTATAGCACGATGTTATGCAAAATATTTTGTCTATAATTGCCCATGATTAAATTATATTGAAATATTTGATTTTATTCGACTGAAACACTTATTTTTATCTGGTAATGTTCTATTGAGTATCTGTTCAGAACTTATTCAATAATCAATCATGTAATTTTTCAAGCACTAGTATTGTTGTCCCTACTTGGAAATTATAATACTTCATGACAAATACGTACTGCGTACTAATTTATTTTCTTTATGCTGGGTATAATCAGAAAAAGATTCGGAAATGAAATTCTCTAGAATTTTCATATTATATGTACATTCTGTCTAGAAAGTACCGGGAATTATCGATTTAAATCTGGCGGGGCAATGAGGCAGATAAAAATTTTTCCTAGGTTGGTACCACTGTCCTTAATTACTATGCCAAGCTTGAGCGGGATCTGTCAACTAGTGTGTTTGCAACAGCTGATTAAGTCAGTCGATGTCAGAGTGCGTGCCGATTTTTACTATGGGTGATTACGTTGAGCAAAGAATTTGTTTAAAGTTTTGTGTTGCAAATGAATTTTCGTGTGCCGATGCATTGAAAATGTTGTAAAAGGCCTTTGGTGATAATGCTCTATCGAAAACTCGTGCATATCAGTGGTACAGAGCCTTCAAGGATGGTCGTGAAGTGGTCGCCCATCGACGGCTTCGATCGATGATAACGTCGATAAAATTAAGGAAAGGGTGCTGGAAAACCGTCGTACCAGCTTGAGACAGATAGCACATGATCTTAAGATATCCCACGAGTCCGCACGTACGATTTTGATTGATATTTTGGGCATGAGAAAGGTGGCCGCACGACTCGTACCGAAAGACCTCATCGAAAGACGTCATCGCGAACAGGTTGCTTCAGACATGCTGGATCGCTGTAATTCCGATTCTACATTCATGGAACGCATTATAACTGGTGATGAGACCTGGGTCTACGAGTACGATATGCAAACAAGCCAGCAATCATCGGAATGGGTGGCAAAAAATGAGCCGAAACCGAAAAAACCACGCCAAAGCCGCTCGAAAATGAAGGTGATGCTCATTGTTTTCTTCGATATCCGTGGCGTGGTGCACTACGAATTCGTTCCAGAGGGTCAGACGGTAAGCAAGGAGTATTACCTAGGCGTTATGAAACGTTTGCGTGAGCGTATCCATAAGAAGCGGCCAAATTTGTGGGCGAACAACTCATGGATTTTACATGACGATAACGTGCCTTCTCACCGAGCTACGATTGTGACTGACTTTCTCGCCAAAAACTCAACAAACGTGCTTCAGCAACCACTGTATTCGCCGGATTTGGCTCCCTGCGACTTTTTCTTCTTCCCAAAACTAAAATTGCCCCTTCGTGGCACCCGTTTTGAGTCGATTGAAGTCATAAAACAAAATTCGGCGCGAGAGCTAAAGTCCATCCCGGAAAGCGCCTATAAAAAATGTTTCGATAATTGGAAGTGCCGTTGGCATAGATAGATGTATTGGAGCAAATGGAGCCTATTTTGAAGGCGACCCAATAAATTTTGACGATTAAATGTAAAAATGTTGTTTTAATTGAAAATTCCCGGTACTTTCTTGACAGAGTAGTATATCTGTTTCATAGAATGAATATAACTGTTTTATTTCATAAAGGTCTTTCAGTTTCCTGTGCTTTTCGTTAAATTTATTCGTCATTATTAATTTCAATTTTTTTCAATACTGAGTGTAATCATCTTCGGAGAGTATCCTCCATATTGTATCTTTATATAGATATGCAACTGTTTTGGGGGTCAAAAATGTATCCCCACAATTTATCTGAGCGCCAATTCAGGAAATACTCTATAATATTTGTACGAATGTAGTTGTGAAGGATGGCGCAAGTTGTTCATAAAGCTGAATTGGTTTTAGAAAGTTCATCTCCCTAGTTAAAATGACTAACGCTCAACAAAATAATATTCAAAATGACTTTTTCAATTTAATCCAGTTTTTCTTTGATATCCGAAGGGAATTTTTTTTCAATTCATATTCACCTAATTGAAAGCCCGTTGAGATATGATAGACATAACTTATAGCTTGTAAATCATTTTGTAGATCTTGAGCCCAATAAAGCTATAAAAATTGTTAGTTGGCACAATTTGCCTATGTAGGTTGACAAAAGTATATTTTTCCCACAATAACCCATCACACATACTTAAATATTCTCGCTAATACTATTTCTGCTGCCAAGAGAGAGTTTGAGTCGAGATTGCTTCAGTCCAAAGATCGCAAACGTTTTTTTAAGTACGTCAGATCATCGCTGAATTCTAAAGTCGATACGCCAAAGGTACTCTAACAATCAACCTTGCGGAAACCCTGAAGAGGCTGCTAATGTTTTGCTGCAGATTTTTCCGTCGAGGTTGGTTTACCTCCTCAAATGCACATCAATCGCGTCAACTCTGACTTAAGAAGTATAAATTTTCCTCCTGCCATTGTGGAAAAGCTTCTCTCAGCTCTCGACGCACGTTCTACCCCTGGCGGTGACGGTCTTCCATCGACAGTACTTAAGGAGTGTGCTCAGTCCCCAGCCTTTCCTCTATCTAGAATTTGCACAAGATCTTCCGAAACATCATCGCTACCTTCATCCTGGTGGAATGCTCTTGTAACTCCAATATGTAACAAACACACGGATCGAATTAAAATCATCCACAAATTCCTCATAAGATTAAATTAGACTCAATATTCACAAAATGTAGACATTTCTTATGAATTCCACAATTTTCAGCAGCATCCCTTGAATCGATTCTTCTGACGATTTAGCTGCTATCAGTAGGGTAGATAAGTGAAGTAAACTGGAAAAGTTGGAATGGAGAGAAAAACTATTATCGTCCCTGATTTTCTAACCGGGATGTTAAACCCAGTATCTACTCCATTGCTAATGGCCTGATAAGTGACCTATCGATTAGTGGATTTATCGTAGGAATTGAGTCTTGAACAGATATAAGGTTGACGATACCAATTGGTAGAAATTCTTATTGGATATTTGCTTCCACTTTCTCAAAATTATATAAAATAGTCATGAGTCGGCTATTTTCCTCAAATTTGCTGCAGGATAGTAGTGGTAAATTTATGGATACATGCATATTCATTCCTATCTTTCTTCTCCATTAAATTTTCGGAAGTTATTCACTGCTTTATTCGTGTTCCTAGAAACAAATACAAATACAATAGTTGAAAATTATTTCCAGTTAAAAGTTGAGGTTATATGTGAAACGGTTATGCGATGAACATACTTTACTTCACCTTCGCAGTTGGGAAATATATAAGTATTTAGGTACTTATTGAAAAGTTATCAATTACAAGGAATTATACAGTCCTTTTGTATCATTTTCTTCTATTGTCTGTCATGGGTTCTTCACTTTATCAGTGGTATGTTTTCGGCAGCATAACAGATTCATATTGATGTTATATTATTTTGATACTTCTAGAGCTTCGGTGAAAATTCCTTAGAAGCTCTTAAGCTTGTGTGATTTAGGACTTCAGTAATGTTCTGGTTAGGCTTTGTTACTGAGTCCTTGACGCCACCTTTTGGATACAGCTTTGTTAATCTCAGACCCAACGGTCTAATGGTGGCCGAAACTATCTAACTAGAAAATTTCTTCTCTACCTAGACAGGGCCTGAACCCAGTACCTTTCGGTTTTCAGACTAGGACACAACCCACTGACTAATCGAAACGCATATAGGAAGACTAGTCAGTTTTACTTCATTTGATTTTTCACTATCCATAGATTGTACTCAGTAACGTTCAATCACTTTTAGCGTCCTAACTGAGAGCTCAATTGAAAAAAAAACAATACTTTACTTCCAGAAATTGAGAATTTCATACTGTTTTGTGAATTAGGAGTTCACCGTTTCAATGGTTGCAGTTTTGAAAATCGGTTCAAGTTAATCGAAAAAACTTCGATACTTCATGTTACTCAACTTTTATACATTAAATTCTCATTCATTTTATTTTGTTAGTTAATACGGATAATTTCTTGCAGTATCCATTCTTAATTCTCATTATATTTACATTTCCAGTTTATTTGATGATTATGTGCATGTGCAGCTATAAACCGAGTTTTGTCTGGAACATAAAGATCTATTTTCTGAACCACTGTGAAGTATGACAATTTTTTTTTCTTGAAAAACTGTATTTTTCTTCAGAGATATTTGGATTACTTTATTGGGTACATAATTTTTACTCTCTCAATTTTGAATGTACATTTAATTTAGTTTAACATATTTGGTAAGGATGTACTTCATTTTTCTTCTGCAGTTAATTTTTATTGCTCTCTATAACTTTTCTACGTCTTATTTGGAGAGACATAGATATTGGCTAAAAGTTGATACATCTTTTTGAAATATATTGCCTAGAATTTTCATGAATCGTCCCTTCAATGAAATTTATTTTTAAATTTTCAATACATTTGTTTTCTCCATTTAATTCGAAATAATATGATTGAATTCAAGATAGCGTAATCCATGACTTCATTATAACTCGTTTTGATTTGAATAAAACATTATTTTCCTTTTTACAACACTTCATTGAATATGTACGAATTAATTATACTTTTGCTGTGCTACTACATTTGTAGATTGTAAATTCGAAATTAGTGGTAATGATTTTATATCAAGGGATGTTTGTTTTCTGGAAAATTTTCAGAGGTGCCCGATTCAAAAGTTCTGTCTTTTAATTTAGGAGGTTTATTGCAGAGTTATTTATTGTAGTAATTATATATCACTTTGGATTCAAAGTTGTCCTGGTTTCCACCTTTGTGTTCCAGTTATAGAATTTCAAGATTACTTTCATGGTCGATTTTATGGCTTCCTATGACTGATCGCAAAAAAAATATTTTGTGAAATTAATGTTATTTTTCTTGTGCTTGAATCAAGTCGGATGTTTCATGGACGTTTTTATGATTGATCTTGCCGTTTGATTTATATAACAATAGGGATGACACAATTTAAAATGATTTCAACAGAAACACTGTATATTATATTGTCATTTGTGTTCAGAATATTATGCTATTTAATCATGGAAAGATACACGCTTCAGAAAGATTTAAAAATTGTTATATTATTTTATCAAAATCAGTGCTAATTTGTGAAACTGTGAGAAATATAAGAAGAAAAATTCTTTACGCGATACAAGAGTACCAGTACGACAAAAGTGTGAGAGAAAATCTAAATTTATTGGTTCCACGTCGTTCTCAATAATGTGCGTGCATTCCTTTGTCGTACTAGTACTCTTATATCGTGTAAAAAAATTTCACTTACAAATTTGTCTGCAGTACGACGAATAGTTAGTCAATTAACTAAATAATAACGTCCATGAGTTCTTCTCACAGTTTTAACAAACGAGTACTGATTTTGATAAAATAATCGAACGATTTTTAAATGTTGTTGAACTCTGTTCTCTGTTCTCTGATCTCTGTTCAGCCGTGAAACTGGATGAGAAAACATTTATTACCATCATAAACTATGACTGCTCCTAGAAAACTAAGGTAAACTTCATACAATCACGTATTTATACAAATGATAGATGCAACGGATATCGGCTTGCATTACTTGTTAATTTATTTCAATTTTAAATACTGTTCAGTATTAAAATGTATCAAACTCATGAGTAATTAAAGCTTTGATGATATTGTAGTGGTCTTTAGATAACTCGTATTTCAAATAAATTAGGCTTTTTTGTATATATTCAGAACATTAGTCAAGGTTATTCGGATTCCATATTTAATTCCAGGGCTCTTGACGTTTTCAATGAAATATATGTTCATCAGAGTACAGAGTATACAGTTTTGTATATTTGCATTTATCGTTTTCGAACAAAAAAATTACTAACTTGTTTCTTTATAGCACCATTCTAAAAAGGTGATTCTCAACGAGATGGTTCACCTCGATAAATTTCACCCCTATTAAAAAAATCACCTTTTAAATTGCGCTGTATGGATTATAATTAATAAAAATTATGAAAGATCGAAGAAGATGTTTCCTTGACGAACAAAATATTGAATTCATCCTTGACGATTTTTGTGCAAACATTTTGTTCCGAAGATACAGAAGGGAAATATTTTGAATAATGCAACATTATCATATTTAAACGACGTGTCAAATCTTTCAATATACAAAAACTTTAAAAAATCACTACCTCCGGAAAAGATCTAGGATCTTCCTTCATCGACTATCGAATTCTTTCAAACACACCGAGATCATTTCAATTAAGTTACAAGCACTATATAATCGATATCTAACTATTTTCTTCTGAGCTAATGTAAAAAGTCTATCACTATGGATAGCTCTATAGAAAAAATTCCAGTTGGTCAAATCCCACAATCCAATCTATTTTTTTATGTTACAGTTAAAAGCTGAGGGGCAACCATAATACAATGCACTCGTTGGTCCACCATAGTTCCTGAATAACATCGCATTTCCTAAAATAACTGTATATTATCGTCAAAAATTTATGATAAAACTGGCCACTAAGCCTTTCTGGTATACATTTCAGTTCAATCAACAAGTTACCCATAGTTTCAGCCAATATGTTCAACGACAACGGGTCGATATTGAAAATTATATCAAAATATGACTTGGTGGTAATAAGAGAGGGTAACAAACCGAGTTTGAAATTTTTTTTTTGGGAGGACGTGCTATATATTTTCCAAAAAAGAAATGAAAAAGACTTTTTCAAATCTATGTGGAGCAGTCTTTGGGAATGGCATACGTTTTTCAATATTCAATCGAAACAGCCGTCTCGGCTGATGTTTTTGTTGATTAAACGCAGTCCATGTTTTGAATTCTCTTTTGATTTCGTGTCGGTTGACTGCCGCACATACGTGTTGATGATTCTATCTGTCTGTAAAATGAAACACTGTTTCTAAGACATTTAATTTTATTTTATTTCAAAAGAATTTGAAATATTTATTTATGAAACCCATAAACATAATATTTAATTCATAGTTATTGAGGAAGCAGTAAATTTTCAAATCATTAATTCGATCTGTAGGAAATCAACCTGTGGGATTTCAAGGAATAGTCATTCATAGAATACCAGTAACCTTCAAAGAATTCGTTATTTGAGAGTTCATCACTTCGAAGAGGATTTATTTCAATATCTTAAATATCATGAAAATTAAATCTATCACACCTTTACAAGTTTTTGTTTTGAAAAATTTTCCATAATTTACAATGAACTTTAAGCGTAAAATATCGTTTTTGATTTTATTTGATGAAGTGTGGTTCAAAATTATTAAATGGAATATTTTTGTCATCACAGAAACTGTAAAATATCGAGAATACATCATTCAAATTTCACATTATTGTTGTCATTAATTTTGAGTTCACTCGCTTCTTCAAACATCTCAAATTTTCCATTTCTCGATTCAGATCTGAAGTCGACTGAACAATTTTCAATTAAAAGGACTAACCAGCAAACTTTTCCAGAGGTTGAATAATTATTTTCTCGATTATTGAAAATAAACCTAAAGCGAACGAAGTCGCTTATTCAATGGAAATGCTAGAAGAAAGACTGAAATTTAGCGTTCCCTTGTTTCTTCGACCTCTTCCGACAATTTATATACAACCAACAATTTCTAACAGGAAGCACTTAGCTACCACGGTGAAACTAATAAAATTTAGGTGTCCAGGAAAAAGCGGATAATATAGTACAGAAATCGCATCGCTTTCTAGATATACACCTCTGCTACTGCTCTGAAAAATAAACAAGGTGGGATATACTAGAAAACAGAAGGCTTCCACCATAGGAATCGAACAGATAATGTTCTGAGTGTGTTTCATGGAGAAGATGTCCGAATATCCTAATCACCCGTGATTTTTCCATCATTTTCTCAATAAGATATGATGGCTATGTTAGGAACGCTAGGTTAAAATAATTTTTTTTTGATATTTGGGAGAAATTAAATTTAGATCAAAAACACTACCGACAAGTTCAATAAAATATTGGAATGAACATTGTGACGTTCCCTTTGTCCAATGTGATTATACCCTCACTCCTACTTTGTTTTCAAGGATGTGCTCCGGCGCTAGTTGCAAATTTGATAGAAGTTTGCAACCCTTAATTCCGGTCGTTCACTTCATTTTGGGCAGTCTTTAAACAGATGGAAAAAGATTCTGTTGAATATGAGATGGTAACCACTAGCTGCAGTGAACCTCTTTTACTAAACAGCAAAATCAGTGAATGTATATGTATAAGAAAAAAATGAAATTCGGATACGATTTAAATAAAAGAATATATTACAGTTTCACAGTTAATTATGCAAGGATCATTTTTCCACAGGGTAATTAAAAAAATTAAAATGTTGATAAGTTTGGATTTGTTTGAATCTACTTATCAAGAGTTCTTCAACTCAATAGACTCATAGATTGGTATCTGAGACTGATTGATACTGATGCCAATTGTTAATAATCATTTGCTGAGATAATTGAGAGTAAAATTGCACTTTGACATCAGGTTACTTGCAATGAACGAAATGAACGTGCAATACAAGAAGCTACACTACTCAAAAATTGAAGTGGATAATTTGCGTGCATATTTTAATATATGAAGTAAAATAAAAAATCGATTTTGTATATTGATTATTGTTAAGATATGTGTCTATATACGGTTAACCTGCCTGAAACGTCAACAGTAAGAAAGCCTGCTTTGGAACGGCAACATAGTCAAAAAATAAACAAAATATAGATTCTGACCTGGTGGAGTCTGCAGGCTTGAAAAAAGGTTCCTTCTGTTAGGGAAACCTTGAAATAGAGGTATAATATCAGTGGGGTCTCCTATACCTCTTTGTAGTTCTCTTACCCTATTCGCCGCTGTGTCCATAAGATTATCAATGAAACCTTGAGGAATATTCTGCCAAATATCCGTCAACGCATTGGCGAACTATTTTAATGTCTGCGGTGGGACAGATAAGCGGTGTAATTGCTGTGACATTGCAGACCAGACATGTCTAATGGAATTTTTGGATGGAGCTGGCGACTTCATGCGTTTAATGCGATGCATTTCTTTGCGGTCTTTGATAATTCTTGCCCGGAGTGGACGAATATTATCGTCGATTAACGTGAAATTGTCGCCAATGTCTGCCGCAAGGAGAACAATAATGGGTTCTACAATAAAATCACGATATCTAACTGCTGTCATGATAGCGTTAATGAGGATAATAAGATCTGTGCTCCTATTAAAACGAATGCCTTCCTAAACGCACACTGAACCACCACCGAAAAGAGTTGGTGGGGTCATAAAATGTTCATTATACCGTTAACCTCGTTCGCGCCACACCAACACTCGACCATCAGACTGATACAGACGAAATCTGGTCTCATCCGTGAACAGGCAGGATTTCCATCTGTGCAGGGACGGTTAGCAACTTCTTCTTGAGTTAAACCTTCGTTTGACCAACATACTACTTATTCAACTTGGATGGTTTCCATCCGAATTTTAAACTCTTGACAATTAATCCACAACTGATACTACATAGCACACTACCGTACATATGGACTACAAAAAAGAAGATCATACACCTACAAAAATGAATTTTTCGTAATTTTTTGAGTACCCATTTCAATGTCATGCGGACTATATTTTTTGTGAGTGTAATACGCAACATACGTAACAAGGCATGTACAGCATTCCTGCAAATTCTCTTCAAGTGTGAAAAGTCAGTTTTTTCTCGAATATGAATAACGAATCAAGCAGAAGAGTTTTCAAAAACGAAACATAAACGATTAATATATTGGAATTGTTCCAAGTGGCCTTTCTCATGCACTGTGGGATGATAATAACATTCAGCTTGATCCTAACCAACTCTGGGATATTTGTCATGGGCGCTACTTAGAATTCTTCGAGCGTTGTTTTCCGAAGGTTTCTTGTAAATAGATCTTCCTCATGAGAGGAAAATTTTGGGAAGAAATCGAAAATTAAACAACTGAAGGATATACTTCACATTTTGAAAGCCTGAACATAAAATCACGTAAAGAGCCATGCGAACAAAAATGATCTTTTGTCCAATAAAAAAAAAGGAATACTTCGACAATATCATTATGAATCCTGAAAATAAATCGAAGGCTTTCTGGAAAATAATTAAATCCCTTACAAGAAATAGTAATTCTGATAAAGTCCCTCATTCTCATTCTGATGAATTCAATATATTTTTTCTGAGATTTCGTCGAAAATTTCTGAAATCATTACCAGGTCTCCTGTAGTAGATTAGGGGAAAAGTCTCGAGAAATCATTCTATATGTTTGATATTTCACAGAATAAAATTTTGTCTGTTGTGAGGTCACCGAGGAAAAAACTATCTTGTGAGCATGATGAAGTAACGAACTAAGAGTTGTGAAATCATCAATTGACTATATACTCGAACCTTTCACTTTTATTATAAATCCTTCCTTCACGAAGGCTTTATTTCCAGACAATTTTGAAATAGCTATAATAAAACCCCTTTTGAAAAAGAGTTATGTCAAGTCAATGATTTCAACTACAGACCTATGAGCATCTCAGTTCTTTTTCCAAAATTTTTAAGAAAATTCTATGCAGAAGTTTGTCAAATTTTTTCCGTAAGTTCTGTATACTTTCATCCAATCAGCATGGTTTTATAAAGGACAAGAGTATTGAAACTGCAATCATTGACATAATAAATAGGATAACTATCGCTCTGGAACAAGGAGAGATTTCATTGGGTATGTATTTGGAACTCTCCTAGGCCTTTGACTGCGTTGTTCACTGAAATCTTCTGGAGGTTCTGGATCAATGTGGAATAAGGCACATTCAGCTGAAATTTCTGAAAAGCTACTTGTCATCGAGGAAACAGAGAGTTGTCCTAGAGATTGATGGTGAAGTTTTTTCGTTGGATGATACGGAAATAATCATGAGCGTTTCCCAGGGCAGTATTGCAGGCCGCCTTCTATTCATTGTGTTTATTAATCACTTGACTACTCTATGTAGACGCAAGAATATTTCATTGAGATTGTTTGCTGATGAAATAAATTACTTGATCCTGTTCCCTTGCATTTCATGAACCATCGATGAGTCGAATGCGATAATGAATATGATAGCAGTAAAGTGCTTGTGTAATCACAATCTTGTTATTAATGTTGAAAACTCTCAGTGTGTATTCTTCATAATTTATTATTATTATAATCCTGATACTCTTAGATCTTCTGTGAAGATCCCTCAGAAGCCTTTTCAGCTTGTGCGAGTTAGGAGTTCAGTTGTGTTCTGGGTAGGCTTTGTCACTGCTATCTTGCGCCACTTTTGTTCACAGCACTGTTAATTTTTGACCCAACAGTGAAATGGTGGCCGACACCCGTCCAACTAGAAAATGTTTTCCACCTGAATAGGACTCGAACCCGGAACTTTCGGTCACGAGCGCAATACTCTACCACTGAGCTGTCCGCGCTCATAATAAGAGGTATAAATTGCAGTATCATACTACTCTGTCAAGAAAGTACCGGGAATTTTCAATTAAAACAACATTTTTACATTTAATCGTCAAAATTTATTGGGTCGCCTTCAAAATAGGCTCCATTTGCTCCAATACATTTATGCCAACGGCACTTCCAATTATCGAAACATTTTTTATAGGCGCATTCCGGGATGGACTTTAGCTCTCGCGCCGAATTTGGTTTTATGGCTTCAATCGACTCAAAACGGAAGCCACGAAAGGGGCAATTTTAGTTTTGAGAAGAGGAAAAAGTCGCAGGGAGCTAAATCCGGCGAATACGGTGGTTGCTGAAGCACGTTTGTTGAGTTTTTGGCGAGAAAGTCAGTCACAATCGTAGCTCGGTAAGAAGGCGCGTTATCGTCATGCAAAATCCATGAGTAGTTCGCCCACAAATTTGGCCGCTTCTTACGGATACGCTCACGCAAACGTTTCATAACGCCTAGGTAATACTCCTTATTTACCGTCTGACCCTCTGGAACGAATTCGTAGTGCACCACGCCACGGATATCGAAGAAAACAATGAGCATCACCTTCATTTTCGAGCGGCTTTGGCGTGGTTTTTTCGGTTTCGGCTCATTTTTTGCCACCCATTCCGATGATTGCTGGCTTGTTTGCATATCGTACTCGTAGACCCAGGTCTCATCACCAGTTATAATGCGTTCCATGAATGTAGAATCGGAATTACAGCGATCCAGCATGTCTGAAGCAACCTGTTCGCGATGACGTTTTTGAAGAAAATTCAGGTCTTTCGGTACGAGTCGTGCGGCCACCTTTCTCATGCCCAAAATATCAATCAAAATCGTACGTGCGGACTCGTGGGATATCTTAAGATCATGTGCTATCTCTCTCAAGCTGGTACGACGGTTTTCCAGCACCCTTTCTTTAATTTTATCGACGTTATCTTCGATCGAAGCCGTCGATGGGCGACCACTTCACGACCATCCTTGAAGGCTCTGTACCACTGATATGCACGAGTGTTCGATAGAGCATTATCGCCAAAGGCCTTTTGCAACATTTTCAATGCATCGGCACACGAAAATCCATTTGCAACACAAAACTTTAAACAAATTCTTTGCTCAACGTAATCACCCATAGTAAAAATCGGCACGCACTCTGACATCGACTGACTTAATCAGCTGTTGCAAATACACTAGTTGACAGATCCCGCTCAAGCTTGGTATCGTAATTAAGGACAATGGTACCAACCTAGGAAAAAAAAATTTACGTGCTTCATTGCCCCGCCAGTTTTAAATCGATAATTCCCGGTACTTTCTTGACAGAATGTAAATCAACATATGTTCTCAATCGTAATTTTCAGGTTGAGGATAACTTAAAGTTTTTACGATTAGTTCTTGACAAACACCTGCAATGGGGTCCCCATATTGAACAGTTGAAGAGCAGATTCCACTCTGTTTGCTTCACTCTGTTCATGTTAAGAAATCAGATTGACTTTGACTTGCTGAAGTTATTTGAAGTTGTGAATTGTATTGTGCCAATTTTCATTCCTTATTTCCTATATAATCATCTTTTGATGTAGTTCTTCCCATATACAGGTATGGAAAATACATTCGGAAACATAGGAAATTCAGTGTTTATCTCAGGACGCTCAGTTGAGCAGTGGAAGAATCAGAAACTCAGCGCGATGCGATGACAAACAAACGACTGTTCTCTCTCAATGATAGTGGGGAGTGAAAGCAGACTGCACAGCCTTTCGATCGAAGCATCAACACTGCGCACTGCCGTTGAGAGAAAACAATCATTTATTCATCATCGGATCGCGCTGATGTTTTGATTATTCTACTGCTCCATTGCATTTTTAATCAACTCTGAATTGCCTATGTTTACGACTGTCTTTTCCATACCTGTAGATGTAATGTTTTTCAATATTGAATTGTATCAGTCCTTACTTGGTGAAAATCCAAATTAAATAATTTGTGAAAATCAGAATAACCTTATTTCAAATTATTTAATGTTTTTCACTCAGAAAAGAGCAATGCGAACCATATTATGTTTAGAGTACACAGAAACTTGTGGAGGTGTTTTCAGAAAGAACAATATTTTGACAATCTACGGTGTGTATATATTTTCCTTCTTCAGAGAAAATGAACATTACTTCGCATATTTTAAAAATTCAAATAATACCATACGAATTTATTTATATAATGTACCGTTACAAAGAACAGTCTCCAGGCGTAAATCTATTGACTGTATGGCTATATGTTCTTTCAATGCCTGACCAAGTAAAATAAGAATTAAAACATGTAACAATAAATTTAAGAAAGCTTTGTATAGTTTTATTTTGGATTGTCAACCTTATAATTGAGGTGAATTTAAGGAATTTTGTAAGAGTTGAAATATGTTCTTATTCTTATTCTCTATTTTTTATATCTGAGTGATTGATTGACTTGTTTAATTTTTTATGTCATGGTGTAATTATTTGAGACCAATAAACATTAATTATCCATTTAAATTTCTGAGCAGTGTCTATGAATGTCAATGAGGTGAAGAAAAAATTGAAATAAATGGATAGTGAGTATACTTAATACAAATTGTGGAAATTGCTATGTTGTATTACCAATAAAAATATATATAACACATTTTCTTGTGACTCGAGTTTCGGGAAATGAACTATCCCATCATCAGACAACTGAAGACCTAACAATTGTACAGAGTTATTTAACAAAAGTGATAAATACTTTGAAGATTTCAATTGATTCTAGATAACACCTAATAGTGGTACAGAAGTTTACAAGCGGAACGTGATAAGAAACCGGGTTAAAAAAGAGGGGCCTTCTTACAGATATCGGAATGTCGGCAATCGACAAAGAAGGTTGATAAACAGATGGTACCCATTTTAATATCTCAAATAATTTTTGGGGTTGCATAGCGCCGTACAGTCATTCATTATTTTTACGTTATTTCGTTGTACATCTCAAATATTTGGATTAACATAGCTTCATACAGTCATTCATTATTTTTTAAAATGATTTTTATTGTGTACGAATTTGAAAATTTCAATAATCAAGTTTCTTTTCATTTGAATCTACATGTAAAATTTTCTTAAGATTTTCTTTTGTCGAAAGGAATAACTGTTTTCTGAAGAATGAGTGGCAAAAATTGAATTTTTGTTTACTTTTCATTAAATTCATTTTATGTTCGTTGAAAAAGTTTTCAAACAGATGTTACTTTTTGAATATCTCGAATATTTTCGATTTATATAGCTCTGTACAGTCATTCATTATTTTTATTGTGAACTAATTTGAAAATTTCAACAGATTCTAGATAATCGAGTTTCTTCCCTCTTGATTCTACATGTAAAATTTTAAGATTATCTATTGTGGCAAAGGAATGACCGTTCAGATGTCAATATTGCCTTCAAAACGCAAAACAAATTATCATCGGTATTATTTAACGCAAAGGACCCTACTCCAAACATACACAAATCAGGAGTTTAAGAGTTATCTTGTTCTACGTGAAGTAATAAATATAAAGGACAAACAGGAAGTTCCTTCAAGATTAGGTTCAACGAACATAAAATGAGTTTCATAAAAAATAAACAAAATTCTACATTTGCCACTCATTGTCTAGAAAACGGTCATTCCTTTCCCACAAAAGATAATCTTAAAATTTAACATGTAGAATCAAAAGGGAAGAAACTCGATTATCTAGAATCTGTTGAAATTTTCAAATTAGTTCACAATAACAATAATGTAAAAATAATGAATGACTGTACGGAGCTATATAAATCGAAAATATTTGAGATATTCAAAAAGTAACATCTGTTTAAAACCTTTTTCAACGAACATAAAATGAATTTAATGAAAAGTAACCAAAATTCAACTCGTGCCACTCATTCTTTAGAAAACAGTAATTCCTTTCGACAAAAGAAAATCTTAAGAAAATTTTACATGTAGATTCAAATGAAAAGAAACTTGATTATTCAAATTTTCAAATTCGTTCACAATAAAAATAATTTAAAAAATAATGAATGACTGTATGGAGCTATGTAAATCCAAATATTTGAGATGTACAACGAAATGACGTAAAAATAATGAATGACTGTACGGAGCTATGTAACCCCAAAAATTATTTGAGATATTTAAATGGGTACCATGTGTTTAACAACTTTCTTTGTCGATTGCCGACATTCCGATTTCTGTGAGAAGGCCCCTCTTTTTTACCCCGGTTTATTATCACGTTCCGCTTGTAAACCTCTGTACCACTATTAGGTGTTATCTAGAATCTATTGGAATAATCAAAATATTTATCACTTTTGTTTAAATACCTCTGTACCACTGTTAGGTCTTCAGTTGTCTGATGATGGGATAGTTTATTTCTCGAAACTCGAGTCACAAGAAAATGTGTAATATATGTTTTTATTGGTAGTAAAACATAGTAATTTCTACAATTTGTTTTAATTATGATCAACTACCAAATAGCAACGGCTGAAACAATTAAGTATCTGAAATAGTGAGTAAACATTAAGCACATATATGTGTAAAATGAATGATGATGGGTTTGAATTCATCTACAATACCGTGCGAGGATCATGCGCTCTAGCGAAACAAGCCAGCAGTGTAAGGTAGCTCTGAAGTTTTAATCTTGGGAACAATTGCTAAAAACACAAAATGAATATAGAATAAACGGAAAGTCGAATAGTACTCAAATACGCTCCTATACAGGACAACCTGACAACCGTAAAATCATACAACTACAATCCTGTCATAAGACTATGGTCCACCTGACATGGGTAACAAACAATAGCAAAACTAAATGGTTATGCCATCTATCGATGTTTTGCTGCGGTTAGATTTAGGTTCGATGTGGAAATCGGTGATTCAGTATTTCAGGAATGGCATAATCTGTCATTTCATCACGCGGTTTCTAAGTGAAACAAGTGTAAACGTGTTGGTGATCGACGAACTTTTATTTGGAAAAAGTTCAAAAATTTTCCAGAGGAATTCGGTAATTATTGCTATCAAAAGGTAAGTTTTCAGTTATTACTATGCAACATAAGTTTTTGCAATGTATTATTCTTTTCAGGAATTCTGAAGTAAATATTAATTTTTCGTACTTTGGTTTCAACAAAAGTATAAGATTAAATTTCGACCATATTTAAGAACTTTTTTTTACTTTCAGGTCTGGTCTTTTTTTTTGGCACCGAATGTTACGAAAAAAATCAGGAGCAAGATCTTATAAATACTATTCCGATAGGCAGTTTCAACTATGTCTATCGGAAATTGATACGAGCGTCAAAAATGTACAAGATTCCTAGAAGTTAGATTATTTTAAAACTAAAAGCGATCAGAATCAATAAAGTTCGAGCTCCTGGACGGCAATGTGTATTTACGAGTACTACGGATCAAGAAGTACGTCATGCTACGTCGTTGCCGCTACGAGTTTCTGATAACGATAATTGATCTGAGGTGCATTGTCAAAATATACTTGGATACAAAGGGAGCAAAATTTCCCCAATTCAGTAAAAAAAATTTTTGCACGCATTTGGGCAGAGTCGTTCCTAAATAGGCACAAAAAAGAAATTTCCCAAAGGCTATGCACCAACGTTGAACGCGTTAGAAAAGAAGTGAATGAAGATACTGAAGAATATTTCAATCGCTTGAGAGTAGAAATTGATGATGCTGGTTTATAACTATGATGAAACAAACTTGATGGACGATCCAGGAAAAAAGAAAGTTCTGACAAAACGCGGAACTGAGTACCCTGAAGCCAGGCCAGACCATCCAATTCTCAATACAAAAAGTCGAAACCCAGGCTGAAAAAGAAGAAAACTAAATCTGACAGCGAAAAAGGAAGAACATCAGCTGCAAATGGAGACCATTGATGATTCCGATGGGCCTTTAGATTCAGATGAGGAATCGAGCGATGAAATCCAGGAATTAATAAAAAACAAAATACAATTTCCACAAAGTTTTTATAGTAAAATGACAATTGTTTCGCCACATTGCGGCTAAATCATATTCTACATTTTAATTGATCAGTTCAGTAAGTAATACATTGACTGATTTTCACATACAGTTCCAGAGTTTCAGTATCACCGCCTAGCTAGAAAATGTAAATGGAACCCACCTTCCTTAAACAGGACGTCAAGGTAATATGATGAAATCGGGGTGTGAGAGATTTATAATTTAAAGAGATGATTTATTGAAATATAACAAACTTTATAATCATTCAAATGGGGATGGGGAATGATTATGTGCTTTCAAGAATAAGTTCACTATCGCAGGTATGGCTATAATATAAAATGATGCCTATTTATTAACTTCAAATCACATGATCTATTTAAAATGCCCATTGAGCTTATAATCAAAAATGAATGATCCCAGATATCCTTTCACATAAATTTGCACAATTATTAAGAAATAAATAAATTATCCAATATGTTATATATACCGATATATAGTTTGGAACCCCATCAGCGAGGAGCAAAGATCCGAACACCCCGTTTGTAAGTAGACCATCAGTTTGTTGTATTTATATAATTATTATCATTAATTCGAGGCTTGATACTTGATATTGAATACAATATTTTTCATTTTGAACCAGTATATTTTTTAGAGTGATAGAATTTTAAATTGAAATTTGAAAGATAATTTCATGACATTTATGTTTTAAAAATAATTTTCGACTAGCTCTGAGGAACCGCATTCGACCAGACCAATTTTTGGACCACTTTTTCGAATAATTCAGGCCTTATTTCATCAATAACACTAGTTATATTTTCTTTCAATAAATCAATCGTTGAGGTAGCAGCATGAGGTGCAGCACCCTCTTGGTGGAACCAAAACACATCTGCATCGATACCATTCAAATTTTGAAACAAATAATCATTGATCATCGATCAGCAACGAGAACTATTCACTGTAACATTAGCTCCAGCATCGTTTTTAAAGAAATATGGACCGATGATGCCTCCAGAGAGAAAAGCACCCCATACAGTGCATTTTTCAGGATGCAATGAAACCTGCAGAACTTATTGAGGATTGTTTTCACTCCATATACGGCAATTTTGCTTGTTTACATAGCCATTCAACCTGAAATGAGCTTCATCACTAAACACAATTTTACGATAAAAAAGTAGATAAACTTCAAGCTGTTCTAGGACCCAATCAGCAAACAAACGACGCTTCTTATGGTCAAGTGGCTTTAGTTGTTGAACCAGTTGGATCTTGTATGGGTGTAGACCAAGATCTTCAAGCAAAATTTTCCAATTCAACTTGTTGTGAACGTCAACGAATAGACAAACCTGGATCATCATTAACACTATGACTTACAGCAGCGATATTTTCTTCTGTACGTACAGTTAATTACCTTGTTGTTGTTGTTGCATCGAGCAGAGAAAATTTTGTCCGAAATCTATTGATAGTTCGACGAATAAGCTGTCCTGATGGACGATCATGTAAACCATAAATTTCACGAAGTGCTCTATAAGGTTGGCGAATAGAACACTGATTTTCAAAATAAATTTCAACAATTCGTAAATGTTGTTGCGGCGTGAGTCTTTCCATGATAATTTGTCGATGCTTACTGAACAGAAATGTCAAAACAACATAGCTTCCACCTTCTGTCAAATCACAGTTATCCACATCGAAATTTCTATCCCTTTAAAAAAACACCCGATACTTGAAATTCTAAATTCTCTTTTGTTCAATGCACGTCAGCAACCGAATATCAGTTTGGAATTTCTGAAATTATCAGATAGCTGTTAAACATATGTACTGGTTTTAAGAATATACTGACCTTCAATTTAAGGAGATGGACTCCTGGTTAATCCGAAAATATCAACTTTATTGGCCCAATATAATTCGAAAACTAAAATCTAAGGCACCAATAGCTTTTCCAGGCTTATATCATCTTCCGAATAATCTGAAATTAAGGGATACTATATTCTGCGAAAGAATTTCAGGCAATTCAACTTCAATTCGTTCAGTTCCACTGAGTCATCAATAAATCAAACAGATTCAACTAGAAATGTTCAAAAATGAATGTCGATGCCGTCGGTAAAGAAAACATAAATACGTCGTAATTCTACGAAATCAACTATCCTTGCGTTAAAAGTAAATAAATACCGCACCATGGATATCTGCAATCAATACTCAACAAATAGTACCACAGATGGATCTGAACGTCAACATTTCAAAATGCGAGGATTTCAACCATGAAATTAAAGTGTGACACGATTACAACTAATTCACATGAATTTGTATTATACATGCATAGTATACGATTGCTTGCTACTGACGTTGTAAACAGTAAATATCCCTTTGATCAGCCTCAAGTAGCCTTCGCAGTAATCATAGTGTTGAAATTGTAATATATTCGTACAGAGAACGTTTTTTTTTCTGAAATATCCGTCTTCATTAGTCTTTCTTATAACCCAACGATTTTCTTATAACTCGTCGATTTGATTTGAACACCACTTGCATTCTGATGCCACACCTACACGGAGTGCTTGTGTTGTGCCGGGCACCAAAACACAATGAGCTCAGTTTTCGTACAATGATTGCTATGCTAAGTCTACACATATGAGTATAATTCAAACAATAATTATACGATAATAATTTTAAACTAATTACGTTTCAGATTATCAAATCTTATCTACTTATTGAAAGAGATGAAACGGACAGAGAATCCATAACCATTAGAAACTCTTCTAAATAATTCCCCTGATGGTAGGTTTCAAGCAGAAGTTTTGATCCGTTGACTTACGGCCAGTTTCATAAACGAAATTAAAACCTCTTTTTTACAATAAAGTTTCCTGTTATGATAAAACGTGTTTCATAAGCATATTTTAAGGTTAAAGCGTCCTTTATCTTAAAGTGAGAAAATCGACCCTTTGCGCCAAATGTTGAATTCAAATTTAAGCTCTGGTTCTTCATCAGATGAAGAAATAATTGTGAGAAGACCAAAAATTTACAGGAGGGAACAACATTTTTCCGCGTTAGACGATCTAGATTTCTTCGAGCGTTTTCGCCTGACAAAACCAAATGTTTTATCTTCACTTCAAAAAATTGCAGATCAATTGTACTTCCCATCTACGAGGCAAACAAATTTCGATTTATTATTTTATTGATATAATTTTCTGTATACGAATTCATTAAATTGACCATTTTCAGAGGCAGCTGTATTGAACCGATGAACCAACAACTTTTGACATTGAGATTCTATGGAACTGGAAATATGCTGATAACAAACAGCCGAAGATTTAATTGGAATTTCTGAACCTTCTGCTCCTAGAATTATTCGAAGAGTTTCTTTTGCAATCGCATCCCTTTGTCCACAATACATAAAGATGTGTGAAGGTGATCATGAAATGCAGGCAGCAGCAGAAAAGTTTTATGCAATTGCTAGTTTTCCACGTGTCATTGGTGCTATAGATTGCACATTAATTATTATCACTTCTCCGGGTGGTGATGATGCAGAGATCTTTCGATATCGAAAACATTATTTTGCCCTTAACGTCCAAACCGTGTGTGACAGACCTGAGAATCAGAAATATCGTAGCTAAATGACCTGGCTCAACACATGATCTAACCGTCTTTAAGAACAGTGTCTTGAAAAGATTATTTGAGATTGGTAAATTTGGACCGTATTTGTAACTTGGTGATACTGGTTAGTGGTTATAGTTTGCAGACTTATCTTATGACAAAGTTAGCGGAAGCTATAACTGCAGCTGATAATTTATTCAATGAGTCAATTATACGAACTAGAAATGTGGTGGAGAGAAAGTGTGGAGTTTGTAAACGTCGTATTCCTATACTTTGTAAAGAAATAAGTGTTAAGTTAACGACCATAAGGGAAATTATTGTTGCTTCCACTTTAATGCACTATATAGCTGCAGATACGAACGAAATAGTTCCAAATGAATAATTTCATGATGTGCAGAAGAAAGAGGACTTTAAAACAAATTCAACTAATGTAAATGCAGCTCGTCAAGTGAGACAGTCGATTATTAAGAAACATTTTGCTAATTTACAATTTATATTTGTGTGATTATTGAAAATAAATTTGTTTGTCACTTGTGAAACTATTTTTCATATTCAATTTGTGCCTTCAACATGACGAGATTTCATATAATACTCATATGATTTTACTTAAGGTATGTATTCAGTTTGATGTCGTCAAATGAGACAGTTGATTATTAATGAACATTTTGATACTTTATAAATTATATTCTATATATTGGAAATAATTTTTTTTGCTTTTGAAACTGTTCTTCATATTCAAATTATGTCTTCAACATGACAAGATTTCATGTAATTTTCGTAAGATTTTACAAGGTATGTATTTGAATAGGTTTCTATGTTTGTATTTCTGATTCATTGTTTAACTTTAGGTAACTTCTGAAAAAGTTTCAAGTGAGAAAAAATAAATAAAAATATTATGTGTTATTGAAATTTCTGTTTTTGATTGAAATTTGATGGGATTCCATAGCCTGCAGCAATGCTGAATTCTAATACCGATTTTCCCAGAAAGTTCATTCAAAATAAAAGAAGGATTTAATTATTATTATTTAAGTTTCTCGTAATCTCCATAATTTGCAAATATGATAATGTTTTACACTTAGAGTGCTCCCCTTCCTTTCTTCTATTTTTTCCTTGATAGCCACTATCTGAGCTTCTTCTAGCGCTGTTCTTTTATAATACATCTCCTTCGTTTCGGTAAGTGGGTTCGTAACAGTTGGGCTCAATTGTTTGGAATTTGGCTCACTTAATTTCAATGGAGCCCCACCACCAGTCCCTTTATTAGGACTGCATTGAGCAGCTACCACCTTACTAGCTTTAGTTTTTATATTGTCATATTTGGATTTGATCTGGTCCCTATATTCCCAATGGAAAGCTGTTTCGTTGAAAGCAGTTGCTTTTCTCTTCCAGACTCTATCCTATAACACTAAAATTCTCTTTTTCAATCAATTCCAAGAGACGTAGTTCCTCCTCAGATTTAAAAGTAATACTTGTTTTTCTATTCTCTTCCATATTCACTCATATAACTCACGTTTACAAAAATATAGCAATTTTCACGTAAAAATTATATATTCCAAATATACTGTCTTCTACATTCCAATATACTGTCTTCTACACCTGATCATTTTTATGCAGAGACTGATTTATGCTTCTTTTCTTTTTCTTTTACAAGTTCCGACGCATAACTCACAAAATTTACAGAATATCACCAATTATATTCGTAAAATCACTAGTTCTCAGGGTAGCCAACAGTCGGAAACACATGAACGGCGCATTAAAGGAAGCTTTAAGTAAAGGACGGTTGATGTGCGCTTATAAAACTGTTATGTGGCATTGGTCCCATTTTAAGGTTCTTTTTTTCATAAAGGGACTTTATCATAAAGGAATCTTTTGATGCTATTTATGAAACTGGCCGTTAGACTCATTCTAACTTTATCTTGACAATGAAGTTTTTTTTTTGATACCACCGTATATAAACAGAATATCCATACAGAAATTATAGCGTTAGAATTATAATATACTTCTATATTAAGTGATCAAATGTTGTTTTTATTCTTCGTGTTCGAATTCGACATGTAACAAGGAATTTTTACTAGGCAGCTATGTTTGTCTCATTTTTTCGTAGAATCTTTAGTGCGACAGAAAAATCTAAAATAGCCAAATGTCGTTTCAGAATTCTACCTGAGCCACATTTCGACTCCTAACGCAGTCTAATTTTTTTGCCACTTACTCACGAGGCACTGTTAATGATGGATCCCACGAAGTCGTTGATCAGCACTCGGCCTACAAACACACCGATTTTTTCTCACGTTGTCCTTTCGACCAGACGGTAACGCAATACACAGACATGCACTCTATATAAATAAGTAAGCTCTAATCACATTTTCTCTTTGTTTCAACTCTCGAGTGATTATCACACATCTCTCTCTCTATATATATATATCTATCTCTCTCTCTCTCTCTAGTAACTTCGGATACCACCTTATGTAAATAAAATCTGTGTAAATTCAGAACTGTGATATATTTGTTTAGTGAAAGAAATATAACACCATTAATAGCTTATATCTTAGATTAAACATTTCCCAACCATTTCCCAAGGAAGAAATGTTCAACTCGAACAAGGAGTTGCACCCTGGTAAAAAAATTTACATGTGGCGCTCGAGCAAACCATCAAAAGTGATGTAAGAAATTTCCCAATGGAAAAAAAGTCATATTGAAAGTTTTCTGATAATAGTAAACATCTTTTAATACACACATTTTTTTGAAGTTATATACTGAATCACAGAGTAAATACCCATATAGATTTATCCGATTTTATTATTCCATTGATCTCTTTTCAAAGAGATTTTGAATGCAAGATCAGCAAAAAAAAACTGAATAGCGCCTTCAAACTTGGTAGTCTACCCACCGTCAAAAAATCTTTATTAGTTAGATGTTTTTGTCTTGAATGAAAAAAAAGTAAATCTTATGTTCATTTATCCGATTTCAATATTTTTTTATATGTGGAATTATGTTATAACGAACAGGTGATTTTAATTTATTTATTGAGTTGTTGTGGCTTCAAGTTCGTTGAATTACAAAAGTGAATTCAGTTACCGAGAGTGTATATCACTTTAGAATTTGACTCTGTGTACAGCTAGTCGTTTTTAAATTTATCAGAATGTCTAGGGTGAGTAGAATTCATCAGATTCCCACTCAAGTGTCTTTAAGATACGCCGAATTGTAGGTCTGCCGACGGTCTGTCGATAATAGAAGTTTCCAGAAAAATGCCCTAGGCTCCATAAACTTTTACTTACCTCTCTTGTGGGAAAGCCTGGAACGAGAGATGTCAAAAGGACATAGACCACCCCATCAGATATATCATTGAATGAGAAACTGTCATTGGTCAACATAATAATGAATCGATTTTTCCAATGAATTGTTCAATGAAGCCCAAATTTTAAGTTTTATTATGTGGCACTAAACATGTGTACTATAAATTAGTGGATACCGATTAGCATACCCGCATATAAGGGTTTTTCTCAGGATCTTGCAGATATTCTGTGCACGTTAGTCTTCTGTTCTTCAAGGTAAATACTCTCATGAATCTTTGTGAGATTAAACAATTACAGAGAAATAATAAGTGAATATTTTTCATATCCTTTGCTTCAGGAGATTTCAGAATCATTTTTTGTTCTCTATGAATAAAGTTTGTCATGTAAAGATACAGGAATTACCAAGTAAATTAGTTTCTGTATTTCTTCCGTTTCCCCTTCTTATGATTTAATACACAAGCATTTATTATGCGCATAGATATTCATCAAGTTATGGAATTCTCATTTCGGTAAAAGAAATATACCCGAGCAACCCGAGATATGGAGGTTAATCTGTTTATTAGTATCTCATTTTGAATACGAAGGCAGACGATAAAAATATTTCAGTATATATTCTCACAAAAATGTATTGTAATAGATGTTGTCTCAACAATTAAAAGAATTTCAATATGAGAAATGTCGGATGATTAAAAGAATATTTATCTTTGAAAATATTTCAATTATATCCAATAAAAATTGAGAAATATCGAGATAATTGAACTGTTAGAAAAATAAGAAACTTAATTAAGAAATATATTTCAATTCAATGGAATCAATTCCAATAATTTGATAACACATATATTCATCAAGATTAAATGAAGCTAGCATTGACAAATTTCATGAAGACATATTAAAACATTCATCTTAACTATGGAGTTGTGATTCAATCAATAGTCGTTCTAGCTTTCTTTTCTTGTGTGCAAATTTGAAAGTTATCATATCCAATTAATTAAAAACTTTAATATAATTTATTATACACTTTAATGCACATAGATTTTATGTGGTGGATCTTTTACATCAAATGTCTTTGCAGGACAACATATTTGCATTTTCTTCAATAAAATCTATTCTATTTTTTTGAGAGTATATTGAATATTTATATAAATAAAGAGCATAAGATGAAAATGCAACACTGCTTTCGAAGACCACTCTACAAGATTGTTTTATTCCTAATTTGTAATAATTTTTCTGATGCTTTCCTCATCAGTATATTACACTATTATTGTGGAAAGTGACCCAATTCATACTACTGAAAGAATGTCGTCGCATGAGGCGCCCACGAATATTTTTCCTACGACTGCGAATTAATTGATAGTCTCGAAAACAAATGATTTTTTGATTGTTTCATTTGGAAACAAAAATTCCAAATTATTCGATGAGGAAAACTTGAAAAAACAACTAATTAGAAACGTAGAAAAACATAGTCGGAAAAAGGAATCCTTATTTTTTCTTTCTTCATCATGAATTGTTCGTAAGCATATTCGTTCCTCCTTTCAGAGCATTATTTTAGGAAGTTATTTTTGCGGCCTTTTTCATTTCAGGTGGAATACATTCATTACTACCAATCTCTATAACCTTTGTGAGTACGGGTATTTTTGCGGTTTTCATATAATAAGTTAATAATGCATATGCAAAACAGAGGGTTCAAAGGATCATCTGACATTTCCGCACAATTAGTTTGAAAGCATGCTTCAAAAACTTCCATATAAAATAAATACAGGATGTGCCAACGAAAATTTGACCACCCCAGAACTCAGAAAAGAAGAATTTTTTTTCTGCAACCTCCTCAAATCTTTCCTTCATTTGACACTCAGAACTTGATGATTTTTCTCAAATTCCATTGCCACAATATTTTACAATCATTATCCGATTTATCTACTGACCATTTATATTCAATTGACCATTTTTGTTTTATACTGTTTTTTTTTTTCTTTCTGTCAGCAGCTCATGAGTTTTTCAACTCATGTAATAAATAATAGAGCACATGTAATAAGTAATAAAATTTATATTTGATTCCTCCTACGACCCGAGAATAGATTTCCTTTAACACATATTTATAAAGTTGAAGTTAACTTATAAAACCATGGAACATGATGCGATAATACCCGTTTTCATTTGTTTCATATATTTTCAGAAAAACTCCAGCCTAATGTTGAATACATCTTTGTAGAATTCAACGTTTCAATTATAACAACAAATATTCATCAACTGCATCGCTAATTACTAACCTTCTATCCAAAAGAGTGGAAAAAGTGAGACCACTTCAACAGTCCTTATAAAAATCATCACAATCTGAAATTTTTTTGGTGGATTATTTTATGTTTTCAATATAATATGTTTTATCTATTGCCATAATAGTAACACCATTTTGATGAACAGTTAAAGATACCTAAGTAAAATAAGTGTCTGAATAGGAACTTGTTAGAAAGTTCCGAAATAAATTGATTGAGAAATTTGGGGAATTTACTAAATGACAAGACCTAGTTATTTAGTTCACCCCTATTGAGTTCATTCTCGAAGGGAGCTGGCAATGTTACCAAAAATAATGAAAACTTCATTGTTTCCTCAACTTGAAACAGAAACTGTTTAAATATTGTATGTTACCAAATTTTTGAACAGTGGTTTATAAATATTTGAAGAAGTTACTAGGTAACGGAACTAGTTGAGAGGAAC
The DNA here is from genome assembly GCA_034642435.1 of Megalocaria dilatata. NCBI lineage: Eukaryota > Metazoa > Arthropoda > Insecta > Coleoptera > Coccinellidae > Megalocaria > Megalocaria dilatata. The sequence continues at coordinate 68,157,313 of CM067855.1, read as the reverse complement.
TCTATAAAATAAATAGAAATTAATACACTTTGAATATCACAAACAGATTTATTCTGTTAGTCTTCTACAATTTTTTTGAGTGCTTATAAGACATCAATTTAAATCTGAAAGTTTTTAAAAAAATTTTTTTGAAATTAAAATTGTAGAGGAATAAGAGATTGAATCTGTTTTTGATATTCAAAGTTTGTAATAAATCTTCTATCAAGGAAAAAACTGTTTCTTATTATTCAAGAAATGAACATATCATATGTGAATTGTTCAGCTGAAAATGTGAAATGAATTTCTATCAAACAAACGAAGTTTGGAAAAAAATTCAAAATGGGATGAAAAATCACCTTAGCAGCTATAATAGTGCTTAATCGTACTATTGAATTCAACAAGTTTTAAATAAGGATGTATAGTAACTGCTACTACCTTCGTTAAGCTCAGATGCGTTGCCTTGAACATTCGGGGAAATTTCAGATGAAAATATTAAGATAAATATTCTCATTAGTAAAACGTTCACCTTTAACGTGCATATTATATTATAATTTATTTTATCGACGCCTGAGAAAATGAAAAAAAGCGTAAAACTTACCGAGTGAAATCAGTCGTTCCTCAGAAAAACTATCCCACAATCTGAAAGAAGAAACATCTTTTATCAGAGGAACCATTTATAATAATTCGAAAACAGTCATTGAGACAACTGCAATTCATCTGGGAAAAATTCGAAGGCAAACAATTAATCACTAGCTAGTAGTTAATGAGAAAATAGGCCAATGGAGGATATACAGAAACGGAGGAAAAGAGAAGAACTGAGTCGACATTTTCTTTCTACGTAAACACTGTATATTTTCCTTGAATGTATATTTGGAACCAGAGTGTCAGTTACAAATGATTTTCTCGGTTTATACATTTCAGAAATTAGAGAGAAAAGTAGAAGCACGTTCCTGAATGAAATACATTTTCTGGCATTATGGAACTGAGGAAAGAGCTTCTGAAATTACACGGCAAATTTTGAAACCAGGTCAGATGGAATTCTTCTTATTAAATATAAACTTTTCCCTCTCAACTTGCAAGTATTCATAAAGGGTTCGTTTAGATTCAAATACTCGAAGAGAATTTCTATCAAAATTGAAATGAAAATATGTCATAATACTATATTATATATTACCACTAAATGTAATGATTGAATTCAAAGTATATATCAGTTTAATAAAATTAGTTGAAAACTATAACACTTTTTTAAATCTTAAAATTATTGAAGAAACCTGATAATAAAATTGCCGAATAAGTTGTCTCGTAGTCGAATACTGGTGGTATACAAATAGCAATTTCATGATATTTCAATGACAATAGGAACTCGGTATTTTCAATTTTCAGTTATCGAAGAAATAAACAATGCACAGAGCTGGACTTAAATGTAAAAATATAGTAAATCCTGTATAACCTGGTCAATCTTAAGGAGATACTGAACTGTTTGAGCCGACAATATTTGGTAGTGGATCATAATTAAAACAAGTTGTAGAAATCACTACGTTTTACTACGAATAAATTGATATTTCACACATATAATTGTAACTCGAATTCCCGGAATTAACCATCCCATCTTCAGACAACTAAAGACTTAACAAGCAGGTCAGGGTATTTATGCATCTACAGGCAGAAGAGGTGATAATATGATATAATAGATAATTTATTTCTTCAGAAACAATATAAAATAGCTATTAATCAAATTTTTTTCCATCATAAAAACTAAAGAAAACGAAAATAAATTTCTCTATCTATTTTTCGAAATTACTTGTTAATATTGCTTTCAAAACAAACAAAAATAATCATCCGTATTATTTAATGCAAAGTACCCAACTCAAAACATTCACAATTTGGGAGTTTATGATTAATCTTGTTCGACGTGGAGTAATAAATATATAGGACAGACAGGACGTTCCTTCAAGACAAGGTTCAACGAATATAAAATGAATTTCATGAAAAATAAATAAACTTCTACTTTTGCCACTCATTCTTTAGAAAACGGACATCCTTTTCCAACAATAGAAAATCTTAAAATTTTACATGTAGAATCAAAAGAACAGAAATTTGATTGTTTAGAATCTGTTAAAATTTTCAAATAAGTTTACAATACAAATAATGTGAAAATAATGAATGAGTGTACGGATCGATGCAAGTCCAAAATATTTGAGATATTTAAATAAGTAACATCTGTTTAACAATCTTTTTTGGTAAGCTGACATTCTGATAGTTGTTTTCATCACCTCTTCTGCCTGTATATGCATAAATACCCTGTCCTGCTTGTTAAGTCTTCAGTTGTCTGAAGGTGGTATAGTTAATTCCCGAAACTCGAGTCGAGTCAAGTAAATTTGCAAAATATCAATTTACTGGTAGTAAAACATAGTAATTTCTACAATTCGTTTTAAACTTAAGGAGATTCTCATTTCTCATTATGGTGTGACTAAACCTCCATAATAAATTAAATTTGGAGATATGTTTACGCACTGATTCCAGGGAACAGCCTGCTATCGTTTCGCCCAAATGTCTGTAATTTTCGAATTTTGAGCAGGAAATAGTACTTAACTACTAGGTTGGACTCCCTGAAGAATCCGAGTTCAAAAGCATTTCTTTCGGTCGATCTGCTCTGGCCGGCCGTCCGTAAACAGGCTAACTTTCCAACGGAAAATACTAGAGACCTGAAATTTTCAGGGCTTTTGGGGTCTAAATATCCCGATTAGGTTTGCTAAAGTGTACAATGGGACTAACCGTTTCGCATTATCATTTTTATCACTATTTTCCAAACTACAAATTTGATTGATCTGAAATGTGCCATTAGCACATTTCAGGGAGTGAAATGGTAACGCGCATGATCTTGGAAATTTCGTGACGATCGGAGGATCACGAATAAAAAAAATTGTGAAAAGAGCAGTGTTGAGCGCTACCTCAAACAGTTTAATTTTTGAATGGTAAGATATATAGGCTTGCAACTTTCAGAAAAGGTTTGGAGACTGAATGTCTCGGACGTTTTCGTTAATGAGCGGAAACCTTACAATGGTTGCGTTATTATTTACATTTGAAATTTTCTATTTTTTTGGTCAAAATTTTCCAACCTACAAGTTTGATGGATTTAAGATTTGGTATTCACAAGAAATATATTAACTCATAAGTTCTTGTAAGATTCTGTGAGGATCGCATGATTACAAGATTCCAAAGAAAAATATGTGCGGAGCAGCAATGAGCGCTAAAGAAACCATATTAATAGTCCTATAATTGAGTTTAAATTCAACCGTTAGCAGAAAAATAACGACATGAAGGCTAATACAGAATTTTGTGAAAATAGTATGACTAGAAGATTTGAAAAAATATTTTTAAAACTAAATTCGAGAATTTTCCGGACTGTTGCCAAATAACTCTACTTCAACTAAAATTTCTGCCGCCGTTTCAGTACTTTCATATTATTCTCTGTTTATTACTAACCCAGAGCATCTATTCTAGCTTTATATAATAATTGAAGACCATTTGACGTTAGTTGAAACACAATAACACATATTTCTGATATCCGGACATTTTATGAATGAACTGAAAACATAATTACTTGAAGTCTGTTTGATGACTGCGATAACGAAACTACAGCAGCAGTCGTAAAATTGAGTTGAACTTTAGCATTCAGATGTAAAATAACGACAAGAAGGATAAAGCAAAATTTATAAGAATCACGAGCAATTAAGTTTCAAACTTAAAAATATAAGGTTTGAAATCTTCAAATATATACAGACAGGGTATATATGAAAAAAATTTGAATATCAAAACAGATTTAATCAATCAGTCTTCCACAATTCAAATTTAAAAAAAAATTTTATTCAAAAAACTCTTAAAATTAAATTAATGTCTACATAAGCACCGCTCATATTTAATTGATGTATATAATCAAAACTCAATATACAATGTCAAGTGGAATAAATAGACCAACGAATATAAAAAAAGTCATTTAAAATTAATAGATAAATATTTAAAGGAGACAAAATTCTGTTTCTGATCTCACCATTAAGAACACCAATTGCCTTTCAAAAACATAAAACACAACTAAAGGACTTCTCAAAAAATATAATTTATTTGAAATATTTAAATATTCAAATAATTTAATTCAAAAATCTCTCGAAACACGCACTATATCTTCAAAAAACAATTAGAATTCCGATAATCTCTTCATCGGCCCTAGATAATATTTAAAATATCAAAATCAACTAACAATCAGTATATCTCACCTCAAAGTGTAACCGGAACTGTAAACAGATTAACTTCAATTTCAAGATTCAAGATAGTTTATGTTCGTCACAAAATCATATCTATGAATAGTTGCGAAAAAATGAAGGGGGTGATTCCATGTCACAAACTAGGGTGAATTTTTCATATAAACTTTATTTTTTTGAGCCCCCCTGGTTAGTTACAGCCCCCTAAAAATGACGTTCGAAAAACAATTTTCAATTTTTTTCTTAAAACAAATAACTAACAAGAATAAACTTAATCGAACATTTTATGCAGGCGAGAAATCACCCAAAAAATGTTTTGTGGTGTTCTTCTCTGATTGCAAGGGGTAGAAAAGGCCACCCTTACACCTTCTTTCGCAAGAATCTTTTTTCCATATTGAAGTTGAAGTTGTTTCCAATGTATTCCCTAGAGTGGTGAGAAATTTATAAATGTGCGGCAAATTCGAAATAATATTTTGCACTTATTCGATCATTATTTCATACCTTTACTGTATTTGAATCATGGAATGGTTGTATAAGTTTCACGAATACTATTGTCGATAGGTACGCATAAATATGCGCGCACGTAAACTCCGTGCTGTCGTTTTGCCTAAATGTGAAATATCAAATTTTGAGCCGAAAGTGTTCTTATCGACGAGTTGTATAACAATTCTAACCTGAAACAAGTTCGATTAGGTCTGAGACGAGTATCAGAAATGCGTACGTTTCGAAAGCTGTGGCCTTAGTGGTCTGTAATGTCCAAATACAAATCTGTCACTTACTTATATTCGCTGTGCACAGGGACACTAAGGTATTGATTATACGTAATGCCACCTAGTGCACGCGAAATATACATACTTTAGAGAGCCAATTCCCGATTTTTTAACGTTACAAACGCAGAAAAATTTCCTCGTGCTTACGTCAGATCTTCTTACCCTGTGATGTTCATAATTGGCATATTTATATTCAAATAAATTAATTCGGCTGATCTGTACCAAATATTATTGATAACGAGAATGCGCTATGGTAATAGCAAGTTTTACAACAACAACGAGACACTAAAATTCTTCGAGAACAGTCAAGTAGTGAACAGGTTCTTAGCTCTCTCTTTGTTTATAATAAAATTTGATTATCAGTAAGTCGATACATTAAGTGGAACTTGTGTGGATTGTTTTTCTTGGATTCTACAGTTCAGTTGTGAAGTGAAATTTGAGGGTTCAACTATATTTGAGAACTTTATTTTCCGCGGTAAACACTTCGGTGAGAATATTTCTGTTACCATTTGTATTGTTTATCTTCGATTTCACTCTTATCTCTGTCTCTCGCCGCCCCATCCATGGCTGTCTGCGTGAATTGTGCGAAGCCGGTCTCCGACCGTGACCGTGGTTCCAGTCTCCAGTGCAGCGCTTGCAAGGGGAGTATGCATCTGGCTTGCACGGATCTGCGAGCCGAGGATCGTGTGACCAGACAGGCGGTTCGTGGGCTCAAAATTCTATGTAATGGCTGTTGTTCAAACATAGAAACGTTCGCCAATCTTAAGGCTCTCCTTCAGGATCATAAAAATGATCTCCAATCTAAGATTGAAATTATAGATGCAAAATCAACTGAAATAAACGATAAGCTCAGATCCATAGAGGAAAGGTTTAATACCTTCGATGATGTTTCATCCCCAATTTTTGCTGATAAGATTGCAAATGAGGCTGTCGATAGAATTAATCGAGCAAGGAATGTTCTTGTCAGGGGAGTCCAGGAGGTGACGGGTGATGTGGAGGCGAAAGGAAATCATGATTCGGGGGTTGTTGATGAGGTCTTGCAGGCTGTGGGCATGCGGAATTCTCCAGTTACATTGTTCAGGGTTGGAAAACCTGGCGGTAAATTCCCTAGGATGATTAAGGTGGTCATGCAAAATGAACATGATGCAAGGCATATCCTGCGGAATAAACGAAAGCTTCTTGAAAGAATGTCAACAAAGAATGTAACTGTCGTAGATGATAAAACTCTAATCCAACAGGAGAGCTTGAAACTATTGCGATCGGAGCTCGAAAACAGAAAACTTAATGGCGAAACTGATCTCACTATAAAGTATTCACAAGGCATCCCAAAGATAGTCAGGTTTCGTCGACAATAATCACACAGAGAAATTTGTCGATTGGCTGTTTTTGTACACGAACATAGCTAGTTTGAATTCGAAATTTACCGAGCTTATTTGTACCGTACAGGATCTCAATCCCGCCTTTATTCTTATCTCTGAAACGTGGTTAACGGATGTAGAACCCAATTCCTTGTACAGTATCAATGGATATTCTCTTTATAGATGTGACCGCTTGAACCGTCGAGGTGGAGGAGTATGCGTGTATGTGTCGTCAGCAGTCTCAGACATTTGCTGCGTCTCTCAATTATCTGTTGAGGATGTTGCTAACATTGAACTTATAGCTCTTAAAGTACATAAAGGTACAAACGTTTTTCATTTGGTGTGTATTTATCGCCCCGGTGATACGTCCGTAAATGACGACATTATACTGGTTGAAAGATTAGAGCAATTATCCTCTCTTGAAAATCTCATTGTTATCGGAGATTTCAACCTACCGGGTATCTCTTGGCCGATCAAAATTACTCCTACCGATTCTCTTAATTCAAGAAATCTTTATCTTGATTTTTTTCTTAACTCTAATTTACGTCAGTTGATCCTGGAGCCCACACGTTTTAGAGTAAACAACACTCCTTCCATTCTTGATCTTGTGTTGACCAATCAACCCTCTTTATTAACGACACCTGACATTCGATCGCCTATCGGTAGCTCGGACCATGCTACAATTACTTCACGAGTACAGCTCAATCTTTTGAAGATGACTGAACAAACTTGCAGAACGATTGATGTGTTGAATATAGAAGCATTAAAGTCCAGATTGGCAGATGTGAGCTGGCGAGAAGTACTGGGAGACTCTTGTGATCCTAACACCGTTTGGAAACATTTTCTTGATGCCCTTGCTTTCCATAGGAATCAGTGTACCGTACAGAAAACCATTGTTCAGAATAAACTTAAGCCTTGGTTGAACAGCGAAATTCTTTCCATGGTAAAACATAAAAACAAACTATGGTGTAAGTATAAACGATCTAAAAATGATAATGATTTCCATGCCCACAGGGAGTTTTCGAATATGTTGAAAAAGTGCATAAATTGTTCACGAGAAAGGTATGAGGAATCCATACAACCCAAAGAAGCTGCACAAATATATCCGCTCAAATTTAATATCCAAGGTGGGCATTCCATTGTTGAAGAGCGGTGATGAGTTATGTCGGGATGGTCTGGATACCGCCAACCTGCTTGCTGATACTTTCTCATTGGTTTACACACTTGAGGATACTCCAACTTAATATCCAGAAATCAAGGGTTCAAGATTGCTGTCTTCCCTGGAAAAGATAGAGTTCACCCCAGATGATATAAGGCGACATCTAAATTTACTGAAGAAAAATTCTTCCCCTGGACCGGATCAGTTGTCACCTCTACTCCTGAGGTCCTTGTCTGAATACTTGGCCTTTCCACTTTCTATTATATTGAGTTTATCATTCAATGAGTCTACAGTGCCTGCTCTTTGGAGAAAAGCTTGCATCACACCAGTATTCAAGAAAGGTAGTAAGCTGGACCCTAATAACTATCGCCCTATCAGTCTTACACCGGTTGTATGCAGAATAATGGAATCTATCATTGCTGAGAAAATTCGTAATTTTGCCAATGAACACAAATTGGTTCCAAAACAGCAACATGGCTTCGTCAAGGGTAAATCAACCATGACGAATCTACTGGGGTGCATCAACAGCTGGACTGCGGCTTTAGACAGCGGGGAGGCGATGGACGTTATTTATTTGGACTTCTCCAAGGCCTTTGATCGGGTGCCTAGGCAGAGGTTGTTTCATAAGTTGGAACATTGTGGGATTCGGGGAAAACTTCTCCTTTGGATAAAATCCTTTTTGTCTGACCGAGAGTTCTGCGTTCGCATCGGGAGTTCTTTTTCGACAGACAGAGTGGTACAGAGCGGCGTACCCCAGGGATCTGTTCTTGGGCCGCTGTTGTTTATATTATATGCCAGTGACTTATCTCGTCACATCCGGTCTGACTGTGCTTTTTATGCCGACGACACGAAGATTTTCAATTACTCCACCCAACACAGAACTCTACAGGAAGATCTGGATTCAATATCTCAATGGTGCTCGGACTGGCTTCTGCCACTGAATATAGATAAATATGTGTTGTTTTGCATCTCGGGGGCAATAATTCGCGTAGGACATATATGCTGGGTGAGCATCTTTTGGACACTGTACGATCCCATAACGATCTTGGTGTGACCGTTTGTGAGAATTTGTCGTGGTCAGAGCATATTACGAAAATTGTTAAAAAGGCGAATAGCAGGCTCTTCATGTTAAAGAAATCGTTCCGAAAAATATCACTGAAATCATGGATACGATTATACACCAGTTACGTAAGACCATTGTTGGAATATTGCGGGCCTGTGTGGAATGCTGATTTAGTGCGTGATCAACAGTGCTTGGAAAAACTGCAACGGAAGGCAACGCGACTTTGGTTTCGAGGTGCACGACCAAGCTATGAGGAAAGATTGAGTATGGTGGGTCTCAGTACCTTCGAAAGGCGCAGGCTACGAGGAGACTTGATTATCACTTTTCGTATATTGAGGTACAATTATGGCATGCTGAGGGACATATATAGTGTAGGCTCTGACACTCGTTCGAGAGGTCACCATTTAAAACTTAAGAAGGAAAACTTTTCTGTCAGGTGCCGCAAGAATTGTTTAGTGAATCGCGTGTTCACAGTGTGGAATTCCCTACCTGCGGGAATTGTCGGTGCGAGTTCGGTTGGAGTGTTTAAGAGTGGATTGGACGGGTGGTTTGGCTGAGACATTAATGAAAATTTGTTTTTTTTTTCTTTTTTTTTGGCTTAGTTTGCTATCGGGTTTTCTATTGGACATTTAATGAGGTATGTTTACTACTGAGGCAACAAATTTTGTTAATTTTAGGGTTTATGGGTTCGCCCCTCCCTTTGTTTGTGTATTAATAATAATAATAATAATAACATACATCCATATAACAATTAAAAATTCAAACAAGACCGATTGGGTTTTGTTGATCGCTGGTACATAAGTAACAGACTTGTCCACTTTGAAAAATTGTTGCTTTCTAATCAGTGTAAGTCCTGTATGTATATTTGAGTGCTCTAGATGATGCAAGTGTATGATCAATATCTTAGTGGTTCTGTGCAGAGCGAATATAAGAACGTGACAGATTTGTAATCGTTGGGTATTGCAGGGCACTGGCGAGAAAGTAACAACTTTCGAAACGTGTCCATGTCTGCTATGTATGTCCCAGCGACTAACAAAACCTAATCGGGGTTGTTTGAGTTTAGAATTTTTATAAAGATGTATGTTACTTTGTCTCGATTTGTGGAACTTTATATTAATATAGCTCATTCTCCTTATTGATGATAGAATGATAAGATGCATGTTCTTGCCGAATTCAGTGGGCATATTAAAAACAAAATATCAAAAAAAAAAATTGTTAGCAGAGCAGCGTTGAATCACAGCAACAGTCCTTACACCTAGTTCGTATTTAGTATGTATAGTCCGTGTAGAAGGTATTCGGAATTTATTATTTTTCATAATTTTAATATACTTTTTTTTGTAACATTCTAAGATAAAAGTATTGTCTAAAATAAGTTGTGCAGATAGTCGGCTATGGTCAAAGTTGCATAGCAACACTATTTGTCAAAAATTGTTGATTGCCAACAGGTATACAATTAATGAAAAAATGTCGCAACTAGAAAAAAAAAACAGGTAGAATATTTGTATAGAAAAGGTTTTAGAAACGTTAAAAATTTAGTGCAATTGACTGAACTTGTAAAATGTGCTATATGTGAGACAAAAGAGAGGATAAAAATGGCATGGGTGTGAGGCATAGACCAGTTTCAGGAAGACTGTGTAAGATTAAAGGAAATAATTTTAACTTTATTGGCCTTAGGACGACACAATCGGCAAATTGGCTAGCAGATTTGGAAATCAACGAAGTATAAAAGTATATGCAGAAACCCTGTGTATATCACTGAAAACTCAAGGTCATATATCGAGGAAACCAAAAAAAATCCCTACAATGACACCTTTATAAAAAGATAATTTCAATAATGTCTTTGAATCTAATGAAAGTTGTTTCCATCTTGGTGAAAATCACTCAAAAATCCGATCAAAACAAACTGTTACCGTTCAAATTTCTAAATTTCTCACCAAAATAATTCTTTGGAAAGCAATAACTCAGCGTTATTACTACGCCGCTCTATATAGTACCAGTAATTGTAAAAAGCATTGTAGCATTCTGAACGATTTTCTCTTTGGAACGGCGAATGCTTTATATAAAGAGGGGAGGAGTTTTCAGCAGGATAATGAAAGATGCCATACTTCGTCCTTTACTCAAGCTTGGATGCAAGAACACCAAGTGACAACCATTTCATGGCCAGCAGCTTCACCAGATCTTAGTCCCATTGAAATAATGTGGGGATTCATGAAGATTGAAGTTAAACGAGCAGAAACACGAAATAAAGGTGATGTAATTCAGTCAGTTTCACAGTTTTAGACTACAATCACCGAAAATTATGCAGGTGATCTAGTATAGGGTGTACCTCGACGTTTAGTCAAGGGTTTACAGTTAAATGGAGGTTGTATAAGTAAATGTGATGAATATTTTGTTATAATTTTCTAATACAAGAATTAAAAACATATACTAAATAATTACAATTGAGCTTTGTTTTTTCCGGATACTTTCTAGACGGACTATAGATGAAAAATAACGACAAGAAGTCTAACGTAAACTTTTTTGAGGATCGTGGATGATATGAACAATCCCACAAAAGCTCCTGCCTTCACGTCAGTGCTTCTCTAGAATAGTTTCATGCAAACATTGAACGTTATTTCTAGCATTAGCTACTTTTCTGATATTACTTGTCCAATAATTTTTTTTTTTAGGTTGAATATTAAAAAATAATTTCAACACTGAAAAAATACTGTAAACATTGTAAAGGAAAATGTTGTTATTAGATGTCACTAAGAAGTTGTTTTGCGTCTTTATTCTAGGAAACAGCCTGTTATCATGCTCGTTTGGATGGTATGGTCCACCCGTAAACATTTTAACTTTCGATCAGAACCCATTTCAACATAAATCTATATGTTATGCTGTGCAGATTACAGAGAAGTACGTTGCAGATTACAGAGAAGTTTCGAGAAATCGACTTGACCAAGTCGGGCTACCTTTTGTTCAAAATGTTTATACGGATGTTTGTTGAAATGTCCCGACATATGGAAATATAATATGTATAAAGTCTTGGAGCTTTCAGGGTAGGTTAGGGACCTAAATATTACGGATGAGTTTGTAAATAGTCAAAAATCCTCTCTTACAAAATTATGAAATTTTTCAAATGAAAGCATATAAACCTAATTGAATATGCATTAAATAGGAGTCTATAAGAAACTGATAGATTTATGATTCAAATACAAGTTAAGGGGATAAAAATTCAAGCCCATAAATTTGAATCAAATATCTTTAATTTTAAAACTAGAAGTCCCTTTCTTCTACCTCAAAGGCTTTGAGTGCAGCAATTGGTCAAAATATGTCAAATCACAATCCAGCTTCTCGGTTCGATTTCTGACTTTCGTGAGCTTATTGAAAGTTACCGGATATTTTTTGAAGTATTGAATATTTGAAGACTTGAAGCAAATTGTGCTCTATAATTTTTGCGAATAGAACACTGATTTTGAAAATAAATTGCAACAATTTGTAAACGTTGTTGTGGCGTGAGTCTTTCTATGATAATTTGTCAATGCTCACTCAACAGAAATATCAAAACAACATGCCTTTTAACTTCTGTCAAATCACAATTATACCTATCCAAAGTTCTATCACTCTAAGAAAACACCCGATACATTCAAAATTGCGTCAAAGGGAAGTGAGTCTCTAATGCGCCTAATAGCGTGAAAAGATGAGCTGAGTTTCCCGAAAGCTTGGTCTTCATGTTTACACCATCTCAAGTTCTTATCAATAACGTATACCAATAACTTTATTGAATCGCTTGGGTTTAACTCTTTGTTTTGATAATGCAGACGAAATGGCTCTGCCACAGAATTCTTCCTCTCGAAAACGACTGATTTAGTCTTGGACATATTCGCAATCAGAGCATTAGCCTGCTCCAATTTACAAAGGTCGCAACTATAATTTCACAGCGATTCAGAAGCTCAACTCGGCTCGGCGCCGAGACCGCTACTGAGGTATCATCGACCAAAATAACCAACCACTCATTACCAATGAAGAAGGACAAATTATTGATGAAGTAAAGGAACAGTGGTGATTCAAGAACAGAACCCTGAGGAACACCCAACTCACTTTCATAATTGTCTGAAAATGTCTTAAGAACTTTCACAGGCATAGTTCGATTTGATAAAAAACTTGAAATCCAATCAAAAAATTTTTTCCTGAAACCTAGATTGTACAATTTACTGATAATAAACTGTGGTGCAATGCAATCGAAGGAGCTGTGGTCGATGAATGTGGTCCAAAAAGTGAAGAGCAGCGGTTTGAGTCGATTTTTTAGCTCTAAATCCGTGCTGACCATTATAAATTAGATTGTACTTGTTCAAGTAATTAGTCATACGATTCATCACCACCCTTTCACTGACCTTGGAAATACTAGATAGAAGGCTTATTATAATATCTTAAATATCATACCGATTCATTCTCTTTACCTTTATTGTAGCGAGGTTAACAGAATAACTCTATGTGATCATTAAGATTCTAGGCAGTACACTTCACCACCAAGCTTCTCTTGATTCAGAAAATATAAATGGAATAAAGTCTGCCTCAAGAGTTTTCCGGAATATGAACAGATGGGTGCTTAGTAACTATGACTTCAGTCTAAAACTCAAATTTGCAGTGTACTGAATGGTTATGGTGTCTTATGGGTTGCCAAATACTTGGGTCCCTCATAGGCGCCATATATGATCACAGAAACAATACCAACATAGCCAACTATAGTAATCGATGAAATCAGAATTGTTGCATAAAATCTCTGGTACTAAGGTACTAAGTTCTAGGTCAAATTCTAAAAAGAATTATCCAGCAGTATCGTAAAACAAAGAAAATATCGATTTTTCCGCGGAGACAGTTTCGAGATAACTCGACACAGTATTTTATTCTAGGGCGTAGTTACTACAACAATGGTCAGACCGTTATAAACCTCCTGAACAGATCACTAAGAGGAATAATGAGGTTGGAAACAGAGCTCTGAGATATATCAAATTATCAATATTGGGTACTAAGGTACCCAGACAGAATCGCTATACTTATGAGTAGACCTTGCCTCAGATGAACAAGTCCATATCAAGCGTTGCCTGACAACAGACGACCAAATATTGTATTACTAATAAATGGTCGGTCAGAGGAAGCAAGGGGAACAACTGAAAAGATATAAAGATGTATTACACGAAAACCTAAATCGCTTTGAAGTAAACACACAATGGAAAAAACTAGCAATGAATGGAAATTATGTAATGGAGAAGAATCATAAAGAATTACGAAAACAGTATTAGTTTTTCAAACCCCTTAGTAAATGTGCATAAGTGTACATACTCTACTCGGCTACGAGTTAAGCTCAACATTTACAAATTGCCCTCTTTATGCAGCCAGACGGAATAATACAATCGACGAGTTTTCATTTCGAAAAAATATAACTCTTTTCATCGAAAACGGAGGTTCCTGACGAACTATATTGTGGATTTCTTCTGAAATTTAAATTTGCGAAACATGTATATATGTGAGAGAATGTACTACTCTGTCAAGAAAGCACCGGGAATTTTCAATTAAAACAATATTTTTACATTCAATCGTCAAAATTTATTGGGTCGCCTTCAAAATAGGCTCCATTTGCTCCAATACATCTATGCCAACGGCACTTCCAACTATCGAAATATTTTTTATAGGCGCTTTCCGGGATGGACTTTAGCTCTCGCGCCGAATTTTGTTTTATGGCTTCAATCGACTCAAAACGGGTGCCACGAAGGGGCAATTTTAGTTTTGTGAAGAGGAAAAAGTCGCAGGTAGCCAAATCCGGCGAATACGGTGGTTGCTGAAGCACATTTGTTGACTTTTTGGCGAGAAAGTCAGTCACAATCGTAGCTCGGTGAGAAGGCGCGTTATCGTCATGCAAAATCCATGAGTTGTTCGCCCACAAATTTGGCCGCTTCTTACGGATACGCTCACGCAAACGTTTCATAACGCCTAGGTAATACTCCTTGTTTACCGTCTGACCCTCTGGAACGAATTCGTAGTGCACCACGCCACGGATATCGAAGAAAACAATGAGCATCACCTTCATTTTCGAGCGGCTTTGGCGTGGTTTTTATGGTTTCGGCTCATTTTTTGCCAACCATTCCGATGATTGCTGGCTTGTTTGCATATCGTACTCGTAGACCCAGGTCTCATCACTAGTTGTAATGCGTTCCATGAATGTAGAATCGGAATCACAGCGATCCAGCATGTCTGAAGCAACCTGCTCGCGATGACGTTTTTGAAGAAAATTCATGTCTTTTGGTACGAGTCGTGCGGCCACCTTGCTCATGCCCAAAATATCAATCAAAATCGTACGTGCGGACTCGTGGGATATCTTAAGATCATGTGCTATCTCTCTCAAGCTGGTACGACGGTTTTCCAGCACCCTTTCCCTAATTTTGTCGACGTTATCTTCGATCGAAGCCGTCGATGGGCGTCCGGAACGAGGCAAGTCTTCGACCACTTCACGACCGTCCTTGAAGTCTCTGTACCACTGATATGTACGAGTTTTCGATAGAGCATTATCACCAAAGGCCTTTTGCAACATTTTCAATGCATCGGCACACGAAAATTCATTTGCAACACAAAACTTTAAACAAATTCTTTGCTCAACGTAATCACCCATAGTAAAAATCGGCACGCACTCTGACATCGACTGACTTAATCGGCTGTTGAAAACACACTAGTTGACAGATCCCGCTCAAGCTTGGCATAATAATTAAGGACAGCGGTACCAATCTAGGAAAAAAAAATTTTACCTGCCTCATTGCCCCGCCAAATTTAAATCGATAATTCCCGGTACTTTCTTGACACAATGTATATATTGGATACTAGTTCACGCTATCAATTAAACCGTTTTACTACCTGCGAGAAGCTGCGCGCAGCAGCTCAGTTACCTGATTATTCTTACTATTATTTCATGCTTTCTCTCTCCTCCAGTTACCTTAACCAGAAAAACTAAATAGCAGCACGGATATAGGTAGCTTGACATGAATTTGCGCTTTCATTTCTTTAGTATTTAAATTGGCGCTACCTATTTCGTTCGTTATTCTCGTTTTGTTCGTCGTTTATAAACTATTTGATTCTGCTTCAGACCTGACCTTTGTTTTATCTATTTCGATTCTGATCTTCAGGGGCATTATTTCGATAGAGGTGACAGAAGATAACTTTACGTATTCGTCACTAGATTATTTGGTCCTAAGAGCACAAAATATTATGTACACAATTCACTGGGAAATGCATCCTAATACTCTAGCTGCGGCGAGGCTGTGTTTATATCTCTATCCAAATCGAGGACACCTATAATTCTACAGTCTTTATCCGAACATACAACGCAATCATCGAAGGCAAAGTTACTGCGAATCGTAACAGCAGTTGTCGAGCTTCAACTGTGGCTGTTGACATTGTTTTAGAGGAAGTGGAATATCCATCAATTTCTACTCGAATGATGGAACGCTATACAGGCATACGTAAATCATCTGCACATGAAAGTGTTCCGCGGTACAATTATCATATCTACCTCGTATAACGAATTTCAATCTTAAATGACTTTAAATTCAGAATTATATCTTCTAACTTCTACAATATATATTGAAACTATATACAAAAACTATCAAATTGATATCCTTATATATAATCAATATAAAAAAATTTTCAATATCTCGGAAAAAACCTTTTTCATCCTGACTTGAAATGCATTAATACAAATGTATTAACAAAAACTATATAGGTATGTATATTAACATACAAATACAAAAAAA
Source organism: Megalocaria dilatata (assembly GCA_034642435.1). NCBI lineage: Eukaryota > Metazoa > Arthropoda > Insecta > Coleoptera > Coccinellidae > Megalocaria > Megalocaria dilatata. The sequence goes on along the minus strand of CM067855.1, from coordinate 68,140,944 downwards.
TCCACTATTCCAAAATTATCTAAAATTATCAAAATAAAGGATCAAATAAAAATAATTGAACAAGAACTCGAACATTTGATAGCTATTTCGGCCTATATGGCCTCATCAGAAATGTATTGAATTCAGATTCAAATATATAACAAGATCAAAATTTAACTTACCAAAATAAGATAAAATATGGAACGAAAAAACTTGGAGTAAGCTTTAAAGTATCCAAAATGAAACAGAAATGATCAACGTATTGTTACGTTTAACCTATAACTATTTGTACTCGGAACACAGAAAAACAATAACAAAACTTATTCACCCCAAATAATGTCCCAAGATAAGAAAAATAACCAGAATTTCAAAAATAATAAATATTGTTATATTGTGAATATAAAGGCTCTATATGAAATTATTTCATAATTTAAAAAACCAATTTTAATGTGGCTCAATACTTGATAAAAGTAAAATTTAAATGACTTTAAATTCAGAATTATATATTCTAACTTCTACAATATATATTGAAAATATATACTATATATATTTGTATACAGTTTCAATATATATTGTAGAAGTTAGAATATATAATTCTGAATTTAAAATCATTAAAATTTCACTTCTATCGAGTATTGACTCACATTAAAATTAATTTCAATCTTGCTTCCCAGAGATTATCAGCCTTAATTCTATGTTCCCACAAACGGCTTCTAAATTTATCCAATTGTATTATTTTGAGCGTCTGTATTGTCATAAGAAGCATAGCTGAAATATCACAAATCTTTACGAGAAACGCGAAGATACATCAGAATATGGTTAGAGGATCAATTCTTGCATAATAATATTCAACCAAAGGTGTGCTATTGGGGATGCGGTGTACTCTTTAGTTTCAAAACGATGGATGTTCAACATAGGGTGGTCGTCAAGAAAGCGTAGTTTTAAATGAAGCGTATTCCTTCTGTGAAATTCATGAAATGATACCCATAATAACTTAATCTTAAATTCATTGCATTCCCAACAGTTGTTCCCTTATACCACTACTCCATCAGATGAGTATTTAAACATAGTATACAAAGTAAAATATTTTCTCCAGTATACTAAACTGTTCACAAAAATTATGAAAGGCATGTAGGAAATATAAGAGTGAAGAACCCTAAGGATATGTTTTGCATTTTATATTCAACTACTGAAGTCATAGTATGATAACACAATTGTTGGGAAAATCATAAAAATTAGCGAAAGTTGAAACTGCTTTTATTTAATGAATTTCAGGAGGAATTTCCGTCGAGGAATAATCGAGTGAATGGATTGAATGAGGTAAAATTTTATAGCCTTCTAATTCACAAGACTTCAATTCTGGTGATTTTTGTGATTGGGATTGCTTGAAAAATGAAGTTTATTTTGGAAAAATATGTATATTTCTTCTTTTCAATAACAATTAAATCTTCACCATAGAAATGCGAATTGTCAAAAACAACACTTACTTGCGCGGCCACCGAGGCAGTTAGTATATTTGTCAGTTTACTTCTAGATATATTATTTAAAAATTCAAAACTTCAGCTTTTATTGATTTGAAGTTGAAAATATCTGGTAATTTTTCCCTACAAAATATTGCACGATCCTTGGTTTAGTTATTTGACATACAAATACCAAACTGGAACCAGTGGATTTGTGGTTTCTTTGTTGTACCTCAGAATTTTAAATGGTTATAACTCTGATAAAATTAAATCGCAATGGTCTATATTTAAACCTGAGTAGTATATTCAAACACAGTCCCCCTAGCCCTCATCAATACGCCTACCAGGCTGGCAAGTCGGCAGAACTTGCATTGCATAATCTGGTCGGAAAATTAAACCAATCTCTCGATAATCGAGAGATAGCACTAACAGCGTTTCTGGACATTGAAGGTGCTTTTAACAATACGTTGCCGGCTTCTCTCGCTGAGGCTATCGCTGCGAGAGGAATCGACCCACTAATCTGTAGATGGATACAGGCAATACTATGCGGCAGAACAATAACGACCTCATACCAGGATGAGGTCTTCGAGTTCAAGGCTGCGAAGGGCTGTCCGCAGGGCGGTATTCTCTCACCCTTACTGTGGAAACTTCTCGTTGATGACCTGCTAGAGATCATTTCGCTGTGGGGAGTCGACGTTCAAGCATTTGCTGATGACCTGGCAATCAAAGTGAAAGTAAATCGGAGGTGACGATATCGGCCGTCCTTCAGGAAATACTGAACACTATTGACAAATGGTGTATAAGAGAAGACATGTTTCTTAACCCGCAAAAGGTAGTTATAGTACCATTCACTAAAAAACAGAAGTTGAATGGTTTAGAACCGCCGACTATCCGAGGTGAAATAATACAATTCTCATTTGAGGCAAAATACCTGGGAATAGTCCTGGACAAGACCCTCACCTGGAATGCACACCTGGATAAAGTGTGTCATAAAGCCAGAATGGGTTTCTGGACTTGCAGGCGGATCTGTGGTAAAACCTGGGGCCTAAAGCCCAGGCAGATGTACTGGCTATACACTATGGTAATTAGACCACGGATAGTGTATGGCGCTGTAGCGTGGTGGAAGAAAGGCTAACAAACGGTTGGCGAACAAAAGCTCACCCGACTACAGAGACAGGCTTGCCTTGCAATTACAGGTGCGTTTCGCACCACACCCACGGCAGCCATGGAGGTCCTACTAAATCTACCACCCCTGCACCTACTCGTGCAGAGGGAGGCGGAACGGACCACATACAAACTATATCAACTGGCGATTGACAGGCCAGAGGCAATAGTGATGGGAGGCTCAAGACTGCTGGACGAGCTTTTAACGAACAGTATCCTATCGCTGCCCTCGGATCTAATGTCAAAAATCATGAGCCAGGAACGGAATTTCAATGTAATCGTCCCCAGCCGAGACGAATGGACCCAGCATGCTGAGGTTTTATTGAGAACCGACCTTGGCTTATTCACAGACGGCTCGCGAACGACGAACGGAACAGGAGCGGGAGTCTATGGGAGTAAACCGAGAATTAACATCTCATTGAGTCTCGGTCAAAACGCAACCATATTCCAGGCAGAAATATTTGCCATTGAGACCGCGGCGGAACTGCTGATAAAACGGCAAATCCACCACGGTAAAATCAAAATTTTCACTGACAGTCAGTCAGTACTAAAAGCTCTGGAGTCCAGCTGTTTTACATCCAAAACAGTCTGGAGTTGCCGCACGGATTTAAACAGGCTCGGTATGTATAACGGAGTCACTCTGGTTGGGATACCGAGCCACTAAAACTATTTGGGTAACGAGGAGGCGGATCGGCTGGCATTTGCTGGAGCTGCGCTGCCTCTGGTAGGACCGGAACCATTCCTGGGAATACCGCATGACGTGGCTAACGGGGCGATAACAGGCAGAATGAACTCAAGGCTAGAGTCTTTCTGGCGGGGCCATTCTGGCCTGAAACACTCGAAGTTGTTCCTTGGAACAGCTTCGAGCAAAAAGATAGTGAACCTAGCGCTAGGTCTGGATAGGGCCAAACTAAGAACACTTGTCGGAATTATGACAGGTCACTGCAGACTGAAAGCGCATTTGCACAAAATCGGTCTGGCTGAAAACAATGGATGCAGGCTGTGTCTTGAGGACACTGAAGCAGCCATGCACATCGTCTCAGAGTGCCTAGCGGTGAAACGCATCAGATTCCAGGTCTTTGGCCAGGCTTTTATAGCCCACAGCGAACTGAAGAAATTACCCCTGAACAAGATTATCGGTTTTATCCAAAAACTGGATCTCGTTGGGGAGATATAAATTAGGGGTGAACCACAATAGTCCGTGCGGACGCAGTGGTAGGGTGGACAGACGCCCGCTCATCATAAATAATAATAATATTCAAACACCAGACGTACCCTCGAAATTTCAAGTCTTTAGGTCTTTTCCCACGACAGTAAGTTTCTTTACCCTCAGTGGGATGCCTGATCCTCTCTAAATTCGGCATTAAGCTTCCTGTAGTTAGTTGACATTTCATTCACATTATCGAATATTTCAGTATTTGGCAAGCACTCGCGATGTAACTACTGAATATTTCAAACGTCACCTTTCAAAGTTTGGAAAATTAGTTACTCACGATTTTCACAAAATTTTGCGTCGGCCTTTTTGTCGTTATTTTATATCTGAATACTCAATTTAAGTTCAATTGAAAAAATGTTGCTATTGTTTCTGTTGCATTAAAAACTGCTCTGCTCACATTTTTTTTGAACCTTCTAATTATTTGAACCTAGATCTAGCTTTTGCATTCGAACTTGTATCGGTGTTTTACATTCTAATGCTAAATTCAAACTCGATCACGGGATTGTTGCTTTTTTTCTACAGCTCTCAACGTTGCTCCGCTCACGAAATTTCTGTTTTTGTTTTGAATCTTCTTTGAAGTCACGATAATTATGAAATTTCTAAGGAACATATTTTTATCGTTCCACACCTAAAACCCAAATTGCAGATCAATCGATTATGAATTTTGAAGGATATCAGTAACAATGAGTGACAGGGGATCTCGGTAGCATAGTAAGCAGAGATGCCCGCTATGGTGCCAGGGATTGCTGCTTCGAGTTCTGCTGCGCCCATAGGTATATTTGTGTACTTCAGATAGTGTAGTATGGCTGATGACCACAGCAGTCGACACAGCATCTCAACAGAAAAAAAACAATAGGTGACAATTTCGAATGTGAATAACTGCGGAACTGTTGGAGCCATCTTGTCCAGTAAAACACCGATTTATTCAGGTTGCCTATCGATTTATTCAGGTTTCAAACCAAACCTTAAAGTTCTATGTCTCTATATATTTCATTCGAAAGTTATGGTGTTTGAGGTGGAGCTCACGCTGATCCGTTCATAAAATATCATTACTATTTCCGTTCTAATGTTAGCGTGTATACACACGGACAGACTGTCTAGACCGGCTTACAAAATAACATCTGACCTCGGATTATTCATCAGCCCAAGCTAGTCGTTTCAGATCATTTTTAGCTCAAAATTCAAAAAATCACAAATGTTGAGGCGAAACCATAGCAAGATGCTCCTAGGAACAAGAATACAAATCTAAAGACAAATGAAGTGGATTTGTTAGTGGAAATTTTAACGCTGAGTGAAAATTTGAACTAGCTGTTAGGTTACTTTAATGAAAAACAAAGCTATAAAATTTTAAGAATTTATGATTAAAGTATTCAAAGATGTGTAAATGGTATCGATTTTGGGAATTTCAATAATTGAATAACTAGGACTTCATTGATTCACTCATTTTTTTTTATTATGGCAAGAGAATACCGTATCTGTTTCATTTTCAGTTACAGGACATTTTGTATTGTTAAAAGGAATTCTTTCGAAACCATAACAATAATAGAAATTAAAGTGGATATTGATGAAATATTATAATATAAAAAAATTATCAGTTCAACATTGTTACATTCCATAACGCAGGATAACAATGGGTAGTTTTCAGTATAATTTCAGTTTCATTAAATTTGTTTATCATTGAGATTTTTATCTAACGGGAATGTACATCACATATCTTTGATAATGTCACATCCAAAAATCATGGTCACCAGATGCTTTCTCTTCAATTGATTTTTTAAGTAGGAGGAATTATTTTAGAAACTGATGCAGCTTTTCAGATGTACCGGAATAATTTTTTGAGAAATCTTCATGCTTTCCCATTTTAATAATCTCTAAAATCCCTGAAGTTATCTTATGCTCTCCAGGATTATAGATATAACGCTACATTGTTCCGAATAAACTTGCTCAGATTGTATTGTCTCCTAATGTTTTCAATATATAGTATATATATAGTAGTTATTTTTTTCAAAACTTTTCCTTTACTTCATAAGATATATATTCCAAATCCTCTTTCAAATTAATAATCACTTAGTATTTAATATAAATAATTATGAGCAAATATTAATGGGAAAGATAAATAAAATATATTTCGAGAAGTTATGTATCTTACTAAGTATCTACATTATGTTCAGAGGAAAGACTGGTATCAGAATAACGAAGAAAAAATCCATTCAAATTGGGCTTTATTGAAAAGTTTTAGTCATTAAATTGAGTTTGTTTTTTCCCAATAATAATATGTGTAAATGCAACACTAAGGTGGGCATTTTATTTATACAAAACAAAATTCGAACCAGCGACCTTCCAGTTACGAGCCCTATGCTCTACCACTGAGCTGTCGGTACTCATATATATGTATATATATATATATATATATAATATATATATATATATATAATATATATACATATAATATATATATATAATATATATATATATATATATATATATATATATATATATATATATATATATATATATATTAGGAGTACAAATAAGTTTCCGCCGTTTTTTAACACAAATTAAATATTTATTATAGAAGAAAGCTTGCTGAGTGACTTCTAATGTTCTAATGTTAGAGCAAGTTCTTTTTGTGTTTGAGATGAATCTTCCTCCATTAATTCATCCAATTCTGCATCCTCGTAAATTTTTGGCCTTCCACTGCGATCTTTGTCTTCTACGTCGAAATCACCGTTTTTAAACTTTTGAAACCACTCTCGACACGTTCTCTCACTCAAAGCACCCTCACCATATGCTTCTACGAGCAATTGATGCGCCTCAGCAGCAGATTTCTCTAAATTAAAGAAGTAAACTAATATTTCCCGCAAATGACGCTTACTTGGCTCAAATTTTGACATTTTCAACTTATAAAAATTATATTTTACCAACATAAAATCAATGATACTAATAGGTTATGTTGTTCTTGAATGTCCAAACTATTTTTTAAGCCCCTTATCATCTGCGAAAGCTAACCGAAACTCCGTGCCGCGCCATCTACAATAAAACGGCGGAAACTTATTTGTACTCCTAATACATATATATGAGTACCGACAGCTCAGTGGTAGAGTATGGGGCTCGTAACTTGAAGGTCGCTGGTTCGAATTTTGTTTAGGTGGGAAAAAAATTTACAAGTTGGACAGGTGTCGGCCACCATTTCACTGTTGGGACGAAAATTAACAGTGCTGTGACCTAAAGTGGCATAAGATAGCAGCAACAAAGCCTACCTAGAAGACAACTGGACTCCTAACTCGCACAAGCTGGAAACGCTTCTGAGAAATCTTCCTAGAAGATCTAGGAGTATCAGGATAATATAAAAAAAAATTATGATGAAATATCGAAATTACTCTTACTCTCATAGCCTGATTGATGTAGATCTGTCTATCGTTTCAAGTTTGAAAGAGGTTTGTAATATAAGTATTATCTGAATCGGGGGAAGGTTGGAGTTTATTTGCAAGTAAAGGCTTTCAACATATTATCTCAGTCATTCTCGAAATACACATATTAGATGTCAATATTTTTTCTTCCTTTTAATGTATTCAATTCATTTTTTTTCTTTCCGCTTTATGTTATGGGATTGAAAGGAGTAACTAATCAGTTGATAATAATCGATATTTTGTAGTCTGACAACGAATTTCCTAACCACTGTTTGAACTGACACACTATGCGTACAGGGTCTTAAGATTCATTCGTAAACAACAAGGAGTGATGAAACAACTTCACTATTACTGATAATTCTGGAACTAAAATCGCTAACCCCCACTACAGCGAAGGCTATGATAAAAAGATAAGAGGAAATTAAACTAAAACGCTCTAGCTTGAGCTAGCGTCCACACGTGAAACATCCCACTTCGTGAAATGCCTCATGCAATGCGCCAATGAATTCCAAATTGTCAATCTGATAGTGAAAATGCAAACTCTTATTCCCTATCTATTTATTTCAACTTTACAATTAAAATAGTGATTCTTATTTACAATATAATACAATTTTACAGTTAGCTCGAGGTCCAAGATTTACGTCAGGACTTATCTTTGAGTTTCTCTTAGATTATTGTTCTCCAAGGTGTCGGAATGATAGTCCTTTCTCCAAGAATAATTCATATTCTGCATATAATCAGGTGTTATCTAATTCTGCACTATTGGATATTTTCTCCTAGTGGCCCGGCAAACTTACCAAATTATAGTGTACGATGGATTTCTATCAAGTAGAGGCTAACAGGATTCAAAATACGAATATCACATATGCTTTTAAAAGGAAACAGAATTTCTGAAACACTATTTTACTATAAGGCTATATTGACAATAGTCTTTGTAGAGGTTCCAGAATTTATTTCTATAAAAAAACTATTCAATTGATAATCACCTTCATCAAGTATAATCTCAATGAATTCATTCTGGAATTGAAAGTATCCGACATTTAAGTGCAATTCATCTCTCATATTATATTCTTGAGTTTTGTTATTATGAATGTTAATCAATATTTATATCTGTTATGGAGGTTTTTGTATTTATCTCTATGAATAATGTTGAAGACATAATCTATCCATAAAGTATTTGGAATTGACAACGAAAGGAAAATACTCAGATGTTACAGAAAAAAAAAATCGTTCCTAAGGCTCTGTAGATTGGTACCGACTTTGCAGTCTTAGAAATACATATTTGAAATAAATCTCATCCTCCCTTTTTTTTTGGAAGGGAAAAAAAGTTATTTCTTATTTAAGTACAATCTGGGGGGTCTTTCGATACCTAATGAGAGGAGGAGGTTTTCTATTTTGAAGTGAATAACTCTTCAAGATCTTAAGGTTTAGGAATTAACTAGTTAATTCTCTCAGTAAAATAAATGCGAATGAGAACACTTTTCCAACTATAAGCAAATTTGAAGCCGATGATCTATTGTAAACTGCCTATTTATTATAGTGCAAAAGTATCATTTGTCAGAACATACTGTTATTTCTACGAGGGATGACGAAGTTCCACATGTTTTTTCATGACAATTGAAAAAAAATTTGAAATAAATTCAATATCATCTAGAATCAGGAAGTTCTACAAAACTAAATACAAAAAATCGAGTAGAGCAATAAGGTAAAGTCAGTAGTTTTTGCTACTGCAGTCCAATAACCTGGAAATTTTAAATTTAGGAATTACTTCTTAAGTAAACTGTATAATGAATAAAATGCAGCATTATTTGTTTTGTCATCAGGAAGTCAAATAAACTTTATTTTTTGCAGTTTAAAGGCTGCTCCCCTGAAGAAACGGAAAATCACGTGAAATTACAAGGTTGAAAGGCCTTTCCCTCTGATTCTTATAGTAACAGTGTGGAGAAATAGTGTACTTAAAAAAAGTTCATATACTTTCGACACCTTTTGCCGAAATCATATGAGAACATTTTTTTAAATTCTTGTAATTTATCTTCACGAAATTGTGTCGTTATTTCATTTATATATATTAGTTTAAGCTCGACCGGATTTGTACATTTGCAACAAAAGATTTCAAATGAGAATAACCATCGATTCTATTCTGTTAGTTTTCGAAGATGACTGAAATATTTAGAAAGCAAACTCATCCTGAGATTTCCAAATCTCGAGGTCAATAGGAAATTGACATTTTTTATCTCTAGTTATCCGCCTGGACAGTAGATCATTCCGAAATTTGACATAGAATAACTTTACTGTTATTATATCAAATTGATTTCGATTGGATAAGTTCTTTCGGAACTATAAGGTAAATCAAAATCGAATTCCCTCACATTTTTGAGATTTTCACTACTATAAGCGTCATACAGGATTAATCAAACTAAGACACGAATAATTATAAATCCTATTCACCTCATTTTCCCATATCATTCTTGACAACTAGATATAAAATTCAATTATTTCGCGGAAAAATTTAAAAAAAGTTTTACTTTGAGTCTGGGTAAGAAACAGCAATGGTATCGGTTTCCTGCTGCAGATGTTCATTATTATAATTAAAGTACAATTAAAGTGAAGGTGACAGCTGTGCACTCAAAATAGTAAGGGAAACACGCATTCTGTTAATTTCTAAAGTATTGAAAATCAATTACTCATAATCCTCATGAAATTTAACATCCAAAATCGTAAATCTAAAACCATTCGTACGATTGTGGCTTTGGTTTCGGAAGCACTCAACGTTGCCCCCCTCTTCACAAAAAACAGCATTTTTAATCTTCTGATTTTACAACTAAATGCTGAATTCCAACTTGAACTTTCGACAGCTACTATGGTTTCGGTATCTGTTAATACTTTTTTGTTCACAAAATATATATTTCTTCATCTTCTGATTACACAATTCTCACAACAAATTTTATCAGTCTTTGTATTGTTAATTTACATACGACTGCAAATTTAAACTCAATCTTAGGCTTGTTGCTATGGTTTCGGGATCACTCATCGCTGCTCCGCTAACAAAATATTTATTTTTGTTTTGAATCTCGTGATCATACAATCTCCACGAAATTCCACAGAAATATGTGTTTCGTATCAGGTTGGCCTTTACTTAATAGGAATACATTGTACACTTCAGTTTGAATGATACACATTTCTATGTTGATTTCTATTTATTATTGTGAGTTGCTTACATGACGCGTTTCGTTTTACATAGTAATTTCTTGATGATCTGAATTTTGGAAAATATCGAGAGTATACTTCAGATGTGAAACCATTGGAACGATTCTATGAGTGCCGATGGCTCAGTGGTAAGAAAACAGGTTTCGCAACCGAAAGGTCGTGGGTTACAATCCTGTTCAGATGGAAAAGAAATTGTTTAGTTGGACGGGTTTCGGCAACCATTTCACTGTTGGATCGAAAATTAACAGTGCTATGACCTAAAGTGACGTAAGATCGCAGTAAAAAAGCCTACCTAGAACGCAACTGAACTCCTAACTCGCACAAGCTGAAAAAGCTTCTGAGAGATCTATACAGAAGATCTAGGAGTATCGGGATAATAATAATAATAATAATATTAATTGGATCGATTCTGTCCACTGCGAATTCAACTAGAACTCTGGTTACCAAACTTACCCTGAAAGTTTCAAAACTCTATTTCTTTTCGCTCTGAAGTAATATTGTTCAAAGTAGTGATCAACGCTGATCTGATCACGAAGTATATATTTTTTTGAAACTTCAGATCATACAATCCTGACTTAATTAATGATAATAAATATGTGTGCTGTTATTTATTATTAATATTAAACTTCTAAATACCGGATGTTAGATTGATCTGGTTTGCCTTTCAGAAAATATTGAGAAAAAAGAGAACTTTTAAATGCAAACAACTGCAAAAACATGCAAACTGTTTCTACCCATTATCGAATTTAACCCCGATATTTAGACTCCTAAACTTACGTCAAAGTTTCGGGACTCTAGCTCTTTCTATTCATAAGTTAGCGTGCTTACGGACAGACCGGCCAGATGAAATTACTATTGACCTTGGCTTCTCCAGTTCCACGACAAACCTAGCCGTTTAAACATCATTTTCGGCCGAAAATTACAACAAACGTGTAAAAAGGAGTAAAATAAATAAAAGTTTTTCTCTAACATTCTTCTCATTCATCCCGCGGAGCAGACAAAAGAAACAATATTATATTCAGAACTGCCAATTAAACTTCTGAAGTAGAGATCTCCCAAGATGAAACTTACTTGAAATTATCCATGAAGTTCTTCCCATATACTCGTTCATCTCATTCAGATTGGTTTAAGTTACCAACGAAAGTTTTAAACGACTGTCTTCTAGTTTCTGAGGGAATTTTGCTATATCCTAAACATAACCCGTTATCCCCAACACTCTGAGCGATAACATCAAAACAATTTCAAGAATACATTGAATGAAGATGTAATCGTCGAAAGTTCAGAATGAAATATGTGGCATACCATCCAAGAATTTCTCTTTCCTCCGAATCCTTCCAAATATCCGAAAACTTTTTCAATTTCATATCGAATAATTACCAGGACCAATCGACTGATTCGAATTTATGAAAATTCCATAGACGCGACTCCTTCCGATCGAAATCCGTCCTACGCCATTTTTCATAGGTAGGTAGAAGTTATTCCTGGTTTCCAGAACGGCCAGGATGCGCGCTTAACACGTTAAAAGGTTTGTAACTTTTTCCCATCTGAAAGTTAGACGAAGTTACGTCAGCGCTGATTATGCACATGAAAAATTGGGGACGGTTGAGCGAGATCAGATAGGAAAGTTCAACATGGCTGCCGTTCGGACAATATTCCTGAATAAATACCGGATACCGTGAAAATTTCGCCATCTGCAGAAATTTATCGAGGCGTTTTTATAGCGGTCGGAAATGAAACGTATTGATTGATGCCTCATCTCCAATAACTGTTTCGCTCTGTTGATTCCCTTTGAGTTGTGTTAATCAATATTGCTCTGATTAATCTTGGGTGAAAAACGAGAATTTATAAGTGATTTTTTTCATAAAGTATCCAGCTATGTTCAATTCGAATCCACACATTTTAAAAAACTCCATTTTGTATATCAGTTAACCAAAAGGTATTTGTACAACTATCAATGACAACATTTAAATTCTTTTTTGAATATCAAAACAGATTTAATCTGTTAGTCTTTTACAATTTTAATTTCAAAAAATTAATTCAAGAAACTTTAAGAATTAAATTAATGTCTTTATAAGCACTGTTCATATTTAATAGACGTATAAAATCGAAACTCATTATACAGTATCAAATGGAATTAAGCAAAACCAACGCTTATAAATTGTCAAATAAAATGAATTAATAAATAAACATTTTTTGTTTCGTTCCAGGCATGCGAACTGAACTCTTCAGACAAACGTACGAGCCCTGTTTGTTACAAAATGTATTGTTTTCTGATCTTATATTTATGAAAACTAAATCTTTCTCAAAAAAATAAAACATAATTTCGAGTATTTCTCAAAAACTAATTTATTTGGAATATTCAATATATTTAAATAAATTACTTCAGAGAATGTTAGAACATGTAGGACATCCTCAAAATATAATTAGGGCTCGTACGTTTGTCTGAAGAGTTCAGTACGCATGCCTGGGACGAAACAAAAAATTTTTATTTATTTATTATTATAATTTCAATTGACAATTCATATTCGTTGGTTTTTCTTAATTCCATATGATATTGTATAATGAGTTTCGATTTTATACGTCTATTAAATTTGAGCAGTGCTTATAAAGACTTTAATTTAATTCTTAAAGTTTCTCAAATAAATTTTTTGAAATTTAAATTGTAGAAGACTAACAGATTATATCTGTTTCGAAAAATTGTTCCTTATTATTTTATTTTAATTCTAATTTGAATAGTTGAGATTGACAACGATTTAAAATTTAAATGCATTAATAACATGAATGGAGTACGCAGTTGGCACAAGGTGAAACATTTTTCCTTCTTGTCTCTTGAAGATGGTCGAAAGACCGAAACACGTGTCAGGATTCTGAATAAATTGTGAAACATAAAAACTGTGTGAATTATTTTAAATAAAATTGTTAAATGCATTAATAAGTGGCGAATATTTTTTCGCATATAATATACATATACTATAAGTAATGGTAATAATAAGTTGGTCGACTCGAAACACTACAACTTGCATCTCTGTAACAGTTGAAAATCCACTTTAAAAGGTGAAACTATCGATTATTGATGTCAATGAGAAACTTTGAATATCACAACAGATTTAGAATGTTAGTCTCCTACAATTTTAATTTAAAAAAAAAATTTTTCAAACTTTTAGAATTAAATTAATGTCTTATAAGCACTGTTTATATTCAATAGACGTATATAATCAAAATTTATCATAAAATATCAGACGGAATTAAAAAAACGAACAAATATAACTTGTTAATTAAACTTAAAGAATAATTGACATTGAATGTTTCATTCCAAGCATGTGCACCTGAACTCTTCAGACAGGCGTGGTGCGCATGTTTGCCTGTGACAAAATGTTTTGTTTCTGATCTCATATTCATAAAAACTAAATCTTTTTCAAAAATACACAACATTATTTCAAGAACTCCTCCAAAACTAATTTATTTGAAATATTCAATATGTTTAAATATTTGAAAAAGTTACTTCAAAAACTCTCAAAAACATGTAGCACATCCAAATTGTAGGAGACTAACATATTAAATCTATTTTGATATTCAAAGTTTGCAATAATCCTTCTACCAAGTGAAATTATATTTAAATGATGTTGTGTATTTCTGAAAAAGATTGAGTTTTTATGAATATAAGATCAGAAACAAAATATTTTGTCGCAGGCAGACATGCGCACCACGCCTGTCTGAAGAGTTCAGGTGCGCATGCTTGGAACGAAACATTGAATATAACTTTTTTTTAATTTTAATTTACAATTTATATTTGTTGATTTTTTGTAATAAATTTTAATTTTATACGTCTATTAAATATAAGCAGTGCTTATACGACATAATTTAATTCTAAAAGTTTGAAAAAAATTTTTGAAATTAAAATTGTGGGAGACTAACAGATTAAATCTGTTTTGATATTCAAAGTTTGTAGTAATCCTTCTTAAAGTAAAAAACTGCTTCTTATTATTTTATAATGTCAATGAGGTTTTAGATCAGGGTCGACGTTTTTCTATTATACATTTCTCTGAGTATGATCACTAGATCATCGTGTAACCAAAGCAGCCTGCTCGGCCCATCTTCTTTCGCTCACCACGGGAAACTATAGAAGGTTTTCTATCTTGGTAATGATCGGAGTAATCGGGAATACTGTCCCATTGCTTGAATCCCTTGTTGGATTATGGTGTGTAATCACGTGCATTAGATGATGTTAGTTTTTGGTGAAATCTTAGCTTTCCTATGCGGGGCGAAGATGTAATTGGCACAGAAAATGAAGCCATAAGCTTCGAAACATTATTATATCTGCTGCTTATGTATCGACGATCAATGAGGCCTACTCGGGTGGCATTGAGTTTTGAACTGTTACAAATATGTTAGTTGCAGTGCCCCGATTCGAAGAAATTACTGTTGTCTCTGTTATCACAGCTGATACTTTTCATAAGCTAAAAAAATAATTATGAGGTCAGTTAGTGTATAAGTGTGATCTTGTTATCAAAGTTGCATTTTGAAGTAGTGCTCATTGCGAGCTTGGCGACACTTCTGGCATTTGTGGGTTGACAGAAAGTTGGTTAGTTTAGTTGAATTAAGCTTCAAAAAAATTGGGAAATATTACAAATTTATTTCTAAAGTAGTGAGTCTTCTATCCAACTGAAGCATTCGATAGAAATGAAATGCTCTCAAAGGAATTTTTGAATGAATTTATGGGCCGAGTTCATGAAACTGGATCATCATTTGATATAACAAACCATTTACGATTCCGTCCGGCGAGCAGACCTGAAAACATTGCTGCTGTAGCCCAGAAAGTGGCTGAATATCCATCAACATCACTTTGTCATCGTGTTCAAGAACCGAACATTTCGCGCATATCTTTGCGGAAAATTTTGCATAAAGACCTCGGTATGAAGGATTACAAAGTTCAACTGGTGCAACAAGAGAACCCTCCTGACCATCTGATGCGCATTTTCCCAGAAAAATCATGTTTAGCAATGAAGCTCAGTTTCACCTCGGTTGATATGTGAATAAGCAAAACTCTCCCATTTGGGAATCACAGAGTCGACATGTTATTGTAGGAAAGCCAATGCATCCACAACTGCTCGCTGCGGTTTTTGGTCCGGTGACATCATTGGACCATTTTGGGCTAAGAGCTGCTGTCATGGTCAATGGTGAACGTTACCGTACTATGCTCTACCAAATTTTGTTTCCCAAAACTCAGGAGGAAGACGTGAACGACACTTGATTTCAACAGGACGGCCACGTGCCACACAGTCAACGTAACCATCTATCTTTTGCGCATTGTTTTTTAAAATCGAATAATCAGGCTTATATTAATTGGCCGTTTCGGAGCTGTGATTTAACTCCGTTGAGCTACTTTTATTTTGGGGTTTCGTTAAGGATAAGTGCCTTCAAACTGGAAATGAAAATGGCCATTCATGAGATTGTGCTCCAAATAATACACAAAGTACTGAAAAATTCGGACGATCGTATGGGGTATTGTATGTGGCCAGTCGTGGCGGTCATTGGTATGATATTGTTTTTTATTTGTAAATATTAAGTTTCGCCTTTCTATTTAACCCATAACTTCAAAAAAATATACTACGTTGTTTTGTTTATTGATCAAAAATGGAAATTTCAAATGACCTACCCACTATATAGTGCGGATCATGCCTTAGGTGATCGAACAAGAAATTTTCTTTCAGAAATCTCAACATGAGCGTTGCAATCCGTTCTGAATTCTCATATCATCATTCATTAATAACTGGGATTTTGAACAAGTTCATTATTATATTGACTAATTTTCAGCACAGCATGCCAGAAGCTTGCAGAATAGTTAAGTCTGAGCAACGAAATTATTTATTTGCACATTAATAAGCTAGAAAAGGCGTGAGAGTTACAAAATAGGGCCCACATGAATTGTCCAATAATGAAAAATTGAGTGATCATTTGCTCGCGATCATTTCACGGAATATAATGCAGCATGCAATAATTGGATATAATTTTTGGTTTTTCTCAAAAATATTAACTGCCTCAATATAATCGCGCCCCATGGCATTATAGCTTGACACGCTGGGGGCGCTTGTCTTGACTAGGACCCTAGTTTCATCCCGGTGAAATGGAGGGTTAAGTCTTGATGTCTAAAGTAATGCCATTCGCGTCAGTCACTGAACCCGTGTGGTGGAAGAATGACCGAATGTGGCCCTAGTTTCACCGTAAAGGTGGAGTGGTGAGCTGAGCCGCGTTGATCAACTCAGTGACAAGGGAGTCTGTCTCAGCACAGGGCCTCGCCTTAAAACTAACGTACTCTACCTTATTGCAGTAGATCTCCTGATTTGTCTGTCCAATGGCAGAGTGCGTTATGTAACATACTGCGTTACGTCGGGAGGGTGGAGGCTCTCGGGAAGTATTCGTACGACCTGGCCAGCCAATTGGTGTTGGACTCGAGGGGGCAGTGGTTAGCAGTCCGCATGCTCGACTAGGAGAGTATTCCTTTTATCTGTTCGCAGTAATCCATGTGCAAGATATCTAGAGAAAGGCTTCAGGGTTAAGCGGGACTTGAAGTTTCCACTGGCCTCGTCCTGAACCAGGATCGATTGCAAGATGTTTCTGGGGTTTGTGGATCTCGATGATACGGCTAGACTATTGGTGCCTGAAGCCAGGAACAATTGAAAGAGTTCACAAGCATTCGTGTGTCTTGACGTACAGTCCGGATTGACGGTGCTCGTACTAGGACCAATTGAGACATATATCTACAGACTATCTTTGTTCATGGGACCGCGTTCGGGTGGTTGGATAAGAAGCTCCTTCGGCGTGTGAGTTGCCTCCCAAACAACTCGAGTGCTGACCATGCAGAGCCAGTAGAGGTTGGATAGTGCTTCGCTGCTATCAGTCATGGTGTAGGTTTTCGAACTGAAGCCGCAACTGGAAGCTGGTGGGTTCTGCTCTTCGGGGTGGTTCTCGCCATGCGCGATGATAAGACGTAACCCTTATCACACTTTCTGCTTCTTGGGGCAGATTGTGGAGACTGGTAATGGTCACTTGGTGAAAGAGCTATGCTAACATGCCAATACAGTAACTGGTAGAATTCACGATGACTCAATATAATGAAGACTTCATTATTACATAATATTATATAACATTCGTAAATATGCCAGATTTCCTTCTCCATTAAATGAAATTCGAATATCAAAGAAAGTTAGACTGAAATATTTTTCGGTGCAAGAGATAATGTTGATTAATTATTGAAAAGTCAGGGCTATTTCAGAACAACAAATTGTAAAGAAAGATGCGATTGAAATATTTGCAAAAGTCAACGTATTTCATCCAGTACAAAATATTTAGTATCAAAATTTTCAGAATTCAGTTGGTAAATTGTTAGTACATTTAAATGTATGTGAAATTCACAAGAAATGGCTCATACATGTAATTGAGATGTATAATATAAAATTGATTCCCAATTTTTAGGATATCAGTACCAATTGAACTGAAACCTGCAATGTTCAATTATCATTGAAACTGATTGTTATTTATGAACTGAATTTAGCATAGAATATTAGGATGGTATTAACTCTTCAACTCTGTTACATATTTTGTTGGGTAGTTCTTAAGCTAAGAGGCCAAAATTAATTGAAAATTGAACACTGAAGAGGGTTCATAGAAAAATTTGGACACAACCCATTCACAGAACCGCAAGATGTTAGCGTATGTTTGAGGATAAGAACACAGCCAAATTTTGTGAAAGAATATCCAGGCATGAAAAGATATTTCCTGCAAAAAACCTTGGAAATATAGTTCCTATTCAAAAACTTGCCAGGTTATGGTTGAGTAGGTTTTTTTGAAATTTAAAAAACTGTAAAAGGAAGTCGTGTCCACAAATATCAATCAAGCAAGTTCCGTAACTCAAAGAATTAGTTCGAATTACTCCTGGAAACAAAACAAATTAGAGAAAAACTAGAAATATAGGGTCTTTCATTAAGCGCTTTTTCAATTTAAAACAAAATGTATGTGATATAGCATCGAACTTTTTTAGACGCTTAAAAGACCTATGGGTGCTATTATGTATGGAATATAGCATCTTGTAAATGCCCACCGCGCCACCTTTAGGTGCCCCGCGCATCCAAAATGTCAAATTTTCCAGGACTTTGGCGCGTAAATCAGGCTGAATTTGACCGATAGTTTGGTTTATGTTAGCTTTGTTGCTCACTGTATTTTCTGGCTCATTTGAATATACCTGCGACTCAAGAAAACTCCACAAGAAAAAATCTAACGGGGTCATTCCGTATGACCTCGGTGTCCATTTCTCATCACGTCCTCGTGAGATGATTATGCCCCTCAATTCTCTCGTGCATAATTTCCAATTTAACATGAGCTGTATGACACGTAACGCCACTCTATTGAAACCATATTATCATGTCAGGCCAAAAAAAAATAGTAATCGTTAACACATAGCGCTTGCCGTTAACGCTGATAGCTTGGCCAACTTCGTTCTCAAAGTCCTAAATCCACACCAAATACTGACTTTTTCGGGATGCATTGAACGCTTTTGGATTTTATGTGGAATGGTTTCATCTCCAATTTGACAATATTGTTTGCTGACGTACCCATCCATCCTTAAGTGGGCCTCTTCGATGAAGTTTTTTCTTGATGAGGATTAAGGGCAGTTTTCAATTGTTCCAGGACCCATTCAGCGAACACGCATCGTCGTTTACGGTCGTTTGCCTTCAGTTCCTAGATTGATTGAATTTTGTGCGGATGCAGGTCTAAATCACGATGCAAAATTCGCCATATCGTGGTGTGTGAAACGCCGAGTTCTTGTGAGCGATGCGAAATTGACTGCCGCGGTTTCATTTTCACACTCTCACAGACAGCAATATTTTCGGCAGATCTCTCGTTTTCTCTTCGTAAAGTTCATTCTTTACTGGACACTACGAATAGTCCTCTGGATGGTAGGAAGATCATGGCGACCGTGAAATGGGCGCAGCACGCAGAACGCTGCCCAACTAGAAAACCGATTTTGATATACATGATTTTATAATTTGTACATATGTTGACCGTAATATCTGTCTATGGAGATTTGGCAAACCAAACTGAAATGACAGCCAATTTGCCAGATGTAACTTCAACAGTATGGCCGCTATCAACTGTCAAAGTTAAGAAGTCCCTATTGAAAGACAATTGGATACTAAGTAATCATCAAGGAGTTAAAGGAGCCAATTCAATACCGAAATGAAAATGGAGAAAGTTGTCCAGAAGAAAGGGATTAATTGCTATAAATAATATGATGAATGAAAGCGTGAAGAAATTGACCTTGAAAACAAGATTAAAAAAATTTAATGTTTTAGATTTTGAGTTAGATGAGTAAGAGCATAGTATTCTTTTAATTCATAGCAATTTTTGTTGATTCAATTGAGGATTACTTCAAAGAATTTTTCAATTTTCAAATTTGAATTGAAATTCGAAATTTTGAATTCACATGAGAGAGTTCCATACAAAATTTAGGAAGGATTGAAACATAATAAAATCAGAAATAAATTCATCATTAGAACAAATTGTAGAAATTACTATGTTTTACTACCAATAAAAATATATTTTACACATTTTCTTGTGACTCGAGTTTCGGGAAATGAACTATCCTATCATCAGACAACTGAAGACCTAACAGTAGTACAGAGGTATTTAAACAAAAGTGATAAATATTTTGAATATTTCAATAGATTCTAACACCTAATAGTGGTACAGAGGTTTACAAGCGGAACGTGATAAAAACGCGGTTAAAAAAGAGGGGCCTTCTAACAGATATCGGAATGTCGGCAATCGACAATTACCTCTGTACCACTGTTAGGTCTTCAGTTGTCTGATCATGGGATAGTTCATTTCCCGAAACTCGAGTCACAAGAAAATGTGTAAAATATATTTTTATTGGTAGTAAAACAAAGTAATTTCTACAAGTTGTTTTAATTATGATCAACTACCAAATAGTAACGGCTGAAACAATTCAGTATATAAATTCATCAATTTAAGATTTATGAAGTTAGTTTATGAATATCAAAATTTTTTTTTTATGATAACACTTCTTTCGCCATGAATTTTATATAAAATTAAAATCGAAAACAAATAAAATTCGGGAAAATCATAACAGTATATTATCATCTGTAGATTATTATTATTATTCATTACTTTTACTCTGTTGACATTCCGTTCACCCAATTATGGCTGCATAACTAATTTAGTATTTAAGTATGTATCCAGTTCTATTTGAAGATAAATGGCAGATTGAAGTGGCAGGAAGACATGGCGTTCCTTAAATTTGATGGCAAGTCTACAGTTATTCCACAAAAAATAATGAAAATTCAAATAGATAAAATTGATAGAAAACGGAAACAATGGTAACAATTGAAGTGGCAAAATAAAGAATAAAATGTTTATTTACTATATGATGTCAGTTGCTCTTTTATCACCAAAAACATTCTGCGATTTCCTTAAAAGTTTGAAGATTAAACTATTACTGACAAAAGGTTTATGTTCCCTGCTTTGTGCTTGTGAAATGCAAATTTGAATTAATGTTTGTGCAGACCCAGTCGATGTATACATCGACATAAATTAATCAAATCGATTCTACTAATGGGTAATAGATGTTAATGAAAGATGAATCGCCCTATAACTCATCCCCAATTGTAGATGAATCTGCATCAATTATACTGCATCACTGTACGCTACCATCAATTGGATATAATTATCAGCCTTAGAGATATCCGTTAATTATATCATGTTACACCAGAACGCGTCATTTTTTAGTTTGATTATAACGTTCATCTATTATAACTTTCATCACAGACTACCTCATTTGACTTTCGTCGACATATTCAGTGTAAAATAAAATAAAATAGAAAGGCTTTTCACTTGATAGAAGTGTAGTATTGAGTGTAATTTATGAAACTCTGACCACTAAACGGTCAGAATTGATATTTTTTATTGAAAATTCAAGTTCACGTGAAATAACGATATGATAGTATAGAGTATAAAATAAACAACATTTTCCCAGATAACTTTTCACTCTATTCCACGGTCAATGTAAATGTTTCGGCATTTTCCCAGAAGATTTCCATTGAAAATTGCGAAAAACTTATCCGTTGGGGCGGTAATCGGAGGAGATTCAATGCCTTGTCTTGTAGTTAAGGTTTTCAGCACTTCTAATGGCGTTTAGATTAGTTTTAATGAATAATATCATAGATAAAAATACAAAGAACGGTTAAGATTTTGCTTTTTTGAAATGCGATTCTACAGAAAAATTCTTCTATTATATGAAACCCAAAGATGAGACGTCAATTTTTTTTTGCCAAATAAGCAGAGAAAATATTTCCGCATAATATTATACGATAGAGTATGTCATCTCAGAGAAGATATTTATTAGTTATTGTTGAGAAAATATATTGTTTATTTGTAAGATTGTATAGTAGTTGCTACATATCTTCTTAGAAATATGATTAGTACATGTCTGGATAGAAAGTGATGATTCAAGAAAAATTCCAAGAAAATACGTTGTTCCAGAAGATTTCAATGTGTTTTTTAACAGAAATGTTGTGGTCAAATTTGTGTGCTTGAATTTCCTTAGAACCTTTTTCTGGAGATTTAAAATCAAACGATTATTCAACTAAAATTCGGTAAATGTATAATGAACTCAATTTAAATTATCGGCCAATTCTTTGGCAAACTTGCCGCAGATTGCAAGGAAAACATCGTCCGCATATATGAATTTACACTTATTCATTAATGCTTCTAAGTAATCAATAAACACCACAATTATATTGGGTTGTTCGGAAAGTGATTTGGTTTTTTTGGGAGAAAATGAAAGACAATTTTCGTATAATGAATAAATATTTTATTATATTGTCTATTGGCCATTCTGGTTGACAATTTTATGTTCATAAAAGTTTTGGTCTTTGCTGGCAAAAACCTGATCCAGGTGATTTTCGATCTCTTCATTTGAAGTAAAGGTTCAACCGTCCAAAATTTTTGAAATGACCGGGACAAATAATAATCCGAAGGTGCCAGCTCTGGAGAATATGGTGGGTGCGGCAGTATATCCCATTCAAGCTGTAAGAGCTTTTGGCTAGTGACCAAACATGTATGGGGTCTTGCATCATTTTATTGGAACACTACTCCTTTTCTGTTCATTAATTCTAGCCTTTTCTGTTGAAATGCATCATTCAGTTTGTCCAGACGACATGAATCTTAATTCAAACTTTTGTGAGATTAGTCATCCAAATAGAGGTGAAAAAGCACACGTTTGAAGAAAAGAACTTAAGACTCGAAATTTTGATGCATAAAATATACTACTTGAGTTTGAGGTCAGGCAAAAGCGGCTCAATTAACTATTTAAAATTCTACTTTTCAAATATTCTCAGAACTACATATCCGATTTAGTAAGAAGGCTAATAACGCGCATGTTCTTGCTGAATTTTGTGCGTATCGTAAATAAGAAGATCCCAAAGAAGTTTTTATTAGAGCAGCATTGAACTTTACTGGAACCACAGCAACAGTTCTACAACCTAGTTTAAATATAGCATGTACATGTAAAATCACGGCAAGACGGCTAATACAAAATTTCTTTAGGATCAAGTTTACGTTTTATTCCTTCAAGTCAGAATCGGAAAAACTTAGACGTTCATCTTTGGATGAATTGCAAGATTTTTAGATCCGCCCAAATATATTTATCTCGCAACTTCATAAATTCTTTAATCGAGTCCCACATGAGGAGGATGAAAGTGTCTCTCCAAGCCTATATTGTCTTCGTTGGAATAAGAATTATAAAAATATAAATAAATGTCTTCGAAGGTGCAGAATGTTGATAACACGAAAGACAAAATAATATTGATTTTGACCAAATATATTCTTCTCACACTTTGAAAATTCCTTTTTTCAGTAGTATCCTATCTTAATTAACTCACATATGAACCATAAAATTGATAAAACACTATATTCAAAACAATAACCGTTTTCACACCAAAATATACCATAAAAATTTCCAAAGAATTGACAAAAAAATTAAAAAATTTCACTATGCCCTACAAATCATATTTATTGAGTCATGATGTAGAGAATATGTTCCCAAATATTCCGAAAAAAGAGACGATAGATTTAGTTTCGGAACTATTAGGACAATCACATGTGAATCCATTGATCGACTGTGAGTTTATTATAATTTTAGAACTTTGTTTACGAAGGAACTGTTTTCAGTTCAATAACAAAATATTTGAACAACTAATCGGCCTAGCTATAGGCTCACCCCTGAGCCCATTTCTCGCAGATATTTTCGCGAATTACATAGAAAAGAAAATTTTCACTTCAAAATAATCGATGGTAATACACTTTTGGTACAGATTTGTAGATGATGTCCAGTGAAACCTCTCTTGGCGGACACTCCTCATAAGCGGACGCTCCCCTCAAACGGACAATTGCCCTGGAACCGAGAAATTTTCTTGTAATATTATACTCACCCCTATTGGACAGACACGGACACCATACTTTTCTCAGCAGTGCCGAAAAACCTCCCAGATACGGACGCGGAATTCTGAAGAACGGCTAAATGCGCATACGTACGTACCTACGTGTTCATAGAAGATTCTCGTAGTTATTTTTTGGTTTAACCGCGCAAAAGAAAACATCGGGGAATCCCCTTTATTTCGTCGCAAGAAATACACAGTTCTCGCTAGTAGTGAACGCTCGCTAGTAATGAAACGTATTTTTATTGAACCATGGCACCAAAGAAAAAATTTCTGACGTTGAAAGAGAAGATGGAGCTTATAAATATGTCAGAGAAAGATAATTTATCAGTTCGCAAATTAGCAGAAAGGAAGTTATTTTGATTAGGTTTTGAATTTATTCTTGAATATTTTGAGATTCAACATAGGAAAAACTCAGGCTGTAGCAATTTTGAAACAAAAAGAGAAAATTCATGAGGTATGGAAATCTGGTGATAATCTGCAGCAAAAACTGTGTAGAATGAAAAAAAAATCCAGAAAAAATTGATAGGGAATGTCTAGATTGGTTTTCTCGAGTGAGGTATCAGAATATCCCAGTGTCAGGACCATTGATAAAAGCGAAAGCGAAAGAAATTGCCAGCAGGTTGAATTATGAAAAATTCAGTGCTTCTAATGGTTGGCTGCAAAAATGGAGGACGAGACATAATATAAGTTTCAAAGCTATATCAGGTGAGTCTGCAGATATTGATGTAGAGAATGTAAAGGATTTTTTGGAAAAATTGCCATCTCTTCTTTTGGGATATAGACTAGATGATAGTTTCAACGCCGATGAAAGTGGTTTATACTTTCGAGTATTACCTGATAAAACAATGGCACTCAAAAAAGAAGAATACGTTGGCGGTAAAATATCAAAAGAGAGGCTCACTATTTTATTCTGTGCAAGCATGACTGGAGAAAAGGAAAAATTATTAGTGATCGGAAAATCCGCCTATCCACGCGCACTAAAAAATATTCCAATAAAAGATCTGCCAATTACATGGAAATTAAATTCCAAAGCATGGATGACTGGTGTCATAATGAAGGAATGGCTCTTAGATATGGACAGACGAATGAGGTTTCAGAAGAGGAAAATATTATTGTTTTTAGAAACGCTGGTTCACATCCTTAGGACATGAACCTAACAAATATAAAATTATGCTTCTTACCTCCTAATTGCACTTCGGTGTGCCAACCCTTAGATCAAGGCATAATCAAAAATGTTAAATTTTTGTACCGAGACTTGATTCTGAAACATGTTCTATCAAAAATGGATAGTGCTTTGTCGGCATCAGAATTAGCTAAATCAATAAATGTTCTAGAAGCACTCTATTTCATCGAAACAGCTTGGAACAACGTTTCTGAAAGGACCATTCAAAATTGCTTCACCAAAGCAGGATTCAGTAAGGATAGGCCTTCTTCGAATATCTTAGAGGGGCATATGACGAAGAGGACTACATGCCCCTATCAGTACTAGCAACTTTTTCGAAAAATTGTGAAGCAGTGTGCAACACAGTGAATAATAGAGGATTAATTGATTTGGATGAAGGAATATCTACAGAAGAGCATTCTGATTTCAATCATGAAAATGGAGAGGAAGATGAATAACAGGAGAGCGACGTAGAAGGAAGCACTATTACTGAAAGCACCAAAATAAAATCTTACAGGGAAGCTCTGAAATTTATAAAAGAGTTGAAAATCTTTGCCCAAGAAGACTTTGTGGCCTTTCAACACCTCAAATATCTTGAGACCCACTTCCAAACTAGTCTACTGATAGAAAAAGAGAAAAAAATGACACAATACAAAATAACCGATTTTTTCTAAATTATGCATTTTATAATGTGAATAATTTCGTTTTGTGTAATAGATCAATATTACTGTATTCAGGTTTCTTCAATAAGTTTATGAATATATTTCAATAAATAATTTGTGTTTTTGTTTCCAATTCTCCTTTTATTTATTTTGCACCTTCCGACAAGCGTACACCTCCCACGTCCGGACAAAAAAGCTGGAAGCAACGGTGTCCGCTCTTGGGGGATTTCACTGTATTTGCCTGCATATTTGAAACATCTAGACAACTTGAGCAATTTCTAAATTTGATAAATAACATTCACCTAAAAATAAAATTTGAGTTAGAAAAAGAACTGAATAACCATATAACATTTTTAGACCTATCAATATCACATACAAACCGAAAAATTGAATTCAACGCGTTCAGAAAACTGACATCAACCAATACATGTATCCCCATTGACTCAAACCACCCATACTCACAAAAAATTTCAGCCTATTGATCGATGATCCATAGACCTTTTCTTTTTCCCTGTCCATGAACAACCGTGAAGTTAAAATTGATACTATTGATACTACTCTTTCCTACTTCGGTGACATGAGAGAAAAAACAGCCAATAATATATCAAAACTTGATATCAAAATAGCTTTCAAATCAAAATATAAATTGTCGTCTCTGTTATTCAATGCGAAGGATCCAATCCGAAATTCACTAAAATCAGGAGTTTAAATTCCAATAAAAAATATATCGGTCAGACATGATGTTCATTTTATACAAGGTATAATGAACATGGAATAGATTTCTCCAAAAATAAAAGATGCTCTACCGTCGCAACACATTGCATCCAGAATGGCCACATATTCCCAACAATCGACAGCCTGAAAATATTACATGTTGAATTAGAAGGAACGAAGCTCAACTATCTAGAGCCCATTGAAGTTTATAAATTGGTGCAGAAAAATATTCTTGAGACAATGAATGATCAAACTGATCTATGTAATTCCCAAATATTCAATGAATTCAAATAACATCCTACCCTTATAATTACCCAAAAATATTTCATTTTTTCTAACATCTGGTCGAGATAAAATTCCTACAACTGTCACTTTTTTATTATCACCACGTTGTACCTGAATCTACATAAAATACCTTGTACCATGTGCTTAGGGATCAGTTGCCTGAAGATGAACGATAGTTCGAAACTAGTTGCAAACATATACACCTTAAATATTATAAAACATCTAAAAATTGTTGGTAGTAAACTATAGTAATAAAAAATTTGTTTTAACTCCAGTTTAGTTGTTTTCTAGGTTCACCAGAGAAGGTTTTACTGTTTCTTAAGTAACTAGGTTTCATGGTTCAACTATGATTCTTGAATTCTCCAATGCAGAATAAAAGGACCTAGTCATTAATCCGAATACAACCCTGTTGCCTCAACGTGCGTTCTGAATGTTTTCATTAGCCTCTGAAGAGCAGCATTTTCCTGCCACAAATTTGGGCCTGAAGACAATCACAAAAGCTTCGCCCACGGTAAAACGTTTGGAATATCCGCAAAAAGTGCAAGCCGTATAAGTTAATAGCTCCTGGCCTGTAACAGAGCATTACGCTTCTGGATCAATCATGCACCTGATGAAAAAGATAAAGGAATTTCATAATTGCAGTAATCTGCCTCGCAAAGTGGATAAAAAACAGGCTTTAATATTTCACAAGCTTATTAATTAAATCTTCGCATGAAGTTTGCAATTGAAGAATTATTTTGATGATTGTTTTCATTTTATTGTCCATAATATTCCTCTATATAAATTCAGTAGGAGGTCTTAGGATATCTGGGAAATCAAATAGTTGTTTTTTACTGGAAAATTAGGTCAAATGATTCTTTATTCGCAAATAAAGGGTGTTTCAATAAAAGCGCAAGATTTGAATTGCGCCATGTTTGACAGTCATGTCACAAGATTATGCCGTGACAGATCGAAAGATGACAGGCTGGAGTTAGTAAACATGGAACATTACACGATAGAACAACGCATTCTGATTGTCAAAAATTATTATCAAAATGGTGAAAGTTTAATTGTTACTACTTGTTGAAAACTATCCTACGCTGATAGATAAATTGTTGATGAATAAAAATAATAAAATAGCTCTTAAAATAGTATATTCAATAAAATGAAAATTTTAAAAACATTTCCTTCAAATATACTGAAGATATATCTGCACAAATTGCTGCATATCTCAAAAATAAATATGATTTGAGACCTTCATTCAAGACTTATGCAAACCTAAATTAATTCATTATATAAAATAAAGACTTTACACATAAAGATGATAAACCTGGAGTTTAAAACTTAACCTGCGCGATTGCCCAAAAGTTTACATAGTACAGACTTTCAGACATAGGATTTGTGAAAATTTCAAGTTTCCTCAATAACAAAGGAAATTTCACATATTCGAACCATTTGTTAGAAACAGCACAAACTCAACCAAAATTTTGAAATTTTACATAAAGAATGTAAAAGTTATTATTATATTAGGGTCACTAGAGATAAATAAATACAAAAAAACTGGAATAGTACTAACCGAAAAAAACACCTCAATAACTCACCCCTGTTAAACATATGCAGATAATCTAGAATTTACAGAGACCCCCCCTTTTGGGTTTTAGTGCTCCATGAAAAATTTTGTATCTAATTTAATATACATAGAAATTGATTTCGAAAACAAATTAAGTTATTCAAAAATGTAAGATACCACTCATCTGAAGATGCTACTGTGCCGACGAAATAATTTTTGCATTATAATAAAAATAAAATTCGTGAAAATCAGAATAACCCTATTTAATATTATTTAACAGAATTGACACAAAAATAGATAGCATTCTACTTTTTAAAAGTTTCTTTGGCTTTCAAATGCTAATACTGCAAGAAATAATGTGAAGTACCGGTAGAAGCGAAATTGAAAATACACACGTTTAATTTTACAATATAGCTGTTGTGACAGTATAATTTTCACAAGAAATATCAAACTGGAAGTGAAAACAGGTTTATGGATGACTACGAAGAAATAAAAAACTACTAGAGAGAACGTCATTAGCCACAAAAATCAAGAATCGATAAATATTTTATCATGTGGATCATGCTGAAAAATACCATTTGAGTAGACGATTATCTAGAGATGGCCAGGTTTTTGGCAGAAATCACCTTTTAGAATCGAGAAAACGTTGGATATAATCCAACTGAACGAAAAGTAGTCATCGACGAGCAGATCGACAAATTAATCCGAGAAGTAGATGCTTAAATGTAGCTAATTTTACAGAAATAGTTCCCGAAATATAACCATAGAAAAAAAGATAGTAAAGGTGAAAGTAATACTTTCTTCAAAACTAAGCAGAGTAATTCTGTGAAACCTCTAAATATTTAAGTTGAAAATATTTCCTCAAAATGTTTCAAACATCTTATGAACAATGTCTTTTTCTTAGTACGCATATACATTCTGTCAATAAAGTACCGGGACTTATCGATTTAAATCTGGCGGGGCAATGAGGCAGGTAAAAATTTTTTTTCCTAGGTTGGTACCACTGTCCCTAATTACTATGCCAAGCTTGAGCGGGATCTGCCAACTAGTGTGTTTGCAAAAGCTGATTAAGTCAGTCGATGTCAGAGTGCGTGCCGATTTTCACTATGGGTGATTACGTTGAGCAAAGAATTTGTTTAAAGTTTTGTGTTGCAAATGAATTTTCGTGTGCCGATGCATTGAAAATGTTGCAAAAGGCCTTTGGTGATAATGCTCTATCGAAAACTTGTGCATATCAGTGGTACAGAGCCTTCAAGGACGGTCGTGAAGTGGTCGAAGATAACGTCGATAAAATTAAGGAAAGGGTGCTGGAAAACCGTCGTACCAGCTTGAGAGAGATAGCACATGATCTTAAGATATCCCACGAGTCCGCACGTACGATTTTGATTGATATTTTGGGCATGAGAAAGGTGGCCGCACGACTCGTACCGAAAGACCTGAATTTTCTTCAAAAACGTCATCGCGAACAGGTGCTTCAGACATGCTGGATCGCTGTAATTCCGATTCTACATTCATGGAACGCATTATAACTGGTGATGAGACCTAGGTCTACGAGTACGATATGCAAACAAGCCAGCAATCATCGGAATGGGTGGCAAAAAATGAGCCGAAACCGAAAAAACCACGCCAAAGCCGCTCGAAAGTGAAGGTGATGCTCATTGTTTTCTTCGATATCCGTGGCGTTGTGCACTACGAATTCGTTCCAGAGGGTCAGACGGTAAACAAGGAGTATTACCTAGGCATTATGAAACGTTTGCGTGAGCGTATCCGTAAGAAGCGGCCAAATTTGTGGGCGAACAACTCATGGATTTTGCATGACGATAACGCGCCCTCTCACCGAGCTACGATTGTGACTGACTCTCTCGCCAAAAACTCAACAAACGTGCTTCAGCAACCACCGTATTCGCCGGATTTGGCTCCCTGCGACTTTTTCCTCTTCCCAAAACTAAAATTGCCCCTTCGTGGCACCCGTTTTGAGTCGATTGATGTCATAAAACAAAATTCGGCGCGAGAGCTAAAGTCCATCCCGGAAAGCGCCTATAAAAAATGTTTCGATAATTGGAAGTGCCGTTGGCATAGATAGATGTATTGGAGCAAATGGAGCCTATTTTGAAGGCGACCCAATAAATTTTGACGATTAGATGTAAAAATGTTGTTTTAATTGAAAATTCCCGGTACTTTCTTGACAGAGTAGTATGATTGAAAAAGATCAAAACATAGAATATTGATCAAATTACCTAGCAAACTGTAGCAAGCTGTTCCAGTTGACCTTATGAGTAACAAATTCTATGCAGAAAAATTTCCAAAACGAACCTAAAAAACTTCTAACGAGCTCGTTTAAAAATATGTAGCAAATTTTATAGAATAGTGGTTGAAACTGCCGTCCATATTCGTCAGGCAACTTTTTTGAATGACAAATGAAAAGGTAAATGGCGCTGACATGAAATCAGAAGCCTTTATTCTTCTTATTGAACAATTCTTACTTGATTTCATACGAAAACTGGCGTTATTATACTTCTCTCAAATTCTAAATTTCAGATCGACCTAATATGCATTTTGGAAAATATTAGGAAAAATAAGAAAAATTTCCAAATGTGAATAACTGCGAAACTGTTGAAATTATTTAGCCCATTAACGAACGTATCTGTGGCATTTAAACTCCAAAACTTCCCTAAAAATTTCAAGGCTCCAGCTCTTTAAGTAAGCGCGTTTGAGGGTGGCAGGACAGAATTACTTTTGACCTCGAATTAGTCATAAGCGAATATAGCGTACTCGTTTGATACTATTTCCGGCTCGAAATTATAGAATTATCGATATTTAATCTGAACGATAGCCTTCTGTTAGCCTGAAATTAACGCGTAAAAGCAACCAATAAAAAATTTGGCATACACTGCCCTTGCGAGATTTATAAAAGAGAGACGAAATGTTAAAACATTTTTCATATTCTATGTTCGTCTATAATATAACGCATATGCAAGACTCAATTATATCAGCGAGTTGAGATGCGTATGTGTGAAAAATATAACTAAAATCATTATTCTGAAAATAAAATATGGGCTCATTACTTGGAAGAGGGTTTCTTTAATATTTCAAATATTACGCAAAATAACTCTGTGAAACCACTACAAAATATAATTCAAAAAAATCCTTAAAATTTTTTAAGACTGAATCGGAATGTTTTGAAGATACCGTTTCTTTCTAAGTAGACATAAAGAATTATTAAACATCGTACAGCACCTCAACAATCACTGAAGGAAGGGTCCAAAGAAAGTGTGGAATATTGACTGAAGCTTCCTAGCAAAGTGTAACCAAAAATGCTGTCTCCTACGGACCTCATGAATAACAAATGCTTTCTGAAAAGTTCTTTTAAAGTTTTTCGAATTTATGTTGGGCATATTTTGGTATAGAATTTGTTATTTATAACGTCCATATAAAACAGCTGTATCAGGTGCAGTTTGACAAGTAATTTCGGTCAATATTCTATATTTATTTTCGATTATTTTAGGTTTTCTAAGGCGTTGTAAGATTTTCAGTATTTCTCAGACATTTTGACTTAATTTTTTCAAATTCTTAAGGAATTTTTCAAATTAAATTGTGTAAAGAATTCACAGAATACTGCTTAGTATTTAAAACATCGAAAAAAAGCTTTTCCAAGCATCTTTTCACTTTAATCTGATTTTACTTTCACGTAGAAAAAGTATTGGATAAGTTTGTATGCCTAGATCAGGAGAACTAACAAATCACCTTAACCGCAAAAAGGGCATGTTTTTGGAAACACATTTTGGTGCTTCACAATTTCACAATTTTAACTTCAAAAAATTTATTTTTTTACTTTTAGAATTAAATTAGTGTCTTATAAGCACTGCGTCTATTTAATAAACGTATTGAATTAAAATTCATTATACCATATCAAATAAAATAAAAAGACCCACCAAATATAAATTGTTAATTAAAATTAAAAAATTAGTAATATTGAATATTTCGTTCCAAGCATGCGCACCTAAACTCTTCTGACAGGCGCCTGCCGGTTTTTCTAAAAAACCGCTTCTTTCTATTGTACTTCCTCGATTGTATGACATACTTGTATATTTGCTTGCACTTCCGCTCTAAGCGTGTCGTTTTCTAATGTTCTTGGTCTTCCTGAACGATAGGACTCAGAGACATCAAAATTACGGGATCTGAATCTAGAGAACCATCTTCGGAATTTACGAACGT
This sequence comes from Megalocaria dilatata, assembly GCA_034642435.1. NCBI lineage: Eukaryota > Metazoa > Arthropoda > Insecta > Coleoptera > Coccinellidae > Megalocaria > Megalocaria dilatata. The sequence goes on along the minus strand of CM067855.1, from coordinate 68,108,407 downwards.
CTAATGAACTTGGATAAACATCGCAAATGTTTTTCGTCGTAACTACTGCGTTACTACCCTTGCGAAACTCAGAAAGCATACAATGCTGAATTTGCTCTTCTATTATTTAGCTGGCCATTCCTCCCCAAAGTGCAAAATAAAGTCTGCTATTTAATTATTTAGAAGCGAGGAAGTCACAATAAGGTTAACTTTAGAACCTCATGTTCTTCATGCAAAATCTTACAACGATTACCAAATTCATATTTCTTTTTTAATAGATGTTCCGCATACGTTGAATGCAATTAATTAATTATTGAGGAATGAGCTATTCTTTGATACTAGTGTAAACAGACCTTCCGGTTCCTCCAATGAAAGATTTTGTGCAGGTGCTGCATGTTAATTCGTCAACCCCTGACAAATGTGATTTGTCCATTTGAGGTTTAGAGATTTTTTCAATAATTAATGATGAATTATTGGTTCTAAAGAAAAAGTTGATGTCCATGTTATTGGGGAATTTCTTTATTTTTAGAAATGATTTACCATAGTAGCTGAGAGAATAGAATATTTTTTCAGTTTTTATCTTTGAGTATTTTTCGCAAATAGCATGTTTATATTCTTTTCTGTCTATCATTATAACAGTTTTTCGGAGATTAAGGAATTATTAATAATCTATATGTTATAAATGACCAAACCGGTTTACCTAGTTCATCTCTATTAAATTTGTTCTCGTAGTGATTCGGTGGATTTACAGAAAGTAATAAAAAAACGTTATTTTACCCTCATCTCGAAATATTTATATATAATTATATCATATAAATATTGTATGTTACCAAATTTTTGACCAGTTTTTTTATAAACATTTGAAAAACTAATTATGTAACGAAACACATGATGTGAGCAACTGACAAGAATTAATAGAATTCCAACATATATGTGTATATAATTGAATGTAAAATAGACTTCTATCAAGTGAAGGCCAATATAATTCGAAAACTCAATAGTCCTCGTGTCATTCTCATTTAAAATTTTATATTTCGAAAGTGCAAATCCGATCGAGTTCGAATTTAGATGTGAAAATAGAACACGCGAAATCATGTCTCATTTCTTGAAGATAAATTACCTGAATTTCCTGAATTTTTTCTTATCTGACTTCGACAAAAATATATGTATATGAAGTTTAGTTCAATTTTTTTTCCACCTTTGCTTACCAATACGTAACGATGCAAATTAAAGATTTTAAATTTTCCGGGGAAATGGTCTGTTAAACAATCACATAATTTAAAATGACAAATGTTTTTTTTTACCCAAAAAAATCCTGGTCAGTGGAAAATATTCTTTCACCTCGAAGTCCCTTGCCATATGACAAAGAACAATAAAAATCATATACAAATGTTATAAATGACAATTGGGAGATAAATACTGTGTTCTAAAATGAAAGAACCTACATGAAAATCTAATAAATCATCACAAAACGAGTTCATCAGAATGAATTAATTCAATAATTAATCCAATAAGCTTTGCTATTTGATCAACAATTTGAGTTTCGGAAACTAAAATTGGTTGCCATTGCATCCAATTCGCCATCATAATTGAACTTTCTCATCGTTCGGTGATCAATTAAACTTTTGTTCCAAGCCGTTATATAAACAGAATATTCATCGTCACCATGCTCCATTTCAATTATCATCCACTCAGGATATTCCCGAGTGCCAGCGGAAAAGCCACGATTCCTCAACATCTGATAAAGCAACCTAAAATTAAAATGGACAGAAAGAGGGTTTCACCGCGTCATTTCTGAGGGCTTGGACAAGCACGTGATTCTATCTAGCAGCAATTTATTCTGCCGCTAGCAGGCACGAGAACGGCGTTTTGCAGTAGTCAGCACCAGAATAAGTCAGACGGAAAATATCCGTCAACAATTGAATTTATCGAGTCTTTTGAATTTCCTTCTATTAACCCATCATCCGCCGAAAAGATGCCAGAAATTTCACTATCTCGAGGAGATATGTGGTCAATTTGGCTATTAGAACTGATGGGGTAATGAATGGTAGGGTCCCTACTGCCTCGCATAAGTGTAGGGATACTTATGTACAGGCCATATTTGTCGGCTGGTGATGGTTTATTAATCAAGAAATTATTATATCAAAATATTTCTAACCATTCTCTTTTACCTACGTATAACACAACGAATAGATTTATACGATACCAAGGCAGAATGTAGTTAATAGCTTTTTAATTGAATTGTCCTTGCTTGATAATGATAATATATTCTCCATGAATTTACATCCTAATACAAAAATAAGAAATAAATAAGGTGACAATCCTTATAAAGATTTTGTCCCATGAGAAATATACAAAAAAAAAATAAAGACTCGCAGAGGTAAAGACCTTTGCCTCCCTGTTATCTAGGCAGGTAAAGACGGATCGTCGATATTGATGGCAGTGAAGAGAGATCTTGAGTTCAGTTTTGATTTCAGGAGCACATTCACTCTCCTATACAGTTTTTCCCTGAGTAGATTCTTCATTTCATATGATCTTATCTCTAACGCATGATTACATTTTTATTTATATATGGAAGGTAGTCCTGACTGACTAGTTTAGGAAAACACTCAATCTCATAGCTTTCTATGAATTCTTGAGGAAGCACTCCAACAACTGGCTAAGTATTAAGGACACGCTTTGTTGCTTAGTCAAGCTTTCGGAAATGTTAATTTCCTAAATATTTGATAGATTGGGTCTTTACTTGGTGGAAACTCATTTTAATTTAAAAAAATGTATATAAAACAGTAATTTATTTCCATAAAAATGTTTGTACTAATACAACAATTGTTTTACCACGATGTGGCTTCTTCAGGTATTACATTGTACTGTCTGATGGTATTGAGTGTAACCGAGTTTATATACATTTTTAGGTACGTGACCAAATTACAATGTAATACCTGAAGAAGCCACATCGTGGTGAAACAATTGTTGTATTAGTACAAACATTTTTGTGGAAATAAATTACTGTCTTATATACATTTTTTCAATTAATTTCCTATATTAAGACATCTAAAACAGTAAAAAGTATCAAAAGTTATATGGTTACAAAAACAAAGGTTAAGAATACTCACTTACTTGGGGTTGAGTATAAAGTTATTGTATACATGTCAAGAAAAAATGCAGAACAAAATCTTTGGAAACAACTCAAAATGGGAAACTCATTCAAAACGATTCAAAATGCTTTATAATCTCTTTGCTTCCACAAACAATTCTCAGATTTAAACACTCTCTTCAATGGCTTCAAAATAACTGGTTGACAGATGCCAACAAGAAAGCAACCTGCATAAAATTTAGGATATTAATTTATATTTTCGGCTCAGATTGCGAAAATCACAGAGATATTTGACATCGATTTCGGTGACAAAAGAATACTTATCTACAACTACGTATTTAACAATACCACTACCGTTATACCGTGTTTCGCAATCAAAGGAACATTAGTTTCTGACGGTACGGAAAAAGATTGAAATTTTCCGCATATGAACAGGTCTACTTTTTTGTCCAAATCAATGGTCAGCAAGCTGACGCCTAGTAGGAAAATGGTTTCGTATAGCTAGTTGTCACCTTGACGATCTGTAGTGCATCTTGCTTGACCTGTAATTTCCTCTACCTTCTTCTGTTTACCCACAGCGGCAAATTTTTCGATGGGACATGCCAGAGTATAAGTAGGCAATATTTCTACTTCTTGCATAGTTTCGATAATTCTGACATTATATTCCAAAGCACATTTTTACCCCTAAGACAAGTAGACGAAGAAGCAATAATTGAAAATATCTATACTAATTGAATGGAATAATAACGACTATTTCTACAATTTATTCATTAACAACAGTATCAGTAAAAAAATTGTAATTAACTAATAAATTATGGAAATAGTCTTTATCATTTCATTTGATCAAAATTAATTTCCATCGTCTAAGGACCGACTCAACTAAATTTTCATATCTGTACTAATCAGCTCTCATAAAGCGGTTTCTTCAGAAACAACTGAGAGATTGAACTTTCTTTCCGCAAAAAAGTTTTCAATTACAATAAGTTGAAGAAGGGTTCATTCTAAAGGATAATAGTGTAAAAATTTTATAGAATATAATGTTTTTACCTCAATATAACTTTTCAGGAAAGATTACAAAAATTTTTTCTATTTCTGATGGTACCGGTTTATTCATGAAAATAATGGAAAAAAGGGAGAGAGATATAAGATCATTGTAAAAATAAGTATTTCTATGAATCTTCCATAATGAACACATTGTAAATTCAGAATATTCTAATTTATTTATAATCAGGTATATTTTCTGATGTGAAAATGGTATTTAATTTTCAATCGCTGTATGTAATTCAGATGTAACATTAAACCCAAAGTAAGTTAAGAAATTTCGATTTCGCATTATTTCGATTTCGCATCCCTAATCTGAATTTTTATATACAATACAACTTAATTTGAACAAAATCTGAAATAGAAGACCTCAAAGAAAAGAAGCCTTAGAATGAAAAATTATGAAATGGATACAAAAAAATGTTGTAAAAAACGGATGAAATACATTAACATGCACTTCTAAAAGAAGCTGTGTATGATAAATAAAAATACGAAATTTAATATTCTGTCATCAGAAAGTCAAATCACGTAATTTTTCACTTCTTTGGAACCGCTCTTCTGAAGAAACGGAGAATCGCACCATCAAAGGAGAAACAACGAAATCAGTTGTAGGAGAATATATCTATGTCGTACATAATAACATCCAATGCAGCCAAGCAAAGATAATTCAACAGAAGCAATACCAGAAAAAGTAAAAAATCCAAAGAGCCAGTTTTCATAGAACAAAATCAACGCGTGTACAGCCACACAAACTTAAAAGTCCCACAAATCTGGCATTCTGCACTGGATCAAACGTAAAAATACACTTTCTCTCATATCAACATGCGGATATACCCCCTATTAAAATCATCAATATAATTAAACTTGAATTTCAAAGTTAGTCTGTTTAAACAATTTCTCCTATTAAACACGTTGGAGGTGAGATATAGTGATGGTTATTTGATTTTGATATTTGGAATATTATTTAGGGAAGAGACTACCAGAATTATAATTGTTTTTTGCAGATATAGTAGTGCATGTTTTGAGAGATTTCTTCATTAACTTGTTTGAATATTTAAATACATTCTGTCAAGAAAGTACCGGGAATTATCGATTTAAATCTGGCGGGGCAATGAGGCAGGTAATTTTTTTTTCCTAGGTTGGTACCACTGTCCTTAATTACTATGCCAAGCTTGAACGGGATCTGTCAACTAGTGTGTTTGCAACAGCTGATTAAGTCAGTCGATGTCAGAGTGCGTGCCGATTTTTACTATGGGTGATTACGTTGTGCAAAGAATTTGATTAAAGTTTTGTGTTGCAAATGAATTTTCGTGTGCCGATGCATTGAAAATGTTGCAAAAGGCCTTTGGTCATAATGCTCTATCGAAAACTCGTGCATATCAGTGGTACAGAGCCTTCAAGGACGGTCGTGAAGTGGTCGCCCATCGACCGCTTCGATCGAAGATAACGTCGATAAAATTAAGGAAAGGGTGCTGTAAAACCGTCGTACCAGCTTGAAAGAGATAGCACATGATCTTAAGATATCCCACGAGTCCGCACGTGCGATTTTGATTGATATTTTGGGCATGAGAAAGGTGGCCGCACGACTCGTACCGAAAGACCTGAATTTTCTTCAAAAACGTCATCGCGAACAGGTTGCTTCAGACATACTGGATCGCTGTAATTCCGATTCTACATTCATGAAACACATTATAACAGGTGATGAGACCTGGGTCTACGAGTACGATATGCAAACAAGCCAGCAATCATCGGAATGGGTGGCAAAAAATGAGCCGAAACCGAAAAAACCACGCCAAAGCCGCTCGAAAATGAAGGTGATGCTCATTGTTTTCTTCGATATCCGTGGCGTGGTTCACTACGAATTCGTTCCAGAGGGTCAGACGGTAAACAAGGAGTATTACCTAGGCGTTATGAAACGTTTGCGTGAGCGTATCCGTAAGAAGCGGCCAAATTTGTGGGCGAACAACTCATGGATTTTGCATGACGATAAAGCGCCTTCTCACCGAGCTACGATTGTGACTGACTTTCTCGCCAAAAACTCAACAAACGTGCTTCAGCAACCACCGTATTCCCGGATTTGGCTCCCTGCGACTTTTTCCTCTTCCCAAAACCAAATCATGGCACCCGTTTTGAGTCGATTGAAGCCATAAAACAAAATTCAGCGCGAGAGCTAAAGTCCATCCCGGAAAGCGCCTATAAAAAATGTTTCGATAATTGGAAGTGCCGTTGGCATAGACGTATTGGAGCAAATGGAGCCTATCTTGAAGGCGACCCAATATATTTTGACGATTAAATGTAAAAATGTTGTTTTAATTGAAAATTCCCGGTACTTTCTTGACAGAGTAGTATATCAAATATTTCAAATAAATTATATTTTTTGAGAAGTCCTTAAGTTGTGTTTATGTTTTTGAAAGGCAATTGGTGTTCTTAATGGTAAGATCAGAAACAAAATTTTGTTTCCTTTAAATATTTATTTATTAATTTAAATGCCTTTTTTATATCTGTTGGTTTATTTATTCCATTTGACATTATATATTGAGTTTTGATTATATACGTCTATTAAATATAAGCGGTGCTTATTGTAGACATTAATTTAATTCTGAAAGGTTATTGAATAAAAATTTTTCGAAATTAAAACTGTAGAAGACTAACAGATTAAATCTGTTTTGATATTCAAATTTTGTTATATTTCTTCTATCAAGTAAAAAGCCTTTTTCCATTTTATTTTATATATAATATATAATTATATTTAGGCTTTAATAAATCTCATTGTGGAATGTCAATGGTTTAAATATAACCTTATAACACCTTACACTTTTCTGTAATTTTGTTAAGAACATAGACTATCTTGAATTTTAAAGTTAGTCTGTTTAAAGCAATTTCCCCTGTTAAACACGTTGGAGGTGAGATATAGTGATAGTTATTTGATTTTGATATTTTGAATATTATTTAGGGCCGATGAAGAGATTACCAGTATTATAATTGTTTTTTGAAGATATAGTGCATGGTTTGAGAGATTTCTGAATTTACTTGTTTGAATATTTAAATATATTAAATATTTCAAATAAATTATATTTTTTGAGAAGTCCTTAAATTGTGTTTATGTTCTTGAAAGGCAATTGGTGTTCTTAATGGTAAGATCAGAAACAAAATTTTCTCTCGTTTAAATATTTATTTATTAATTTTAATGACTTTCTTTATATGTGTTGGTTTATTTATTCCATTCGACATTATATATTGAGTTTTGATTATATACATCTATTAAATATCAGCGGTGCTTATTGTAGACATTAATATAATTCTAAAAGTTTTTTGAATAAAATATTTCTGAAATTGAAATTATAGAAGACTAACAGTTTAAATCTGTTTTGATATTCAAATTTTGTTATATTTCTTCTATCAAGTAAAAAACCTTTTTCTATTTTATTGTTTCATATAATTCTAAGGAAGCAGTTATTTAATTATTTTTGAATACATGTTAAGAACATTTCTTTCATTCTTCATATGAGGCTACCACATAACCGAAAAATCAAAAAGAAGAACTCATTCTTCCAACGTACTTGTAATGATACTGAGTATAAATAATTTTTCATTCTCGACCAAGATCAAATACATATGACTCTTCACGAATTATACTTTGTATAGTTAACAACTGACGATTTATTTATAAAAGAAAGGAACGGTGTGAAAATCAAATTATCCACAGAAAGTGTTAATATATCATTCGGATATGAGAAACTTCCCAACCTATTTTGTAGGAACTGATACCAATCCTCCTGATAAATAAACAGAAAAAGAAGCACCACAAGAATACGGAAAAAATTCGCTAAGATTGTGTTTTCCTCCGCATAACAGTCGTCTGAGAATATTGATATTTATGTGGCCATCTCACGGACTGCGGAGAGGTCAAACACATTATTTATTGGTTTTCCTCCATTTCCCATTCGAATTCGTATTCTGCTGCATGTATTTACGGATTCCAAGAAAGTGTCAAGCTGCCTCCACGTTGGAGTCCAGATCACGCAACTATAACGGAAAACAATATTATGTTTAGCTTGATCAGAATTCCAGATACAGCTTTGTACGTGAAATGGAATTACGTGAAGCGAGAATTCTTAGGACTGGTATTTGTAAGATACAACATTTATATATTTCATTGATATTATTCTTGTAATTTTTTCAGGGGTTTCTACGTGAACTGTTTGAATTGATCCGACGGAAACACGTTTTTTTATAGGAATTATATGGATACCATATTTGTAATTCTTATGATGTCACTTGTGTTTAGTAAATTTTGAAAATTTATAGCGATAAAATATACAGGGTGCTCTGTGATGCTTACCTAGAAGTTCTACTCACAGAACAATAACCAGGCGTTGTATGTATTTCTGAACATTGGTGCAGTCCTGAAAGCGTGCTGGTAATTTCACTCTTGGAAACCATCTGCAGAATTTTTCGTCGTCCCAACAGAGCTCATGGAGAATCATTGGTTTACGTAAAGATGAAGTAACAAGCGGAAAAATTATGCGTGTTTTCCAACAAAACGCAGTTCGAGGTGTGCAGAGTTGAAATGAATGATTTTTGGTCCTTCTTAGTGTGTATCGAGTCTTTGCAAGAGATTTAGAGGTATTTTTATAGAATGTCTCATACCTTGAACTATTGTTATAGAAAAGGTGATGCTTTATTTGTCTGTGGGGATCTGAACATTGACTTTCTTAAGGTAAATCGTCCTAACCATAAACATTTTTTTAGATTTTCTTCACTGTTTTGATCTGCACATTTCAACAAGTGATACCATTAGAATATTTACTAATGTGAAAAGGACATACATTCCCTTCCAAAGTTTTATATATTTTGAGCAATGTAATGAATTGTTGCAGAAGTGAGGTGTTTGAAGCTTTTGTAAATGATTATCGAGTTTTTTCACTAGAATTTTAGATGAAACGAAATGTGAATGGGTGTTTTGAATTATTTATATCGTTAGTTCACGAAACTTAGTGTCCGCTGATAAAATGAGGAAGAATTTTTCCAACAATAACAGAAGATGGATAAATGCTAAAATTATTTCAGCTGCGTAAGAACCATAAAATCTTCATTGGTTAAATAAAAACATGTCATGTTAACCAAAGTATTATAGGTACAAGCAAGCAAAAAAATCATATAATATAATACCTAACCATACTGAATCGAGATATAAAAGTCAACTGATACAAAATCCTAATGATAAAATAAAACTGGTTGCAATTTCATCCAAGCTAAGACTGACAGAAAAGAAAAGAGTGGACCTATTGAGCACGTTGTTGATAATATTTTAAACACTAGAGATTGCAACGATTATTGTCGATTATTGTTCTACGATAATTGAGAAAATACTCAACTCTTAATTATAATTCCTAATCTTTCTTTGGTACTAGAACTATATAAAATACAAAATTAAAATATTTCCCTCTATCCCGCTTAAAAGTATGAAATATTAGAAACTTTAAGATCACTTATGAATAAAAAGAGCAGTGAAGTTGATTATTTTTCCTCTCACGTCTTGAAACTGATAGGTGTTGACGTGAAGTAATCTTCACGTTATGCCTGTGTGGTTAATTTTTGTATGAGTTGTGGAATTTTTCCTCATCTTCCAAAGTGAACTACTGTGGTTCCTATTTATACGAAGAATAATCCTCATCTATATTTATGATAGATTGGGCCGTTGCTTGGTAGAAATCAGTTGTAATTGTCATTATAAAATAAAACACTTGTTTACATTTTCTACTTTATTTTTTGGTATTGACGTACGTTTCGTCTTTGCTAGAAAGACTTCATCAGAATACGAAGTAACAGTTGTTGTACAATGAATTTATAAGATTTTTTACAGAAGGTGTACATGTGTTTTTAATTGTTCGTCGGGTTGGTTTTCTCAAAGAATATTCCCTTCAGAATCGTGTTCACTCGATCCCTTGTAAATATTGAATAGAGGGGTGTAATAAAAATCTATTTGTTCATTTACTAGGTTATTGCTGTTTTTATGTTTATTTATTTCGTAAATTTCCCATAAGTTCAATTTTAGACCTCTATTTTCAACATGTAGAATTTCTATTTCTTTTGTGAAAGAATGGTTATTTTCAAGAAGGTGTTTAGCATAATGTGAATCTTTTTTATTTTTATCGAAACTTCTTTTATGTTCGGTTAGGCGTGTACCGAAATTTCTACCTGTTCTACCAATATAAATCTTTGGGCAATCTGGGCAAGTGAGTTTGTATACACCTGATAATTGAAGTTTATCCATACTGTTTTTATTGTTTTTGATGTATTTGCTAATAGGATTGTTTGTCTTGAAAGAGACTTTAATATTTTCTTTTTTGAGTAGGTTTTTTAGTTGAATACTAATGTTTCCGAGATATGTGAGGCTAACGTATTTGTGTTCAGATAGATCAGATGTTACTGGATAAATTTCTTTTATTGTGTTTTTGTGTATACGTTGGTTAATTAAATTATCTATTAGAGATGTATTATATCCATTGTTGTAAGCTATTTGTTTAATTATACATTTTTCTTTTTGGAAATTGACTTGGTTTAGTGGAATGTTCAATAAACGGTATATCATACTATGGAGAGCTGCTAGTTTGTGTTGGAATGGATGAAAAGAATTACGGTGTATAATGGTATCTGTTTGTGATGGTTTATGATAAATTGCGAAGTTATGTTTATTGTTTTCTCTAGTTATCGTGAGGTCAAGAAAGTTGATGGATTCATTATGTTCTATTTCTGAAGTGAAAACTATTTTTGGGTGGAGATTATTTATAAAATTCTCAAATGTTGATATTTGTCTGTTAGTACCTACGAAACATGCAATTATATCATCCACATACCTATACCAATAAAGGATGTATTTTTTGAACGGATGTTTATGAATTTTGTTTCCTAGGAAATCCATGAAGATTTCCGCGAGTAAAGAGCTTAGTGGATTTCCCATGATTAAACCTTCTTCGCTATATAATAGTTTTCACTTCAGAAATAGAACATAATGAATCCATCAACTTTCTTGACCTCACGATAACTAGAGAAAACAATAAACATAACTTCGCAATTTATCATAAACCATCACAAACAGATACCATTATACACCGTAATTCTTTTCATCCATTCCAACACAAACTAGCAGCTCTCCATAGTATGATATACCGTTTATTGAACATTCCACTAAACCAAGTCAATTTCCAAAAAGAAAAATGTATAATTAAACAAATAGCTTACAACAATGGATATAATACATCTCTAATAGATAATTTAATTAACCAACGTATACACAAAAACACAATAAAAGAAATTTATCCAGTAACATCTGATCTATCTGAACACAAATACGTTAGCCTCACATATCTCGGAAACATTAGTATTCAACTAAAAAACCTACTCAAAAAAGAAAATATTAAAGTCTCTTTCAAGACAAACAATCCTATTAGCAAATACATCAAAAACAATAAAAACAGTATGGATAAACTTCAATTATCAGGTGTATACAAACTCACTTGCCCAGATTGCCCAAAGATTTATATTGGTAGAACAGGTAGAAATTTCGGTACACGCCTAACCGAACATAAAAGAAGTTTCGATAAAAATAAAAAAGATTCACATTATGCTAAACACCTTCTTGAAAATAACCATTCTTTCACAAAAGAAATAGAAATTCTACATGTTGAAAATAGAGGTCTAAAATTGAACTTATGGGAAATTTACGAAATAAATAAACATAAAAACAGCAATAACCTAGTAAATGAACAAATAGATTTTTATTACACCCCTCTATTCAATATTTACAAGAGATCGAGTGAACACGATTCTGAAGGGAATATTCTTTGAGAAAACCAACCCGACGAACAATTAAAAACACATGTACACCTTCTGTAAAAAATCTTATAAATTCATTGTACAACAACTGTTACTTCGTATTCTGATGAAGTCTTTCTAGCAAAGACGAAACGTACGTCAATACCAAAAATAAAGTAGAAAATGTAAACAAGTGTTTTATTTTATAATGACAATCTCATCTATATAGCAAACTGCGGACCTTTTTCTATCTGAAGTATTTTTTCGAAGGTCTTCAAGCGAGTTATCTTCAATAGAATGATGAACTATTCAGGAAAAAATCACATACTTGATACTGCACAGCATGGGCTTCGAAAAGCTTCAATTCAATTATTTATTTTGTTGGATTTGTGTGGAAGGCTCTCGATAATACCCAGTTTGTCACGGGGTTATTCTTCGACAATTCACAGGCATTTGACAGTCTTTCTTTTAAAGTTCTTGTTAATAAATTTCACAATATGGGTTTTAGAGGTATATTTCCAACTTGACTATGCATTATCTAAGAGTCAAAATTTTCATTATAGTTGATGACTTTATTTTTTATGAACAGGAATTTAATCTTGCAGTCCCACAGGGTTATGTTATAGGGCCACTCCTGTTCCTATTGTTGATCAGTGACTTGCCTAGTAATTTAATGCAAATGATAAACATTGATAAAACACAGTATGTTCACTTCACACTGAAAAATAGTGAGCGAAAGCTTGTTATTCACCATTTTAATGACATAATTTGTCAGCAGAGCATTACAACTTTCTCGGAATCAATATCGATCTTTAAGTAAGATGTCAAAAGTTCTTACTATGCGTTAAGTAGAGTCAAGAACTAGCTTTCCTTAAGTGCTGTTATCGATGTGTACTATAGTCCAGTTTACAATTACTTATCATACAATATGATCTGGGGGAGATCTATTGATGTTGGTAGGTTATTTTTGATCCATAAAAAAATCTATGTCACGCTTTAATTTCGCCACTGAAATCCAAGCATTTTGAAATATTGACGTGCAGATCTATCTGTGGTATAGTTTGTCGAGTATTAATTGCAGGTTTCCCTCGTTACGCTAGAATCGCTAACTTGTGCAGAATTAGAACATAATGTTTTCTTTAACGGATCACGTCCATTTTGAACATTTTTAGTTGAATCTTATTGATGGATTGATGTGTGGTAGATTGACCTCTAAGTAGTGCACCCTGGGCAACGTTATATGGTAACGGCGAACAAATACGCCCCTACCGAGTTGTAGTGTCGTGGCCAACGGTATTGCACAGGGGAAAAGATACCAGTTGAATATCTCTAATGTTAAACCGCTGATAAGATGTCAGTTGTCATGTCTAGCAGATATCCCCTAGGTGGGGATCTTGGCTTAATTGTCCGAGCGTGGAGAACACAAAGTGGAACAGTCTATGCCGAGGTCTGCATGACTGATCTGTTGATCAGTCGTTTATAGGCAAACTCCAGACATCGGGCAACCTCTGGTTTCATTAGCGTAACCCCAGTACCCCAGGGCTCTACTAGGTTGAATATTTTATATTCCTTGCTACTCGTGAGACCACACGTGGGGTTTCCGATGTAAGGGTAAATCCGACCTGGTAAACCCCTCCTCAAGAAGTCGTGCAGCGGCCAAGGGGAAGGTGGCAAAAAGTCGCCGCCAAGGACACACCAGGGTCGGCCTAGAAAAAGAGGCCATACGCTATATGCAGCATGAATTCAACATGCTAGGGCTGCATCTTTCATTCTTGGCATGAGATTCGCATAGCGGCAAATAGACATTGCACTAATCCAAGAACCCTTGATATCATCCTCGGGTAAAGTAAATGGACTCGGAAGAATTCCAGGAATTATTATCACCACAGTCTCAGGTGGGAGACTGAGATCCTTTATAGTTTTAAGGAAAAAGATAGACTATTTGGTTCTTTCAGAGTTCTGCACAAGGGACATGACATCCATTCATCTCCGCTGCCAGGGGATAAGGAAAACAACGGAGTTAATTATCTGTTCTGCGTACTTTCCTAGAGGCAGAGCTACCGAAGGACCCCCACTTGGCGAATATCAAAAAAAATAGTCATGGTACTAGCAGTCAGAGACGCAATAAGGTACTTCAAACTTTTCAAAACATTGAGGGTAGACGGAGTATTTCCAACCCTACTTCAAAAGGGCATGGACGTGTTTATTTGGCATCTGCTAAAATTATTCATAATAAGAACAAGTCTGGCTTGGAGTTATCCCTACAAGCTGGACATTAACTAAAGTGGTCTATATATAAAGGGTGGGACGAACAGAACCGGAACCCTTATCGTTCAGACAATAAGTTTGACATCGTCATTGCTGAAGAGTCTAGAAAGGTGACTGATGTCCATATCAGGAAAAAGGTGGTAATTGACAGTCACCGAGTCTTCGAGTTCAATGCTGTGAAGGGCTGTCCGCATTATCTGTATGTATTATCTCACCGTTACTGTGGATCCTTCTCGTCGATGACCTGCTAGCGATCATCTCGCTGTAGGAAGTCGACGTTCAAGCATTTGCTGATGATCTGGCAATCATAGTGAAAGGTAAATCGGAGGTGACGATATCGGCCATCCTTCAGGAAATACTGGACACTATCGACAAATGGTGTATAAGGGAAGCTATGTCACTTAACCCACAAATGGTAGTTATAGTACCATTCACCAAGGAATGGAAGCTGGATGGTTTAGAACAGCCAATAATCCATAGTGAAACAATCAAATTCTCTAATGGGGCAAAATACCTGGGAATAGTCCTGGGCAAAACTTCCAGTTGGAATGTACACCTAGACAATGTGTGTCATAAAGCCAGAATGCGATTCTGCACCTGCAGACGAATCTTCAGTAAAACCTGTGGTGTAAAGCGCTTGGAGATGTATTAACTATACACTATGGTAATTAGACCACAGATAATATATGATGCTGTAGCGTGGTGGAAGAAGGGCTAACAAACGACTAGCCAAGATAAGCCCAACTCCAGAGACAGGATTGCCTTGCAATTACAGGTACGTTTAGCACTACACCCATGGCAGCCATGAAGGTTCTACTAAATCTACGACACCTGTACCTGCTGCTGCAGAGGGAGGTGGAACGAACCACACAAAGACTATATCAACTAGCGATCGACACGCCGAGGCCATACTGATGGTGGGCTCAGGTCTGCCGAACAAGCTTATAACGATCAGCATCCTTTCGATGCCCTCGGCTCTAATGTCAAAAGTCACCAGCCAAGAACGGCATTTCAATTTTATAGTCCCAAGCAGGGACGAATGGACCTAGCATGCTGAGGTTCTATTGAGGACCGACCTTGGCTTGTTCACACACAGATGGCTTGCGAAGGACGAATGGAATGGAAGTGGGTGTCCATGGGAGCAAACCAAAAATCAACATCTCATTGAGACTCGGTTAATACGCAACAATATTCTAGGCAGAACTATTTGCCGTTGAGACCGCGGCAGATCTGCTGATAAAACGGCAAATCCACGGCATAATTAAAATATTTACAGATAGTCGGTACTAAAAGCTTTGGAATCCAGCAGTTGTATATTGAAAACAGTCTGGAGTTGCCGCACGCCTTTCAACAGGCTACGTATTTATAACAGAATCACTCTTGTTTGGATACCGAGCCATTCAAACAATTTGGGTAACGAAGAGGCAGATCGGCTGGCGTTTGCTGGAGCTGCGCTGCCTCTGGTAGGCCAGGAACCATTCCTGGGAATAGCTCATGACGTGGCTAAGCGGACGATAACAAGCAGAATGATCTCAAGACTAGAGTCTTTATGGGTGAGCCATCTTGGCCTGAAACATTTGAAGGTGTTCCTTGGAACATCTTCGAATCAAAAGATGGCAGACCTAGCTCTAAGTCTGCAGTGGTAGGTTGGAAAGACGCCCGCTCATTATAAATAATAATAATACATTGGGAAATTGAAGTCGATTATTTCGGATTAACTAGGAGGCCATCTTATTTTGGTTCTTTATTTGAGGCCATTATTTCATATCAGATAGATTATCATGGGATCTATCATCTGATCTGGTCTGAAAAGGAGCATAATTCGTAACATAAGAGGTCAGTACATTCTGACTTTCAAACTGAACATATATTTAACAGCTTTGTGATAGTTAACTTGATTTAGAAATTGAAAACTGATACTCGTTTGGTGAGGTGCGTTGCACAGAGGGACTCAAAATTTCAAGATATAGCTTGGATCCCCATCAGTGAGGAGCAAGGATACGAACACCCGTTAATGAGTAGGCCATTAGCTCTTTAGATTCATATAAGTAAGTTAGGCTATACTTTTATCAAGGTCAGTGTTTTCAACTTTTAATCAAGTACATTGAAGAATATATGACAGCTATTGGATAATTTATTTCGTTCTTAACTATTGTGCAAATTCATGTCAACAGATATCTGCGATCTTTTATTTTTGATTTTTTGCATACCATACATTTTTAATAGATCATCTTATTTGAGATAAATAAATATCATCTCGATGATTAAAAATAAAAAACTCAATTTCCGTTCATTTATTTAATTTCACAACGATTGTTTCGTCATGACAACCATACTCACCTGACGAAACAATTGTTGTGAAATTAAATAAATTAGCGGCAATTAAGTTGTTTTACTTTTAATCATCGAGATGATATTTATTTTTTTCAAATAAGATGATCTATCAAAAATGTATGGTTGATGAAATTATATTTGAATGTTTGATTGTATCGGTCTCTACTTGTCGAAAATACATGATGATTAAAAGAAAAACAACTTAATTTCCGCTAATTTATTTAATTTCACAACAATTGTTTTGTTATGGCAACCATACTCACCTGACGAAACAATTCTTGTGAAATTAAATAAATTAGCGGAAATCAAGCTGAGACCGATACAATCGAACATTTAAATATCATCTCATATTAAAGTCTAGCTTGCGATAGTGAACCTACTTTAAAAAGCATAGGATCATTCCTTTTCCCTTTTAATAAGCCTACAGTTTGTAATATTTTGATAAATCATTTGAGTGATTATACTTTCTTCTTTAAATTGTAAATCTCTCACACCTTGAGTTAAGTATATCACCTCGACATCCTGCTTAAAGGAGGTGGCGGCCATTTATAACGAGCTAGCCGGTGATATTGTAACTCTGAAACTGTATGTGACATCTTGAGGATGATCTTAAATATTGCCCCGAGGTCCTCTTGCCGTCTGACTTTTGTAGAAAATGGTATCCTAACAGTGGCATTTATTTCTATCATCAAGTGCTTGGTTTATGTTAAGAAGAATGAAACAAATCTGATAAAACTTTCTAATCTTTCATAGCTAGAATACCAAAAAAGGGGAATTTTTATACGTACCCAAATATAATACACCTAAATACAAATATTTACCCACATATTAGTGTATAAAACTATTTAACCATCTACCAAAGTGCCTCAAATATTTTGAGCTCAGAGAATTCAAAAACGCAGTCAAAGCTTAATTAATTAAGGAATATTTTTATATAATTGCCCATTATTATCATAAGTGATTTGTTTCCACTTCAAGTTTAATATTATGGATTAAAATAAGAAATCTCTTAGTTTTCTATCACTTTTTTCAACTGAATATTCAACGAATCGAGTTTTGTAATGTTTGCTACATTTTGAAACTGAATAAAATAAATCTCAACTATTATACAGGGTGTTTCATCATGAAGAGAACAAACGAATGTAGCATGTGTAAAAAAAATATATGAGAATATGAAAACGAAAAAAAGATATCGATGGGTTTTTATAGCCATCCAAAATTCCCGCTCGGATTTCTGACTTAGTTTTTTGTTTTCAAAATTGACTTTCTTGATATCATCTACATCCTATATTCGTTTGTCCACTTTATGATGAAAAACCCTGTATGAATTCATTGAAGTCTTCGGCTTTTGCAAAATTCGAGAAGTGGGGCGTGCCAAAAATCCGTCTGCTTATTTAAAAGTTTTATTTCTAAAACGCACTTGTGCTTTAATATTTCTATGGATTCTAGGATGTCTGGTTTTTTCCTTTTGCTTCCAGGCGTAATATTTCAAGATCGTCGAATTCTGGAGAGAAAAATATTTTAAACAAAAACCAGCATGGATACAGAAAAGGTCGAAGTACAACTACTGCACTAATGGAATTGTTGAATAATGTGATAGAAGCTATAGATGAAGGAGATTTTGTAGAGATGCTAAATTTTGACTTAATAAAGCTTTCGATGCAATCTCACATGTGACCCTGCTTAAGAAACTGAAGGCCTGCGGTTTCAGAGGAAACATCATAAAACTGTTGGAATCGTACGTAGAAAAAAGATTTCAGAAAGTACACTGGAATGACGTTATGTCAACAGAAAAGGAATTAAGATATGGAGTACCTCAGGGTTCGATACTGGGACCTGTATTGTTCTTGGTGTATTTGAATGATATCATTATCGAAAATTGTAACTGTCTATGCTTGTACTGCGATGACGCCTCCATAATAGTAAAATCGAAGGATGGAAAAGATTTCACAGTTAGGTTAAAGCTCGCACTGATTGAAGTTGAAAATTGGTTCTCCTTGAATGGGCTCAAATTGAATACAGAGAAAACAGTTGAGTGAGCATTTGGAAGTAGAGGGAACCCAGCGAACGCCAGATTTTTGGGTGTAATCCTAGATAATAAATTGAGTTGGGCCGCTCAAATTGATTACACTTGCAACAAATTGTCCAGTGTGCTATAACTTCTAAGGAGATTGAAAAAATATGGTACTCTCGAAATGAGCAGAACTGCATATTTTGGGAACTTTCAAAGTTTGCTATTATATGGGATACTTCTGTGGGGAAACGCGTCTGATGCTACCAGGATTTTTCTTCTACAAAAAAAAGCTCTCCGAATTATTTATGGAATAAGTTACCGAGAATCTTGCAAGCCGACTTTCATGAATAGTGGGATACTTACCTTTCCATTCCTTTATACAAAGGAGTGTCTCAAATACGTGCACTACAACAGATCCAACATACCAAAAATGGGACACATTACTTATTTAACACCAGATATAAGAATGATTTTATTATACCATTGCATAGGAAGAAAAATACCCAAAATTTCTCGCACTACTGGGGTATCAAAATGTTCAATAAATTACCTATAGACGTGAAAGATTTACCAGAACGTGTTTTTATAAGAGGATTCATGATATCTTGCTTAAAAATGCATTTTATTCAGTAGAATAATTTTTGAGTCTTTCACTTTGAATGATTTATTATTGACGAACCATGTAATATTGATGGGAAGATATGATTGGTTTCGAAAAAATGTTTTGCAAAATTAGAGTTATATTTCCGGTTCCCAAATGAAGATTCATGTTCTTTGAGCCTTTTTCGGAAAGATCTTCCGTATTATGTTTTTCTCTTTTTGCTGACCTGTTCTATACATGTATTTATTAATGTCTTAAAATGTGTCTTGAATATTATGACCTCTAGGACAAACTCTAGAAGATGATTGCTGTACTTATTCTGAACATTGTTTCCCTATGAACATAGATCCGACTCGTTTTCGTCCAGAAAAAAAAAGTTGAAAGTATATTTTCTTACTTAAATTAAAAGTAGGCTGATAAAGGAAAATTGTGTTATTTTCAATATGAGAAAAACAAATGTCAACTTCCGCTATTCATTTGATTTACATAACAATTGTTTCGTCATACCATGGCTTCATCAGGTGAGTATTTAAACTGAGGTATATATACAATGCAAAACATGACCTTAGGTACACAGCGCTGGTACAAAAAATAGAGGGATGGAAAGAGATGGTATACAATTAATGAAAAATATACAGTAGGGGGGATCGGTTTAAATTTATTTGATCATTCAATAAAATTTGTCTTTTATTATATCTATTGATTTCTAAAGTTTCTAACAGATTAAGTTTCTGACTTTTGTTTTCAATATGTAATATTTCATAGTTCATATTAAAATTATGGCCAGTCTCTAACAAATGGTTGGCATAAGTTGAATAGAATGAACGGCCTGTGTGACCAACATATACACATGGGCAATCACTACATGTTAACTTGTAAACTCCTGATTTTTTGTTTTTAGGAATGACGTGTTTATTATTTTTTGTTAAGCTTCCTGAAGAATTAATAGTTTCAAAAGAGATGTTATATTTTTCTTTTTTCTTTAAATATCTAGCAATCATTTCAGATTTTTGGCCTATGTAAGTTAATGAAATGAATTTGGTTTCGTTTGAATTTTTGGATATATAAGTGATATTGCTTTCTTGTATTTTATTTTATCAAGTAAATTGTCTACAATTAACGGATTAAAATCATTATTGAAAGCTATTTGTTTAATCGTTATATACTCTTTGTCAAAATTTTCTTTCGTCATGGGTATGTTAACCAATCTATAAAGCATACTATTATAAGCTGACAATTTTTGTGAAAATGGATGGTTTGAATAATAATGAATCGTACCATCTGTACGTGTAGGTTTTCTGTATATGGAAAAGTCATGTATATTATTAATTTTAGTGATTTTTAAATCTAATAAATTGATGCTATTATTTACTTCATCTTCCTGTGTGAATTCTGAATGAATAATGCAAACTTTTTTAATACAAGAGTATGCAGATAGTGTGTTCATATATGGGTCTTCTAATGCAAAATCTAGAAAAGCAACTCATGAATACTAAAGAAAGTGTTCAAATACCAACCTACCCACACAGTTCTTATTGCATCATTCCGAAGAGTTCAAGAAGCAGGTAATCCTGCTCCAAACAAAGTCATATTCGGCCAACTCAAGTGAATGTAGAAAATGAAGGAAATGTATTAGAAGCTATTTTTATTATTTTTAGTGTTCGGTACATAGCTACTAGTCTTGATTTATCATCGGATTTTATATGGCGTTTATTGAAGACATAAATCTTGCATCCAATTCATAGACAACATGTATATACTTTATGCTTCACAACGGTTAGAATTTTATCGATGGATACTTCAACAAAATGTACAAAAAATAGATCGATTTCACTTCTCATGTAGTCTGACGAAGGCTTGATTTACTAGGGACCGTATAAACAACAACAACAACGAACCTTCTGGGCATTGCAATATCCACAAGCCAAATTCAGCAATTTTGGGTGGATTTTTCAACAATGATTTGATGCCATCTCAAAAATTCACTCGGTTTCAACTCGACTTGAGCCTATTTCAGGTTCAAATGTTCAGTTGAATGTGATGCAGATATAGTGTGTAGTATGAGCATATTATTGACCAAAAATTTCGAGCAACGTGGAGACTATTGATTCATAGTAGCAGGACTTTTCCCATAAAAATATTTCAAGGGAGATCGGTTGCTGAACCGAACATAAATCATAACTTCAAAACTGAAATTCTTCCAGTATGAAATGGTCGTTAAGCAGTTCAATTCGCCATTTCCTCTGGAGTCGACCTGTACTTTCCTATTTTCCGGATGGATGGGTTCCAGGAGTTGGGAAAACCACGGAAATAGGGTCGGAAAAAAGAGACGAAAATAGAGGGATGGAAATGGAATATTCTGAATTCCGAGATTTATGGAAGGAAAATATAACTATAAAAGTTATTTTAGAATCAGTTCTAGTGAGGCACTTATAAAGGCAATATTTTAGCATGGAAATATGGTGCGTCGGTGTGGTTTCAACTTGTTTTTCAACCATAAAGCCATGACCTCCTACTGTTCAGTTGAAATTCCTCAAGGAGGCTTCGCTAATACTTGTCGTTTTTTTTTTCAATTAACTGAACTGGCCTTCAGTTTTGTGGAAATGAATGATAAGGATTTTCATCATCCAGCAATATTTGAGTCATTTCCTCCCAATAGTATCCTACTACTGAACAGGATATTATGACATCATGGGGATAATTTAAGTTATTTCTTTCTCTATTTAACGTCACCAATCAATTTTCGACGAGATGTACTCATTATCGTTCTGGAATTATGAAATCGTGTTGCTGATGGAAACAACCACCTTGAATCTCAAGTTAGTACAAGAATCTTTTGCGCCCTTTTTCTAGAGAACGACATCCTGTAATTTCTCCCACAGGTCTGCTATTTTCGAATTATGATCTGAAAATGGTCGGCAGGTACGTCCGTAAACACTTCAACTCTCGAACAGAAAGAGCCAGAGATTTGAAACTGAAAACCAAATATCTCGTTCATTTATTTAAAAATCAATTTAATGATTCCGCCGTTATTTATATTTGAAATTTTCTCATATTTTTCCAATGTTCTCGAAATAGCAAATGTATGTAGTTTGGTATTCGATAATAGAACAATGATACGCCTTGTGGTACAATATTTCATGGAGATCACACGATTAGAAGATTCGAAAAATATATTTTGAGAGCAGAGAAGCCTTGACCACTATCTAAACCATAGCAACAATCCTACCATCGAGATTAAATTCAGCATTTGGATGTAAATTAACGACAACGACGACGACTCCAAAAGTGTCTTGACGCCAATAGTGGGCACATCATAATCTGATTTCTTTGGTCAACTTGTACCTGATGTTTCATGTGAGAAGCTTTCATCTGAAAGCCTCGAAATTTATTCGTCATTCAAGATCACTGTGCCAACTGAGCTTCTTGAAAAGGCCTTAGGTCCGAACTTCTGGCCAGAATGTATAGCCGTAAACAAGTTTTTTACGAAGCGTCGTCAATCTAACCTAACCACTTAGGGAGTACATTTTCAAATAATGTGAGGATTCCTGATAGTATAATAATTGTCCGATCAACGGTTTAATAATTACTCAATTGAATACTCAGGGTATTTTAAATAGATTTGAATATTAAAACAAATTGAAATATGTTTATCTTCTACAATTTTAATTTCAAAAAGATTTTTATTCAAAAAACTTTTAGAATTAAATTAATGTCTAAAACAAGCACCGCTTATATTTAATAGACGTATATAAACAAAACTCAATATATAATGTCAAATGGAATGAATAAACCAACAGATATACGAAAGTTATTAAAATTAATAAATAAATATTTAAAGGAGACAAAATTTTGTTTCTGGTCTTACCTTTAAGAACACCAATTGCCTTTTAAAAACATGAACACACTTAAGGGACTTCTCAAAGAATATAATTTATTTGAAATATTTAATTTATTTAAATATTCGAATGAGTTAATTCAGAAATCTCTAAAAAATGCACTTATTCTTATGACTAAAATCCCTTTTCAATAAAACAAAAAGTTCGTTCTTGTTACAATTCTATATTTAATCACTTCATTTGACCATTTCCCTACCATGTGTCGTAACCTCAACTGCCAAGTATAATTGGTCACTTACTCAAAGTATGAATGATAGCATTGAAATAAAATAATTCAAGGGAGATGGAAAATGTACTGGCAATAATCTACGTGTTCATTTCTCAGTAAAATTTCGCCTACTAGGCCATCGTTATACCGAGATACCATATTCATAAATTCGGTATTTTCATGAAAGCATACCTTCATTCCGAGATGCACTTGAATACCTGAAAGGACCTGAAAGCTTTGTGAATCGATAGCTCTAGGAGATAAGCTGTCTGACACTGAAGGCATGAAATTTCTACAACCCAATATTTTGTCAGCAACATGAATGGCTCAAAACTGTTCACTCTCAAGTTTCAGTTCATAAAGTAAACAAACAGAAATCAGGTTATCCGTATTGAGAAACCTGCACTGATATTCAGCTATTTGAATTAATATGCCGAATCGCCCTTGGCTTTTCTGTGACGGATTAAATATTAAAAAATTCTGAAAATTCAGAAAATGATTAATACTGAATAATAAAAGTTCTAAGAGATATCCTTTTTCAACCATATAAAAATTAATCTCTTATTGCGAAATCAATATATCATACAACGATTACTTTAGCGCCATTGTTTTTATTGTATCAGTATTTTGACAGAACAAACAAAAGCAAATCAATTAATTAATTAGTCATTGCAATTGCAAGGACTAATTGAGATGTGTTCTTGTGGACTGAATTGATATACTGTGACGGTATTTAACTTAAGGAACCCCTTTGAATGGAGTTATCTCTATGACGAACTAACTCTTTTTATCTAGGAATAAAATAAACGGCGATAATGATGAGAAAGTGAAGAAAAACTCGATCATTTTTAACAAAAAAGAAATAAACTTCTTGGTTTACTCTGATCAAACCAAGCTTAAAGGTATGTTTATTACACTAAGCATAAAGGTAATGAATTTGCCAGTACTTTGGCAATAGACAATATGGGAGTACTATGTTGATAATAATAAACGGGATATGTCTTGGGCAGGAGCAAAAACAGAGAAAGCTGATTATACCGAGAATAATAATGGTTTTTTATGTGTTACATTGTTTTTCAAAATTAATGAAGAGATGTGTCTGAATGCAGACCTGCAAACAAAAATGAGGTAAGTAACGAAATTGATTGAAAATTATATATTTCGAGTTGACTCAATAATTGAAAACAAGTTCCTAATTGATGAATTAAATTGAATTAATATCAAATAATTACCACTTATATCAAACGACATATAAAATAAACATTCATTTTAAGACATCCAAATGATATAACAAAATCCAATAAATAGAAATTTTTAACCAAAATTCTATAAATTAAATATTTTGAGTAGACAAAATTTTGTTTCTGCTCATCAATATTATGAAAACAGATATCTTCCAAAAATATTCAACATAACCTTAAGAATTTTATCATATAACTATCTTACTTAGAACATTCAGTATTATTGGATATTCAAGTTACTTTTTATAAAATCTCATGATAGGTAAAAACATTACTAAAAAACATGTTTTAAGAGAGACTTTCAATCTTTTAGATCAATGGTAAACCACAGAATTATCTTAACATCACACTCCATTTAAATTTTCATTATTCATTTACCAGAAGCTTTCTGAATTTTTGAAAGGTGGGAAAACTGTTTTTTGTTGATCGATATTATATTTTATTGAATATAAATATAATTGAGTTCTGACGAAGCAAAGTCTCTCTTAACACTTATTTTTTAGTAATGTTTTTACATACCTTGAGATTTTATAAAAAGTTACTTAGTTCTAAGTGAGATAGTTTTATGATGAAATTCTTAAGATTGTGTAAAACATTTTTGAAAGAAATCTGTTTTCATGAGATTGATGAGCAGAAACGAAATTTTGTCTACTCAAAATATTTCATTTATAGGATTTTGGTTAACAATTTCTATTTATTGGATTTTGTTATATCATTTAAATGTCTTATAATGAATGTTTATTCTATATGTCGTTTGATATAAGTGGTATTTATTTGACATTAATTTAATTTAATTCCTGAAGTTATAATTATTAAATATAATTTTTTGAAATTAAATATGTAGAAGGTTAATATTGAAATATTTAAATAATTTTATATACCTTCTATCTAAATATTTCAGAACCGAAATTCAGTAGCAATGTGCTCTAATGTAAAGGAAAATACAAATAACACAAATGTAAAGCTATCTAGGTTACATCACAAGGTGAAAGTATATAGGAAACAAACGTTATAAAAAACGGTATAAACTAAAGTCTAAATCATTTAAGCGCATCAAATGCCTACGAAATTAAACCTACTTACAATTTTAATTTAATTATGAATTATTTGTTGGTGATCGCCTTTGTATACTAATTTGAATATTAGGATTCTTGAAAGATCAAAATCGTAACTTGGTTTTTTTTGATGGCATATATTGTACGAGCAAGTGATTCAGACTTCATTTTCACCGTTTTTTATGATTTTATCAACTTAGAATAAAAAAGGTAACTATTTGAAAAAATATATTTTCTTATTAAAGTAGTAAAGGTTTCAACTATGAACAATGTATCAATTTTCTCTTAAAATTAACGATTAAAGTTATGATGAATATTAGAATAAAATCGTTTAATTCATCGAAATTGTTCGAAATGTGCTCCTGCGGCTCGAATGCAAGCCTCACATCGACGAACTATTGATGCCCTTACTCGACGGTCGTTTCTTATTTGGTTAGCTGCATCTTGAATTATTCTACTAAGCAATTGTTGATAATTTATTTAAATATTTTAATATTAGTCTTCTATATATTTAATTTCAAAAAATTATATTTAATAATTATAACTTCAGGGATTAAATTGAAATAATGTGATATAAGTACCACTTATATCAAACGACATATAGAATAAACATTCATTATGAGACATCCAAATGATATAACAAAATCCAATAAATAAAAATTGTTAACCAAAGTTTTATAAATCAAATATTTTGAACAGACAAAATTTTGTTTCTGCTGATCAATCTTATGAAAACAAATATCTTTCAAAAATGTTTAACATAATCTTAAGAATTTCATCATAAAACTATCTCAGTTATTCAATATTAATGGATATCTAACTAAATTACTTTGTATAAAATCTCAAGATATGTAAAAACATTACTGAAAAACAATTTTTAAGAGAGACTTTGCGTCGTCAGTATTTAAATAATTCATATTGAATAAAATATAACATCGATCAACAACAAATATTCACTCACCCTTCAACAATTTAGAAACTTCTGGTAAATGAGTACTGAAAAATTATGATCAACTATCAAATAGTTACGGCTGAAACAATTCAGTATCTTAAATGTGGTATAAGGATATCTTACAAATAAATAAATAACTCTGTGGTTTACCCTTGATCTAAAAGATTGAAAGACAATTTAACGGCCTCTGTTATAGCACAGGAACTATCTGTATAAAGATCAAGGGTAAACCACAGAGTTATTTATTTATTTGTAAGACAACCATATACCACATTCAGATTTTTCCGTACTCGTTTACCAGAAGTTTCTGAATTGTTGAAGGGTGAGTAAATATTTGTTGTTGATTGATGTTATATTTTATTAAATATGAATTATTTGAATACTGACGAAGCAAAGTCTCTCTTAAAACTTGTTTTTCAGTAATGTTTTTACATATCTTGAGATTTTATACAAAGTAACTTAGTTAGATATCCATTAATATTGAATAACTAAGTAAGATAGTTTTATGATGAAATTCTCAAGATTATGTTAAACATTTTTAAAATATATTTTTTTTTCATAAGATTGATCAGCAGAAACAAAATTTTGTCTATTCAAAATATTTAATTTATAGAATTTTGGTTAACAATTTTTATTTATTGGATTTTGTTATATCATTTGGTTGTCTTATAATGAATGTTTTATATGTCGTTTGATATAAGTTGTATCATCATTTCAATTTAATTCCTGAAGTTATAATTATTATATATAATTTTTTGAAATTAAATATGCAGAAGGCTAATAGTAAAATATTTAAATAATTTTATACACATTCTATCAAGTATTAACCTCTATTTATGTTAAATTGTTGATAATATTTGATTTCAGCATGAAAAAAAGGCTGCTTCATACATCCCCACCAATACAAATCTTAAGGATTAATATGCAGAAAAATGTTCATTTAACCAAGAAATTACTTTTAGTGGTGCGCCATAGTGCTGATGCCACATATTTACAACATAGGTGAGCTCTACGTCATCAATGAACTCAAGAAGGTTTAATTCCAAACAAATTCGATATAAATCTGCATTCAAACGATCATTCATAACATATAGTGACATCAAATCATTGTCAAAAATCACATTCCAAACGATGACTCGAAAACTTTGACAATGAAGCGTTGCTGAAAACGTCTTGGTCTAATGGCATGTGAAATTTGCAATACATACTCATATTCGTTATTATTGTTATTTTTACCAATCGTAGTGAAAAATCGCCATTAGACAACATGACAAGCTAAATAAATTTATTATTTTGTGA
This sequence comes from Megalocaria dilatata, assembly GCA_034642435.1. Classification (NCBI taxonomy): domain Eukaryota; kingdom Metazoa; phylum Arthropoda; class Insecta; order Coleoptera; family Coccinellidae; genus Megalocaria; species Megalocaria dilatata. Next base: position 68,080,604 of record CM067855.1, on the reverse strand, counting down.
ATAATCTTGAAGTAACCATCGACAAAATTATAACTGTTGTAGGAGATCTCCAGCATGTAAAGCTTGTACATTTTATGTATAAACGAATGCAACATTACTCCCTCTAAAACACGCCATACAAAATTGAATGATTTATGATAATAGTAGCCTCACGCCAAACACTAACTGAAGAGTTGCCAAGAATAACTTCTTATAAATTTCCTTCATTTTCTACAGTCATTTCAATTGATAATAATATTGTGTATATAAGCAGATCAATGTCTGTTTGAATACTTTCTTCGATATTCTCGAGTTGTTTCTCTGGAGCATCCATTAAAATAACCATATAAACACAAGATCTGAATACTTCTGGATTGAGAAAAAGTGCATTGTTCATTCAGAGTATATGCCAAGTCTCAAATGAATACTAAAAATAACACAAATTGCCATATCAACTGTTGATGAGGCCTTTGATGTTGTTAATCATTTCTATAAGACTTTTAAACGACAAGAGTTTTAGAACTTTATCGTCGTGTACAAGATCTGTTTCTGGTAATAGTAGCTCATTCTTTTTTACACCTGTTACAGAACAGGAAGTCTTTGAGATGAAATGTGGTCAAAATAATACGAATTGTTGTAGTACTGACTGTATATCAACAAAAATTTTTGAATTTAAAGCTCAGCAGGATATTGCACTGTCTCTGTTATAATTAATCTCAATTGAAAATGGTAAACGTAAGTTTCCGAAAGAAATGAAAACTGGACTGACTTGTCCATTTTTCAGTTTCCACTCATATCTATAAAAATAATAGTCCTCTGTGTATGGATAACTATAGAGAGATAACTGTTTCAAATGTGATTAGTAATGTTGTTAAAAATCTGCTTATAGAATGATTAATTATTTAGATATAGATAATATTGTATAAAAGAGGCAGAATGGTTTCTACCCTAGGATATCAACAGTTTATGAATTTGTCCAATTTATATATAAAAAATTTGATAACAAGTCAGAACGAATAAGGCTATTGATACCCTAATTCAGGTTTTGTTGGAGATAAAATATACGCTTTGGGATTTCGTCCAAACGTATTGGCTGGGCTAATATCATACATAAGATATAGGAAAATGACAGTCAGGGTTTTGTAATGGGTCCACTGAAATTTGTAATGTTCATTAATGACCTTATGAAAACGAAGTGTAAGGTCACATATGATGGGTGTGAATAGCTCAGTGGGAGGGCATCGGGCTCGTGACTGGGAGGTCCGGGTTCGAATCCTGTCCAGGATTCGAAAAAGAATAGAAATTGTCTAGTTGGATGAGTGTCAGCCACATTTCACTGTTGGGTCAAAAATTAACAGTGCTGTGACCTAAAGTGGCGCAAGATCGCAGTAATAAAGCATACCCAGAACACAACTGAACTCCTAACTCGCACAAGCTGAACAAAGCTTCTGAGAAATTTTCACAGAAGATATAGAAGTATCAGGATAATAATAATAATATACGAACGATGTTTCATTTGCAAGCTGCGCAACTCTCCCGAAGAACTGGCAGATAATTTAAATCATTTTATAATCCATTGCCGAATAGTGCTTAAAAAATAGTATAATTTTGAGTCATAGAAAAACGGTTCTAAGGAAATTTAGCATAATAAATGATTACTACGCGATTTTTGAAATACATACCGAAAATGTTATTGTAATGTCTTCTGATACAACAAGATCTGGAACTTTACTTGACCTATCACTTTCTTTACAGGCGTATACTGAACTTATTTCTGAGAAGATATGTAGCAGCTACTGCGCAATCTTACCCCTTAAGAATATATTTTCCCAACAACAACTAATAAATATCTACTATGGGATGATATACTCGCATCTCGCATCAATATAATGTTATAATATGGAAAAATTCGAGATTCTCAACTTAATTGCTTATTTCGCAGAAAAAAAATACGTCTCAGCTTTGGGATTCATAGGTGAACTCTCGTAGAGGCTACTCTCAAGAAACAAAATCTTAAATATTTTTATATCTACAGGCTGTCCCAGAAATCAACGTCAAGCTAGAACTGGGTCGCACTGGTTATCAGACAAATATACAAAAAATCTTTGTTTTCGAAATGATAGAAATTCAAAACAAAATTCTGTAAATTTTAAGCCCTGTGACGGTCTTTTTATTCCTGTTGCTACAAATCTTCACTTTTCCAAATATTTGTTTTTGTTGTGTAACCCCGAATAATGCTTCTCTAAAGTGTTATCAAAATTTAAAAACCAGCTGCTCCAGCTCAGATGAAAAGAGAAGATTTTCAAAGTAAAAATTTCGCCCAGTTCAAATTGACTGTAATGAAAAAAAATGTATTACGCGAGTTTGGCATGTGACGTCAAAATGTGGCGCATTAACTAAGGACTCCACTATGGCAAAACACTTGGTAAATTCTTACTGAAATGTTTGATTGTATCGGTCCCTACTTGTCGGAAATATATCTTGATGATTAGAAGTAAAACAACTTAATTTCCGCTAATTTATTTAATTTCACAACAATTGTTTCGTCAGGACAAAATGACTTTGTCAGGTGAGTATGGTATTAACTACAGATTTGAGATTAAGTTCTTTAAATATTCAAAATATACAGAAAAGGAGGTAGTGGAAATTTATATTAATTTGTTTTTTTATTATTATATAAAGTTTCAGAAAGAAACAAACTTTCAACCAAAATTTGCCATCAAAAATTCATACAATCTGATAGAGAAAATAAGAAATATATATATTCCGAATAATGCTAAACTCATTTCTTCCGACGTGCAAAATTTGTTTCTTTGCTTACCAGTTAAAGAATCAAAAAATCTGATAGAAATGCTATTATTAAAAAATAGAACTAATCCGGTTATAAAACAAGAGTTTATCGAAATTTTAGAGGTTTGTTTGGACCAAAACTATTTTTTGTTTAATGGAATATTTTACGAAGCTAATGATGGTCTCACTATGGGAAACCCACTTAGTCTGATATTATCCGAAATATTTATGGACTTCCTGGAAACCAAAATCCAAGAGAGCCCCTTCTTCAAATATTTCTTTTATTGGTATCGTTACGTGGATGATATTTTATCTTTGTTCACCGGTACCAGTAGACAGCTTGCGATGTTTTTAGAATTTATAAATACATTATCTCCCACAATAAAATTCACTAATGAAATAGATCAAAATAACAGCATTAATTTTCTTCATTTAAAAATTTCAAAAATCAACAATAAACATGACTTTTCAATTTTCCTGAAACCCAATCATTCAGATAATACGATCCACTCAAATTCTAATCCTCCACATTCTCAAAAAATTAGCAGCTTATAATAGCATGATATTTAAATTAATCAACATACCTATGACACAAGATAATTCTGATAGAGAACTGAATAGAATAAAACAGATTGCACTTAACAATGGTTTCAATCCGTTGATTATAAATAAATTATTGAAACGAATGCAATTCAAATAGTCAATATCGCTTTTATATCCAACAATACCTATTGATACAACATATATTTCTTTAACGTACATAAACAAAAAGTTCGAAAAAATAGCAAGATATTTAAAGAAAAAGAGTAACTGCAACATTTGCTTCGAAACAAGAAACACGTTAGGAAATTTAATGAAAAATAATAAAGGTTAAACTGCACTACTTGCATACGTGAATATCATAAAGAATATCTTGGTAAAAACGGAAAACCAACATATGCTTTTGGAGACAAGACATGATTTTGACAATAACTACAAAATCTTACACCTAGAAAACAAGAACCTCAGGTTGAATTACTAGAAGCCCTCGAAATTAACGTATACAATAAGAAACAGACTCTCCTAAACGACCAGACGGACCTCAATAAATCTCCCTTACTTAACCTTTTCTGAAACTTTGTATAATAATAAAAAAAACAAATTGCTGTAAATTCTCACTACCTTCTTTTCTGTATATTTTGAATATTTAACGAACTTAATCTCAAATATGTAGTTAGTACCATACTCACCTGACAAAACAATTGTTGTGAAATTAAATATAATAAATTAGCCGAAATTGAGGTGTTTTACTTTTAATCATCTTGCTGAAATGGTAGCCAATTTTTTCTTTGGAAATAATCCCGTTTCTAACAAATTTATCTACCCTAGTTAAAAATTATTCTAAGGTGCCATTTAATGGTGCGTTTGAAGTAAAATTCACTGGATTCCTTGAGTTTTTAAGTAAGTTTAGATTTACGAGGAAGTTCCACTGAACATTTACGGCAGCATGTAGTACCAACAAGATGGCTGCCCATTTCATACTGCTACCACAGTAAGATAATTCTCAAAGCAAATGTTCGAAAGGTTTACCATCAGCTGCAATGCAAGCTCTACATCTCCTTAAAAAGGATTTCGTAATAAGACGAGCGTATCCTCTTGATGCGATGTCTTCTGCGGCGTCTACATGTCTTCGGTACAGCCCGTCCAAATCTTGGATCGGTTTGGAATATAATTTCTCCCTTATCGTACCTCAGTAAAATAAGTATATTGGGTTCAAACCGGGATTGGTTTATTTATTCCATTTAACATTGTATATTGAATTTTGATTATATACGTCTATTAAATATAAGCGGCGCTTATTGTAGACATTAATTTAATTCTAAAAGTTTTTTGAATAAAAATTCGTTTGAAATTAAAATTGTAGAAGACTAAAAGATTAAATCTGTTTTGATATTCAAATTTTGTTATATTTCTTTTATCGAGTAAAAAGCCCTTTTCTATTTTATTTTATACATAATATATAATTATATTTAGGCTTGAATAATTCTCATTCTGGAATGTCAATGGTTTGAAGAAAACCATATAATACCTTACAGTTTTCTGTGATTTTGTGACGAACTGACTATCTGGATTTTTAAAGTTAGTCTGTTTCAAACAAGTTCCGTGTTACACTCTAAGGTATGATATACTGTTTGTCAGTTGATTTTGATATTTTAAATATTATCAAGGGGCCGATGAAGAGATTATCCGTATTCTAGATATATTGCATGTTTTGAGAGATTTTTGAATTAACTTATTTGAATTTTTAAATATATTGAATATTTCAAATAAATTATATTTTTTGAGAAATCCTTAAGTTGTGTTTTATGTGTTTGAGAAGGAATTGGTTTCATTATGGTAAGATCAGAAATAAAATTTTCTCCTTCAAATATTTATTTATTGATTTTTATTGCCTTTTTTATATTGGTTCATTTTTTTATTCCATTTGACATTGTATATTGAGTTTTGATTATATACGTCTATTAAATATAAGTGGTGCTTATTGTAGACATTAATTTAATTCTAAAAGTTTTTTTAATAAAAATGTTTTTGAAATTAAAATTGTAGAAGACTAACAGATTAAATCTGTTTTGATATTCAAATTTGGTTATATTTCTTCTATCAAGTAAAAAGCCTTTTTCTATTTTATTTTACTCATATTACAGCATATTCTGTTTATTCTATTTTCTTCTTTCCAATATCATGTAAAGGTCTCAATGTAATATAAGAATATTAATTTATTAATTTCGGTTTGTCAGCCTACTTTTGATTCAAACATGAAAATATATGGTTTCGAATGCTTTAATCTTCCGACCGAAAACGAATCGTACCTAAACTCGTAAGAAAAAAATGTTTACCATTAGCACAGCTATTTCTTATTCATTATTATTATTAATTTCTAGTATGACATATGAAAGTAAAGTCATTTCATTTAAAGCATTTTGATCAACTTGTTATAAGTTTTGCTTTATGCTTTTGACTACTTGGTTGTAAGCCACCTGAATGAACATGTCCATCTAATGACTTGGAGCAAATCTTTGGTAAATTTGGGAGTGCTTCTCGTTTCGATATTTATTGAAGTATAAATTTACCAGGCGGCTATTATTTTTTAGTCATATCAGATTTAAGAACCCATCCCATCTTCACGGCTTGTTAGACCGAAGATACCCCTACTTAGTTTCTGATAGCTAGGGTCTATGGTGAATAAAAAGACCTGGTAGTGAATTCGCTCGTCTGCAATGCTTTTTCGATCTTTCTATGTATGAAACTATTACCTTCCTATTGACACATGCTTTCTTAGAGTTAAGATAAATTCGAATAATTCAACCTAGAATATTCAAGTTTCCTATATAGAGATTAGGATTTTTCACGATGAGGGCTGTTAATGGGATAAGTGAAAAAATCTATCGTGAGGACAGTAAAAACTCTTCGCCTAGGAAATACTCATTATTTATTTCTACTCAAATATGAAGCTTTACAATTAATTTTATGCGTAGAGTAGAATTCGTAGTTAGAATCCAGTCCGTCATTCTGACTATATGTCTTTGTAAGTTCATCCAATCATCCCGAATAATCTCCAATTGATTGGCCCCTCCTCAATTCGACAGTAAAAGTCTCAGGAACGTCGCATCAACACCGAATGCAAAATTCTTAAATGAGTTGCAAGAGGGCAAAGACGTTGAACTCGGGGTTTTCTTCTGACAGTTTGCAGTTTAAGGATCCGTTTATAAATCCCTGGGTGAAAAGCAGCACTGATTACTGCTCGAAGCCCTAGGGCGTGGGTCGTCCGAGCCCGAGGGCCCTCGAGTGACGTATTGCTGGAAACGTACGTCGGAATGTAATTTCGCTGGAGGTTTCTCTTTTCAAAAGTTCGTTATGGCTGCGAATTGACTCGAATTGTGTTGAGAGGTAGCGGCTTGAAGTGATTCCGGAGGAAATAAATGTGGCCACGTCGCAGGAAGCGGAGGAAATGCAAATGGGTATGTTTCGCAGAGTGCAAGCTTGAATATGGGTCTGTGGATGAGGCGAAGAATAAGAAAATGCTCCTAATTCAAATAAAAATTAAGTCGCATTGAAAGAAACGATATGAAAAGATCACTGACATTTACTATCAAACAAAAATAAGCACACATATTGAAGTAAATGGTGGCGTTCCATTATTCTGAAATCTTGAACAAACACTTATTCATCAGACAAAAAGTTTCGCGCTCTTGTATCAGACAGCTATTTATATTCAAAGCCCTGATTTTCTGAAGTTCAAGTCGGGAAAGTTCCCAGAGAATTACGTTAGACTTCTCAAGAATAAATCGTTGGTCTCATTCGATTCATGCTTGAATATATCCCGAGTTTCTAATGAAATATCCCCAGAAATTCAGAGTTCGAACTCGAATAGAAAGATCGAGTTTGTAATTGTGCCAAATCTGCATATTGATACCAGATATATGTTCTCTTTTGAAAAACAAAATCAGATAAGTTCGAGGACCCTTAACAATATATATTGGTGGATATCTATATAATATTATGATATTAATAATGGAATTTTTATAATTATTATTAATTATAAGCCTTTAATTATGGAATCTACTCTTTAAAATTGTTGGTTTGAATACTTGTTCGATCACCCTCGTCTCTGTTTCATGGTATCATGTGTTGCCGGCTAACTGGCAACATTTAAATTTGTAACTGATAATTGGAAATTTAAATCTTATTAAAATTGGTTTACTGAAGTAGGGAGGGTTCAATTTGAAATTCTAATAATTTAATTTTTAATATACTACTCTGTCAAGAAAGTACCGGGAATTTTCAATTAAAACAACATTTTTACATTTAATCGTCAAAATTTATCGGGTCGCCTTCAAAATAGGCTCCATTTGCTCCAATACATCTATGCCAACGGCACTTCCATTATCGAATCCGGCGAATACGGTGGTTGCTGAAGCACGTTTGTTGAGTTTTTGGCGAGAAAGTCAGTCACAATCGTAGCTCGGTGAGAAGGCGCGTTATCATCATGCAAAATCCATAAGTTGTTCGCCCACAAATTTGGCCGCTTCTTACGGATACGCTCACGCAAACGTTTCATAACGCCTAGGTAATACTCCTTGTTTACCGTCTGACCCTCTGGAACGAATTCGTAGTGCACCACGCCACGGATATCGAAGAATACAATGAGCATCACCTTCATTTTAGAGCGGCTTTGGCGTGGTTTTTTCGGTTTCGGCTCATTTTTTGCCAACCATTCCGATGATTGCTGGCTTGTTTGCATATCGTACTCGTAGACCCAGGTCTCATCAACAGTTATAATGCGTTCCATGAATGTAGAATCGGAATTACAGCGATCCAGCATTTCTGAAGCAACCTGTTCGCGATGACGTTTTTGAAGAAAATTCAGGTCTTTCGGTACGAGTCGTGCGGCCACCTTTTTCATGCCCAAAATATCAATCAAAATCGTACGTGCGGACTCGTGGGATATCTTAAGATCATGTGCTATCTCTCTCAAGCTGGTACGACGGTTTTCCAGCACCCTTTCCTTAATTTTATCGACGTTATCTTCGATCGAAGCCGTCGATGCGCGACCACTTCACGACCGTCCTTGAAGGCTCTGTACCACTGATATGCACGAGTTTTCGATAGAGCATTATCACCAAAGGCCTTTTGCAACATTTTCAATGCATCGGCACACGAAAATTCATTTGCAACACAGAACTTTAAACAAATTCTTTGCTCAACGTAATCACCCATAGTAAAAATCGGCAGGCACTCTGACATCGACTGACTTAATCAGCTGTTGCAAACACACTAGTTGACAGATTCCGCTCAAGCTTGGCATAGTAATTAAGTACAGTGGTACCAATCTAGGAAAAAAAAATTTTACCTGCCTCATTGCCCCGCCAGATTTAAATTGATAATTCCCGGTACTTTCTTGACAGAATGAATATTGAAGCTTAGTAATATAAATCTGTGAACTCCAAACTATCTTATTGCTAAACTCTCTGTTCCTATGCAAACTTAACCTTATCTCAATTTCGTAAGACTAGCAATATTAAATTAACTCAATTCGAAAAATTTTCAGAATCAGAATTATTTCTACCTTTTGTTGAGTTTGTCTTTTAATTTATCAATAGTGCCCTTTTTATTCTTTCCGAGTTTATACTGCATTCAAGTTCAACTGATGTTTCTGGAAGGTTCTGAATTCACATCCAGCCTCACTGATTTTCTGCTCAGCATTCAAATTGTTTGATACTCAATTTATTTTGAATATTTCCGCTAAACATTCAGGTAACATATTTCTGGATTCAACCTCAATTCACAATAATAATATTATCTTCCTTTTAGGTTATCGAACTGTATGTTTTGGAAGAGTGACAAATCTTTAATCAGAGCCATACGGTTTCCACTCTGGAGTATTGCATTCTAAAATGACATTTTGCCTGCAAATTACTCTTATAGTTTTCACGAAAAATTTAATACCAAAGCTCACCAGCATAGGTCGAAATTTTGAAAAATGATACTTTTACTGATAATTAAAAATATACTCTATTTCTGGGTTTTAAAAAATCCTAGAAAATTAGCCTAGGTTTTTATCGATCTTTTGATACCAGTTTCATTGGAATCGGTTGAGTTGTAGTATTCCTTTCTTTATCACAAAATATTCAAGCGTCAAAACTTTACAAAGTTTCAACTTCTAATGCTTCTATCTCAAAAACTTATTAAAATTTCCTATAGAATTGATTACATTTCCTTAGCTCATATGTTATTACAGCTTTATCCATACTTAAGCATTGCCGAGGATATTTCTTACATACATATTTTCAACATTTCTAACGTAGATACTTTGTTTCCTTAAATTAATTGAATCTTGATTAATTTTGACCTTGACCTTGATTAATTTTGACCTATTTACATTACTTTGGTGAGTTTGATTTGATTCAGCTTGAATTCTCCCTTTGAGATCGATTTAAATTTTTTTACAGAATTTCTGATTCTTGACCAACGTTTAAAAGAATTTTCACTCGACTAGTGATTATGTACTCCAAATATGCTTTCACTTCAACATTTTGGCCTGTGAGTATTTTTACGAGTGAATCATTAAAATTTCTGTCAGAAAGTTAAAAAAAACAATGATAAACAATTATCACATCCTTTGCTTCCCTTCATATACACCTCACTATACTAGAACGCCACTGACCAGAGTTTATCCCAAAAACAATTCTTCACCTTGTATGTTCATCTACAGAATATAAAAAGAAAGAAAAGGCGCCGATAAGTAAAGTATACAAACAACATAATACGAATAACTTCGAACAAGAGAATTCAAGCGAAGCAATAACTAAAAATGTCAAAGCAAAAGTAAGAGATAATGCTAAAGAAAGTCAAGACAGACGTATAAAGAAGCTTTTTGAAGATGTAGATGAAAGTGAATGGAAAAAGATGTACTGTATAACGAAAGAACATAAATTGAAGAAGAAAAGACTTTGGCCTGTTAAGGGAGAAAAATAAAAAACGAATTTACTAGTTGCGAAACAACTGGCCTAAAACCAGAAACAACACCAGAACAAGTAAAAAGTTATATTTCCGAGACCTTCAAGTTAGATGGAACGTTCGAAAGGATGTATATAAAAGTTCATTTAAAATTTATGTATTATATGAATCCAAAGAGTTGATTATGGTTGAAAAAAGGTATTATTCTGAACCATTTTCTCCATCGCAGACGATAACTCCCCCGAGAGAATTAAAGAAAGTCATTAATATACTACATCAAAACATCCAATGTATAAGAAATAGAATCTTGGAACTAGAAATATTCTTAACATTTTTAGTAAATAGTCCAGATCTGCTGTGTCTCACCAAGCATTCGCTTAATAAAAGTGAAGTTGATCTAATAAAAATTACAAGTTAATATCATGTTACACTTGAGAAAAGTCCATTCATGGAGGGTCGTGTATTTTAATAAAATACATTTTATTGTACCAATTATAGAATACATCAGTATTGAATGTGAGGCTGAAATGTCATGTACGGTGAGTAGATCTAAAAAACTAGCAGTGATGTCTCTATATCCAAAATGTTTGATTAATGTGCAGATTTTTTTAGGCACCCTTGAGGGTGTTCTCAGTGTAGTTCAAGGTCATTTTGTTGATTTCGATGTTATCATATGTGGTGACTTCTTTCTCTGCCCGTTACACAGGTTAACATGTTACTTTATATGATATTATGCATTTAATTTCCCTTTTCATGCTCATGATCGAATAACATGCTCTCATTCCTGTATTCTAGATAATTCATCTCATGTTTATTAGCTTGTAAATAATTTTGATAGTACCCAGAGTCACTGGGAGTGAGATCACGTGTTGCACAGGCACTATCTCGTAGATATGAAATTTACAGTTTAAGTACCGGAGATCTTTGTACCGTTGATCTTTGTTCCGGAACCCTTAGTACCTGATATTCTTAGAACTGAACAATCTTACTGGAGTTCCTTTTGGGATTATCTAAATACCAGACAATCTTCCTTGTGCTGGTTTAGAGTACCCTATTACCACACCATCTTGGTTCCGGACGCTCTAATGGTCATTTGGAACAATTAGAAACAGCACACCTGCTGATTATATGCAGAATAGGAACTATTCATGGAGAAAGCGCTATCATTCCGACACTTCGGAGAACAATATTCAGGATTACCTCAAAGATAAGTCCTTACGTAAATCCGGACCTCAAGCTAACTGTAAAATTGTAGTATATTGTAAATAAGAGTCACTATTTTAATTGTAAAGTTGAAATAAATAGATAGGGAGTAAGAGTTTGCATTTTCACTATCAGGTTGACCATTTGGGATTCCTTCAGAAAAGACAAGTTCAATTTATCTTTTCATTGGCGCGCTATGAGACATTTTACGAAGTAGGATGTTTCAAGTGCGGACGGACAAAATCGCTAGCTCAAGCTAGAGCGTTTTAGTTTAATTTCCTTTTATCTTTTGATCACAGCCTTCACTTTGGTGGGTTAGCAATTGTGGTTTCAGATCGACTGTAAAAATGTGCACCGATGTTGACGTTATCCTTAGCACGTATAACAAATCAAATGCTTCAATACGGAAAATATACAAGCCCTCAGAAGCTTTCGTTAAACCGTTTAACAAGAAAGGAGAAAAAGAAAATTTCGATAACAACGTCCAATTACGCTACTCCCAAATGTTAATGAATTATTCGAAAAAATAATTTTTGATACAAAAATGAAGTTTTTGTAGAAGAATAACATATTGATAGAACAGGCAAATCGACCATAGATGTATTATATCGAGTACTTAACTGTGTAATAAAATTATTGAATGAAAAATTAGATAACAGCGACACTTTTTTTAGACTTTGTAACATTAAAAATTTTTCCACTGTTGATTTGAACTACAATCGCTAAAAAATGCTCCAATAATGTGATTCAACTAATACCATTAGGAAGTTTGGAGTTTCCGCAATGAAAGTCGACGCTGTTATCGCATGCGCTGTAGAGTTGCATTGTTTCAAAAAGTGTAGAATTTCCCAGCTTTCTATTTTTCGTATTGTGAGATTACACGAAGGCACACATAGTGGTATTGTTATCGAATTAACCTTCCTTATCCATGAATATAGTGGAATAATGAATTTTTAGTGTTTCTCATGAGACGTCTGTCTAATCAGAAGGCGTCTTGGTACCGGATATCTTAGCACCGGATTTTCTTAAAACGGAACAATCTTGCTGGAGTGCCCTTTTGCTTCGATTATCTTAAAAACAGACAATCTTCCTTCTGCCGAATTCAGAGTATTTTATTACCACACTATCTTGGTTCTGGACGCTCTACTGGTCATTTGAAACAATTTGAAACTGAACACCTGCTGATTATATGCAGAATAGGAACTATTCTTGGAGAAAGCACTATCATTCCGACACCTTGGGGAACTCATTTTAAGTAGGATGTTTCAAGTGCCGACGAAATCGCTAGCTCAAGCTAGAGCGTTTTAGTTTAATTTCCTTTTATCTTATTATCATAGCCTTCGCTGTGGTGGGTAAGCCAATTTGGCATCACTAGCGCGCAACGTGTGGGGTACGAGTAACATTTTTCCTGATTGGGTTTCTTTTTCTGTATTTGAACTAAAATTCTACTTTTATCTTATTACTACCTTATCTCATTTATCCGAATGATTGATTGAATCATGGATCCCAATAACTTGAAGTCTCACGGGTTGAGTTATAAACTAAATATACAGATAGGCAGAGAGATATCAACAACTGTAGATGAGGAATAAGCACTTGAGGGGCTTACTTACAGGATGAGGATGACGATAAGTCTTGTTTTTTATACATTCTGTCAAGAAAGTACCGGTAATTATCGATTTAAATCTGGCGGGGCAATGAGGCAGGTAAAAATTTTTTTTCCTAGGTTGGTACCACTGTCCTTAATTACTATGCCAAGCTTGAGCGGGATCTGTCAACTAGTGTGTTTGCAACAGCTGATTAAGTCAGTCGATGTCAGAGTGCGTGCCGATTTTTACTATGGGTGATTACGTTGAGCAAAGAATTTGTTTAAAGTTTTGTGTTGCAAATGAATTTTCGTGTGCCGATGCATTGAAAATGTTGCAAAGGGCCTTTGGTGTTAATGCTCTATCGAAAACTCGTGCATATCAGTGGAACAGAGCCTTCAAGGACGGTCGTGAAGTGGTCGAAGACTTGCCTCGTTCCGGACGCCCATCGACGGCTTCGATCGAAGATAACGTCGATAAAATTAAGGAAAGGGTGCTGGAAAACCGTCGTACCAGCTTGAGAGAGATAGCACATGATCTTAAGATATCCCACGAGTCCGCACGTACGATTTTGATTGATATTTTGGGAATGAGAAAGGTGGCCGCACGACTCGTACCGAAAGACCTGAATTTTCTTCAAAAACGTCATCGCGAACAGGTTGCTTCAGACATGCTGGATCGCTGTAATTCCGATTCTACATTCATGGAACGCATTAAAACTGGTGATGAGACCTGGGTCTACGAGTACGATATGCAAACAAGCCAGCAATCATCGGAATGGGTGGAAAAAAATGAGCCGAAACCGAAAAAACCACGCCAAAGCCGCTCGAAAATGAAGGTGGTGCTCATTGTTTTCTTCGATATCCGTGGCGTGGTGCACTACGAATTCGTTCCAGAGGGTCAGACGGTAAACAAGGAGTATTACCTAGGCGTTATGAAACGTTTGCGTGAGCGTATCCGTAAGAAGCGGCCAAATTTGTGGGCGAACAACTCATGGATTTTGCATGACGATAACGCGCCTTCTCACCGAGCTACGACTGACTGACTTTCTCGCCAAAAACTCAACAAACGTGCTTCAGCAACCACCGTATTCGCCGGATTTGGCTCACTGCGACTTCTTCCTCTTCCCAAAACTAAAATTGCCCGTTCGTGGCACCCGTTTTGAGTCGATTGAAGCCATAAAACAAAATTCGGCGCGAGAGCTAAAGTCCATCCCGGAAAGCGCCTATAAAAAATGTTTCGATAATTGGAAGTGCCGTTGGCATAGATGTATTGGAGCAAATGGAGCCTATTTTGAAGGCGACCCAATAAATTTTGACGATTAAATGTAAAAATGTTGTTTTAATTAAAAATTCCCGGTACTTTCTTGACAGAGTAGTATATCCGTATTTACCTAATACCTTTTCCCTTTCCTATCGCAAAGTGAGTGTCTTTCATGTTGGAGCAAATATTTTTTCCTTTTTCAATTTATAGGCAATTTTTTATAGTATCCCTACCCTCTTTTGGCGAAAAGTCGCTTGATTTTTTCACTTTGTAAAATTACAGGTGATTTCCTGAATTCTGCAACTCTCTATTTTCACTTGAGTTAATATATGTATTGCAGTAGTTCAAATAGACCTCAGAATTTTGAAGGTTACCGATTAATTTTTTTTAAAATTTATAGCGGCTATGCACTACCTTCATTGGAAATTTTAGCGTAGTTCGCAGTTTACCTTGAAGTTTTATCAAATCTGTGAGTCTCGTAGAGGTTCTTTGCATTTTTTTCCTCTTGGGTCTTAACTGATGCAGTTATTATTTGCAATGACAGGCGGATACTTCCTATATTACCTATTCTGTATCCCTTTGCTATTACGTATTCCTATTATCTATCCCTATTGCCTACCTCTATTTACTATTTCTACTACCTTATAACAAACCTATTTCGCAATTTGTAATTGCTGGCGCCCAAACCAATCTTTCCCTTTCTATATATTTCCGAAATTTCATGCTGTTTCCCTAATTTATTATATTCTTTCATCATTTTTGAATATAAGAAATCACTTCATAGGAGAGACTGGGGGAAGTGATCTCTTGATATTGTTGGTCAGATCATCCACACAAACACATCCAACATCTTCAGTGAAATAAATTAGCTTATAATAATTTTCGACACCTTTTCCATTCGAAATACCAAATATCCAAAAGGTTTAAATTTCAAATTTTGGTGTAGGTGCTTTCGTCAATGACGAAACACTTCGATATTGGATTTATAGTACCTTACCTTTTTTTCTTTTTGATTTCCTTGACTCCCTTTCATGGTTTTCACAGAGTTTTTTCTTTTTTTTAGATTATCTGCATTGTGCCACTTGTTGGACTTCATTGCTTGAGAAAGAAACATCTTTATCTTGTCTACTTTTTGATTTCGTTAACTTATTCTAAGTACCTCAGTCGGGATGATTTCATGTTTTGATCCGTGTGGATGATCTTACCTCTCGATGAGTCGATACATATCTTTTCTAATGACTACACGTTTCGACTCCTGACTTTATCCGTACCCTTCTTTAACTATTTAAAGATTATTCTCTAACATTTTTCTGAGCTTGACATCCCTTTGTGTTCGCACGGGATGTTGCAAGAGTCTCTTACCTTACCTGTCTATTGACTTTGTCAGTTATTACTGATTTTAACCTAATTCCTTTTATTTTAGTCTCTCTTTGTTTGCCGTCTCGACTTCATAATTATTCATGATACAGTTATGCTGTGTAACCTGGCAGATTAACTACTCTTTCAATGATTTCGCTTAACTTTCAATTTTTTTTACGTTAAAAAAATTTTCCCATAGCAATTTTCTTCTTCTTCAAAATTTATTGATAATTATTGGCATTACATTTCTTTGAAATATTTCCTTAAATTTTTTTTTATCCCGGTATGAGTTGTGTGTAACGTTAAAAAACGCTCCACTGTTGAATTACAATCGCTAAAAATGCTCCAATAATGTGGTAAGTAGGACCATTAAGAAGTTTGGAGTTTCCGCAATGAAAGTCGACGCTGTTATCGCATGAGCTGTAGAGTTGTATTGTTTTTAAGAAGCGTAGAATTTCACAGATTCTTTTTTTCGTATTGTGAATTTACACGAAGACACACATAGTGGTAATTTTATCGCATTAACGTACCTAATCCATGAAAATCGTGGAATCTTGAATTTTTATTGTTTCTTATAACACGTATAATCAGAATGCGTCTTGGTACCGGATATCTTAGCACCGGATGTTCTTAGAACTGAAAAATCTTGCCGGAGTGCCTTTTTGATTAGATTATATACCAGATAGTCTTTCTTGTGCCGGATTTAGAGAATCTTAGTACCGCACCATCTTGCTTCCATACGCTCTACTGGTCATTTGGAACAATTTGAAACTGAACACCTACCGGTTATATGCATTCCGATACCTTGGAAAACAATATTCCAGGATAACCTCAAAGATAAGTCCTTACGTAAATCTCGGACCTCAAACTAACTGTAACATTGTATTATACTACTCTGTCAAGAAAGTACCGGGAACATTTTTACATTTAATCGTCAAAATTTATTGGGTCGCCTTCAAAATAGGCTCCATTTGCTCCAATACATCTATGCCAACGGCACTTACAATTATCGAAACATTTTTTATAGGCGCTTTCCGGGATGGACTTTAGCTCTCGCGCCGAATTTTGTTTTATGGCTTCACTCGACTCAAAACGGGTGCCACGAAGGGGCAATTTTAGTTTTGGGAAGAGGAAAAAGTCGCAGGGAGCCAAATCCGGCGAATACGGTGGTTGCTGAAGCACGTTTGTTGAGTTTTTGGCGAGAAAGTCAGTCACAATCGTAGCTCGGTGAGAAGGCGCGTTATCGTCATGCAAAATCCATGAGTTGTTCGCCCACAAATTTGAGCGCTTCTTACGGATACGCTCACGCAAACGTTTCATAACGCCTAGGTAATACTCCTTGTTTACCGTCTGACCCTCTGGAACGAATTCGTAGTGCACCACGCCACGGATATCGAAGAAAACAATGATCATCACCTTCATTTTCGAGCGGCTTTGGCGTGGTTTTTTCGGTTTCGGCTCATTTTTTGCCACCCATTCCGATGATTGCTGGCTTGTTTGCATATCGTACTCGTAGACCCAGGTCTCATCACCAGTTATAATGCGTTCCATGAATGTAGAATCGGAATTACAGCGATCCAGCATGTCTGAAGCAACCTGTTCGCGATGACGTTTTGGAAGAAAATTCAGGTCTTTCGGTACGAGTCGTGCGGCCACCTTTCTCATGCCCAAAATATCAATCAAAATCGTACGTGCGGACTCGTGGGATATCTTAAGATCATGTGCTATCTCTCTCAAGCTGGTGCGACGGTTTTCCTTTCCTTTCCTTAATTTTATCGACGTTATCTTCGATCGAAGTCGTCGATGGGCGACCACTTCACGACCGTCCTTGAAGGCTCTGTACCACTGATATGCACGAGTTTTCGATAGAGCATTATCACCAAAGGCCTGTTGCAACATTTTCAATGCATCGGCACACGAAAATTCATTTGCAACACAAAACTTTAAACAAATTCTTTGCTCAACGTAATCACCCATAGTAAAAATCGGCACGCACTCTGACATCGACTGACTTAATCAGCTGTTGCAAACACACTAGTTGACAGATCCCGCTCAAGCTTGGCATAGTAATTAAGGAAAGTGGTACCAACCTAGGAAAAAAAAATTTTACCTGCCTCATTGCCCCGCCAGATTTAAATCGATAATTCCCGGTACTTTCTTGACAGAATGTGTATTGTAAATAAGTGTATTGTAAATAAGAGTCACTATTTTAATTGTAAAGTTGAAATAAATAGATAGTAAGAGTTTGCATTTTCACTATTAGATTGACCATTTTGGGTTCATTCATGAAAGACAGGTTTAATTTATCTTTTCCTGGGCGCACTATGAGGCATTTTTCAAAGTGGGATATTTCAAGTGCCGACGGACAAAATCGCCAGCTCAAGCTAGAGCGTTTTAGTTTCTTTTCCTTTCATCCTTTTATCGTAGCCTTTGCTATGGTGGGTTAGCGAAATTGGTTTCAATTTGATCAAAGCGTTCGATACAGTGAATCACGACATCTTACTGCGATAAATGGAAAGATATGGTATAAGAAGTAAAACGTAAAAACTGTTTCGATCACACTCAGCAGGGAGAATTAAGTGTACAACTGAAAGAGGAAAAAATGACAAGTAAATAATATCAAATGCCTTGCATGTAGATAGAGGGGTTCTCCAAGGATCAGTACTAGGTCCTCTACTTTATATAATCTACACAAATCATTTGATTAAAGTAACATCCAATGATACTGTAATGTATAGCGATGACGTATCAATAATCTGCATTGGTTCCACTCTAGATGAATTCAAAGCCGAAGTTGAAAAAATTTGGAAATCCTCGATAAATGGTTCGAGAACAATAATCTCGTAATGAACACCACCAAGACAAAATTGATAATATTTAGATGAAAGAATCAGCATGCCACCAACTTAATTTATCATGGTGAGAATATAAGAGCTGAAGATACTCTACCATTCTTGGGAATCCACTTAGATTAGGATTTGAATTGTTGACCACACATTGAACATTTGATAATAAGCCTTGCAAAGTACTGCTATGCTTTAAGTATCTCAACAAGAACAATTGGGTCAGATGCTTGCCTGGCAGCATATCATGCATACATCCACTCCAGATTTAGGCATAGAATCACCTTCTGGGCGAATTCTGTTGATGCTCAAAAAGTCTTTTTCATACAAAAAAACTGTTTGAGAACTGTGTTTAAACTAAAATATAGCGAATCATGTAGATATATCTTTGGGAATAATAATAAAATAACACTATACTGCCTGTATATATATATATATATATATATATATATATATGAATGCATAATATATGTGATCAATAACGTCACTAATTTTGAAATGTTAATGCTTGATCATGGTTATAATACCAGAGGAAAAACTGATCTTAGTTCAGAAAAACCAAATTAAGGCTATATACAGAAGAATGTTGTTCATATTTGAGTGAAACTTTGGAACAAATTACCAATAACATTCAAAACAAAACCTAAAATTATACGAAAGAAAACTTTGAAAAAAATTTTATATGAAAAAAGGTAATACATTGTGAAAGAGTTTATGGCTGAAAAAGACTAATGAAATTTGATATTTAAGTTATGATTTATGTGACGTAATCTTCATCATTTTTGTTATATTTTCAGATCAAATAGAGGTTTCTTATTATTATTATTATTATTATTATTATTATTTCGAGTATATCATGATGAAGTTGAGAAACAATATACAAGTATTGCATGGAGTAGTTCGTTACTTTTTGATAGTTCATTTCAATTGAACATACAAGTAGTTTCCACTACAAGCGTAATGCTTTCTTTATACAAGTTCATAGATTTATGTGGACTCAAATTTAATATCTTTTTTCTGATGATGAATGTAGTAATTATGAAAAAAGAAATGTTAGAGAACACCTGTATATCCCGCCTACCTACTATTCATGATCATTGACTGAGATCTTAATGGACTTATACTCACTCCAATAGAATAGACATGAAAATTCTATTGCTTGGCCACCTCAATCGCTTGGCTTGAATTCCGTTGATTATCTACTACCTCAAGGCAGTAGCCTAGGAGGAAATGAAATCATGGCCGAAATGTGACTGAAGAAGTTGAAAATAATGAACGAGATCAAAGAAATTATATCAGAAATTGATTGATTGTGCATAACAACTTACGTTTACTGTAATAAAAGTATTGTCCCTCTAGAAAGTTTCCAGAGTTCATTATTCTCCATAATTTTAATATACTTTTTTTGTAACAGTCCTTAGAGTGTTACAAAAAAAATATATTAAAATATTACTAAAGTAATGTAAAAAATAGGTTATGCAGATAGTCAGCTATGGCCAATGTTGCATGGCAACACTATTTTCAAATATTGTTGATTGTCAATAGGTATACAATTTATGAAATAATATCGCAACTGGAAAAAAAAGATAGAATATTTATATAGAAAAGGTTTTCGAAACGTTAAAAATATAGTACAATTGACTGAACTTGGAAAAAGTGCTATAAATGAGACAATAAAGAGGATGAAAGTAACATGGCATAGACCAGTTTCAGGAATACCGCGTAATCACACAATCCTGGGGTTTCGCAAATTGGCTAACAGATTTGGAAATCAAGAAAACCAAAAAAACCCTATAATTACACCTTCACAAAAAGAACGTTTCAAGAAGATAATTTTAATAGTGTCTTTATATCTGATGAAAGTTGTTTCCAATTTGGTGGATTCGTCAAAACAACCTGTTACCGTTCAAATCTTCTTATTTTACATCAAAATAATGGTTTGTGCAGCGTGGTGCTATGCCTCTCTCTAAAGTTGATGGTATCATTTAATAGAGAAAAGTATTGTGGCATTCTCAACGATTTTCACCTTGAAACGACGCAGGCTTTATATTCAGAGGGGGGCGTTTTCAGCAGTATAATGCAAGATGCCATACTTCGGCCTATACTCAGCTTCGATGCAATAACACCAAACCATATCGTTTTCTTCGAAGAATTCTCAGGATTTCAAATTAAAAAACAACATTTTAATCCCCAATATTTATTTTGTTCTTCATATGTAAGGGAGACGTTCTCAAAATAACCATTGTAATTTGCTTTAACTAAAGATTTTAGTAAGAACTGTACTTCTGGAAATTAATCCAATCTTTTTTCATTTCTTTTTCTTTGAAATCATATTTTAAACTGAAAATTTCAGAACGGCTGCACGTTTCCAACAGTCTACTCTAAGAATTCGTAACGATATTTCCTTCAAATATACAGGAAAAACTGTACTAGATTATGCGCTCACAATTATTCATTCACAGCTGTATCGTAGCCATTTGCTATTGCGTTTGGAAGCGTGCCAAATTCATTCGCGATTTCTCCCCTGGGGTTCGTAAGCATATTGTGGAAATAAAGCTCTCAGAGATGTATGAACATCTCCTTCAGGAGAGTACATCCTAGAAATTAACAAATATTTGCCCCTAATCTTCATCTCTCCAAACAAAGGGGTAGTTTTGTAATCTTTTGCAGAAGTAGTTTTCATTTTGATAATTGCTTTACTTATTGCAGCTCCGTTCCCTCATTCGGGCTCATTCGAAATGCAATACATCTTCCTAGAGAAACATATCTGAACTTCTTTGTTCATCCTAGCTATCGTCAAGTTCAATATTCATAATTACTTTATCATTATCTAAATGTCTGGTAATAAATAGCTTTACTTAGAGAGATAAGTTAATTGAATCGGGTAATATATAGGTACATTAGTGAAAATGGTACTAGATTTTGATTTCCTATCGGGAAATTAAGATAACAATGGAACTTATCTACAGGTATGGAAAAGACAGTCGAAAACATAGGAAATTCAATGTTAATCTATAAACAATGTTAGTCCAGTGGTGCAGTGAAAGAATCAAAACCTCAGCGCGATGCGATGACGAATAAATGATTGTTCTTTCTCAATGGTAGTCAGTGGCTGGTGGGGGGAAACTTTACTCAAAACGAGGCTCTGCACTACTTTTAGTTCATTAAATAGAATCATTCGCACTTCAAACGTAGGAAACGTGGACATCGGTTGAAAATAAAAACGAGAATATTGTTCCATTGTTTTCGATGAATTTATTTGCCACGATTAAAGATTTTTCTAAGAAAATGAGTAGTCAGGTCCATTACCGCCATAACTGGCTTCAAAATAAAATAAATTTTACGAAAATAAGAAATTCGAAAACAGAAACAAATTTTAAAAAATGCGAAATCGAAGGTCGACAAATTTAAATTAAATGTTCAAATAATTCACCTTGTTGAAACAAGCACATATCTATTATATAAATATGGCCCTATGATATAATTTCCCAGTATTCCTGTCCAAACATTCAGTTTTTGGGGATACTGGGTACGCGCAGGAATACTTAAATGCTTATTCTTCCTAGACCAGTATTTTACTTCTAATGGGTTATGTTTTCTGTACCAGGAAAACGATCACTCATTAGTGAATAAGATAATGTTAGGGAATGAACAATTTTCATTTACTTTTTCTATCATAGTTTCACAAAATTCTATTCGTTTGGAATGGTTTTCTAGAAAAATTTCTTGGTTTGTTTGAACCTTAAAACATCGGTAACCATTCCTTTTCAAAATATTCCGAACAGTTCTATCGCTCATATCGAATTGTTCAGCAATTTGTTTACTCGATCAAGATGCACTGGTTTTAACAGCAGCACACACGTCCCTCTTTTTGCAGACGATTTTCACTAATGGTTTTTAGTGGTTTATCAATCTTGCCATGCTTTCAGGTTCGTAGACACACCACATTTTTTCAATTTTTTAATTATTTTAGAAATAACCTAACTTGAAGGAATCAGCCTATCTTCAAAGGCAACAATAAATTAATTTATTGTGTCTTGAATTGATTAACCACTAAAGTACCAATTTATGATCTGAATTTTTTCTTCTACACTGAACAGTTGGCATTACTTTATTTTCAACTGACATGGACAAACGAATATCATGTTTGAAGTGCGAATGATTCGCAGACTGCAGAGCCTTTTGGTCGAAGCATCCCCCACGAAGCACTACCATTGAGAGAGAACAGTCATTTAATAGTCATCGCATCGCTCTGAGGTTTTGATTCTTCCACTGCTCCACTAGACCGACAATTTTTGTAGATTAACATGGAATATCCTATGTTTCCAACTGTCCATACCTGTATTTTATAAGTGAATTGGGTGGTATAGATATTGAATTTCGTAACTCTCATATAAAGCAAAATCTGTCGACAAAATTAATGTCAGATAAGGAACTATAATTTGGGAAAATGTGGTAACGGATATGCAACTTGAAGTATCCGAATTTTGTCTCCGAAGAAACTAATTTGCTACGTGATGTTTTTAGGTGCAAGACTGTTGTTCAAATGTTATTACTTTGAACACTCAGAGACATCAGCGGATGTTGATGATCAAGTTAACCTACAATTGAGTTTATAATCACGTATACTACCTAGCATATCTTAATCCTATAAACATTCAGTCATACTTTACTATAAACATCTTTCATTATCAGATAACATATACATAAACAAGAATCCACAACTACCTGACCGCATGCGAACCTCTAGTCTCACTTGCCACCTACGTTTCTTATGAACTGGGTTGTAAAACTAAGCAAAAGTATAAGTGGAATAGAGTTCGATAGCTATCCTATGATAATTATAGAAAACTCTTCTTTATTTTTTTACAAAGAATTTACAGCTAATCTACTTGTCACATGATGTAATGAATGACGTGATATTTTGAAAAGTGTATTTATTTTTCAGGTAGGGTAGACTGGAGACCAAAGTGGTACGGGTAAAAAGGGCAACCTTTCGCTATCGCCACAAGTTGAGACGTATATTGCGAACTGACCTTTACATATCGTACCAAGAAACATTACTTCTTCCACCGCTATATAAGTGGATATAAGCGAGAAGACGCATGCTCTTATGTTTTAACCTTGAAAAGTAAGTAAACAAAAGTGTTATTTATTTATCCTAACGGAGAACTGTCTAATTTAAAAAAAAATTTTTAAATTTAATTTAAACAAAATATTTTTCATGAATCGGGCCAAATATTGTACTGCAATGTGGTAATGAGAAAATGAGGCATTACATGAACGAATTTAAATTAGAGCGATTTTCAGTTGAAAATATCTGGTGGGGTGAAAAGTGAAGAAGATTATTTTGACCCCCTTCTTTTCACGTGACAGTGAGGGAAATCAACTGTTTTCAGAATGCGCAATTAGCGCCGAAATACTTTAAGAGTGAAAATTCCTGTGAAGTGTTGAAGTGGGCGGCACAGATCGTAATTTTAGAGAGAAGTTCTATAAAAGTGGCTGCTATAGCATGTGTAGAATGTCTTTTACAAGATTCATACATCAGATATAAAGATAAGGCCGACACGCCTTCATTTGGCTATAAGGTTGGTTGTATTTTCACGGAAGAACAAGAAAACGAATCATATGATTATGTGAAAAATCTTTCAAATTTTTCCTTAAGATCAATTTTACTTTAGTCATCCTTGTAGCCTCATCAATTTTGACCATATATCTGGAAACGGCATTAAATTTACTACAAGATAAAAAGTACTCAGTGCCAAAAAATTCTAATAGTGGGCGTGCTAAGCAGATGAATAACACGATTCTGAAGTGTACAAAATCAGTCAAATTTTTGCAATGGTTTTATCGATGGAAAACTATAAATTAGGGACATGTTATCTCTTCAACAAAATTACCTCATTTGGTGTGCTGTCGAATGAATAATCAACTTTTGTGCTAGTTGCTGGTACTTTGCCATTATATATCATGGCTAAGAAGATAACAATGAAAAGTTGTTATTTCAAACCATAATTTGCGATATCTTGAAGTTCTTTATGATTGAATATTGAAGTAATTGTCATAGAAATCATGAATTTATCTGTCGAATCAAAATAATTCAAATACATAAACTAAATTTCAATAATATAGATTTTATGAAAAATGGATATTTCTAACAATTGTTATAAGTATAACAATTGTTAGAAATATCCAGCGCCTTGTTTAATACATTTCATACATTGTTTTCGCACTGAATCTACAACACTGCGAAGTTCACAACGTTTCTGACGCATTTCTGCGCAACACAATGTTATCCTTTCGATCAGATCCTCTCGAGTCAAAACTCGAATTTGATTTACTTGTTCTTTCAAAGTATTCCAGACATAAAAATCCAAAGGCTCCTTGGTGACCATCTTACCGGACCGTACCTTCCAATCCACTGCAGCCCAAAATATTCATTCGTTAAGTCCCGTACATTCGAGCTATTATGAGCTGGGCAGCCATCCATTTGAAACCCGACATTTTGTCTGTTAGCATTTCATCCAATATGTCTGTTAAGCTGATTTGGATTAATGTAATGAATTCTTCAGTGTTGAGGGGATAGGGAAGTATTACTGGTCCGAAAAGTTCACCTCTCATGACTCCCAACTATAATTCCACCCTTAACTCATTTTGGAAATGAGAAACAACAGTCGCATGGCAGCCTTTTTTTCCATACATGACTATTTCGCAAATTTATCCTAGCCGATTTCATGAAAGTGGCCTTATAAATCCATAACATACTATCATCCCCCCACTCTTCTAACTTATTCAGGTACCACCTACAAATGTTAGTATCGATTCAGCAATTAAGGATTTATGCTTGTTGTCAAGGTAACATTCACCTTTTAATTTCTTTGTTGTTTGCTGTTTCGTCCATTAAGTTCTGAGTTACAGGGTGTTGAAACTGAAAGCGAACAAAGAGAAAATTCAGTACTTTTTACAGTTAATTGTTTGATAAAGGCGAAAATGCAAACGAGGCGGCTGAAGTTGTGAGTGGCTATGGTTTGTAGTCTCTATGCTGTAATAGCCGATAACGTGCGATCTTACGTCAATTCTGTTCAGGTCGTTTTGATGTTAAAGATGCACAACGCACAGGCAGGCTTGTCATCGAAAAAGTCGATGAACTCATGAAAATAATCGAAATTGACCGGCATGTTAGTGG
Source organism: Megalocaria dilatata (assembly GCA_034642435.1). Lineage (NCBI taxonomy): Eukaryota > Metazoa > Arthropoda > Insecta > Coleoptera > Coccinellidae > Megalocaria > Megalocaria dilatata. Next base: position 68,054,898 of record CM067855.1, on the reverse strand, counting down.
TCGTGGCATCACTCAGGAGCTGAACATCGACCATAAAATTGTTTTAAATCATTTCCGCATAGCCAGATTAAAAAAGAAGCTCGATGTTTGGTTGCCACAGCAATTTACCACCAAAAACACGATGTATAGGATTTTCATCTGCGTAGCCTTGGGCAAACAGAATGAAATCGATACATTTCATAAACGGATATTGACTAAGGATAAGAAATGGATTACACGCGACAATATCGTGGTCACAGAGAATTATTTATTATGAGTTGCTTCCAAATTGTCAAACACTTAATTCGTACCTCTACTGTCAACAAGTGAACCGTTTGAGGCTAGCGATTGACCAGAACCGGTCAGAAGAGATGTTGTGTTCCATCGGAACAACACCAGGCCACACACTTCTGTAGTGACTCGCCAGAAACTACAGGACTTTGATTGGGAAATTTCAATGCATCTACTAAATAGTCCGTACCTGGCACTAAGCGATTACCATATTTTTCTCACATTACAAAACTTAGCGACCTTCAAACTGGTAATACATTATAGAACAATACGATGCATATTTGACCCAATTCGGACAATCCGAAACCTGTTAAATTAAGTTTTAAAGTTCACGCTAACATAATTTTTTTTCCAACCAATTATTATATATTAAGTGATAAGTATGCTAAAGTTTCACACATGAAGTACCTATGTGTTATTTGAAGATTTTTCATTTCTCGCTTCTTCCATTCGAATTTCAGTTGAAAGTGAATAATTTTGAATCCATGCAGTACGCATTTTCTGCAAATAAATTATGTTTCCATTAATATTTAACTTTTTGTTCCTTATTTTAGTGTTCGTAGTTGAAATATGAAGATGTGAACAAAAAACTCCAATTATAAATAAGAAACGCTAATATAATGTGCTAAATCTCATGGGGAAGTAATCAATTAGTATTTCCACGTGGAAATCTAAAAATTACATGGTTCCTTCAATGTACGGAAAACGAATCACTTGATGAAATAAGTATTATGTGTATTTTATTTTTTCAGCGGTTTCTTATTTTTATGTTGACTAGACATTTTTTGCCATATTTCGCACATCAATTATGTATCTCAGAGCTGAGTAAAAAAAGGTAAATAGCAAGCCCTCTTAAAAATCTTATCGACAATATGAATTATATATCAGTTCTGTACTAACAACTTTTATGATATATCTCGTAATACCAGCACAAATATTTCAACAGCTCATTCTTCTAGTGAATCTAAAGTTCTTGTGCTTTTCTCCAAATCTGGTAATTCATCCAACCGAGAGCTAGATGAAATTTCTCACCTGATAATCTCTGGAGTGTACCTAATGTTCGATTAAATATGCGCGAATACTTCCGGAAACTTTGGCAATTTAGTCCAATGAAATACGTGAATTCCTAGAATTTGTAATTGAAAACTACCTTGCTAAATTTGAAAGTTTTGCTTCTCCGAATATAAGATTATTGGAGATGTGAAGCCAGCAAAAAGATCTGTATATCCCCATAACGCACGAGAATATACCATAATATAAAGCCATATTTTTTTTTGTCAAAATCTGAGTAGGTGTGTATTAGTTATAAAAAAAAATTACATTCTGTGATCTCTTTCACTTTTATCTTTATACTGATTTGTCATATTCGTACTAAATTATTCTTTATATCTTGAAAATTAGAAAGTTAGTAATCAGAATATAACCAAATTATTATTATATTTTCAATTTTTCGTATTTCTAGTCCAAACGATTGGACAAAAGAATGAAAAAACGGTACGTAAAAATATTGCGACTGAATATAATTAATTTTTTCACAAAAAATTTCAAAGAAAACCTCATATTTTAATAGTCATAATATTTCCAAATTACTCTTATATATTCAATTTTTCGTATTTCCACATGAATGAAAAAATCGGTATGGAAAAATGTGGAGAAAAAACCTTACTTTAATTAATTTTTTACAAGAATTCCAGGAAAACCTTATGGGAATATGTTAGGCGGATCTCATTTTTTCCATTCTCCTAGAAGCATAACACTGTAAATTCGTCCAAATGTATGGCATTTTGTGTGTTTTGAGCCGATTAGAGTCTTCAATACTGGTTTGTGATCGAATTCGATTTATCTCCAACAACCGGAAAAAACCTAGTAAGATTTTGTATTAGAAAGTATGAAGAAACGTTTCTTATTACATTTTTTTTACGTCCGTTAGAATTTCTTGGTGAATTTATTTTCTAGTTAGGTGAATTCGTTGAAGGTATACAATATACATTGTAAATTTACGAAAGGTTCTTTTCCGTGCAAATGTATACGAGTTTTATATCGATTAGGTCCTCATTACTTATTTTAGAGTACAATGCAAGATTTGTAATCGCATTTATTGTCATAGATTTCTCCTCAGTATGTCGAGAACCCGGTTCCAATTTGGAATTGAAATTATGGGAACATATTTTTAGTGCATACAATAACATCAATTATAATTTATAAGGAAAAGATTTTTCCTGATTACGTCAATTCATTAGTGGTATTGATTAAACTTCGTTGCGACAATAATGCAGTGGATCTGTATACCGAAAAGTTTCCTTATACTGAAAAAGTATCCTTAGATTTATTTTCTCCTTTATTTTAGCTGAAATTCTTGTTTATTTCACATAAGCTGGTGGTATTCATGAAATGGATCCAACAGTTATTACGTCTTCGATATCAAAGAGAATAATTCTATTATACCACAATACAAATTTCGATTTTATAGGATTTCTTGAAAACTTTTTGAAATTAAATTGGATAAATGCATAGAAAACACTGTTTTTTTTTTAATAGACGTATAAAATTAACACTTATCGCGAAATATCAAAAGTGGATAAAAGAATCTGAAGAAAGTATAGAATATTGATGGAAGTTATTCAAAAAAATTTAATGAGACAGCACTGTTTCGTATTGGCATTATGAAAAAATCCTTTCATAAAATGTCCAACATAAAATTAAGAAATTCTTCGAAACAACCTCTGTTCAGAACAGCTCTCTAAAAAATTCTTTTAAACTATATATTTATATATATATATTTTTTAGGGAGCTTTTCTGAACAGAGGTTGTTTCGAAGAATTTCTTAATTTTATGTTGGACATTTTATGAAAGGATTTAGTGAATATAGCTTTTTCAAATGTCATTTTCATATTTCATATTTTCATATATATATATATATATATATATATATATATATATATATATATATATATATATATCTTAAAATGACATTTGAAAAAGCTATATTCACTAAATTATTCTTGGGTAATTACGATCAATATTTTATATTTTCTTTGGAGACTTTTATCTCTTTTTGATACTGTGTGGTTATTGTTAATTCTATACATTTATTAACAAGATAACAGTGTTTTCTGAGACAATTTATTTTGAAAAGTTTTTAACCTATTTTATGAAATCAAAATTTGTAGTGAGGTAAAACAGAATTACTTAACGTTATATCAAGTAAAATTACTACTTTTTTTTTCATTTTATATCAAATAATTGGATTTTATTTTTCACTCATGCACACATTATTTCTTGGATATAATCGAACCTTGAGATATACTTTATTCAACCTCTGTGTATATTTGTGCTCAAACATAGAATGTAATCGGTTGTTTAGTCTAACCACTTAGCGACTATTTGTGTTCTTTCTGTCTATAATTCTGGATACACGTGGTCGTATAAGTTTGATATTTTAATTGATTGTTTTTGATTTACTGACATGAAAGTGGACTGAAAATTACCGTTGTATTTTTTTCAAAGGTTTTTTTTAATATGTGTTAACTAGTGTTTAAGAGTTTTCTGAAAGAGCTTTTTTAAAGAGAGGTTTCGAAGAATTTCTTGAATTATGTCGGACATTTTTAGAGAAGAATTTGTTTTTTCATAATGCCAATTGAAAACAATGGTCTAATAAATGTTTGTTGGGTACGTTCGATCAATATTCTATAGTTTCTTTAAATTCTTTTATATCTTTTTGATGCTGTGTACTTAGTTAATTCCATAAGTCTATAAAAAAACAGTGTTTTCTGAAGCATTTATTAAATTCAATTGTGAAAATTTTTTAAAGAAATTTCATAAAATTAAAATGTGTGGTAAATTATAACAGAATTGCTCTGTTTGATATTTGAGATATTGAAAAAACCTTCTGTCAAGTAAAAAAACCCTTTTTATGAAGTTATTACGTCAGAAGATCAGTTTCCAATATAGCACACAAATGGAGTCACGAAGGGAAAATATATTTTCGTTAGAAAGCAATAATTTTCAAAAGATAACAGTAAGAATATACTGACGATCTGATAATAGTTTACAAGACATAAAAAAATTTCATGTCATGTCAAACAAAATTCCAAAATATTTTGAAATTCAAAAACTTTTCTTTATTGTAGAAGGCACTTTCAGCAAGAATATATTCAATGGTTGGATCGAGTTTGTTCAACTTTTCTTATTCGTAGTGAAAGGGCATTTGAAATTTAACTCCGCAGTAGTCAAAGAATTTTTGTGTACTTTATAATGCATCAACAAGCAAAGGTGTTGCTAATTGATGTTTTCTTCTTGGATTTTGATCATCTTGATCCTGATGAATACAGTTGTTTTCTTTTTTTAGCTGAAGGTGCCTCTATTATTCATCTCTCCTATCGATTGTTGCCCCTTTTTGCTTTATGAAAACCCCTTTTGACGATTGACCCCACAAAAGTAATCCAAATGTTAGATAACTGTGAACACAGGCATAGTATTGCAGTCTTAACTATGTGGAGTGTAGCTACTTTCCTAATTTGCCTCATAGGATAAATGAATTTTGAAATTTTCTCGTAGATTTCATCTACATGTTCTGACCAACAACTCAATTGACTATGTAGCATAATACCCAAAAATTTTACGTCCTTCACTTTGAAATTAGATTGAGAAGTTATTTCTTCAGTTTCCTCTGTGTTTAATTTGACCTTATTTGTAGAAAATCATTCCTCAATATCTTCATGCTATTTTTCTTCTTGCTCTGTATATCCATCAGATTACCACTGTTCATTAATGCTAATGTGCCATCACACTAGAGGCAAGTATTAACGCTATAAGAAACATTTAAATCAAATGATTTGAATGTTTCATTATATTTTAATAATTATATATATATATATATATATATATATATATATATATATATATATTATATATATATATATTATATATATATATATTATATATATAAATATCTAAAAATATATATGTATATATTATATATATAAATATCTAAAAATATATATGTATAATATATATATATATATATATATATATATATATATATACATATATATATATATATAAATATCTAAATATATATATACATTCTGTCAAGAAAGTACCGGGAATTATCGATTTAAATCTGGCGGGGCAATGAGACAGGTAAAAATTTTTTTTCCTAGGTTGGTACCACTGTCCTTAATTACTATGCCAAGCTTGAGCGGGATCTGTCAACTAGTGTGTTTGCAACAGCTGATTAAGTCAGTCGATGTCAGAGTGCGTGCCGATTTTTACTATGGGTGATTAAGTTGAGCAAAGGATTTGTTTAAAGTTTTGTGTTGCAAATGAATTTTCGTGTGCCGATGCATTGAAAATGTTGCAAAAGGCCTTTGGTGATAATGCTCTATCGAAAACTCGTGCATATCAGTGGTACCGAGCCTTCCAGGACGGTCGTGAAGTAGTCGCCCATCGGCGGCTTCGATCGAAAATAACGTCGATAAAATTAAGGAAAGGGTGCTGGAAAACCATCGTACCAGCTTGAGAGAGATAGCACATGATCTTAAGATATCCCACGAGTCCGCACGTACGATTTTGATTGATATTTTGGGCATGAGAAAGGTGGCCGCACGACTCGTACCGAAAGACCTGAATTTTCTTCAAAAACGTCATCGCGAACAGGTTGCTTCAGACATGCTGGATCGCTGCAATTCCGATTCTACATTCATGGAACGCATTATAACTGGTAATGAGACCTGGGTCTACGAGTACGATATGCAAACAAGCCAGCAATCATCGGAATGGGTGGCAAAAAATGAGCCGAAACCGAAAAAACCACGCCAAAGCCGCTCGAAAATGAAGGTGATGCTCATTGTTTTCTTCGATATCCGTGGCATGGTGCACTACGAATTCGTTCCAGAGGGTCAGACGGTAAACAAGGAGTATTACCTAGGCGTTATGAAACGTTTGCGTGAGCGTATCCGTAAGAAGAGGCCAAATTTGTGGGCGAACAACTCATGGATTTTGCATGACGATAACGCGCCTTCTCACCGAGCTACGATTGTGACTGACTTTCTCGCCAAAAACTCAACAAACGTGCTTCAGCAACCACCGTATTCGCCGGATTTGGCTCCCTGCGACTTTTTCCTCTTCCCAAAACTAAAATTTTCCTTCGTGGCACCCGTTTTGAGTCGATTGAAGCCATAAAACAAAATTCGGCGCGAAAGCTAAAGTTCATCCCGGAAAGCGCCTGTAAAAAATGTTTCGATAATTGGAAGTGCCGTTGGCATAGATGTATTGGAGCAAATGGAGCCTATTTTGAAGGCGACCCAATAAATTTTGACGATTAAATGTAAAAATGTTGTTTTAATTGGAAATTCCCGGTACTTTCTTGACAGAGTAGTATATATTGAATATAAAGAAATAGAACTCAATATGGATGCTTGCGGCATACCAAATTCAACGGTTGTTTTCTTCAATGAATACCTCTTGTGTTACATATTGTGTCCAGTTCGCTAAGTATAATTTCAAAAAATTATTCACTACGCCTCTGAAACCATAGTATTTCAGTGTGGCCAATAAAAATTTATGGGACACTGAATCAAAAGCCTCACTAAGATCGAAGTTGAGCATTTTGATGTCTTCTCCATTATCAATAGCATCTGTGATATTCTGTATTATTTCTATCAAAGCTGTAATTGTACTTCGTTATTTTCTGTATCCATGTTAGTCACAGTTCGGAAGTAAATGTTTTTCCAAAAACTGGATCATTCTGTTCTTGACTGCTAGTTAAAAATTTTTCACAAGCTAGGAAGCATCGATATAAGTCTATAGTTGTAGCAATGATTAATATCACCTTATTTCTTATACACTAAGTAGTCTTGGCTCTAACTTTTTTCAAATAGTCCCTATACTCCCTGCCTGCAGTTTTCAGTTGATTTGTTGTATTATTTTTAACTTGTGAAATTTGTTCATTTGTTGTCAGTATTGTGTTTTTAGGTAAATTTTGTTTTTTATCATTTCAAATAATATTCCACATGGTTTTCGATTTATTTTTGGCAGTTTCCACAAAATTTATGTTATTTTCCCTTACCATGTTTTCAATTTCTCTTGTTGAATTTTCTTTTATTTGCTATATTAATTTTTAGATTCATCATCTCCTTTCACTGCTTTGATTACCTGCATTGTATTTAAGCTATTTTTCGGTTCTTCCAATTTCTTTGTTCTGTAAAATTTTTCATGATAGCTGACAACCCTCTCCTGAAAATGTGTCCTTTTATCAATTTTTGACATTAAATGGGTGTAAAATTGTGTGAAACCTACTTTCTCGTCCTAAAAGGTAGGGAGTTTCTTTCAATCAAATTCTGAAAATGCCTCCTTGATCTGTAGAATGGTGTTACAACTGAATAAAGGTTTCTTTTTCCTGGTATTTTACCCGCATTTGTAATCTTAAAGAGTTCAATGACCAGACATATGGAGTTTATACGTAATCAGAGATGAATTTTTCTGATCATTCATAAATATATTGTCATACAGTTAGCTGATTGTTTTGCTGGACAGAAAATAATAGCATGAGTCAGCAAAAAAAACACTACCGATCCACGCTTTCTTCAGGGATTCACCTTGGAATGGTTGTTTCCTAACTATTTTGTTTTCTCATTCATCAATCATAGGGACGGTTTCAGTTGTGTTAATAAAGACCTTTTAAGTAAGAAATATTCATATCACATGATAATATTCAATCCTAATCTCATGGTCCTGTCACTAATCTTTTGATTTCTATAATCTCTAATATTCTAGAGTCAAAAATTTGCTTAGCTTTTCCACTAATGGGATTGAACAGAATATTATGAAAAGTGGACAGGTGAATGAAATGTAATATTTTTTCATCGACTGAACTATTCCCACTAAATTTCCATGTTGAATAACAGAAGTGGATACGAGTGAATTGTGGATCAGTATTATAGTTCTGGATATACTTTTCGAAACTAATTGACCACAAAACGAATATTTTAGCTTCATCTTCAGCTACTTCAATTGAAAAGATTAGTGGATTTTTAAATTCAAAGCTATCGCTGTCCGTAAGAATTATTCTATGTTCCAAAAGAAAGATTTATCTGCTTATATTTGTACGTATTAGTGACAACACAAAACACTTTTTTTAATTAATTTCTACGATTAAATTAAAAAAAGCAACATCAGTCAAAGAAGTAGCTATGATATGAACCTTAGATCATTTTATATAGCCACAAATCAAACTTTTGGAAGTATGTATTGAAAAATAGCTAACGTATGGAAACGCAATCAAAATTTGATATTTCCAACATACTTGAACTCTTCACCATTAACTCGTAATGAAAAAATGTGTACAGTATGTCTTTGTCTGCCAGGAATCTTGAAGCTTAGTGTTGGGAATGATAAAAGAATGGAAAATAAAGCCATTTAGTAATTATAGATGAAAAACTTACCTTAATTATTACTAGGTCGACAATCACTGAAAAAAATGTAAAAATATCAGAACAATATAGCTCACATAATATTTTTAGATATTATATTGATATCGTCATCGGATAAATTGACTATAATGAATATCATATATTGATATATCCAGAGAAATATTACTTTTTTCTTTGGACGTATCATAAATTCCTGATAATATTTTCTGTTAATTGGTCGCCAAATTATTGAAAAATATACTGAGATGAATATGTGGAGAAAGATGATTATAATATTAAGTTTTAGGTTCTTCGCTAATTTGGACTCTTTTTGTGTTAATTTTGGTGTTGAACTCTGTGGTTTAGGTGAACCCTCATAGCAGATGTCACTGTTATTCCAAATTGAATCAAAAAATACTTATGGTCCACATATCTTTTGCAACTTTTTGAGTTAAATCAAAATGCAGGCATGTTTTTTGTATCGCGAATATCTCAAGTCATAAATACGTATTGGAAAGAATATTTTATATATTTATTGAATCGTTTGCAAATAGAGTAGGAATATATTATTTTTAGTTATTTTTTATGTTTCAATATTCATATTGTTTCATTGCTCTGATTACACGAGTCTTTCTCTTATCAACTTTCATTATCAGGATATAAGTCCGAAATAATTCCAAAGTATACAAACAGAAAGGTTAGCTTAAAATCTGTATGAAAATTTTGAAAAACGGTAATCGCTAATTAAAAGACCATTGTCACAAACCAATTCATATTATCCAAACTACCTACAGACATAGCATTACATCAATTCACAAAATCTGTGGCTATTGTTCAACAAGCGCCTTCTATAGAAGAAAAAAGAACCTTTATTGAGTCACCATGGAGTTCAAAAATAAAATCGAATTATTAAAATCATTGCTTCCGTGCATTTCAGAACTTGTGTCTTGTTTTCAAACTTTTTTCTGTGGAAGCTTTAATGAATGCTGTAAATTTCGCTGTATAGGTTTCCTTTAGTCTTCTTCAAGTTAGATATGTTGAATAGAGGGAATATATTTCTTATCGATTGTTTCCATTTGTGAGCGCCGATAGCTCAGTGGTTAGAGTGTTAGGCTGAAAACCGAAAGGTCTTGGGTTCAACACACTTGGGTTTAGGTAGACAATTTTTTTATAGTTGGACGGGTTTTGGCCACCATTTCACTGTTGGGTCGTAAATTAACAGTGCTGTGACCTAAAAGTGACGTAAGGATGCATTAACAAAGCCTAACCAGAGCACAACTGAACTACTAACTCGTACACTCTGAAAAAGGTTCTGAGAGATCATCACAGAAGATCTGAGAGTATCAGAATAATATAAAATCATTTCAAATCCAAATAACTTTCAACTGATGAAGAAATGGGTAAGAGTTTCAAATCCTTTTTCTGGAAAATATGTTATATATTTTTGAAAAAGAAATAGAAAAAGACTTTTTTGAAACTATGTGGAACATTATTCGGTGATTTCTCATTCATGAATATGCATTCGGAATAGCTGTCTTGGATGATCTTTGCTAATTCATCGTGGTCAATATTTTATATATTTTTTAAATCTGTATCGGTTGACTGCCGCATATTTGTATTGATAATTCTATATGTTAACAAAAAAAAACATTGTTTTTCAGACATTCATTATCGAATGATAACGATACGTGTCGAGCGACAGAAGAATAAATGTGCGATATTGAGAGTACCAAGTAGAGTATAAATTAGAAAATTGATACAGAAACGTAGATGAAAACATTCTTCATCTAATAGTACGAAATTGGATTGTGGATGGTTCGGGAGTTTTACCTGCAAAGGTGAAAATTGACCGAAAAAACTGAGACAAATATTCTTATCTTGTGTGTAAATGTGATGGTCTGGCTACATTCAAGAGATAATTGACAAGTGAAATCGACAGGGAATAAAGAATACCATACACTATCGAACAAACTTAGTTGATGATGTTACAAGGCGAAGGAGAAGAAACGATATCATTGAAAGATCTGTTGCAAGAAATCAAATGTTCTAAGGAGGAGGTTAAAAATTGCATTTCGGCTACAGAAGTGAGACTGCTGTTGGAAATTCAGACGCTTAAAAATAGAAACGAAGTATTAGAAAAAGAGAATAAGATATTGAAGGAAAGGCTTGAAAAAACAGAACAGTATCGTAATAAAAATAACCTAATAATATTTGGTTTGAATAGAACAAATACATTAACAACGGAGTATATTTGCGAAGAAATAAATAACTTGTTGGATATACAGATCGAACCAAAAGAAATAAACGACTGTTATTCATTGGGAAAAGAAGATAGTAGCCCAATTAAGGTAGAGTTCATTTCTTATCAAAGTAAAAAAATTATTTATCGACATATTAAAAAATTAAAGGGTACAAATATTGCGGTGGCCAATGATTTAACCTTGAAGCAAAGACAGGAACTGCAAAAGTTGAAGTCATTTTTAAGAGAAGCCAGATCAAAATATTCAGAGAAATCATATTTAAAAGGAAACAAACTCATGATAGGGGAAAAATCCTACACTTTGGAGGAATTGGAGAGCTCAAGCCATAAGGTTACAAAAATAAGCAGTGCCCCAAATACACTTTCCACAAGTTGTGGAAATACTGATGTCAACAAACATGAGCAGGATATTTTAATGTCTGATGAGGAGTCTGGAGAAACTGAAATACAGGAGAAGAGTGGTAAAGACAAACTGTTCCATAATACACCCCATCTATCGACTCATAGAAAGGTTTTATCAGTTAGTAAAAAATATCCAGCAAAGACGAAGAGTGATGGAATGCGGCTTCGGCAAAAGTATACATCAGAGCGGAAAAAATAACTTTCAACTATCCCGAAACAGTGAGGAAACCTCCATATACATGTTATAGTTAAGGGTGGTGGAGGCGGTGTATTTTTTGGGGATAACTCACTTGAATGTTCTTAGAAAATAGGTTATCGAATAGTTTTGTATGAAATTGCATTTTTTTTTTTTCCTGAAATCGAAATGGACCCTTACATAAGACAATATCGAAATGAAGACGTTGATACTATCATCATTCAAAATATTAATGAAATTAGCAATTTTAAAATTGAAGATATGTTTAATATTCTTCAAATGAACATACGGAGCATACAAAGAAATTTTGAAGACTTTGAACTGATCTTGGAGAGGACTGAAATTAATTTTGATATAATTGTGCTAACAGAAACATTCATAGTGGACGATATCAATTTATACAAATTGGAGGGGTACGAGCATATCTATAATGGTGGAAAATACAATAAAAATGATAGTACCATAGTATATGTAAGACAAAATATTGTCTTCGAGCACGAAATAGTAAAATTAGGAGATATCGATGCCATAGAATTGTATATTCAACACGAAGGAGAAAAAATTAAACTAACTGCAATGTATAAATCACCACAATATTCCATTCCTGAATTCAATGAAAAATTAGCATTATATTTAGATAAAAAAATTGTAAACAGCATATTATTACTGGAGATATAAACATCAATTTATTGAGTAATGAACATAGTGTAGCAGAGTACAAGAACATATTGAACTCATTCGGCTTCACATCACTCATTAATAGTTATACACGGCCTGAGAGTAGAACGTGCCTGGATCATTTTTTCATAAAAGGCATCCAACCAGGGGACTCAAACGTTTACGGTGTTGTTCTTCAAAATTTGGTCACTGATCATTTTCCTGTATTATTGTGCACAGACCTGAAAATAAAGAAGAAACTTTTAAAAGTAAGGAATGAAAAGAAATACACTAATTACCATGACTTAAAAAATTCACTCAGACAGGAAAGTTGGGAGCAATTATATATAAATGGGGATGTGAATAGTGGCACTGAATACTTCATAAATACTTTAAAGAATTATATAGAGACTAATACAACTACAATCTGTAGAAAAAACAAGAAGAAAATAAAAAAAGAATGGATTACTCCGAAAATATTGAACGATATAAATGAAAAACAGAAAATGTACGCGAGAATAAAAAAAAATCCTAATAATAATAAACTGAAAGAGGACTACTCCGAATTAAAGAAGAAGTTACATAAATCAATTCTGCGAGCTAAACAAGAATACTTCAAAAAATGCATAGAAGATAATCAGAACGAAACAATAGCCTTGTGGAAATGTGTGCAGAATAACTCAAGGAAGGAAACACAAATCAAATATATTAAGTCAGAGGATGAAACTGTTATCGAAGATGATCAGGAAATGTGTGATGCTTTCAATAATTATTTTAGCGGATTAGGACAAAGATATGCCAACGAAATAACCGAACCATCTGACTTCAGGGAAAAAATTGTTCAGAAAGATGAGACCTTTTTTTTACTCCCGACAAACTCCAATGAAATCGAAAAAACTATTGATAAACTCAAAACCAAGAAATCAACTGGATATGACGGAATTCGTTCAGAAATACTTAAACAAGTGAAACAAGAGATATCAGAACCTCTCGCCTATTTGGTAAATAACTGTTTCGAAAAAGCATGTTTTCCGGAGATTTTGAAAATAGGTATAGTGAAACCTTTACATAAGGGAGGAGACAAATCAAATATTAGCAACTATAGACCAATTACCCTTGTGTCGAATATATCTAAGATCTTTGAAAAACTAATAAAGGTTCGTATGGTCGCATTTATGGGAAGGTTCAATATTCTGTCAAACAGTCAATTCGGATTTCGCCAAGGGATGTCGACTGAAGATGCTATAAAAAAAGTAACTGAAATTATATATAAAAATATCGATAAAAATATTCCATGTTTAGCAGTTGTGATAGATTTGGCAAAAGCATTTGACACCGTAGACCATAAAAAATTATTAAAAAAACTTTCAGATTGTGGCTTTAGGGGAAAAATAAATACTCTCCTCAATAGTTTCCTTTCAGCACGAAAACAAAAGACAACATTAAATGGCAAATTTAGTAACACAAACATACTTACTTATGGGGTTCCACAGGGGACGGTGCTTGGGCCTGTTCTTTTTTTAATATATTTAAATAACATATTTCACCAGAAAGGCAGTGGGGAAATTGTAGGCTTTGCAGATGATATGGTAATCATGTACGAAGGAACAACTTGGGATGATCTGAAACAGAAGGCAATAGCGGACATAACGATTCTGAAAAAATGGTTTGAAACTAATAAACTTACCTTAAATCAGCAAAAGACTAAATATCTGACCTTCTCATCTAACCAAGTAGGACTACCGAACTTAGGAACCCTCCAAGTGGACAATCAATTCAAAATCTTAAATACTAGTTGCACAAAATATCTGGGCATATATATTGATCAACACTTAAAATGGGATGAACATATGAATTACTTGATAAAAAAGCTAAGAGGTATCGCATATAGATTCAGAGAAATACGGAAGAAGGTCCAGTCCATACGACATCTCCAAGTACTCTATGATGCATTGGTTCAGTCTCATCTCTCATATGGCATTATTGGATGGGGAGGAGTATTGGATTGTCATAAAAAAGGCTTGGATATTGTACAGAAATATATACTGAAAATTATGTATGGAAAAGAGTATACATTTCCTAGTCGAGAAATTTATGACATATCCAAAGCATTAGATGTAAGACAACTCTATGCGAGTAAGATTCTAATTAGTGTTCATCAGAAGAAGATACCTCTGGTACTGAGAGAACACAATTACTCGACCAGAAGGAAAAGTTGTAGCTTTGTAAGAACTAAAGCAGAGAAGAGATTGGGCCAGAGAAGCTGTACATATCTAGCTTCAAGACTTTACCTCAAAATTCCCAGGCAAGTAAGGGAAATGAAAAGTACAAAAAAATTCAAGATAGCAATAAAGAACTGGTTGATTGCTGAAGACCGCACGCTAATTCATCGAATTATAAATTCCTCATAAAAATAAGACAAGAGAAAGGAAGTGAAAGAAAAAATACCGACCGTGACAAAAATTCCTGAACGTGACAAGATTAGCCCAACTAAGACTAAAATTCTCGGATATGACTACAAGCCCAATGAAGACTAAAAAGAGAAACCAATTGTGACAATGAATGATGTATGAATTATTGTTTTTTTTTCAATTTTGCTGTCGTTAGAATCAAACTTATTTTTTACAACTGTAAACAGTTATATTAATAACTCACAGTTTTTTCTAGAGTTTATAACACTTTGTATAAATGTTGAATAAACTCATATCTATCTATCTATCTATCTATCTATTCAGTTTGATTCAACTGAAGGAAAAATTTAAGAGTTTTTCTACAAGAAAACACAATCTTTCTGAGACATTTCGTTTGAATTAATTAAGGAAAAAATTGAAGATATTTTGCAGATTGGAATTTGTTGAGGTTTCTAAAAAAAATGTTTTTTCATGATCTTTGTCATCAGATTATCAGATACCTCATCAACCATCAGCATGCTGGAATAGTCCAAGAAGTTAAATAATTAGGAACCAAAGTGGATTATAAGAACACTTCAACATACATTCCTATAGTAGGAAAAGAGAAATTATTACTAAATCAAAGCACTTTCGATCCATCAGCTACAAGAACAGTAGCATATACCACAAAATATCTTCAACAATCTACCAGATTTTATGCAAACAGATATTAGAATATCGACATTTAATACATAACGACTGTAGAAGACTCATCCGTATTAATATTGAAGTATCAGAACGCAGTTGTTTGAGAACTTCCTCTCAATTAGGCCATCCAGGAAATCCACTCCATAACCCACCAAAGGACCTCTATGAAAAAAATTAAAATAGACCTATTTCTAAGTAGACTTCCAACCCTAGGAAAAACATTGTACGGATACCACACTTCCAAACCCTCCAGCCAGTTATGCCACATGTTAGGAACCGAAAACAAAACAAAAATACCTAATCAAGCCTCTAACGGGTGCAATAAGGAATCTCCCCAGTGAGATAACACCGTCAATATACCACCATATATTTACACATAATTTTTTTTTCAATAATTATGTACGCTTGCTTTTTGAAAAAAAAACTATTTATATAAAAGATGTATTTTATACTAGCAGGAAGAGGTAGGTGGTTGGTCATTTGCAAGAGCGATTATTATCTTTTCTCTCTTTCTCCGTTTTAATTAACCGTCCGTTATTCAGTTTGTGTTGAAGTACAAAATTCATTTCTCGTGCTCCTGAATAGCCTTAAATGTAAAAATACGAAAAAACATGGATTGAGTTAATGTTGTTTGCTTTATAACTCAGAAATTTTTAGTCAAATATAAGTTGAGGTTTCAATGAACCGCATTTTGAGATAATTTATTCATTCAAAATTACTAATTTTGTACGAGTCAATCAGTAAGCTGTACTTGCATACTAAAAGCTTTATAATCTGATGCTCGAAATTCATTGTTTAGCTAAACTCTTTCAAACATTTAATTCTCAATATTTGGTGATCATTTGAGCTTTCTTCATGAAAATATTTCACTATTCTATACAACCAAAACACTGAATTTTCACTACATTCTCATTTAGTATTCAATTGTTTCCACTATGTAAGATTACACACAATTTCAACATTGTCCATTCACACAAGGAAAATTCCATGGAATATTCATCTGAATATTCATATTCATTGAAAAGAATAAGTTATTTATGAACTTGAATGAGAACAACAAGAAGTGCGGCAACGTGGGCATAGCTTGATAACAGGCACATGTAACATCAGTGATTCACAAAAATTGTGAAATACCTCTAAATTTTATCATATTGTTCAGAAACATTTGATACTGATTATCTGGTTAACGATGAGTTTCAGGGGAAATGACGAACAATAATTTAATTTTCTTTAGCGAAAAATGATTCTCATTTTAACTCGAGATGAATTTTTTCGCTTTCTTTATGTTAATTCGTTGAAGTGGTATGAGTATCGTATCTATAATTGGGAAACTAGTGGAAGTGGTGAAGAATTTATCATTGCAGATTATGTGTCGTAAATATAGAAAATGTCAAATCGCGATTCCTTCCATTCAGAATAACCACATCAAAGCTACAAGAGAACAATTAGTTTTATTTCACCTGAACCGAGTCTGGGGAAATGATATGACAAAAAGTTTTATTTGATGGAAGGAATATATTTCATTCCACGGTTCACGGTTTCTAGTTTTTCTGACCACAAACGTGGTTGTTGTTTACTGTTGTATTTAGAATCCAATTCTCGTGGAATGTATATTTGGTGGATTGTTGTGTTGATTGGCATCTTAGATAACCAACCGATTAAAAGGAATAGGAAATGTAAGCTATGTTAATTTTCTTGTTTCTCAACACAACAAGAACGAAATTAATTATATACAAACTCAGTGATACAGTTCGACACAAATTACCTCTTGATGCAAAAAAAATAGAACTTCAAGTTACAATGCTACACAATACTGATATAAATAAGTAGAAGACTAGTATTATAACAAGTGAACAAGCAGCTGAAATTAATCTGAAATCAAGGGTGAAGATAAGATAATGTGCAATGATATTTAAATATATTGGCTGGGATCACCCATGATTTGGAAGATGAGAAATCACGTTTTTCGTTGGTTGTTGATCTTGGAGTTGATCGTACGGTTAATGTGGAATTAAGGAAATGGCTCTTATACCTAAACAAGGTGCCAACACTGGGAGACGTAAGGTATTATTCTCTGAATACTCACTCTATAACGACGAGGGAGAGGATTTCATCATGAATTAGAACATCTTGAAAACGAGTGTGCTTTTATTTTTTGGAGTAGAGAAAAACCGTGAATAATTTTGAATGGACACGTGTTCCAGAAAATTGAAAAACGCAACTTATTTACAGCAGAATCTATGATTAAAATTGATGTACAACTTGAAGACTCACCGTATTTATGTTTGATTTTATTAACAACCTCTACAAAGTAAATGAACAGTAAAAATATGAATCTAAATATGTGAAGTTTCTCTTCATTACAGTTGAACTCACCTTCGAACACTTGTCTCTGCTTACTCAATGCAATATAATAACTCATTTCGCTGTCTAAGGTATACCTCTGGCAAACCATTCGGAAATCGAAATAAAACTAACCCTTTGTCTCGGGTTCGCATATTGAAACTTGAAATTGGTTATTCGTGTGGCTTCGGCACTAAACTTCATGTCGAATTGGATTCTGCGAGAAGTTTCTACACCTTTAAAATGAATATCTCAGCGGGAGTTCTCTGGAAACACTCCTCACCTTACTTCGCCGAATATAGCAATCTATGATGTAGTGTTTCCTGTTTCTAATATACTACTTTATGTTGACATAAGAAAAGGCGATCAATCAACAATAACTAGACATCTTGTACGAACACGAGTTACGTTAGCGGAAATGAATTTTAGATTGGTTATTTTCTTTATATAGGACACGCAGTAAAAAATGACATATTTTGATAAGTATTAGTTTTATAGGTTTACACGTCGCAGCATACTTCGAGCGGAGTAGTCGATATTCTTTTGGTTACGTGTACCTTATGAAAAGGATGTGTCAAAATATATGAGGATAAGATAAATTCAATAATATACTGCCCATAATGTCACAAAACAATCCAAAAGGTGAGAGACCCTAACATCAGCAGATCATGACAAAAAATTATCTAGCCCTCACCGAAAAAGTAGATTACAGAGGGTTCGAAGGTAAGGTAGAGGAAGAACGACTATTCCTTGAATATGATGCTAGGTGGTCATACTTCTTCTTGTGGAAAGCAAAGAAGAATTACTTCCAGAAGAAATGGCCTCCATACCATAACTCTAATAGTGAGTTAAACAGCCTTTCATAGAAAATTGAAAATCACGCCTATCACTGCTTCACGTTGCGTGACAGTTTCGTTCCCAAAAATTGATTGAATTCCTTGTTTCATTGTAAGTGAGAGGTAACACAACAAGGGTATGTGAAATACAGGCTATGCATGTAAATGGGATATTCATGTTCTGTGAACTGGTTTTCATTCGATCTTGTGGGAGTCATGCGGTCCGTCAGAGCATAAATGAGGGATGATCCTCGTGTTCTACGATCCTTGAACCTAGAGTCAAGCCTACTCGGTAAAATGCTTGACAATCACCCACAACTGTTTTCAGAGTTCTGTTTTTTCAAGTGGCAATTTCTGTGAAGGATAAATCCGATTTACTCCAAACTATCAGTGGAAATTTTTCCGTATTGCTGCTCCAGACAGTACGATTAGCCAAAAAGAAGGACTTTTCAATAAAGAACTCTGTGTTAATCAGCAGACTTGGTCTTTAAAAATACCTACTGTGCTTATTTCACAGAATGCGGTATGAGGAAAAAACCTACCCTACAACATAGTGCAAAAACTGATCGTTTACTTACCCTACCATATACATAGTAAAACATGTAGACAGAAAGTTAAAGCATTTTAGCTATTGGGTACTCGGTGTTTTGTTTTGTCATATTCAGCGTGTTTCAGACAAAAATAAATCTGTGCAAATAAGAGACTCGTTTCATGACGGTTTTAAACGTCAGTTATATCTTGACTAATACTCGATGACATTGTATAATGCTTGATGGACCATATCGGTTCACATATTGAGGGGTTATTTCACTTCGAAAGAAAAAAAGGTGGATTCGTTCATCGAAGAATGAAAAAAATTAACTACTTCGCGTTAAAATTATAATATCAAACAAATACATTTTATATCCTGCAATCAGGAACAACCTTTTGGTTGATCGCTGAGATAGTACGGCATAGAGGTAAGTGGTGCAGTCACCCGAGTTTGTAGAGCTTGAGAAGAAGGTCACTTGCCCATGTTAATAGATGGGAAGAAAAATAAATTGGAAATGAGTGATTGAATCGCTAAGGCAGTTTGTACTATCACATGCCCATTCTGAGATATGGAAAGAGAAGTAGATCGAAATAGAGTGATTGATTTTATCATGTTGAATACATATAAACATTTTCGCCCGAAATGTGAAAACACATTTCTGGTTTCTAACTAAAATTTCAAAGTTAAAAGAAATACTAATTCAAACATGGGCCGTATCAGTTGTCGATGTTAAGTTTTGCTTTTCTACCAAGGAAAAAGTGTATTCTGATGAAACAGCTATTAGCTATTCGGGGTTTCATTCTAGAGGGGGGAACTAAAAACAAACTATCACGTTCTTAGAATGCAGCGTGCCCAAAAGTGGGTAACTTGAGTGCCTGCTGCTTTCCTGGATGAGGTAGCCCTACAGGGAATCGAACTTGGATTCTCCGTTATCTGTTGTAACCATTTCACAAGCAGAACATTTACAATTAATAAGGCTGTAAAGTATTGAAAATATCGTCGGAGCAAGTAATGGTGAGATTGCAATTTGTCGCAAAAAAGGTTTAGTTAGGCCATATTGGTTTTTTCATGAAAATTATTTGATCACAATTTCGACTAGATTAAGTACCTATATGATAGAGACTTAGCGTCAGTCCGTATCGACTTGTATTCAGATGGTGTACATTTAATTCAAGCAATACCGACACAGTTCCCTACAAAATAAAGCTATGGTACTGCTGAAAGATGAATGTTGCTTTTAATCTTGATGAGAGGGTTGTCATCCGTCCAGAAAATGTAATATATATGTAACAGTATCAACGTTTTATCTGTTATTTGATTTGTGAGAACGAAATTATATCTCGAGGTCTTTTTTGGAGAAGCTGTTTCACAAAAGCCGAGCAGTGCAAATATTTTCAGTTATTGCACTTTCCACTAGTATGGAGCGTATTCAATTGCCTCGAGTCAAAATTATCATGATTCAAGTATTTACACACCTATTTCTGTGTCAAATATTCTGTGGCACTGTAACTTGACACATGAGCTCTGTGACGATAACAAGGTTCTTCGAAATTAACCTCCTGAGCGACTTAAATATACTTGACATAATAGTACTCATAGAGACTCAAGAGTTCCCTCTTGATAACTCTAAGAAAGTAAACTTCTTTCAAATGCTTCTAATTAATTACAGGCATCATGCTTTCAAATACCACCTTAGTTTTAATGTAAGATTCTCAGTTATTGCACGCTCGTTCATTGTACTACCACTCATCGCTTTTCATTACTGTATTTTTTCTTCAGTGATATTAATTCGACTGGATTGGTTTACCAATATGCATTTCCTTCGTATAAAACTAAAGCGGCACGACCCTCACAAATATCTATTTATATTGTATACTTTCTCTCGGTGCCTGTTTGTTGTTTTTATTAATAGTGGTTCTTCATTTGTGATGTTCCTAGTATTCGCAGTGCCTAATATTTAACTTTATTACGTGTACTTTTGTGTGATCCCCGGTTACCTATTTCTTTGTTTGCTTTCATTGTAACGTTCATAAACACTCCCAGGTGATGGGATACTGTATCTATTTTAGTCAGTTTGAGTTACATGTTTGCCATAGGCATGCGCCCGCTTACATTGAGAAACTGTATTCCTTGTGAACCGGTGGTGATTTTTAGGATGAATTACTGAGTATTCCTGGTAGAGGACGACATCGTATAAAGACAGTAAATACCTGCGGAAATCCAAAACGCTGCTGTGGGAATATGTAAGTGATTGCTAGATGATTGTCCCGGGGTATTATGATATCCTTAGGATTACTGCGCATGAAGCTTCAAGTAGTGTTCGGTTTGTTCTTAAGTAATGTCTGAGCCTTCCTGGGCGAATAAAGTTTTTCTGGTTAGATGGTCATAGATTTCAAAATCCAAAATCTGAAATAATTAACGATATCGGCTTCAATTCACAACATGGAAGTCCGATTTAATTTGTTATTTTTATTATTTATTATTATTATTTATTATTATTATTATCCTGATACTCCTAGATCTTCTGTGAAGATCCCTCAGAAGCTTTTTCAGCTTGTACGAGTTAGGAGTTCAGTTGTGTTCTGTGTAGGCTTTGTTACTGCGATCTTGCGCCACTTTAGGTCACAGCACTGTTAATTTTTGACCCAACAGTGAAATGGTGGCAGATACCCGTCCAACTAGAAAATTTCTTTTCTACCTGAATAGGATTCGAACCCTGGACCTCCCGGTCACGAGTCCGATGCTCTCCCGCTGAGCTATCCACACAATTATTAACACAGTTATTAACATATTACGTTTCAAAATGCATATGAAAATGTATATCTGTATTAAATTTTCTCGTTATCGTCAAGATTAAATTTTGAGCCGATGATTTCTACTATACTCATTGAATCTTTTATTAACAAGAGAAAATACTACAATCGTTATATGTAGATGCTATGTAGGTATATAAATCATTCTCTCCTTTGGATTTAAATGAAATTAAATTCAAAAGGCAGGCATAATTTCTTGCCGAAGGAACTACATCCTACCAGAAGAGAGATTCTCCCTACTTAAACACAAAATACGTTATCCTCAAATATGTTATACATAGGTCGTTATTCCTAATTAGCTATTCCCCTAAATTTTGGAAGTATCCCCTAAAAACTTGATGAACTTCTGATCTCTAGAATAACTGCTCTCTTTACACCACAATATAGCGGGTAACAATCTTCTCAGGATCGAGTCCAAACTTTGAGCATTAAGCCCCCTATTCATCGTAAACTACACTATATAGTTTCGACACCCCGTCAAAGGTGTTGCACAGCTCCTGAAGTTGTACAGGGGGAAAATTTATAGCAGGAGTCGTTAATTAGAACGATGGGAGTAATTCGAAGGCGTTTCTGAATCATAATTATTCCATAACGGAAGTGCATATGAGGAGAATATTCAGAAGTTGTTCTCATTTCCAGCATCAGTTTGTTACAGTGATAACGCCCTTAGGACTTACCACGGATTCCTAAGGTGTTGGATATTCCAACCTGTGAATAGATTTCACTAGGAACTTTTCGCCTTCTTCATTAGAACTTTTTTAAGTTTCTCTGGAAGGTTCCTGATAAGAACAGACAATTCCAAGATATAATGAATTTTCTTAATATGGAGTTAACAGTTCTGCTATAAAAGAAAATCCATATCCAATATACATTTCAGAATGAGATCCCTGACTTATTAAAAATTCAATATTCTTAAAGCTATTGTAAGCTGTCCATTTCTTGGAATTTCTTCTGACATGTTTAGATATGGGTAGTTTCTTCCCGGCGAAATGGAGGGTTAAGTCTTGGTGCCTAACGTAATGCCATTCGCGCCAGTCACTGGACCCGTATGGTGGAAGATCTCCGAATGGGGCCCTAGTTTTGCCGTTCTGGTGAAATGGAGGGCTGAGCCGGTAGATTAACTCAGTGACAGGGAGTCTGTCGCAGCCCAGGGATTCTCCCTTAAAACTGGCGTACTCTACCCTATCGCAGTATAAATCTCCGGATTTTGTGTAATGGCCGAGTGCGTTATGTAGCATACTGCGTTATCTCAGGGGGTGGATTTCCCTTAGGTGTTACTTGTACCACCTGGTCACCCCATTGGTGTTGGACTCGAAGGGGCAGTGGCGGAAAGTCCGCATGCTGGACTAGGGGGGTATTTCATTTATCTGATCGCAGATCTCCATGTTCGGGATATTCTCATGAAATGATTCGGGGTTTAACGGGACTTGACGGTTCGACCGGCTTGTCCTGGCCTCGGATCAATGCGTAACTTTTTAGGGTTTGTGGATCTCGACGAAATGGCTTTGCCGTTAGTGCTTGATGGCAGGATCAATCAAATGACTTCACATGAGTTCGGTGGGTCAGGACGTACCGTTAGATGGTGCTCGTACCAGGATCAATAGAAGTCAGCAATCTTGAGATTATCTTAGTTCAAGGAACTACGTCGGGAGCTTGGATAAGAATTCCTTCCTGCGAGTGAGTTGCGTCACAAACCAACTCGGTTACTGACCTGTAGAGCCGGTAGAGCTTGAGAAGTGCTTTGCTGCTATCACTAAGAGGTGATAAATTTTTACATGAAAGCTCAGTCGTTAAACCCATATTAGAAATCTTGAAATAATACTGAACTACAAAATTAAATTTGACAGAAATAACTCTGTGAAAACGAGTAGTCAGGTTCTTTTTTGCCATAACTGGTTTGAAAATAAAATAAATTCTACGAAAATAATAGGTTCGAAAACAAAAACAAATTCTAAAAAACGCGAAATCGAAGGTCGACAAATTTAAATTAAATGTTCAAATAATCCAAACAGTAGCCAAATCTAATATAAAGAGATAATTTCATATATCTGAGCAGATTCGGCATAGTTGCTATTTTGGCACAAAGTTGGATTATTTTAAACCTTAATTCATTTATATTCGTCGCTCCATCAATTTCATGCCCATGCACAAAATTTTTCAGATATCCCCAAAGAAAAAAATCCTTGGGAGATAAATCTGGTGATCTGGGGGCCATTGATCCTGCCACTTGTAGAAATGACATGTTCCGAAAAAGTAATTCTGGAATATTGTATGATTACTCTTGCGTTGTGACTTGGACAGCCATTCTGTTGAAACTAGACATCATCGAAATCAATTGGTAGCTGTCGAACTGTCGGAATAATTTGATTCTCTAGAAGCTCGAGATATTTGACAGAGTTCAAGTTACCATCGATAAAAATTAGCCCTATGATATAGTTCCCCAGTATTCCTGTCCAAACATTAAGTTTTTGTGGATACTGGTTACGCACAGGAATACTCAAATGCTTATTCTTCCCAGACCAGTATATTACTTCTAATGGGTTATGTTTTCTGTTCAAGGAGAACGATGACTCATTAGTGAATAAGATATTGTTAAGGAATGAACTATTTTCATTTACTCTTGCCATACTAGTTTCACAAATTTTCATTCGTTTGATATGGTCTTCTGGAAAAAATTCTTGGTTTGTTTGAAGCTTATAACATAGGTGATCATTCTTTTTCAAAATAGGATAGGATTTTCTCTACTCGATGCAACAACAACAACAAGACAAAGAACTGAACGTACAGAAAAATTTGCGTGAAGATCTTGGTCTATACCCATACAAGATCCAACTGATTCAAGAACTAAAGCCACTTTACCATAATAAGCGTCGTTTGTTTGTTGATTGGACCCTAGAAAAGCTTGAAGTTATATACTATATTATCGTAAAATTGTGTCTAGTGATTACTGGTTCAACGGCTATGTAAACAAGCAAAATTTTCGTATATGGAGTGAAAACAATCCTCAGGAAGTTCTGCAGGTTCCATTGCATCGTGAAAATGCACTGTATGGTGTGCTTCACATGCTGGAGGCATCATCGGTCCTTATTTCTTCAAAAACGACGCTGGAGCTAACGTGACAGTGAATGGTGCTCGTTACGGATCAATGATCAATGATTATTTGTTTCAAAATTTGAATTGTATCGTCCCAGAAGTGTTTTGGTTCCAACAAGATGGTGTTACACTTCATGCTGCGCCGTAACAATTGAGTTTTTGAAAGAAAGATTTGGCGATAACATTATTTCGAGAAATGGTCCAATTAATTAGCCTCCAAGATCATGCGACATAACTCCACTGGATTATTTTCTTTGGGGTTATGTCAAGTCATTGGTTTATGCTGATTAACCAGAAACAATAGACGCTTTGGAAACCACAAAACTCGTGTTAATGATGAAATAAGGCCTGAATTACTCGAAAAAGTGGTCCAAAATTGGTCTGGTCGAATGCGGTTCCTCAGAGCTAGTCGTGGGGGACATATGCCGGAAATTATTTTCAAAACATAAATGTCATAAAATTATCTTTCAAATGAAATAAACAAATTTGGCTTCAATCTTAATTTAAATGTGTTTTATTTCAATTTGAAGTTCTATCATCCTAAAAAAACACCCGGTTTTGGTTTTGTTGATGCAACTCTCTGAGTGAAAACCTATCGAAGTTGTGAATTACTTAAAGTAGATTGAACAACATTACTACAAATCTTTACAATACTCATAAGTGGTCAAAAGCTAATCCGCAGGCAATTTCACAGATTAGGCATATAGAAAGATTTTCCAGAAATATTGGATAGTAACACATGGTAATCGACTTTTAAGTCCTTGAGTTCTTCGTAACAGGTATATTTTTTCTGAAATTTTTCCTTAATATGTAGTATTTCTACTATATATCTTCAAGATCGAATTAAAGGTAATGACCATCTTCAGTTTTTAATGAATGATTTGCTCATTCTCCCAGAGACGGTGGATCAGTTCGAAAATTAATGGTTTTTACAAGATGGAGCACCAACTCATTTCCCATTCAATATTCGAAAATATTTGTACGATACTTATGGTCATCGTTGGAAAGGAGGAAGAGAGAACGTTAATCCGTTGCATTTTTCGTATGTGGATACCTGAAATACTTCAATTACTCGGTGAAAATTGAACATTGTGATTCAAAATAATGTTTTAATATTTCAACGAGCTTGGAGTAATTTTAAACATCTACTTCAATTCTCTCTCTCTCGCAACTCCCTTAATTATTCAATAAAAATTCAGTGATTTTCCAAATATTCCTTTTTTATGAAAACCTACGGAATTTGAATTCGTAAAGGAATTTAGGAAAATGTCTGTGTCGTTCAGTTTAGGTTTGAAAAATGCAACAGACATTGAACGTTAGCTTTCAGAAGCAGTGGGCTATTTTGAGTCGCATCGACCATATTGGAATCATTGCAGGAAAACCAGTGATTTTGTCCAACTTTGAAACCTTTTATCTCGGAAGTTGAAATTTGTTTTTATTTTTATTAATGCTATCTACCTTATCAGTTCGAGATTCCGACTTTGAGACAGCTTGTACAAGTCTGAGGGTGTGTGTTTCTTTTTAGGTTTTTTCAAGGTTTCAAATGGAAATGACTAGAAAGCAGAAAAAGAGTCTAGCTGGGAAAGGAATATTAAATGCTAATTCTACAAAATCTGTAACTGTATGATATCTGAAAAGAACCATAACTTCCCACACAGTAAGCGTGCGGCTCGGTCTGTAGGCCACAGTGAGAATAAATATTTTGCGCGAAATCCTGAGGCTCGCGACATGAAAGGAATTCAAATTCTACTAGAGAGATTATGAAAGATGGCGAAGATTCATTCCGACTGCGGTTATTCACTAAATTGCCCTACGTTGGAGAGCAGGATAAATGCATCACTTGGGATATCAGATTTGACGGAGTAGGAGGAAAAATGACGGATTACGCTGCGTGAAATCTAGTGAAAGCACCGGCAGATCCGTTGGTTTAGCGGTTTATATATGACGCTGGTTATGTCAACGACGAGCAGCAGCATTGAATCTCTATTGTGAATTGAAGATGTCAGAATGATGCAACTTTTCAATAAGCATTCTGCATTTGAAAGTATTTGAGAGTTGAAAGCATAAACCTAGGAATTAATCCGGAATCACGAAAGGAATTTCTTCTAGTAGATTAGAGAGATTATTTCCAGGAATTCATCGTATGTTTTTTTTGGAATTCCATAGCTGATTAATTTGAACAGCTATGAAGTAAGCTTAAATAATTCTGTCTATAAATAGTATTAGGAAAAAAATGCATCACTACTACTGCATCACTGTTCCATTCTTGTAATTATTAAACATAATTTTAAAGCAACCGTATTTCTTGAAATTTTCGCAGGTCTCTCCATCAAATTCTTATAATTTTCACCCGGAAATGATAAATAATATATTAAATTACAAATAACTCTATTTGTCGTTCTTACACGTGATAACATTGGACAAAAACAACGAGAACCTTGAGATTGGCAAGGTTTAATTTAAGGCAATATTTATAGATCAAACTAATGGGCAAAATTAATTAACAGACATGGGAAATATACTCCATAGAATTCTTATTTATATCGAAACGCACCTAACTAGCACATATTAGAAAGAATTGATGAATTTATTTATATTCATTTCAAATCATAATTTCATTTCTTAGAATTGCCATGGAAAAATGAGTGAAAAGCACTGATCCATAGTTAGAAGCTTTAGCACGCTTGATTATATCACCCACTGTTCTCACTAAATTTTGCTAGAGTCCTCTTATCGCTTAATGCCAAATATAAATTCAATCGTAGGACTGTCGCTATGGTTTCTATCATAACTCCACTATTCACAAAACATTTTTCAATCTTTTTTTTTTGTTGTACTTGACGTGTCTCGATTTCATGATTTTTGATACAAGGTACAGTATTGATTAAAATTATCTGAAACTATTTAATAATGAGGATGAAGGAAGATTATATACGATTGAAGAGTTGACAATCCTTGAGGAAATTGAGTACAATTCTTATTTGGTCTCCTGAGCTTAGGATATCTTGGGGTCGTTCTTTTAATACATGTCGGCGGTGATATTCTCTATAATGCGTACAGCGGGATAACAGGTGTTCTACAGATAAGTGGGAACTGTAGCAGTATTCGCAATTAGGCTGCTTATCTGAAGTCATCAACCTGGTATGACCACTTCGGAGTCTTCTAACTATTATTTTTGATCTTCCAATTCTATGCTCCTCACTCCAGTTTTTTTTTTACTGCAGTTCTTATGTCGTAATTTGTCATCTAAATTCTAAATTTAATTTCGATCGTATGACTGCTTCTACGGTTTATGCAACATCCAAAGCCGCTTTGCACATAAAATTTTTTTTTTCAATATTCCTATGATACCATCCTCAGTAAATTTTACACGAAAATGCATGTCATTATTACACCTGAATAACTCATTCCGATCCGAGCAGTAATTTCTGAACTACTGGGAAATTAGAAATAATTTTCGAATGTGAATAACTGCTGAATCCTTGAAACAATTCACACCATTAACGAATCCAGTATTTAGCTTTTTTTATTTGAAAGTTAAAGTGCTAACCGACAGCCAAAAATTTGAAAATTACCTATATTTGGGCAAAGCGGCAGTACGCTTTCTCTAGAAAAAGCACATAAAAAGTATTTTTAATTATTTGATGTGAAAAATTCACTAAAAAGGTATCAATGACCCCTCATGAATACTAGCGCATATTAATTTTTTTTTCTACCTCCTCTATAGAAAATTACGAAATTTGTATAACTCGCCAACTAGATAACTGTCCATTTAAGCACTGTGCAACATAAAAATGTATAAAGCTTCACTGTAAGCAAAAAGCAGGATCAACAACCAATACGATAGAATCTGTAAGTAAATCGCACGACGTAAAACCAATAAGGTAGACCATTCAGTAGTTGCCATGGAAACGAATAGCAGGCGGCGTAGCCGATAATATTTTGACGTTTCGTCACTTAATGGATAACATTTTGACGTGTCGTCACTTAAAGAAATCCTAAATTTTTAAAGAAATGAATGTGGTGGTAAAAAAGTATAGTACGCAACTCGAGTTTTGAGACAATAATGCACTTATAGAATTACGCATTCGCTGCTTTGCGGCTCGTGCATAACTTTTTCTAGTCGTGAGTAATGTGCTTCTCACAACTCTTGTTATATAATATAATATTTCAGTTCAACTTTCAAATCAGCAAGATTAAATGATAAGGTTTCAACGACCTTCTATGAACAATAAATGTGATTCGCTTGGAAAGCAGGAATCAAAGGATCTAATTCAATTCGATTCAGATTTTCAGGAATAACTTTCTTTAGTGAACAAGTTCAGTGATATTGTTGCTGAAATACAAATTTGTCAACAAGTCGCTCCAAAATTTCACTCTCAAGCTATAAGAGCTTCTTGAATTTAAATTTTTTTAGATCCTCAGAATACTTTCGAGGAAAGTCAAACGGTTGTCAAGAAAAAAACATCGAACTATAGATATCAGTGAAGGAGCGCGCAAAAAGTCTTGAAAATATAGCACCTTCTCGAGAATCTGTGACCATGTGTACTTTTCATGATATTTTTGTATGATGGAACATTTAAGGAAAGATGTATGGCTCGCCTTACAAGGTTTACCTCCAGAGAGTGTTGAGCAGAGCAGAGAATGTGTGATATATTTTTTGATGATTGTTTTACTTATCATCCAACTAAATTCTAACTGGAAACAAAAATTGAAACGAATTCAAAAACGCTTTTTTGGAAAATATGCTATATGAATGTGCTATACTTTTTTGAAGAAATAAAACATACTTTTAAAATTTATATGGAGAGATTTCTGAAATAAAATTCATTATTCTTAGATCCATTTGAACAGCTGCATCGGATGCAGTTTGCTAGGTATTTTCGGTCAATATTCTATACTTTCTGTTGATTCTTTTGCCGGTTGGTTTCCGCGCTTATGTTTTATAATTCTATAGGTCTGCTGAAAAGAAACAGTGTTTCTGATATATTTTTAAATTTAATTCTGAAAATTTTCGAGCAATCTCTCAGATTTATGTTTTTGGGGGTCTTAAAAAATTTTTCTGTTTAATATTTGAAATTTGTGTCATTAATTTCAGAAGTTACTGCAATGCTAGTTTTATCCAAGGAAAATTCAAGTTTTCTCTGGACACCTCCAGATTCAACGCTCAAGGATGTGAATGCTCAATTTATTTAATCAGATTGAAAGTAAGCGACTTCCATCTGATGCATTAAAGTTCCTGAATTCCTGATTTTCTGAGGCGGTATTCCTTACAAATATCTAGGATTCATGTTGTTATCAATGTACGAACGAGTGAAAAATTTTGCCGTAAATTCGTAGTTTTAAAAAATTCTTTCCTCCCCTGGCTCTCGTTTAGGGTTTATGCCGAAAGTCATCTAGAACATGAACTTGAGTTCAGGTGCGCAAGCTTGGAACGAAACGAAATACTTATTTATTTTTTAATTTTAATTGACAATTTATATTTGTTGGGTTTTTTATTCCATTTGATATTGTATAATGAGTTTTGATTTTATACGTCTATTGAATATAAGCAGTGCTTATAAGACATTAATTTGATTCTAAAACTTCTGAAATTAAAATTGTAGGAAACAAACAGATCAAATCTGTTTTGATATTCAAAGTTTGTGATAATCCTTCTATCAAGTAAAAAAAACCTTGCTTATTATCTTTTCTTTATTTTAATACGTTCAACAAAGCTTCATTTGCTTGTCATACTTTTTATTGGAATCAGTTGGGAATTATCATAATTCATCTTCATTCAATTATAGATGAGGCTTCGTTTCATTATTTCATATATAAATATTGCATTTGAACTCGACCGGATTTATTCCTTCACGAATATTCGAAAAGAAACCATTTTTGAACATAAATGGTATATCTAGACTTAAAATATACCATGAGATATTCAAGTCTGTACTTTTTCTCATACTGAAATTAAAAGCAGCATAACACATTTTTCGTTGAAACGTACTTAGAAACTCTCAAATCCTAGTCCTAGTCGACTCTTCGTACAACCCAGACATTACTCCTCTAGATTATCATCTCTTTCGATCGATGACAATAGGTCGTTACATGGATAGCGGCCAAAGAGCCCGCCGTTTTTCACGATGGGACTCGTCAATTGCCAGAAAGATGGAAAAAAATAGTAGCTGGCGAATGACAATACTTGGAACTTTCAATGATCAACCACTTTTTCACAACGAAGCTTCAATTTTCGACGAAAAACACGCATTCATGTTCCTATTATCTCGAATTAAATTCTCATTTCTTCAGTGATAACAAGTAAGATTGAAAATTTCTTCTAATAAGACATACCTCAAGTCATAAATATTTGATTGATTCGGTCTTTACTTGGTGGAAACTCATTTTAGTCAAAAAATGTATATGATACAGTAATTTATTTCCACAGACAGTATAATGTATTAGGAGTACAAATAAGTTTCCGCCGTTTTATTGTTGATGGCGCGACACGGAGTTTCGGTTACCTTTCGCAGATGATAACCGGCTTAAAAATAGTTTGGACATTCAAGAACAACATAACCTATTGATTTTATAATGGTAAAATATAATTTTTAATAAGTTGAAAATGTCAAAATTTGAGCCAAGTAAGCGTCATTTGCGGGAAATATTAGTTTACTTCTTTAATTTAAAGAAATCTGCTGCTGAGGCACATCAATTGCTCGTAGAAGCATACGGTGAGGGTGCTTTGAGTGAGAGAACGTGTCGAGAGTGGTTTCAAAAGTTTAAAAACGGTGATTTTGACGTAGAAGACAAAGATCGCAGTGGAAGGCCAAAAGTTTACGAGGATGCAGAATTCGAGGAATTATTGGAGGAACATTCATCTCAAACACAAAAAGAACTTGCTCTAACATTAGAAGTCACTCAGCAAGCAGTCTCACATCGTTTAAAATCATTAGGAATGATTCATAAACAAGGAAATTGGGTTCAGTACGGCGGAAACTTATTTGTACTCCTAATAATACCTGACGAAGCCACATCGTGGTGAAAGAATTGTTGTAGTAGTACAAACATTTTTGTGGGAATAAATTACTGTCTCATATACATTTTTTAATCAAGTCATAAACTTTAAGGTTTTCGAAGCAACCCCTTCAAAAAAATGATGTCATGAACTTTCTTCAATCCACTTCTTCAGTCTTCCAAATTTAATTATTATCCAATTAACTGTAATAAAAATCCTCTCTTGAGACACGTCCAAGTCATCTTACCTGAATTTAGTCAATGAATATTGATTACCATACCGAACGATTATGAAATTCAACTTTCGGAAAATTATTAAAAGCGGCTCCTTCTTGAACTTGATGGGAACTCCGGTTTGGAATGACAGCTTCACCTCGAAGTCTTCAAGACGCTAATTTCCCAGTTCGCAGCTGCAAAGTTATGAAACGACCCCAAATTCGGGATATGCTGAAGATTGATGTGAAAAGAAATGCAGAGTGATTGGTTTTGAATTGATGGATTCAAGCTAACTTGAGACGAGGTTCAAGGTACTCTTTGTCATAATAATATGAAGTTGGAATCTATTAGGTTAACAGAAAAAAGCGCATGTATAAGAATAATATTCAGTATCGGCAACATTTTCACTAATAAACATTTCCTGATCTTATTTTTAAAATCACTAGTATTGTAAAGAATTGCTTGATATGTAGAGATACCTTTTTGAATTCTTCAGAAGTAATTGATGAAACGTTAGCCAATTAGTATGCAAATTCTTGATTAAGCAAATGGGGGTGAAAGAGGGATGCATATTAGACTTCAATGCTTTATTCGTAGCCTAAAATACATACAATAAAAGTTTACAGATTTGAATTATTTACCCTAATTGAGGAAGTTGTTTTGGTGGTTTTAACACTAAATGTGGTGAAAGCACTATCTTGATCGTGGAATAGTTCTTCTTTGAGTTTTTTCTATTGTTGTTCACGACACAGACTTCAATTCTATTGGCTTCATCTTTGAGTTTACTTTTCACAATTTAATATCTGATTACAAATAAATAATGTAGATAATACATTTACTTCCAGGCCTTAAGTGCGTTATGTGTAACTAAAAGAGGGAGTTCCTTGGAAGTTCAAAATGAAATGTGAATATAAAATAATTCCAGAGTAGAAATGTCTCAACTGTTTATTCAGGGTGAGTATCGCGTGACCGTCTGGTCGAGAGAAGGTTTTCAATTGTCGAGGGAATAACTTCAACTGAACTTTCTTAACTAACTGTTTATACAGGGTGAGTAACGCGTGACCTTCTGGCCGAGGGAATGCGTTCAACTGTACCATTCTGATTAACTGGCCGAATAAGAGAGTGGATTTTGGCTCGAAAGGGTAGCCAGGTAGATTCCTATACGACATTCGTTGGTGTTTAGGCCCGTTTAGGTTCCTAGGAATTAAATGAGACATATTTGAAAGGCCTAAATTGTTGACTTCTGGGTACGTAATTGTTATGTACCTGCATAGTGAATTAAAAATTCTTTGTTCAAATCTTCACCAAGATAAGTACTTTATATTTGTTTATGTCCTTCGTAAAATAACCTATCATTTATTTCGCATGTTTTTCAGGCGTGAAAGTGCAAATCCTTATGACTCTTACAATGCATGACATTGGACATGCAGAAATAATTTGTAGCTGTTTTACAATACATATCAGGGGGTTTGCAGTTTGTCTTATTTGTTTTATGTTTCAGAAACATGGGGACATGAGATGATTATTCAATTATAACTTTCAATTGCAGTA
The DNA here is from genome assembly GCA_034642435.1 of Megalocaria dilatata. Lineage (NCBI taxonomy): Eukaryota > Metazoa > Arthropoda > Insecta > Coleoptera > Coccinellidae > Megalocaria > Megalocaria dilatata. The sequence continues at coordinate 68,021,221 of CM067855.1, read as the reverse complement.
TTTAATCGACAAATCCAAAAAAAATTTCAAATTATCTCCAGGGGTGGAAAAATATTTGTAATCTTTTTGCATCTTATTTTAAGGGTGTGTTCGAGTTAGAGCGTTCTGACTTTAATATTGACCTAAAGAATCAATACAATTCAAGCGTAAGTAATCTGCTATTGTCTACTGAAGAGGATAAGATTGGTCTTGAGGAGATTAATGTTAAGACAGGCGATGGCCCGTATGAGTTAACCCCAATTTTTGTCATAACGTGTACCGATGCTCTAAGAGTTCTATTGAACAAATCTCTTCACCTGGTTTTTTCCTCGGAAGTGGAAGAAGTCCGCTGTGCGTCAAATTTTGACGTCTGTCCCATCTGATCAGATAAATAATTATAAAACCTATAAGCTAAATATTAATAATTCCTAAAGTTTTTAAAAAATTCATATACGATCATATTTTCTCATTAGTAAAAATTAAAATTATAATAGAACAATCGGGTTCCTTTCCGGGTGGATTACTAGAGACAAATCTATCCAGTACACAAAAAATATTCATGGCTGTTTGGACGAGTGGATTCAGGTTGTACACCGATCTCAGCAAGACTTTTGACAAAATTGGCCATAATATTCTTCTTTCTCGTCTTGCTAGAGTTGATTTGTCTGGAATTCTGCTGAGATGGGCGAAGTCCTATATTAGAATAGGTCCCAGTTTGTGACTATATATAACTTTAGGTCACATGAGTATATCTGAAGTTGGACCTCCTTTTTTATTTATATAAATGCAATTTTTATTATATATACTTTGATTTCGGACTTCAAATTTTTGTACAAAATATTTCTTGATGAGGACATAACCTAAAACAAAAATTTTAAAGTAGAAGAAGGATTAAACATAAAACAAATAAGGAACATGAAAACAATACAATATTCTCATCTGAAAGCCCCTATTCCGGAAAAAGAGCTCACAATTTCCTAGAAAATACAAGCAGAGCCTTGATAGGATCACAAATTAGCTAATACATATAGAACTACCAATTCTGGTAGAAAAACATTCCATATCCGTCACCAATATATCGAAACTAGAAGGAGCAGCACTTAAAATCTCAAAAAGGACATGTGTATCGAAATTTTTGCGGCAGGCAATGGAAATTCTATTGTCATCATGAACTCAATACGATACAATGAGAAGATTGAAATGAAAAGAAAAGAAATTACAAAGCACCAAGGAACCGGCATTTTCGAATGTGAAAAAAATTTACAACACACTGAAGAAATACAAGGATAGCAAACGCTAGGAAATCATTGACTCCTCATTACAGCAAGCCGCCTCATCTATATGGATTTCCCACAATTCACAATGATGGCATTCCTTTGAACTAATCACCAACTCACGCCATTCTGCTACCACAAGTATTTAATCTTTTCTGTTGCAGATCATCCACCTCCTACAGGGAAAGATAACCTGCTTCATGAAGAATTCCTGCTATTTCACCTAAATAATCAAAACATCGATACAATCCATAGTAATTAGGAGGCAGCCTTTTTCTTCATATTGAAGTTATGAAATAAAACTAGCCGCAAGATCACCTTATTCGGTACCAAAGTTGACATTAACAGAGTACACAGAAACTATTAGGAGTACAAATAAGTTTCCGCGGTTTTTTAACACAAATTAAATATTTATTATAGAAGACTGCTTGCTGAGTGACTTCTAATGTTAGAGCAAGTTCTTTTTGTGTTTGAGATGAATCTTTCTCTAATAATTCCTCCAATTCTGCATCTTCGTAAATTTTTGGCCTTCCACTGCGATCTTTGTCTTCTACGTCAAAATCACCGTTTTTAAACTTTTGAAACCACTCTCGACACGTTTTCTCACTCAAAGCACCCTCACCATATGCTTCTACTAGCAATTGATGTGCCTCAGCAGCAGATTTCTTTAAATTAAAGAAGTAAACTAATATTTCCCGCAAATGACTCTTACTTGGCTCAAATTTTGACATTTTCAACTTATAAAAATTATATTTTACTAATATAAAATCAATGATATCAATAGGTTATGTTGTTCTTGGATGTCCAGACTATTTTTTAAGCCGGTTATCATCTGCGAAAGCTAACCGAAACTCCGTGCCGCGCCATCTACAATAAAACGGCGGAAACTTATTTGTACTTCTGATATGTTGTTGCCACTCCAGCGACATAACAGATACTGAAAATAATAAACTAGTAGCGACTTCTGTTATCCAAACCGCACGAACTTTTGTCTATTCCTAATAAAAGAGTTCGGTGCGCATGCTTGAAAGGAAACAAACAAACATTTACTTATTCATTAATTTTAATTGATTTATGAGGAAGATTCAGTTTTCATAAATATAAGATAAGAAAATAAAACATTTTGTCGCAAGCAGAACTCCGTACACTTGTCTGAAGATTTCAGTACACATGCTTGAAACGAAACAAACAAACATTCATTCATTTATTAATTTTAATTGACAATAAACATTTGTTGGGTTTTTTCAATTCCATTTGATATTGTTTAATTAGTTTCGATTTTATACGTCTATTAAATATAAGCAGGGCCTGTAAGACATTAATTTAATTCTAAAAGTTCTTCGAATGATTTTTTTGAAATTAAAATTGTGGAAGACTAATAATAGATTAAGTCTGTTTAGATATTCAAATTTTTTAATAATCCTTCTATCAGTTAGAACACCGCTGCTTATTATTTTATTTTAAAAGCACTGGGTCTAAATTATTGAAATATGAATTAGCTCTTTATAGTCCCACCATCAATTGGAAGTAAGTCAATATTATTATATCATGTTACTTTCAGAGCGCTTTGTCTAAATGTGGGACAATATACTGGGCATACGATAGCATTTCCTCTTCCAAAGCTTAGTGTTTTTAAATTAGTTTGAATTGTTTTTTCTATTTCTATTTGAGGAATAAATATCAAATTGGTTTTCGTCAGGTAAATCAGTTTGAAACGTGCGCATGTCTGCAATTTGCCCTTGTGACCAACAAAACCTTGTCGAGTTTGTTTGAGTATAGAATTGTATACAGATGTATATTACAGTCCCGATTTCTAGAACTTTCTATTACCATAGCTCATACTCCTTATTAAAAATTTCTGGTACAGATCAGCTAAATTAATTTATGTGAATATGCTAATTATGAGCATTACGGCAAATTATGGTCTAATTTGAGCATGAGGAGAGTTCATTCTGCGTTAGTAAAGTGGAAAATTTGAAACGTGCGCATGTCTGCAATTTGCCTATGTCATCAAAAAAAATTTTCGAGTTTGTTCGAGTATAGAATTGTAATACAGATGTATGTTATACTGTCTCATTTCTAGAATTTTCTATTACTATAGCTCATACTCCTTATTAATAGTTTTTGGTACAGATCAGCCGAATTAATTTACTTGAATATCTTTAAGAATGAGGAATTTAATATTGTTTGACATTGAAGATACAAAACAGTATTCTTAATTATTTACTAACCTTAATTCTGTGCTTCAGTATTAATTTAGAAATTATGCACTGATTTTTTCTAGCAGCTTGGAATTTCTAATTCATAAAAATATTCTTTAAATTGTCCTAACTAGCAAAAATAACCTATTAAAATGTTTTACTTACTTTTCCATGTTACTAGTTTGATTTCTGATTTTACTGGATTCACCATCTTGTTCTTTTTTCAGTTGAAAATTATTTAAACCGTTGAATAAAATGTCCTGATGATATCTTGAAATTATACTTTCCGCTTGTTCCCTTGGTGAATTGATTTTTCACATATTTTTCATGATGTAATACAATTTAAAATTTTGTATGTCATATTTCCCATGTTGGAAATGCAGATTTATAGCAGAAAGGTAATCCGTGCACTATTAAGAATGCTCGAATATTGACTTCGCGGTTTCTCGGTGGTTGTATTCCGTACCGTCCTTCTCTCTGAGAAGAATACAGGGCCCGGGAATTTCGACATTTCTGAATGGAAATGATTTTTCATCCATTTTTTACGTCCAGCTGTTTCTTCATCAAATTTTATTCTCTGAATTATTTTGCACATTCTATTATGCCTTTCATAAAGGACGGTGTTTACTATATTTACTACTAATATGTTGAAAAGTGATATGATACATGACTATTCTTCATAGTTTTCGCGTTCTTAATCCTTTCAAATCATTTCCAAGAATAACTGTTTAGAATTAGTTTTCTTCTGATATTTCTATGCAAAATGTTCTTTCAAATCAACAATGAATAAGGTTTTTCAATCCAGTACCTCATCGTATAATGACATGACTCGAATTTACAATTTGAATTGAAATTTATATCTTATAGCTCTATTTTATAAGGAAAAATGTAACTATAACATGATAATATATTAGAATTCAATCATACAAATTTTCACATTCATCAAATTTAGTCGCCTTATATGAAAAAAATTTTATATCGTATGTGAGCAATGATTTTTCTTGAAAAATTCACACAATAAATTCTAGTGGTTGTTTTTAAAAATTAAAACATTAATTCAACTCGAATGTTTGAAGATGAAATCAAATAATTTGTGCATCTTTTCATTTTGTCATCAGAGTCATCAGAGAGTTGAGTACAGACGTATTCGTTGTACACTCGATAAAATTGCAAATTAATATATAGAGCAAGAGCCCGTGAACCCCAGACCTTCGTTATTTTATAAAAGCTGAAAGTTTGTCAGCGCATGCTCCCAACACAGGTAAGAACGAAGGCCCATTATGAAATTCGGGTTGTAGTGGCTTTGGCAGGTAAACGGTACTAAAGGTGCGTAAAATACTAATATAGTTTCGTCAAATTATAAAGAGCGATTTTTTGGTATTACCTTTAGAATACTATTAAAAATCACATTATCCATTGCCAGACACTTAACATCGTGGTAACCCCTTGCCAGACACCCTTAATGTTCAGGTCATAATAATTCTACTTACGTTATAGTATAAAGGCTGGTTTTTATACATGATACTTGGGTAATGAGTAGATGATGTTTTCTCAATAGCCAGACATTTTTGATAGTTCCAACCCCTTGCCAGACAAGCATATAGGGTAGCTGTAGAAACGAGCCCGAGGTACTATACGTATGTGAGTGCGAGTGAGATGCGCTTGTATTGTTTAGTACTTTGTACATGCGTATATCAGTAAAAATAATATATGCTATTTTTAACGATAAATTTAGTATTCATTATTAATTATAAGAAAAATATTAATAATACTATTACTTACGTTATAATGAAATCGTTGATTTTTTATATGATACTTAGGTAGTTATTAGATGATGTTTTCTCCTTAGTCAGATATTTTTTGCTATTTTCAACCTCTTTGCCGCACAATCTATGTAAATGTTAAAAAGAGATTCGTGATTAGAATGACTTATCCAAATAAACTTTTTGGCCAATTTATGTGACTAATAATTGATGTAAATTTTAAAAATATCTGCACAAATGACATTCCTTGCTACAACTACTCGAAATTGTTAAAAAGTTCAATTTAATCTGTCAGTAACTGGTTAAATAGAAAAGCCAAATAGAAATATTTTTCAAAAATTTTATTAAAGATAGATTAGTGACACTATAAGTTATAATGAAGGGTAAAAAAATAGATCGGTAATATGACATAGTATCATAATGTATAAAAAATACTGTTAATTTACTGATAATCATAATAATCATCATTGTCATCATTTTCTTCGTCACTGTTGGTCCATTCGATATTGTGGTCTTCTTCTTCGTCAGTTTCTAAGAAAATTTGAAAAATTTTATTGGATTAAAAGTAAAAAAAAAATGTTGAATGGTTAGAAGTAATATTTATACCTGAGACAGTTTTCAATGAATCTCTGACGAAATTTGGTAACTGATCACCTTCGAACCATTTAAAATGATACTGATTGTCTTCGAGTACCCAACCATTTTCTTCAGGTTGATAAATTGATGGAATTTGATGGTTTGCATGATTCCAAATGCTAGATACATAGTTGGCTCGCAGAAATTGTTGTAGCAGTTCAGATTTACAGGGTGGCAGACTACTAGCGTCAAAATTTCGTAGCTTTTTACGACTAAATGCTTCATTAATATCTGAGACCTGATATGTATTGATGAATAATTGAAGCCGTGCTGCATCAACATCAATTATCAATCCGACATTGTATACTTCGCATATAAACTGTTGAATAATATCAAAAATTCTTTGTCGTTCGATATCTTTTTCAAATAATTCGTTCTTACCAAATTTAATGAACGCTTTTTGATATTCTTCTGAACCTTTTAATATTTTAAAAGGCCTTAACTTGCCTTTTCGGAAAAATGCGGGATTATAGTCACAGCCTGTGATTGCATGGAATCCTGGCAAGCTCTTACATAGAGATTCTCCTAACTTGTCATAAATCTTCGTGAGGTCTACGTATCTTAAGTTGTTTCCAGTGCCTATCAACATTCAAATAAGTGAGCCATTTTGTAGATGATCCATATGACCAAGCATGATCACTGCAATGTCAGTGTCGACACTTCTGATCACAATATTCTCTTTATTTGGAATACTGCACGCATGGTAGACTATTTTGGTATCAGCCTCTTCATGTTCTGGACATGACAACTCTTCTACAATTTTTGTTATTATATTGTTAGAAGCATTAACAACAAAAGAATGGCACTGTTTAGAATTAATATGGATAGTTTTGTTTCCAATGAAAGGTATGACTTCATCACTGGCCCAATGCAAAATAAAAAAATCCACTAGAGCTTGTTTAAAATTTGAATTCTTTAATTCTTTTGCAAAATCACTCGGACGTGTTTGATCAGGCCCAGTTATCGTGTAGCTTAATAGTGCTGATTCTAAACGCTGAGAATGTTCGTAATCTTTTATCGATGGAGTCAGGTATTGATCAAAAATAACGTCAATTCTTGGCGCTTCAAATTTGGTAACCATTTGTAACATTTTTTAGAAATGCCTCCAAACTTGTTTGGAACATTTTTCATTGAATGTAACAAAAAAAACCCATCAATTATTACTACATCTATAGTTGGTGGTGGCTGATGTTGGACTTCCTTCTCTAAACACTTCATTAAGGCAGATTTATCGTTCTTACAAATAGTACCATTTAAATGGCACATAGATAAAGGCACATCGGTGATTGGGTATGACAAAATTCTTGAAATATCAATATTATAATCCATGGAGATCCCCAGCATACGACCAAACAAATCTCGCGCGTTAAGGGATCGCAATAGACCTAACCCGCCATCTCACTCGCACTCACATACGTATAGTACCTCGGGCTCGTTTCTACAGCTACCCTATATGCTTGTCTGGCAAGGGGTTGGAACTGTCAAAAATGTCTGGCTATTGAGAAAACATCATCTACTCATTACCCAAGTATCATGTATAAAAACCAGCCTTTATACTATAACGTAAGTAGAATTATTATGACCTGAACATTAAGGGTGTCTGGCAAGGGGTTACCACGATGTTAAGTGTCTGGCAATGGATAATGTGATTTTTAATAGTATTCTAAAGGTAATACCAAAAAATCGCTCTTTATAATTTGACGAAACTATATTAGTATTTTACGCACCTTTAGTACCGTTTACCTGCCAAAGCCACTACAACCCGAATTTCATAATGGGCCTTCGTTCTTACCTGTGTTGGGAGCATGCGCTGACAAACTTTCAGCTTTTATAAAATAACGAAGGTCTGGGGTTCACGGGCTCTTAGACTAATAGTTAATCGGAGTCTACAAATTTCAAATAAAAGCAGTGTTCTGGATAAACAGTAAAGTCATTATAAATCGTAATTTAAAAGGTGATTTTCGAAATATTAAACGAGAAAACTACAGTGAAAGTGTTTTCAGTTCATTTTCTTCACACGGGTACAAAAAGTATATATGTGAATATAATCGGTCAGGCCGTCTCTAAGGGAACACATACCCGTTCGTATCACATTTAGAATGACGGAAAGAAATTCTCCAATTACGTCGGAGCATTTGTACGAAGAAATTATTAACTCAAAAAAGGAAATAAAGAACTCGATTGCAGCCAGCGAAACGAGAATTTTGTTAGAATTTCAAGCTATAAAGAATAAGGTTGAACAACTTGAAGCCGAAAACCAGTTTTTGAAAAATAAGATTGAACATCTTGACCGCATAAATAAGAAGAACAACATAATATTTTTTGGTCTCAAAAAAACAGCAGACGAAATAACACCACAGTTCATTTGCGATGAAATACAACGTTCTCTGAAAGTAGAAATTAAGGAAAACGATATCAACGACTGTTATAAATTAGGGAAAAACGAAGACGCTCCTATCAAGATAGAGTTAATTTATTATCTGAAGAAGAGAGAGATACTATCGAATGCAAAAATTCTAAAGCAAACTAATCTGAGTGTCCTCAATGATCAGACAGAGCAGCAACGCGAGGAATATAAAATTCTCAAGAGCAATTTACTGAAAGCCAAAGCCAGTGCACCACAAAAAAAATCCTTCATAAGAGGAAACCGTCTCATAGTTGGAAGCGCCATATACACTGTACAAGATCTTATCAATAAACGAGTTGAAAACAAAGCAAGCAGTGCACCACCAACCCCATCAACAAACAAACACGGAGGAAGCGCAACAAGCGAAGAAGAAGAGAACACGAACGAGTCAATCTGGGAGGATACGGAAACTCTAGAAGATACAAGTTCATCGAAATCAAATTTAGAAAAAAAATATCACCAAATAGCAAAAACAACACCGAAGTCAACGCTTCACTATAAAGTATTCAAGAAGAAAATTTCGCCGAAGAAAAACGATCAACCAAGATTGAGACCAAGACATGGATCAACGCAGTGTTAAAAAACTTTCGAGAAACTGAAAAATACATTAATCATACCAAGTAAGTTAACTCTTCAAACAATTTAAATTACACCGCTTTGTTGAACATTACATGTAGTCATATCTTTGGCATTCCTTACCATGAATCAGTATATCCGAGACTATGAATGTGAAACATATGATACTCTTATGGAAAATATTGTAAATCTAAAAAGTCATAATTTTAATGATAATTTTAACATATTGCATATGAATGTACGTAGTATTAATTTGAATTTTCCGGAGTTTGTCGCATTTTTAGAATATTTGTCTTTAGAGTTCGAAATAATTGTACTGACGGAAACATTTCAAATTGAAAACCTGAATCTGTTTCATCTGAACGGGTTCGACACTGTTTATAATAAAGGGAATTACAATAAAAACGACGGGGTTGTGGTCTATGTTAAAAAATACTTGAACTTTGATTGTGAAGTTGTTGAAATTGGAGAAACCAAGGCGGTAGAAATCTCTCTTAAAAATAATAGTCGCAATAGTAGGAAAGTGACGGCAATCTACAGATCTCCACAACAATGTACAAAACTCTTCAATCAAAGTTTATATAACTATCTAGAGAGTTCCTTAACCTCAGAACATGTAATAGTGGGTGATATTAATATTAACACCCTCTCAAATGAAGATTTTGTAGAGGAGTACAAGAATATTATGCAGAGTTTTGGATTCACATCTGTGATAAACAAATGCACAAGACCAGAGAGCGGATCTTGTCTAGATCATTTTTATATTAAAGGGTGGAATACAAATTTTAATTCAAATGACAAAAACGGCTGTATTATACAATACTTAGTTACCGACCACTATCCGATTATGTTGTCTTGTAATAAAACAAGTGAGCATAAAGTATCAAAAAATAAAAGCAGAGAGAAGATTTATGTAAATTATGAGCAACTGAAAAAAGATCTAATAAATGAGACCTGGCAAAAAATGTACTCAGAAGTCGGCGCACACTCCGCAACTGAGACATTCCTCAATATTCTGACGGGTCATATTAACAAAAACACTCATAGTGTGAAGCTTAAGAGCAAAAATGTTAAGCGAAAACCCTGGATAACACCATCTCTATTAAAATTAATAAACAAAAAAAATGATATATACATGGAACTTAAAGAGGAACCGGATAATCTCGAGCTAAAGAACACTTATCTCAACTTAAAAAATCAGATACAGCAACTTATTGACGAGGCAAAGAAAAATAACTTGGAGAAATTTATTTCAAAAAACGAATCAGAAACAAAAGGCATATGGAATTATGTAAAAAACATTTGTAATGAAAAAAAACCGACAACGGAAATTAAAACAATCGAAACAGAAAATGGCACTTTAGATAATCCGAAAGAAATCACCGAATCTTTCAACAAACATTATAGTACTTTAGGAGAGGAATATGCAGAAAATATTCCAAACATAGAGAACTATCAAGAGAAAAATATTTCTGTAGGTGAAACATTCTTCCTAACTCCAACAAATCTTCAAGAAATAGAAGCAACAATCGAAAAATTGAAAAATGGAAAATCTCCCGGAAATGACGGCTTACGAGCAGAAACATTAAAACAAATAAAAGCAGAAATTTCCGCACCCCTCTCTGACCTGATAAATTATTGTTTTGAAAGTGGTATTTTTCCAAATGTATTGAAGATTGGTAGAATAAAACCACTCTACAAAAGTGGAGATAAAACTAAAATATGCAATTACAGACCGATTTCATTAATTTCGAATATTTCTAAAATAATAGAAAAAATCCTAGAGCATAGAATGATTTCTTTCCTTGACCAAAATAATATTCTGGATAAAGGTCAATTTGGATTTAGGCGAGGCAGATCCACCGAAGACGCTATACGTGAGCTTACTGATAAAATTTATGAATGCTTAGATGAAAAAATTCCTAGCTTATGTGTATTCGTGGACCTTGCGAAAGCATTCGATACTGTCAGTCACAAGAAATTACTAAATAAACTTTGGAGTTGTGGTTTCCGTGGAGTCAGTCACGCACTGCTGGAAAGTTATTTGACCAATCGTCGACAGATGGTAGAAATTAATGGAAACATAAGTTCTTTGAGAGCAGTTACTTGTGGGGTTCCACAGGGGACTGTTCTCGGTCCACTTCTGTTTTTAATTTGCATAAATAGCTTGTTAAAATGCAATACCACTGGTCATATAATTAGTTTTGCTGACGACACCGCTATACACTATCGAGCAGATACATGGGACAATCTTAAAAAAAAAGTTGAAAATGATATTACCAATTTGCAACTCTGGTTTCAAGCAAACAAACTTACTTTAAATTGCAGTAAAACAAAATACATGCCTTTCTCGTCATATTCTACTGGCCTGCCATCTATAGGAAATATTGAGGTTAACTCAGATATAACAATTCCCGAAACAGCAGCTATTCGATATCTTGGCGTGATAATAGATTCAAATTTAAAATGGGATCACCACATTCACCATGTAGTCAAAAAACTAAGAGGTCTGCTATACAAATTTAGAACAATGAAAAAGTATTTTAGAAGTTCTAAATATTTGATGATTCTGTTCAACGCCTTGGTCCAATCCCAAATCAACTATGGGATCTTAGGTTGGGGAGGTATATACGATAAACACTTGGAAAATCTGAACGTTACTCAAAGATGAATTTTAAGAATAATATTCGGAAAAAAAATCAGGTATCCAAGTGAACAGCTCTACGAAATTTCAAAAGTGTTGGATGCTAGACAACTATATAGCCTCAAAATAATGACAAATATTTTCAAAGGAAAGTTAAAACTGGCTAAAATTGATCACCCATTCAACACAAGAAATAGAGATAATACCTACCAGACCCAGAGATCAAAAAAAAGAATAGGACAAAGAACCTGTAACTACATTGCACCACGCCTATATGCTAAGATTCCTGAATACCTGAAGAAAATAAAAAATTTTAAGCGTTTCAAAAATAAAATCAAATTTTGGATTCTAGAACAAGGTCGTAAATTTATTAAAGTCATAATAAATCAAGAAGAAGATAAATGAATATTCAATACTAATATCTCGATTTTGACAACCTACCTGATTCTGACAGCTTACCCAATTTTGACATTTTACCGACCTCGACAACTTCCTCAGAATCGACATTTTTTCCCAAATTCGACTTATGACTCAGACTGTACAATGATTGAAAATTGTTGTTAATAAGTTTTTCTTATACATGAATTAAACCTAAGTTATAATCACCACAGTTAAGAAAATTGTTTAGTTTTATGTTACGCACAGGCATCCATTCTCTGAAATGGAGACCTCTGTAACTTATTATGTTTATTTATATGATTGCTTTGAATAAACATTATTATTATTATTATTATTATTATTATATTATTATTATTATCTGTTCTCTTGACACAATATAAATCCTCTTCGAAGACATATCTAATTTTAAATAAATTGTTTGTGACTTCTATGTGGATAAAAAGTTGAAGACCTAATCAGTATCATCAATTCCATCTTGATGACAGAATTATCAATTTAAAATGCTTAAGTAAATGATTTTTATGCATTTTTTTGGAAATTTGGAAACTAATAGACAGTCCAATGTTTTTGTTTACTTTTACAGTTTCTTCCCTCAAATGTTTTTTTTGAAAGCAGTATTTCATGTAAATTCAATACTCCTTTCATTTTATTTCACTTGACATTGCTTGTTAAATTTTTTATTGCTTATCTTCAAAACTTTATTTGTATGAATGACTTCTTTTCCAAAGTTTCTATTCATGAAAGTTTGATTTGTGATTGTTTTTTGAGTTGAATTATAAATTGTTGACTTCGAATCGATTTCATTTTAATTTTGAGTTAGGTCTTAATGAGTCATGAAATATAAAACACTGGGTTGTTTTTCAACAAATTATTGTTGATATTAAGAATCTTCTCAACGATAATTTATTTTAGTGAATGTTAAAAATCATAACTGACACTATAATTATGTAAATTGTGCAAACCTATTCAATAAAATAGCAGGGTTTTTTTTCCAAAATGGATATAATCTCGAATTTGGTACAATGAAATTTTAATCCTGACGGAACTTTCATTTGTTTGCCTCTTCTACATTTATATTTTCACTAATGCTGACCCGTACACCCTGAAAATTTATAAGGAGTTCTCCGTAGGTATGGTATACTTACTTTTACGATAAGTCGTCGAATGAGAAATGTCCCAAATTGACATTAATACTACCGTCGAAATTTTTGTTCCATTTTCCTAATTTTAAAATAATATTTTTTTCGTTCCCATTGAGTGAGCGAAACCAATTCCAGTGGCGAACCATAGTGCGTAAGGGCAAAAAAATTCGTTACTGCTAATACACAATTTTTCACATGTTCTGACCTCTTTATTCGCAATTATGTTTCTTCTCATTCTTTTCTCATTTAACAAGCCGCCATGGGTTTTATTCCCTGGCGAAATAAGCGGACTTCCACGCAGATTGATTAACAAGTTGTCCAAATAACTCAGGGTTTTCTTATGTTGCGAGATATAAAACCTGAAAAGAAAGTCCGCTCACGTATAGCACTCCACAAACCAACCCAAGAAAACACCACAGGCAGTCACGTTCTGGTCCTGGTCAGCATAGGTAAACTTGTAACGATTTATTCCCTTCGTCGAATATCCCTGTTTGTACTGATTGGGGAGAAAATATACCATAACCTTTTGACTCACCCATATATTTTTCCAGTAATATAAGAAATTCCATTTTTCAATGTCAATGATTCATTTATATTCTTAGGGAATAGACGCAAACAAGAGGATTTTGCGTTCTTGTTCCAGGAAACCTTCAGGAAAGATTTAAGGTTCATATAATATATCTCGAACAAGATCGTTAACGGGCATAAATAGTTTAATAGTTTCGATGTTATTCGCATTCGAAAAGTTCTTTTATATCGATATAAATTTGGCATTTCGATGTGAAAAAATAACGCGCATATTTGTTCGAAGTTGCGTAGGTATCTTGAGATTTAAGAAAATTATTTTGTGAGCCGAGCAGACCTCAGCGCTGCTGAAACCATAGCAAAAGTCGTACGATTGAATTTCAATCGATAGTTTGAATGCTAAATAATGACAACAAGGCCAGTGCGTAATTTCGTGAGGATTGTGGGTAACTAAGTTTCAAAACTTCAGAAACTGACAAAGTGCTTTTTTGTTGATTTTTTGGGTCAAATCAACTAACAGCCTTATTGGCTTAGAGGGCGAAGCTGTTTTCTGCATTCCCAGACGCAGAGTAATTTTTTTTTAAATTTTTTTCAATTGATTAATGGATATTTATATCAAATTTTTATGAAAGATAAAGAAAGTAAATAAGATTCATATTAATCAATCCTGAATGATACCTATTGTGGAAAAAATCTTAGAAATGCGAGAGACAATCGAAATTTCATTCTTTAGTTCTTCGATAGTATACCCTACGATAAAATTTACTCACAAAGAAGAACAAAATGACAGCATAAATTTTTTAGACTTGAAAATAATTAAAATTAACAATAGACATAATTTTTCGATTTACCGCAAACCAGCACATACAGACGGCACAATACATTCTTCTTCAAATCATCCTTTATCCCATAAATTAGCAGCATATAATAGTATGGTGTATAGACTAGTTAATGTACCTATGTCACAAGAGAATTTATAAATAGAATTGAATATAATAAAACAAATAACAGTAAATAATGGGTATAACCAATCAATTATTGATCAACCATTGAATAAAATTAAACTAAAGCAATATATGTCATTAGTTTATCCACATATCAGAAAAAATGAAAAGATTATTTGCTTACCATACATAGCACAAAAATCTGCACAGATAGCTAGATATTTAAAGAAAAAACGAAATGTCAATATCTCATATAAAACAATAAATTATTTAGGTAAATTAATAAAAAATAATAAAGATATCTTCAATAAGAACAAGAATCAGTATATAGGTTAAATTGTGGTACATGTCCATACATTTGCCAAACGGGTAGACCTTTTGAGAGAAGGATCCAGGAACACAAGAATTCATTCGTTAAGAATAAATCAAACTCCACTTATTCCAGGCATCTACAAGAATCCGGACATGATTTTGACCATAACTTTGAAGTTCTCCATTTCGAGAACAAATGCAATAGATTAGACCTTTTAGAAGCAATGGAAATAAACCGGCATCATAAAATGAATATTTTGTTGAACGACCAAACAGATGTGAATCGTTCTCTGTTGTTGAACCTTTTTTAATAAATTCCTTGAAAACTTCATTTTATCACGTATTTCTAGTGAAACTTGTATTTGAGGAGAAAGATTTTGCAAAAGTAGTTAGTTACTATACTCACCTGACGAAGTCAATATGTAACTGACGAAACAATTGTCGTTGAAAAATAAAAATAAGCGAAAATAAAGTGTTTTACTTCAAATCATTTACGATGAATTTCCGTCAAATAGAGACCGAAACAATCAAGAATTCGATAACTATTTAATCCTCATATTATTTCAATTATGGAACTACTGATCTACTCAAAATGAAATTTTGTATTTAAGTGTATTTTATCTAACAATATGAAAATTCATGCTAAATTTCGGAACGATCTACGGTCCAGGCGGATGACAAGAGATAAAAATGCCAATTTCTGAACGATGGACCCAGGCTTGAAACTTTTAGGGTGAGTTTGATATCTAAACATAGCAGAAACTATGAAAATATACAGTTTTTTCCACTTGAGTTATTTCCTTTTAAATATTCTTGGATGTACCAATCAAGTTCAGCTGAAATTTATATTTACTCGAAGATGTGAAATGACGATACGAAGGCTCGAATTTAGTGGAAATAACCAGAATTAATTTTTTTGATATGATTTCGGCCAAAAGTAGGAAAAACAAATGAAATTTTGATGAATGTCATATTTCCCCAATCTTTCTTACCAATAAGAAACGATGCAGATCGAAGGAGAAAGGTAAAGAAAGCCTTTCAGGAGAGCAATTCTAAAATTGCACAAATTGACATTCGGATGAGAGAACAAATAATTCTGTGATTTCGTTCATCATTCATTATTCATTCATCTTTATAAAGAAGTCATTCACAAACTAAAAATTTTCAGGGAAAATGGACTGTTGAATGAGCGCGCAAAAGCTGAGTTTACGTCAGTAAACTCGAACTATTTTAAATGAGCCCTCCTCAACAGAACATAATAACTACAAATTCATAAAAACGTCATAGTCGGAAGAAAGCATTAACTTACTAGTTCACAAATATCTTTTTACTGTTAGAAAATTCGGAAAATGAAAAAAGATAATGGAATAAATTAAATAACTTTGTTTACTATCACTATTTTATTTTGAGGATACTGTGACCCGAGTTTCATAGATTATACTTCATTTTCAAACTGGTGTGTATCCAGTTGTTAAAGAATTAAGTATCTTTATAGTAAAGGATCCCGATATAAAACGACCTTCACCGAGATATTTATTTCATATAACGTATTTTATATTAAATTTAATATGCCAATTGATATATTGTATATGGGTTGCCTATCAAATTTTAGTCCATAAAATGATTAATTAATTATTAAAAAAACCTTTTTTTCAAATATTTCACTGGTTTGATTATTAGATAAATTTCATACCAATCGAAAGTATGAAGACCATAGAATATGCAAATATAATGTTTCCTATTCTTTTCCTGTCACAACTCTTGAGTAGCCAGGTATAAACAGGTAAATCGATAGTAGCATTCAGCAGCGGTGCGATTATTAAATTAAAGTTATATGAAAAAAAAGGTTATTCTATTATAAACTCGGTAGTATAAGGTTGTCTGCGGAAAATCAGTCTTAAATTCCGGTTGTCGAATTTTGAAGAGTAAAATATTGCTGCGAGTGAATATATGCGACTGAGAGGTCCCAACCAACTTTCCCATGCGATAGAAGAGAGCACACAGCATAACAGCTGCTCGAAGTCCGTCCATTTAAAGAAAGAGAGTGCGCATGCTCTTCGATATTATAAATGAAAAGGATAGCGATAGACGCGTATAATCTGTGTATCATTTTGGAGTAGATTGTCGTTATAGTTAGTATTGAAAAAACGTGATATTATTTTTTTGTGGTAAAAAATGGCTAAAATTGTTTTCTCTGCAATTCAGGTTGTAATGTATTTGATTTTAATGATGGAGTTTTCGAAAACTGTGCATTAGAACTAGCTTTTTGTGAAAGAAACAACTTTAAATACAATGTTGTTGAGCTATCGAGTGCGTCACTAGAGTCTGTGGGTTATCATACCACGTGTTATTTAAAAGTGACTGTTTTGACCAATGAAGAATTTCATAAATTTTGTGGTGAATATACGGTGAGTACATAATAATTAAATCTTTAAAATTATCTTAGTTGAGGCATCTTCTTAATTCTGTTCATGTTGAAATAACTGTTAATAAAATTCACCTTGAATTTTACTGATAATGATTTTGTTAATTGGCTTCCCGCCTTCCATGCATTCACAGGATGCGATTACACGGCATTTCATAATAAAGGAAAAGTAAAAACTTCCAGGATATTTACAAAAAATGAAAAATAGTTTTTGCATCATTAACAGATGCTGCTGATATTTTCATTGATGAAAAAATGAACACCGTTCAAGAATTTACAGCCAGTATGTATGGTACCAAGAACTGCACTAAAGTGAATGATGCGAAATATCGCATTTTCATGAAAAATTACTCTGCTAAAGAAGACACCGAGCAGTACTTGCAAACAATAAAAGGTTTCGACTCCAACTCTACACCACCATGCTGGATATCTTTGACTCAAAAAATTTTTCCATTTTCCATTTGCTTAATGCAACGAATCCATTCAGCTTCAGCTTAAGAACTGCAGTTGGTTCTTAGATGAATTCATTGGAGATCATACACCTTTGAGGATAAAGGACATTATCGAAACAACCGAAACGGAGAGTAATGACGACGAAGGTTCAGAAGTTGGAGATCATAGTTTTATGTCCGATGACTTGGAACCTGAATAACTCAAAAAAATTAAAATATTTTTCTATTTATCATTTTTGAAAATAAAGAGAAGTTTTTTTTTTAATTGTTGTTCTTTATTTTGTCTTCTAATGATAAAAATAAAATTTGCATGATTAGTATTATACATGTATATACGTGTATATAGTATTACTATAACCTCTTCATCTACTAAAGATGTATATATGTTTTAGTCACATAAAATATATGAACACATAAATAATTAATTGATCAAAAGTTAAATTAAAAAACTCCTCTATTTCAATAATAAGCTACTCCAAAATGATACACAGATTATACGAGTCTATCGCTATCCTTTTCATTTATAATATCGAAGAGCATGCGCACTCTCTTTCCTTAAATGGACGGACTTCGTGCAGCTGTTAAGCTGTATCCTCTTCTATCGCATGGGATAGTTGGTTGGGACCTCTCAGTCGCACATATTCACTGGCAATAATATTTTACTTTTCAAAATTCGACAACCGGAATTCAATCCTGATGTTTCGCAGACAACCCTATACCACCGTGTTTATGATAATATAACCTTTTTTTTTTCATATAACTTTAATTAAATAATCAGACCGTTGCTAAATGCTAATATCGATTTACCTGTTCATACCTGGCTACTCGAGAGTTGTAATAGGAAAAGAATAGAAAAACTTATGTTTGCATATTCTATGGTCTTCATACTTTCGATTGGTATGGAATTTATCTAATAATCAAACCGGTGAAATATTTAGGAAAAAAAGGTTTTTTAATAAATAATTAATCATTTAATGGACTAAAATTTGATAGTACAACACATATACAATATATTAATTGGCATATTAAATTTAATATAAAATACATTATGTTAAATGAACATCTCGGTGAAGGTCGTTTTATATCGGGATCTTGGACTATTAAGGGAGGCTTCGGTTGGTGTAGGACTTCGAGGCCCACAGGTCTGTCTGCTCGTTTAATAGTTTTATTGCCGGTTTCCAGGAATTCTTGTAGATTTCTATTGATTCCAAGATATCTAATTTCTTTCCTTTCGGTTCGACGTGTAGGATTTTAAGGAGAATATGGACGAATGTATAAGAATAGTTAATTTGGTGGAATTAAGTGAAATAAAAAACGATCAACAGAATAATCTCTTAAAGATAAATAATATGAGAAGAAGTGTTGCACAGAAAGAGATGCATTACAAATTGCAGAAACATAACAAAAAAATTATTTTATCCAATGATGTCGGAAAATAGTTAATCAGAAAAGTACACAAGCATTATGACCATATTTGTGCTAGTAAGATAAATAATAAAATCAGGAAGTTTTATTACATTCAGAATATGGATTCACTGTCAAAAGAAGTTTGTGGGTCATGTGACATATGTTCTAAAAATAAAACGAGAGTAGGGCAAAAGTATGGTCTCCTTTCTCAATTCTGCCCAGCAAAGGATCCATTTAAAATAATGTCGTTAGACACAATTGGAGGTTTTGCTGGAAACCGCTCTTCAAAAAGATACTTTCATCTACTAGTGGATCATTTTACTCGATATGCATTTGCAAGCACTTCAAAACACCAAACAACCGAAGATTTCATCAAATTAATTAATAAAATTCGAGATAAACGACCAATAAAAACACTAGAAACAGATCAATACCCAATAATAAATTCTGAAAAATTCAGACAACATCTATGAAATTTTAATATATAGTACAGTTGATTTTCACAACAGTAGATTGTCCTTTTTCTAATGGTCTGAATGAACGACTAATCTACAACTGGATATAATCCAGAATATTTACTTTGTGGCAAACTTGATCCCATTGCTCAAGAAGAACTTATTGGAGAGAGAAATTTACCAAAAGATAAGGAAAGCATATAAAAATTCTTTACGCTATCACGAATACAATAAAAGACTGATCGACAAGAATAGAAAACATTATGCTTTTAAAATTGAAGACTACGTTGACGTTGAGAATAAATCAAAATTAGCCATCTTTTCGAAACCCCCATCAGCATAGCACACGATTTGACTGAAAATCAACGAAGTGAGTTCAGGTGCTGATAGCAAATCTATTGCAGGCAAGGACCTACACATTCCGCAAATTATTCATACGAGGTAACCGCCTTGTAGTTGGTACTGAAGAATATACGGCCGAAGATCTGGTCAACAACCCCCAAGAACAAATACATCATAGTACGCCTTCGACACTATCGACCTTTAGCAAAGCAAGCACTAGGAAAGCACCTGAGAACGAGGTAAATGAAGATGATAGCGAAGCAGATTGAGAGACAACAAAGGTGTTCGTGAGGTGGTCAACTCCAATGGAAGGGTACCAGGTTCAGAATTCATCAGTTCCCAAATATCAACGAAAGCTGACAACCTCAGAAGAAAAAATCAGCCCTTACAAAGGAATACGAACTGGGTATGAATCTAAGAATTGCATCAACAAAATCTCAAACGTATGTTAATCAAATTTCACTTTTTTGTACTGTTCTGCTGCTTTGAATTTTCGTTTGAAAGACAATGAATCAGTAAATCAGGGAATATCAAAATAATATAAAATATCGATAATTTTGCGCACAATAATAAGGACAGGGGGCTGAGAATTTGCCATAAAAATATAAGAAGCATCGCTAAAAATTTCTATGATTTGGTCATCTTTTCAGTTACTGAAGTTTGACATTATAGTTCTATCGGAAACTTTTCAAATAGATAATATTGAAATATTCAACATAAGGGAATATAAAAGCGTTTTTAATGAAGGCACTTTAAATAAAACGGAGTTTATTCTAGTTAATGTAGAGAAGGTATAGAATGTACCTATAAAATAATAACTTTAGGCGAAACTAAGTCCGTTGGTGAAAATTATCTGACAGTGACAGAACACTCTGATGTCAGCTGAGGTCTATATCACTAATTGTTCAAATGGTCTTATTAATATTTATGTCTTTTTTGTTATTGTTGTGTTGAAAATGTATTATAACTCTTTATAATATGTGGTAAATCAAATTAAATGGCAAGAAAAAGGTAATTCAAGTAGTTTAGACGTACAATTCTTCTGTAATTTTCGCAGTCAATTGTGAAATGTAATTTTCATTAATAGTTACGAAAAGTAAAAGGTTTCAAAATTTCAATGAGTTATGAAAATTGCCACTTTGTACTATCATAATTAAAAAAGGTTACTCGTTATCCAATAATTTAACTTGTATTTGATTGATTCGGTCATTACTTGGTGGAAACGCATTTTAATTAAAAAAATGTATATGAGACAGTAATTTATTTCCAAAAAAATGTTTGTACTACTACAACAATTGTTTCACCACGATGTGGCATTAATAGTTACGAAAAGTAAAAGGTTTCAAAATTTCAATGAGTTATGAAAATTGTCACTTTGTATATCATAATTAAAAAAGATTATTCGTTATCCAATAATTTAACTTGTATTTGATTGATTCGGTCTTTACTTGGTGGAAACTCATTTCAATTAAAAAAATGTATATGAGACAGTAATTTATTTCCACAAAGATGTTTGTACTACTACAACAATTGTTTCACCACGATGTGGCTTCTTCAGGTATTACATTGTACTGTCTGATGATATTCAGTGTAACCGAGTTTAACCTAACTCGGTTACACTGAATACCATCAGACAGTACAATGTTATACCTGAAGAAGCCACATCGTGGTGAAACAATTTATGTAGTAGTACAAACATTTTTGTGGAAATAAATTACTGTCTCATATACATTTTTTCAATTAATTTAACTTGTGTGTTCTTTATATCGCATTCATTTAGATTAGTTTTAAAGAGTCACAGAAAATCCGCACGAATCATTGCAAAACAATGAATGGTAGATTTATATCGTGCTCAACTTGAATGACTGACATTTTTAGTTAGTGAATCCGAATAGTATTGGACGGAATTGTGAAAGACTATTTAAAAGAGAATTGGGAAAACTTCCAAAAGAAATCCTCTTCGATCTCATTATTTATCTTACTTGGGAATGTAAGTTGCGGAGTCAAAAATACCAGAAAAGAGTGTCTCACTTCAATCAAGAATCAACAAGTCTGAACGTTTTTCTAGAATAATTACACATTTTCTGAACATGGCTCTGTTTCATTTTCAGTGTACACACTGAAGACTTTGATTTTGAGTGAGGATCACATAAGCTCGATCAAAACTAATTGTTTACATTTCTATCAATTAATTGAAATACCAGTTAAAATTGACGTCAGCAGTACCATCTCTCATACAGTAAAAGAAATTTTGGTGCACATGTTTTGTACGGAACTTTTGTTTAGAAGTGTCTTCATGTATTTTACTATTTGAATGCATCCTGCCATGTTCAGTCCAAATTTCGAAAGTAATTAAATAGTTGTGGGGCGAAAAAATCCAATTTTTGGTTTACCGATATTCAAATTGCACGATGCGTATTTTATTTCCAATGTGTATGTAGATGAGTTGGAGATTTGAGAGTTTATTCGTAAACTATCTTGTAAGAGTTGGGTGACCCAAAGTAATAAAATCTATTTCACTTTCGCAAACGTAATTTCAGCTGGCAAGCGCATTCATGAATAAACAACAAGGTCTTTGTGTAATACGATCCCATGGTTCAATTAGATTTTTTATAGTGAAACTGCAGATTTCTCGTTATAGACATTACAAACAACAATGGGAACTTTACCAATCCACGCGATGAAGTTGATTCTCATTTTCTCACATTAACTGGATTAAACTTTCTAGGTAAACTGGTTGAAAGTGTGGTCGTGGGTTGCTCGATATATTTTAGGATGTTGAAAACAAACGTTATCGTGGAGAAGTTTCCATAACTTTTCAAACGGATGTTTGATATATACCCTCTTGTGCCTTATCCTAGTGAATAATTTGAACCGAATTTTCTTTAACTCAGTTTTTTACACTACGAAAAATGTTTTTAAGACATAATTACAAAGTAAATAAATACAAGAATTCAAAGGATAAAAATAGAAGAAAGTTCAGTGTTAGAACCAAATACCTATCTGTAAATTTGCAATGAGTTTATTGCAAATGGAATTTCTGTGTAGTCGAAATTGCCTGAAATTTGTCGCTGGTAGAAATATTGGCAGTATATCAAAATAGCCTTCGTATTTCAGAATCAACGTAGGATTTGATTCCCTAAGATATACTCAATATAAGTGATGTGTTTGGAATTGATGTTGTATTTATTATTAGATATAACTAATAATTTAGAGCAACGAACTAGATGATAGATAAGTGGACTGTATTAAATGAATGAATCAATTGAATTGAATTAAATGATTGCATTAAATGTTGAACCTGGTTTCAGGGATTAAAAGAATACTACAAGTATAAAAAATATATTGAAGTATGAAACATGTGTGATAAATGTTAATGTATACAAATTTATCTTACTGAGCTTCTTCTGTCTGTGCTGGAGCCACGGCTGTTGTAGGAATGCGCTGCTGGTGTCTGGTTGTCTCCAGATCTCTTCGCGAATAGGATCACTGTCTTGTTTTAGACTTGGTACATTGACATTTACACGAAATTTCGTCTATGGTTTCTACGGTTGTTTTTCTTTCATAGAGAAATTAGGCGCAACCACGGTGTAGAGATTATGCTTCATACAACAATATTGGAACTATAGAATGTACATGCGCAAACACTTTGCGCATGAGATTTGCGCCTTAACACTATCTATACGAGGTCTTGTTTTCAGACATAATCTAATGAACCAGTGGAATAACATATGAATTATTATTATTTTATAAGAAAATCATTCAAATCCGTATGTTTCAAAGTGCTTATTTTAATGGAGCCTTATGCCATCTTTTAATTTTTTCTCAGATTATCGCCTCTTATGTTCACTTCGAAAAATGATAATAATAAACTCATTTAATATCGAGAAAAATATCGAATACTCCTCTCTCAAAAGTTTCCCTGCAATAAAAAAAGGTTAACCTTTCGTGGCACTCTTCAATAACAAGTTTCGTTAAATTAATGCATGCAGTTTGGGGTTGTTTCTAGATGAAACACAATATCAATGTTATTTAAAAAAACAGCGAAATACTGACGCGAACTCAGGAGCTTTATGAGCCTGTTCTTTCACGATTCTCACAATATTCTGCATTAGTCACTCACTAGTGTTCCGCTCACAATGTTTTTGCATTTGTTTTCTTCTAACCATCCGATCATCATGACGTTTTGCAGCAACATGTTCATTATCATTTTCCTTCTGGAACCCCTGTTTCAGATCAATTGGATGGGTAGTTTAGAACAAATTATTCAGAAATAAGAGGAAATTCAAATGTGAATAATAGCAAAACTACTGGATTGACTTGCCTAATAAAGAATTTAACTAAGAGGCCCCAAAGTTACCCCGAAAATTTCTTCAATCGATTATCGATTAATCGAATATATAATTTCTAGAATATTGAAAAAAACTATGAAAAATTTTCGAACATAGATAGCTGCGAATCTATCAAAATGTTTTAAGGCTTAAAAATGTTTTAAGGCTCTAGTTCTTAACGTACTTACGGACGGTCCGACAGGACAGAATTACTTTCAACTTTGAATTCTTTACGAGACCAACTTAGTCGTTTGAAATCATTTTCGGCTAAAAATTTTGAAGATTACAGACCTTTGAACGAAACGATAATACGTTGTTCCCGGGAAGTTGCGCGCAAGATCACTCAGTTTTTTATTTCAATATTTATTTATAAACTTGACAAGTATTTCAGGGTTTTCCTATGGTAGTGAAATATTTATATGTATGAAGTATTTTCATGCAGAATTTTAACATAATATCTCTGAGAGGAAAAATGTGCATAATGTATCTTTCTAAAACTAGTATCTAGACTCCGCAGAGAAGAAAAAATAAAAATCTCCATATTTACTTCAAAGTTATTAGATAAAAGATAGTGGTTATTTCAAAACGTATCATACAAAATATTCTGGCAGATTTAACTGAGAAATATCAAAAACTGACTTCTCGGCGAAAAAGAACTGAAGATGATTTGAATTAAATTCGCTAGTTCGAATGATGAAGTCATTAATTTTTCTTCGATAATCACATCATCAACCTGAAGGTTTCAATTGAAACATATTGAAAAATAGAATCATCCTTGCAAACGGTGTCGATGGGAATTGAAGTTTCCGGAATCTCTGAATCAGGAAATCAAATACTTTACCATACAATTAAGATAATGAAGGTTTTCTCGAATTCCCCGAAAATAAGATTTTAAATTTTCTTAACACTTTCTGAGGTGTTCTGGCTTCTTCAGGTATTACATTGTACTGCCAGTACAATGTAATACCTGAGGCCACATCGTGGTGAAACACTTTTTGTAGTAGTTCAAACATTTTTGTGAAAATAAAATAGTGTCTCGTATATATTTTTAAGAAAAATGAGTTTCCACCAAGAAAAGACCGAATCGATAAAAAACCTATTTTAATTGTTTATTACAAATAATACCGTGGTCGATTGGACACAAAAAAATACAAAACATTTTAAACTACCACTAAGTTATTAATAATAATATATTAAAAGAAAAATTATAATGAAAATAGATAAATGCTTTGATAATTATATATGTAACTTATATCGAGAGCCGAAAGGGCCACTGGATATCTCTTATCAAATCAATAACACAACAATAAATGAATGCCCAAACTTTGATCGCTTATCAGCCTAAACTTGGCTTAGTTTCTCAACTTATAAAAAATTTAACTGTAAGATTTAATGAAAAACTTTAATAAATAAAGAAACAAAACACTGAAGGAATCAATTAAAATTACAACTTCAATGTGACCTTACACAAATCCTGAAGGGATATTATTATTATTGCAAATGGGTGGAGTGCACCTCAGGCAATTGCTCACAATATATATCACAATGGTCAAATATATAAACTATTATTAGAGTTAAGTACGGAATAAAGATTACAAAGCCAGTGCAATTCACTGGTCACCTGATATAATTTACAAGAGGTCCTCAGGCTCACACACGATACTGTAGAGGCAAATATAATATTAATTATATTAACTAAAATCATGTGAACATAAACTCAAATACAATATTAATTAATTTCATTAAAAATATATGAATATAAATTCCCAAATAATTTTATATTAAAGTGGCAAGTCTGATATATGTAGAGATGATATAGAATAAGAGTTCTGTGATCACAGAAAGTAGGGTTTTAGTGGTTAACGGATAGACGAGATACAACTCTCTCTCTCTCTGTTCCTGACCTTCAAGATGTAGTTGATAAATAAATATATAAGCTGTGAGTGCATTTAAAAAGTGTTTTTGTTAAATATAACTAAAGAATTGGCAAGTAAGCTAACAATACCAAATACTCTGCAACTTAACAGGAAGGCCCCAAACGTAGATCTCAATAACTGTCCAGTAGGTATTTTCACTCTGGATATAAATACTTTGCCCAGAACGTAGATACGGGCCCATTCCGACTCTTGGATAATTGCTCATCCCACAACTTAGATATTGACTTATCCCAGGACACCTGGATATTGGCACAACACGGGGATACGAATACCGGCACTGCTCTGCACTTGGACCCTAAAAAGAGTATAATCTATTGTTCTATTAGGAGTACAAATATGTTTTCGCCGTACGGAACCCAATTTCCTTGTTTATGAATCATTCCTAATGATTTTAATGTTAGAGCAAGTTCTTTTTGTGTTTGAGATGGATCTTCCTCCAATAATTCCTCCAATTCTGCATCCTCGTAAATTTTTGGCCTTCCACTGCGATCTTTGTCTTCTACGTCGAAATCACCGTTTTTAAACTTTTGAAATCACTCTCGACACGTTCTCTCACTCAAAGCACCCTCACCATATGCTTCTACGAGCAATTGATGCGCCTCAGCAGCAGATTTCTTTAAATTAAAGAAGTAAACTAATATTTCCCGCAAATGACGCTTACTTGGCTCAAATTTTGACATTTTCAACTTATATAAAAATTATATTTTACCAATATAAAATCGAAGATATTAATAGGTCATGTTGTTCTTGAATTTCCAAACTATTTTTTAAGCCGGTTATTATCTGCGAAAGCTAATCCAAACTCCGTGCCGCGCCATCTACAATAAAACGGCGAAAACTTATTTGTACTCCTAAGAACAATATAAATGATTTCATACCTCTTGGTTTTTGTTCGAGTGAATATATATGAGGTAAACCTCCAATTTCAACTATTCGTATAAAGTCCCATACAAAATTCGAAAATCGTCACGATTCTAAACCTAATAAAAGATGTTCAGATTATGGAACAAAATAACAAACGATATTCTTTCCTCTTAGATATTTAGAGGGAAGACTGAAGATCGGCCTCGAGGAAAAATTGTGTAAAACGCTGTTTCCATCAATATTCCACCTCTAAATATATCCAAAGGAAACACTCAAATTGAAGATATAATCACTTAAACCAGGGATGATTATAGATCACAATATTACTTAACTTAATTCAATTTTTCCAGAAACTCTCTCCCAAAAATGACAGTATCACCTTTTCCTTCAGAATATCATATGCATCGAATAAGTTGACAGAGAGGCTAATTGTCAAGAGGAATCTTTCACAAAGAAGAAGAAGAGTATCGGGAAATCGAAAATTTATTGAATAATAGAAATCGGTAATGATGGTCTACTTTACTTATACCAACAGAGATGTTTAGTCGATTTCAAATATAAATCCACATTAAAATTTTAAAATAAATCGTAGAGGCCACTTCTTTCCCGCGCATCAATATGAACTACCTACGGTGAATGAAATGACAATTACCATTAATCTCACAATTGTCTGATGTAAACTATATCAAATAATTTTTAAATCGAATTCCAAAGGGTAAAAATCTAATTACTCGAAATGATAACGTTACAAATCGCCCCTTACTTCAAAAAAAAAATTTCACCTGTAGGGTCAAAATTTTTAAGTCCATCTCGCCACACTTCAAAAAAATTAAGGGTAAAAGATACCCAGCCACTGAAGGCAGCCAGATACCGGTAATAAAAAAAAAACCGAAAGAAATCCAGTCGCTGTAGGCGGCTGAATCCCTACCAACACTTATTCAAACAGAACAAAACTGAAAGATATCTGCTGAAGTTGGCTGGATACCGACATGTCTAGCGGGTAGAATGGAGAACTAAAATAAAAAGGAAAACGAAACCGATTCAAATAAAGATATTAACTGAAAAGGCGAATTTCCGGTAACAAAATTTTTTTTCCACAACAAAAGGAAGAACTCACCCGAAATCCGACACGAAAATTGCAGGTGAAGTACTAGACATGGAGAATTTCTTTATACCAAAGTCGCACCCTCAAAGACTCCTACCACAACTATTCAGAGTGATGTCTCTTATTATTATTATTATTTATGATGAGCGGGCGTCTGTCCACCCTACCACTGCGTCCGCACGGACTATTGTGGTTCACCCCTAATTTATATCTCCCCAACGAGATCCAGTTTTTGGATAAAACCGATAATCTTGTTCAGGGGTAATTTCTTCAGTTCGCTGTGGGCTATAAAAGCCTGGCCAAAGACCTCGAATCTGATGCGACTCACCGCTGGGCACTCTGAGACGATGTGCATGGCTGTTTCAGTGTCCTCAAGACACAGCCTGCATTCATTGTTTTCAGCCAGACCAATTTTGTGCAAATGCGCTTTCAGTCTGCAGTGACCTGTCATAATTCCGACAAGTGTTCTTATTTTGGCCCTATCCAGACGTAGCGCTAGGTTCGTCATCTTTTTGCTCGAAGCTGTTCCAAGTGATGTCTCAATCGAGTGTCAAAATCGGTAAAACAAGAATTCCAAATCAAGACCGTCAAAATAGGGAATACGAAAGATATGCAAGTTTTTCAGTCACTGGATGGGGGAAGTGACCACCCTAGTCAATTAATGCTCTGGGCAAGGGACAGCCATCCTCTGCCCCATAAATTAGATATTGGCCCGATCAACCACTGCAATGCCAAGATGTTATCGACCTTTGGTCACACGTTGGGCGCCAAATTTGTGACGTGGACTTTGAGGAAGACACAAGGCAATTAGGCTCGCGGCTATAACTCAATGAAGATGGGCGTGAGTTTATCAGTTGGGGAAAATGGGCGCCAGGTAGAGATATGCCTGCCTATCTGAAGAGAAATAGCTACGTCCTCCTCTACCCGAGTAGCAGAAAATAAATATCACCCAAAAATACTATTTTAATTGCTTATTACAAACAGTGCAGTGGTTGATACGCCACAAAAGAAACTACGAAACGTCCTCAATTACCAATAAGTAACTGATAATAATATATTTGAAAAAAAAACATAATAGATAAATGCTTTAACAAATGAGAGAGCCAGAAGGGCTCCCTGTTATCAAATCAACAACAATAAACGAATCCCCAAACTTTGATCGCTTATCAGCCCACACTTGGCTTAGGTTTCTCAACTTATAAAACCTATTACTGTGTCAAAGTTTTAATGAAAAAATTTAATAAAAAACAAACAAAACGTTGAATGAATCAATTAAAATTTGAACTTAAATGTAACCTTACACAAATCCTGAAGGGATATTATTAATATTGCAAATGCGTGGGGTGCACCTCAGGTAATTGCTCACAAAAAAAATAAAATAAATGGTCAAACATATAAACTATTATTAGAGATGAGTATGGAATAAAGATAACTAAGTCAGTGCACGTCACTGGTTACCTGATATAATTTACTAGCGGTCCTTAAGCTAACATACGATGCCAAATACCCCGCAACTTAACAGGAAGGCCCTAGATGTAGATCTCAATAACTGTCCAGTAGGTGGATTTTCACACAGGATCTGAATACTTTGCCCAGCACTTGGGTACGGGCCTATTCCAACACTTGGATACACTTGCTCATCCCACAACTTAGACATTGACTTATCCTAGCACTTGGATGTGAATACCGGACACCTGAATATTGTCGCAGCACGGGAATACGAATACCGGCCTTGCCCTGCACTTGGACTCAAACAAAAGAGTATAAGCTACTGTTCTAACAGTAAAAATAATTTTATACCTCTTGGTTGTTATTCGAGGGAATGTATATGAGATATAACCTCCAATTTCAACTCTTCGTGTAAAGTCCCATACAAAATTCGAGAATCGTCACGATTCTAAACCTAATAAAAGATGTCCAGATCGCGTATAAAACGCTGTTTCCATCAATATTCCGACTCAAAATATATCCAAAAGAAACACTCAAACTGAAGATATAATCACTTATAACAAGCATGATTCTAGATGACATTATACCTCAACTTGATTTAATTTTTCCATAAACTCTCACCCAAGAATGACAGCATCACTTTTTCCTTCAGAATATCGTATGCATCGAATAAGTTGACAGAGATGCCAATTGCTAAGACAAATCTTTTAGAACGAAGAAAAAAAAGAAGGGTGTCGGGAAATCGAAAATTTATTGAATAATGAAACCGGTAACGATGGTCTACCTTACTTATTCCAACAGAGATGTTTAGCTAGTTTCAAATATAAATACATATTAAAATTTCCAAATGAATCCTAGGTGCAACTCTTTTCCCGCGTATCAATGTGAACTACCTACGGTGAATGAAATGGCAATTACCATTATGCTCACAATTTTCCGATGTGAACAATAACAAATAATTTTCAAATCGAATTCCAAAGGATAAAAATGTGATTACTCGAAATGATAACGTTACAGCATTTATCGGAATTATTACAGAAAGTAAATGGAAAAATCTGTCACTAAAAGTTGCAAATCTCAGGCATAACCCAAAACATACCAGTGTCCAACAAAATGACCAAATTCAGCATCTCTTCAAATACCCGTAAAAATTCCTCATTTGCCTCGACCTGTGCAGTACGTACTACCGCATACAATACAATTTATGTTCCTCAAAATTTTACAAGGTGTGTCAATAAAGTTTACATAAATAAAATCACTTTAAAATAATACCTCACAAAAAACATTTGGTTGAATGCAAAATATATAAACAAATACAGCATATACAATATACATATATACGTATATAAATGAATATAGTGCTACATACACATACATGTATATGACTAGAAACGATGAGTCATGAACTCTTCTAAAGAATAAAAAACATTTTCGATGAGCAGAGTCTTGACAAACTTCTTGAAGGATGCTCCACGAAGCGATGTTACACGGTTGGGAAGTCCATTGTAATTTTTTATTCCATTGAAAATGTGCGTATTTTGAGTCCTCTTTAATCGATGAGCTGGGGGAACAAATTTATCCCTGGATCTAGTTTTATGGTCGTGCGTTTTTTGAGTGCTTAGTAAAATTGTGCCTGTTCTCTTGGAAGTAGAGGAGACACTCGAGTATGTAGTAGCATGGGACAGTAAGTATGCCGAACTTCTTAAACAACGATCTGCAACTGGTCATCTGATCAACTCCAGCCACCAACCGTACTGCATGTTTTTGCCTTAGAAAGCCTCTACTAGCATCCGCAGACGACCCCCATAGGATTATGCCATAGGTCATTCGTCCGTGGAACTGAGCATGATATGTAAGAAGTGCCGGTTTTTTGAGTAAGAAGATTTTTTATTCGTCTTATGACGAATATTGCAGTAGAGAGCTTCTTGCATAATCCATTAACATGCTGCGTCCAAGTTAGATTCCACGATTGATACACCGAGTAGGGAAATGGTCTCTATATTTTGGCGTTTTGTTGTAATAAGTAGCCTTTGCGTTTTTTCCGGATTCACCTTCACGTCATTGGTGTTGAACCAGTCAACAGCGCCTTGAATAGATGTTTCAACTTTTTGCTGGAGAACTATCTCTATTTAGAAAGGATGTATCATCAGAAAAAATTGTCGTTCCTTCTGCGGCAACATTATATACCATATCTTCAATATATATCAAGAATAAAATTGGTCCAAGCCCAGACCCCTGAGGCACGCCTGAAGTGATCTCTTTCCATCTAGATCTACAATCTGATATCTATTATGTAGATAAGTTCTCAGCAGTTCAAATGCTGGACCTCTTATGCCGATATACTCAGGTTGTACAAGAGCTTGTTATGATTTAGGCAGTCAAAAGCTTTGCTCAAGTCCATGCAAGTTATTATTGTTTCTTCTGAATCGTCCAATGCCTCCAAGATAAATTCACTCACCTGCACCAGTGCTGTAGTGGTGGACCTAGGCCTTCTGAAGCCATGCTGCTGATCGTTAAGCAGGGAATAATTTTCCAGGAATGAAATCAATCTGTGCCAGCATTGGTTGACACTAGAACATTTTTCTAATCCCATTACTCCTGAAGGTGAATTTTTCAAACCGTCACGTACTGACTTGCTGGTTGCTACTGATATTTACTTTTCACAGGTATCTGATGGAATCATATTATATAATAAGGTAAAAATTGACTAATTTTTCAAAACGCTATGCTAGGCTTCAAAATCGCGAAAAATATACCTCAAAGGTCAAGTAAGAAACAAGTAAGAAACTTACTCATTCTTCAGCAGTTTCAACAGTAGCTGAAAATTTAGATTCACTTCTCACCAATTTTTGGGAGCTAG
This sequence comes from Megalocaria dilatata, assembly GCA_034642435.1. Taxonomy (NCBI): domain Eukaryota; kingdom Metazoa; phylum Arthropoda; class Insecta; order Coleoptera; family Coccinellidae; genus Megalocaria; species Megalocaria dilatata. The sequence goes on along the minus strand of CM067855.1, from coordinate 67,988,792 downwards.
AGGAATTGTTGAAACGAAGAATTCGCACTTCAGATATACAACTTCTTGACTAGGACTTCAAAAGGAACGTATTTGAACGAATGTTACTTCACGCTTTTCCTCAATGATTCTCTTCAACATGAGTATATTCTACAACATAACTTTCTGATTAAGAGTACCAAAAACCTTCTCAAAACGAAACATAGGCGATATTCATCTCATATTTGACGAAATCAATATATAATGACTCAAATCGATGCGATTTTGAATTTCGTCCTCTTTGTTCTTTGTCTAATGACCCGACCAATCTAGATGATTTAACCCCTGGATACCTTCGTTTTGGAATAAGTCTTCCTTCATATTCCGGAACATACGTGAAAAGAAAGAACTCATTAAAAAAATGTAGCAGAATTCAACAATCAGAAATTATGGTCCGTTGAGTATCTGAACGCATCAATGAATATACCCAAATGTATTCACCTATCAAAAAACCTACTCTTATAGAAAGAAGACAATGTTTCTCCTCTCAGTTGGCCCAGAGTCGAATAGTTGAAATTTTTACGTGTTCTGATGATAAAGTCAGAGCTGTGAAAATTCAGACACGCGATTGAATCCTTACACATCCCATCACTACACTCTGCCTCTTACCACAGTATTCTTAAGCCCAGGATAGCCAATCATTGCTTAGATATATTCTTTAATTTTTTTTAGCCACACTTCTGTCTCAAATGGCAACTCGCCAACACCCCGTGTTAGTTGAATGCGTACCTGTCCCACTTATACAACACACTTCGCGGCATTCAGTACTTCGCTCAAAAACAACTCGCACTCATTTCTTACTTCTTGCATTCAATCTCAAGGAAAATTTTCGTTCACCCTCTCATGAACTCAGCGAACCTAAGGGAACAATAGTGAAAAAACCCATCGTTCTGCTTTCTACCAACTATATAGTGTTTTCAGCACAACGATCAATAAAAATTCCATTGCAATAATTCGTGTTATTTTGGTAAAACAATCAAAAATTCGTATAATTTAGTGTGTAATAAATAAAGTAAAAAAATATGTTCTAGTGTGTAGTTGCCTTCTTATTATCCTGGAATTTGCACACGAATTGATTGAAAGTACAACTCCGTATGAAGAATTCGAAAAAGTATATCAATATACCAGGGAATTCTACATAGAACAGCGAAACTCATCAAGAATATAAAAAAAAAGTTTATTTGAAAATCATCCAATGAAAGGAGTTTTACAGAAAATTCAGGGACGAGTGTATTCCTATTTCGATATGGATATATTTGCGAACGAAATAAATCGAACGATTTTTGATCGATATGATATCCATACTAAAAGCGAGTTCGTTACAAGGTAAATAATTTAGGGACTGTTACACAAAAAACAGGAAAATATGGTATTATACCAGAGCACTCTAAATACATTGAAAATTCTGATTAATATGGAATTTTAATGAAGAATACCTGTTGAAACTAAAACAAAAAACTTTTAGTCTTATGACGAATTAGATTATAAATATACAGTTCTTCTATGAAAGTCGGAAAACTGTTGAACAAAGATTTAGTTACTGTATGGAAGAAAATGGCCTGCTGTCGACATTAATTTGATTAAAATTCGTTCCATTCGAGATAAATGCAGATTGTATATTCCGAAAAAATCTCAAAAAAGACATGTTTCGTCAGATAATTTTGAAGATAGAAAACGGAGAAGTCTTAAGAATATTGGATTTTTCTTTAATGGATTGCTGAGAGATATTCCTTTTCATTACAATGAATCTGATCCTTGATAAAAAGAAAAAATAGCAAACATGTCATCAGAACAAAATAAGATATGTGCACGTTTCGAAAATAATTCAGATATTGGAATAAGCGATTATACCAGGCATAATTCGATAAATTATTCCGTAAGTTTTGTTAATAATAATGATAATTAATCACTTATATGTTTTATTGATATTCGAGACACCTTTTAAAAATTTTCAATTCTAATCTCTAGCTATGTTATTTTGGACATTGCATGTAAAAATTATAATTTTCTCCTAGAAGAGAAACATGAGACATTCCTGAAGAGTAATATAAGTCATTCAATTCTGATAATCCTAGTCACTGGAAAATTTTGGATTCATCCAGATTTGAAAACATATCAGACTGCTTGCTGAGTGAGAAAACATTAATATTTCTGAGAGTTGAAATATTATTTATGTTTGTAACAATTACGAAAGGTGTTCAATGTATTCTCGGAATCAGGGTGCTTTGCTAATAATGTGAGTAATTTCATTATCTCGTTTACTAATGACACTATCTGAACGAATGAATATAAAATTTCACTAATTCACGATAATTAGTTTTCTACTTATCATCAGCGAAAGACGACTAGAATGAGTTACAACACAATGATGAATAGAATTGAGCATCAAGTTGTTCTTGAGTTCCCCACTAAGCAGGGAAAACTCAAAAAATCATGCATGCAGAGATGGTTGCTATTTATCAAAACTGCGCCCCATCGTTATCCATCGTTCAAATGTGGTCAAATGAATTCAAAAGAGGCAGAGAAAGCATTGAAGAAGACCCTCACCCAGACGGGCCCGTTAGCGCCACCACTGAAAAAAAATGTGAAAGATGTGAAAAAGTTGGTACTTAGAGATGCCAGAATAAAAATCAAGATGTAAGCAGAGATAAGAAACCTATCCATGAATATCATACATGCTAGCCTTCATGAATATCTTAACCTCTCAAAACTCAGTACAAGATGGGTACCGAGCATGCTTACCGCACCTCAGAAGCAAGTGCAAGTCGGGTGCTGTAAGGAGTTTTTAGAGCTCTGTGGAGAAGACCTATCGACTTTTTTCAACCAGCTGGTTACTGGAGATGAGACTTGGGATCATCACTATGACCCTGAGAGTAAACAAAAGTCCATGCAGTGGATTGAAAAGGGGACGCAGCCCCCAAACAAAATGAAAGTCACCCCATTCCCTGGAAAAATAATGGCTTCGGTCTTTTGGGATTCTTAAGGTATTTTATTCATGGAATAGACTGAAAAGAGAGAAAGCATGACAGCAGGATCATACACAACCATTTTGCGTAATTTAATACTGTCCTGCAGTTCAGTAGCAGTGCACGAAAACGGAAGGTCGCTGGTTCGAATCCTATTCAGGTGGAAAAGAAAATTTCTAGTTGCACGGGTGTCAGCTAGCATTTTACTGTTGAGTCGAAAATTAACGGTGCTGTGACCTAAAGTGGGGCAAGAACGCAGTTACAAAGCCTACCCACAACACAACTGAACTCCTAACTCGCACAAGCTGAAAAAGCTTCTGAGGAATCTTCACAGTAAATCTTCACAGCAATTAATGGAAAAAGGCGAGGAAAACTCAAAGCGAGGGTGATGCTTCTTAACGACAACGCGCCGGTTCACAAGTCCTGCCTGGCGAAGACTGCTCTGTGGGAATGTGGCTTGAAATTACTCATCCTCCGTACAGTCCAGACTTGACCCCCACTGACTACTGCCTATTCCCAAATGTGAAAAAATATCTTCGTGGCTAACGATTTCTGACGATGAAAAACTGAAGGTAGCAATTGATACCCATTTTGAGGAGGAGCCGGAAGAATATTTATCAAAAGGTTTAGAGAAGCTAGTTTCTTGATCTAACAAATGATTTGAAGTTCTAGGAGACTGCAATAAAAAATAGAATTTTTCCAAAATTTTCCGAGTTTATATTGAACCGAGAATATATTGAATACATACCGTATATTCATTATTAAAAAATAAAAGGTAGGCTGATCATTTGTAGAATATTCCACAAGGTAACTTCAACTGTTAATTGTACTATTACCTACAATATTATTTCCAAAAGCTCCTGAATGAGAAGAAAAGTATGAATAAAATTTTAAATGAAGTAACAAAGTTTTTGTCAGAAAACTAATATCTGATGCAAGACAGATGCTAATGTTATGCAAAATTGTGCAGAAGATTATCATATACACGGGAGTTTCAAACGAAAAATTCATATTACTTGTCTAAATAAGAATTCCAAATCGGCAAATGAATTCAAAATTGGATTCGAGGGAATATTCATATCCTTATGAGAAGCCTACATTTCTATATGTGCTCCTCCGGGTATTTCCTAAGATATTGAATTTTGAAGAATTGAAAACTACCCCGCGACCTTATCGGAAGTCGATGAATTTTTCCGGGTGAATTATGATTACTTCGCATATTCCATTTGTTCAGACGAAGAGTTTCTGAGACATTGAAGTGTTGAAAACTTCACCGCAAAAAGATGATTTTTGTGAGAGAATACTTTTATTATTGTATGGGACTCGCACGTAAAACGATGTTGAGTTTTGAAATGTATGGGTTGAAGGGTTGAAAAATACCCTATGGTCTCACCGGAATTTGAGTTAATATTTTTATTCATATAGGAAACGCACTCATTGAATGTGTATGTACTCTGGCGAATATCTCTCGAGATGTTTGATTTTGAAATTCGTGATCTCAACGGTTCAAAAGTGAATTGCGGCCACACCGAAAGTCGGTGATTTTTAGGGGGATATTTTTATTAGGGAATGAATAAGAAATAAATTGAATATTGAACATGAGGGAGAAAAAATTGAAAAAACTGCCTTGTATAAATCCCCTCAATATTCAATTACTGAATTCAATGACTAATATCTCATTGAATTCGGAGTAAACATACTTTATTTGGATAAGAAAAAACATTATACAAAACAATTCAATTTTTAATATATTATACAAAACATATCATCAATGCAGATATGAACATAAATTTATTGGACATGAACTTAATGTAAAAGAATACAAAAATATCATAAACTCTTTTGGCTTTACATCACTGATAAATAATAATACATGTTTGGATCATCTTTTTGTAAAAGATATTCAACTGAAAAACTCGAACGTCGATGATATCTTGTAGCTTTTTGGAAATGAATGCAGAATACTTCAAGAAATGAAGCGCACATTAAATTGATAAAATCAGAGCATAATACGATTATCCAAGAGGATAATCAGGAGATGTGTTGTGCTTTCAATTTTAGCTAGGTAGGGAAAGATATGCCTGCAAAGTAAAGGAAACAGCGAATTTCTCGGAAAAAATGGTTCAAAACAAAGTAATTTTTTTAATTCCCTACAAACTTACATGAAACTGGAAAGGCAATTGATAGTGTCAAATTAAAGAAACCAATGGGATTTGATGGAATTCGCTCGAAAGTATTAAAGGAAGTTAAACAGGAGATATCAGAACCTCTTGCCTATTTGATTAACAACTGTTTCGAAAAAGCTTGTTTCCCAGAAAATCTGAAAATAGGAATAGTGAAACTATTACACAAAGGAGGGGACAAAAATAAAATCAACAACTACTCGTATGGAGCAGTTACCCTTGTGTCTAATATAGCTAAGACTTTGAATAACTGATTAAGGTGAGTATGGTAGCGTTTATGGATAAACAAATCAATTCAGATTTTGCCAGGGTATGTCGACCTAAGATGCTATAAGAAAGGTAGCTGAAACTTTTCATCATAAAATTGATAAAAATATTCCATTCTTAGCAATTGTTATAGATTCAGCTGAAGCATTTGACCCTGTTAGCCGTAAATATTGTTCGATAAATTTTCAAATTGAGGCTTCAGAGAAAATATAAATATGCTACTTCGCAGCTTTCTTTCAGAAGGGAAACAAAACAAAATTAAAAGGGAAATTCAGTAGAAAAATTATACTCGTTTATGGGGTTTCCCAAAGATCAGTGCTCGGGACTGCTCTCTTTTTAAAATACCTGAATAGTACATTTGATTTGAAAAGTAGTGAAGAAATTATAATCTTTGCCGATGATATGCTAGTTATGTACAAAGATACATCTTGAAGGAACCTGAAACAAGAAACAACTGCGAACCTAACGATTCTAAAGAAGTGGTTTGAAATCAATAAATTTACCTTCAGTCTACAAAAGACCAAATATCTAACTTTTTCATCTAATAAAATCGCAATTCCAAATTTCGGGATAGATCCAGTTGACGATCAATTTAACATCTTGAATACCAATGCCGCAAAATATCTTGGTATTTACATTGATCAGCATTCCTAATGGGATGAATATATGCAGTACCTAATAAAAAATAAGAGGTATCTCGTACAGGTTTAGAGTCATAAGTAATAATATCTAGTCGATAAGACATCTTCAAATACTTTATGATCCGTTGGTGCAGTATCCATTTTTTTATGTGATCATTGGATGGGACGGTGTTTTGGACTGCGATAAGAAAGGTTTAGATATGATGCAGAAACACATCTTAAAAATCATGTATGGAAAGCGGTACACATTTCCTAGTCGACAGATATCAAGATGATGAAAGCATTAGATACAAGATCTATGCTAGTAAGATAATAATGAACGTCCAATAGAAAAAGATACCATTGCTGTTGCCTTCTCTGACACTAGGTCATAGAAAGTGCTCATATTTTGCTTCACGAATGTACCCAAATATACCTAGAGAAATAAGAGAATTGAAAAGTATAAAAAATCCGAAATGAAAATAAGAAACTGGTTGATCACTGGACATCGATTCTACATTCATAAAGTGATCAAATCATCATAGAGAGAAAACAGAATGCCGATTGTGACAAGGATTTCAGAACGTGATGAGAAGACGATGAAAAAACCAATTGTGATGGAGAATACTATACCTGGGACTTTTTCTTGGATTATTATTATTCAAATTTTGTTGTATTTAGAAGAAAATTTTTTTTTAAGTTTGAATATTGAAACAAATTAATATATGTTTATCTTCTACAATTTTAATTTAAAAAATTTTTATTCAAAAAAAACTTTTAGAATTAAATTAATGTCTAAAACAAGCACCGCTTATATTTAATAGACGTATATAATCTAAACTCAATATACAATGTCAAATGGAATAAATAAACCAAAAGATACACGAAAGTCCCTAAAATTAATAAATAAATATTTAAAGGAGACAAATTTTGTTTCTGGTCTTGTTCTCAAAACGCCATTTGTACCTTGAAAACATGAACACACTTAAAGGACCTCTCAAAGAATATAATTTATTTGAAATATTTAATATATTTAAATATTCGAATAAGTAAATTCAGAAATCTCTCAAAGCATGCACTATATCTTCAAAAAACAAATATAGTTCAAAACAATTCCGTCTTCAGTCCTGAAATATATTCAAAATATCAAAATCAAAAACTAACCTGTACCAAACCACTCAACACGTGTAAATGAATAATGTTTCGAGACATAGATCATCTTTATAATTCAAGATTTATCTATACTCTAACAGAATCAAAGAACAGTGTGAGTTATCTTTAAGGTTTACCATTCATTGACACTGTATAATGAAATTTATTGAAGCCAAGATATAATTATATATTATATATAAAATAAAATAGAAAGGCCTTTTACTTGATAGAAGAAATATAACTAAGTTTGAATATTGAAACAAATTAATATATGTTTATCTTCTACAATTTTAATTTAAAAAATTTTTTATTCAAAAAAAACTTTAAGAATTAAATTAATGTCTAAAACAAGCACCGCTTATATTTAATAGACGTATATAATCTAAACTCAATATACAATGTCAAATGGAATAAATAAACCAAAAGATACACGAAAGTCCCTAAAATTAATAAATAAATATTTAAAGGAGACAAATTTTGTTTCTGGTCTTGTTCTCAAAACGCCATTTGTACCTTGAAAACATGAACACACTTAAAGGACCTCTCAAAGAATATAATTTATTTGAAATATTTAATATATTTAAATATTCGAATAAGTAAATTCAGAAATCTCTCAAAGCATGCACTATATCTTCAAAAAACAAATATAGTTCAAAACAATTCCGTCTTCAGTCCTGAAATATATTCAAAATATCAAAATCAAAAACTAACCTGTACCAAACCACTCAACACGTGTAAATGAATAATGTTTCGAGACATAGATCATCTTTATAATTCAAGATTTATCTATGCTCTAACAGAATCAAAGAACAGTGTGAGTTATCTTTAAGGTTTACCATTCATTGACACTGTATAATGAAATTTATTGAAGCCAAGATATAATTATATATTATATATAAAATAAAATAGAAAGGCCTTTTACTTGATAGAAGAAATATAACTAAGTTTGAATATTGAAACAAATTAATATATGTTTATCTTCTACAATTTTAATTTAAAAAATTTTTATTCAAAAAAAAACTTTTAGAATTAAATTAATGTCTAAAACAAGCACCGCTTATATTTAATAGACGTATATAATCTAAACTCAATATACAATGTCAAATGGAATAAATAAACCAAAAGATACACGAAAGTCCCTAAAATTAATAAATAAATATTTAAAGGAGACAAATTTTGTTTCTGGTCTTGTTCTCAAAACGCCATTTGTACCTTGAAAACATGAACACACTTAAAGGACCTCTCAAAGAATATAATTTATTTGAAATATTTAATATATTTAAATATTCGAATAAGTAAATTCAGAAATCTCTCAAAGCATGCACTATATCTTCAAAAAACAAATATAGTTCAAAACAATTCCGTCTTCAGTCCTGAAATATATTCAAAATATCAAAATCAAAAACTAACCTGTACCAAACCACTCAACACGTGTAAATGAATAATGTTTCGAGACATAGATCATCTTTATAATTCAAGATTTATCTATGCTCTAACAGAATCAAAGAACAGTGTGAGTTATCTTTAAGGTTTACCATTCATTGACACTGTATAATGAAATTTATTGAAGCCAAGATATAATTATATATTATATATAAAATAAAATAGAAAGGCCTTTTACTTGATAGAAGAAATATAACTAAGTTTGAATATTGAAACAAATTAATATATGTTTATCTTCTACAATTTTAATTTAAAAAATTTTTATTCAAAAAAAACTTTTAGAATTAAATTAATGTCTAAAACAAGCACCGCTTATATTTAATAGACGTATATAATCTAAACTCAATATACAATGTCAAATGGAATAAATAAACCAAAAGATACACGAAAGTCCCTAAAATTAATAAATAAATATTTAAAGGAGACAAATTTTGTTTCTGGTCTTGTTCTCAAAACGCCATTTGTACCTTGAAAACATGAACACACTTAAAGGACCTCTCAAAGAATATAATTTATTTGAAATATTTAATATATTTAAATATTCGAATAAGTAAATTCAGAAATCTCTCAACGCATGCACTATATCTTCAAAAAACAAATATAGTTCAAAACAATTCCGTCTTCAGTCCTGAAATATATTCAAAATATCAAAATCAAAAACTAACCTGTACCAAACCACTCAACACGTGTAAATGAATAATGTTTCAAGACATAGATCATCTTTATAATTCAAGATTTATCTATGCTCTAACAGAATCAAAGAACAGTGTGAGTTATCTTTAAGGTTTACCATTCATTGACACTGTATAATGAAATTTATTGAAGCCAAGATATAATTATATATTATATATAAAATAAAATAGAAAGGCCTTTTACTTGATAGAAGAAATATAACTAAGTTTGAATATTGAAACAAATTAATATATGTTTATCTTCTACAATTTTAATTTAAAAAATTTTTATTCAAAAAAAACTTTTAGAATTAAATTAATGTCTAAAACAAGCACCGCTTATATTTAATAGACGTATATAATCTAAACTCAATATACAATGTCAAATGGAATAAATAAACCAAAAGATACACGAAAGTCCCTAAAATTAATAAATAAATATTTAAAGGAGACAAATTTTGTTTCTGGTCTTGTTCTCAAAACGCCATTTGTACCTTGAAAACATGAACACACTTAAAGGACCTCTCAAAGAATATAATTTATTTGAAATATTTAATATATTTAAATATTCGAATAAGTAAATTCAGAAATCTCTCAAAGCATGCACTATATCTTCAAAAAACAAATATAGTTCAAAACAATTCCGTCTTCAGTCCTGAAATATATTCAAAATATCAAAATCAAAAACTAACCTGTACCAAACCACTCAACACGTGTAAATGAATAATGTTTCGAGACATAGATCATCTTTATAATTCAAGATTTATCTATGCTCTAACAGAATCAAAGAACAGTGTGAGTTATCTTTAAGGTTTACCATTCATTGACACTGTATAATGAAATTTATTGAAGCCAAGATATAATTATATATTATATATAAAATAAAATAGAAAGGCCTTTTACTTGATAGAAGAAATATAACTAAGTTTGAATATTGAAACAAATTAATATATGTTTATCTTCTACAATTTTAATTTAAAAAATTTTTATTCAAAAAAAACTTTTAGAATTAAATTAATGTCTAAAACAAGCACCGCTTATATTTAATAGACGTATATAATCTAAACTCAATATACAATGTCAAATGGAATAAATAAACCAAAAGATACACGAAAGTCCCTAAAATTAATAAATAAATATTTAAAGGAGACAAATTTTGTTTCTGGTCTTGTTCTCAAAACGCCATTTGTACCTTGAAAACATGAACACACTTAAAGGACCTCTCAAAGAATATAATTTATTTGAAATATTTAATATATTTAAATATTCGAATAAGTAAATTCAGAAATCTCTCAAAGCATGCACTATATCTTCAAAAAACAAATATAGTTCAAAACAATTCCGTCTTCAGTCCTGAAATATATTCAAAATATCAAAATCAAAAACTAACCTGTACCAAACCACTCAACACGTGTAAATGAATAATGTTTCGAGACATAGATCATCTTTATAATTCAAGATTTATCTATGCTCTAACAGAATCAAAGAACAGTGTGAGTTATCTTTAAGGTTTACCATTCATTGACACTGTATAATGAAATTTATTGAAGCCAAGATATAATTATATATTATATATAAAATAAAATAGAAAGGCCTTTTACTTGATAGAAGAAATATAACTAAGTTTGAATATTGAAACAAATTAATATATGTTTATCTTCTACAATTTTAATTTAAAAAATTTTTATTCAAAAAAAACTTTTAGAATTAAATTAATGTCTAAAACAAGCACCGCTTATATTTAATAGACGTATATAATCTAAACTCAATATACAATGTCAAATGGAATAAATAAACCAAAAGATACACGAAAGTCCCTAAAATTAATAAATAAATATTTAAAGGAGACAAATTTTGTTTCTGGTCTTGTTCTCAAAACGCCATTTGTACCTTGAAAACATGAACACACTTAAAGGACCTCTCAAAGAATATAATTTATTTGAAATATTTAATATATTTAAATATTCGAATAAGTAAATTCAGAAATCTCTCAAAGCATGCACTATATCTTCAAAAAACAAATATAGTTCAAAACAATTCCGTCTTCAGTCCTGAAATATATTCAAAATATCAAAATCAAAAACTAACCTGTACCAAACCACTCAACACGTGTAAATGAATAATGTTTCGAGACATAGATCATCTTTATAATTCAAGATTTATCTATGCTCTAACAGAATCAAAGAACAGTGTGAGTTATCTTTAAGGTTTACCATTCATTGACACTGTATAATGAAATTTATTGAAGCCAAGATATAATTATATATTATATATAAAATAAAATAGAAAGGCCTTTTACTTGATAGAAGAAATATAACTAAGTTTGAATATTGAAACAAATTAATATATGTTTATCTTCTACAATTTTAATTTAAAAAATTTTTATTCAAAAAAAACTTTTAGAATTAAATTAATGTCTAAAACAAGCACCGCTTATATTTAATAGACGTATATAATCTAAACTCAATATACAATGTCAAATGGAATAAATAAACCAAAAGATACACGAAAGTCCCTAAAATTAATAAATAAATATTTAAAGGAGACAAATTTTGTTTCTGGTCTTGTTCTCAAAACGCCATTTGTACCTTGAAAACATGAACACACTTAAAGGACCTCTCAAAGAATATAATTTATTTGAAATATTTAATATATTTAAATATTCGAATAAGTAAATTCAGAAATCTCTCAAAGCATGCACTATATCTTCAAAAAACAAATATAGTTCAAAACAATTCCGTCTTCAGTCCTGAAATATATTCAAAATATCAAAATCAAAAACTAACCTGTACCAAACCACTCAACACGTGTAAATGAATAATGTTTCGAGACATAGATCATCTTTATAATTCAAGATTTATCTATGCTCTAACAGAATCAAAGAACAGTGTGAGTTATCTTTAAGGTTTACCATTCATTGACACTGTATAATGAAATTTATTGAAGCCAAGATATAATTATATATTATATATAAAATAAAATAGAAAGGCCTTTTACTTGATAGAAGAAATATAACTAAGTTTGAATATTGAAACAAATTAATATATGTTTATCTTCTACAATTTTAATTTGAAAAATTTTTATTCAAAAAAAAACTTTTAGAATTAAATTAATGTCTAAAACAAGCACCGCTTATATTTAATAGACGTATATAATCTAAACTCAATATACAATGTCAAATGGAATAAATAAACCAAAAGATACACGAAAGTCCCTAAAATTAATAAATAAATATTTAAAGGAGACAAATTTTGTTTCTGGTCTTATTCTCAAAACGCCATTTGTACCTTGAAAACATGAACACACTTAAAGGACCTCTCAAAGAATATAATTTATTTGAAATATTTAATATATTTAAATATTCGAATAAGTAAATTCAGAAATCTCTCAAAGCATGCACTATATCTTCAAAAAACAAATATAGTTCAAAACAATTCCGTCTTCAGTCCTGAAATATATTCAAAATATCAAAATCAAAAACTAACCTGTACCAAACCACTCAACACGTGTAAATGAATAATGTTTCGAGACATAGATCATCTTTATAATTCAAGATTTATCTATGCTCTAACAGAATCAAAGAACAGTGTGAGTTATCTTTAAGGTTTACCATTCATTGACACTGTATAATGAAATTTATTGAAGCCAAGATATAATTATATATTATATATAAAATAAAATAGAAAGGCCTTTTACTTGATAGAAGAAATATAACTAAGTTTGAATATTGAAACAAATTAATATATGTTTATCTTCTACAATTTTAATTTAAAAAATTTTTATTCAAAAAAAAAACTTTTAGAATTAAATTAATGTCTAAAACAAGCACCGCTTATATTTAATAGACGTATATAATCTAAACTCAATATACAATGTCAAATGGAATAAATAAACCAAAAGATACACGAAAGTCCCTAAAATTAATAAATAAATATTTAAAGGAGACAAATTTTGTTTCTGGTCTTGTTCTCAAAACGCCATTTGTACCTTGAAAACATGAACACACTTAAAGGACCTCTCAAAGAATATAATTCATTTGAAATATTTAATATATTTAAATATTCGAATAAGTAAATTCAGAAATCTCTCAAAGCATGCACTATATCTTCAAAAAACAAATATAGTTCAAAACAATTCCGTCTTCAGTCCTGAAATATATTCAAAATATCAAAATCAAAAACTAACCTGTACCAAACCACTCAACACGTGTAAATGAATAATGTTTCGAGACATAGATCATCTTTATAATTCAAGATTTATCTATGCTCTAACAGAATCAAAGAACAGTGTGAGTTATCTTTAAGGTTTACCATTCATTGACACTGTATAATGAAATTTATTGAAGCCAAGATATAATTATATATTATATATAAAATAAAATAGAAAGGCCTTTTACTTGATAGAAGAAATATAACTAAGTTTGAATATTGAAACAAATTAATATATGTTTATCTTCTACAATTTTAATTTAAAAAATTTTTATTCAAAAAAAACTTTTAGAATTAAATTAATGTCTAAAACAAGCACCGCTTATATTTAATAGACGTATATAATCTAAACTCAATATACAATGTCAAATGGAATAAATAAACCAAAAGATACACGAAAGTCCCTAAAATTAATAAATAAATATTTAAAGGAGACAAATTTCGTTTCTGGTCTTGTTCTCAAAACGCCATTTGTACCTTGAAAACATGAACACACTTAAAGGACCTCTCAAAGAATATAATTTATTTGAAATATTTAATATATTTAAATATTCGAATAAGTAAATTCAGAAATCTCTCAAAGCATGCACTATATCTTCAAAAAACAAATATAGTTCAAAACAATTCCGTCTTCAGTCCTGAAATATATTCAAAATATCAAAATCAAAAACTAACCTGTACCAAACCACTCAACACGTGTAAATGAATAATGTTTCGAGACATAGATCATCTTTATAATTCAAGATTTATCTATGCTCTAACAGAATCAAAGAACAGTGTGAGTTATCTTTAAGGTTTACCATTCATTGACACTGTATAATGAAATTTATTGAAGCCAAGATATAATTATATATTATATATAAAATAAAATAGAAAGGCCTTTTACTTGATAGAAGAAATATAACTAAGTTTGAATATTGAAACAAATTAATATATGTTTATCTTCTACAATTTTAATTTAAAAAATTTTTATTCAAAAAAAAACTTTTAGAATTAAATTAATGTCTAAAACAAGCACCGCTTATATTTAATAGACGTATATAATCTAAACTCAATATACAATGTCAAATGGAATAAATAAACCAAAAGATACACGAAAGTCCCTAAAATTAATAAATAAATATTTAAAGGAGACAAATTTTGTTTCTGGTCTTGTTCTCAAAACGCCATTTGTACCTTGAAAACATGAACACACTTAAAGGACCTCTCAAAGAATATAATTTATTTGAAATATTTAATATATTTAAATATTCGAATAAGTAAATTCAGAAATCTCTCAAAGCATGCACTATATCTTCAAAAAACAAATATAGTTCAAAACAATTCCGTCTTCAGTCCTGAAATATATTCAAAATATCAAAATCAAAAACTAACCTGTACCAAACCACTCAACACGTGTAAATGAATAATGTTTCGAGACATAGATCATCTTTATAATTCAAGATTTATCTATGCTCTAACAGAATCAAAGAACAGTGTGAGTTATCTTTAAGGTTTACCATTCATTGACACTGTATAATGAAATTTATTGAAGCCAAGATATAATTATATATTATATATAAAATAAAATAGAAAGGCCTTTTACTTGATAGAAGAAATATAACTAAGTTTGAATATTGAAACAAATTAATATATGTTTATCTTCTACAATTTTAATTTAAAAAATTTTTATTCAAAAAAAAAAATTTAATTCTAAAAGTTTTTTTTTTGAATAAAAATTTTTTAAATTAAAATTGTAGAAGATAAACATATATTAATTTGTTTCAATATTCAAACTTAGTTATATTTCTTCTATCAAGTAAAAGGCCTTTCTATTTTAATTTTTTTTTAAATATCAACAGTCATCATCAATAACCAACAGTTTTCTTTTTAAAGCTTACCTCAATTTATAATAAATAATATGTATATGAATATGTTGAATAAACTCGAATATATCTATCTACATATCTATCTATCTATCAATAACTTTTTATTGCTGAATATGCGGCGAATCTTGTTTCGTACTGTTTGATACATTTTCAAAGTGAATAAAATTAATTGTATTTAAACTTTTGTATATTATATTCGTTGAAAGGTTCGGTTTGTGTGAAACTTCGAAAGGTGGGGTATGCCAAAAGTCCGTCTGCTCCTTTGATAGTTTCATTTCTAAAACGTGCTTGTCCTTAAATATTTCAATGGCTTTCAGGATCTCCAATTTTCTACCTTCCGCTTTCAGGTGTAATGTTTCAAGATTGTTCAATTCAGAGAAAACATTTTTTCGAAACCAATAGTTTCTTCTCAAAACTGTAAAATTCTGAAATATAGCGATGGAAGTGAAAGCCAAAAAACTGGACATCCTGAAATCCTAAGAAATATTTAAGCGCAAGCACAATTAGAAATAAATCTATAAAATGAGCAGATGGGCCTTTGGCACACTCAACTTCTCAAAGAAATAGGAAAATAAATGAAAAACTATCAGATATTTCGTACTAGTACCAAATATTTGTTTGTATCCGGTATTGAAGATTTGAAGAAAGGATAGCCAAATCTTGTTGGTTAGGTGTGATAACAACATTGAATATAAAAAAATTTATAATTATATTCATATGTTATTGAGAAGAAGAAACAAGACTCAATCATTCAGCCAACCGTATTTGTCCATAAATCAGCCAAAATTTTTTTCAGTGGAAAACTGCAACTCCATCACTTTTTGCGCTCTAGTTCCAGGGAATAGCGTGTTACAGTTTCGCCTTAATGTTTGTTATTTTCAAATTTCGAGCCAAAAATAGTTATAAACGACAATGTTGGGCTTATTGATGGAAAATCCGTCAAAGTAATTTTGTCTGGCCGCAAACACGCCAACTTTCTAATGGGAAGAGTTACAGATTTTAAACTTTGCGGGATGAGTAGAATTCGTTGAACAGTTTCGAGGTTATTCGACTTTGAAATAATTTTTTGAATTTTTACCTAATATTTCCGAAACTTCAGACTCCGTGCATCTGAAATCCGGCATTTAGAAAAAGGATAATAAATAATATGCATTTTGTACGGGTTTTTGTAAACTGGCGAGCATTCAAAAACAAAGTTACGGCATAAACGGTAAGAGATTCAATAAGATCCTAAAAATAATTCAAAATACAGGAAGTAGACCGAATATTTTTAGCCCTAAGTCAGAAGGGCATGGATGTTTTAATTCCACATATGTTAAAATTATTTAGAACAAGTCTGGCTTGGGGGGTTATCCCTTCAAACTGGACATTAACTAATGTGGTCTACACACCCATGGTGGAACGAACATAACCTGACCAATAAGTTCGACATCGTTCTTGCTGAAGAGTCTGGAACAGGCGATTGATGTCTATATCAGGGGAAAGATACTAAATGACAGTGCCCTAAGTCCTCATCAATACGCCTATCAAGCCAGAAAATCAGCAGGACTAGCATTAAACAATT
Organism: Megalocaria dilatata; assembly: GCA_034642435.1. Lineage (NCBI taxonomy): Eukaryota > Metazoa > Arthropoda > Insecta > Coleoptera > Coccinellidae > Megalocaria > Megalocaria dilatata. Next base: position 67,971,832 of record CM067855.1, on the reverse strand, counting down.
TGGTCAGAAAATTGAACCAATCTCTGGATAATCGAAAAATAGCACTAACATCGTTTCTCGAAATTGAAGATATTTTTAACAATACGCTGCCAGCTTCTATAACTGAGGCTATATCTGCGAAAAGAATCGATCCGCTGAGTTTTAGGTGAACACAGGCAATGCTTTGCCGCAGAATTATATCGACCACATACCTAGGTGAGGTCTTCGAGTTGAAGGCTGCAAAGGTTTGCCCGCAGGGGCTCATTCTCTCATCCTTACTGTGGACCCTTCTCGTCGATGACCTGCTAGCGAACATCCTGCTGTGGGGAGTCGATGTTCAAGCACTTGCTGGTGACCTGGCAATCATGAAAGGTAAATCGGAGGTGACGATATCAGTCGTCCTTCAAGAGATACTGAACACTATCGTACAAAAGTTGTAGTTGATCTGGCATATGAGCGTGGCTCTTTCACCAAATGACTACTCAGCAGTCTCCACAGTTTGCCCCCCGATGCAGAAAATGTGATAAGGATTACGCCAAATCATCGCGCGAAACGAGAATCCCTCCGAAGAGATGAACCCACCAGCTTCCAGCTTGGGTTTCGATTCGAAAACCTACAACCGTCTGACTGGTAGCAACGAAGCACTATCCAACCTCTACTGGCTATGCATTGTCAGTACCCGAGTTGTTTGGGATGCAACTCACACTCCGGAAGGGCTTCTTATCCATCCACCCGAATGCAGTCTAGTGAACTAAGATATTCTCAAGATTGATGCCTCAATTAATCCTGCTACGACCACCGTCAACACGACCTGTACGTCATGACCCACGAACCCATGTGCGTGTTCGATTGATCTTGGAGTAAGCACCAACGGACTGGCCATTTCATCGAGATCCATAAACTCTGAAACGTTACGCATTAGATTCAGGTTCAGGACAAGGCTGGTCGAACCGTCAAGCTAAACCCTGAGTAATTTCATGAGAATATCCCAAACATGGGGTCTGCGAACAGATAAATCTAATACCTCCCTAGTCCAGCATGCGGACTTTCAACCACAATCCCCTCGAGTCCAACACCAATCGGGTGGTCAGGTGATACTTGTATCACCTGACTGGGAATCCACTCTCCCGAGATAACAGAGTATGCTACATAACGTACTCGGCCATTGGACAGAAAAATCCGAAGATTTACTGCAATAGGGTAAAGTACGCTAGTTTTGAGTTTCGCACCACACTCATGGCAGCTATGAAGGTGTAATCGTCCCTAGCCAGAACGAATGGACCCAACATGCTAAGGTTCTATTGAAGACCGATCTTGGCTTGCTAACATATGGCTCGCGAACAACAAACGGAACGGAAGCGGGAGTCTATGGAAGTAAACCGAGAGTCAGCATCTCATAGAGTCTCGGTCAATACGCTACCATATTCCAGGCAGAACTATTTGCCATTGAGACCGCGGCAAATCTGCTGAAAAAACGGAAAATACACCACGGCAAAATCAAAATATTTAGCGATAGTCAGTCAGCACTGAAAGATCTAAAATCCAGTTGTTGTATATCTGAAAGAGTCCTGAGTTGCTGCACGTCTCTAAACAGGCTCGGTATGTTTAACAGAATCACTCTTGTTAGAATACAGAGCCACTCAAACTATTTGAGTAATGAAGAGGCAAATCAGCTGGCGTTTTCTGGAGCCACGCTACCTCTGATAGGTCCGGAAACATTCCAGGGAATACTATATGACGTGCCGAAGCGGACAATAATAGGAAAAATAAACTGTGGATTAGAGTCTTTCTGGCTAAGCCATCCTGGCCTGAAACATTCGAAGGCGTTCCTTGGAACAGCTTTGAACCTAAAGATGGCAGACCTAGCGCTGGGTCTGAACAAAACCAAACTCAGAATACTTGTCGGGATTATGACAGGTCACGGAAGGCTGAAAGTGCATTTGCAAAAAATCGGTCTGTCTCAAGACGATAACATGCTGTGTCATGAGGACACTAAAATAGCCATGCCCATTGTCCCAGAATGCCCAGCGGTGAGTCACATCAGATTCGATGTCTTTGGTCAGGCTGTTTTAGCCCATAGCGAACTGGAAAAAATACCCCTGAATAAGATTATCGATTTTATCCAGAAACCGGATCTCATCAAGGAAATATGAATTAGGGGTGAGCTACAATAGTCGGCGCGGACGCAGTGGTAGGGTGGACCGACGCCCGCTTACTGTGAATAATAATAATAATAATAATGACAAAAAAGCAAATGCAAAATTTCGTGAGAATCGTGGGTAATATGAACAAGCGTGCAAACGCTCCTGAATTCACGTTTTTGCAGAGTAAATATTATGATATTGTTGCTGTTCTAAGCACAGTCAGCACATTAAAGAATTATAAATAACAATTAAATTCATAGAAATGCTGCTTCATTTTCCTTCCCAGCAACATGTTTCTACTCTCTAATTTGATTGATTTGTTTAAAGATTTTCATAGGTGATATTTTCATAGTTTTCGTAAGGTGGGTATATTGACTATTTGAATGAATTCATAGATTAACATTTGAATGAGGGCAATTATTTCAGAAATCATTTGTCACTTCTAAAGTTTTGAAAAATTCCACTAACTTGATGTGCAACTGCCCTTTTCGTTTACCCTTTGGCTACGACGAGAGGAAACGTATTTCTAATACTTCCTCCAACTGGAAATAACTCACGCATTCATAAAGAGTTACATAAACACCTGTTTTCATATTTCCAACTTCTAAAATAACGGAACTCCATACGAATTTACGACCCCGCTTAACCCTTTGAGTAATGAATTTTCAGGAGTGTTCACAAACGTTGTTTGTACATAATTTCATGCCTCTAGACCCATCGCCTATGGGTTGCCCCTCATTATAAGAGTTTCACTAACTACATGTACGTATTTTTTTATATTCCTCTCAATTAATACAACAAAGGCTTTCTTTATACCCAAATTTCACTTCTCTAACTATATCTTGAAATTATTTATAATTTAGATTAATACAAATATAATTATTAGCAATCGATAAGAAGACGAGTGAAGCGAGCATATTTGGTCAGGGTTTACGTTACAAATTGCAATCAATGTGAAATATAATCAGTAAGAAATATATTATTTCACAAGAAAACAGGAATTGAAGTTTTTGAATGGAATGATATGAGAAATTACTTAGTTTTCTATCACTTTTTATTAACTGAATATAAAGAGACTCGAGTTTTGTAGTGTTTAGGTACATATACATAGTATATTCTCAAACTGAAAAAACAATTTCTATCTCAACTATATATTCGTTGAAGCCTTCAACGAATATATATAATAGTTGAGATAGAAATTGTTTTTTTCAGTTTGAGAATATACCTAAACACTACAAACCTCGAGTCTCTTTATATTCAGTTAATAAAAAGTGAAAGAAAACCTTGGTAAATCCTTGACAAAGGTAATAAAGTTTACCGAAAGCTTGGATGATATAAAAGTGTTTTACTAATCCTTTAAGACCGAATATCCTGAAACCTTTTTATATATTATATATTAGGAGTACAAAAAGTTTCCGCCGTTTTTTAACACAAATTGAATATTTATTATAGAAGAACGGTAATATAAATGTGAGACTGCTTGCTGAGTGACTTCTAATGTTACAGCAAGTTCTTTTTGTGTTTGAGATGAATCTTCCTCCAATTCTGCATCCTCGTAAATTTTTGGCCTTCCACTGCGATCTTTGTCTTCTACGTCGAAATCACCGTTTTTAAACTTTTGAAACCACTTTCGACACGTTCTCTCACTCGATGCACCCTCACCATATGCTTCTACGAGCAATTGATGCGCCTCAGCAGCAGATTTCTTTAAATTAAAGAAGTAAAATAATATATCCCGCAAATGACGCTTACTTGGCTCAAATTTTGACATTTCCAACTTATAAAAATTATATTTTATATAAAATCAATGATGTTAATAGGTTATGTTGTTCTTGAATGTCCAAACTATTCTTTAAGTCGGTGATCATCTGCGAAAGCTAACTGAAACTCCGTGCCGCGCCATCTACAATAAAACGGCGGAAACTCATTTGTACTCCATATATATATATATATATATATAAATTATATATATATATATAATATATATACATATATATATATATATATATATATATATATAAATTATATATATATATAATATATATACATATATATATATATATATATATATACACATTGTCAAGGACTTGTAATTAAAAGAAATTAACATTGATACAACGAAAGACTTGAATTACCAGACTAACATACATATGACGTGATTGGTTCCTTATGTTGTTCAAGTAATACAGATAGATAAAATGTTCTGTTAAGTTTAGTCTCACTCTCACTAAGACAATTGATTGTAACTTTCCTACACCTTAAAACACTGATAAATTTCTCCATATAAATTTTATTTCCTTCCACAAATTCATTCACTTCAGTTTAAAATTTACGTCTTAATTCAGATGACTTTGACGTGAATGTCATACTCATCGAAAATGACCATTGAGGTGTCAGCTTCACAGAATTGGGATTCTTATTCTTCTCCGATTACATCGTGTGACGTTGAACCACGAAGTGGCGGATGCGATCTTTTCGTAAGCTCGATTAAATAAGAATAAATTGTATTCAAATTATTTGTATCTTGATTTAAATTTATTGAATTATCAGTTCTTGCTATAGATAACATAAGAGAAAAGTCTCTTATTGTAGGGGGACTCTTTAAACAACAGCTTTGTGCCTGAGTAATTTATCACATGACAGAGCGCAAGTTCTTAAGTTTCTTTTTGTATCGTTCTTATAGGAAGTAATTCTAGATTTTATCCATTATGAGACCGATCATCTCATCAATTGATGCCCCCACTAGCCTGATCTCTAAATATGTGACAGACGTTTTGACAGTTGATTACAACCACAACAATGAATATTATGTACTTGACTCATTTACATTTTCAGAATTCGTCAATTATTTTAAGTACCCACCTGGCTATGTGTTGGTAAGTTTGGACGTGGTTTCCCTGTTCGCCAATATATCATGTGAGCTGGTTACACGAAGCATTATAAGGCATTGGAATGAGGTTTCGCTTCACACTCAGATGACACAGGACGAATTGATAAAGTTAGTTGGTTTTCTTTTTAATAACACATATTTCACATTTGAACATCAGTATTACAAACTGGTCCTAGGCATTCCAATGGGAGCAAAGATTTCTCCAATTTTAGCCCAGTATGTGATGGATGATTTGATTGATGCAGTACTGCCCATGTTACCATTCACTGTTCCTTTCTTAAAAAAGTTTGTTGATGACATAATCTGTATGATACCTGAGGAATCACTTGATTTAGTTCTTAACTGTTTTAATGGTTACAGCACACACTTACAGTTAACAGAGGAAGTGGAAAACAACAACAGTCTACCATTCTTTGACATGAGAGTAATGAGATCTGATTCAACGTTGATAGCGGAATGGTATACAAAACCGATGAGTTCTGGTAGATATTTTCATTACAGATCTTGCCATCCATACAACATGAAGTTAAATCTAGTTGCAGGAATCAGGAGTAGAATGCCACATCTGACTTACCATATGTATCAAAGGAAATGCATTCTTAAATTAAAGAAGCTGTTTCTGTTCAGTGGATACCCCAGTAAACTTCTAAATCATTTGCTATTTAATTTGACACCTCCTCATGTCTCTGATGCAGCACCTGTGAATTCTGATATGAATGTACAGCCAGTAAATACTGTTTATACCACTCTATCCTACATACCAGCCCTATCAAATAAGATTTTTGCAATTTTCAGGAATTATAAAAACCTAAAATTGGTCTGTCACATATTTAGAGTTCAGGCTAGTAGAGGCATCAATTGATGAGATGATCGATCTCATAATGGATAAAATTTAGAATTTAATTTATAAGAGCGATACAAAAAGAAACTTAAGAACTTGTGCACTGTCTATACATGCTAGTAACAATGATCATGTAATAAATTACTCCGGCACAAAGCTGTGGTTTAAAGAGCTCCACTACAATAAAAGACTTTTCTTGGAGATGTTATCTATAGCAAGAACTGATAATACAATAAATTTAAAACAAGATTCAAATAATTTGAATACAATCTATTCTTATTTAATCGAACTAACGAAAAGATCGCATCTACCACTTCGTAGCTCAACGTCACACGATGTGATCGGAGAAGAATAAGAATACCAATTCTGTAGAGCTGACACTTCAATAGTCATTTTCGATGAGTATGTCAAAGTCATCTGAATTAAGACGTAATCTTTAAGCTGAAGTGAATGAATTTGCGGAAGGAAATAAAATTTATATGGAGAAATTTATCGGTGTTTTAAGGTGTAGGAAAGTTACAATCAATTGTCTTAGTGAGAGTGAGACTAAACTTAACAGAACATTTTATCTGTCTGAATCACTTGAACAACACAAGGAATCAATCGCGTCATATGTATGTTAATCTGGTAACTCTCAAGTCTTTCGTTGCATTAATGTTAATTTTTTTTAATTACAGATCCTTAACAAAGGTAATAAAGTTTACCGAAAGCTTGGATGATATAAAAGTATTTTACTATTCCTTAAAGACCGAATATCCTAAAACCAATATTTAATGATGAGATACAATTTGTTCCATACGGTTTGAAAATGTACTAAACACTACGAAACTCGAGTTACTGTACATTCAGTTAATAAAAAGTGATAGAAAAGTAATTTACTATTTTCTTCCATTTGAAAATGAACTATCGCAAGAAACGGACTACTTCATCCAATAAGAATAAAAGCTTTAAAAAACGGCTATAAGTAATTCATGTACAGATTCACATGGCACTCCTGAGTACAATATATCGTGTTATAATGCATTTAAAGTATTGTTTGTAAGGTTATTATTAACAAGAAAAATATAGCCATTTGATGAACGCCCAATACAAATGACAGTTGCTGCTTTCAGAGGCAAGTTCGCAGAGCAAAAATAATTAAATGAAAGGCAAACGTGAGGAATAAAAATATTGATTATTAATTGTAAAGATAATAAATGAGATCGCACGTTTTCTGATATTAAAAATTTCAACCATGGTTGAAAATTCTCATCAATTTGAAAGCATTATCAGTTAAACATCAAAATAATTTTTCTACAAATGCATTGATTCATTAGGAGACGTCTTTTTCAAATGAGGTACTCGTACAATTGTGATTAATATACGAGTAGTTAAAATATACTGCTCCGACCAAATTAAAATTTACCGTTATAGAAAAAGCCCCGCGATTGCTATCAATTGTTTTAGCATTTTAATTTTTTTTTAATTAAATTTGATGTTTTATTTTGAATTATTCACTTCGATTATATTCTACTTCATTATTCAGGAGAATTAAAAATTATTTAATAGATTTTTCTTCTAAGGAAGCTACAGTTATGATAACTTTTCGAAAAATTTACAATCACTTTCAAATTTGGTTTTGATTTAGTTAATTTTTTTTCGGATTCAATGGAATAAAATTGTTTGTTTGATTGTATCGGTCTCTACTTGTCAGAAATACATCTCGATGATTAACCATACTCACCTGACGAAGTCATGTTGTCATGACGAAACAATTGTTGTGAAATTAAATGAATTAGCGGAAATTAAGTTGTGTTACTTTAATCATCGAATAAAATTGATGTTTTGAAAACAAAATGAAAAGTTTTATTTGACATCTAACAAGAAAAATGATCTATGGACTAAGGACCAACTCACATGGTTCAATATTGATCCCCGTACTATGTTTCCGACAAATTGGAATTACAAACTCATTTGTAAGTTTTTGATAAAATTCACTTAGCTTTTGATTCCATTGTTTTATCTTGAAAACACAATAATATTAGATAGTACAATGTATATATAGACAGTACAATGTAATACCTGAAGAAGCCACATCGAGGTGAAACAATTGTTGTATTAGTACAAACATTTTTGTGGAAACAATAATATTCGTTTTTGTATATTCCTTTGAGAATAATTTCTGATGATTAATTTGCCAATGAGCTATCCTCGTTAAACAATTTTAATTTTTAGTTATTGTTATTGATTGTTTAAGAGATTTTCAACTTACGTTATAATTGGCGATATATTTAAAACTGCCTGGTTTTCTCCACGCCTGTATTCAAAAGCTCAGTATAAAATTAGAAAGTTATACATTTCTGACATTTTTCAATAAAATACCCTTTATATCAATTTTTTTTCACTTCTTTTTTTTCCAAGCCGTTTCTTCATTAAAATTTTTGACATTTTTCAATAAAATACCCTTTGCATCAATTTTTTTTCAAATCTTTTTTTTCCAAGCCGATTCTTCATTGAAATTTGTCCTCTGAAATTCATTTGGAGTTTTGATGTGGCTTTTGTTCGGAACGATTTGATTTGAGGGCTCCAATTTCCAGTGAATATAATTAATATTTGTGAATAATAATTTATCGTAAAGAATTTTTATAACAGATCACTGATATCACTCAACGTAAACGGTTTACTTTATGAGATATTCATAACAATACCTTTATATCTATTCAGAGTAAAATATATTCATAACAAAATTATGGATTTCTTAACTTTAATTGGTCGATTATTTCGAGAGATTACAGTAAATATTTGAAGGAAAGAACTGATTACCCTCAGTTCAAAGCACAATAAATTTGAAACAAACCTACATCCATCAAAATAACTTTAATCAATCTCATTTTAAAGAAAGCGTCTATTCGTCTGAACTCATCATCAATTTCCAAATAACACGGAGAAATAAATTAAGCGCAAATTTGATCCATGGGAAATCATACTTCGAATAACACATTTGCATAAATTGGGAAATAACTACTGGATCTAAATAATGAATAATCAATATAAAAAAACAAATGTTAACTTCCGCTATTTTATTGATTTACACGACAATTTTTTCGTCATACCATGAATTCATCAGGTGAGTATTTAAACTGAGGTATTCAATGCAAAACACGACGAGATGGTATACAATTAATGAAAAATATTAATTAGGGGGGATCTGTTTAAATCTATTTGATCATTCAATAAAATTCTTTCATTATATATATATATATATATATATATATATATATATATATATATATATACATATATATATATATATATATACATATATATATATATATATATATATATATATATATATATATATATTGATCTCTAAAGTTTCTAACAGATTTAGTTTCTGATTTTTGTTTTCAATATGTAATATTTCATAGTTTATATTAAAATTATGGCCAGTCTCTAACTAATGGTTGGCATAAGTTGAAATCGGTTTATTATTAATGTGACATTTTTCATGTTCTCGTATCCTTGTTTGGAATGAACGGCCTGTATGTCCCACATATACACATGGGCAATCACTACATGTGAACTTGTAAACTCCTGATTTTGTGTTTTTAGGAATGACGTCTTTATTATTTTCCATTAAGCTGCCTAAAGAATTGATAATTTTAAAAGAGATGTTATATTTTTCTTTTTTCTTTAAATATCTAGCAATCTTTTCAGATTTTTGGCCTGTGTAAGTTAATGAAATAAATTTGGTTTCGTTTGAATTTTGGATTTTGGATATACAAGTGATATTGCTTTCTTGTAATTTATTTTATCAAGTAAATTGTCTACAATTAACGGATTAAAATCATTATTGAAAGCTATTTGTTTAATGGTTTTATACTCTTTGTCAAAAGTTTCTTTCGTCATGGGTATGTTAACCAATCTATAAAGCATACTATTATAAGCTGACAATTTTTGTGAAAATGGATGGTTTGAAGTATAATGAATCGTACCATCTGTATGTGTAGGTTTTCTTTATATGGAAAAGTCATGTCTATTATTAATTTTGGTAATTTTTAAATCTAAGAAATTGATGCTATTATTTACTTCATCTTCCTGTGTGAATTCAATTGTTGGATATAATTTATTGATAGATTCCAAAAATGAACCAAGTTGTATTTGTGCCATTAAATAAACAAATTATGTCATCTACATAGCGGTACCAATAAACGAAATCTTTAAAATATGGAAGTTTTTTTGATATTGGTTTCTACGTGATCCATGAATATTTCTGATAACAAGGGGCTTAATGGGTTCCCCATTGTTAGACTTTCTTCGTCTAGATAAAACGTGCCGTTGAACATAAAATAATTTTGATCTAGGCAAACGTTTAAGGCGTCTAATATTTCTGTTTTTACAACAAGATTAGTTCGTTTTTGGAGTAATATATCATCAACTAATTTTATGGTTTCACTGACCGGTATACTAGGAAATAAGTTTTTTACACCAAAGGCAACAAATTTGGCATTGTTTGGGATATGTATATGCTTTATTTTTTGTATAAGTTGATGAGAGTTTTTATTGCAAATTTGGCTTCAAAGTTAGTTTCTGTTAGTATATTTTGATTAATGATTTTGAAAGTTTATATGACGGGGCTGTGACAAATGAAACAACGGGTCTGATGGGATTATTATCTTTGTGCAACTAAATTAAAGAATACTGAATTGTTTCAGCCGTTACTATTTGGTAGTTTAACTATATATTAAAATAGTAAAAGTAAACCACAGATGTGCGTGACGTCACGCAGTGCTAACTTCCAGACGCGCAGGATCCCGACGGGCGAAGCCCGTCGCCTGGATATCGTTGCGGACCGAAGGTCCGCACTTCCCTCTAGACCGGTTTACCGTTCCCGTTTCGGGATGACCCTCCGTTCCCGAGATACAGGCGGATAAAGTTCGGGAATTTTCCCGCGCACTCCAACAAGCCCCGCCCACCGTAACCTCGACCCGTTTCTGTGGTGTACGTATAGGGGCGATCCGCGAAGTCAAGTACGGAGACCGTCCGAAAATTTTCGGACCGTCGGAAAAAACGGATATATCTAGCGACGGGCGAAGCCCGTCGCGAAAATACCCATTCGGACCGAAGGACCGATAGACCCGCTACCCGCTAAAGCCCCTATATTTCGCGGATTGCTTTCCGTCGCTACGATACGAGCTGATGATAATTTCCGGACTTTTCCCGCGCTCACCAAACGGGTACCGCCCTACGCGTATGCCGCGTAGGGATGACCAAACGGGGGTGACCAAAGAAGGAATTTCAACGAAAAGTAGATCCCACCTAAAGTTATAGAAAATTATTAAAAAAAATTGATTTTTTCGAGGTGGATCGATCGAAAAATATAGATCAATCGACTCTACTCGTTGATCATAATTAAAACAAATTGTAGAAATTTCTATGTTTTACTACCTAAAAAATATATTACACATTTTCTTGTGACTCGAGTTTCGGGAAATGAACTATCCCATCATCAGACAACTGGTTGTCTGATGATGAACTCAAGTTTCGGGAAATGAACTATCCCATCATCAGACAACTGTTGTCTCATGATGGGATAGTTCATTTCCCGAAACTCGAGTCACAAGAAAATGTGTAATATATTTTTTTGGTTGTAAAACATAGTTATTTCTACAATTTGTTTTAATTAATTAAAGAAAACAAAATGAACCCATAAACACCAATTTCGTATTCTTTAAAATAATTGATTACTTTGATAATAATATGAATTGTTATTGTTTCAATGTTTCTCTCTGAATTTAGAAAAAAGTTCGATAAATTCAGTAACTGTAGCTTGAAAATTACGTTCAATCATATAAAGCGTGTTTGCACTTAATGCTCAAGAAATGACCGATATCATTTTTCAGTACTAGAATTTGTATATATAAACATATATATAAATATATATTTATTCAGGTTACGTAAAAATTTGTTACTTCACTCACTTCACTTAACTCGTGTTCGGAGAAATTTATTATTGTTCAGAAATAAAAATTTTAAGATTCTGTACTTAATTGAATGTATTCCACAAGATTTTAAACAAAAAGTACATAAAGATTCAAATTATGATCTTAAAATTATACCGACAATGACATATAGAGTTTCACTTATTGCTATATTCGGTACATAAAGGGTCTTACAATATAGCTGAGATTTTTGAATAGGAATTGCCTGTTTCCGGTATTGCAATAGCCGTAATAATTCAAATTAAACTTGCTTTCATATTAAAAAAGTGTAGATTATTGAATTCAAGATTATATTCTTGAATACAATGTTCGGTCACTTTAAGTCCTAATAACACACTGCGTGAAAAATAATTGCGTAAAAGTGTTCAATGGAAAATTAGAATTTTTTCGCTGGACGTAGCATATTAAAAGCATTGTCAACAATGCAAATAGCGTCCGTGCGACAAAACGTTTCGAGGACGTATGCCGTTGAAAATGTTAAACTTTACGATGGTAACATTTTAGAGTACCTATCATCGTCAGGGTTGCCATGCCGCAATACGTATCGGACAACCTCTCGTAATTTTGCAGCGTACAGGCCCACATCTGCCCCTCGCCAAACTGAATTTTTAATATGTCTCCACATGTTGCGTGATCCTATTCTAGTTTTAATTTCGAGATTTTTCATTTCCTGTTCCTCAATTCGTGAATTCCAGCCCTCGGTTGACCCGACAGCCCATTTTCCCGGAAAACTCACCCGTGCATTTCTCCATAACACGAATTTAATTTTGGAGAACATTATTAGAGGTAGAGTGACTCAGCATATTTCCTTTGTGAGAACTGAATGTATGTGGGGAACAATTCCCAATAGGAACAGGAAAATGTTAGAATTGTAGAATCACCTGAAGTTAATTAATTGTTAACTTTTCGTTTTCGCTTCTAGCGGGTAGGAAATGTCCGAAGAAATTAAACCAATTCCCCAAAAAAAACTTCAATAAATTGGTACTGTATTAATTAAGCACTGGCGTATTCAATATGTATATCGCTCAGTTAGGTGTAAAAGTCATAATTTTTTCTCAATATCTAACTGAATTATTAATTAAATATTATTTATTATTAGTTAGGGCGACTGAAGTGGTTCATTTTGTCATAAGTACGAGAGGTATTGAGTGAAACAAGCCCTGAAATAACTTTCGGTTTACTATTTTATTGGGAGTATAAATAAGTCTTTGCGATTTTTTGTCGAAAATTATCGCGAAATAGATCAGCTCTTTGGCCGCTATCCATGCATGGATCAACTTTTTGACTTCATCGTAAATGGAGAAATGCTTTGCAGACAGGTCATGTTGCATCGGAAGAGATGGTTATCAAAAGGAACAACGTCTGTGCTGTGGCGGGTGTGGTAGGACTACATTACTCTTGTCTTTTAGAATTTCACAAAAAAGAAGTATATTAAAATTATGAAAAATAATAAATTCCGAATATTTCCTAGACGGACTATATATATATATATATATATATATATATATATATATATATATATATATATATACAGTGAAACCTCTCTTGGCGGACACTTCTCATAAGCGGACGCTCCCCTCAAACGGACAATTGCCCTGGAACCGATATATTATTCTCTTGTAATATTATACTCACGAGCGGACACCCCTATCGGACAGACACGGACACCATAATTTTCTCAGCAGTGCCGAAAAACCTCTCAGATACGGACGTGGAATTCTGAAGAACGGCTAAATGCGAATACGTACGTACCTACGTGTTCATAGAAGATTCTCGTAGTTATTTCTTGGTTTAACCGCGCAAAAAAAAACTTCAGGTAATCCCCTTTATTTCGTCGTAAGAAATACACAGTTCTCGCTAGTAGTGAACGCTCGCTAGTAGTGAAACGTATGTTTCTTGAACCAAGGCACTAAAGAAAAGATTTCTGACGTTGAAAGAGAAGATGGAGCTTATAAATATGTCAGAGAAAGATAATTCATCAGTTTGCAAATTAGCGGAAAGGTAAGTCAATCATTCGGAAGTTATTTTGATTAGTTTTTGAATTTATTCTTGAATATTTTCAGACTCAACATAGGAAAAACTCAGGTCGCAGCAATTTTGAAGCAAAAAGAGAAAATTCATGATATGTGGCAATCTGGTGATAATCTGCAGCAAAAACTGTGTAGACTGAAAAACATTCCAGAAAAAATTGATAGGGAATGTCTCGATTGGTTTTCTCGAGTGAGGAATCAGAATATCCCAGTGTCAGGACTATTGATAAAAGCGAAAGCGAAAGAAATTGCCAGCAGGTTGAATTATAAAAAATTCCGTGCTTCTAATGGTTGGCTGCAAAAATGGAGGATGAGACATAAAATAAGTTTCAAAGCTATATCAGGTGAGTCTGCAGATGTTGGTGTAGAAAATGTAAAGGAATTTTTGGAAAAATTGTCATCTCTTCTTTTGGGATATAGACCAGATGATATTTTCAACGCCGATGAAAGTGGTTTATACTTTCGAGTATTACCAGATAAAACAATGGCACTCAAAAAAGAAAAATACGTTGGCTGTAAAATGTCAAAAGAGAGGCTCACTATTTTATTCTGTGCAAGCATGACTGGAGAAAGGGAAAAATTATTAGTGATCGGAAAAGGCGCCTGTCCACGCGCACTCAAAAATATTCCAATAAAAGTTCTGCCAGTGACATGGAAATCAAATTCCAAAGCATGGATGACTGGTGTCATAATGAAGGAATGGCTCTTAGATATGGACAGACGAATGAGGTTTCAGAAGAGGAAAATATGATTGTTTTTAGATAACGCTGGTTCACATCCTAAGGACATGAACCTAACAAATATAAAATTATGCTTTTTACCTCCTAATTGCACTTCGGCGTGCCAACCCTTAGATCAAGGCATAATCAAAAATGTTAAATTTTTGTACCGAGACTTGATTCTGAACCATGTTCTGTCAAAAATGGTTAGTGCTTTGTCGGCATCAGAATTAGCTAAATCAATAAATGTACTAGAAGCACTTTATTTCATCAAAACAGCTTGGAGCAACGTTTCCCAAAGGACCATTCAAAATTGCTTCACCAAAGCAGGATTCAGTAAGGATAGGCCTTCTCCGAATATCTTAGAGAAGGCGTATGACGAAGAGGACTACATTTCCCTATCAGTACTAGCAACTTTTTCGAAAAATTGTGAAGCAGTGTGCAACACAGTGAATAATAGAGAATTCATTGATTTGGATGAAGGAATATCTACAGAAGAGCATTCTGATTTCAATCATGAAAATAGAGAGGAAGATGAAGAACAGAAGAGCGACGTAGAAGCAAGCACTATTACTGAAAGCACCAAAATAAAATCTTACAGGGAAGCTCTGAATTTTATAAAAGAGTTGAAAATATTTGCCCAAGAAGACTTTGTGGCCTTTCAACACCTTAAAAATCTTGAGACCCACTTCCACACTAGTCTACTGATAGAAAAAGAGAAAAAATGACACAATCCAAAATAACCGATTTTTTCTAAATTATGCATTTCATAATGTGAATAATTTCGTTTTGAGTAATAGATCAATATTCCTGTATTCAGTTATCTTTAATAAGTTTATAAATATATTTCAATAAATAATTCATGTTTTTGTTTCCAATTCTCTTCTTATTCATTTTGCACCTTCCGACAAGCGTACACCTCCCACGTCCGGAAAAAAAAGCTGGAACCAACGGTGTCCGCTCTTGGGAGATTTCACTGTATATATATATATAAATATATATATGTCAGAAAATGAACAAAAATTACTGGGCTCTTTTCAGGCATTAAATTATAAATTATCAATGAATGCGCATGCAACTTATTAAAATATTTATTATATTACCGACTATGCTTCAAACACAACAAATTCACTCTAAGTGTTAGGAATCGAAGGTTTCAATTACCGATTATTATGAATTAGAGGAGTACTCTATAACATTCTTACAATTTTTGGGAGTATAATAACTTGGGTATCCTGAACATTAAACCGAAGCTCAATACATCGGATGCTAAAACGTGTAATATTTAAAGAACTTCTTGGAAATAATTGTGTTCCATCACCAGAAAAACCAAGTTTATATATTTTTGTGACTTCAGTTTTGTTGTATTATTCCATCTTCAAACAACTGGTAATAAATTAAAAGTAATTACTGAACACTTTATTTTCACTATGAGCAACTACCTTACAGTAATGTAGCCGTGTATCAGCTGAACAAAATCATTCAGTGAACTCCGGATAACAAAGAGATCGCAATGTGCACATTCATGGACATACCTGAAGCATTTGACAACACAACTTATTTATTTACCAGAGAATTAAGAGGCGAAAAGTCGATAATACCAATGTAAAATGGATGTATGAATTTTTAACGACAAGGATAGCTCCCGTAGGGCCTAGTAGTGGATGAGCCGATACATAAGCTGCCGGAGTTTGGATTCGAATGAATAGGCTTCAGTGGTCCCACTAGTAAAAGTAGAAAGCACCCAATTCACCCGGAAAAGAGTACTTCCAGCTGTGAAATCCATCTCTCTGAACGGAGGTATCAGAAAATAGAAATGATCCTTGACGTTGATCTTCTATGAAACAAGCATGTTGAGATTACTGTAGGCAAAACAGAAAGGGCTTCGATGGGGAGGAAAAGTTTAGCTGGTAAAACTTGGGGCACTTACCCATTGCTGTACGTGATGACTATGGATGTACGTGATGACTATGCATTATATATGGGTTAATAACTTCGCATACTGAAGCAACTCTCAACAGCGTGAAGAAAACCCCTCGACGAAGTACAAAAGTTGTCTGTGTGTGTATGAAGCTATGATGACATGCCCAACTAGTGGTGGTCATCATTGATCTCATACCTCTCAAACTCTCAGAGCCAATACCATCAAATGGTACACAGAGAGAAGCTTGCGTCGGAGTGTCTGAGTCATATGCCAAATAATTACCATTAGGCTCCTGCCTCAGCGCATTTCAGACAGAAATACTTGAAACTGAGACATTGTTCGAAAAGAGCCCAGAAAGAAACTTTCAGATATGTGATATAGCTATTCAGTTATATAGTCAAGCTGCTATTAAAGCTTTAAGTTTTCATACCACAACTCAAAACTGAACAAGCAGTTCCGAAAAAAACTAATGAATTAGGCAAAAATAATAGGGTCCCTTATTCTATGTTCCCGGTCCCACGGGGATTAAAGGAAATGATTGCATTCCAGAAAAGAAGCACAGACGCTCATCACTGGCCCGCAATCTTCTATGGTATAGGAAAATGCACATATAAGAAAGAAACCGAAAAAAAATCTTTGACAAAATCTTAGGAGTAACTTCTTGGGAACTTCGATACAGAAAAATCTAAAAACTACCTGGATTTCAGTGAAAATATGCGTTACCTCCTCGATGGCTTTCTTACTGGATATTTCCGCGTCAGGTAGCATGCGGGGGAAATAGGTTTAGCAGATACTGACGACAGCAGATTCTGTGAAGAGGAGAAAGAATCCCCGAATCACCTAGTTCCAGAATGCTTCGCGATTATAATTCTGTAAAAACGAGGATGTTACCTCCCTGCAGCCATCCTAGATACTGGAGTTCATCAGAACTCTGACACTGGAAGGCGAGCTATAGTATAGATTTGACAGGGAGCACAATAGGTAGCAGTGCGAACAAGGACCGACTGGTCGCTAAACATATGGCAAACATCCCCAAGGAGAATACACCACAGGGATGTGCAAACCCAGATTTACGGCAAGAAAATAAATAGAGTGGACCAGTACAATTATTTGGGTCCCGTTATTGACCCAAAACTGAACTTCGAAAAGAACGCTGAATACGCAACGGACAAAACGAGAAGGATAGCCATGTCCTTCAGGAAGAAAATGAAGACCAAGTGGGATCAGGACACCAAAACTTCGGCCCTCACCATATACCGTAGGGCCCTCCTTCCCATTCTGAGTTACGCATCGAACGTCTGGCTGGACAGGCTGCCTTTCTCCAAAGTCAACAGGAAATACCACTCTATTTATGGAACAATCTCCCGAACCATGACACAGTGCTACAACTCCATATCAACCGAAGCTGCAGGAGTCATGGTGGGCTTAACCCCCGTTGACCTGGAAATCGAGATGAGAACCTGCATCAGCAATCTTCGCAGAGGCAGGTCCGGAATTTTCCAGAACGAAGCAATCATGCCCCTCCAGTTCGATTCGATTCGACATGCAAGACTGTACCTCCAGATGAAATCAGAAGACATATAGCAGGAAAGATGGGAAAATTCGACTAAAGGTAGAATAACATTCAAATTCATACCTGAAGTCGCACAGGAAAGACCCCTCAATTTTGACTTCCTCAAAGCCCAAGTATTGTCAGGACACGGCGAATTCGGCTGTCACCTGAAAAGGATCGGGAAATCCGAATCTGACAGTTGCGACGCCTGCCCCAACGAAACAGACGACTCAATTCATGGATATTGAACTTCCCTAAATACTTGGACGCCCAGGAGTTAATCAACGAGGAAACTCATATCTACTCGCATCAACACTATTTTCTTCATTCTACGGAATTAACCAAAAGTACTTTACTCGAGCAAGCTAAAATACCCGTAACTCATTCGTATTAACATTCTACACTTCTTCGGAGTACTCTCTCAGAATAACAACTGTTTTGACTACAGAGCTCCCTAAAACAGATACGCTCAAAAGATCATCTTTTAGACGCGTAGATAAGAAAATCAACCAACCCGCTCTAGTTAAGAATCAAATCAGGCCTGCGTAATCAAAGTCAAATATTTTTGGAGGGACAAAAAAGGCAATAATTTCTTTTCGAGAATTAGACACTTTGTAGGTATCCATCGTATTGTACCTTCCTCGTCCAGAAAATTTTCGTTTAATGATTTTCTTTTGATCTGATACTTTTGACAAAACCCTCACTAAAGGGTCGCTACCTCTGCTTCCATATACCACGCTATTGTACCCGTAATAAGTTAATTGTAAAATTTTCGTTTCGTCCCTAATTGAAAGGAAATGTTGGAAAATTCAACAAATTCAGGACAATAACAAGTCGGGCAAACTGCGGATGAATAGGAGCCGGAAATGTTTTAATGCTAATAATTCGCCCGGAATGGAACAAGAAATTCCATTTGATGAAATTATATGGTCCAGGTTTGAGTTTTCTTTCTGATTAAATGGGTTTTTTTAATGAGACTTAAATATACCGTAAAAAAGGGGGAGCTCGCACAATTAAAATCCATAACTTGTGTTTTTCCGGAAATATTACGTTATTCGTAATTGAAAATGAAATTTCTTGCAGTTTTCAAGCACACTTTCAATTACATGCGATTTTCATCGGATCAGTGGCGTAACTCATCTGGTGCCCCTAAGAAATGTCCTATGTAAACTTTAGGGCAGGTTAACTCATAGACCCCCGATTTATCATCTTTATGTGTACAGTCTTTATTATTTTCAATAAATGTACTCAAGTTCGAAAATATAAAAAATAATAAAGACTGTACACATAAAGATGATAAATCGGGGGTTTATAAGTTAACCTGCGGTGATTGCCTTAAAGTTTACATAGGACAGATTGGAAGAACTTTCCGTCATAGAATTTGTGAACATTTGAAGAGTTTCCTCAATAATAGAAGTAATTCATATCATATTCCAACCATTTTTTAGAAACAGTACATACTTTCAACCATTTGTTAGAAACAGTACATACTTTCAACCATAACTTTGAAATTCTACATATAGAAAGCAAAAGTTATGCCTTAAATCTGTTAGAATTCCTAGAGATAAATAAACATAATAAAATTGGAATATTACTTAACGAACAAATAGATTTAAATAACTCACCTCTGTTAAATATATTCAGATAAGCTGGAATTTGCAGAGACCCTTTTTTGGGTTTTAGTGCTCAATAAAAATTTATTGTACTTACTGTAATATAAATAGCAACGGATTTCGGAAACAAGCTTAGTTATTCAAAATGTGATCTTGTCTGATGATGCTACTGTGATAGCGAAACAATTGTTGTGAACATAACAATAAAAATTTGTGAAAATCAGAATAACCTTATTTAAATATTATTTAATATGGATTTTCACCAAGTAAGGACTGATACAATTCAACAAATCCATTGAAACCTTTTAGTCAACGTTTGTATAACTTTATTGCCCAAGCTCAAGAGGAAAAAATGAAATAACATCCATTTTCTCCTTATCTATCCGCATTGATCTCAAAATTATTTCCATAACCAATGAATCAATGTGAAAGTTTAGTTCGCTCATTAAGTCCACCCACCTGTATTATTTCTAATCAATTTCATTATTTTTCCTTTTTTTTCTGAAAGGAATGCATTGAAACACACCTACCTTTCAGTTTTTAAATACTGTAAAGCACGTAGAATCATTATTAATCATGTATTATTATTTTGTTATTAACCAATAATGTCGCTTCTGCTATTTCGGCTCAAGATCATTCAATATTCCGCCGTAATAATCAACTTTGTAGCTTGTGGCTCGGCCAAAATTATCTCATTTATCATTATTCGTGTAGTAGTCAACTTTGCCCCTTGTGCCTTCTGCCATTGTCACATTCGTTATTATTCTTAGAGTAATCAGCCTTATCACTTTCGGCCCCGTCTGCTTGGGCGGGGCCGCAATAAACTTTTATTGGGATTATTATTAACATAATAACCATATAGGTATTGTCGATTATCATTGTATTGACGAATTCATTACATTAGTGTAATTTCACCTTTAAACTTAATTTATATGATGTAAATTAATAGTGATATCTGTTATCGCTTAATGAGTTCCTCACCTTCACTGGTTTATCTTATTAGATAAACGTTCATTCTCGAGATAACCACATACAAGTGCTTTTTAAAGTTTAACACTGTACTTCCATACAGTCCACAAAACTCTCTAAAATTAATCATTGCGATTCATGCATAATAATAAACAAAGAAGGGCGATAAACACACCGTGGTACGATACAGAACATTTCCTTTGTGGTATAAATCCTTGACGTTGTACTTTAATTTGTATAAGCCATCAAGTTAGTAAGTACACATGTACCGATATTATTATAATAGTAATTATATGCATTTTTCATAAACTATCTAGCTATACTCCGGTATTCGTGTCAGTGATTTCACGTTTGAGTGTTTTATAAATACCAACAGAAACCACCAAATATATCTAACAACTAACAAAATGCGTAGAAATTGATAACTAAATTTTCAGATTACCATCTACTTAGAACTGAAAACCTGAGTTCAGTTAATTTCAATGAAGATGGCAGAACACAAAATAAATAGAAGCTGTAGGCCAACTATAGCTACGTTTAAGATTCATTTATATGCAAGAAATACTGTGCGCCTATGTAAAATGTTATTTCAATCAATAATAATAATTAATAATAACAATTTCCACTTTTAGGAGAATATCTGACTGAGAAACTCTTCAGGGTGGTTGTAAAAAAGATAAAAATTGTGTTGATGATCTTCAACCTTCGATAGAAGTAGGTACACGATGAAGAACATTTAGGGGTGAAAATGAGTTCGTGCTATTTTTTTTTGTCCAAAATTAAAGCTGTATTGTGAAATATTGGTTATATATTCAAATTTTAAAGTATTGTCCGTAGCTATTCATTATCCACTTTTCAATCGACGAATTTCTTCGTGACGAAAGCCTAATCTCAACATTTCAAAATGAAGGTGTTAACAGATGAAACAATAGAATAGTAAACTAGTAGGGATATCGGTTATGAAAATCCCACGAACTTGTTTCTACTCCTAATATTTTATTCTGTATATAATATTTAAATAAGGTTATTTTGATTTTCACAAATTTTTATTGTTATGTTTACAACAATCGCTATCACAGTAGCACCATCAGGCAAGATTACTTTTGGAATAACTGAGTTATTCAAAATTGTTATCTTTGATAACCCTATATGGTGGATGGTAAGCGTAACACAAGCAAGATACCTAGGTCCATCCATCCTCATATGAAGGGTACCTAATAATGGAATGAACCTGTGAAGAATACTGTATTCGAATGAAAAAAGTTCATTCCATAAATATCATTTAAATGAAATTTATTTGAATGAAGCAATTTAGGTACAACTCAGAAGAACAATTACAGATCAAGATTCCATAAATTGATCTTATTGACTAGAAGGCGTTCATAAAAAACAAATGTTTTGAGTATAAGCAGAATTTTATAAAAATATTTCACCGAAACAAGAGCATAGAAGTATTAAATTTGCGTGAAAAAGTACTTCAAACTGAAACTT
This sequence comes from Megalocaria dilatata, assembly GCA_034642435.1. Classification (NCBI taxonomy): domain Eukaryota; kingdom Metazoa; phylum Arthropoda; class Insecta; order Coleoptera; family Coccinellidae; genus Megalocaria; species Megalocaria dilatata. The sequence continues at coordinate 67,949,699 of CM067855.1, read as the reverse complement.
CGAAGGAGAAATTGTTAAGATAGGAGAAAACATAAAACTGAAACATACATTTGGAGCTCATTTAGTTGAGCTCCCTAAACTAATAATTCGACCGAGTAAAACGTAATTGACATTGTCAAGTCCAAATAGAAATCATAAAAAGGTTTATTAGAAACTGGAAATGTCCACCAACCTCCGTCTGCAAAATGTTTCAGGGGGATTTTTTGTGTCGAAAGATACAAACGAACAAATATTTTCAATCTACACACACATGGAAGCAAAATAAATCTAATACATTTTAGGAATAGTTATTAACATTTAATAAGTAAATTTCTGAAGAAAGAACATTGTTGAAGTTCGATACATGAAAATTGATACCAACGCACAGAAAAATATTGATAGGTATGAAAAAACTTGGAGAATTGTATTGAAGTTTGTGAGATTTAATAATTTAATTGAATTATTTACGTTGAAACAGTAGACTAAGAGAGAAAATTGAAATTTGCATATCGGTAAGAATTGGATTGAAAGAACATATGCACCGTGAACCTGAAAGAAAATTTTGCATGGAAATATCAGAGGAAACTTTCAGGAGAAACTTGGTAGCAGTAATTTGAAGAGATCTTTTGAATTGAACGTATCGCTCCTGCTTGAAATCTCAAATTCCAAGCGTATCCTAAAAACTTCAACTGAGTATATATATATATATATATATATATATATATATATATATATATATATATATATAGATATATATGTATATATATTTATATATATATATATATATATATAGATATATATGTATATATTTATATATATATATATAATCACAATTGAGAAGTATGAACTTACCTAGTAAATAATCAAGGAGTATTATTTATGTGTATCAGCAGTACAAAATCTAACCGGGCATTTCAATTAGAAATTTGCATTTTCGAAATCATTTAAGAAATAAATACATAGCAGTACATACTGCAGAAAAAAGGAGCTCAAATGGGGTTTTTTGCTGGTATTCTGAACTGCGTGGAGAAAATAAAAATAACTGAATATATTAATAAAAGTTATTTGGTTCGTCGCTGGTATTTATTTTGCCTTTATTACTACTCGTATGTTCGGTCACTTTAATCTTAACAGTGTCAAATGCCCATAACTTTTATTAACATGTTCTGTTCTTTTTCTTTGCTTCACGTAGTTTTGAATACTAATGACAAATCCCTATTAGGTCTCTTTTTCTACAGTATTTCCTTCTCCTAAATAACATGTATATAATATCTCATACCCAAACAGTTCAGATGAAGGAGCTAATGGATCCGTAATGTGACGAAACTATTGTTATTTATTAGCAGAAAATTTTCATAAATTGATATTTTGCTTAATATTTAATGAAAATAAGTTCCTCTCAAGTGAAAACCTGATCCTTCAAATTTATATTTCACTAACATCATACCTAAAATAAAATAAAAATAGATTTTTAAACATGATAGAAGGAATATTACAAAATTTAAATATCAAAACAGATTTAATCTGTTAGTCTTCTATAATTTTCATTTAAAAAAAAATGTATTCAAAATTTTTAGAATTAAAGTAAAATGTTTTATAAGCACAGCTCATATTTAATAGACGTTTAAAATCAAAACTCAATAAAAAATATCAAATGGAATAAGTAAACCAACGAATATAAATTGTCAATTAAAATTAATTAAAGAATTATTTGAATGAGGCAATTTTTTTTTTCTGATCTTAAAATTATGAAAACTAATTCCTTTTCAAAATAACAAAATATAAATTAGGGAGTTCTCAGGGAATATAATTTATTTAATATATTTAACTAAGATACTTCCAGTCAGGTCTTAATCGGTCAAACTTCACATTTAAAAAAATAAAATCAATCAACAAATACAACTTACCGTCAGATTTCTTGTTATCCTCGTTTGAACACCAACTTTATAATCCAAGATATTCTATGTTCGTCACCCGACTAGAATTCTAATTGTTTTTTGAAGATATAATAGATGTTTTGAGAGATATTTCAACTTATTTGAATATATTAAATATTTAAAAATTATTATATTCTCTGAGAATTCCTCAATTCAAATTTTGAATTTTTGAAAAGGAATTAGTTTTCATAGTTGTAAGAGCAGAAACAAAATTTTGTCTCATTCAAATAATTATTTAATTAATTTTAGTTGACAATTCATATTTGTTGGTTTACTTATTTCATTTGATATTATATATTGAGTTTTGTAGACGTCTTTTAAATATAATCTGTGCTTATAAGACATTACTTCAATTCTAAAAATTTTGAATAAAATTTTTTTGAAATTAAAAATATAGGAGACTAACAGATTAAATCTGTTTTGATGTTCAAACATCATACCTATTTAAGTAGATTATTTCACACATGATCTTAATCTATCTGTTTCATTTTATTCACCTATATAAGTAACATTCAGCCTAGGCCTTTCATATTGCTATTATTTCCATTTGAAAACAACTGATATATTGATAAATGTTTTTTTTAATCTTTTTTTTTTATTTCATATTTTATATTATTGTAGAATTCCATACAATTATGTAGTTCAACTGATTTCAAATCATTAAATCAAGGGATATCCGATCACCAGAATTGTTTTTTAGGACACTAAATGAAAGACAATTATTTTAATCATACCTTATTTCGAATCGAACTAGGCCTTTCATATTGCTATTATTTCCATTTGAAAACAACTGATATATTGATAAATGTTTTTTTTAATCTTTTTTTTATTTCATATTTTATATTATTGTAGAATTCCATACCATTATGTAGTTCAAGTGATTTCAAATCATTAAATCAAGGGATATCCGATCACCAGAATTGTTTTTTAGGACACTAAATGAAAGACAGTTATTTTAATCATACCTCATTTCGAATCGAACTAACAACGAAAGAAAAAATACAAATATTATTAGATGTTTAGCACATCTATTGCCCCATTTAAAGGCTGTCGTTCGTATCATTTTTCTTGAAATATATGTCCTCAATTCCAAACCCTATATTTATTTTGTATTATATCACATTATCAGCTCAAAGTAAAACAAAAATTCCGTAAAATGGAATAACAGATATGTTGAAATGCCTTGCATTTTCTTTGAATAACTTGTACCTTATATTCGTTTCTAGATCATAAACCAAAAATGCATATTAATATTCATCCCACATATTGTATCATATAAGGAAGATATCAAAGTGGAAACCAGTAACTATAAACCGGAAAAATCTTCCACGGAATTCTATAATATCCACATGTCACCTGTTTTCAGCTTCAGCGTTAGCTCACTTCTATCTCAGACATATTTCTCAAGGAAATTTAATTTCGAATCTTTCATATTTGTACTGCGGCTCGAGATGTATTAAAGAAAACATGACAAAAAAGGAATATACTCTTCGTGTTTGTTAAGTGATTTTCTTTTTATATAAGGAGAGTTCCAATTAGACGATTTTCACTGTATATGAAGGATTCTCTTCTAGGTATAGACTAATCATCATAAAATATAAAAAGGCTTTTTACTTGATTGAAGAAATATAAAAAAATTTGAATATCAAAACAGATTCAATCTACCAGTCTTCTATAATTTTAATTTCAAAGAAATTTTTATTCAAAAAACTATTAGAATTAAATTAGTGTCTACATGAGCACCGTTCATATTTAATAGACGTATACAATCAAAACTCGATATACAATATCAAATGGAATAAATAAACCACCAAATATAAATTGTCAATTGAAATTAATAAATAAATATTTGAAGGAGACAAAATTTCGTTTCTGATCTAACCATTCTGATTATCAATTCGTTCCAAAAACATAAAACACAACTTAAGGACTACTCAAAAAATATAATTCATTTGAAATATTCCATATATTTAAATATTCCAATAAGTTGATTAAAAAATCTCTCAAAACGTGCACTATATCTTCAAAAGCAATTGGAGTTCCGATAATCTCTTCATCGGCTCTAAATCATATTTAAAAAATCAAAATCAACTAACGATCAACATTCATAATTTATGATAGATTGGGCCGTTGCTTGGTAGAAATCAGTTGTAATTGTCATTATATGGGAAATCCACTAAGCTCTTTACTCGCGGAAATCTTCATGGATTTCCTAGAAAACAAAATTCATAAACATCCGTTCAAAAAATACATCCTTTATTGGTATAGGTATGTGGATGATATAATTGCATGTTTCGTAGGTACTAACAGACAAATATCAACATTTGAGAATTTTATAAATAATCTCCACCCAAAAATAGTTTTCACTTCAGAAATAGAACATAATGAATCCATCAACTTTCTTGACCTCACGATAACTAGAGAAAACAATAAACATAACTTCGCAATTTATCATAAACCATCACAAACAGATACCATTATACACGGTAATTCTTTTCATCCATTCCAACACAAACTAGCAGCTCTCCATAGTACGATATACCGTTTATTGAACATTCCACTAAACCAAGTCAATTTCCAAAAAGAAAAATGTATAATTAAACAAATAGCTTACAACAATGGATATAATACATCTCTAATAGATAATTTAATTAACCAACGTATACACAAAAACACAATAAAAGAAATTTATCCAGTAACATCTGATCTATCTGAACACAAATACGTTAGCCTCACATATCTCGGAAACATTAGTATTCAACTAAAAAACCTACTCAAAAAAGAAAATATTAAAGTCTCTTTCAAGACAAACAATCCTATTAGCAAATACATCAAAAACAATAAAAACAGTATGGATAAACTTCAATTATCAGGTGTATACAAACTCACTTGCCCAGATTGCCCAAAGATTTATATTGGTAGAACAGGTAGAAATTTCGGTACACGCCTAACCGAACATAAAAGAAGTTTCGATAAAAATAAAAAAGATTCACATTATGCTAAACACCTTCTTGAAAATAACCATTCTTTCACAAAAGAAATAGAAATTCTACATGTTGAAAATAGAGGTCTAAAATTGAACTTATGGGAAATTTACGAAATAAATAAACATAAAAACAGCAATAACCTAGTAAATGAACAAATAGAATTTTATTACACCCCTCTATTCAATATTTACAAGGGATCGAGTGAACACGATTCTGAAGGGAATATTCTTTGAGAAAACCAACCCGACGAACAATTAAAAACACATGTACACCTTCTGTAAAAAATCTTATAAATTCATTGTACAACAACTGTTACTTCGTATTCTCATGAAGTCTTTCTAGCAAAGACGAAACGTACGTCAATACCAAAAATAAAGTAGAAAATGTAAACAAGTGTTTTATTTTATAATGACAACATTCATAATGTTAAGATCAGAAACAAAATTTTGTCTCCTTCAAATATTTATTTATTAATTTTAATTGACCATTTATATTTGTTGGTTCATTAATTCCATTTGATATTGTATATTAAGTTTTGAACTGAGGAAAAAAACCTGCATTAGAATGAGAAATATAATTGAGCTTACAATGATTAATGCATGAAGATTTTTTGTTGTGTTTGCTTTTTAGAGAATATTTAAGTTTTAGCACGCTGTGGCATAAATAGTTTCATAAATTCACAAATTCAAAGACAAAACTTCAATGTCATATAAAGGGTATTATTCTGGTTAGCTGAAAGATTGATTTTCATTAGGATTCCATCTTCATGCTTCATACCAACGGGTTCTAGCCTGAAGAGAAAGGAAACGTCACAATCAATCAGCTCAGAAGCAAACGTTGAATCCAGTTCTTCATTCTCGCTCCTAACAAATCGATGTTAGATATCATTTTGTTAGAGATAAGTAGCTGATAGAGTAATTGATGTGGAATATTCAACATCATCCAAAATTACAGCAGATATTTTAACAAAAGATTTGTCTAGCATCAAACATAATATATTTGTTGAACAATATAACAATATAAATATAAGAATTGTATATTATTTTGTTTCATTTATTATGTGTAAAAATTATTTTTCATAGGTCAGGGTGTTGGAAAATATTGAATATTTTTTTTTAAATCTACACTATTGTGAGTACTCCAAATGTCACGATATGAGTTGACTCTCCATGTTTCAGAGGTTGTCTATGCTTTGGATTATATATATATATATATGTTTCAAAAAAGGGTGTAAAAGTAAAAATATATATATATATATATATATATATATATATATAAATATATATATATATATATATATATATATATATATGTTTCAAAAAAGGGTGACTCCGTCTCTAGGTTATGTAGGAACCTGAAAAATAATTGGGGTTTGTTCAGTAAAAAATTTTCATAACGCTATCCGTATTCAAGATAAAGAGCGTCGAAGAAAAAAAATCATACACGCTGTTTACGATTTTGCCGAAACTACTGGCAACATTGTAATAAAATTTTATACGAATATATTTGGGAAGGTGATACATCCCATGAATTTGTTTTTATATCTGACTCTAATAGAGAGCGCTGGTTACACGGTTCGTACCAAGTAGTATTGAACAAAACATAAAAATTTCAAGTGAACTTAAACATTATTAAATTCTAGACCAAAAAGATACTTCTGATAAAACTCGATACTGTGTAATAACCGATGCTGTTATAAAGATATTTATTAAACAAAAAATCACAAGAAGAAAATTAAAATAAAGACTAAGAACATATAATAAAATTCAATTAGAGTAAGTGTTCGAAATGTCCTCCGCTTTCACGAATACCCAAGTCTATCCTTTTTTCTAAAGAGTCCATTAATCTTCAAAACGGTTGGGGATCAGCAATAAGATCGTTAGTGTGACGTTGAATTCTGTCTTCCAATTCTTGACGTGAATTTATCTCTGTAGCATAGACTTTTTCCTTAAGATACGACCAAACTGTGTAGTTCAAAGGATTAAAATCGCATGACCGAGCAGGCCAACGTATTGGAACTTCTGCACCTCTACCAATCCATCGATTCGGAAAATGGTTATTCAACCAATTATGACTCCTATCAGAGTGTGCTGGAGCTCCATCGTGCATAAGAAATAGAGATCTTGGCTCGTTTAGCGTTAACTCTTCTAATATCTCGAATAAGTGATTTCAATTTCCAGGTAGAATGTGATAACCTTTTAATTTGTTACCTAAAGTTGCTACCCAAACATCAACATAATATAAGTGTTGGTAATATGATACCTTTTGACTTGTGGATTCTCACCACACTAGAAGCATTATTGTCGCGAAAAGGTCTGTGAGAAAAATATATTTAAAAAAATTTGGATTGAGTACTGTCCTTTCTTGTAATGTTTGACAAAAATCCACTCTAACCGGTATATCGTCTGACAAGAACTGTTGGACTTGTCTGTAATGATAAGGATGTAGCTGCTGCTTTTTAAGTATCCTCCAACTACTTGAAGAAGACGTATTTGTTTGTCTTGCCATATTTCTTACGCTAACTGTTCGATCTTGATCAAATAAATTTAAAATAATATTTTCTTTATTAGTGGTACTTATTGTTCCTGGCCTACCAGAATTTTTTTTTGTCTCACATTCCCATTTTCTCGACAACGTCGTTCAATGGCTCTAAATGAATTTTTACTTGGTAAGTTTTTTCGAGCAAACCTTTCTGCATAACGCGTAATAGTTGCATTAGAGTTTCATAAACACTTTTGATCAACAATATTTTATTTTATAAATAGCAAGGTTTCAAAGATCTAATTATTGTTGACTTATCGTCATAACGATCAATAAATTATAGTTTTTTATGGAGAACTTAGAGAAAACCAAGATACTACTCTGTCAAGAAAGTACCGGGAATTTTCAATTAAAACAACATTTTTACATTTAATCGTCAAAACTTATTGGGTCGCCTTCAAAATAGGCTCCATTTGCTCCAATACATCTACGCCAACGGCACTTCCAATTATCGAAACATTTTTTATAGGCGCTTTCCGGGATGGACTTTAGCTCTCGCGCCGAATTTTATTTTATGGCTTCAATCGACTCAAAACGGGTGCCACGAAGGGGCAATTTTAGTTTTGGGAAGATGAAAAAGTCGCAGGGAGCCAAATCCGGCAAATACGGTGGTTGCTGAAGCACGTTTGTTGAGTTTTTGGCGAAAAAGTCAGTCACAATCGTAGCTCGGTGAGAAGGCGCGTTATCGTCATGCAAAATCCATGAGTTGTTCGCCCACAAATTTGGCCGCTTCTTACGGATACGCTCACGCAAACGTTTCATAACGCCTAAGTAATACTCCTTGTTTACCGTCTGACCCTCTGGATCGAATTCGTAGTGCACCACGCCACGGATATCGAAGAAAACAATGAGCATCACCTTCATTTTCGAGCGGCTTTGGCGTGGTTTTTTCGGTTTCGGCTCATTTTTTGTCACCCATTCCGATGATTGCTGGCTTGTTTGCATATCGTACTCGTAGACCCAGATCTCATCACCAGCTATAATGCGTTCCATGAATGTAGAATCGGAATTACAGCAATCCAGCATGTCTGAAGCAACCTGCTCGCGATGACGTTTTTGAAGAAAATTCAGGTCTTTCGGTACGAGTCGTGCGGCTTTCTCATGCCAAAATATCAATCAAAATCGTACGTGCGGACTCGTGGGATATCTTAAGATCATGTGCTATCTCTCTCAAGCGACGGTTTTCCAGCACCCTTTCCTTAATTTTATCGACGTTATCTTCGATCGAAGCCGTCGATGGGCGACCACTTCACGACCGTCCTTAAAGGCTCTCTACCACTGATATGCACGAGTTTTCGATAGAGCATTATCACCAAAGGCCTTCTGCAACATTTCAAATGCATCGGCACACGAAAATTCATTTGAAACACAAAACTTTAAACAAATTCTTTGCTCAACTTAATCAACCATAGTAAAAATCGGCACGCACTCTGACATCGACTGACTTAATCAGCTGTTGCAAACACACTAGTTGACAGATCCCGCCCAAGCTTGGCATAGTAATTAAGGACACTGGTACCAACCTAGGAAAAAAATTTTTACCTGCCTCATTGTCCCGCCAGATTTAAATCGATACTTTCTTGACAGAATGTATACCGACTAGAATGGATTTTTGTCACACGTAACAGAAAAGGAAATCCCTCTATTCCAATTTTTTAACAAGTATCCGTTTTATCCATGAGGTCTCATTTACGCGACAAAAATTTTTTAATTCACATAATACATACTAATTAAGAAGAATAATTATAAATAACTTAATAGCAGCATCGCTTAGTATTCAATACTTTTCAAACCAAAATATTCCGAAAATGATACACAGTATCGAGTTTTAACATAAGTTACTTTTTGGTGTAAGATTTTATGATGTTTCAAGTTCATTTGAAGTTTTGATTGATAAAACTAACCTTAAGAAAGTAATGTTCAACACTACTTGGTACTAACCGTGTAACTAGCGCCCTCTATGAGAAACAGGCATAAAAAAATATTCATGGAATGTATCAGCTTCCAAAACATATTCGAATAAAATTTCATTACAATGTTGTCAGGAGTTTCGACAGAATCCTACAAAATGTGTATTTTTTTTCAGCGCCCTTTATCTTGAATACGGATGATGTTACGAAATTTTGTTACAAAGCAAACCCCAATTATTTTCAGTTTTCTATCTATCCTAGAGACGGGGTCACCTTTTTTTTTAAACACCGTGTATCTATGTTCATGCACTTCATGTTGTATGCAGGAAGGTTGATATGTTGAATATAAAATATAAAAACGCTGAGCTTATTAACCTGTTTCAAGCCCTTGATTTCAGTTTTCATATCCCGACGTAGTGACTCAAATATTTGACTCGTAAGCGGAAATTCTTCTTCTACCGGGATTCGCATCTTGGCAAAGGGAGAAATTTTCGGGCTTGGATGGCCGGCCACCATCTCACTATTGGATGGCGAATTAACAGTTCTGTTGTGTGAAGACACAGAGCACAACTGATTTCCTTACTCGCACAACTTAAAGCTTCTGAGGAAACTTCAGAGAAGTTCTAGGAGTATCAGGATAAAATAGCAAATATAAAAAAACCTATTGGAAACGGGTGCCTTGTAGTGGAAATTTTGGTTCTACCAAAAATATGGTGACCATACGACGAGTTTTCTTGAGTTTTTAACCAGAATTTGTTTCACAATTGTAGCCTTGTTGAAAGAGTCGAAATTTAAGCGTTTAATGTACACACAATTTAAATTCGATGATTGATACGAAATACACAGTAATTTCAGCAGCTACATCTCGAAATAATTAAATCGGTTGATATTTTATTCCAATTATAATAAACAAGGACACTATGATAACAGATAATTATTCAAATCTGGACAATTTAACTTTCATATGTCTAAAAGTTCAAAACTCAAATAGGCAATTATAGGTTTTGTAGATCGCTAAGACATGAGCAGCCGATATGCACATGTTGTGGAGCTTAATGGATTCAATCGTCAGTGCACTGTAATGTCCAACGGATATTACTCAACCAGCAACCTATATTTTCCCCGCATAGAAACACTGAGATTTTATCAAACACTAGTGTCACCTAATGCACGCGAATATACAAACACGGCATACCCCAGCGAACTATTTGAAGCAATTAAATGCATTCCCGATTTTTCTAGCGTTACTAAAGTAGAAAACATTCCTCGTGCTCAAATTATCTGATTACACCGTTATGCCTAATTTAAGCATATTTAAACGAATTAAATCGGATGATATTCCCTTCCAATTTAAATTAAAGAGGACTATAAACTCTAGTAAAAAAAGTTGTTTGTATAGGGAAAGTGCAACTTACATCTGTAGAATAGTTCAAAACTCAAATGAGCCCACATGGGTTTTGTTGGTCGATAGGAGGTCAGTAACAGACATGCACATTCTTCGAAACTTATTGGCTTCAATTATCAGTGCGCTATAATGTTCAACGAATACAGATCAGCCACGCACCTATATTTACCCTGCATAGGAACATTATTTTTTCAATATGTTTATTCGTATGCATTATATGGCGCTAGTATTCAATGAAACATTAGTGCTCAAATCCCACGCGAGTATAGGGAACAACCAAACCAACTTCGTGAAAAAAAAATCTTTTTCTGCGGCTTATTTAAATGATCAATTATCAGTACTATAACTACTATAGTTAAAGGAGTCGATTAAATGTCAATTATCAAGAACTCATTTCTTTGTTGATGTGGCAACGAAACCAACTTTCACATTGGAACCTTATATCCTCTAGAAACATCTCCAGGAAGAATCGAACCTAATGATGGAGGAGGGAAAAATATTCGTATTATTCCCACCGTATCGTGTTCTGCCCTCAAAGGAAAATCATGTGGTGTATTTCTTATTGTAATACAAAACGAATGGAGCTCGGAAAGAAATTAGATCCGAAACCCTCTTGGCATTCTTTGGGAGGTATCGATAAGATTCAATACGTATCATTCAAATATCGTAAATCCAAGAAATATCTACTTTATATTCAGAATGGGAACAGCCTCACTCGAAATACGTATATCGATATTACCATGGCATCCTAGCGATCTTTTCAATGGGAAATTGTGCCTCTAAAGGGCCGACAGAAAATTTCTTGCACAAAAATGAAAGGCTATAAAGGAACATCGATATGGCTTCTTTCCACTTTTTGGTTTAATATTCCTCACGAAAAATTTTCAGTGAAATATCGACATATGTGAAAGGCTTTTCGTCCAGTGAAGTTCTTATCTACTTTCAGAATAATCTGAGCATACCTTACAGCTGCCAGCACTATTGCCAGTTTTTTTTACTGCTGATTTAATATTTTGTATTTGAAATTAAGAAGATCTGGAATTCCCTTGAGTTGATGTTTCAATATCCACTCTTCATATTATTAGGGGTAGGAACAAGAAAGAGCAGTTTTGATAACATATGTCTCCACTAGTTTATTATTCAAATGTTTCACCTAGCAACAGCACCTTCATTTCGAAGTGTCATTATTACAATATTTCACAAACCAACCTATACGGATTCTATTATACAAAATAATTCAAATCATCCTTTAAATCAAAAATTATCAGCATGAGAAAATTATATTTCAGAACTTAACATAATTAACAAATAGCTATTAATAATGATTATGATCCTAAGTTGATAGACAAATTGTTGATTGATGAAATAGCTTCAAATATGGTGTTTCCTAATATAAAAGAAAATTTTAAATATATTTCCTTAAAATACACTAAAGGTATTTCTGAGAAAATTGTTACAAACCTCAAAAATAAATATAATTTAAGAACATCATTCAAAACCAATTCAACCTTGGGTAAAGTTATTAAAAATAATAAAGACTGTACACATAAACATGATGAATCGGGGGTTTATAAGTTAACCTAACCTGCGGTGATTGCCCTAAAGTTTACATAGGACAGACTGGAAGAACTTTCCGACATAGAATTTGTGAACATTCGAAGAGATTCCTCAATAATGAAAGTAATTCTGAATATTCCAACCATTTGTTAGAAACAGGAGATACTTTCAACCATAATTCTGAAATTCTACATATAGAAAGTAAAAGTTATGCCTTGAATCTGTTAGAACCCCTAGAGATAAATATGGAATAATGGAATATTACTTAACGAACAAATAGATTCAAATAACTCACCTCTGTTAAATATATTCAGATAAGGTGGAATTTGCAGAGACCCTTTTTTGGGTTTTAGTGCTCAATAAAAATTTATTGTACTTACTGTAATATAAATAGCCTTCTCAAGTTCTCCTAATCTTGGAAACATTTCATTCGACGTAAGAAGAAATAAATCACAACCTATTCCTCAACCCTACACTCTTCCTAATCCACAACATGTAATAGGTCCCAACTTGTTCCTTTATATGATACCCTATATGGATATCTCAATTTCTTCTGTACTCCAATTCAAGATGATGTTATGACTGAAACACGGTGCTACTGAGTGGATAAATTATGATAATTTTGATATAATATATTGTGTTATTTTCCAACATACCTACTATGGATTTGCATGAAAAAAATTAGTCATCATTATGTAAGTTGATTTAGCCATAACTAGAATCATATATGATTTGAAGTAAAACAATCTATTTCCGCTTATATTTATTGTTCACAACAATTGTTTCGTCAATTATATATTGACTACATCGGTCACTAAGCGGAAAAAAATAATTAATTTAAATCATATTCGATGAATGTCCGTCAAGTAGACCCCAAAACAATCAAGAATAACTAGAATCTTCCAATGTTTATACCCTATAAGTTTATTTTTCTTTTATATATAATGATTATAATTTATATTTTCACACATGCGCCCAACACCTCACTTATATACTCGTTACTCCTTTTCAGGTTTCATATTAAGGGGAAAACATTACGTATGTATGTTGTAGACGTTGTCATATATATATATATATATATATATATATAGCGGTTATTGACCGCTATTAACTCGACAGGAAAAGTTTTTGAGATATTCGGTCTAAAAGGATTAGCGAAACCCTTTTAAATCATTCAAGCTTTTGGTAAACTTTTTCAAATTTCTCAATCTGTAATTTAAGCAAAATTACCATCAATACAACAAAGGACTAGAGTAACGAGACTAACATACATATAGCGTAATTATAAATCAGAATGATATCTTATACATTACTATTCACATCAACAAGCATAAATCATGAAATTTATAATTTTATAATTGAAATCGACGTAAAATTTTTTCCATTTTATCGAAAGTCTTATCACATTGACATTGGTTATCATTTCATGATCCGGGTAAATTGGGTGATATTTCATTTTTAAAGTGGAATATTACGTCAACGAATGATCCAATCTCTAAATATATTTTACTCAGCAGGAGAAGACCTTTTCAACGACATATCGCAGGACCATCTTTCCTGTTCAAATCTGAGGAGTTGAAATTGTCCTCCTCGAGGACAAAATTAACGGGTCCAAGTGAAAAGACCTTCGTTTATTTTTTGATGTGACACATGTTTATTGAAATAACATTTCTAGAAGAATATCTTATACTCATATTTCATCATCACTTTGCTTCATGACATTCTGTTTACTTCTAAACGCAACTTATACAAATGCAACGATTCTAGCAACTACACTTATTTTTTGTGCCCTTTTATACATTGAAATTGTACCGATTAATTCCGGAAAGCTGGCAACAGCGCAGGGATTGAAAACGTTGGCCGTACATGACTGCGGAGTATATGTGGGATCGAAAAGTCTGCGGGATGATTCGGGCTTGAGAAATGTTATCTGATATGAAACTTTTTCGAAATAAAAAAATTCTTACGCCTCTATAGCCGCCTATGAAGTTATATTTTCAATTAACTCATTTCACTTTATATACTCGTCAAAGTCATTTATATCATGGGTGTCTTAGGTAGCTTGTAGGGTATATTGGGACCCGAGGCGTCTGGGGAATCTATATATATTTTTATGGAATAAATTTAATAAATAAATGAAAATTATAATAAATTATCAATTCACGTTTTAGGTGCCAATTTATAATGAAATAAATATATGATTTTTATTGTTATTAACTATTTATCAAAAATTAAGTAGCAAAGTTTACTTTTGAATGGGTTAATTTTATTATGGAATTTTACTTTTATAGTTTTCAGTATGCATACTTGTTATATTACCCTTGTATCTAAGTGAATGATTTCTCTGTGCGCTAGCTAACTCTTAAGATTTATAGTTTTGTAATTGAAATTGAAATTTTAATTTCATAAGTTTGATTTGTTTCAATAGAAAGGGTTCAATTTTGAATTTTGATAAGTTAATTTTTAATAGGTATATTGGATCAAAGTAATTTGAAATATTAATCTGTAACAACTAAGAAATGTAATGAGTACTCCTATCTATGTTCTATACTAACCTAATCTTAATTCTTAAAATCGTAACCCTAACGTAAACAAGAAATGTTTTGATCTGAATTGACAAGTTTTACATATATAAACTTAATTCTACCTTTGGTAAGTTTGGTCATCGATTTCTCTATATTCCTTTTAATGTCCTTCCTACGTTTCAGAAATGCGTTTTATTGGAGGATGATATTTCGGGAATGTTCTAAAATCACAGCCAACCTAGTTGGTTTCTTCTTAACATCCAATTTGTTTTATAATTGGTTTCTATTAGGGATTTTTCCATTCACAATACTCAGGTAATGTAATTTATATCACATTTTCATTTACAATAATAATATTAATTTATCAAAATTTGAATATCAAAACATTTCAGTCAGTCTATTACAATTTTAATTTCAAAAAAATTTTTATTCAAAAAACATTTAGAATTGAATTAATGTCTAAATAAGCACCGCTTATATTTAATAGGCGGATATAATCAAAACTCAATATACAATGTCAAATGGAATAAATAAACCAACGAATATAAATGATATTCAAATTTTGTTTTATTTCTTCTATCAAGTAAAAAGCCTTTTCCTATTTTATTTTATACATAATATGTAATTATATTTAGGCTTAAATAAATCTCATTATGGAATGTCAATGGTTTAAAGAAAACCTTATAATACCTTACAGCTTTCTGTGATTTTGTGACAAACTATCTGGATTTTTATAGTTAATCTGTTTGAGCAAGTTCCTATTACACTTTAAGGTAGGATATACTGATTTCCAGTTGATTTTGATATTTTAAATGTTATCTAGGGCCGATGAAGAGATTTTCGGAATTCTAATTGTTTTTTGAAGATATAGTGCATGTTTTGAGAGATTTTTGAATTAACTTATTTGAATATTCAAATATATCAAATATTTCGAATAAATTATATTTTTTGAGAAGTCCTTAAGTTGTGTTTTATGTTCTTGAAAAAGAATTGGTGTTCATAATGATAAGATCAGACACAAAATTTTGTCTCCTTCAAATATTTATCTATTAATTTTAAATGACTTTTTTTTTAATTCATTGGTTTATTTATTCCATTTGACGTTGTATATTGAGTTTTAATTATAAACTGTAGAAAACTGACAGATTAAATCCGTTTTGATATTCAAATTTTGTTACATTTCTTCTATCAAGTATAATAGCCTTTTTCTATTTGATGATATTAATTTATTTTTAGGTTTTGGAACTTATTGAAGAGAGAACTGTTCTATTTTGAGACAAACTGATTTGAACTCTGCTCTCGTATTTTTTAGACTAATTCAATTTTTTCGGGTCTTCCCTATTCACATTATTCTGGAAAAATTGAATTCCAAAGCTTACTGGCTTCTGTCAAAATTATTGAAAAAATGATGCTTTTATTGATTTTACAAAATTTACAATATTTCTTAGTTTGAAATTACTGCTAAAAATTAACCTATTTTTTGAACTACATTTTGATGTTTGTTTGATGTTAAACAGAAGGGTGAAAGCCTAGCTTTTCATCCGTAAAGTATTTCAAGTATCAAAATTTATCAAAGTTTAACTTCTAATGCTTATAAGTTATAAATTACTTAATATTACTTATGAAATTAATTAGATTTCTTTAGCGTATATGCTATTACAAATTTATGAGTGCATAAACATCTTCAAGGATATTTCTTATATTCATAATTTCAGAATATCTGACGTAGACTCCTTTGTTTTCCCTAGTTAATTGAATTCTGATCAAATTAGTCCTATTTACATAATTCTGGTGAGTTATTTCCAATTGAGCTTGTTCTTTGTCAATAATTTCACTGAAGTTTTATGTGATTCATAATAGTAACAAATCTTTTCAAAAATTTCTTCATCAATTTCAAGCTAGATATCTAATTGAAAATTACTTCTATTTCTTGCAACTTTGGCTGATTTTACATTGAATAATTGTGAATTGAAATCTGACTGTGAATTTTATTCATATATTTTCAACAAGATTACTGATTTTTGATCACCGTTCAAAGAATTTTCACTCGACTATTCGTTATGTTCTCCGAATATGCTTTTTCTTCATAATTTTGGCTTGTGAGTATTTTTTATTTGTGAGTGAATTATTAATATGTCTATCATAATGGATCTCATTTAATTGAATTTGGTCTGTTTAAACTCTTACGAGTCAACTTATATACAACGGTGAATCTTTTCCCTAATATATTTGTGTAATTATTTATTTTAACTGTGATATATATATATATATATATATATATATATATATATATATATATTTATATATGAACAATAGTTGAATTCAATGATCAACGCCAGGGCCTCAATCTGCCTACTCCTCTCACGAACTGGTCTGTGGAGCAACGAGTGCGGTTATTTATACGTGGACAAGGTGGGACAGGGGTGGCGGTGGAAGCAGTGGTGAAAATCCTTCTTGATGTTGCTATGAAAGGACAACATATTTAAGGTTTCCATGTGTCGGGCAGGCGTTTGCTGTTATCGTGTTTGTTGAGACAGTTTGTTCTCTCCTCCATTTCGAGTGCTTCATGAATAATGCGACTTGTTAGCATTTTTATAGTTGCAATAGTTTTGCAATTATCAAAGTCTATTTTGTGACCTGTATCTGCGTGATGTTTGAATAAGCCAGAGGATGGATCAGCTTTACGCACAGCACGTTGGTGTTCATATACTCCGTTAGCCACTTGTCTATTAGTTTGACCTATGCATGACCTGGGACATTCCGAGTATGGTATTCAATATATACCTTGAGATTATTGAATTGTATCAGTCCTCACTTGGTGAAAATCCAAATTAAATAATATTTAAGTAAGGTTATTCTGATTTTCACAAATTTATTGATATGTTCACAATAATTGTTTCGCTATCACATTAGCATCATCAGGCAAGATCACATTTTGAATAACTAAGCTTGTTTCCGAAATCCGTTGCTATTTATATTACAGTAAGTACAATAAATTTTTATTCAGCACTAAAACCCAAAAAAGGGTCTCTGCAAATTCCAGCTTATCTTAATATATTTAACAGAGGTGAGTTTAAATCTATTTGTTCGTTAAGTAATATTCCAATTTTATTATGTTTATTCATCTCTAGGGATTCTAACAGATTTAAGGCATAACTGTTGCTTTCTATATGTAGAATTTCAATGTTATAAACAGGACATACTTTCAACCATAACTTTGAAATTCTATATATAGAAAGCAAAAGTTATGCCTTAAATCTGTTAGAATCCCTAGAGATAAATAAACATAATAAAATTGGAATATTACTTAACGAACAAATAGATTTAAATAACTCACCTCTGTTAAATATATTCAGATAAGCTGGAATTTGCAGAGACCCTTTTTTGGGTTTAAGTGCTCAATAAAAATTTATTGTACTTACTGTAATATAAATAGCAACGGATTTCGGAAACAAGCTTAGTTATTTAAAATGTGACCTTGCCTGATGATGCTACAGTGATAGCCAAACAATTGTTGTGAACATATCAATAAATTTGTTAAAATCAGAATAACCTTATTTGAATATTGTTTACCTTGAGATTAGTTTGGAATTGAATCTTTGGGAGATCGAGGAAAGGGGAATATTTTATTGCCTGCTGTGAAGTTGGTCTTTATTCTTGTTCTTGTAAGATACGACTTTTTTATCAGTAACACCCCGGATGAAAGGCGGAATGGACTTGTGAAGGTTATTCTCTGGGATGGAATTATTAGTCTTAAGTTCTATTGTGAAATTGATGTTCGGATAGCAACTGTTGAGATGGTCAAGAAATTGATGCAGACTCTCGATGCCATGTGGTCATATGACGAACACATCATCCACGTATCTTCTCCAACACATAAGTTTAAGCTGAAATGCTTCAATGACCCTGGATTCAAAATCTTTCATGAGTATATCAGCGAGAACTGGGAAAATGGGGTAACCCATAACAGCACCTAAAACTTGTTTGTAGAAGGTGCATTGGAAAAGGAAATATGTCCTTTTCATACAGTGGTTGATAAAGGTCAAAGTCTCTTGAGGTATGTTTTGTTTGGATTCAAGGATTGTCAGAGTTTCGTTGAGTGGGATGTTCATGAAGAGGAATTCGATCTCAAAATTCACAAGGATATCAGTTCCTTTAATTCCAAAGCTTTTTAGGGTTTCAATAAAATGGAAAGAATTTCTCATATGTGATGAGGATTCTTCAGATAGAGGTTGGAGTTTTTATGCTAAATATTTGGTAATTTGGTAGGTATAAATTCTAGACGCAGTCCAACCCTTCCTTACATATATATATATATATATATATATATATATATATAAATATATATATTTATATATATAAATATATATATTTATATATATAAATATAGAATATATATATATATATATATATATAATATAAAATAATTATTATGAACTCGGTGGTACCGAGTATATAGCATCTGCGCAGATCCACGGAATCCGGATCCCAAAAGGAAAACCTTAATATTCTTTGCTTCAAATTTTTAGATTTTTGACATAGAAATTGAATTTAATCTGCTAAGCACTTTTTTATAAACTTAAGAAAATTTGCCGCGAATTCAAAACTCAGACTAGGTAGATGCGATTCCCTGATTTTCATTCGGCATTGTTTTGTCATCACAGTTGACAAAACTAATATTGGCAATGTGGCAATATGCAATCAGCATGATGGAAATTTCAAATCCAACGAGCAACTGACCTCGAGTTATTCGGAGCCATACTTATCAATTTGCATCTCGATTCCATTCGACAGGACACGATCCGTCAATGAGATGGGAAATATTTCAGAATGACGCGGCAACGTGATGTTGATCATACCCATTATAATAAATTGCCTGGTTGTTATATTCGTACGATAATTCTAGATGACCCCACTCACAATCAGATATTTCTGAATACTGAATAGTCATTTCAATCACACAGATGAAAAATCTAACAGAATAGAATAATTCTGTAGTTAAGTTAAGAGTGTATATTTATCAATGCTAGTGTATTTATTAAAAATAGGATAGAAATTCCTTGGACTCTCTTCAAAACATTATATTCTTTGATAGTTTCGGAGTATCCAGTTCTTTACAACGAAAATACAGAAAGGATTTGTAGAGCTACTACATGAACGCGTTCAGAAAATTTTTACTTTGCCTTCACAGTCTAGGCGACCACCACATTTCTCACAAAAATTTTATTACAGACTACTGCAAATGGGAATCTGTCCCAACTTGAGCATCTCTGAGTTTTGCCTATGAAATTTGGTATACCTCAGTATTCAGTTCATGAACCACTACTGCATAGGTGATATTTTCCTACACGTCAGGTTTAATGATCTGATAATTCTACATTAGTATATTTCTCGATCTTGATGTAGTTATAACAAATCCGAAAAATTATTGTAAAACTCGAGTAATATCTGTGGTCCTCGTTTTCCGATGAACTTTGAGATTATGCTCTTCGGTCCCAAAATAGGCGTTTTCTGGTTGCTCCATAATTTTAATATCCTTGGCGGATTTTTGTCTTCTAATAGTTGTGGAGTGAAAAAACTTTATTTATGGACCTACTCAGATTTGCACTTTGTTGTGTTGAAAGATATAATCAACTGTTATTGTAAATGTGTCAAGCTCCAGTGATCTCGATGATATATTGTGATACCGTTCATGATCCTGTATTTTTCCAAGCGGATGTTCGCGTTTAGTAGGAACCAAAAAATTATTTTTCAATATTCATTGATCTCATACTATACGTGTGAATTATGTATATTTTCATTAATTTGGACTACAAAGTTTCGGAAGACTTCAATTGCTAACCTTAGCATATAGAATTTTCTCGATTACGATTTACTTCTTCCTCTAGAAGAGAACGACAGATATTGTTTCGTCTCATTAGAGAAGGCCCTGTCGTTCGAAATTATTCTGTCATCGATACTAACTTCTGTCACGTTGATATTTGGATCTAGCAGTTTTGAGAATTGTCGTTAGAACTGTTTACACTTACACATCAGATTATTTGTTTTCCAATGATCATATATGGCCTTAGAAAACATGGAAAGTCATTTAGAGACTTTGATATATTTATGCCTGTTAATTTCACATGACATAGCATTCAGAATTATAAACTATTTCTGTTCTTATTCTACTAGCATTGATCTAATTATTTTTCTGTAACTAATAGGTGCCAATTAACCTAGACAAGAGCTAAGATTCCAGGAATGGAAATTATCCTTCATTTTTGAGGCAATGTATCACAGAATCCGGCGCAAGAAGCAAATGTTAATGTTGAGAATTTCAGAGGAGAAGATTTATTGTGATACAAAAACAATGAGGTATAATATTTTTAGTGACCATGAAGAGTGACTCGAAAGAGGCAACGAGTCACAAAAAACTGAAAAAAAAATATGTAAATTTAAAACAAAAAAGCTTGAAGGTAAGGAGTACTCTAGCAGGAAATGTTAAAATGAAAAATGTACAAAAGTTCAATCGTGTCTGACTTGGACATAGTAGTAAAATAATTACAAAATGAAAAAAAAAATTGTTTTATTCTATGTGGTAACAACAAACTAGGAACTCCCATTTGAATCACATTTCGTTCATAATATTTCAACATATTCTCCTTTTTTTTAAACTCGTTCTTAACAAAACCCCTCCAATTTAAGTTTTATACAACAGCTTGTTAGTTGCACCAGAAACATGAAAGCGTGATGCCGCAACATATACGTAGCTTCTCAGGGAATATATAGTCCCTTAGGAATTTCGCTTCTATCTACACATCTCGAGAATCGGAGTGATATATAGAAGTGTTATATGTGATCCCATCAATCATTGAAGATTGGAATCTGCTACCTCATCCACGTCCCCAACTTGTATAGATTCCACAATCTTCTACTCGAAGAAAAACTGATGCGTGAGAGAGGTTGATTTAACAATGACTTGTATTCTTTGGCAACTACTATGTTTTTCAGAAAAATTTGGGTCGTGTTTTGATATAGATGAATTATCGGAAGTGGTGAAATGAATTATCATCGACTACAGAAATTAAATATAATCTAACAGAGAGTACATGCTTTTTACGTGCTTTTTTGATTGTTAACTCGAGGAGCATATTTTTGACTGAATATGTGCCTTTTTCTTTAGCAGCGTCTTTATTCTAAATGGTTTTCTGAATGAATTTCGGTAGAACTAATGTCTTTTAATTGAACTCAATTATGGTAATGACGTATATGTTGTATATATATATATATATATATATATATATATATATATATATATATATGTATATGTATATATATATATATATATATATTGAGAAATGTCTTTGTATTACGTCACATGCGCGTGGCGGTTATCTAATGTAGAGTCTAAGTAGTATTTTCTTTCATTGTTTTTTTCTGTGAATGATTAAAATTAAAATATAAATAAGCAAACATTTTTTGTTTCGTTCCAGGCATGCGTACTGAACTCCTGAGTTCAGTGAGTTCAGTACGCATGCCTGGAACGAAACAAAAAATGTTTGCTTATTTATATTTTAATTTCAATTGACAATTTATATTCGTTAGTATTTCTTAATTTCATTTGATATTGTATGATGAATTTTGATTTTATACGTCTATTAAATATGAGCAGTGCTTATAAAGACATTAATTTAATTCTTAAAGTTTCTTCAAAAAAATTTTTGAAATTAAAATTGTAGAAGACAACACATTAAATCTGTTTTGATATTCAAATTTTGAATGATTATTTTGTTTATTCAAATAACTCCTTACTGATGAGATTTTGGATCCGAATGTATCAGGTTTTTTTTCTGGAGAATGTGCTATATATTCTTCGAAAAAGGAAAATACAAAAGGTCTTTTTTGAATAATATGTTGAACATTTTTATGTGATGGAACTTGTGATTCTTTAATATCCATTCGAAACATATATATGTATATCATTATTTTATATTTCTTTTGATTCTTTACTTGTTAATTTCCATCACATGTGATGATAATTTATATGTCTATAAAGTGATACAGTGTATTAAGACACGTTTTTTCAAAATTTAATTCTAAATGTTTTCATGAGATGTATTCAGATTAAAATCTGTAGAGGTTCTGGTGAATTTATTCCAGCTATTATTCTGTAATATATATTGTGGATTCAATTTCTCTTTTCTTTGAATTATACCTCACACTGTGGGAAAATTTCATTTTTCTTATGAATACCTGCGAGTAGAGGACATTGAGGTTCTTGGGTTTTCGAGATATTTCATATTTTCTAAATTTGGAAAAAATGACACACTTCTCTAATTTTCTTGAAGACAATAATCCAAAAAGAGGAGTTTTTCAATCTGTTTTATTGATAGTAATCCTGGATGGATATGTTACGAATGTAAACTCTCAGTTTTGAGGAACCTGTCTGTTCCTTTCAAGGGAGAGGCTTAACTCGTGTAACAAACACAAAATAAATTTCAATTAAGTTGCTCAGAATTTCTTTAAGTACTAAAATACTAGAATTTACATTACTTGAAACTCACATAGAGATTGTTATTTAATGGTCTCCGGATTCAATAATTGAAGGAAGAGTGATGATATTGTTATTCTACAATCACCTATTCAACTAAAAACACACAATAGGTGTTTAAGTGATCACTACAGTTGTACATACTCTGCAGCTTCTAATGAATGATTGCATTTTTCTGCTTACATGTCTCAACTCAAACAAGGATTGAATTAAGACCCTGATCAGTAATAACGCCACAAAATAGGAGTCACTTTGTTCACAGAAAAAAATATAGTAAATGAAATATTTTTCTTATTTCAGTTCAAAAGATATTTTACTCGTTTTTTGTGTATTATATTTTTAAAATATCTCATGAATCTGAAACTATCATTAAGAGTTTAAACAAGTTCGTTGAGTTTTTTTGTTGAAAAGTGAAGCTTTATTGTGAAGAATTGGCTTTGACGGATCCCATCGCAAAAAAAGTCCGGCTTTTTGGTCGCTCTATAGGCATCGATCCATTTTTTGACTTCATCGTAATTAGAGAAGTACTGGTCAGCAAGGCCATGTGGCATCGATCGGAAGAGATGGTAATTAAAAGAAGCAATGGCTGATGGGATAGGACTTCCCATTTGTGCGTTTAAAAGTTCGTTTTATTGAACGCAACATGTAGATGTACATTATCATGCAAGGTCAATAACTTTGTCGCATCTTTCGACGTTTTGCGGCCGATTTTCTCGCAACACTCGACTCAGACGCATCAACTATCGTGGTTCGAACTAACCTGTTATCCTTTGTTTCGATTGTAGTAACCTAATAATACACAACACCAAGCTGGTCCCACCACAATTCACAGTTCAATGCAAAATCCCCTTTTTTCCGTTGGAGCAGTTGTTCAAATGTGAAGAAATGGCACTTGGCGCCTATTGGCTTCAGTTCATATGGCATCCAGCATCCTACCTTTCGGATCATTACCATTGTTTTTAAACGATGACAAGTGGCTGGTTGAGTAGTTACGAGTGTTTTGCGAGTTCCTTTTGCATTTGTGATGAATTTTTATCAGGCCTTGAACTAATTCTTCATCCTTGAACTTTGGTAGCGCACCGGGTCTTTCTTTGTCTTTCAAATCAAAATTGGCACATTTAAATGTAGCAAACCACTTTTGACACATTCGTTTTGCTAGAGTGAGGTCACCATTAATATCAACTAAAAAAAGATGACTTTCGGCAGCCATTTTTCTTCATATTGAAGAAATGAAGTAAGACTTCCCGCAAAAACACATTATTCGGTACAAAAATTGATACTTTCAGAGTACACAGAAACTATGTTGCTCACAACACTTCAGTATAATGACAGACACTGACAATAAGCCTAATGATGACACAATAGAACAATAAACTAGTATTTGATAGATTCATTCTTTACTTGGTGGAAACTCATTTTAATTAAAAAAATGTATATGAGACAGTAATTTATTTCCACAAAAATGTTTGTAGTACTACAAAAATTGTTTCACCACGATGTGGCTTCTTCAGGTATTACATTGTACTGTCTTAGACAGTACAATGTAATACCTGAAGAAGATCGAGAAAAAATAAAATAACTTTTTCGCGTTTCTCGTGAACTAAATGTTTGAGGAATGCCTCGAAGTCATGTGAAGTATTCAATAAAACAAATGAACATACATATGGATCTGATTGTTGATCTCTCGATATTTTTGCCATTCTCATGATGATGATGATGATTGTTGTTCTTATATATTTATAATGATAATAAATTATCATTCTCTCAGTTATTTTGATTTTGGCGCACTACGCTCGGTCGGAAACGAACGATACTAAAAGAATGTCATATGTACGACACGACCGTAAGGCAGCCATCTTGATTGTGGCATCTTACTGGAAACTAAGTGGCTATATAAAATAATTAAAGATATTGGAAATAAGAAACCTAAGAAATAGACTTTAATTGTCGTTTCTTCTTTACAGGTATGTTTAAGCGTATTAAAATGTATACGTTGTATAAAAAGTGTTTGTAAACCTGATACTTAGTAATAATAAAAAAACTTCTTTACAGAGCAACGCATTGGTTTATTTCATGGTAAAACCTCCATCGACTTATAAAACGACAATTCTAGTTGAAATCAGTAGTGGAAAATGGATAAACTACGATTTAAATTCACTGTTTTGGGGTCGAACGATGGAAAATCAAACATGATATGAATAACCTCTATTGAGACTCCACATGGATGCGTCTATGAAATCCCAGATGAATTAAAACCTGTAAATAAGCATTCTGTTATTACGTCTTCAGAAATCTATACGAAAATCAAAAATTCTCTTAAAAAAAGACACCAAACAAGGGCGATATGGATCCCTCTTAGTACAGATCTTAAAAAAATTTACTTAGACGAAGGAGACAATCTACAGTTTGAAAATCAATATTTAGCAGAAATTACAACACATGATACAAAGCATTCACTGATTAGTTATGATAGTAATGTAAATTCAATAGAAAAAAAGAATTTAGGAAAAATTGCTGACAGATATGTAATTGAAAAATTTTCTCCTAAAACATTGGACGCTGGACAATGGATTTTTGAATTTGAGAGTGAATGTGAGCGATTTGAGATTCTACAGGATAAGGAAAAAATAGAGATTTTAAAACACCTTCTAGATAAACAGTGCCTGGATTGGTATCATAGTATGATAATAAAATTAACATAACAGTTAATTCACAATGGGCAGTATGGAAGGACACCTTCTGTGAGACGTATGGAAATAAAGGTTGGTCTCAAGCTAAATATGCATTCACATATCGATTTCAAACTGGATCATTATTGGAATATGCCACTAAAAAGGAAAGATTATTATTAGAGGTTTACAAAGACATTGACATACACACAATGATCTCATTGTAATTGGTTTGCCAGACTATGTGATGGAAAAAATTGATAAAAGTAATGTAAAATCAACGTCAAACCAATACAATGAAATTGGAAAACATGAACATTCTGTGAATAAAAAGGATTACATTAACAAAAAGAAATATCATTATGAACCAAAAGGAAAATCAGACAAAAAGCCATGTAAAACATGTGAAAACTTAAATAAAGGTACTCGGTACCATTCAGAAGAAAATTGCTGGTTCAAACAGACGGACTTGCATAACCTGAAGAGAAATAATAGCAGAACCGTAAATAATTCTGTTATTGATGTAGAATTTAATAATAGTGGTAAAAAAAAACGAATAGTAACACCATTAATTAAAGTCAAACTATTAATAAACTCAACATTAGAAATATTTGGAATATATGACTCTGGTTCAAACGTATCTATAATAAATTCCAAATTGTTGAAATTCAAAGAAAATAATTACATAAATAATGATAATTTAATAACAATTAATGGTGTTAAAAAGACTATTGGTTTGACAACTCTTACAATAAAGATTTTCGATATGGAAGAAAAAGCTGAGGTCTACATAATTGATGGAGAAGATTTCAAATACGATTCCTTAATTGGACTAGATATTATAAAACAATTTAGACTGATTCAAGATGAAGATCTCAAAATCGCACAAATAGGAGTAGAAATGAAGGGCAAAGAAACTAAAGACTCTATAGAATATCAAAAAAGGAAGGGAGACCCTCACTCCATAAACTTTAATGAACATATAAAAGAAGAAAATTTCAAGATAAAAATAGGTAATTTAAATAACCAACAACAATTACAAATATATAATTTAATAGACACTTACAAAACAATATTTGCAAAAGATAAATATGACATCGGTACTGTCAGAGAATATGAACCACGTATTGATCTACTCGTAGACAAATACTGTAGTAAAAGACCTTATAGATGTTTACTTGAAGACAAAAGGGAAATAGAAGAACAGGTAGCAAAATTGCTTAATAAAAACCTCATCGAAGAATCTTATAGTCCCTTTGCAGTACCGATAACACTGGCTTTTAAGAAAGAAGACAGCAGGACTTTAGAGATCTAAATAAAATAGTCGTTCCGCAAGCTCAACCATTCCCTCTAATAGAAGACTTGGTAATCAAGACAAGAAACTCAAGATATTTCACAACTTTAGATATTAATTCAGCCTTCTGGTCAATCCCGCTTAGAGTTGAAGACAGAAAAAAGACAGCCTTTGTTACACGGCCACTTTCAGTAGACATGCCTTCCCTACGGACTGAAAACATCAAGTGCTATTTTTGAACGCATACTAGGTAATATATTGAGAAAACATAGGCTCACTGACTTTACTGTTAATTATATCGATGACATTTTAGTATTTTCTAAGAACTTTTCGGAGCATATTGATCATTTAAAGTTACTATTAGAAGCCATAAAGAGTGAGGGCCTTAGGTTAAAATTTACAAAATGTACATTTGCCTCAGATTCTGTAAAGTACCTTGGCCATGTGATATATAATAATACAGTACGGCCTGTAAGAGATAACTTAGTAGCAATAAAAGATTTCCCAATACCAAAAACTCCATCGACTTATATATTTATCCGGGGCATATCTGCCTATTCCAAATGAATATCATTATTTTCAATTATCGCAAAAATATTTAAATGATTCATCATAGTGAGAATATTCCTGATCATCGTGCGATTATTACTGAGAAAACTTTTATATTTAATCATCATTTTGTTGAAAGCCAACATGACTCCGGAAAATTATCCAAGTAGTCCCTCACATATTTTACTCCACATAATACCAGAGGAACAACGAAACACAATAAACTGTAAAAAATCAAGGAATTTCATGTTTCATGTAACTAACCAGATTTTTGAAGCACAATAACTTGAAATATTTTAAGAACACATTTGGGTTTATTTCTCTGTGCCAGATTTTGCGGACTCCAAAACTGCACTTGACCATCAACATCATGTTTTTACTGAATGGTTTCAAAATATTAAACTAAGATGCAGACTATTTCTGGTTTAATGACTTTGTTAACAAAAAATTATGTCATTTTTCATGCAGCCATAATTGAAAGCAGATTCATTGGATCTTTTGCATCCAGAGGTTGCTTCTTTTTGTACTTTATGATACGGTGAAATAACAGAACCGTTATTATTATTATTATTTTAGTATCAAGTAAAAAGCCTTTTTCTATTTTAGAACCATTATAATCTTCCGAAAATTCAAATCGAATGCATAAAACGTAAACAGTCAACACCGATCAATCTTAGAAAAGATTTTGTGTCAAATTTCGTAAGTAAGCATTATACTAAATAAACAAATATAAATTATTTTCAATACCCTTGTATTTTGTCAGGATATATTTTAGATTGCCGGCTAACTTCAAGCGTATTTTAAATTTTTTAATTTGAATTCCTAATTCAATTATTCAAAATATTAAAATGAGGTAATTAGAAATAGATAATGTGTGAATTAAACTAACCAATTCCTATGCTTTATGATCTAACTTTGAAGCTACTTGAAATTCTAGTAAACATAAAATAAACTTCAAATCGAAAGTTTATAGAATTAAACTGGTTTGTACATTTGAGAAGTCTGTCTTTCACTTAATTAAAGTTCCTTTTAATTGGCTCCTGGTTCTTTTTCATGAACAATTCTAGATTCTTCAAGTTCCAGTGTTTCTTATTTCTTTTTCTAGAACTTTTCATAGACTATCTAGCCCACTATGTTAATTCTCTCCACTTAGTGTCCTGGTTCATACTCAATTCTACTGTTGAGTTTTCCATTTTTTTTTTCAGGTAACGTATTTCTTGACATGCATTTGATATGTTGTTTCTTTTTGGGTTATAGAGAATGAATTCTTCAGTGGAGTAATTTCATGACAGACCGACGTGGTCTGGACCCTAGAGAATTTCATAAACCATGACGATTTGCC
Source organism: Megalocaria dilatata (assembly GCA_034642435.1). NCBI lineage: Eukaryota > Metazoa > Arthropoda > Insecta > Coleoptera > Coccinellidae > Megalocaria > Megalocaria dilatata. The sequence continues at coordinate 67,920,471 of CM067855.1, read as the reverse complement.
TACTACACACATCCTTCTATAGCATCTCAAAAATCGAATATTCCAAAGCTTACTAGAATTGGTCAAAATTTTCAGAAAGTGATGCTTTCACTAATTACACAGAAAATACACAATTTCTTGGGCCTAAACTATTCTAGAAAATAAGCCTGAATTTGATCTAACTTTTGGTACCAGTTTCTGTAGAGTCAAAGTATACTTTTTCTTAGAAAAGTATTCCAATTGTCCACAGTTTACAAAGTTTTCAACTTCTAGTGTTTCTAACTTAAAAATTACTATTAATTCCCTATGAAGATGATTACATTTCTTCAGCTTATATGCTATCGCATTTTTGTACATGCTTAAAGAATCTTAGAACATATTCCTCGTATGCAGATTTAAAACATTTCTGACGTAGACATTTTGTTTCCTTAATTCATTGAATTTTGTAGGTTTTCGGAAAATTTACACAGCTTTGATAAGTCCGATGTGATTTAGCTTGCTTATTATCAATAATTTCACTGAATTCAACATAGGTTTCATGGTAATAACAAACTTTTCCATTGTTTTCTTTGCTAATTTCAGATATCCAAATTCCAATTAACTAGAACTTGAACAGCCAAAGTTCTTACAACATTGGCTGTTTTAAACATTTAATAATCGTGGAATGAATACTCTCTATGAATTCTACTTTAACTTTTCAATAAAACTTCTAATATTTGACTCACGTTTCAAGAAATTTTCATTTGACTAGTTGTTGTGTACTCCAAACATGCTTTTTCGTTGACATTTCAATGATTATGTGTTATTAAATAGTTTCAATAATGAGTCATTATATTTGATGTACAGGGTTTTAATCATAAAATCCATGACAGTACTTTATGAATTTTTTCGATCCTTCATTGGTTAACTGCCGCTCATATGTGTTAATAATTCCATATTTATGAAGTGAAAAAGTGTTTCTAGGACATTTCATTCAATTTGATATCAGAAAATTTTTGAGAGATTTTTCCGATTAAGTTTGTAGAGGTTTCAGAAAATTGATGCAACTAAAATCGTTATTTTCTGGTAACAAATATCGATATGAAATTGGAGGTTGAACGATGTATCAGTAAAATTACCACTAACTGTCACCAATTACATAGCACAATCTGAAAGAAAATTGGATTTATCAACTTTTTCCCCCCAAACGAAGTAAAAGTTGACATTTGATTGATGTTTTATTCAAAACGGAATTGTCTTATGTTATATTTCTAACCATGAACAGTTTTCTGCATCTTCTGAATTTTGTATTATATATATTTTAGTTTCAAAATATATCCTCTTTTCTCAACTCCATATGTACAGTTCGATACAAATTATAACTACCTCCAATTCTTACATCAGTTACGTATGAGCACAAATCGTTATTTTGTTCTCATTGAGGAGCACTCTAAATTCCCTATATACGTTCAATACGAATTTTAACTGCCTCCAATTTTTTCATTAGTTAAATATGAGCACAAGTCGTTAGTTGTACGATATTTGTATAACTTTGCCTAATGAACAGGGGCTAAACAAAAGCGTTGAGAACCGCATACCCTCCCTCATGAAAATTCAAGAACGACGTAAACGAACATGTATTATTTCATCGTTTGTATGGTCGGATGCAAAATCCGCCATGGGGTTCATCCCCTTGAACCTTGTTCGACAACCGTTCGCAGTTCCGTCGGGAATAGAGTGCATTAAATGTAATCGTCGAAAGCTTAATAATTCATACAATATATCAATTTCAAAGTGTATCAATATAGAATTCATGTTTGCATCCTATGTATTATTCATGAGATGATACTGTGGAGATGTTGTTGACAGGGGATATATTCAAAATACAATTATGAATTACAACGGCTGAAGTACAAGTCGGTATGGTATGGCTGATGATGGATGCAAGATGTCCGTGTACTTCATTTGAAATATCAGTTTCAAGTTCTCGAGCTTTCAGGAGAGAACTTTAATGTATGTATCACACAGATACACGTATTAATGTTGCAATATATAGTTAACTATAAATTGGAATGAAACTCATACCGTTATACAGAATATTCCTAAATTGGAGGTACGAACGAAGAGTGTGCTTATTTGGATGGTATCAAAAATGAAAGTCTCATGAACATAGGTCCGCAAATACTTCATTTTCCAGATGTGTATGTTAACGTTAGAGTTTTTCTAAGCTTTCTGCTCATAGCATCTATATTTTCAAGATACTCAGCTGAAGGTTAGTAGGATTATTACACTTTGAGGTATACGTCATATGACATGTCAACTACTTGTAAAAATACACAGAGTGATATTTTTTCTGGAATAATGTTACCATTTTCCAGGCAGAATCTTTTGAAGTGCCAACTGATACTTTATGTTAACATGAATTTGAGAATGGTGAATAGAGAGTTTTTCGAATTGGGACAATGCAACTTATGCCTGTATTACAGTTCGAAACTTAAATAAAGCCGAATATGTTCTGTTGATCACTGGGCATAAGCAGCAGACATGCATTTTTCATAGCATTTTGGCTATTCATCAGTGCATTGCTATAAAGCCAACGAATGCAAAACATCCACGATCCTTTATTCGCCCTGCATTTTCTACTGTTTTTTCCAAACAAGAGCGTCATCTAATGCACGCGAACACATATGCAGCATATAATCCAGGCTAAATCAAGATGCGAACTTCACTTCCAATTATATCTAATGTCACTGAAGAAGAAATCTTCCACATGCTCAAGTAATATCCAATTAAGCGGCTATGCGAATATTAGGATTTATCTCCACGAATTTGAGCTTTTCGAATCCAGACATTGCATCTTACATCTGTAATAGCGTGTTCGCGTGCATCGGATGGTGCTGTTGTTTGGAAAAACAGGGCGAGTATAGGATCCTGGCTGTATTGCATTTGTTGGCATCATAGCAATACACTAATAAGTAGCCAAATAGCTGCTTATGCCCTACGATCGACAAAACCTATTCAGCTTTATTTAAGTATCACCTTTTAATACAGATGTAATTATTTGAATATTTTAATATTAGCCTTCTACATATTTAATTTCAAAAAATTATATTTGATAATTATAACTTCAGCATTTAATTTGAAATAATGTCATATAAGTACCACTTATATCAAACTAAGTTACTTTGTATAAAATCTCAAGATATGTAAGAACATTACTGAAAAACAAGTTTTAAGAGAAACTTTGCTTCGTCAGTATTCAAATGATTCATATTCAATAAAATATAACATCAATCAACAACAAATATTTACTCACCCTTCAACAATTTAAAAACTTCTGGTAAATGAGTGCTGAGAAATTTAAATAAAATATAAGGTTGTCTTACAAGTAAATAAATAACTCTGTGGTTTATCCTTGATGTAAAAGATTGAAAGAAAATTAAACGGCCTCTGTTATAGCACAAGGACTTATCTGTATAAAGAATGTTAAGGAAACCAAATAATTATATATTATGAATGAAATAACATCAATAGAGTTTAATACGTGATAGAAGGTTTATAAAATTATTTAAATATTTTAATATTAGGCTTCTACATATTTAATTTCAAAAAATTATATTCAATAGTTTTTACTTCAGGAATTAAATTGAAATAATGTCATATAAGTACTACTTATATCAAACGACATATAAAATAAACATTTATTGAAAGACATCCAAATGATATAACAAAATCCAATACATAAAAATTGTTGACCAAAATTCTATAAATTAAATATTTTGAATATTTAATTTCTGAAGTTATAATTATTAAATATAATTTTTTGAAATTAAATATGTAGAAGGCTAATATTGAAATATTTAAATAATTTTATACACCTTCTATCAAGTATTAACCTCTATTTATGTCATACAGATGTAAGTTGCACTATCCGGATTCGAAAAACTTCCTATTTACCATACTGAAATTCATGTTGATATATTTACAATTAATATCTTAATTCAATGTTAGTTTCAAAATATGAATATGAGTCCGTTTCATTTGAAAATTGTCTGAATCCTTGCAATGATTTCGTATCTGCTTTCAGTCTCTGGAAATCTGTTGAACTAAACAATCTGAGTGGTCTATAGATCAGAATTTTGAAAAATAAAACCAACATAAAGACCGAATTATTAAAATATTTGAGTCAATAGGTTCTAGCATATTCGGATAAATTCATATTTCTATTAATTAAAAAAATTTATAAGAGACAGTATTTTAATTTCCACAAAAATGTTTATAACACAACAATTGTTTCGCCACGATGTGGCTTCTTCAGGTATCTACATTCTACTGACTGCTTGTGTCCAGTGTAACCGAGTTTAATTACAGTTTAATACGTGACAAAATAATGTAAGAACAATTCATAAAAACTTGAGGTGTTTAATAGAGTTTTGCCGCTAAAAAATGCTATTAGGGAAAGATATTTAGTAATGGAGACTTGTCAACATCTGTTTTTTTGTTCATTCAAAAGGATTCAACGAGAATTGTACCTGTTGATTTAAAAAAAAATTTTGTTTCACAAGAGCTTTTTTCTTCCACTTGGATAATTTTTAGTTATTGTTGAAATTATGCCGGCATTCCTTAAGATAATTAGCATATATCGAATATACGGAATCCGATATGTAAATCCTTTGGTGTGCTTGGATTCTTTTCTTGAATGATCTACCTGTCTGGCCAATATATACTAAAGGGTAATCGTCGCAAGTCGACTCCAAGTTTATTTTCTTTATTTGTTCGATCCTTATTGTTTTTTATGTAAATACTAAGGTTATGAATGCTTTTGAAGGCTGTGTTGTAATTGAAGCTATTTTTGAAATATTTAGGATTTTTTTCAAATAATCCAAGATAAAGAAAACTATTTCTGTGTATTGTCTTCTCATGACTGGGTACACGAAAATTTAATGCCATCTTCTTTTGTTTATCCGATACCATTTTGTCTATAAGAAGAAATGGTATCTAATAAACAAAAGAGTTTCACTAAAGTATGATTCAGAAATAGATTTTTTGGTGTTTTCAGTTTTTATGATTTGATTCATGGTTATTTCAAATGATTTTTGTCCAACGACATTATCTGTTATAATTTTATTATTTTAACATGCATCGATGATCGATATGCTAAAATTTTCTATGAATGAGGAGGTTCAAATCTATATGAATACATATCTCAGTGAATATGGGTTATTATTAGGCACAAAAAATTTCATCATATCGATTGATTCATGGAACTATGTCAATACCATTATCATCAAATAACAGCGAAATTTGAAACAAAGCTATAAAATTATTAGCTGCGAACAATGGTTTCAATCATAATGTTATAGGAAATAAAATCAATTTGAAATATCTGAATATCAAATATATCCTATAATGAAAACTGGAAACACCAAAAATTCAATTTATTCATCTTTCTCCGTGAAAAGTGAAAAACTGCCAAAAGTCTTTTGAAATTATATATTTATATCTCCTCTAAACCTGAAAACAAAATGTGGTCTTCATTATTTAATGCGAAAGACTCAAATCCACATATACATAAATTAGGAGATCATGAGTTAACATGTTCTGATACTTTAAAAATAATACGGATGCTTGGGAAGGCACCTCTGATATTACGATATATTTGAATATTGACTATTCTTCAATCGAAAAGAATCAAAATCAGGAAAATTGAAACATTTATACAGTTTTCAATTGAATTCGAGAGAAAAAATTCAGAATATCGCTTCAAATTCGCTATCCTTCTCCAGTGAAATTCGTATTGAGTTTGAAAAATTGTCAGAGTTGTTGCTTACCGAATCAGCATCAAATTGAATTGGGACACAGCAGCACACAAAAAATTCAAGATTCACCTGATAATTCCATAAATAGTTTTCATAAACACCCATAAAACCATATTACATCAAAATAATATCATAATGAATTTCAAAACTACAATATTGACTATGATCTTTTTCAGTTTTAATATTTCTAAAATTTTAAAAGAATCAAAATTATAATAGCGAATATTGAATATGGTGTGAAAAACTGGCTGAATAATAACTTTCCAGAGATAGGATGTGGCGAATCGGTACCTCGGCAAGTTATTTAAATCCTTTAGATTTTTCTTTTCGGGTTATTTGAGAAATAAGGCCTATACAGTTACTGAAAGGGAAGAACTTCTTGATGGCATTTAAAATGCAAGTGCAAAAGTAAGGAATAACAATGCATCTGCACAAAGATCTATTAGAAGGCGGTATGAATTATATACAAGACCGAATAGTTTACATTTCGAACATTCATAAAATTTTTTAGATAACTTCAATGCATACCTAATTTTTCTCGTAAACGTTCGCACATATAAAAAATACGCAGGATACCAGAAAAGGTTTTCCAAAGAAAACAGAAATGAAAATATACTGTTAGAAAATGGTTGATGGCGTACGATCCAAGTTTAAAAACAACAATGATCATGAAAACAGTATCAATTTATTTACTATTTACAATTATTATTATTATCCTGATACACCTAGATCTTCTGTGAAGATCGCTCAGAAGCTTTTTCAGCTTGTGCGAGTTAGGAGTTCAGTCGTGTTCTGGGTAGGCTTTGCTACTGGGATCTTGCGCCACTTTAGGTCACAGCACTGTTAATTTTTGACACAACAGTGAAATGGTCCAACTAAAAATTTCTTTTCCACCTGAACAGGATTCAAACGCGGACCTTCCGGTTACGAGCTCAATGCTCAACCACTGAGCTGTCCACACGCATTTATTTATTATAGAGTAGATGAATACCACAATTCTGATTATTATTCTATTTATACTACAAGAAGCATATCATCATTCAAGTTTGATCAGTATATCTTGGAAAATATTGATAAAACATGACAAAATTTCGAAGACTTGAACACCGTGTTGATAGGTTATGCAGCGTTTTAGAACCTATGTTTATAGTACATTTTTGTCTTGAAATTAAATATTTTATCGACTGTTGAAGTTATTCTACAAAAAGTTGAGTCATCCTGTGCAAAATACTGCTCACCCATGAAATCCAAAAAAGCGTGAAAATTTTCGAATATTAATAAGATCCCTAGTATCTGAGCACGTTGAATCTCATATCAATTCTCAAAATTAATTTCACTGAAGGAAGACAATAATTTTGAAATATGTTGCCATTTTATGTCTGAAGTTTCATTTGGATGAGTGGAACATTTACTACTCTTTTGACTCTATAATTTCTTCCTGTTATATAAATGGTAGATATTTATATATGTCCCAATTTTGGGAGTTTTCTTCGAAGAATGATTTTCTTTATGATAACGGCATCGACTTCTTGGTCTTTGGCCGGTTGAGTAGTTTTGTAACTATGTAAGAACAGTTGGGGAACCTCTAGGTCAACAGATAATTAAAATTGATAAATTTATTAAAAATACGTAAAACAAAACAGAAATAAACTAACTAACACATGTAGAAATATCACAGTTTTGCCAAATAAAATTCACATTACGCTTTGATGTTGTATAAGCCTGTATTTTTTTGATGTTCATTAATTTTAATATGAATCATTTGGTGGAAATATTCAGATAAAAATCTTTTTTCTCAGCATAAAGCGAAATTAATTTTTTCTTCTTATAATTCAAATTGTATCGTTCATCTTCACTACACGAAAATAAAATGAGAGGCACTCAAGGTGATGATGGTAATAATTTTACTATGAAATTATTGATAATATGAATATAAACAATGTTCTAATTTCCGCTAATATATTTTATTTCACTACAATTGTTACACTATACCATGACTTCTTCAGGCGGGTATTACTAGATGCTGAATATAGCATGAACAATAATTTCTTTATATAGTACATGTACATAACAAAAAATAGAGAGGGTGAAGAGAGTTTTACAATTCTTTTGGAATTCTGAAAAATTATTCGAAAAAGATTCAACAAAGCGGAACAAAATTCTGTTTGGTTATTCGATAATATTCTTCTTTCATGATATCTAATGATTTCTAAAGTTTTTAACAAATTTAATCTGAAACTTTTGTTTTCTGTGTGTAAAATTTCAAAGTTACTATTAAAAATATGTTCTGTATCTAGAAGATGTTCTGCCTAGGTTGAATTTTTTTTTGTCACAATAACATTTATCATGTTCCCTAAGTCTCGTCTGGAACGGTCTTCCTGTCTGACCAACATATACAAAATGGCAAGTACCGCAAGTTAACTTATAAACACCTGATCTCTTGTTCTCAGATATTTTATATTTATTATTTTTTATTAATTTTTCTAAGGAGTTATTGGATTTGTAAGAGATTTTAAAATTGTAGTTCATCTTCAAATATTTACCTATCTTTTCTGTTTTTGGTCCTAAGTATGTTAACGAAATGTATTTACTTTCAGTTGAATTATTATTTATGGGATATACTAATTTCAAAGCCAGCTTTAATTGTATTCTTGCAAAAACATTTTCAATGATCAGAACGTTGAAATCGTTGTTCAACGCAATCTGTTTAATAATATTATATTCTTTGTCAAAATTCTCACGTGACATGGGTATGTTGGCCAATCTATATAACATACATTTTGTATGCTGCAAATTTTTTTGAGAATGGGTGAATTGTGCTATCTGTATGGGTTGTTTTCCGGTATATTGAAAAAACGTGTTTATTGTTAATTAATATTATATTAATAATAACAATGTTTTTTTGAAAAAAAGTGTTTATTTTTAATTAATATTATATTGATAATAAACACGTTTTTCAATATACCGGAAACCAACCCACACAGACAAACGTGTTGTGACAAATGCACAATTCACTTCACATTAAATCATCCCTTCTCACAAAAACTAGCAGCATACAATAGTATGTTATATAGATTAGCCAACATACCTATGTCACGTGAGAATTTTGACAAAGAATATAATATTATTGAACAGATTGCGTTGAACAATGGTTTCAACGTTCTGATTATTGAAAATCTTTTTGCAAGAATACAATTAAAGCTGGCTTTGAAATTAGTATATCCCATAAATAATAATTCAACTGAAAGTAAATACATTTCGTCAACATACTTAGGACCAAAAACAGAAAAGGTAGGTAAATATTTAAAGATGAACCACAATTTTAAAATCTCTTACAAAACCAATAACTCCTTAGGAAAATTAATAGAAAATAATAAATATAAAATATCTAAGAACAAGAGATCAGGTGTTTATAAATTAACTTGCGGTACTTGCCATTTTGTATATGTTGGTCAGACAGGAAGACCGTTCCAGACGAGACTCAGGGAACATGAAAAATGTTATTGTAACAAACAGAGAAATTCAACCTATGCAGAACACCTTCTAGATACAGAACATATTTTTAATAGTAACTTTGAAATTTTACACACAGAAAATAAAAGTTTCAGATTAAATTTGTTAGAAACTTCAGAAATCAATAGGTATCATAAAAGAAAAATATTATTTAATAACCAAACAGAATTAAGTAGCTCCCCTTTGTTGAATTTTTTTGAATATTTTCTCAGAATTCCAAAAGAATTGTAAAACTCTCTTCACCCCCTCTATTTTTGTTATGTACATGTACTATATAATGAAGTTCTTGCTCAGGGTATATTCAGTATCTAGTACTACTCATCTGAAGAAGTCATAGTATGACGTAACAATTATGGTGAAATAAAATATATTAGCGGAAATTAGAACATTGTTTTTATTCATATTATCAAGATGAATTTCCGTCAAGTAAAGACCGAATCAATCATAGATTTGATGAAATTATTGGGTACGTTCTACGATCATAATTTGTAAACATCTCAAATCCATTGTTCAACCTTAATTGTACTGATAAATTGATGAGTGAAAAACGGAAAATTGAAACATAGCGGAAGTGTAATATATCGTTGTTTCTCTCCGAGGTTCCTGATGTATCTCATTCCCTTTCCACCCATCCCTACCTATTCCAGAATTCGAAGCGTGTAGATGGGGGCCACGTATATTACATATCGCTCGTCTAATGCTGATCCATCCCAGGAGATCAGATCCTATCTGAGCAGTGCAATAAACAATATTGTTTTTTTCCACAAACAATGCATGAGTAGAGAACGATTTCTGATGGAATCAGTTTTTTCTATTTCTTTTCTGTCTATCTGGCAGTACTGACGTATTGATACAATTGGCTCTTTTCCATATTATGGGGATTGGCCCTTCTGTTACGATGTCAGCACTAAAAATTTATCACCAGTTGAATGAATTTTTGAAATATTGATTTCCGATGTCTTAGCTACAGAGCTTTAATTGTGTATTTTGTTGTTTAAAATACTCCACAGAATTAACAAATCAAAAGTTTTCATTTTACCAAAAATATTCTTTTTAATGGGACAGACTGATGAGACCATTAACCTATAGTTTCGAGATTCCAAAACCTTGAGATAATATACGAAAACTGCGGTAACAAATATAAATTTCCACTTCACTTTAACCCGTAAATTTTTCAATTTGTTTGTGGTAAAATACATGAATAATAATTTCCAAAAACTAGTTATTAGTTGAAAATTTTTCCTTGGATTAATTCCTTTCAGAAAACCTGAGGGTGAAGAGTTTGGTAATAGGAAGAGTATTTCGAAATTCAATAATAAACGAAATTAGGTCTTAAAAGTACTATGCATGACAGGAGTTATTTCTAGTGATCTCGTATATTAATAGTTGAAAATATTTTATTGATTTGTAACATATGAACAGATCTTATTGAAACAATTAAAACAAATTTCAATTAATTTTCTACTCAGATACGAAAGTAAATGAAATATCAATATACAAAGAAGTTCCATCATTTATCGGCATTGTAAATCAACATATTTGCAAAAATTTTCAGTATTTCTGTAAGCTAACTCCACTTTTATTTATTTGTCAGAGTTACCTCATACCAGTGAAACTCACGGTAATTATAAACCCTGGGTTTTCCAATTAGAGCCATCGAATTCAGATATGAAATAAAACATTATATTTTTCCAAAAATATTATACTATTATTTCATTTTATGCGAAATCTGATTGAATTAGTACATTAATATTGAAGCAATAATTATTATATTTATAATTCATGCAGTAAACTTTTCAAATAACTATGACTGGTCAATCCACATCTAGATTTATCAAGTGCCAGGAAATCCGGGAATATTCGGAAATTCTGTATCTCATTCTGTATCTAGCGATAAGACTACTATACTACTCCGAGTAACGAACAACTAGGAATGTTTTTCATGAAGTCACTTCCAACTGAAGTTATGTTACGTTTTAATTGGAGTCAATTTTTCTTAATCTTCATTAAACTCTATTCAAGACTTAAATATTGTAACGTTAAAAGTTACGTTGATACTGTCCAAAGTTTAACTTAATTAATTATTGAGTAGTTAATTGGGATTAATTTTTCATCATAATATAAAAACATAAAATATGTATTTCGGTAACTCTGTCGTGGTTTCAAAGTGATGATTACAATATTCTGAGATTGAGTTGGTAGCCATTTATTATTTTGAAATGTTCAGATATTGTGGTTATGAAAAGGCGGATACCATCTTCTAGTTAGGAACAACGGGTAACGGATTTTTGGAAACTACATCGAGTTGAAATTATTGAAAATCTGGTAGTCCACTTTCACTCTTTCAATTTTCGGATTATTTGGTAACTTCTTTCACATCACGTTAACCTGGATGGAAACTTTCATTACCTAAACGTATATCGCCGTACCTACTACATCTTGGCAGTTTAGCATACTTGTTACCTAGCTGAATTCAGACTGCATGAGGAGGTTTTATGTTGCTGAGATCTATTAAAAGTATTGAATATTCACTGCAGAGGAGGTTTCAAGAGTAGCATTCAGTCATAGGCTGAGAGTTTTTTTTTGACTTTTGGAAGTGAAGCCTATATCCTAATATCACGAACATAAAAGGACCCCGTGAAGTGGAAGAGTTGTACTGCCATTATATTGTAAGGGCAATAGAGCCCTTACCATCCGATAACTGTACTGAACTTTATTTTTTAGGTACTACTTTTACCGTTTGTGATGAAAATGAGAATTTTTGATTTATAAACGCTTTGTAAAATTATTGCAACTCATTTCAGATCCGAATAGTATTAGTAGGGATAGGTGTCCTGCTATTAATTCAGTGAACATAATTACTTTGAATATCATGTAATTCTACCATTACGAGCATTTATAAGTTACCTAAGGCATTAATTGTTATATTTAAAACAAATTTTTTATTATCATGTTTTAGTACCAACAATTTTCAGATGTTTTACAATATGTAAGCTTTACATTTTTGCAACTAGTTTCGACCTTTCGTTCATCTTCAAACAACTGACCCTTAAGCACATTGTACAGGGTATTTTATGTAGATTCAGGTACAACGTAGTGACAATAAAAAATGAGAGTTACCAGGTATTTGTCTCGACCAGATGTTAGAAAAAATAAATAAAAAGTTTTGGGTAATTATTAGGGTAGAATGTTATTTGAATGCATTAAAAATTTGGGAATTACATAGATCAATTTGATCATTCATTATCTCATGAATATTTTTCTGCACCAATCTATGAACTTCAATGGACTCCAGATAATTGAGCTTCGTTCCTTTTGATTTGACATGCAATATTTTAAGGTTGTCGATGGTTGGGAATATGTGGCTATTCTCGATGCAATGCGTTGCGACGGTGGAGCTTCTTTTATTTTTAGAGAAATCTGTTCGACGTTCATTATACCTTGTATAAAATGAACGTCCCGTCTGACCTATATATTTTTTATTGCAAGTTGAACAGGTTAACTCATAAACTCCTGATTTTAGTAAATTTGAGGTTGGATCCTTCGCATTGAATAACAGAGACGACAATTTATTTTCTGGTTTGAAAGCTATTTTGATATCAAATTTTGATATATTATTGGCTATTTTCTCACTTGTGTCACCGAAGTATGAAAAAGAAATGAACTCTTTGGTTTTTTCTGTTTTAATTGAAGGGCAAATTTGGTTCATGGCTATTTGGGACATTTTGTGTTTAATTATTTTATCTTATGACTGAAACCATTGTTTGCGGCTATTATTTTGATAGTATAAATTTCAACTTCACGATTGTTTTTGGGGAGGGGAAAATAAAAGGCTATAAGGATCATCGATCGGTAGGCTGAAATTTTTAGAGTCAGGTTAGAGTCAATGGGGATACATATATCGGATGATGTGAGTTTTCTGAACACGTTAAATTCAATTTTTCGGTTTGAATATGATACTGTTGGTAATAAGACATAGTAATAAATAATTTGTTTTAATTATGATCAACTACCAAATAGTAACGACTGAAACCGATCAATCATTGTTATATATTTCTTTTAATCTTGTCTGTCTATCAGCCTCCGCTTCAGATTTTCTAATTCTATCATTTGTTTTTCATAGGGTTCATGTAAAAATTCATTTTTCTTAGGGTTATGCTTTTTCCTTTAAGTACAAACCTTGCCAAAACTTTTTTTGCCCAAGACTATAGCTGGTTCCTTTGCCCCCACAAATGACACCTCACTTCCTGACATCTGTATTACCACCTTCACCTTATTTCAGTAAGGGTGAAGGCCATAGACACTTCCATATGACAGTGATAAAAGTTGAATAGCAGCAGTCGCAGGCAGACAGCAAGGTGGCTGATAGATCTTACCTGAAATGGGAATTATTAAAAGTTAGTATTTCTTTCAGCTCTGCAAGATATCAATTGAAAATATTTATAAATTGGAAACAATGTCAACTTCAGTTAACTTCAATTTTTATGTTTATATAATATACTGTAGCTTCATCAGATAAGTATTTAAACTGAATATATAAAATGCTAAAGCATATTCTTAAATATTGAACTGTTCATTTTATTTGAGGGGTAAAAGAACACGGTTTGAAATTATTAGGGAATTTCAAAATATTAAATAAATATGTTAAGTGGGGGCGATCTGCTTAGATCTATTATTTAATAGTCCAATAGAATATGTTTTTTATTGTATTCTTGACTTCCGAAAATATAAGGAAAATGTCTTTTATTCTCAATATGTAAGATTTTATTAGTTACTGCCGAAATAATGTTTTGTTTCCTTCAAATAATCTGTATATAGTACATTTTGATTTTTATTAACATAAACTTCACGCGTTCTTTAATTCTTGTTTGGAATGATGTTTCAGCTTGACTAATATACATGATCATGCAATAATGCGTTCCATAGCTGCTGAACCAGACATCTCCGAAATTTCGTTCGGAAGCAGGCTAATTTCCGCATCTCAGGAAATAATCTTTTAATATACAGGGTATTCGAAATATTATTCAACAAATGGGTAATTTTTCAAATGGATCAACCTGTATATTTCCATATATTTTCAATGGCCTTCTCTATCATGCCGCAAAATATTAGAGATCTGTTGATCACATGTGTATTCAACCAATATCTCATTGTTTAATAGGCATCCCAAAAATTGATTATCAGTCAAGTTATTGTTCTTTAGAGCTCAAAGTTACTGTTGAATACAATGAATCAGGATGAATTTTGGAAAAAAAGAAATGATTGATATGGGTTTCATGTTGAGGCAGTGTCACAGAAACTGTTCATTAGCGAATCGAACTTGTGCTTCAGAATATCCCGAAAAAAGACATCAAAAAGAATCCAATTTTTGGAACAGATTTGTAGAGACAAGAGATGTTAAGTTAAAAAAAAAGAGAGGATAAAATCAGTCACTAACGAAGACAAGGAGCCTGAGGTTTTACTGATTGTAATAGAAGATCCAAGCCAAAGAAAGCTTTGTATACCCTACCGTATAAGTGAGCGTTCAGTTCAAAGAATCCTCAAAAAGGACTAGTTTCACTCCTACCACATTCAAATGCACCAGGCGAAAGCGGATAATGATTTTGAAAACCGTCTGAATATTTATCACCTGGCAAATTTTCAAATTGAACAGAACTGTACATTTTTCGATTTAGTTTTATTTAGCGATGAAGCGACTTTTCACATTTCTGGAAACCCCTGTATATTAGAAAATAATTCACTGAGATGCAAAAAGTACAAGAAGCCTGCTTTCGAATAAAATTCCTAAAGTGTCTGGTTCCACAGCTGCAGAAGGCGCAAAGCATTATTGCAGAACCGTGCATACATGCTGGCAATTGTCAAGCATTGACTTACTAGATATCTCTGATTTTCTGTTTTTGAAATGCTGCCTTCAATTTTTTTTGTCATATTTTTTGGTTAATTAGTAGTTTCACATAATATATTATAATTTTTTTTTTCGAAAATCTAGCAATCTTTCCAGGTTTTCGTACCGTGGAAGTCAATGATGTATGTTTTGTTTTTTATGAGTTCATGAGTTGAGAATATAACTGATAATGAGTTTAACTGTTTTTCATCCAATAGATTATTTATAATTGTAGGATTAAAATGATTATGAGAAGCTTTTTGTTTCATAGGTATGAATTTTTTGTGTTATAGAAAATAGAGTTTAATGACAATATTTTGGTGGCCACTTGTAATGGTCATTTGGTGAACTAAACCAACCACCAAATTTTGTACACAGTAAACACATTTCAACATATAGTAAACAACTTAGAACAGCAATGTATCGAAATATTAAATATTGAAACCTTTTCATCAGCTTAGACCGCTATTCAGTTAATATACACAAACTGAAAAGGTAAACAAGTAGCTCCAAATATTGAAGGAACTATCAAATTTCTAACGTGCACCAGAAAATTCTGTTCAAAAAGACCACGCGATATCGGCTAGTTTAAAGAAGAAAACGAAGTACCTACACCTGTAAGATTAGAATGTTTTTTAACCGAATAATTTCTAAAATTTTCATATAATTCAATGGTTTCGTGAAATGGGAATACATAATATTGAAAAATACATTTTAATTAGTGAACAAACCTCAATTAAAAATTCACAGGTTTCATTTAACTTTCGAAGGTTGATTTTAATATAAATTGATAATTGAAAATATTCAAAGTACTTTTAGCACTCACTAAATGATTAACTATGAAAATTAATACTTTATATCTCAGGAGGAATATTTCAGCGACGGTTTATAAAAATTTACCATCACCACGCCCCAAGAAGAACTCAACAATTGAAGAAAAAGAATGCACGTGTGAGGTTTCTTATATTTGGAGCCATTTGTTTTTCTGTTTGAGTTTGTATTTATTCACTGAATAACTAATCAGAAGATACTTTTCAAAATATAGATGTCTTAAGTTGTTATTTGGTTGCCTAAGTTTATTTTAACTTCTTCAATTTTTGAGTTCTTATTATTGATTGGTAGCAAATGTTTTCATTCCTTCGAATGAGATGTATCTCCTAACATATAAAGCATTGATTTTATAATTAATATATAGAAAAGGTAATTAGAATAATTCTTATTTTCAATTTGTTAGAATCAACCTTTACGTGATAGGAGGAAACCTGTAGATTTTTGATTTTCTATTATGAATATTACACAGATATAACTGAATTTTGCCACGCTTTCCCACTATGACTAATGTATTGTTGTGAGCAAATGGCGCTCTGACATGAACTGACCAAAATGTGAATTCGATGGAATTATCTCTTCCCAGAATCAAATACTAATCATTCCAAGAAAACAACAACGAATAGTTATTGTTAAATGAATATGCACACAGTGATTAAATCTAAATATGAGGGCGGACAGCTCAGTGGTAGAGCATTGGGCTCGTTACCGGAAGGTCCGTGTTCGAATCCTGTTCAGGTGGAAAAGAAATTTTCTAGTTGGACGGGTGTCGGCCACGATTTCACTGTTGGGTCAAAAATTAACAGTGCTGTGACCTAAGGTAGCGCAATATAGCAGTGATAAAGCTTACCCAAAACACAACCGAAATCCTCGCACAAGCTGAAAAAGCTTCTTTCTGAGCGCTGAGCGATCTTCACAGAAGATCTAGGAATTTCAGGATAATAATAATAATAAATAAATTGAAACTTTTTCCAGGATTATTTCCATTTTCAAATTTTGATCATACGGCATCAACCATTTTCTAACAGTATATTTTCATTTTTGTTTTCTTTAGAAAACCTTTTAGGTATCCTGCGTGTTTTTCATATGTGCGACCGTTTGCGAGGAAAATTAGGTATGCACTGAAGTTATCTAAAAAATTTCATGACACAAAATAATTTTATCATTTATATATTCCAGAAAAATCTAACCGAAAAATCGAAATAAATGTTCGAAATGTAAACTATTCGGTCTTGTATATAATTCACACCGTCTCCTAATATATCTTTGTGCAGATGCATTGTTATTCCTTACTTTTGCACTTGCATTTTAAATGCAATTAAGAAGCTCTTCCCTTTCAGAAACTGTATAGGCTTTTTTTCTCAAATAACCCGAAATGAAAAATCTAAAGGAGTTAAATCAGGGAAACTTGCCGTGGTACCGATTCGCCACATTCTATCTATATCTGGAAATATGAGTGCCGACAGCTAAGTGGTAGAGCATTAGGCTCGTTACCGGAAGGTTCGTGTTCAAAACCTGTTGGGTCAAAAAATAACAGTGCTGTGACCTAAAGTAGCGCAAGATAGCAGTGATAAAGCCTACCCAAAACACAACTGAAATCCTTACTCGCACAAGCTGAAAAAAAGCTTCTGAGGAATCTTCACAAGAGATTTAGGAGTGTCAGGATAATAATCTATATATATAAAAGAAAGTCGTGTTCGTTACATTATTTATACCATAAGAACAGCTGCACCGATATGGCTGAAAATTGGTGGTTAGGTAGCTTAAAGCCAGGAGACGGATATAGGATACTGTTTATCCCGTTCGACAGCGTTGACATGAAACGTCAGTCACTATAAAACTTGGTATAACAAAAAATAATCAGAGTTGGAATAACAAAACGCAAATGACAGCTATGTAATGAACGTATGGATGACAATTTGATTTTTGTAAGAAATCAATATTAAAACTATTTCTATTGAATAAATAATTAACAATCATAATGTAATGATGGAGCCATTGATCATTCAAATAAAAAGTGGAGTGAACTATAAAACGCGTTATAACAAAAACACATCAGACTTGGAATAACAAAACGCAAATGACAGCTAAGTAATGGATTTATGGTTATAAATTTGATATTTGTAAGAAATCAATATTAAAACTATTTCTATTAAATAAATAACAATCATAATGTGAATATGAAGCTATTGCCTATTTAAATAAAAAGTGAAGTGAACTATAAAAGGTGGTAAACCAAAAACGCATCAGACTTGGAATAACAAAACGCGCATTTCGAACAGCTAAGTAATTTTGTCTATGAAGGCAATCGATGATGAAAATGGTGGTTTATATTTCCTAGATGCCCCTAGTGGAACTGGTAAGACATTCCTCAGGTCAGTAGTTTTAGCCACTGTTCGTGCGTGATCCAACATAGCAAATGCAGTTGCTTCCTCTGGAATAGCAGCCACATTGTTAGAAGGATGTCGTACGGCTCATTCAGCATTGAAATTACCATTAAATCTTCAAACTATTGAAGAACCAACGTGTAATATTGCAAAACACTCAGCAATGGCCAAAGTTTTATCGGCATCGAAAATCATCATCTGGGACACAATGGCGCATAAACGTACACTGAAAGATTTACGCAATAACTCGAGATGTTTTAGAGGATCAATGATTTTACTGTCTGGCGATTTCCGCCAAACACTGCCAGTAATTCCAAGATCTACGGCTGCCGACGAAATCAACGCTTGCCTCAAATCGTCGAATCTATGGCGCTATGTGTAAAAACTGCAGCTGACAACAAACATGAGAGTTGCATTGCTTAATGATACATCTGCTGACTATTGGTAATGATCAAGTACCTGTCGATGAATCGATCGGATTGATATCATTTCCAAATAATTTCTGTAATTTTGTCTCATCAGAAGACGAATTTATCAACAATGTATTTCCAAACATTATTTCGAACTACAAAAATAATGAATGGTTGAGTGAGCGAGCAACTTTAGCGGCTAAGAATAAAGATGTAGATGACCTGAACTACATAATTCAAAATAAGATCATTGGAACAATGCATTCATTCTAATCTATTGACTGCGTCACAAATGAAGATGAAGCCACCAACTATCCAATTGAATTTTAAAACTCCTTGGATGTGCCTGGCTTACCACCAAACCTGGCTTACCACATAAACCAACCAAAACTGTGCAGCGGTACGTGTTTGGTGGTTAGAAAATTGATGAACAACGTAATTTACGCGACGATACTGAAAGAAAATTTCAAAGTTGAGGAAGTTCTCATTCCGACGATCCCGATGGTCCGAACCGATATGCCGTTTGAAATTAAAAGACTTCAATTTCCGATCCGTCTTGCATTTGTCATGACCATCAACAAATCACAAGGCCAATCCTTAAAAGTTTGTGGTTTGAATCTAGAACATCCATGTTTTTTCCATGATCAAATATATGTGGTATGTTCACGGGTTGGAAGACCATCTGCCTTGTTTGTTTTTGCGCCTGATAATAGAACAAAAAATGTCTCACAAGGTACTTCAGTGAAGAGCAACCTATGTACTAAAATACAGAAACAATAATGAATGATTAATGTAGGAACTTAATTTTTTTTTTGTATTTTTTAATAACAAACACTTAATAAATTCGAAAATGTGCTTATTTATTGCCTTTAAGGCAGAACAGAGTTCGCCGGGTCAGCTAGTAATAATATAGCGATAAGATACATATATTCATCACGTAGTCAACATTACATTTCTTTTGTAGTATAATCAAACTTCATTCATCTACCATAGCCACATGAGAAATCACATTAAAATTGTCTGTTGGAAATTCAAAAATCATAACAACAGATAACAGATAATATTTTGACAAGCACGCAGAAATTTCGTCAATTTTCATTATTTCGTTATGAATCACGATAATCGAATAAAATATCCATACACTTCAAATAATGTGAGAATATCAATTTATGAATCATGCATTCCTCCAAGAAATCCGCAAAAATGAAATATTGGGCACACTTCATTGAATACAACAGCGTCGACAAGCGTGACCAATATTTCGATTTTCTGTTCCATTTCAGCCTCTATCTTGCCATTATATTTATTGTGCGTTCTCTTAGACTGTGCTGTCTTATTTTCAGGATTTTTTCAGGTTTTCAGATCATAAGTCTTCAGATGGAGAGTATGAACTCTCTTTTCTATTCTCTGCCATTCCAAAAAAAAAATTCCAGTATATTGAGAATGAATATCGAAATTGTGTGATATTGTTTTTCTGAACGTTATAAAGCGTAATATGTTTCGGGATATTTCTGAGATATTCAATTTTTGAAGAGCTGTTCTTTAAGGTCAAATGGAAAAATTTAATTTGTTGAAGGTGTCTATTATTAACTACAGGAATATACAGATTTGGGAATATTTTCCTATATATTACCACGAATTTCAGTATTGTAAATATGTTTTTCAAATCGGGATAGTGAGACCTTCATCTGTATTATAGTTCGAAAATTAAATAAAGCCGAATAGGCTTTTTGGCTACTAATCAGTCCGTACTTTCTACAAAATATTGATTTTACAGTCTTTCGACAACATTTTCTGCAGTCAAGCATGCCATAGTATTGTTAAAAATTATGAATATGAAAAAACATGAGAATTGTGCAAACTATTATGCCAAAGAGATAAATCTTGATTATTGTTTGAAAATAAAAGAAATAAAAAGAAAATAAATTCATTTCTTTATCATTCTCAGGAGGTTGACTTCACTAGAAGAGATGGAGTGAGATATGCATCACAAGTTTTGATTTGGGGAAACTATGAAATGCCGTCAACCACCTTGAATAAGGTAATTTTGCGGCCGTGACGCCATTGGTTGAAAGGACATTAGTCGCTTTATTTATTACCAATTTTTCAACACCTGCAGGATGAGTAACATCGAACCACTTACCACCTTTCTGCAGAGTATGCGGACATTTTTTTCTCCATCGCGGCCAGCTATGTTCATGGAGACATATACGTTGTCAGCGAGACAAAGGATTCGCGGGTTGGTCTCTCATGTCTGGCACAGTTTCCAATTAAAGAAATGACCAGAAAATAGGCAATTAAAGTCATCAAAATCGGAATTCAAGGCGCACAGGGGTTACTCGTTCAGACTAAATTCAACTAATATTGATAAAACTCTTTGCTTGTTAAGATTTGAGCCCCGATTGCTCGAGAAAGGTGCCTCATGATAGATTTTACGGCAGCATCTAATAATCTCCGAAACTGACTTCCTCGATAGAAATGGAATTTGATATTTTTTCCAGCTGCAAATTGCATTAATATGATTAACTAGAGATTTAGCCGCATAAAAGTATACACTACAGCCCCTATGAGCAATAAATCTTTGAAGAGCAGCTTAAAACGATTCAGAGGAGAAAGCCAATTTAAAATGGTTGAGTGACATGCAAAAATACAAATATGTCTTCGAAATTTTATATTATATATGTATATATATTCATATATTTATTACACATTGTAAACAAGTTATAAACAACTATTATTTATAAACACAGAGAATGAAAATCAATGAAATCCAAAGAAAAGACTCACCGTTGTATAGATGTTGACTCTTTAGAGTGTAATCAGATCAGAATCAATTAAATTATATCAATAATTCAGTGCATAAACATACTCAAAAATTAAAATTTAAAAGAAAAAGCATATTTGGAATACATAACAAATAGTAGAGTGAAAATTCTTTAAACGATAGTCAAAAATAAGGAATCCTTTCCATAAACTCAAATAGAACTCACAGGGAGCCTTCAATTATATCTAGTTTAAACTTATGAAGAATAGTGTTGAAAAAAGTTATTACTTTCATGAATTACATACAAACTTTAGTGAAATTATTGGCAAAGAATAAGTTGAATTGAATCTAACTTAACAGAATTATGTAAATAAGACAAATTTAATCAAAATTCAATTAATTAGGGAAAACATAGTGTCTACGTCAGATATTTTGAAATTATTAATGTAAGAGATATCCTTCAAGATGTCTAAGCATCAATAAAATTGTAATAGTATCTAAGCTAAATAATTTTAATTAATTTCGTAAGTTATATTCGGTAGTTATTCAGTAAAAACCAGTAGAAGTTAAAATTATGTAAACTCTTTGACATTTGGAAAACTCTTTGTATGAAAATGAGTATTTAAACCCAACCAATTTTCATAAAACTAGTACCAAATTATTCACAGAAATTCGGATTTAACAGATTTAATCTGTTAGTCTTCTACAATTTTAATTTCAAAAAATTTTCATTCAAAAAGCTTTTAGAATTAAATTAATGTCTACAATATTCTTATATTCAATAGACGTATAATCAAAACTCAATATATAATGTCAAATGGAATAAATAAACCAACAGATATAAAAAAGTTATTAAAATTAAAAAATAAATATTCAAAGGAGACAACATTTCGTTTTTGATCTTACCATTCAAAAAACAATTAGAATTCTGATAATCTCTTCATCGGCATATAGTGCATGTGTTGAGAGATTTCTGAATTAACTTATTCGAATATTTTAATATATTAAATATTTCAAATAAATTATATTTTTTGAGAAATCCTTAAGTTGTGTTTCATGTTTTTGAAAAGAAATTGGTGTTCATAATGGAGAGATCAGAAACAAAATTTTGTCTCCTTTAAATATTTATTTAATAATTTTGATGACTTTTTTATATCTGTTTATTTATTCCATTTGACATTTTATATTGAGTTTTGATTATATATGTTTTTTAAATATAAGCGGTGCTTATTGTAGACATTAATTTAATTCTAAAAGTTTTTGAATGATAATTTTT
The DNA here is from genome assembly GCA_034642435.1 of Megalocaria dilatata. NCBI lineage: Eukaryota > Metazoa > Arthropoda > Insecta > Coleoptera > Coccinellidae > Megalocaria > Megalocaria dilatata. Next base: position 67,897,632 of record CM067855.1, on the reverse strand, counting down.
TTTTAATTAAAATTGTAGATGACTAACAGATTAAATCTGTTTTGATATTCAAATTTTGTTGTATTTCTACTATCAAGTAAAAAGCCTTCTTTTATTTTATTTAATTTTGACAGATGTAGTGAGCTTTGAAGTTCAATTTTTCGAGAAAACTATAAAAGGCCAAGACAGTCGAAATAGAGTCAGTATGAAGGGAGTCATACATGTCTCCCTGTTTAAAGAATTTATCTTCAATAATCCAGTTCCAAAAACTAAAAAAAAAATTAAAATTATTATTGTAAATGGAAATGTGATAAAGAAAAACGTCACCTGAGTGTTGTGGATGAAAACATCCTGCATATAAATCAAGAATAAAATAATTTAAATCCAAAAGAAACAATGTGAAAGAATTTGTTTTCTTTAGTTTAAAATATACCAGAATAACATACACAAAATAAAATAATAACATACAAAGAAACACAAATAAGATCAAATAAAAAAATAGCTTCCTAAACTGAAAGAAATCAAAAACAATGCTAGTTCTTCGGGTTTCTAAATTCACATTTCTAATAGCTAACTATATATGACATGTGACACTTTAAGGTTGAAATCTTAGACAAAGAACATAGAATTTACAAAGTTGTTTTCCCTAAAAATAACAGTGTTATTCTTACATCTCCCCACACAAAGTATGCACCCCTCATTACATGTTTGCGTTTTCACATGGGAGCAACTTAGTTACATGAAAATAGTTATTGTCCTTTCTTTTATTTCCAATATCTATCTCATATATAGTGTTAGAAATTTTTTCACTATTGGAAAAGGTCCTATTCTTCTTTCATCAAATTTTTTTCTATTCAATTTTGATTTATTTTCAACGTAAACATAGTCTCCGATTTTAAAATCCTAATGTTTGCTATTTTTGTCGATCAGTCTTTTATTGTATTCATGATAGCGTAAAGAATTTTTATATGCTATTTCCTCATCTTTTGGTAAATTTCTCTCTTCAATAAGTTCTTCTGGAGCAATGGGATCAGTTCTGCCACAAAGTAAATATTCTGGGCTATATCCAGTTGTAGAATGGTCTGTTCTATTGTATTATTCAATACATTCATGGGCTATTTTCGTCCACGCCCTAGTTTTCTTTTCGTGGTTCATATCTAATCTCAAAATCGAATTGTGATAGAAAATTCATCATGTCACCCAGCACTTCATCTGGTCTTGTATGAAATTCTTTCCCTTCTAATGGCTTATGGTCAGCAACCAGGCTGAAAGAATGGATGGAAAGCAAATAAACAGATCACGGCATAATAAAAACGACACAGTAAACAAAGAGAAAATTTTATGAAGGTATATAGGTGGGAACAAACCACAGACAGTGGTGAAAGAAGGAATTCTAGTCTGCAAATTCAACGCACAAACTGAATTGCGAGTGATACTGGAACAAGTCCTCTGAACTGAAATAAAAGTACATCGGCGCTCTATCTTCAATAATAATTTGCATTGTACGTATGCGGATTATCTAATAAACGGGGAACACGATTCAGGAGCGTTTTAAGATTTTACATTAAGAAAATAAGGCTCTGATATTGAACCTGTTGAAAAGTTCAAAAATAAACTGATTAAGAAATTTGGAGATTTATTGAATAAACAAACTGAGTTATCTAATTAACCTCTTTTGAATCTATGGGATTTACCTAAGTAGCCCATGGGTTTACTAAAGGTAATAAAGTTTTCTTGTACCCTTATCTCAAAATAGAAACTATTTAAGTACCTTATGTTGTCAAATTTTAGACCTGTTGTTTATAAGGATTTTGAAGTAACTATGCAACTCACAATAATAAAAAGAAAGTGTATCATTTAATTGAAGTGTACAATGAATTTCTATCAAGCAAATTTCGATAATTTCTGAATTGAAATCCATTACAATTTGTCTCTCAATACGATGCCATTTCTATAACAATTGACTGTTTTTGATTGTATCGGTGTTTACTTGACGGAAATTCATCTTCAATATAAGAACAAATGTTATGAAAATCAATAAAATGGCGGAATACTTGCTTTTTTTAAATTGGCTGTTTACATAACTTACTTTTCTTGGTAAAATAAGACGTATGGATGTGGTAATAAAATGGTTTTTATAGCTTCATCAACATAATATGAGGCTTTTGTACTGACAAGATTGAAGAAAAGTATTGATCGGCTACCATGGGCAATATTCTCCATACCCACAGTGTTGTGCAAATTCCTCTCTACTGCTAACTCAATATCAGGTCGCTATCCACGATGGTCTTACCTTTTTATGGCTATCTTGCAAATATAATCACAATATCAATCGATTCGTCACCAGAGATGACATAACTCTATTCTGCCCTCCAAAGATACCATTCTCTGGACAATTTCGAACAGTTGGCGAAACTAGTCAGCAGCCAAATAAGCTACTCATGGTAGTGAATGGTTTTGGGTGAAAGGATAGCATGCTGTTTCCTGGAACTAGCACACAAGAAGCTGCATACTTAACATTTATATGTACTATATGTAAATATACATCATAATATCATAAACAGTCACCGGGTTATTTGAATAAATTTCTCCATGCTTTCAGTATTCTGATTCTCATTCCCACAAAATTTCGCTTGAAATCAAATCTTTATTTTATATCTAAGGTTTCGATTTCAACTTGAAGCATCAGTTTTGAGAAACTGATCAGTGAAATCGTTTAATGGGTATATTTACAAACCCCAACGGCGGCTTTTAACATTAGTGAACTTGATGTTTCCGCTGGGTTCAGGACCTAGTTTAAAAAAATCTCTGATCATTTCTTTCATCGGTTATTTTGCAAACATAGGTCAAAATGAAATAATGAGATTGGTCATTCGATTAGCAGAATACAGAAGCTCGTTTATAGAAAGAATCAGTGAAAGTAAAAAATTAAAATTTTCGTGTTGATTTTTGAGCGCTTTTCAAATATTTTATCTTTCGAGTATTTCACTCGAACTCGACAGGTTTTTATTTGTAGAGTTTGTCCAGTTTAATCCCGTTTCAATTGTCTATTCAAACATATCTACGCATCCCGCGGAATAGAACACAATAGTGATTCTCTTTCAACCACGGCTCATCCTTTTTCCACTCGATTATAAATGATAACCAACAATGATCGTTTCTTTTTTAAATCCGCATCCGAGCTCTGATTGTACATTCATTCTTCACGAGCATTATCGAAATTTTAAATTCAAATGGGCTGGTAACCGTTGTCATTGCGTATTTGCATGCAAATTCTGATAAATTTTCTCCTATATTTGCCGCTATTGAAAGGTTGTTCAATATATCCGCAGTAATTTGTGCGAATTACTCCTGCACTATCTGTTGGCATGTTATAATACGAAATTATGACTGTTTGCAAAGCGTTTCGTGTTCAGATCAGCCAACACGTGAATAATTCAGAGTGATCGCATTCTTAATACTTGATAGGAATCAAAACAATCTGAATTGTCAGTGGTGAATTGCAGGAGATGAAACGATGGCAATTTTATTCAATATAGTTCAGGAATATTTTGACCGAACTAATAGAGAGGACATTTTCTGAAAAATTTCAATTTCGTTACAAATAGAATTCGAACCTAAATGAACAGCTGACGAAAGTGCTTTAAGTGAGTAAGAGGGTTTGTACTAATAAGTTCTAAGAAAACTCCGCCTACATGATCGTGAGGGTGGACTGAGTAGCTCAGCGGTCATGTTGCCGGTCCCAAGCCCAAATAAAGGAGGAGGGTTGTTAGGTTAGGTTAGCTACCTACCTGACGAAAAATAAAGCACAAGCTCACAGAACCGATAACTCGCCTCGGAATAGAACTGATACACTGATGACGACCCATGCTAGAAAACGGATAACGAGTTGGAAAAGAAAAAACATCACCAGGATAGCTCTTGCCTCTTGGAATGTTAGATCCTTCAATAATAAAGAACAATAAATTGTGCAGGAGCTTAAAAATCAGAAAATAGAGATTGCTGCACTCCAAGAAACGAAGAAGAAAGGCAAAGGCCAACAAATACACGGTGAATATGTTGTGATATATAGTGGTGTTGAAAAGAGCGAACGAGGTAAGGAGGGTGTTGCTATTGCCTTACATAAAAATACATCAACCAGATCGAAAGCTGTCAATACATATCATCGCGAATTGTCCTGCTCAAGTTGCTGACCGATTCGTCTCCCCGAAATATCTTATCCATTTATGCACCAGACGATAATAAAGCGAAGCAGAAACGGGAAGACTTCTACAAAGAACTTGAATGTATCGTTGAATCATTACCTCCGAGGGAACGAGTAGTAATTTTAAGGGACTTTAACGCTCGTATTGGTCATCAACCGATCCCCGGCATAATGCAGAGATTCAATGAGCAAACGCTGAATGACAACGAAAAACTCATGATAGACTTCTGCTCCCTAAATGGATTCAGAATGACCAGCACATTTTTCAGCCATAAAGAACAGCATAAATACACTTTCTGTAACACACAGGGTCAACGTTCAACCATTGATTATATTTTAACTAACACTTATATACCATCGTCTGAAATCTTGGATGTGAGAACACTTAACTCGGTCGACGTTGGAAGCGACCACAGTCTACTTCTTGGTAAATTTAAAATCAAATGCCACCATAAAAGAAAAGATCAAAATCACTTATCAAATGGAGATATAATAAAGATCGATACCCTCTGGGATACAACAACTCAAGAATTATACAGAAGACGTCTAGGAGAAAAAATTGAACTCAATCCAGCTGATGATCGAGACGAAGTAAACACTATCCGGCTGAAATTGAAAACAAACATTAAAAGCGCGGCTATAGAGGCATTGGGAATCAAAAAGTGTAAAAAACGAGAAGTCACAAAAAATAGAACTCCATGGTTCTGCGAAAAGGTAAAGGCACAATGTAAAAAGAAAAAACAAGCCTACATTAAGTATCTAACAACTAGAACTGCTGAGTCTTATAACGCTTACAAAAACATCAGGAACGAAACTGGTACGCTGATTAGAAGAATGAAGGACATGCATTGGGAAAAGTTCTCAAAACAACTAGAGAAGAATTTTTACGGTCTCCAAAAACAAATGTGGAGATTCATTAGCGGCCAAAAGAAAGAAATTGCTGAATTAATACCAGTAAGTCAAATTGATAAGGAAACATGGACCACATACCTAAAAGACCTTTACAAGAATGACCAACCTGATACAACACAAGGTGCCCCAGATATCATGATAAATAATAACATCTCTATCGATGAAGCTGACGCGAGAAAAGCGCTATATGGGTTGAAAAACAGGAAGAGCCCTGGTCAAGACGGCATTGCAAATGAACTCCTCAAGTACGGTGGAGAAAGATTGATTCAGGAGCTGACCATTCTCACGCAAAGGATCCTCGAACAACAAAAAATTCCGTACGAATGGAGAACAAGCACAATGATTTCAGTCTTTAAAAAGGGAGATAAAAAACAGCCCGAGAACTATAGAGGAATAAAATTGCTATGCGCTACCTTGAAATTAGTCACCAAAGTAATTTCAAATCTTATCAGTGAACGAATAACACTAGCTGACGAGCAACAAGGTTTCAGATCTGGACGATCGTGTACAGATGCGGCGTTCGTCGTGAGACAAATAACTGAGAAATCAATAGAGTATAATAAACCGGCGTTCTTCTGTTTTATAGATCTAAAAAAAGCGTTCGACAGGATACGATTAGCTGATGTGGTTCATCTCCTCTATAACAGACAAATACCGAGCAACACCATTAAAACAATAGAAGATATATATATCAATACAACAACATACAGGCAAAGATAGATAACGAGTTAACAGAACCCATACCACTGGAAAGAGGCATTAGACAGGGAGACTCATTGAGCCCGTTACTACTCAATATTATCATGGATGAAATTATAAAAAAATCTGTAGACAGAGAGGTTATAAGATGGGGGACAAAGAACTGAAAATTATATGCTATGCAGACGATGCAGTTTTAATAGCGGAAAATGAAGATGATTTGCAGAGGTTTCTGCATGTGTTCAACACAATGGCTCAATCTCTTGGGATGATAATATCCACATGCAAAACTATGTGCATGACCACATCCAAGATACCCCTTAGATGTAAATTGGTTGTTGATGGGAGCATTATACAATAAGTGATGAAGTTTAATTACTTAGGCATAGAAATTTCCAGTTTTGGCGAAATAGGAACGGAAGTAAGATCACAAGTGGTTAAGGCAACAAGAGCTGCTGCACAACTTAATGACACCATATTTCGCAACAAACATCTCAGGATAGACGCAAAAAGCCGTATTTACAAGGCCACTATAAGACCCATACTAACATATGCGGCGGAAACAAGACCCGAGACATCTAAAACTCGCCAGATGATGGGGGCAGTGGAAATGAAAATAGTCCGGAGAATAACTGGAAAATCTCTATGGGATAGGCAGAGAAGTGAAGCCCTCAGAAGAACATGCCAAATCGACAACATCAGTGCTTGGGTATTGGACAGAAAAATTCAGTGGAATGATCATATAACACGAATGACAGGGGACCGAATCGTGAAGATCGCTAGGGATAGGTCACCATTGGGAAAACGAAGCCCAGGGAGACCTCGAAAACGATGGATGGATGGTATACCTATATGAAGCGAGTTGCGATGAAGAACAGGCATTGTGCCTATATGGACGCTGGAAGAAGAAGAAGAAGTTCTAAGAAATAAAGAGAAATTCTAATAATAAACAGAAATTTCTTTTCAACTCGAGGTATTACAATGATATTCAGATTTTATCATATAAACGAAATTAAAGAAGTTCACTTTTGGAATTGACTTCGAAAGATTCAGGTTTTTGATTATCTGGTATGAAATAACATTCACTATTTTATCTAAATTATTTATTTGTCTCCATCTATAACACTTTATTGAAAAAAAACAATATCATGTCCTGTTTATTCAATAAAATATAATTTATGTTAAAAAATTTCGAGAAAACAAAATTGATAGGATGTATGTATTCTGTGAGTGAAACTGTAGCTACAGTATAATGCCTCTATATCTATACTGTCGAATTTTCTGTTAAAATGGTCTTTAGCAATTACTCTCCAAACCTCCGTTGAAAACTGCCTGAGCTTTTGGATTGTTGATAGGTCTGGTTAATGCAAATCCAACGCTCGTTTTTGTTGGACTCAAACGTGCTCAAACAGACTGGATAAATTTGGCCTAATAGCATCCTGAAAGAGATGACTAAGATAATTGATGCATTGGTCGAAGTAAATATGTGCATTTACTTACTAATAAAGTACCAACAGTTCTGTATTTTCATCAAAAGAAATGGCACACCCTTAAGTGATTGAACTACCTCTTAACGGGTAAACTTCTTATACCGATCTATGATTTCTAGGAACCAAAGTAAGATTCTATACCGTCGACTACACGAAAAACTCCTACCGAATACATCGACTATACGAAAAACTCCTATATCATAACTTATCTGTTAGCAAGACGAACTTTTCTTACTTATTAAGATTCATGCTCTGTTTTCCATAGCACTCTAGTATGTCTCTGAACTTGAATAAGGATGAGTGAATCTCCTGCCAACAGTCGTATTGACCATAAATAAAGCTCATGAAGTGTTCGCCGCACAGTTTGACTTGAAACCGCAACATGTTGAAGCAAGTTTCTTACGGTACCCAATGATTCTCTACGGATAGACGCAGTCTAAGACTGATCTTCCGCACATGTATACATTTTGGCCTTTCAGTCACGTTTCATGTTTCTGGAAATCACCCCTCAAAATCCCGCCTTCGCTAACCTTGAACATATCCGCAACTTCTCTCTGAAAAAGTCCTCAAGTATACCAGTAACCCTTATAGCTTTATTCGCATTAAGTTTACCTGAAACGACATTACTACGTTTCACTGTCAGATAAACAAATCGTCCAACTGCCAAATCAAGAAGCGAAGGTATATGTTCCGTCTCATTAGAGACGGCCCTGTCGTTCGAAATTAGTTTGTCATTCGATACTTATGTCTTTTACGTTAATATGCGATCTAGCAGTTTTGAGATTGTTTCAAACTGTTTATTTTTACTCGACACGTCAGATTATTGGTTTTTTAAATATTATATATGGCCTTAGAAAACATGGAAAGGCAATTAGAGATTTGGATATATTTATGCCTGTTAATTTCATATGACGCAGCATTCGGAATTACAAACTGACTCTATCCTTCTTTACTTGCATTATTCTCATGATTTTTCTGTAACCAATAAGAAGATTTGGTTTGTTCATTCAGTCCACCACCAAATGGACCTTCCAATCATTTACGTTAATTTCCCTCTTTTGTTAGAAGGGGTGCATCGAGCATCTCTAACGTTCAGTCTTTGAAAAGACTCTAGAATTATTATTATTCGTGATAATCGAAGTGTTCGCATGTAGCCCTGGCTACATCATGCATTATTATTCGAGTAATAGTCAAAATTGTCGCATGTAGCCGTAGCTACATTATGCATTATTCTCCGAATAGTCAAGTTGTTCGTTTGTAATTGTACAAGCTTAACGCGATTGCTGTAAACGTAGCAATCCACCTTACACTTGTTTGTGGTGTAATTGTCGTCACAATAGCTTGGTATCATATACAGTGATACCAAAATATATTAGTTGTTTGTTATAAGTGTTTTACTTCAATTCCTCATCATCGTTGTAGTTTATCATTATTAGAAAAAGGAATCTGTAGACCACCGCGCATAGAGTGTTCTTTGAAGTCAAAATCACCGCTAATAAACAAAAATACAGTCCACTAGAAGCCATTGGAATTAATCAACGAGATTAATTAATTTGGAATTGTCTATTATTTTAAAATACTGAAATAATAGGCAAATACTACGGTAAACTAACCGTGGTACGAAGCAGTATATTTAAGATTAAACATTTTAATTCCATTATTAGGCAGCATTATCGAAGATCTGAATGATAGCTCCACAGAAATATATTGAATGTGTTTGAACTGAATATGTTAGCGCTGTACTGTTCAGTAATTCACGGAGTTGCTGAAAACTCTCTCCTTGCTATCGTGATCATCTAGTGTAGGAAAAAAATTAGGCTACGTTGTACAGACAAGCCAAATTACACCTAAACTAATTGCAAATATGCCAGACACATATTGGTAATAATGAAAGGAAATAACCCTCAATGAACTGAAACAAACATTTATCAATCGGCTATTACTGAGGTAAAAATACAGAATGAGAATTAACAGTCAACAATCGGGATTACACTAATAGAACACTCAATATCTGAGAATGTCACATTGAAACAAAAGTGGACATTCAAAAGCGTAAAACTTCCAATTAATTAAAATATGAATCAGAAGTTCACTCACCAAAAGCTATCAAGGGAAAATACCAGGTGTAAGCTATCTCGAGTACGTAAATTAAATGTAACTCAGGAGGTTCATTTCGAATAACCTTCTATGCCAGCTCAAAATTAAAAGAGACGTCACATAGCCATACATCTTTTTCATTATTATCAAAAAAAGCACGCAGAGAGTTTCTGTGCCATAGAATGTTTTTAAAATACAATAGGCGGGTGATCCATGACGTAGTCTGTATAATCTATAACGAATTCTCTCACACATGATCCTTAGAGCATGCGGATCTCTTCAGTAACAATCATCATTTAGGAAAATATTGAGTTATCTGACCCTATTAAATTATGTGATACCCAATCCTTCGAATAATAATGATCTACTGTCGATGAATCTTAACTAGAAATTATTATATTGGTCCGAATATTGGAAACAGAAACCAACAAGAATTCCAGATTGCAGCCTGTCAGCTGTCAAGGAGTGTAGTAAAAGAAATTTCGTCTACAGATGCTTTGTGCGTTTCTTGTCATGTTGAAATAGCTGAATGAATTTGCAGATTAAAGCTTCTGAAGACATAACTGAGGTCTACCATGTCTCAAGAGAAATTATCTCGATTTGTCTGATCACATATCCACATGGACATAAATGTCAATGTAGAAAATATTATGAAGAGGTTCGGAAAAAACTGGAATTTGTAATGCAAAATTGATCTTTATAATTTTTCCGATCATGGGAAGCGCAACTACCAAACATTCAATTAACTTTTTCATAATTACAATTTTGTCTCTTTCGGCTGTTACAGATTTGTAGTGGATATACCTGTCTCTATCTTTTAGTTATAAAATATTAGGCGGAACAAACCACATAAAAACTCATTGGTTATTTATATCAGTCTAAATGCGAAGAGGAATAGTCTATGGTCATATCGTAAACGCGCGGCGTAAACATAACCCCAGATAGAATTACGGCTTTTGTTAGATCGAAAAAAGCCGCTTCAGAGTGATGAGAGTTTGTAGTTAGATGCAGAACATTTAAGAGTAACGAAGATTCATGTAAGAAGCGGAACGCCATTTTTTATTGTACATTACACTAAGAGTAGTACAAAGATAGGTTGACAGAAGTGCCTAATATTGGAATAAAATGTATTTCATTGGATAACCGTCATTTTCGTGAGTGGTGCTTGTAGAATGTGTTTTTTATTCATCGTGGAATTCTACCTAACTCATGCTCCAAATAGAAGCGTCATGTTTTCCTTCAATTTTAATTGACCATATTTTATATATGAAAGTGTCTCCCTATTAATTGGAAATAAATGAGAAATTACTTTGTTTGATTGTATCGGTCTTTACTTGTCGGAAATACATCTTGATGATTCAAGTAAAACAACTTAATTCATTGTGATCATCTAGCTGTGGAAGGAAAAGACTCTATACTATGTAGACTACCCAAAATACACTGAAACGAGGACAGAGAAATAGTGGCAGGAAGTTTAGAATGCAAGGTTAAATAAAATACAATATTTGGTCCTGACAGATACGCTCATGCCGCTGACTCGATGTGTGGGTGAGAGTGACCCTTGGGGAAAGAATTAGGTAGCAAACCTCAATCCCTAACACATCGTTCAACCTTGTAGTTACATTTATTGATGAAACTAAGGTTACAGAAATCGACAACCTTCCAATATATAATACCAAAACGTAGTTAGTGCCTAAAGAAAGGTAAGGTAAGTTGAGTGAATACACAGATAATTTGCCAACACGAATATGCACAAAGAATTTCAAGATTGTTCAAACAATGATTTCTTGGTCAGGAATACCCCATTCATTCACCTTTTATCTAATTATATTATTGTAATCTAGACACATAATATTGTTGGACAGCAATATTTTGTGATATATTCTCTGCTGCACTTAGTTGTAATGCGAACTCAACTATCTATTCCTGATCATATCTGTACCTAATGATATTGTTGTTGTGTTGTTCTGTAGCGACTGGAGTAATGCTTCGCAGAACCATGTGATTTAGGGGGTTTAATCTTGTTTATTCATTTGTTTTCCATGTATAGAGTTTATGATTTCAATATAATTTCTTGAATATTTATTCTGATTTCTTCATACTATATCAGTTGTAAAATATATTATTGGTACTGAATAAACATTGTTATTTTAATGATCCGTATACAAAATTCTTAAAATCGCAAAAGTCCGCCCTTACGGCCAGTTTAATAAACGAAATTAAAGTCTCCTTTTTCTCAAAAAGTCTCCTTTAATGATAAAATGTGTTTCATAACCAAATTTTAAGGTTAAAGGGAACTTAAAAGCGTCCTTTATCTTAAAGTGAGAAAATCATCCATTTACGGCTGGAAAATCATCGACACTGCGCAGGTGCTCGATGAACCCGAAAACAGTGGACATAACCTTTCTCTGCCACATTTGCCCATTTTGTTTGATTTTAGCGTACTACGAAATATGTTGCACCAAATGTTGAATGCTGATTGAAGCTCTAGTTCTTCATCAAATGATAAAGAAATAATTGTGAGAAGACCAAAAATTTACAGAAGGAGAGACATTTTTCCACGTTAGATGATCTAGGTTTCTTCGATCGTTCTGCTTGACAAAACCAACTGTTTTATCTTTGCTTCAAAAAATTGCAGATCAATTGTACTTCCTATCTGAAAGGTAAACAAATTTCGAGTGATTATTTTGTTGATATAATTTTCTGTATAGCAAATCATTAAATTGACAATTTTCAGAGGCAGTCCTTTCTAGAGGAATGAGTGTTAAGTTAACGACCATAAGGGCAATTATTGTTACTAGCGCTGTTTGCACAATATAGCTGTAGATATGATGGAAATATTTCCAACATGAATGATTGCAGGAGGAAGAACTCTTTCAAACAAATTCAACTAATGTTAGTGCAGCTCGTCAAGTGAGATAGTCTATTATTAATGAACATTTTGCTAATTAACAATTTATATTTGTGTGATAATTGAAAATAAATTTGCTGGTCACTTGTGTAACCATTCTTTGTATTCAATTTGTGTCTTCAACATGACAAGATTTCATATGATTTTTAAAGGATTTTACAAAGTATGTTTTCGGATAGGTTTCTCTATTTGTATTTCTGGTTCATTGTTTCACTTTAGGTAACATCTGAAAAAGTTTCAAGTAAGAATAAAGAAATAAAAATATTATGTGTTAGTGAAATTTCTGTTTTTAATTCAAATTTGAGGGGATTTCATCGTCTGCAGCAGTGCTGATAGAATTTAATACCGCTTTTCCCAGAAAGTGCATTCAAAATAAAAAAGATTTAATTATTGTTATTTAATTTTCTTTTCATCTCCATAATTTGCAAATCTAATATTTCAAACTTCGAATGCTCCTCGTCTTTCCTTCTATTCTCTTTCTTGATAGCCACTATCTGAGCTTCTACTAGTGCTGTTTTTTATGATACATCTCTATCGCTTCAGCAAGTGGGTGCGTAACATTTGGGCTCAACTGTTTGTAAATTGGCTTCCTCAATTTCAATGGAGCCCCACCACCAGTCCCGTTAATATGACTGCGTTGAGCAGCTACCACCTTTCTAGTTTAAGTTTTTATATTGTCATATTTGGATTTGAGCTGGTCCCCATTTCTCCAATGGAGAACTGTTGCATTGAAAGCAGTTGCTATTCTCTGCCAGACTTTATGCTATAACATTAAAATTCTCTTTTTCAATCAATTCCAAGAGATGTAGTTCCTCCTCAGCTTTTAAAGTAATACTTTTTTTCTCTTTTCTTCTATATTCATTCATATAACTCATGTTTACTAAAATACAGCAATTCGCACGTAATACTGTTATAAATTCCAATATACTGTCTTCTGCACATAACCATGTTTATGCAAAGACTGATTTATGCTTCTTTTTTTTTCTTTTTACAAGTTCCGACGCATAGCTCACAATTTTTACAGAATATCACCAACTACATTCGTAAAATCACTAGTTCTCAGGACAGCCAACAGTCGGAAACATATGACCGGTGCATTAAAGGAAGCTTTAAGTAAAGGACGGTCGATGTGCGTTTATAAAACAGGGTCCCATTTAAAGGATCATTTTTTATAAAGGGACTTTATCATAAAGGAGCCCTTTGATGTTGTTTATGAAACTGGCCGTTAATCTGCTCAAATTGGTATGAGTTTATGGGTATAATTTGTTTGCATTACAACTCCATCGCATTTAGTGATTGCTGATTCATTTTGTAATGTATAATTTGGGATAGCCAGTACATAAGCTCATCATAATATTTTTGATGACCTCAGTTATTGAAATAACCAATGGTATTACCCTGCTGGCCCTACCCTGTATGTAATACTGAAAATTATTGTTCTATTGTCAACCTGAATATTATACTGATCGATGTCAAAAAAATTCAACAAATTTATTGTACAGTGTAACTCACTGTAAATACTCAGAATCCATCAGAACAATTTTTTTTTAATTGCAATGATAATATTACCCTTGAAATTTTAAATGACTTTTTTCTTGATTATTTTGCTTGATCCAACAATCGATTCAACCTTTTTCTCTTCTTAGTAACAATAATCGTATAATTTTAAGACTATTGAATATAAGCATTGCTTATTAGAAATTCATTTAATTCTTAAAGTTTCTTGAATAAAATTTTTTGAAATTAATGTTGTAGAAGACTAAAAGATTAGATTTGTTTTGATATTCAAATTTTGTCATATTCCTTCTATCAAGTAAAAAACCGCTTTCTTATTCTTTCATTTTATATATAATATATAATCATATTAGGTTTTTAAATAAAGAAATTTATTATACAGTGTTGAATGTTTTAACTAAGACCATTAGAGTGCCTTATAAACTTTGTGTGATTTTGTTGTGAGCATAGAACATAGAGTACCTTGGATATTAGATATACCTAGTTTTAAATGTTCAAACGAACACGTATTCCTAAAGATGGCACTGAGTAAGTTTATTTATTGTTAATTTGATTTTATCTTTCAAATGTGAAGTTGAAATGGTCTGAATTCTTATTATTTTTTGAGGATTTGCTGCATGTTTTGAGAGTTTTTGAAGTAATTCATTCAAATATATTAGATATTTAAAATACATTAGTTTTTGAGAAGTTCTTAAAATTATGTTGTATATTTTTGAGTAAGATTTAGTTTTCATAAATATAAGATCAGAAAACTAAAAATTTTGTAACAAGCAGAGCTGCGTAGGCTTGTCTGAAGAGTTCAGTTCGCATGCTTGGAACGAAACAAAAAACATTTATTTATTCATTTTAATTGACAATTTATATTCGTTGGTTTTTTCTTAATTCCATTTGATATTGTATAGTGAGTTTCGATTTTAAACGTCAATTAAATATAGGCATTGCTTATTAGACATTCATTTAAAGTTCTTAAAGTTCTTAAAGTTTCTTGATAAAAAAATTTTTAAATTAAAATTGTAGAAGACTAACAGATTGAATCTGTTTTGATATTCAAATTTTGTAATATTCCTTCTATCAGGTAAAAAACCGCTTTCTTATTATTTCATTTAGATATAATTCAAGTTACAATCTGTACTTATATATCAACTATTCTACACATCATACTGATACTCATATAGTCATATGGCTTCAGTATAATTTCATTATGTGGAAAATATTGGATGGAGTAGTCCGTACTTTGTGATAGTTCATTTTAATGGAATGAAATAAGAAATTACTTCGTTTTCTATCACTTTTTTATTATTACTGATTTACAGTGACTCGAATTTCGTAGTGTTTACTACATTTTTGAACTGAATGAACAAATTAGATCTCAACTATTATATATGCTGATTGTAGGCTTCGGCAGAGCTTCGCAGAGAGGGGTTTTCCAAAGTTCCGTCTGTTCGTTTAGTAGTTTCATTAGTGGTACGTGCCTCTTATATTTTTCAATTTCTATGGATTCCAGGATGTCAAGTTTTTGCCCTTTCGCTTCCATTTTTTCCCTTTTCTCTTCCATCATTTCATTATGTGAATTGATAGAACATAGTTATTTCTCAAACTCTCGTGAGATTTAAGTGAGTTAGTTGCCTTTCTAAACATACAAACTACGTCCATGAATCTAAAATAGTGTTTTTTACCAATAAAACGATTTTTAGATGAAATTGAATATTCATCGACTCAGCTGGGACCCTTTCTGAAGATGTAACTATGTATTAAACTCTCCTAGTTCCGTAATTCTGGTATAAAATGAGATTTCTTTCTTTACAAGCGTATTAGATCCCGATTTGTTGCATACAAATAGAATATTTGGATTGGAGTTTCTGTAGTAGATTTCCAGGCAATTCGATTGAAGCTCCGTTTTTACGAAGAAATTCCTTCCAAATTTATCGGGTTGTTGCTATAAATCTATCAGACGAAATATAATTATTAAGTTCCTTCGTTTAGCAGACTTGTATACTCCTATCAAGAAATCAGTTATTCATTTTAATTCAGGATATTTTTTATTTCATTCATGTGCACCATTTCTTTCTGGGGATCGTAGAGTGCAAGAAAACTCTTTCGAGTTCTCAATGAATAATAAAAAATAAGAACACTGATAGTATCACAAATTCAACTAACTTCTATGTTAGAATCTTAAATTTCAAGAATATATAACACTCAACTGGGTGACTCGAGGAATACATTAAGTATTAGGAAAATTCTAGAATTATAAAATGATAATATACGAAGATTTAATCTTAGGATGAAACGTCATCTGTATTATGGATTTATAGATGGACATAGCACAGTGAACAATTTTTTGAAATGCAAAACAAAACTATAATAAAGTAACAGCGGGTAGGTTATTTTTCTTATATTCATAATATTCAGGTACGATATTCAGAAATTATATTTTTGGGTGCCTGTTTCACTTGAGGATTATCATAAATCAATTTCTAACATATTGCAGAATTTGAAACGATCAACATAATCCTGTTAGCACAAATTTATTACTGATATTGAAAGTAAACTTGAAACGCATGAAAATGAATTATGGTTTCAGCGATATAAGTCAATGCTGTAAAGGAAAATGTAATGAATATTCAGAAATGAACAAAATTTAATATAATTGTAGATACACAGCTTTTAGTGAAGGCTGGATTCAAGAGAGATACTCTGGGTAATATTTAAATCCAACATCAGGCCAGATTCCAATTTCTCTACCAACGTTGAATCAAGGGCAGATTTAGGTGATTTGAGATAGTAATAGTAGCCAGCAGATGAATTGTTAGGAGTAATAATTGTAATAACAATATATAGTTTATTAAAAAAGTACAGTTTGTGCAAAAATCAATCAATACATATTTAGAAATATAGTTTCAATAAACCTCAAAAACTCACTAAGGCATATTGCCTGTGTGTGAGTTGTTAAGATTAAGGTTATTGGTTTGTTATACTAATACTAATTTATTTTAAAAACAGTGTATAGATAAAATGAAGATAATGTATAGACAAATGTAGATAAAAAATGTACAAATACTAGTTATATAAACAAATAAAATGTATTGATAAAACATCATATATTGATAGAGTGTGTACAGATAAAATGGTGTATTAATGAAGGTATGTATATAATATAAAATATAAGATATAAGATGGGTGTAATATAATTCAGTGTCACAAATATTTATTTTCGCATGTCTTTTATTTTGAAAAGTTCATCTCTCGGGTGCTTTGTAAAAAACTCATTCAATCTTTTCTTGAAATGGCGTAGATTATGAAGTTCTGTTAGATCTTTGGGTAGAATCTGATACATTATCGGTGCTAAATAAGTAAAACTGCGCTAGCCAACTGTCTTTGTTGAAAATGGAGTTCTGTAGCAAGTCCTATGTTTCCCCGTATTATATTGATATGTTAAAGATCGTAGATTTGATTTATTTTTAAATTGATATTCCACAAGGGAACGATAAAACGATTGCTTTATATCGAAGATCTTTTCTTCTGTGTAGGGATTATCTGTCGGATAGGTATGAGGTCTCATTAAGATTTTTTTCAAGATTTTTTTCAGTATTACACTATTTTTTTCAAGGTGTGTGTTCATTGCTCCACCCCACTTTATGATACCATAGTTCAATCGTGAACCCACCAAAGCATGATAAACCATTTTGAGTTTGGTTGTGTCTAGAATGGTTCTCAGAAGTCTTTTATAGATTAAACACATGAGATTCCTGCTGAGGTTTTCTATATGTTTATCCCATCTAAAACGTTTCCATCCATAATAACACCCAAATATTTGATGTAGTCGGTTCTTTTAATCACACAATTGTCATCAATTGTCAGTGTCTCATAGTCTGGTAAGTTCCTATCTAAGCAAGTGAATGTGATATATTTGGTCTTTTCAAAGTTAATTGTCAATAAATTATAATCCATCCAATCTTCGATAGATTTCATGTCGTTTTTAGTTTGGTAAAGTTGTTAGTTCTATATCTGCCAGCATACAAACTAATAGTTTGTACGCTGATAGTTTACCCTCAAAACAAACGATGGTATAACGATTTCTTTAATCAGAATATAAAACTCATTAAAACTAATTTTTAAAAGTGAATATATTCACTTTGGTGCACTTAAGGCGCATGATCATTATATGTTTTGAGAGCTGATATAGCAAGGTTTGTGTGTGAAAAAGTTCATTTAATTATACGCAGTTGTTTCTGGTTGGTGCGCTTTTAAATATGGAGAGTTGTATATAGCAATGTCAGACGCAAGAGATTATGGAGCAAAAAAGATGAACCGGATCAAAGCATTTCGCAAGCCAATATCCATCAAAAAAGGTGATGTTTTCTGTTTGGTGGGACTTTAAAGGAATCGTTTTTTTTAACTTTTATCGGATGACACGACAATTAATTCGGACGCTTACTGTCGTCAACAGCCACACCCACTATATTCTCCAGATCTGGCATATTCTGATTATTATTTGTTCCGGTTATTGCAAAATTTTTCAGACGGTATAATCTTTACTTGAAATTTAGAGGTCGAAAATCACCTGGATAAGTTTTTTGCCAGCAAAGACCAAACATTTTATGAACGTGGAATCATGCTACTACCAGAAAGATAGCAAAAGGTGTTGAATCGGAATGGCCAATAAATAATTTAATAGAATATTTACTCATTATACGAAAATTCTCTTTCATTTTTCCAAAAAAGAAACGGAATTACGTTCCGAACAACACAGTACAAGTTACGTAGTATCCCATATTTTTATAATAAATGGCTATGCCGTTCCTAGTTTTTGTTGCTTTTTTGTACGTATTCTCCATTCAAGAGAATAGATTCGATAACCTAAGGTCAATTGAATGACAAAATTCATAATAACACTTCAAAATCAGTTGAATTCTAGGCAACAATTGAATTACAGATGAGAAAAATGTTCTTTAAAGAAAATTGTCTGTCCTGAATTAGTCGAAATAAAAGGTGAGAAAATCTCTTATGCTGTAAGGAAAAAACTGATTTTTTTAATATACATTTTAATTTTTTTTTAATTAAAACATCAAGTTAAGATTCCTTAATTAAATAAAACAAGAAGGAACGGTTTTTTACTTGATAGAAGGATTATTACAAAATTTGAAATTTAATTCTTAAAGTTTCTTCAAAGAATTTTTCGAAATTAAAATTGTAGAAGACAACAGATTAAATCTGTTTTGATTTTCAAATTTTTCAAATCCTTAATTAAAGCTCAAAACAGTGGTTTAAATTACTTGAAATTGGCAATTGACAAAAATAAATTATTTTTCGACAATTCTTCAATCCTTTCAGTTCTATCATCATGAAATTTTTTTGAGGGGGAGTTTTGAAGAAACTTTTCAGTTTCATGAACTGCTTTTTCTCTCCAATGTACTAAATGGCGAATGCGCTGCTACACATTATTTTGCACGACCTTCATAGAATGGTCGATTTTACATCCTCACACATGCCACTAATCTTGAATTCTTACTGTGATTGACAGCCAGGCTTAGAAAAATGTGAGTAGAGTATGCAGGCCTTAAATGCTTGGCTATTTCGGCAAAATATTCAAGTAACACACTTTCGCTATGAACTTAATCGTTTTGTTTCATCAGACACCAATTCCGAGCAATTTTTATAAATTTTCTGCAAGTTTTCTTGGAATACCAACCGCTATTGCTGCAGCATTAGTTCTTTCGATAGGTTAATCATACATGTTGGCAGCAATTATAAATAATAGGTATTACCTATTATTTCAAAATTTTAGCCGTTTAAAACAGCTCTAGAAATAGGAGTATATTTTTGAGATATTCACAAAAAGCAATATAGCTACATATTTTCATCAATAGCAAACAAATGTTTGTAAATTACGAATGCCATAACCAAAGCTCATGTTTTTCAAAACAATATAATATATATATATATATATATATATATATATATATATATATATATATATATATATATATATATATATAAATATATATATATATATATATTTCATCGGGAGAAAATATTTTTTCTCTTGAGAAGAAATTATCCATTTCACACCCTATGTGTATAGATTTCTATTGATAATGGCACCGCGTCACTAATTTATGTTTCTAGGAGCATATTGAATCTGTATAAGAGCAAGATCCATTTACTTTATAATAAAAATCAGTTTTTCTCCTCTAGATATCCAGTATTTTGCTTATTTTATCATTTTGCATAATTGGTTTCCCAATAACTTCTTTCCATGATACATAAATAACAGTTTTTGAAATGAATTGTTTGAAATAAATTCAAAATATTTCTAAGTGATAGAGTGACGTTTCATACACATGATTAGCTCAACTACTAAGTTAAGTAAGATGACTTCTATGAACCTATCAAGGTTTCTATTCAAACGAATTTCATTCTGACGAACAAAAAGATGGTAAAATTATTATTTGAGTACTTATGCTGTTATTTCTCTAGTTCAACTTCCTAAAGCTAATGGATAACTCAAAGTATAAACAGAGTGTACACTATAAATACTCCACGGGTAAAAATTTGTAGATATCACGACAATATATATTTTCAACACAAATATGTCGGGAAGAAACGACAAGAATACAATTACGAATTCGATACATCAAAAGCGTACTCTAGGCTACTACCATACAAAAACATAATTTCAATTAATAATTTTGGACGGTCCTTTCAGGGTGCTACAATTAAATCGGTTCCATGAAATCTATGATATCAAAGAATTTGACGCATTTGGGCCAATTCACATTTATGACCCATGTGGAATTTGTTATTCGAAAAAATCAACTCAGTATATCACTTTTAGATATTTAGGACAATTTTCCACCAAACTCTAAAATTATTTCTAATAATCTCAACCATAACTAGAGAACGTCATAATCTACGAAAATTATTTTAAAATAAAATATCAAAACAAGATGTGTGTAAACATTCGGGGATTCAAAGAATCGATTGCAGATAGTTCAAAATGGATAATTCTGGAAAAACAAGCAGAACAAAGAAAATTTGAACAACTTGCGTTAGCGCATGAATGACAATGGTTATTGAAGGTATTGAAACAAAAAATCACCAAAAGCACTTAGAAGTATATAGGAATAATAATAAAAAAAATTTGAAATGTTTCGGAGAGAATCAGGCCCTACATAAATTCAAAAGAGAAACTTTCAACATAAAATAGCAATAATAGTTCTTCTGTATTCAATATCTATTTCACATCACACAAATAAAAACTGTTATTTATTATATACCTTCTTGTTATCTGTGCATTTGAAATTGATTTTGCTATAGAAACTCTATTCAATGATTGAAAAATTTATAAGAGACAGTATTTTAATTTCCACGAAAATGTTTACAATAGAACAATTGTTTCACTACGATGTGACTTCTTCAGGTATCGACGTTCTACTGACCATGTTAACATTCTTGGGGAAATTAAAATACTATCTCTTATATATTTTTGAATTAAAATGAGTTTCCACCGAATCAACCAAACCTCTACTCATTAAATGAATCTGTGAAAATTTTATATAATCATTATTTATACAATAATCCAAATTAATTTTAGGAAATATAATGCTATTATTACCATCTAAATCATTCAAAGATTCGAACCAAAAATGGTATTTAGTGGTCAGTTATGAAGCCATAATTATTTTGGTAGCAATTTTTTCGTAATATTAATGATTACGCTGATGTACGTAGACAACCTAACACCCGATTCTTTCCTGTTCTCTCCAAGTAAATTAGAAAATGAAAAAATATTGAATAAAAACAAAAGTAATTTTCAATTTTGATTGATAACAAAAATAATAACAAAATAGTCAGGCAGTTTCCGTTGTATTGTTGGTTGTATTGAATCATCTGACTCTTCAACACTGTTATGGAATTAAGTATTTCAATAAGATCAGTTTCTGATCAGATTTCCTAATTTCAGCTCGCAGTGTTTAACACACATAATTCGAAAATTATTGATTCAAGTGAGCACCCTAATTTTTTCGTATTGTAGAGCAATATAAGGAAATATTACAGTGAACTTGGGAAACAAATACTATGTTTCTGTATAATATATAGAGATTTTAACCGATTATATTCTGAAAACGATTTTTCGCGACAACTTAAACAATATTCACCTTATTATAACGTCTCATGAAATGGTAGATGTATCAGATATTTCTAGTGGGTCAGTGTAGAATATAATCTACTGATATCATTAATTGTCAGTGAAATACATTTCGGAGAAAAAGAAATAAGTCAGTCTTTCAATTATTAGAAAATAGTCACATATGCTATATGCATCAATGAGTGTGGAAAAGGTCCAAAAACATCAGTGTAACTAAACTATATCAAGAAATTCCGAGAGTTTTTCAACATTGAACACAAGAAATAAATTCCACTTGCAATACTATTGAATCAAACACGAGTATAAAAGTGTTTCACAACTAGACAAGTGACCATAGTAATAGCTGTGTATAGGACATTTAGTCTAATAAGAAAAAGTGATGATAATATCGTACAAGAAACATATAGTACATGATAGAAAAACTAAAAACTGTCTGGTATTCTACACAAATAAAAAAACAATCTTAACAATGGAATAATAAAAAAAGAAGCCGGAATAATGTGGACAAACTTGTATGATCAATTATTCAGAAATTGTTATATTGTTCTTTTTTTAAATAGTGTATAAAGGAGTTTAAATTTAAATCAGGGTACCTTCGAATTTTGGAGTATGATATCCTGTATATAAAACGAATTAACTGAGTGGATATAGAGATTGTACACATATACAGTACGTTAATAGTATCGATGATTTTTTATTCCATGAAAGAATTTTAACATTAAACAAAAACATAGATTTTATGAAAGCCGCTCAATCTTACAATAAATGATAATATTTCTATCTGACATTTCAAAATGCTCAGATAGTTGCGACGCTCGTCTCAATTTTATTTTGATGAATTTCATGAAAATATCTTGGGAGGAAATGATCTATTTCTTTGATTACGACATTTGCCCAGTTGGCTAAAATATCACCTAAAAAGTAGTTAGTTTACTTAATAAATATCTCCTTACCGTTCGGTACCAAACTTTATCCAATTATCAATAATGAGTACAAATGAGCCAGTTGGTAAAACCATGACGATGATTAGTAAAAAATAGAAATTTCAAACATTAAAACAATGTATTTCCCTGTGGGATATGACGCAGAACGACACCTCAACTCTTATATTGCTTACATGTTCGAATTGTATTTAACGACTACTATTGTTTTATTGAAAACATTTGTATTTTACATATAACATATAATGAAAAATCTAGCGTTTATAGCACATTATTAAACGTTATCGCAAATGTGATATTTTAAGTCCAAACGCAGAACAAAATTATGATCCTTCTTTGGAGTATTTGATGAAAGGAAGAAAAGTGGCAATAATTTGAACGAACTCATCAAAGAGCTGATGAAAATGAAGTAATTTCAATGTTTTAAAATTTGATGATTATAGAATAATATCAAAGTTCTAAGAAATTTGAAAAACATTTTTTATCGAATTTTCTGTACGTATTTTCATTCAAGAATTTTTCGTACAATTTAACCTTAATTTTCAATAGATAATCAAATCAGCGGAAGTTCTCCCCAGCAATCACTTTCTTTTCTTCAAAATTACCCAGCCAAGAAATTCCAACTCAGTGTTAAATTGACAGAAACCAAATTCTAGTACAGATTTATCTACAAGTACGGACTCGGTAAGCATTCAAAGGCTTTATCTGAAGCATCTTTATGCCTCAGTAATCACATCAAAGGTTAATTCGACAATGTTAGCCGGGTAGGTTAGCAGGTTCTTCGTTAATTTGATCTCCTGATCTCCCAATTTGTTTTGAATCGTTTTGCTCCCTTATTTTAATAATATAAATAATAAAACATTTATTTTGAATGAAATGTCATTGCTTCACCGTAGTTTGTTTGGTTCATAAGCGTTACAGGTAAAAATTAATCAACCAAATATAGAGTGCATTCACTGGGTAAAATTAAATTTTGTATCATTACATGTATTACGATTTATAAAAAATTTCTTATTCGTCCAAAAACTTAATAAACGCAATATATAATTTATTATATGAGGCATTAAATAAACTGAAAATATCTCTTCATTGTGCACAAAACTATTGTTTCGATGATAAATTCGTCAAGTAGAGACCGAAACAATCAAAAATTTATCTCTTCATTTCTAATCATTCAATTCATAAAATATTGAAATAATGACAGTAGGTATGACATAATTCAAATAAATCGTTTGAGTTGGAATTGCTTTATCATTACATAAATAACATAAAGCAAATATTTTGGGAATTCGTCTATTTTCTTTCAAAAAGTCCTTTCTGTTTGTCTAACGTAAAATTCCTGGTCCCAGGTTTTTCATTTCTAATAAATTTAATGAGATTAAAATTTATTTCTGATAACATTCTCATAAGGATAAGAGGCTATTTATTAGAAAATACCCTTTGCATATTACGAACGGAATATATTTTTAATTTTCTGAAGTGTCTACTTATGCCATTTTCAGAGCTTCATTTCTTATTTTGTTCATCAAGTAATTAGATGGGTCTCATCACTCAACGATTTGAGTTCATCCATTATAACTACATCAATTTACAGCAAAATTTACTAGATTATCAAACTGTTTCAATAGGTCTTGTTATATTTATTATTTAAAATGTTATCTATATTTTACGAAATATTGAAAATTCGTTCATGTGAAAGTTACCTAATTGAAAAATATTGTACTTTTGTAAAAACTGATCTCATTGCAAATTGTGAAGATGTGTATAATGACGCTGATGGAATCATTGAAATAGCAGATAAACCAAACGAAGAGATATATTTGAAAAGATTTCTGAAATGTAAAAATGAGTTTAAATACACCAATTATGTATTATAATGCACAGTTTTCATAATTTACTTATTGAAAACCAAAATTAAATAGTAGGGCTATTGGCAGCTTTAGGAATAAGTATGTATTTTGTGACAAATACATAATTCGCTAGAAAAAAAAATGTTGAACAACTCAACACATTTAAATATCTGCTTGATTGATATCTTTCTGTATCTGAAGAATATTATTGCGTCTTTCTCAAGTATAAATTATGTAATTCATCCAGAACTAACTGAAAATTTTTTCTACTGAAAATAAATTAAATTAAAAGAGTGGAAATTTGAAAAGTTTCATTATAATCTTATATTGGTTTTTGCTGAAGCCCAATTTATTAGTTATTTCCACTGAATAGCATATGAGTGCAGAGTTAGGCAAACATATCTGATTTAATGAAGTTATTGATATGACAAGATTCCTGTCCATCTTATTCTTATGATAAAGTCCATTTCAGACATTCATGCTACGAAAAAATCTTAAGAATTCCATACGGTTAGACAGATGTATGTATATCTTCCAACTGAAGGAGAGCACTGTATCTTCTACTTATCTTATGGAAGACAAACTCACCTTTTATGCCCAGAAAGGGATTTTCCTATTACAGTATATTGCACATCCACGATTCATAAGCGAGTCGTTTCCCAGTCGGTGAAAATCCAAGTTTTCATACGTACACTAAGAAGGCCGAACTCATACCGGGTTAGAGCGCTATGACGTCAGCTTGGAGTGAAAACCGCGGGAGCACTGAGCATTGAGCACTGAAACAAACGCCTGAATCGTTGGGGATGGTCACTGGGGGCTGATTCTGGAGAGAAAGTGTTACCGCAATTTCCGATCCAAGATTTTCCTGAAGCTTTAACACAGGATCGATTGATGTTTTGCTGCGCTTTGTAATGAAACCAAGTGATTCAAGTAAGAACGAACCTTTTGAATTTTTCCGAGTCTATAGAGCGAAGGTAGTTACAGCACAATGTTGCCATAGCTCGGCATCATTTGATAATTTTTTGGGCTGGTCAGAAAGTGCTATCATTTCGTCCAAATTCCTGTGTCTCAAATGATTATAATGAAACTACATGTGAAAAACTAAATTTCTAAGCCTACTTCTAGGTGCGATAACACCTATATAGCAAACTCAAACTGCAAAATTGTAAAAATGATTTTGGGTACTATTCATATAAATTCATTTATATTGCAGAGAAATAATTTATATTAAATTGGGATGAGTGATTCGGGGATTCAGGTGAAAATGTGTAATCTTAGCTCATATTATAATAAATTCAAGAAAATGAAGTTATTTCAACGATAAAAGCTTCGAAATAACCAACAATCGTCTGGCGGATTTAAGATTTCTCTTTTCTCAAAAAAATTGCATCGCAATATACTACGATTCCTTGGATCCTCTGCATCAGAAAGGGGAAAATTTTTGCTAACTAAATAAAAAACCAAATGCGTGATCAAAACCAGTAGGTGAGTATTAAGTCCGAATAGCGTGAATCGATGGATTAATCCTTAAAATTCCAACAATAGAAAGAATTATCCAAAATCCACCATATACTCGTATGGTGTTTTCCAATGTCAGTTTTTTCAATAGATATTTGAGAATTTTTGATATCACGAGTGTAAATGAGTTTGTGCGTAAATTGAAACTTTATTGTGAATATGATATACATTCAAAGTTCAAAGGATTGTCCGTCGCTAGCCATTACCCTTTCCCATTTTCTGGCAATTGACGGATCCTATCGCGGAAAGGGGCTGGCTCTTTGGCTGCTATCCATTTATCAATACATTTTTTGACTGCATCATAATTAGAGAAGTGCTGGTTAGCCAGTCCATGTTGCATCGATAGGAAGAGATGGTAATCAGAAGAAGCAATGTCTGCGTTATATTGCGTATGAGTACATTCTGGTTACGTTTAAACGAGTGGCGCAACATTGCGGCCGTTTTTCTCGAAATGCTTAACTCAAACGCATCAATTATTGTCGGTAGACCTTCCCTGTGATCCTTTCTTTCTACTGTAGCGGCACCCAGCTAGTTCCACCATTTGGTGGATTGTGTATTTACACAGCGTGATCTTCTCGACATGAAAGTTTGACGTTGCCCGACGTTTTGAATTATCGTAATAGACTCACTCTTCATCTCCATTCACAATTCTATGGAAAAACCCTTTCCCTTTTGCGGTTGGAGCATTTTTTCACAATTAGAAAACCGGCATTCAATGTCTCTTGGCTTCAGTTCATACGGCACTCAATTTCCTACCTTTCGCATCATTCCTATTACTTTTAAACGATAGCAAATGACTGGTTGAGTGACTCCAAGTGTTTTAGCGAGTCTCGCTTGCGTTTGGTGATGGATCTTCAACGAGCCTTGCCTCTAATTCTTCATTAGAGGCTGAAACTCTGAAACTTTGGTGGTACTCCGGGTTGTTCTCCGTCTTCCAAATCAAAATTGCTAGTTTTAAATCGGGCAAACCAATTTTGACACATTCGTTCAGCTATAGTATGGTCACCATAAACATCCAGAAAAATACGATAACTTCTGGCACCTTTTTTTCTCATATATATATATGTCAGATGAATGGAAAGTTTTAATTTGTGTGCTAATGAAATTGAGAATGTCTTCAACCGAGGACGAAACGTCTTTTTAATATAAATAGTATTATATTTTTCTGTTTTGTTTGTGGAATCCAATATCCCAAAAAACTCCAACGTTATTATCTATAACAGGATTCAAGAAAACTTAAGTTCTATATATATATACATTCTGTCAAGAAAGTACCGGGAATTATCGATTTAAATCTGGCGGGGCAATGTGGCAGGTAAAATTTTTTCCTAGGTTGGTACCACTGTCCTTAATTACTATGCCAAGCTTGAGCGGGATCCGTCAACTAGTGTGTTTGCAACAGCTGATTAAGTCAGTCGATGTCAGAGTGCGTGCCGATTTTTACTATGGGTGATTACGTTGAGCAAAGAATTTGTTTAAAGTTTTGTGTTGCAAATGAATTTTCGTGTGCCGATGCATTGAAAATGTTGCAAAAGGCCTTTGGTGATAATGCTCTATCGAAAACTCGTGCATATCAGTGGTACAGAGCCTTCAAGGACGGTCGTGAAGTGGTCGCCCATCAACGGCTTCGATCGAGGATAACGTCGATAAAATTAAGGAAAGGGTGCTGGAAAACCGTCGTACCAGCTTGAGAGAGATAGCACATGTCTTAAGATATCCCACGAGTCCGCACGTACGATTTTGATTGATATTTTGGGCATGAGAAAGGTGGCCGCACGACTCGTACCGAAAGACCTGAATTTTCTTCAAAAACGTCATCGCGAACAGGTTGCTTCAGACATGCTGGATCGCTGTAATTCCGATTCTACATTCATGGAACGCATTATAACTGGTGATGGGACCTGGGTCTACGAGTACGATATGCAAACAAGCCAGCAAACATCGGAATGGGTGGCAAAAAATGAGCCAAAACCGAAAAAACCACGCCAAAGCCGCTCGAAAATGAAGGTGATTCTCATTGTTTTCTTCGATATCCGTGGCGTGGTGCACTACGAATTCGTTCCAGAGGGTCAGACGGTAAACAAGGAGTATTACCTAGGCGTTTTGAAACGTTTGCGTGAGCGTATCCGTAAGAAGCGGCCAAATTTGTGGGCGAACAACTCATGGATTTTGCATGACGATAACGCACCTTCTCACCGAGCTACGATTGTGACTGACTTTCTTGCCAAAAACTCAACAAACGTGCTTCAGCAACCACCGTATTCGCCGGATTTGGCTCCCTGCGACTTTTTTCTCTTCCCAAAACTAAAATTGCCCCTTCGTGGCACCCGTTTTGAGTCGATTGAAGCCATAAAGCAAAATTCGGCGCGAGAGCTAAAGTCCATCCCGGAAAGCGCCTAAAAAAAATGTTTCGATAATTGGAAGTGCCGTTGGCATAGATGTATTGGAGCAAATGGAGCCTATTTTGAAGGCGACCCAATAAATTCTGACGATTAAATGTAAAAATGTTGTTTTAATTGAAAATTCCCGGTACTTTCTTGACAGAGTAGTATATTCGACGATGATGCGTAAATCGAATTGGGCCGGTTTAATTATCGATATCGGGATATCAGTGGCGGTACCGTGATCATTTTGGAACACGTTACAACTCCCGCCTTTCCTCCAAAAGAATAAGAAAAGGAAACTAGAGAGAAATCAACGACAAAACAATAACGAAATGAAACGGAACAATAAAAAATCAGCACTACCTAAAATTCGATATTATTTTTTAGGAGGGTGAGCTTTAAAGTCTTTGGCATGCCATACACCAATATTCTTCCCCGATAGATCCACAAATTCATAAGTCCAAAAAGACAGAATTCTGCTAATAATAAAAGGGCCACCAAATTTAATGGCCAATTTTGCATTGAATTGCTTGGATGCATCAGATAAAACATAATTAAGTTTCCAGACCTTTTGTTTCAATTTCAAAGTATCTGCACGGCGACGCAAATTGTAGTAGTGTTTACTTTTATCATGCACATTCTTTAAATGTTTGGTAATATCGGAAAATACATTATACATTACATATTATTCACATTAGGGGACACGTTTTTTTTCTCGAAAGAAATTTAACTCTCTTCCAAACATCACAAAATTTGGAGTAAAACCAGTGGCTTCATGTGTAGCTCATCTTATTGCAGAACCAGTAAACGGCAAAAATTTATCCCAATCTTTTATATCGTCAGCCGCGTATGAAGTAAGCATAGGTTCAGTGACTATTCACTGTTTCTGTGGGGTTAGTTTCGGGGTGATAATTTGCATTATATTCTACTCGAATATTGTACCGGTTAGCGAACCCTCAAAAAACTTTATCCTTGAGTTGCTTTAAATCATCACATATAATAAAAATCAAAATTACGTCATTTTCGAGGTACGTCACAACATAATCAGCCGTACCTTTACGCAAAGGAAACAACAGTGTGAATTTACTGAAAATATCTGAAACAGATAGAATATATTGGAATCCACGGTGTGTTCGTGGTAGAAGACCTATCAAATCAGTACTCAACAATTACCAAGGGTCAGTAGCTGTTGTTATCTTACCACCATACCTGCTGGAGGTTTTTGTTCAGGTTTTGTCTGTAGGCAAACATTACATCGCCGGACATATCGTGCAACATCAGCACGCATTTGAGGCCAATAATACAACTCTGAAATTCGTGCCATTGTCTTATTGACACCACCATATCCCGATAAAGGGTTATCATGAAACTGCTGCAAAATTATTGGACGTTTTTCTTTGGAAATAACCAAACGCCAGTTGTCTGCATCTTTCTGCAATTCCGGAAATTTGGCTATAAAATGCTAATACAGCTTACCGTTAGCCACCGTCCAACATTGATATTTCTTAGGAGTAACCAGTACAGATTTTAACATTTGTAGATACCAAGAATCACAAATTCGTTCATCGGTAGGAGGATCAAATATTCGAATCTCCTCACACATCACAGGAATACTTCGGGAAGAGTATCTGGAACTATATTATTTTTTCCTTCCGATGCACAACATTGAAAGAATATTGTTTTAACCGAACTGCCCACCTGGCAAATTTACCCACTGGATCCTAAATATTATTCAACCACTTCCATTTCACAGTTGTCAGTGACCACTATGTAATGAGTACCTTCAAGATAAGGTCGCAGTTTCTCGATAACGAACAAAACCGCCAAACATTTTTCTGTAGTATACTTATCCTCTTGCATACTTAAGGATCTACCTAGATAACAAACCTCTCTTTCTCTATTATCATAACCGATTTGATATAAAACAGCTCTCAGGCCAAAGTCTGAAGCATCGGTCTTAACAAAAATGGCAACGAACAATCAGGACAACAAAGAACAGGAGCAGTAATTAAACTTTCCTGGATTGAATTCAAGGCCCTATCACATAATTCACCCCAAACAAATTTTTCCCTTTCGTAAGAGTGAAGACATTGGAGCCACAACTGACAAAAAATTTGGTATAAAACGCCTATACCAGGAGGTTAACTCCAAAATTTTTTCACATCTGTAGTTCTTTCAGGATTTGAAATTCTGAGAATTGCCTCAACTTTATCTGAATCTACATGCAATCCATTCTTATCTACAACATAACCCAAATATTTCAACTTAGGATGGCAAAAGCCACATTTCTCCTGGCTCAAGGTAATTCCAGCATTTTCAAACGCCAACAACACTTCATTTAAAACCTCCATATGCTTTTAGAGAATTCGAGTTAAAATTATTATATTATCTAGATATCAAAACATAAAAGGTGCTAATCCCGGATCCAAAACCGAATTAATGAAACGTTGAATAGTAGCAGGAGAGTTTGACAGGCCCATGGGCATTCGCTTAAAATGAAAAAGTCCTCTCTTGGGTACATAGAAGGCTGTCATTGGAAGAGAGTCCATAGACATTGGAATCTGAAAATAGGCAGACTCAATGTTCATGGAGGACAAATATCTTGCGTCCCGAAGCTTATCCAACGTATCAGAAACAAAAGGTCTAGGATACGCATCCTTTCGTGTGACCTTATTTAACTTTTTATAGTCAATCACGACTATATAGAAGGAAATTTTTTTTCACCAAGAGAATAGGGCTTGGCCACGGACTGGCTGAAGGTTCAAGAACGTCATTTACGAGCAATTCCTGATCTACATTCTGTCAAGAAATTACCGGGAATTATCGATTTAAATCTGGCAGGGCAAGGAGGCAGTTAAAAATTTTTTTTCCTAAGTTGGTACCACTGTCCTTAATTACTATGCCAAGCTTGAGCGGGATCTGTCAACTAGTGTGTTTGCAACAGCTGATTAAGTCAGTCGATGTCAGAGTGCGTGCCGATTTTTACAATGGGTGATTACGTTGAGCAAAGAATTTGTTTAAAGTTTTGTGTTGCAAATGAATTTTCGTGTGCCGATGCATTGAAAATGTTGCAAAAGGCATTTGGTGATAATGCTCTATCGAAAACTCGTGCATATCAGTGGTACAGAGCCTTCAAGGACGGTCGTGAAGTAGTCGCCCATCGACGGCTTCGATCGAAGATAACGTCGATAAAATGAAGGAAAGGGTGCTGGAAAACCGTCGTACCAGCTTGAGAGAGATAGCACATGATCTTAAGATATCCCACGAGTCCGCACGTACGATTTTGATTGATATTTTGGGCATGAGAAAGGTGGCTGCACGACTCGTACCGAAAGACCTGAATTTTCTTCAAAAACGTCATCGCGAACAGGTTGCTTCAGACATGCTGGATCGCTGTAATTCCGATTCTACATTCATGGAACGCATTATAACTGGTGATGAGACCTGGGTCTACGAGTACGATATGCAAACAAGCCAGCAATCATCGGAATGGGTGGCCAAAAATCAGCCGAAACCGAAAAAACCACGCCAAAGCCGCTCGAAAATGAAGGTGATGCTCATTGTTTTCTTCGATATCCGTAGCGTGGTGCACTACGAATTCGTTCCAGAGGGTCAAACGGTAAACAAGGAGTATTACCTAGGCGTTATGAAACGTTTGCGTGAGCGTATCCGTAAGAAGCGGCCAAATTTGTGGGCGAACAACTCATGGATTTTGCATGACGATAACGCGCCTTCTCACCGAGCTACGATTGTGACTGACTTTCTCGCCAAAAACTCAACAAACGTGCTTCAGCAACCACCGTATTCGCCGGATTTGGCTCCCTGCGACTTTTTCCTCTTCCCAAAACTAAAATTGCCCCTTCGTGGCACCCGTTTTGAGTCGATTGAAGCCATAAAAGAAAATTCGGCGCGAGAGCTAAAGTCCATCCCGGAAAGCGCCTATAAAAAATGTTTCGATAATTGGAAGTGCCGTTGGCATAGATGTATTGGAGCAAATGGAGCCTATTTTGAAGGCGACCCAATAAATTTTGACGATTAAATGTAAAAATGTTGTTTTAATTGAAAATTCCTGGTACTTTCTTGACAGAGTAGTATATGTGCCTGCATAATGGGATTAACTGGATAATGACGCTGTTTAATAGGCGAAGAGTCGGTAACTATTTCATGTTCCACCATACTCGTACATCCTAACTCATCTCCCATTTCTGTGAACGATTTCTCAATTGAATTATTCAACTGACGATATTAATCTTCAGTGAGTTCTGATTGAAATTGAATAACAGAAATTATTCCCAAATCGGCAAAAAGCTCCGATGAAAATTGCCAACCACCACGTCTAAGGTCTGGCACAATATCCACATTTCTCCAAAAATCAGTACCCAAGATGACTCTTCAGTTTTGAAAATGGGTTAAAACCGGAACCATATATGTCCAAAGACATGAAATAAACAGTGAAACTTTAGCCAAGTGTTTTTATTCACCTTATCAAGCTCGATCGGTGTTGGTGGCGAGTGTTCGATGTTCATTATTTTTAATTTTTGAATACGGTTGTTTTCAAAGGTTAAATTTTCTCTGTCAAAGGGTATAACTAAACAAAATAAAAGAGTTTAGACCAAATGGATACTCAAATTTAGCCAATTTTGATTCCAAGTGAAAGATACAACCGCCAGTCACATCCTAAACGAAACCTTATGGTGGATTTATCTTTCACGGGATAAAGTGAAGGAAATAAGTTGCTCCCAATTTTACGTGAACGCAAGTAAAGGATCGTATAAGGAATTATTTTATCGATGTTTTTTCAGTTTCGCTACTTTAGTGTTTTATATAGACAGTTTCTGGTTTATTTTGAAGAATAACGAGTAAACATTATTTTAAAACATCTTGCAAAGCTGCTTTACAAAAAAAATTATTGAGATTTTTCTATTACTACAAGACTCAATGACATCGGTCGTGAAGATATCCATGTAAACGATCTATATGTTTTATTGAATATTGATGACTTATTTATTTCATGAAAAACCATGTGGATGTTCATTGAAAAATAACACACTCTATTCTATCAAATTTTCACCATTAATTCAATAAGAATATGATATACGACAGGTTTCGATAGCTTTATCATTGTCGAATATCAGTTAATAAATAAAGAATGCAACAAATTATATTGAAGCCCTTCTGATTATTAAAATTAAAAGTATGATCCGGATTATAAATATATAATCTCGAATTATTTTCGACATTTATCCACCAAAATTATGTGAATTAATTCAATTTAAAATTTGCTTCTTAAGATTGTCATAATCTAGGACATATTCCATTCAACAAGAAACAAAAGTAAAAGAAGTTCGGGAGACTATAGAGTAAATTGTTATGAATTTTATCGCAGGTTACGTGGATCGAACAGACAAATACTTTAAAACTGCGCTGAAAAGCTTACAGATCGGCAGTCGTTGAATATCAATGCCGATAGCTCGGTGAGTATAGTCCTAGACCGGGAGTCCAAAAATCCTGCATTCGGGTTTGGTATAGGTAGAAGAGATATTTTCTAGTTAGACAGTTTCGGTGAGGTCGGAAATTAACAGTGCTGTTACCAGATCCCACCAGAACTACTACTTTGCATAATCTAAAGAGATTCTGGGGGATCTTCACAGAAGATATAGATATCGTCATATCATATAGATGATAGCAACCCCAAAATTCTCCATAAATAGTAGAAAGGCAAATATGTGAGTATTGCCAATCTATAGATTTGAAACAAAATTCTCCATAAATAGTAGAAAGGCTTCAAAATGCAAATATGTGAGTATTCCCAATTTATAGATTAAAAGTGCTGCTACCAGATCCCACCAGAACTACTAATTTGAATGATCTAAAAAGATTCTGAGGGATCTTCACAGAAGATATAGATATTATCATATCATATAAATGGTAGTAACCCCAAAATTCTCCATAAATAGTAGAAGGCTTCAAAATGCAAATATGTGAGTATTCCCATTCTATAGATAAACATTGCTGGTACCTGATCCTACCAGAACTACTACTATGAATAATATAAAAAGATTCTGAGGGATCTTCACAGAAGATATAGGTATAATCATGTCATATAGATGGTAGCAACCCCAAAATTCTCCATAAAAATAGAAAGGCATCAAAATGCAAATATGTGAGTATCCCCAATCTATAGATTTGAAACAAAATTCTCCATAAATAGTAGAGAGACTTCAAAATGCAAATATGTGAGTATTCCCAATCTATAGATTAACATTGCTGTTACCAGATCCCGCCAGAACTACTACTTTGCACAATCTAAGAAGATTCTGAGGGATCTTCATAGATGATATAGATATCATCATATCATATAGATGGTAGCAACCCCAAAATTCTCCATAAATAGTAGAAAGGCAAATATGTGAGTATTCCCAATCTATAGATTTGAAAAAAAATTCTTCATAAATAGTAGAAAGGCTTCAAAATGCAAATATGTGAGTATTCCCAATCTAAGGATTAACAGTACTTTTACCAGATCCCACCAGAACTACTACTTTGCATAATCTAATAAGATTCTGAGGGATCTTCATAGAAGATATAGATATCATCATATCATATAGATGGTAGCAACCCCAAAATGCTCCATAAATAGTAGAAAAGCAAATATGCGAGTACTGCTAATCTATAGATTTGAAGCAAAATTCTGCATAAATAGTATAAAGGCTTCAAAATGCAAATATGTGAGTATTCCCAATTTATAGATTAAAAGTGCTGCTACCCGATCCCACCAGAACTACTACTTTGCATAATCTAAAAAGATTCTGAGGGATCTTCTGATAGAAGATATAGATATCATCATATGATATAGATGGTATCAACCTCAAAATTCTCCATAAATAGTAGAAAGGCTTCAAAATGCAAATATGTGAGTATTCCCAATCTAAAGATTAACAGTACTGTTACCAGATCCCACCAGAACTACTACTTTGCATAATCTAAAAAGATTCTGAGGGATCTTCATAGAAGATATAGATATCATCATATGATATAGATGGTATCAACCTCAAAATTCTCCATAAATAGTAGAAAGGCTTCAAAATGCAAATATGTGAGTATTCCCAATCTAAAGATTAACAGTACTGTTACCAGATCCCACCAGAACTACTACTTTGCATAATCTAAAAAGATTCTGAGGGATCTTCATAGAAGATATAGATATCATCATATGATATAGATGGTATCAACCTCAAAATTCTCCATATATATTGAAGCAAAATTCTGCATAAATAGTATAAAGGCTTCAAAATGCAAATATGTGAGTATTCCCAATTTATAGATTAAAAGTGCTGCTACCCGATC
This sequence comes from Megalocaria dilatata, assembly GCA_034642435.1. Classification (NCBI taxonomy): domain Eukaryota; kingdom Metazoa; phylum Arthropoda; class Insecta; order Coleoptera; family Coccinellidae; genus Megalocaria; species Megalocaria dilatata. Next base: position 67,861,636 of record CM067855.1, on the reverse strand, counting down.
CCACCAGAACTACTACTTTGCATAATCTAAAAAGATTCTGAGGGATCTTCATAGAAGATATAGATATCATCATATGATATAGATGGTATCAACCTCAAAATTCTCCATAAATAGTAGAAAGGCTTCAAAATGCAAATATGTGAGTATTCCCAATCTAAAGATTAACAGTACTGTTACCAGATCCCACCAGAACTACTACTTTGCATAATCTAAAAAGATTCTGAGGGATCTTCATAGAAGATATAGATATCATCATATTATATAGATGGTAGCCACCCCAAAATTCTCCATAAATAGTAGAAAGGCAAATATGTGAGTATTCCCAATCTATAGATTTGAAACAAAATTCTCCATAAATAGTAGAGAGACTTCAAAATGCAAATATGTGAGTATTCCCAATCTATAGATTAACATTGCTGTTACCAGATCCCGCCAGAACTACTACTTTGCACAATCTAAGAAGATTCTGAGGGATCTTCATAGATGATATAGATATCATCATATCATATAGATGGTACCAACCCCAAAATTCTCCATAAATAGTAGAAAGGCAAATATGTGAGTATTCCCAATCTATAGATTTGAAACAAAATTCTCCATAAATAGTAGAAAGGCTTCAAAATGCAAATATGTGAGTATTCCCAATCTAAAGATTAACAGTACTGTTACTAGATCCCACCAGAACTACTACTTTGCATAATCTAAAAAGATTCTGAGGGATCTTCATAGAAGATATAGATATCATCATATCATATAGATGGTAGCAACCCCAAAATTCTCCATAAATAGTAGAAAAGCAAATATGTGAGTACTGCCAATCTATAGATTTGAAGCAAAATTCTGCATAAATAGTATAAAGGCTTCAAAATGCAAATATGTGAGTATTCCCAATTTATAGATTAAAAGTGCTGCTACCCGATCCCACCAGAACTACTACTTTGCATAATCTAAAAAGATTCTGAGGGATCTTCATAGAAGATATAGATATCATCATATGATATAGATGGTATCAACCTCAAAATTCTCCATAAATAGTAGAAAGGCTTCAAAATGCAAATATGTGAGTATTCTCAATCTATAGATTTGAAACAGTGATATGTGATATCACAATATATTATCCTGATGCTGCTAGATTTCCTGTGAAGATCCCTCAGAACCTTTTTCAGCTTGTGCTAGTTAGAAGTTCATTTGTGTTCTGCTTAGTCTTTGTTACTGCGATCTTACGCCACTTCAGGTGACAGCACTGTTAATTTCCGACCCAACAGTGAAATAGTGGCCGAAATCCATCCAACTTTCCTAATTGAACAGGTTTTGAACTCCGGACCTTTAGTTCCAAGCCTAATGATCTAATCACTAAGATATCGGCACTCGATCAGTAGAAGAACATGATTTCCAGAGTCAAGAACTAGATTAGAACTTATTTGTTTGATTGATTCGGTCTTCACTTGGTGGAAACTCATTTAAAAAAAATATAAATATGAGACAGCAATTTATTTACAGTACAATTTAATACCCGAAGAAGCCACATCGTGGAGAAACTATTGTAGTAGTACAAACATTTTTGTGGAAATAAATTACTGTCTCATATATATTTTTTTAATTAAAATTTATTCTTTGAAGTTATAGTCATTATCATATATGGTTAATAATTGTATTTACAATATCGTCTCCGCATTTTTTGCACTGAAAGCAGAGTAATGAAATTCATTCATCTATTAACGTGCATATAAATTGGATCAAATTGAAACAGTTCAATTAACGATCAAACTGATCAGGAAGAATAGATACCACATATGCATAACATGTTGCATCAGTGAATAGCTTGATGAAGGTAAATATAATTTTTAATATAGTGTTCATTCATAAGTTAAATTCATTTTTCGATTCTGTGAAATTTTGATAATAATAAAAAGTAGACCGAATAAATTACCCTTATACGATTCAAGAGATTAATTTCTTCATGAATATCTGAGTATTACTTTATGTGAAGAAAATTGCAACTGAAATATTTTGTAATAATTTTATGATCTATTTCAATCAAAATCACTGTATACCATCCAACACTCTGTTTTTACTCAAAACTTTTGTTGGAGAAAGACACCATTTTTAATATTCAGTGGAGAACATAATCATTAGACCAAAAATTATAGGAAATTCCCATGAAATAAATAGCTAATGCACGTTTCATTCCTAATATGAAGTGGTTACTTCATTCAAGGAAATGTATACACTTGATTCAATTCAAATAATGTCGGGTTTTTGTGCTTTAAAAGCATAATCATGCATGTAAAATTTCAAATAATATCAAACTTTCAAAATTATAATACCATTTATGTGGTGAATCCACAAACCCGATTTAAAGTGAGAATTCAAAACTGTAATGAGTTCAATAACATAAATAGAGGTTAATTCTTGATAGAAGGTATATAAAATTATTTAATTATGTAGCGAACAACTTCTTCGCTCCCCGTTCAGAAACCTGCCTTGCTCTATCGTAGTTTGACCGGCTTACCGATAGAGGACCCGACTAGTCATAAGAATCGTAACTAACCGTCCCCGCTAGGTTCAAATAGAGTAAGGCAATGCGTTTGAAAGTCAGCCAGGCCCCTCTTCCCCACTGGGCACTATGGGCACGTGCCCAGGGCCCCGCGATCGAATGAAGCCCCCTAGTTCCTGCCAGATAACCAAATGATAACCGATATTTAGGTATTACCGAAAAACATTAATTTTGAAAAATCTGATGATAATGACTTACTACAATACCTGCGCTTATTATATTAATAAAATTAATAAATTTAGAACCTTGTTTGTCTTTCTTTATCTATTGTAACTAAATAGTGTTTTCTCAAGGTCATAGGGGCTCCATGATCCTAATGTGCCCAGGTCCTCAAATAGTTTAAAGACGGCCCTGAAGTCAGCATTCCAAGCGGACGCATGGTCACCGAAGTAACAGGCAGAGCCTGCGCATCAAGCCTGTCTGATGAGTTTCAGAAGCGCATGCTCGGAAACGAAACGCCGTCTCCCGAACTAAGAGGTGAAAGCTCCCTCGCAACATCCGTTATCATTCCAGAGCTTCATTGGTGACCCCGACGTGATTGGGGGGTTTGCTTTAAGAGCGAACCAACCCATTCATTAGGGGGCCCTAATTGCCCCCTAACCAGCATTCCGAGAGGGCCCTTTCCTTTCGTTCCGCAGAACCCCGCTGGAGATGGCACCGCGACCAGCCCAGCGGCGGACTATATCCTTGCCTGATCCTAAAGCCCAATTTTGTGACAATATCAACGCTCACTGGAGGAGGAGTGTGTAGCGAACAACTTCTTCGCTCCTCGTCCAGTAACCTGCCTTGCTCTATCGTAGTTTGACCGGCGTACCGATAGAGGACCCGGCCAGTCATAGGAATAGTGACTAACCATCCCCGCTAGGTTCAAATAGAGTAAGGCAATGTGTTTGAAAGTCAGCGTTTCAAGAGGACGCATGGTCACCGGCGTAACAGGCCGAGCCTGCGCATCAAGCCTGTCTGATGAGTTTCAGATGCGCATGCTCGGAAACGAAACGCCGTCTCCCGAACTAAGAGGTGGAAGCTCCCTCGCAACATCCGTTATCATTCCAGAGCTTCAAATATTTTAATATTAGCCTTCTACCTATTTAATTTGAGAAAATTATATTTAATAATTATAACTTCAGGAATTAAATTAAATTATTATTAATTTATAGGATTTTGGTTAACTTACACTGTTCTGTGCTTTTGTTAGAATATAGACGATCTTGAATTTTAAATTTAGTCTGTTTGAAGCATCCATCCTTAACACGTGTAAGTTGTAATAAAGTGATAGTTATTTGATTTTGATATTTGGGATATTATTTACGACCGAAGAAAAGATTACCTAGAATTATATTGGTTTTTTGAAGATATAGTGCATGTTTTGAGAGATTTCTGAATTAACTTATTCGAATATTAAAATATATTAAATATTTCAAATAAATTATATTCTTTGAGAGGTCCTTAAGTTGTGTTCATGTTTTTAAAAGGCAAGTGGTGTTCTTAAAGGTCTCCTTTAAATATTCATTCATTCATTTTAATGACTTTCTTATATCTGTTGGTTTATTTATTCCATTTGACATTATATATTGAGTTTTGATTACATACGTCTATTGAACGTAAGCGGTGCTTATTTTAGACATTAATTTAATTCTAAAAGTTTTTTGAATAAAAATTTTTTTGAAATTAAAATTGTAGAAGACTAACATATTTAATCTGTTTTGATATACAAATTTTCTCTTAAAACTTGTTTTTCAGTAATGTTTTTACATATCTATAGATTTTATAGAAAATAACTCAGTTAGATATCTAATAATATTGAATATTCTAGGTAAGATAATTTTTGATGAAATTCTTAAGATTGTGTTAAACATTTTTGAAAGATATTTGTTTTCATAAGATTGATCAGCAGAAACAAAATTTTGTCTATTAAAAATATTTAATATATAAGATTTTGGTTAATAATTATTATTTATTGGATTTTGTTATATCATTTGGATGTCTTATAATGAATGTTTATTTTATATGTCGTTTGATATAAGTGGTACTTATATGACATTATTTTTAAATTAATTCTTGAAGTTATAAGTATTGAATATAATATTTTGAAATTAAATATGTAGAAGGCTAATATTAAAATATTTAAATAATGTAATGAGTTCCTCTCGAAAAACAGAAACATAAAAATGAACTGTAATGTGAGCTGAAAATACAACCTAACTTTTCAAAAGAATATAAAACCTAGAAAAGTTATTTCCGGAGAGTCGCAAAATCCTGGTCTAACTTGAAATTTCGACATCCAGGTCTTACCATAATTTTCAGAATGAGAGTGTATGAACCTATGCTAGGAAAAACAGAGTAAGTGTTTTGAATATAATAACCTTGAAATAAACTTTTTCAATGATTTTTGCTGCAGAATAAAAACAAATTATACCAAAATTCGATATCATGAATCAAAAAGGAGATCGATCGATTCATTTGCTCAAAAAGGCAGGTTGAGGCCAAGAATCCAGAATACACACATTTTATTGCGAAAGAGATATCCTGGAAAATGAGTGTCTACAACTTCCAAGTAAACGGGATGGGATGCTGTAGAATTAGTGAATTGAATCATTTAAACAGCTTTCACTTCTGATTTTAAGTTTCCTCAACAAAGTTATAGAATTATTTTGGAATTAAAATCAAAATTTCTTAACCGAACACAATTGAGAGATTTCATAAAATAGATAGTAATAAAATCGAAATTATATTTATTGTTCGAAATAATGGATACAGTTTATCTATACGCAAGGTATAGCAGTTCAAGACTACACCTTAAACAATGAAAATTTAATATAAAATTAGCAACCAATTTTTTTTGAACCATTCAGTTCAAGAAAATCATAACCTGACATCCTCTTCTATGTTTCTGAATTCCATTCTTGGAAAGCTGATAGTGCATGCACATTCAGAAATAAGACACAACTTTCCGCCATTTGAGAATTAGTGAAGGGGAATTAGAGGAAAATAATGTATTTACTTTTCACGGAAACATCATTCTTCAAACAGAATTTTGAGGATCGATTGATAACTCGTGTTGTATTAAAGACTGAACGAATTAGATGGTCAATATTTACTGCAGAATAATTTTTAATTTTACCTGTTTAATGAGCCGCCGAAGTTGTTCAAACAGGGGCAGAGCTTGGGCTGAAGGAGCCTTGGGACTAGAACTGATTCATTGATCAATATTCTTTAATACTTAGCCTTGGGTCACATAATCAAATCCAGCAAAATATATTGTTATAAAATCTATTAATGAATTTTTTAATTTATAGTAAATTATGTTTTCTTTATGTTGAAGTTTACTTTATTAGGAAATTAACATAACATTGTTGGTTCGAAATTCTTTACGATTAACCTTGTAGATAGAGTATAATTTTGGCTGCCGGCCAACTTCGAGTGTGTTTTAAATTTGGTGATTTCAAATTGAAAATTCTTAGAATATATATAATTGATTTTAATGAGATAATTCAAATTTGAATTTATTATTTATTTTTGGAAGGATGAACAAAGGCCTAATGATCACATTTCAAAATGAAGGTGTTACCAGATAAAACAATGGAATACTAAACTACTAGCAACATCCCTTATCAAAACCGCTCAAATTCATTCCTCCTTCTAATACCTAAGTCAGTTCCTAAAAACGCGTTTCAGAAATGTATTGATGATTGTATATTTCAAAATTTGAATATCAAAACAGATTAAATCTGTTAGTCTTCTACAATTTTAATTTCAAAAAAATTTTATTCAAAAAACTTTTAAAATTGAAATAATGTCTAAGATAAGCACCGCTTACGTTTAATAGACGTAAATAATCAAAACTCAATATATAATATCAAATGGAATAAATAAACCAACAGATATAAGAAAGTCATTAAAATTAATAAATAAATGTTTAAAGGAGACAAAATTTTGTTTTTGATCTCACCTTTGAACACCAATTGCCTGTTAAAAACATGAACACAACTTAAGGACTTCTCAAAGAATAAATAAACCAACAGATATAAGAAAGCCACTGAAATTAATAAATAAATATTTAAAGGAGACAACATTTTGTTTCTGATCTTACCTTGAAGGACACCAATTGCCTTTTAAAAACATGAACACAACTTAAGGAATTCTCAGAGAATATATAATAATTTATTTGAAATATGCAATATATTTAAATATTCGAATAAGTTTATTCAGAAATCTCTCAAAACATGCATGAATATATAATAATTTATTTGAAATATTCAATATATTTAAATATTCGAATAAGTTAATTCAGAAATCTCTCAAAACATGCACTAAATCTTCAAAAAACAAATATAACTCTAGGTGATCTCTTCTTCGGTCCTAGATAATATTCCAAATATCAAAATCAAATAACTACAACTATATCACAACAAACACGTGTTAAGAATGGATGCTTCAAACAGACCAACTTTAAAATTCAAGATGTTCTAACAAAATCACAGAACAGTGTAAGTTATTTTTGAGGTTATTTAAATTCATTGACATTCCATAATGAGATTTATTGAAGCCAAAATATAATTATATATTATAATATACTACTCTGTCAAGAAAGTACCGGGAATTTTCAATTAAAACAACATTGTCACATTTAATCTTCAAAATTTATTGGGTCGCCTTCAAAATAGGCTCCATTTGCTCCAATAAATCTATGCCAACGGCACTTCCAATTATCGAAACATTTTTTATAGGCGCTTTCCGGGATGGACTTTAGCTCTCGCGCCAAATTTTGTTTTATGGCTTCAATCGACTCAAAACGGGTGCCACGAAGGGGCAATTTTACTTTTAGGAAGAGGAAAAAGTCGCAGGGAGCCAAATTCGGCGAATACGGTGGTTGCTGAAGCACGTTTGTTGAGTTTTTGGCGAGAAAGTCAGTCGCAATCGTAGCTCGGTGAGAGGGCGCGTTATCGTCATGCAAAATCCATGAGTTGTTCGCCCACAAATTTGGCCGCTTCTTACGGATACGCTCACGCAAAAGTTTCATAACGCCTAGGTAATACTCCTTGTTTACGGTCTGACCCTCTGGAACGAATTCGTAGTGCACCACGCCACGGATATCGAAGAAAACAATGAGCATCACCTTCATTTTCGAGCGGCTTTGGCGTGGTTTTTTCGGTTTCGGCTCATTTTTTGCCACCCATTCCGATGATTGCTGGCTTGTCTGCATATCGTACTCGTAGACCCAGGTCTCACCACCAGTTATAATGCGATCCATGAATGTAGAATCGGAATTACAGCGATCCAGCATGTCTGAAGCAACCTGTTCGCGATGACGTTTTTGAAGAAAATTCAGGTCTTTCGGTACGAGTCGTGCGGCCACCTTTCTCATGCCCAAAATATCAATCAAAATCGTACGTGCGGACTCGTGGGATATCTTAAGATCATGTGCTATCTCTCTCAAGCTGGTACGACGGTTTTCCAGCACCCTTTCCTTAATTTTATCGACGTTATCTTCGATCGAAGCCGTCGATGGGCGACCACTTCACGACCGTCCTTGAAGGCTCTGTACCACTGATATGCACGAGTTTTCGATAGAGCATTGTCACCAAAGGCCTTTTGCAACATTTTCAATGCATCGGCACACGAAAATTCATTTGCAACACAAAACTTTAAACAAATTCTTTGCTCAACGTAATCACCCATAGTAAAAATCGGCACGCACTCTGACATCGACTGACTTAATCAGCTGTTGCAAACACTCTAGTTGACAGATCCCGCTCAAGCTTGGCATAGTAATTAAGGACAGTGGTACCAACTTAGGAAAAAAAAATTTTACCTGCCTCATTGCCCCGCCAGATTTAAATCGATAATTCCCGGTACTTTCTTGACAGAATGTATATAAAATAAAATAGAAAAAGGCTTTTTACTTGATAAAAGAAATATAACAAAATTTGAATATTAAAACAGATTAAATCTGTTAGTCTTCTACAATTTTAATTTCAAAAAAATTTTATTCAAAAAACTTGTTGAATTGAATTTATGTCTAAAATAAGCACCGCTTAAATATAATTCTCGTTATGGAATGTCAATGAATTTAAATAACCTTAAAAATAACTTACACTGTTCTGTGATTTTGTTAGAACATAGACCAATCTTGAATTTTAAAGTTGGTCTGTTTGAAGAATCCATTCTTAACACGTGTTTGTTGTGAAATAGTTGTAGCTATTCGATTTTGAGAAGTCCTCAAGTTGTGTTCATGTTTTTAATTGATGTTCTTAAGGGTAAAATCAGAAACAAAATTTTGTCTCCTTTGAATATTTATTTATTAATTTTAATGACTTTCTTATATCTGTTGGTTTATTTATTCCATTTGACATTATATACTGAGTTTTGATTATATACGTCTATTAAACGTAAGCGGTGGTGCTTATTTTAGACATTAATTTAATTCTAAAAGTTTTTTGAATAAATTTTTTTTGAAATTAAAATTGTAGAAGACGAACAGATTCAATCTGTTTTGATATTCAAATTTTGTTATATTTCTTCTATCAAGTAAAAAGCCTTTTTCTATTTTATTTTATTGTATATTTCGTTGGCGTAGAGGTATTATACATATTTCGTATCCTATAGAGTGATTTTCAAACCTTTTTGAATTACCTTGAAAAAATACCCTTCAATCTCACAAAAAAAATTCATCTGAATATTTTGATTGATGATTGTTAGTTGTATGAAATTTTCATAGGTCCATTCAAAAATCTTTTCTTCAATATGTTGATACAGTTGGATCAAAGAATATTTCAATGCAACGTTCAGATTTAGAAATTTTCAATAAAAAATGTGAAAAAATCGAAGGAAACGATCCTATCGCAATGGTGCCCTCGTTTTTTTACCATAAAAATTAATTGAGATTTTTCTTCCAATACGGTCCTCATTTATGTTCTGTTTTCACCATTATCTACCTTTTCCGCAATATTGTAACATCTTTGCTGCCTTGGTTTATCCCTTAATCCAATTAAATCAGTAAAAAATAATCCTCACCGAGGTTAGTATTTCGAAATATGAAAAAATCAATCCAGTTATATACAGGGTGACAACAAAAACTTCGGACAAATTTTACTGTGTTCTGAAACAAAGTTTTTTAGCGCAGCCAAATAATTTTTATTCTATTAGCTTCTCTACACTTTCTTGTACAAATAATATAATAATAATGTGTTAGAATGTCAAACAAAGTGTAGCGATCTACACGTCGAATTTATTCGCTGGTATCTCACTTTAATCGAGAAGACCGGTGAATGAAGAAATTGGGATATCTGTCTGTCAATGTGTCGTCATGTGCGCGTTGATACGAAAGAATTATTTCTTTTCCGGTTCACGATTGCAGGGTAAAGTTGTTTAAAATCTGAATATTATAAAATTTATTTTCTCGTAAATTAACTTTTCTAGAAGATTAGAAGTAAAAAACCCTCAAAGAAGGGTTTTTTTTTACTATCTTTTCCTGGATTATTTTTTTGGATTATCTTTTCCTGGATTTTTCCTTTGGATTATTTTTTCTGGATTTCTCTTGGATTATTTTCCTGTTATTTGTTCCTGGAGTTTGGAAGTTTTCTTGGTGAGGAATAGTTACAAGTACACTGATTGCCTAAAGACGTTGAAGCTATTAAGTTCAAAGAACCACATAACAGCCTGCTTGAAACGACCTACAAAACCACCTCTTGTTTTGATTGGCAAAACATCAGCCTTCAATCTAAATCAACCAAGGAAGTAACATCGAGAAACTTTACATTTTGTAATAATATATAATATTCATATCACATAAAGAAACTTCAAACTGTTGTATATATCAATAACATTGAGAAACTCACATTTTCTGTATATTTTCGTACTTTTATCGGTAACAGTATTTTTGAAACTTGTTCTAGTGTAAGATAGTAAATTGTATATTTCTTCTAAACGTATATATAGAATTTGTAAGAAAAATTACTTGTGGTAAATAAAACGAGTGACTTGTTTGTCAGGGAGTTGTGTTTTTTCATTTTGTGGAATTGTGAGATCAGGCTCACGACCCAGTTAAACCGACTGGCCTCGGGCATATTAAAATAAAATTGTAGCTGAATTGTTACAAAACTTAGTGCAATTTTGAATCTGTTTCATTAAGGTAAGTGTCAATGCGAAATGGTTCGTTTGCTCAATGTGCCTCGACAAACCTTGTCGAGATGCAATTTGCTGTTTCAAGAAGCTTGGCTGAGATGGTCGTCGTCCAGGAAGTGGGAGAAAACGCACTGTCAATACGCCTAGCAATCGAAACATCGTCAAGAAGCGAGTCAGTCGAAATCCGAAGGTCTCCATGAGGAAAATAGTCAATGAGACCGGTATGAACCATGAATCCGTTCATCAAATGTCCATAAAAAAGCTCAACCTCAAGCCATACAAGCTCCAAAAATTCAACTCCTCACGCATGAAAATAAGCGCGTACGACTCCAAAGTTGCCACCAACTCCTTCGTCTCGCCGTCGGTCAGCAAGGAAGCGCATTCTCTTCATAGACGAGAAGCTTTTCACCGTAGAACAATCCCACAACCACCAAAACGACAATGTCTGGTCCGCAGATGCTTCCAGTAGGTCGTCCATCGTCGAATATTGCCAAAATTCGCAATCCGTCATGGTTTGAGGCGGAATTTGCGCCAGCGGCAAAACACCATTGGTTTTCGTGGATCAAGGGGTCAAAGTAAATCAAAAAGTCTACCGCTGCGACATTATCGAGGACGAGGTACTTCCGTGGATACTGTGACACTTCGGCAACACGCGTTGGACCTTTTAACAGGACTCCGCTCAGGCTCACCAAGCAAAAATGACGCAAGAATGGTGTAAGACCCATTTTCCGGGTTTCATCACATCTGCAGAATGGCCGCCCTACGCGCCGGATCTCAACCCAATGCACTAGAGCGTGTGGTCGATTTTGGAGCTTAGCGCATGTACTAAACACCACAAAAGTTTGAAGTCGCTGAAGCAATCCCTGCGCCGGGAATAGGACCGATTAACGTCCTAAGAGCTGCGGTCCATTGCCGAAAATTTCAAAAAACGTCTGAAGCTATGTATCGCCGCCAAAGGAAGCCTCTTCGAAATCGCTTAAATATATTATTACCAAATGTTTATGTTATTATTATTCGTTGTTGTTTTGTTTGATAAAATTAAATGAATTAAAGTTTGTCAAAGGTTTTTCTTATCACCCTGTAATATGCTTCTTCACAATCAACGTTAGTCTGAATATCGATAGTATGCAATAGTTCTGGTTTATTTTTTCAGCTCTTCCTTTTTCAAATAAAATTCACTAACTAAACGGTTTCAGCCGTTACTATTTGGTAGTTGATCATAATTAAAACAAATTGTAGAAATTACTATGGTTTACTACCAATAAATTGATATTTTACCCATTTAATGGCAACTCGAGTTTCGGGAATTAACTATCCCATCTTCAGACAACTGAAGGACAAACGGAACAGGGTATTTATGCATATGCAGAGGTAGAAGAGGTAATAAAAACAGGTTAACAAAGGTTTTAAATGAGAAGACGCCTAACAACTATTAGAATGTCGGCTTGTCAAAGAAGATAGGTAAACAGAGCTTAATTATTTAAATATTTTAAAAATTTGTGATTTACATAAATCCTTTCAGTCATTTATTATTTTTATATTATTTTTATTGTGAACTAATTTGAAAATTTCAACAGATTCTAAATAATTAAGTTTCTTTCCTTTTGATTCTACTTGTGAAATTTTAAGTTTATCTATTGCCGGAAAAAGGTGGTTTTTTTCTGAACAATGAGTGGCAAAAGTAGAGGTTTAAAGAACATAAAACGAAATTCAAGAAAAATAAACAAACCTCTACTTTTGCCACTCATTTTTTAGAAAACGGCCATTCTTTTCCAATAACAGATAAACTTAAAATTTTAGATGTAGAATCAAAAGAAAAGAAACTTGATTATTTAGAATCTGTTGCAAGTTTCAAATTAGTTCACAATAAAAATAATATATAAATAATGAATGACTGTACGGATCTGTGTATATCCAAACTTTATGGACTATTTAAATGAGTAACATCTACTTACCAATTGTCTTTGACGTGCCGGCATTCTAATAGTTGTTAGGCGTCCTCTCATTTAAAACCTTTTTTAACCTGTGTTAGTCGTCTTCTTTCATTCAGAGAAATTTTTATGTAGGGTTGACCATATTATTCAAATATGTATATTCTAGGAGCAAAGTTTAGGGTATCAAGAAGTCATTCAGTTAAATGGTATTGTATTCGTGACCTGCTTCTATTAGATCTTTGCATTGTTTCAAATGAATAAACTAGATACAAAGTGAGTCCGTACCATAGTTTCCATCATAAATAATATCGGATTTAGAAAAACCATCAAGTAGAGTACACCTGGAAAATATATTATAATACGATTCGATTCATCCGTTACCAAATTAATGTGTGACAGAAGACGAAATGAACCAATTCGCCGTTCACAAGAATCAATTTATGCCAATAATCTGCTGACTGATCTCTAAAGATAAGGCTGAATTTTGGTGAAGGAAATTAACCAAATTTCCGTTTATCTATGTGAATCGCATGGTCCCACATATAGCGAAACTTACTCTCTGGTGTGGATTATGAGCATATTCAAAGAAAAATAAATATGGTGAATAGTGAGAACTACATACTGAATGGTTTGATAAAAAATTTGAAAAGTCTACTATACCATGAAATGATCTGCATAATTTCTCACCGAGTTATTGTGATTTCATATATTTTGATATTATACTGCTACTCCTAGGTCTCCTGTGAAGAATAAGGATCTATTTTCTGTGTAGCTATATTAACTTTTCTTCTTCTTATGTTAGGACTTAGTCGTGTGTTTTCCATAATGCTCCTCATTCTTGGAATAACGGCTTTCGTACCAGCGCTTTGGTAGTCGTCCTGGAAGTCTCGCGCTATTGGGTTTTTTCTGTTTTTGCCTATTTGAGTAATTGGCGGAAATGTCATTGAGTCTCGGTCAAAATGCAACCATATTCTAGGCAGAACTATTTGCCATTGAGACCGCGGCAGAACTGCTGATTAAACGGCAAATCCACCACGGTAAAATCAAAATATTTACTGATAGTCAGTGAGTACTAAAAGCTTTGGAATCCAGCTCTTGTACCTTAAGAACAGTCTGGAGTTGCCGCACGGCTTTAAACAGGATCGGTATGTATAACGGAGTCACTCTGGTTTGGATACCGAGCCACTCAAACTATTTGGATAACCAGGAAGCAGATCGGCTGGCGTTTGCTGGAGTTGCGCTGCCTCTGGTAGGACCGGAACCATTCCTTGGAATACCATGACGTGGCTAACGAGGCGATAACAGGCAGAATGAACTAAAGGCCACAGTCTTTCTGGCGGAGCCATTTTGGCCTGAAAGATTCGAAGTTGTTCCTTGAAACAGCTTCGAACAAAAAGATGGCGAACCTAGCGCTAGGTCTGGATAGGGCCAAACTAAGAACACTTGTCGGAATTATGACAGGTCACTGCAGACTGAAAGCGCATTTGCACAAACTCGGTCTGGATGAAGACGATGAATGCGGGCTGTGTCTTGAGGACACTGAAATAGCCATGCACATCGTCTCAGAGTGCCCAGCGGTGAGTCGCGTCAGATTCGAGGTCTTTGGCCAAGCTTTTATAGCCCACAGCAAACTGAAAAAATTACCCCTGAACAAGATTACCGGTTTTATTTAAAAACTGGATCTCGTTGGGGAGATATAAATTAGGGGTGGACCACAATAGTTCGTGCGGACGCAGTGGTAGGGTGAACAGACGCCCGCTCGCCATAAATAACATAACATAAAAATTGATTGTCTGACATCCTGTCTACGTGGTCTCTCCACTGTCTTCGTCTTGGTCTGCTTCATCTTACCTCGTCTTGTATGTCACAGATCTCTCTACTTTCCTCATTTCTCTTAAGGTCGTGTAGCGTATAGCCAGCTATTTTCTCAGTATTCGCATCTCTGTTGTTCTGAATTATCTTTTGGTGTGGGCAGTTTCGGTTCTTGTTTCAATGGCATATCTCATGACGGGTCTAACACACGTTTCGTAAATTCTGACCTTGCTGGATGTAGTCAACTATTTGTTCCTCCATACTATATATCCCGTAGATATCCTGATATCAGAGAAGCTCTTTTTGTTTGGCTCTGCACCTCTTCTTTTAGGTTTCTACTTGTAGCCAAGATATGTGTATGTCAACAGTTGTTTTATACTATTGTTGTACACTGCCAGCTTGCATCTTCTCGGTTCTCTGAATATAGTGAGGTATTGGGTTTTTGGGTGAAGATAACCATGTTGAAACGTTCGGCCACTCATTCGAAAGCATACAGGAGCCTCTGAAGGTCATCTTGATTTTCAGCAACTATCACGGCGTCATCAGCATAGCAAATAATTTTAATTTCTTTATTACCCATTCGATATCCTCGACCCTCGCTCTTAACGTGTCTTCTGATTTCATCCATGATTATGTTGAAAAGTATTGGGCTCAGAATGTCTCCTTGTATTATCCCTGTCGCGATTGGTATTTCTTTTGTCAGCCCTGTGTCCGTCCTGATAAATGTTGAGGTGCTAGTGTTTATTTCGATAATAAGCCTTATTATGTTTGAATCTACTTTGCATTTTGTTAACAATCGTACTATGTCCGTTAGACGCACTCTACGAAAGCCTGAGTGAGGTCGGTGAAGCACATATATATTAACTCAAAATGTTTTTAGAACTTCTTAAATCTAAAGCACGTAAATGGCACTGCTGAAGTCAGTACACAAGCGAACAATGAGGAAACTAAGTAGCACAGGAGAGGAACGGAAAGAGGCTAAACTATCATTCAGGAATATCAAACATTTTGGTGTAAAGTTATCGTTGACATAGAGAAGATTGTCCCTGTAAATTGAAGAGTTTATTTGGGCAAATGAAGACTAGATCTTTAGGAAACACATCACATCGGTACATTATTTCAGAAATGTTTGCTGTGAGTGAATAGAAAGATAGGATATATACTCAGTGGTGAAAGAAGTGTAACAAACAGAAAGAATAATTTATTTTCTTTGATATTCTGTCGACATGATAACTCGGCATACTCTGCTAATAATGTCAAGGTCTTTTCTTTAATAACTTCATGCGAAAACAAAATTTGAATTTCGACTTTTCTTGAAGAACCTGTTTAGTGAGAGCTGACTACTACAGATATTTTCAATTATTGCACTTCCATTTAGTAGTGTTAAGAGCTAACTAAATATCTCGAAGACGTAAATATCATCATATTAACAGCTTTGAAAGGGTTAGAATTTTTCTATCTTGAGGTTGGTTTCGAACTACAATAACGGTGGTTGAAAGAGAATGGACAGACAAATGTAGAAGACCACGAACAAAATCCACTGGTAAGCCGTACCAAAGAGCATCAAGATAGGTGCTTCAGGCAACTAGCTTAAAGTATACTAATTGGTGTGTATTCTTCTCCAAACTATTGGTGAAAAGTAATCTCATGGAGCTAGTTGTCAGAAGCACCTATCTTTACGTGACTATTTTTCTATATGGACCAAATCAATTAACAATGGTTTGGAGAAGAATGTAGACCCGTTAATTTCAATTCACCATAACGACGCATTTTATATCTTGGACTGCTCTTGTTCCATCCACGATCATCATCTTTAAAATTTGTTCTGTTGAAGAGAACTCAATCATTGCTAGGCACAGGTGAATTCTACCAGAATAGTTATTGGCTATTTGAGGAAGGCCTCTTTTCCAAGTGACTACCAAGCAGTCTCCACAGTCCACCCCTAGAGGTAGAAAGTATGATAAGGATTACGCCATATCATCGCGCGTGGCGAGAACCCCTCCGAAGAGATGAACCCACCAGCTTCCAGTTTGGGCCCCGACTCGAAAGCCAGAACCGTCTGACTGGTAGCAGCGAAGCACTATCCAACCTCTACTGGCTCAGCAGGTCAGTACCCGAGTTGGTTTGAGACGCAACTCACCCGCCGGAGGGAATTCTTATCCATCCACCCGAACGCAGTCCCATGAACTAAGATAAACTCAAGATTGACGACTACAATTGATCCTGGTACGAGCATCGTCTAGCGGACTATACGTCCTGACCCACCGAACCCATGTAAAGTCATTTGATTGATCCTGGCGTCAAGCACTAATTGCGGAGCCATTTCGTCGAGATCCACAAACCCTAAATTGTTACGCACAGATCCAGGACAGGCCGGTCGAACCGTCAAGTCCCGTTAAACCCCGAGTCGTTTCATGAGAATATCCCGAAAATGGGGGTCTGCGAACAGATAAATGAAATACCCCCTAGTCCAGCATGCAGACTTTCAACCACTGCCCTCTCGAGTCCAACACCAATTGGGGTGGCCAGGTGGTACAAGTAACACCTGTGGGCAAGACCGCCCCCCCGAGGTAACGCAGTATGCTACATAACGCACTCGGCCATTACACAGAATCCGGAGATTTATACTGCGATAGGGTAGAGTACGCCAGTTTTAAGGGAGAAGCCCTGTGCTGCGACAGACTCCCTTGTCACTCAGTTAATCAACCGGCTCAGCCCTCCATTTCACCTGAGTAAAACTAGGGCCCCATTCGGAGGTCTTCCACCAAACAGGTCCAGTGACTGGCGCGAAATGGCATTACGTTAGACACCAAGACTTAACCCTCCAATTCGCCGGGACGAATCTAGGGTCCTTGTCAAGAGAGCGCCCCTATCACGTCAAGATCTAATGCCTGGGGGGCGCATTGCTAGGCACATGGCACATGAAAATTGGTTTGGGGCAAGGCCTCTATCGCCACTTTTAATAACCTGGTATCATCATTGCAATGTCGTGCGCCCGGTGACCTGCAAAAAATGGAGATTTATATTAGGTTATTTTTAATTACATGGTAGGTGTTTTATTTACAAGTTATTATTTTTAAGAATATATATTACCAGAGTGGTAATTATATTATCTAACTCCTATGTACAGGTTATTTACAATTTTTAAATAATTTAATTATTTACATTTCCTAGTCTACTTTGTAGTAGGAAACGACCTGCTGTATTTACAATCTCTCTCAAATATGCTTTCCCAGAAAGAGTCGATATTGCCTTGTTAAGCCATTTGCTTTGTTTAGTTTTACCTTATTATTAAATTGAATTGTCGCTAATGCGACGTGCTTCATAAATGTAGTCCACTATCACCATTGCCACACTTGACACTTCGTGATATAACGCTACTGAACTTAGAAGATCATGAGGTCTTGATGCGTGTGACGAGATGTTCGTAGTTCTCGTCGTGTTGAACGCTTCGCAGAAGAACATGATATGGTTTGATGTTTGTTCCTCTTCCCCACAGGAGCAAGATGCTGTAGGAGAGAGGTTTAGCCTGTGTAAATTGGCCCGGAATGGCCCGTGACCTGTTATGAAGCAGGTGAGGGCATAGTTTGGCCTAAAGGATTCGTTTTCGATCACAAAGTCTACCTTGGGTAACCATCTGTAGAGAGTTCGGCCAGTAGTGTTCGTGTCCCAGCTTTCCTGCCAGGACATTAGTAACATATCCCAAAGAGTTTTCTTTGGGTCAGCTTCTTCATTAGCTGATATTTCATTTGCCGTCGCCTCAGGGGGTCTGATGACTCTCCCTTTATATTCATAACTTAGTGAATGGCGGAAGTGGTAACCAGCAGTTACTTTTTCCGCCATTAGCTGTAGCGGCAGGCTCCCTGTTAGCACTTCAAGCACTGGGGTAGAGACAGTTCTACAAGCATTGCATAGGAGTAACAACATCGACCTGTGACAAGCAGACAGGTTTCTGGAAAAGTGACTGTTTCCAGTTTTGTGTATCCATACGGAAGAACAATACAAAACCACCGGTAGGAAGATGGATTTATAGTATATTCTCATAGATGCTTTTCCAGCGTCTCCGAGAATTTTGCTTAGTCGCCTGAATTTCATGTTAAGCATATCTACCTTGTCACGTAGGTATTTGATATGCGGAATGAATGTGAGACCTGTATCGAGCACTACACCCAGGTAAGTAGTCTGAGGTTCCCACCTTAGTGAGTTCCCGCAGATACGAACCGTAGGAGGCCGATTTCGGTCTAATTCGCCCTTAAGAAGAACAGCGTGTGTCTTCTTGATTGATATCGAAAGCTTGTTCTCGGAGAGCCAATTTTCCATTTCCTGGATGTATGGTTGCATCGCAACTTCGAGGCCTTTGCGGCTATTAGACTTGACCATAATGGCCAGGTCGTCGGCGTATGCCATGCTTTCCCCCCACCCGGTAGGGAGGCGGTTTAGCAGTTCATCTAGGAGAAGGTTCCACAAGAAGGGCCCCAGGACCGATCCCTGTGGACATCCCCTATTTACGCTCCGGCTATACTGGCAACTGCCCTGTGAGAAGGTTATGGATCTGTCTGAAAGGTATGAGCAGATGACCCCGTAGTAGGGCGAATTCGGTAGGGCAGATCGGAATCTGCGCAGTACCGACGGCCACCACATGAAATCAAATGCCCCATCAATGTCAGCGAACAGGCCCGCAGTATACTGCGTTCCAGCGTCACGAACATATCTGACTACCCTTCTAACGGCATCCTCAGTACATTTCCCGGATCGGA
This sequence comes from Megalocaria dilatata, assembly GCA_034642435.1. Lineage (NCBI taxonomy): Eukaryota > Metazoa > Arthropoda > Insecta > Coleoptera > Coccinellidae > Megalocaria > Megalocaria dilatata. The sequence continues at coordinate 67,842,452 of CM067855.1, read as the reverse complement.
ATCCGTACTGATTTCCCGATTCTTGGCCAGAAGCCGAGTACAGAGGAATTATTCGGGCCAGTAGGAGTCGCTCAAACAGCTTACCCATCTCATTCAAAAGGCATACCGGTCGGTAGGACTTTGGATCGTCAGGCGGTTTCGTCTTGTTCTTAAGGAGAAGACAAATCTTTCCTTCTTTCCATGCCTTCGGAAAATGCGAGAGTCGCAGGCAGGAGTTATATAGGGCTAGTAGGGAGTCTGGGTGGCAAGTCCAGACTCTCTCAATTATGAATCCTGATATTTTATCAGGGCCCGGAGCGCAGTTTTTGCGCATCTTGCTCAGAGCATTCTGAAGTTCCCACATATCAAAGGAATTCACTCTCGGCAAGTTAATTAACCGTTCTCTTTGATTTTCGTCGCGCACCATGGTTTGAGCTGGTGAATCGCTTTCCATGTCATCCATTGGGATGAGTCGACCTAGTGCGGCTTTCGCCGTTTGTTCCCACGTTGTGGTGTATTCATCATTGACTGTCTTAACAGACGTCATTGTCGGTGGAACTGACGTTTTTTCAGTTATCACCTTGTATGCAGTGGACCACGGGGATTTCCTCGCTTCTCTCCTAACGAAGTCCCGCCAGTTGTCCAATTTCGCCTTTCTGATGGAATCCACGTACTTGTTACGTGTTCTCTTAACTTCTGCGGCCATTCTTTGCACAATTTCTTGTGGATAGGCCCTTTTCTTAGCCTGTCGAAGCCTCTTCTTTACTCGGTTGAGGTTCGTCTTGCTTCTGGACAGTTCTTGTGTCCACCACCCCCTTTTATAGGACGTGTGAGAGGTGGACGGAATTGACACAGATGCCGAGTCGTATACGGCAGTTGTCAATTCTAGAACCGTGTCGTCCAGTTCAGAAGTGTCATTAGGTTCCATGCATATGTTGTGGAGGCGGTTCTCCAGCTCAACGTCAAACAGTTCCCAGTCTGCGTTCCGTGGGAGGAACCTAGACTGGTGCGAGTCAATCAAGAGATCGGTATTCGCCATAAGATTAACATCGAATATAATCGGTCGGTGATCACTGCTTACCAAGTCCTCTTTCACCGACCAGCCAGATACTAACCTGGCAGAGTTTTGTGAGCCTAGTGTTACGTCAATGTTGGACTCGCCATTCGAGGAGGCAAAAGTAGTCGGGAAGCCCGATTCGTTCAACACTGATAAATCGTAACGGAAAATTAGATCCTCCAGAAGTTCACCTCGGTGGTCTCTGGTTTTGGAGTGCCACAGTGGTGATTTTGCGTTGGCATCTGTGGTGATAATTATATTACCTCGATTGGTTGCCAAAGTGTTCAGTATTTTTTCTATCTGTGAAAGATACGGGTCGATCTCAAGAGAGTATTGACAGTGTACATTCACTAAGAATATCGTCTCTCCGTTGTTGGAGATGCTTATAACACTGACGTGTGTTGTTGACAAATGATTCAAGTGGGCGATATTTAATTTAGAATTAAATATCGCGATAATTGAGGATGGGTTCTCCCCGCGGTAGACAAGTCGTGCGGAGGAGTCCAGTCCTTTAACCCCACCAAACGCATGGTACGGTTCTTGTATTGCGACAATATCAATCCCTTTAGTTCTGGCTATATTAGAGATTTCAGAGATTACTGCCAGGGACTTTTGTGCATTTATCTGCATTATCCTCATGCTGAAGGCGATGAGGTATCAAGTTTGGCCCTGTATGATTGCTCTTGAGCTTTAAAGATAGGGCATTTCCTGCTGAAAGCGGTATGTGAAGCATACCGCTTCTTGCTCTTGTAGTTAATGCAGCAGGCCGTTTGTTTCTGTGGACAATCATTTGTTTTGTGCCCCTGTTCAGCACAATGTCCACAGGTTTCTTCCTTCGCTTTGCATGCGGTCGTGTAGTGACCGTATGCCTGGCACTTTAGGCATCTCCTGATGCTTAAGTGCTCGTATGCCCTGTACGAGCTCATATCGGAATACGCCCGACTTTCTCTCAGGATCGAGCGTGTTAGATCAGCCAGAGCGCTAATCATTATTTTAACCTTGTTGGTTTTGGAGGGATATTTGTATACGGTTCTCTTATTCCGAAGTATCTCCTCTAGGTGCCCAGAGTTAGGAAGATTTTTGTTGACTAGGACTTCAACAAAATCTTCTTCCTCGACGTGATCCTTCTTCACGTCTACTAATACGATCCTTGGAAGGATCTTCTTTGGAGGGTCACATGTGATCTCCTTCTTTGCCAAAGTTGCCCTGATTAGGTCGGCGTCCGTTTTGGAGTCCGCCTTTATCAGCATTGCGCCAGATTTAAGGTCGATGACGTTCCTTATCTTTGCGCTAGGAGCATCCTTGCGCAAGGAGGTCATCATGACCTTTTTGACCTCGTCGGTAGTTTGGCCGGAGGTCGGTTTTATAAAGAGTACGTTCTCCTCCGTACTCTTTTTGGCCTGCTTTGGAGGGTTCTTCCTCTCCAGCTGTTGCTTGGCCTTCGGTTTATTCTTAGGCTTAGGAACCTCTTTGCCTAGGCCGCATTGCTAGGCACAATGGAATAATGTCGTCTTAAGCGTCGAATCACGATTATGTCTAGATATTCACGATGACCGTAAAATTAAGACGTCACCGTGAATAGCCACCGGATAATTGACACTATTAAACAACATTGATTAGAACTGCTGATTTAACATTTTGGAGGGGTGAGTTCTATGGCAGCACATAACCACTTCCCTTTATCCGAGGCGATAGCTGCGGGTAACGTTGAAAAAATTAACAGCAAACAGAACAGTGATATTCGAAATGACCAGAATCTGCATAAGACATAAGCGTATAAGTTCTTCAATTATCCGAAACTTTCATTGATCAAAAAGCCATAGAAACATCAAAACCATTCATAAAAAATTTTCTTCGAAAATAACTCCATATCATTCAAATTCTAAAATTATCAAGCACAAACAATAATTAAATAGCACAGGAAAACTAACGTTGCTTTACTCAAAACTATACTTCTCAGATCAACAGAAATTATATTATTCCACTGACTGATGCCTGTGACTGCGTTCACGTTGACTTCCTCTTAATGTATGAAAAGGAAATTTTACATAGCGTTGCTTTAATTTGGTGTTGAATTATTCAGAAGAAATATAATTCAGCAGAGGAATAAAACTTGGACATTTTGTTTTCTTTTGTATTTTGCTTATCTTTCGTAGTTTCTCTGTTTTATTTTCTAGCAAATCTATTCAATGGATATGTGGATAAACATTTTTCATTATATGTATAGGTCAACACCTGTTCGAATTATGTGAATATCGAACAGGGAAGGCTCTCCTGACGATCAGACAGCATTCCCTAGTCTTCGAACAATTAAGTTCTGATCCCACAAACATTTCTAGAATTAAGTTCTAATCACATTTTCTCTCTGTCTCAACTCTCAATTTTTAATCACAAATTCTCCCTCACTGCTCTTGGATAAGTTTATATTTGCATTCACTTTAACTATTCAAGGAACACCCCTCAGTTGAAAATATTTAATTTATAGGATTTTGGTTAACAATATCTATTTATTGGATTTTATTATATCATTCGGATGTCTCATAATGAATGTTTATTTAATATGTCGTTTGATATAAGTGGTACTTATATGACATAAATTTAATTTAATTCCTGAAATTATAATTATCGAATATAATTTGTTTAAATTAAATATGTAGAAGGCTAATATTAAAATAATTAAATAATTTTATATACCTTCTATCAAGTATTAACTTCTATTTATAATATATAATTATTTGGTTTCCTTAACATTCTTTATACAGATAGTCCTTGTGCTATAACAGAGGCCGTTAAATTGTCTTTTAATCTTTGAGATCAAGGGTGAACCACAGAATTATTTATTTGTGGTTAACATTACACTTCATTTAAATTTTTCAGTATTCATTTACCAGAAGTTTTCTAAATTGAATGAAGTGAATATTTGTTGTTGATTGATGTTATAATTTATTGAATATGAATTATTTGAATACTGACGAAACAAAGTCTCTCTTAAAACTTGTTTTTGAGTAATATTTTTACATATCTTTAGATTTCATAGAAAATAACTCAGTTAGATATCCAATAATATTGAATATTCTAAGTAAGATAATTTTATGATGAAATTCTTAAGATTATGTTAAACATTTTTGAAAGATATTTGTTTTCATAAGATTGATCAGCAGAAACAAAATTTTGTCTGTTCAAAATATTCAATTTATAGGATTTTGGTTAACAATTTTTATTTATTGGATTTTGTTATACCATTTGGATGTCTTATAATGAATGTTTATTTAATTTAATTCTCGAAGTTATAATTATTAAATATTATTATTATAAATTATTATATTATAATTATTATAATTATTATCTTTTGAGTTTCTGTGTATAGCGAATATAGATGCTGGACAGATTTGGAGTCACTAGCATACATTGCACTGACGAAAACCAATAAGTTTGAAACGTGCGCATGTCTGCAATTTTCCTCTGTGATCTACAAAACCTTGTCGAGTTTGTTTGAATATAGAATTGTTATACAGATGTATGTAACACTGTGTCGATTTCTAGAACTTTCTATTATATTACCATAGCTCATAGACCTTATTAATGATTTTCTATTCATGTTCGTATTTGTCTCCTAATTAGAAATATTCTCATTCAAGTGAGCTTTACAGTTTCAGGTCAATATCTTCGAAATAACATTTTCTCAACATTCCGGCATAATATATTAGAATTTCATCGATGATAGAAAAGACCGGTCAAATTTATTTTCTGTGCAATGCATCCATTTTAACCCTAAGGAATAGGAAATATGATTCATAAATTCATAATGTTTGCTTGAAACACGAAATGAAAGGTTGACTCAGAGAGCGTCTTTACAGTTGAGGGGATGATATTGAGTCACATTAAATGAATGAGAAACGAAACAAATATTTTCGGTTAAAATGTACCGATGACATTTACGTTTAAAAACTTATGAACCTAACTGTTTCAATTCTCTTCAAATTTCCGGTCATCCCCTAATAGGCTCATTTACTATACTATTCACACAGTAAGACATAATGTCGGGCGGACGTGGTATTAGTTGTTCCCAGTGTAATAATGAAGTTGATAGATACGATGATTCTATTGACCTTAAAAAGTGTGAAAAAAGTTACCATATAATGTGTGTGCAATCAACTTGGGAAAATTTCAATAAAATACGTGCATATGCATCAATTAAAAGGTTTTCTGATGATTGTCAACAGAGCGATGAAGCTGATACCATTGAATTTCTTTCTAATGATGTCGGTATCACAAAGAGTGATTTGTTCGATACAAAGAATGTGAGGGAAATATCTTCTGTATTTATTGAGAAGATCAACAACTTGAAAACATTGATATCATCGCAAAGTAAATAAACAAGCGATCTTACTAAAGAAATCAATAACCTCAAGATGTGTACAACATCTAACACAATAGCAGCTGACGCAGATATCGAAATTCTAGACCGGAAGAGTTATGCTGAGCTTTTTTGAAGTCAACCGAGATTTCACTCTGCCAAGAATCCGTCGCTGAGTCATCAGAGCTCAAAGAATCCCATGGACATGATGAAATTACTAATCTGAATAACGGGAAAATACAACAAGACTTGGAGGATAATTCTTCTAAATGGGTTATTGTTTCTTCGAGAAACCGAAATAAGATCAAACAAAAATCTTCAGATACTGAAAAATCACGTGTGCCCATAACTTCAAAGAATGCTGTTCAACCTTGTAAGAGGCAAAAACCGATTGTTGGAACCTCAAAAATAGATAATCTACAAGCTGTCCCTAAAACACAACTGTCACATATACATATTTTACGACTCAGGCCTGAGACAACTACTAATCAGCTGCAAGTTTTTTTCAGGGGAAAAATATCGAATGTAACATAAGAATTAACATCGAAGAAACCTGAAATATACTCATCATTCAAGATTACTTTGCCCACAATATTTTTGGAATAACTACTGAGTCCTGAGTTTTGGCCTGGGGAATAGTAGTGAACAATTTTTTTATGAAGCGTCTCCACCCCAGCATCCCTGATTAGAAGATAGGACCAAATCAACATATCAGGTTCCGTGAGTACCCCGTCGTCTTAAAATTATTCAACTGAATGCTTAAGGTATTATTTCTAATAAAATTAACCATCTTGAAGTTTTTGTTACTGTCGAAAATCCAGACATCTTAAGTGTCGTTGAACATCGGTGTGATCCTGATGAAATATCGTTTACCGTTTATGAACTAACAAGGTTATGCGATAGTCGCCGCAACAGACTGCATGGAGGAATAGCCATATATATTAAATCTGTTTATAAATTTCAGTCTATTTCTTACATTAATTTTGTACTATAAAGCTAACCATATGACGAATCATATTTACATTGTGAGTGTGTACAGGCTTTCCCATGGTACTCAATAAGTATTTGGCGATACGAAGTTTTGGATTATTGTCTCATAGGATCAGGGTGTGCTGTTGTCTGCGGTGATTTAAATGTCAATTATTTTGATTCCCATAGCTGTTTGGATTATTTACTACTGGAATTTGGTCTGAGTATAATATCTGCATACTACATATCTGCATACAATACCTACTAGAGTTTTCATGAGCAGACACGGTATAACTACTTCCTCAAAGTTGGATTATATTCTGACCAATGTGATAGTTTGTCCGTCAAGGTGGTTGATACTCATATCGGGGATCACAGAATGATTAATCTTACCTGTAGTTTTTCTGCTTTAGAATTTGTTGAAAAAACTATTCACCGTAAATTTTTTTGTCGGCTTGAAGGGAATTTACAGAACCTTTTCTTCTAGTCTGCTTCTGCTTGATTTGACGCCATTTATCGCGATACGGATATTGAACATAGTTTTGAGGTCTTCTACAATATCTTGCAGTCTCTGCTCGACTCTGCTTGCCCGATCAGATGAAAACAAACGTTGTCTGATGAATCATAAGGCTGATTGGATTTCTGTTGAGGTCAAACAAGCTAGCAATGAGCTCAAGGGATTACATTGGCTGTTTCAAAGCTTGAAATCGGAAGAAAGTAGAAACCTTTATTCATCTGCTGAAAAAGAAAATGAAGCCCTTTTAAATTTAACTAAATTAAATTATCACAAGAAACTACTAGATTGCTCAAATAATAGAAATAAAACTATATGGAACATAGTAAGGAGTGAAACAGGTTCCACTATATCTACTGGAAATATCGTGTTGACTGTTCACGGACGAACAATTTTTAGTCAATCAGAGGTGGCAAATGAATTTGGTAGATATTTTTCTTCGGTAGGCGTAGCAACAAGCATTGAGAAACATTTTGGACTGAACCTATCCAGCTAATGTACAACTCGATCTCTGACTGACAGCAATTTATTTTTCTTTGCAGTCGAGGCTGAGGAGTTTGAGTCGTTATAAAAAATTTGAAACATAAAAACAGTAGTGGACTCGATATGATACGAGATAAGGTTTTGAGCATTTTAACACCTTACATCTCCAAGCACCTTGAATATCTCATCAGCGTCTCAGTCACTCCAGGGAAGCTTCCTTCTCTCCTCAAAACGGCTATGGTTATTCCTATCCACAAGAAGTATTCTATAGAAGACATCCTATTTCTTTGTTAAGTTCTCTATACAAAGTTATAGAAAGACTAGTCTACGACATTATGTCTAAGTACTTGGACAAATAATCGTTTGTCACAACTTGTCAACACGGATTTCGTATAGGTAGGTCGACGGAGTCGACCTACCTATACTTGCGGTATTTGACTTAGTGAGCATTATGTACAGCTGTTTGAGTGATGGCATTCACGTGGCGGTATTATTTTTGACCAGTCTTGGGCATTTAATTGCTTGAAATTCAGCTCCATTCTGGATAAATTATTCAATTTAGGTTTCAGGGGGATCTTCCTGGAATGAATGAAGAGTTTTATAGCAAATCGTTCATTAATAGTGCGAATCGGTCAGCATAGCTCGGCCAAGTATTCTGTATAGATGAGCTCGGTACTTGGACCCCTTTTATTTATTATCTTTATAAATGACTTGCCAAACTATATGTTTGTTCATTTCTCTATTGTGTTGAATATAAAGATTGCGATGATTGCCAATGGTACATCATTTATCACACACTTTTAGTGGACTTAAAGCAAGTTGTGAACTATTAGTTCAGTGTTTCTCTGAATGGTCCTTCAAAAATTCTCTAATACTAAATGTGAATAAGACTGACCTAATCTTCTTTCAAATACGCGACTCAGACCAACGACTGACTCTGAAACTACAATCCTGTGATGTGAAATCTTCTGATTGTGTATGGTTTCTTGGCTTGACATCACTCATCTTCATTGACGGAATCTTTTTAGTCCAGTTTGATCGTTTGAGATTCTGATCAATGGCATTCGCGACTCCATCGCTTCCAGAATCCTTGAACTATTTGTTGGGTTAATTGCCATCTATCTAACAGTCCCATGGGAATTTTCATAATATCAGCCTCTGGACGAGAAAGAAGCTCCGAACCAATCAAAAAATGACCCGGAGTCAGCGCTTGAAAATCCTTCGGTGAGCTAGATAGAGCAACAATTGGGCAAGAATTCAAAAAGGCTTCAATCCGGATGCACACCGTTTGGAATTCTTCCATCGTTAAGACCTTAGATTCAATCAACCTCTTCAAGTGATACTTGACACTCTTTATACAGGCTTCCCAAATCCCACCAAAATTGGGTGCATATGGTGGGTTAAAATTTCATTGAATTTCCCGAGCTGCTAAATAAACCCCTTTATCCTTATTCTGAGCCTGAAGGAACATACTAATTTCTGAAATTTAACGAGCTGCGCCTCAGAAGTTTCTACCTTGATCCGAATGTATATGTGATGGCATTCTTCTACGAGCTATAAAACGATCGAGTGCAGCTAAGAATGCCGCCGTAGACAAACTTGCCACCACCTCTATGTGAACTGCTCGTGAGAAAAAACACACGAACAAGGTTATGTACATTTTTTTCCTGTACTGCATTTCGCCTGGAATTAAATTTGGTTCAGAAGGGACCACCGATATCCACACCACAATGAGTGAAGCTCCTTGAAGGTTGCACACGAGAGGAGGAAAGATCAGCCATAGGAGGCTGAATAGGAGCCTCTTGGAATCTATAATACTGTAGGCAATGAAAAATTCCCTATCTTGTTAGACTTCTTACTGACGGAATGTAATATGCTCTTTGCAAAAGCGATTGAACTAATTTTGGACCCCCATCACCAGAGAATAGATGGAAATGATCGCAGAGTAACGATGCCAAATGAGATTCTTGGGGAATCACGTAAGGATGTTTCGAGTGATAAAGAAGTTCAGAATTTTTCAGTCTGCCCACCACCAGCAAAAAAACCGAATAGTCCAGAAAAGGACAAAGTGATCGAAATTTATGTGAGCATATTTTCCCCATGTTAAGTAGCACTATTTACTTTTCCAAATATAGATTCTAAGTAATTCGAATGAAAAACTTCACAGCCTCTCGATATTCCTTCACCGAAATGGGGCCTGTAGTAACATAAGAGGAAAAATCCTGACGAATCTTCGACTTCAGAGCACTTAAAAAACGAAATATATATGGAAATACCCGTTGTGCTCTACTCAATGAGGAGAAGCGTTCCATTATGGCCATGAAGAAATTAGGTTCGACGGAAACAACATAACTTACTTGAGGTATGACCTTTGTTTCAGGTATTTCTCCATTGAAAGGAAATGACCATCGAGGCCACTCACAATATGGATTTTTCAAAAAATCAGGACCTGTCCACCAACATTCGTTACGCCACAGTTGCGATGGCTTAAGGCCGCGACTAGCCGAATCAGCGATATTTTGCTCACCCGGTGTATAATTCAAGATTGCCTTAAGACAGGCCTCCAAAATCTGTGTAACACGATTGGCTACAAAAGTCTTGAGCTTGAAGACAGGTGTTCTGATCCAAGGAAGAGTAGTACTTGAATCAGAAAAGCACAAAATTTTTAAATCTTGAAGAACACTAACAATTGGGAGCAGAAAACGGACAAGTTTGCTCAAAAGAACTACAGAGTTCAACTCCAAGCGATTTACAGTCCAACCTTTCAGAGAAGCGACCTTCGTCTTTAAAAAAAGTAAATTACAAACAACATCATCCTCACACTCCACACGGAAGTATACGACTGCAGCCATACCCAGAATAGTTGCATCGCAAAACCCAACAAGTTGAATTTTAGACGGAGTACTAAGGATTATGCAACGTGGAATAGCAATATTCTTCAATATTTGGAACTCCTGCTCTATGGGGTTCCATGATTCCAACATCTCTGATGGCAACGGCTTATCCCAGTCAATTCTGAGCAGCCAAAGGCGCTTTATCGCAAAAGTAACCGGACTCAAGAAACCGTTATAATCGTAAATGCACGCCACACGAGACAAAATGCCCCTTTTTGTGAGGAGAGAAGGCGTCGTATCTACAACAGAACGAAAATTGTCCTCGGAAGGATCCCATATAAATCTCAACATCTTTACACAAATAGAGCAAGGCACCGCGTTTGACGATCAGCGTTTCAAGCGGACGCATGGTCATCGGCGTCACAGGCAGAGCCTGCGCATCACGCCTGTCCGACGAGTTTCAGATGCGCATGTTCGGAAACGAAACGCCGTCTCCCTAACTTAGAGGTGCAAGCTCCCTCATTATACCACATTTCAATCGAGAGCTTCATTATCTTTTTAATGGATCTCAGCAGGACTACTTCGAGGGACGATCGGTTCAGACTGATTCATATCAGTTCACAGAAAGGGTTATATCGATACTGAAGGATGATAAGCTTGAATTCGATTTGTTTATTGATCTGGTTAGTGCCTATGACTGTTTATTCGAAACTTTTTTGTTGATAAAACTTGAAAAACTGGGATTTAGTGGCAGTGTACAAAGCTGAATCGCTTCTTATATTTCGGAGCGTTTACAGAATTAAATTGAGTGTTCAGAAGTAGAATATCAGGCCCAAATTCTAACAGAATTTCGTGAGAGTCGAGAGGTAAAAAAAATTATTAGTAGAGCAGCGTTAAGAGCCACCGTTACCATAGCAACAGTCCTACGATCGCGTTCAAATTTAGCAAGTAGATGCTGAATGCAAAACTTTGTGAGGATCGTGGGTGATATAAACAAGCGCGCAAAAGCTCCTGACTTTACGTACTTTCCTAGAATTTATCATTTAACTGCCTCACAATGTGAGCAAGCTGGGTTCACAAATCCAATAGCTGTAGTCATTTGAAAAGCATCCCGTTTCATAATTGCGAGATTATTTCCTGAATGACGCGCTTTATGCACTTGTGATAACGGTATCCTTTCAATTTCACTTTGGCTGATTAGACTGATCGTCAACGTGTATTTCAGCATTTCGAGTTGATCGATTCAAATTGCCCTGTCCGCGTCTTATACGTGGCATGAGTTTTGAATTGAGCCTAATAGAAAACACATACGGAAGAAACCAATCAACCAAAGCACTTAATGAACTTGTTTGCCGACTGAGCAGCGTAAATTCAAAAACAAACATAAAAATAATCGAGAATCTACTGAGAGAACTATCGAAACTAACCTTCAAAATCATAAAGTTGTAAATGAATTGCAAATTTTTTCCTCCATATTCGGAGGGGTACTCTTATTCTTTTCAAATGAAACGAAACAGTGAGAGAATTAAGTCGATTCTTTGATGGATGAGATTGATTCCTTGCTCAAATTATTATCATCATATAGCAACTTGTCTCGTCCACAGCTGGATATATGCCTATCTCAACCAAAATTATTTTGCTCGGTTTCGGGAATTTTGAATCCATTTTCAGATCGTTCTTCCTTCGAGTCAGCAGTGTTTCCACACTATTCCAGTATTCTCTGCGACCATCTTTTATCCTATATTCTTGCGACTCTTTCAATTGTCTTTGTAAGTTTCGTTCTCTTCTGTGTTTTGGATTTTATTTCACAATTTCACTCCTTACATGAACCTTTCCCTGGTTTGTTGTGTTATTCTTATTTTCTTTAGAATTTTTGGTGTCAACGTTAGTGTTTTCAAGCCATAGGTCAACACGAAGAGGACGCATTGTTCAAACATCTTTTCATTTGAGCACATGTCTAAGCCCACAGTCCAGGTCAGCTTTATTCTTCTATTCAGTTTACAGGTCTGACTGATGCTTATAACGATCTCATATCCCAAATACTCGTGAGATATAACTTACTGAAAATTCTTTCCTTCTAACAATAGGTTATATATTAGGTGGGAACTAAATTCATCATGAATCGGGTCTTAGCACTATTGATTTTCAAGTCCACTTTTTGGGAATCTGAACATAATTCTTGTTTATTTACCCGAGACAAGCACGTTAACTTGGATTATCTGCTTCCACTATTATGTATTTATTCTCAAATTCGATGTTTCAAACATATATTTTATCAAAGCTGTGCAGAGTTTAGAGGAAATTGTGTCAACATCTTGGACGCCTCTTTTGATCCTTAATTGACTGGTTTCCGTTCGAGTTTTAATTTTTGCTCCTTCTTGCAAATATATGTGACATTGTATGGAGATATACTACTCTGTCAAGAAACTACCGGGAATTTTCAATTAAATCAACATTTTTACATTTAATCGTCAAAATTTATTGGGTCGCCTTCAAAATAGGCTCCATTTGCTCCAATACATCTATGCCAACGGCACTTCCAATTATCGAAACATTTTTTATAGGCGCTTTCCAGGATGGACTTTAGCTCTCGCGCCGAATTTTGTTTTATGGCTTCAATCGACTCAAAACGGGTGCCACGAAGGGGCAATTTTAGTTTTGGGAAGAGGAAAAGTCGCAGGGAGCCAAATCCGGCGATTACGGTGGTTGCTGAAGCACGTTTGTTGAGTTTTTCGCGAGAAAGTCAGTCACAATCGTAGCTCGGTGAGAAGGCGCGTTATCGTCATTCAAAATCCATGAGTTGTTCGCCCACAAATTTGGCCGCTTCTTACGGATACGCTCACGCAAACGTTTCATAACGCCTAGGTAATACTCCTTGTTTACCGTCTGACCCTCTGGAACGAATTCGTAGTGCACCACGCCACGGATATCGAAGAAAACAATGAGCATCACCTTCATTTTCGAGCGGCTTTGGCGTGGTTTTTTCGGTTTCGGCTCATTTTTTGCCACCCATTCCGATGATTGCTGGCTTGTTTGCATATCGTACTCGTAGACCCAGGTCTCATCACCAGTTATAATGCGTTCCATGAATGTAGAATCGGAATTACAGCGATCCAGCATGTCTGAAGCAACCTGTTCGCGATGACGTTTTTGAAGAAAATTCAGGTTTTTCGGTACGAGTCGTGCGGCCACCTTTCTCAAGCCCAAAATATCAATCAAAATCGTACGTGCGGACTCGTGGGATATCTTAAGATCATGTGCTATCTCTCTCAAGCTGGTACGACGGTTTTTCAGCACCCTTTCCTTAATTTTATCGACGTTATCTTCGATCGAAGCCGTCAATGGGCGACCACTTCACGACCGTCCTTGAAGGCTCTGTACCACTGATATGCACGAGTTTTCGATAGAGCATTATCACCAAAGGCCTTTTGCAACATTTTCAATGCATCGGCACACGAAAATTCATTTGCAACACAAAACTTTAAACAAATTCTTTGCTCAACGTAATCACCCATAGTAAAAATCTGCACGCACTCTGACATCGACTGACTTAATCAGCTGTTGCAAACACACTAGTTGACAGATCCCGCTCAAGCTTGGCATAGTAATTAAGGACAGTGGTACCAACCTAGGAAAAAAAATTTTTACCTGCCTCATTGCCCCGCCAGATTTAAATCGATAATTCCCGGTACTTTCTTGACAGAATGTATCTATATTTTATACGACTATGATGATCTGCGAGAGTCCTGAACAATTCCTGGTGGTTTATTGAGTTGGATATTTTTTTGAACTCTTCATAACGGACCAATGTTAGTACTTGTATTTGTGGTTGTATTCAATACAATTTCTGAGATTCTTGACACAACCTGACATCGAAGTTTTCCGCCAGCATTCGAATTGTCAAATTTTCGTACTCTTTCACGTCTACTAGCTGTCTTGTTAACCAAATCTGATGGTCTGCCTCTTTCTAGATGGTCACCTTAAATGATATTACCTGATTTAAAACCGACAAGTGTGAAGCAATCCTGATATTGTCTTCTCCTAATTGTTTCTTCGCCAAAAAATCTATTGATTTCTTAATAACTTTACCACTCTCAATCCTTCCTCGTAGTTTCACAGCATAAGATGACTCAATAAGAATATAATTTTCTGAAATGAAATATTTTCATCAGAAAATGAAGCATATATATCACTAATTGAAATTCAGCGAATAAGTACGCACCAGCCCAATTTAATGAATCCTATAATGTAAATCGAATTCTGACATTTGAGGAAACTGTCTGCATTATTCAATTATCTATTACTAAATGTTTATCTTCGCATATTCAATATCCGATTATGTTTGAATATCTCTATCTAACACCACAGAAAGATTTAGAATTAGTCTTCTATGGACGACTTCATTGGATCACATCACATCACATCACATCACATCATATTACTTATTACTTACTATTATGAAACCTAATTCCTTTTCAAAATTACAAAACATAATTTTAAGAACTTCTCAAAAAATAATTTATTTGAAATATCTATTACATTTAAATTTTTAGATAAGTTACTTCCATATTATTATATAAATATTTTAAAAATTTTTAAGAAAATTAGCCTTCTACATAATTAATTCCAAAAGATTATATTTAATGATTAAAACTTCTGAAAATAAATTAAAATAATGTCGTATAAGTACCACTTATATCATGACATAAAATAAACATTCATTATAAGACATCCGAATGGTATAACAAAATCCAATAAATAAAAATTATTAACCAAAATCCCATAAATTAAACATTTTGAATAGACAAAATTTTGTTTCTGCTTATCAATCCTATGAAAACCAATATCTTTCAAGAATATCCAATATAATCTTAAGAATTTCATCACAAAACTATCTTACTTAGACTATTCAATATTATTGGATATCTAACCAAGGTACTTTATATAAAAACTCAAGATATGCAAAACATTACTGAAAAACAAGTTTTAAGATCGACTTTGCTCATCAGTATTCAAATATTCATATTCAATAAATATAACATCAATTAATAACAAATATTCAACTCACCCTTCATCCCTCTAGAAAAAGTTCTAACGAAATGAGACCTTTAAATATGGTATTCACTACACACAGAAATATATCTGTGGTTTACCCTTGATCTAGAAGATTGAAAGACAAATTTAACGGCCTCTGCTATAGCACAAGGACTATCTGTATAAAGAATGTTGAGGAAACCAGATAGTCCTTGTGCTATAGCAGAGGCCGTTAAATTTGTCTTTCAATCTTCTAGATCAAGGGTAAACCACAGATATATTTCTGTGTGATCTAGAAGATTGAAAGACAAATTTAACGGCCTCTGCTATAGCACAAGGACTATCTGTATAAAGAATGTTAAGGAAACCAGATAGTCCTTGTGCTATAGCAGAGGCCGTTAAATTTGTCTTTCAATCTTCTAGATCAAGGGTAAACCACAGATATATTTCTGTGTGTAGTGAATACCATATTTAAAGGTCTCATTTCGTTAGAACTTTTTCTAGAGGGATGAAGGGTGAGTTGAATATTTGTTATTAATTGATGTTATATTTATTGAATATGAATATTTGAATACTGATGAGCAAAGTCGATCTTAAAACTTGTTTTTCAGTAATGTTTTGCATATCTTGAGTTTTTATATAAAGTACCTTGGTTAGATATCCAATAATATTGAATAGTCTAAGTAAGATAGTTTTGTGATGAAATTCTTAAGATTATATTGGATATTCTTGAAAGATATTGGTTTTCATAGGATTGATAAGCAGAAACAAAATTTTGTCTATTCAAAATGTTTAATTTATGGGATTTTGGTTAATAATTTTTATTTATTGGATTTTGTTATACCATTCGGATGTCTTATAATGAATGTTTATTTTATGTCATGATATAAGTGGTACTTATACGACATTATTTTAATTTATTTTCAGAAGTTATAATCATTAAATATAATCTTTTGGAATTAAATATGTAGAAGGCTAATTTTTTTAAAAATTTTTAAAAAATTTTTAAAATATTTATATAATTTTATATACCTTCTATCAAGAATTAACCTCTATTTATGTTACTTCCATATTCTTTCGAAACAAATATCACATCCTCAAAAGACAATTAGAATTCTGATAAGGTCTTCATCGGTCCTATTTCACTGTCAAAAAATATTTCGGCTTTTGTGAATGCCAATTATTTGTGATTTATTTCATTTTCTGCAGGTTGTGCAGGTTAAAATGTTGCTTTATATGATATTATACATTTAATTTTCCTCCTCAAGCTTATGATCAAATAACGTGCTCTTATTCCTGCGTTCTTGATATTTCATCTCATATTTATTACCTTGTGAATAATTTTAATATTGTCACTGGGAGTGAGATCACGTGTTGCAGGCATGCAATTTCTTATAGAAATTTACAGTCTTAGTACCAGATGATCTTAGTACCGGATGATCTTAGTACCGGATGATCTTAGTACCGGATGATCTAGTACCAGATGATCTTTGTACCGGATGATCTTACTACCGGATGATCTTAGTACTGGATAATCTTAATAACGGATGATCTGAGTACCGGATGATCTTATTACCGAACTATCTTAGTTCCGGATGCAGAATAGGTACTATCGTTAGAGCAAGCACTATTACTCTGACACATTCCAGGAGAAACTCAAAGATAAATCCTTATGTAAATCTCGGTACTCAAGCTATCTCTAAAATTGTTTTATATTGTAAATAAGAGTCACTATTTTAATTGTGAAGTTGACATAAATGGATAGGGAGTAAGAGTTTGCATTTTCACTATCAAATTGACAATTTGGGATTCATTCGGGAAAGATAAAATCGCCAGCGCAAGCTAGAGCGTTTTAGTTTCACTTCTTTTTATCTTTAATCATAGCCTTCGCTGTGGGGGGTTAACCATTTGGTTTCATTTTATTTCAAAAACTCACCAAGGGATTTTTTGAAAAGTAGTAGTGAAGAAATTGATAAGAACAAATTCATTTCAAAATATGATATGTCAAAAAGAGTTCTTTAAGGAAGGATCCATTTCAAAATATTTTCCAACCAATAAATTGAAATTTTACTGATGAATCAAAGAATAGAGTGTAGTAGTTCTGTAGGTTCGGTAATTTTGAATGAAATAATAATAATTTTTGAACATTATTTGATGGTTAAATCATTGATTTCAACGATAACTTCTATTGTTTCTTTCTTTGCCAAGTGCATATTGAGATGATTTCCATCTTCATGAGAAATTTGAAGTGCTTTGAGTGTTTCTCGGTGATGAATTGAAGTGGCGAACACAGGGAAGCTCAGACAATTCGTTAAATATTTTTTCAAAACATTCTGTTCCTTCTTTATTGACAACTTCAGAAGTTATACTATACTCGATATTTCTCTTTAGTTTCAAACTACTTGAATAAAGGGCAACCTACTCACTGGGAAATTATTAGATTCGAGACAAATTAATAAATGCGCTGGATATTTATTCAGAATATATTGAGAAATATGAACTATTGTGAAAAATAGTTCTTCTAATCGGGACTTGAATGTGTGTAATATTAGAAAACTCAACTCCTGCTGAATTGGTTTCGTTGATTACCAGGGCATGTTTCAATGTTTCTTGGCATCTGATTAGTTTAATGCTCTAATGCCAACGAAGCAACAGAGCAAGGCATCCCTATTCGCCCTGCATAGGAACACTATAGTTTTACCTAGCAATAGCACCATCTATTACACTTACGCAAAAAACCCCATTAAGATAATTTAACAGATGAACTTTATTTCCGATTACTTCTAGCCTTATGAACGTAGGAACATTTAACATTTTCCTATATATCTTGAAATGCCGTAATATCGAAAATTCATTTTCAACTGAATTTATCAATGCGGCGGATATTTATTCTGAATATATTAAAGAGGTATGGGTTAAAGTAAATACAAAGTTCTTCGAATCGAGACATTGCAACTTGCATCTATGTTATGGTTCAGAACTCAAAAATAGCTGAATAGGTCTTGCTGCTCACCACGGCATAAGCAACAGACATGCATGTTCAATTTTATTCGTATTCAGAGTACTTGAATATGACGTGAACATGAATAAGTCGTTTATAACGCTGAAATAGTCGCGAATAGACTTCACATTATGAATTAGCTGGATATGGTACCTGTTTATTCATGTGCATCAGATGGCTCTATTGTTTGGTAATAATTTAGTGTCCTTATGCAGGGCTAATATTTGATTGGTTGCGGTTGTTTGGATCAGAAGATTCTACTAAGTTTCTTCCAGGATGGTTATCTGCTTCGCAAAGTTGCTTATTTTCCTGGGAAACTTGGCGCTTTCATTGGTTTTCATGAGATTCGTGCTATCCAGTTGAGCAGCTCTGGTTTGCGCCAACAATTTGCAAAGTCCAGTAAGTAACCTCAGCTCGTTCTTTGACAGCGATAGGGTTAAATGGATATTCTCCTTTGAGACACCTTGGCTCGTAATTGGCCTGAAGTATTAATTTTCTCTTTTCCCATTCATCGACTTCAGCCCTAATCAGTGTGAGTAATATCTAACACATGATGCTAATCTGCTGAAGAGTGTATTTGTTCCTCTTTTTGAAGGTCATCCACATTCTGATTTCCCCCAATACTCTGCGAGCTGGTTGCGATACTAGGACTAGTTTATTTCTTTTCGCCAATGATATAAGAGATTTTCTACAGCTCCGAATGGTTCTTGACTTACACTTAACGGTCATCAGTTGCTTCAGTGCCATCTTTCTATCTGAAGCAATACAAATTCTCTTTTCTTGTACTGTTTGGACAGACAACTTGGGCTTTCTATACTTGGAATTATACATGCCTGTACATGTTCCATGCTCTCTTAGGGACCCATGAGTACACCGAAGTTGAACCTTTCTTCAAATTTTAAGAGATTATATTCGTTTCTATAACCGTGTTTATGATATGGCTGATTTATAGGAAACTTTGCTGGAATTTTCCGACCATTTAGCGAGCTTATGGGGAAAATATTTCATGACCTGGGCGGAAAGACAACAGAAGTTTTGAAACACTGATGAAACTTCTGACGATTGCACCTGTACTCCAACAAGTTGACGAGAAGAGACCCTCTCCGTGGGGAGAGACGCTAATACATTAGCCCTTGGAGCAGTTTTGGTAGGAGAAGGAAAAGAAGAACAACCCATCGAATAGGATTATTCCACAATCGAGGGTGAGGTGTTGGCAGTCATATAGGCGTTAAAGAAATTCAAATGGTACATCGAGGCATCTGGAATAACCTTCTCAACAGACCATCAACCCCTTATCTGGTTATTAAACCTTAAATTCTACACAAAACGTCTAGATCTAGAATTATAATCTGAACATTTAATATTTTCCTCGAAAACAAAACAGCATAGCAGATTTCCTCTCCAGACTATTATGTGGTGATAATGATGAGTCCGCTAGTAACATCTGCCTAGTATCGATTGAAATGACTAGTTGAACAGCGGGCGAATTCGAGCTGACCAGCTGAAGGATCCCGATGTAGCTGAAATAATTGAAATTTTCAAAGTTCACAAGGATAAAACCACCGCCCATGGAATTGATAGAGGATATATCATGTTAAGTGAAGTATTCTCTAGGTATTTCTGGAATGATTAAAAGCACGAAAAAGCATAGTTAGTGGTTACTGCTCGTGAAAGAATGAGAGTGATGTCAGAATATCACGAAAGTCCAAAAGTTGCCCACTTTGGTAGATTGGGGATAAGCTTGCAGAGGCTATACAAGGTTCACACACTTGCTCATCTCGGAATCAGGGGAGCTGCGTGTACTAATCTCACAGCTGAGATTTTATTGGATCTTACCTAGCTGCATATATATGTGAAAAAAAACGTCCAATGGATGCCCTTAGAATTAATATAAAAAGCCTTAAAAGGGGCATATCAGGATTTTGTTATCACTAAGGGCTGAATTTCTTTCGTTCTCGAGAGATTATATGTCAGTATGATCTCGACGCCAACTATGAAGTGGTTACAGGTGACTGCCAAGAAGGTAAAGAAAGGCTAGTTTGACTATGAAAAATCATCTCAACTGATGTACTCATGGATCTCTTAGATATCAAGGAGCATATACATGTGTAGGGAAGTCAAACTCTTTCTGTCCAGACACTATAAGGAAAGATAATTTGTATTGCTTCAGAAAGTAAGATGGCACTGAAGTAACTGATGGCCGTTAAGTGTATATCGAGAACCATTTGGAGCTATAGAAAATCCCTCATAACATAACATAACATAACATTCTTTATTGATCCTGTAAGACACAATTAACAGTGTATAGGACATGTCATAAAAAGAAAAATGCATTTAGCAATTAGATACATATACATAGTTGTTCAAATCAAATCAAGAGATCGGAAAAATACTCACCCACCGAGTAGAAACATTTCGATGTGAGAATACCCTTAACCTCTCTCCTGAACTGAATTACATTCAACGACTTAACTGATGATGGTAAATGATTATACAATTTTATACTCTGATATAATGGAGAGCATTCAAATTTATGTGTTCTATGTTTGGGAATGAGAAAAATATCAGAGTTTCTTGTTTCATAATCGTGACAATTCGAAACAGACTTCCATTTTGATACATTTTCTTTAGCGTAAGTTAGGCATTTCAAAATATAAATACATGGCAGCGGCAATATTTTGTTTGATACAAATATTGGTTTGCACGAGGAACGGGGAGTTAAGTTAAAAATTAACCTCATAATCCTCTTTTGAGCAACGAAAACTCTCGAAACAGAAGTGCAGTTTCCCCATAGCAAAATATTGTATACAAGATGGCTATAAACCAAACTATAGTATATTTCAATAAGAGAATTACGAGGCAGAGTGTTTTTGAGCCTATTTAAAGCAAAGAATGAACAATTGATCTTCTTGCATACATAATCAACGTGGGATGACCAACCGAGACCTCTGTCGACATGTACGCCAAGAAATCTCGTAGAACTAGCCGCCACCACCACGCCGTCTGACAAAGTTAATCTCAGAGGTTCCATCTCGATGCCACCAAGGCCAAAATGTAAACAAACGGTTTTCCCGACATTAACCATCAAATAGTTCGCGCGGCACCATGCGAAAACTCCGCCATTAAACCTTCACAAGCCCGTTGGAGCTCATCACGACTACGCGCCGAAACCACCACGGATGTGTCGTCAGCAAACAATATCGACAGGAGACAAGTTAGATGACTGGGCAAATCATTTATGAACAACAGAAAGAGTAGCGGCCCCAGCACGGAACCCTGAGGAACTCCCATCTCTATACTGTTGTCTACAGAAAAACATTCGTTCACTCTAACAGACAAGGTTCTTCCATTTAAGTAATCTTGTAACCAGTCCAAGAATATCCCTCTAAAACCCATATTATAACACTTGTCAATAATAAAATCGAATTTGAGAGTGTCAAAAGCGCAGGAGAGATCAAAAAATATCCCAGCCACCTGCATATTCTTATCCAAACACTCATATATTGACTCCACGAAGCTAAGTGCCGCCGTTTGAGTAGAATGACCGTTACGGAAACCATGTTGAGCTGAGTTCAATATTTTGAACCTGGTAAGATAATCTACCATTCTCGAAAAGACGACTTTTTCAAATACTTTTGAATAAACACTTAAAATGGATATTGGGCGATAGTTTGTTATATCCTCTAAAGTGCCTTTCTTGAATACAGGGACAACAATGGATTTTTTGAGAATTTTTGGAAACTTACCCGATGTTACGGATAAGTCTATCAGATAAGCTGAGTGACGGCTAATTGCTGGAGAAATCTCTTTAAGGATTCTTACTGAAATGCGATCATATCCCACGCTCTTTTTATTTTTCAATTTCTTCACGGTTTCCTCAATTTCAGAAAGAGAAACAGGATAAAAAAAGAAATTGCAGTTTAAGGATGGTGTAACAGTACAAGATAGTGACAAGTTGTTACCGTAGCAAGTGTACAGTCTATCTCTAGCTGTGGTGGAAAAATAACTCGCAAACAAGTCTGAAACTTCTGCAGGTTCGGAGAACTTTGCCCCATCTACCACGATCGACATAGAATTATTATTATTTCCTGATCTGCCAATGATATTGTTAACAATATTCCAGACCGTTTTGCTTTTATTTTCAGATTTAGCTATAGTTGCACAATGAGCATTAAATTTGGTGGACCTTATTAATGAGTTATGATGTTTTTTTTGATTTTTATAGTTTACGTAGGTAGTATTTGAACCGATATTCATGTGGAGCCAATACAGGCTATTAAGATTTTTTTTACTCTGCATTATTTCGGATGTTACCCAGCTTCGCTTCCCTGCCGCTTTATTGACCTTTCTCAAGGGGCAACACAAATCTAAATAGTAAGATATAGCATTGATAAACATTTCAAAACATTGATCAACATCACATTCCTTATAAACTTCCACAAATTCATACTCAGCTAGTCGAGTTACTAAATTAGCCAAACAGTCCGGACTCAAGTCTCTAATTAAAGACATTTTCGATTTATCACTGTAAACCGGTACAAAATTTAGTCTTAGAAGTATGGCTCGATGATCACTCAAATGCGCCTCAAAAACAGTAGCTCTATAATTCTCCAGATGGTCATTCATGATGATGTAATCAAGTTTAGAAATAGAAGTTCTACCGTTACTGTATGTGAAAACTCTAGTTGCTTCAGTAGATGAAACCTTCAAATGAAAACAATCCATCAATTCATTCAGTAATCTGAATTCATTGGAATCAGGACTCAGGTAATCTATATTTAAGTCTCCACACAGGAAGACATAATCTATTTTATCAAAACAAGCCTGAAGAGCGCAAAACAATTTATCAAAAAAACAACTCAAGACTTCCAGTGCCAGGTCTGTAAATGCTTATGATACCAAGACGGGAATTCTTGACAGATATTACGATACCACACATCTCTATATGCATTTCAATAGAAAATTTCGATACAGAAAGTTTATTCACTTGAAGACCTACCCTGGTATATAGCATTGAGCCACCGTGTTGTCTCTGATTACGACAAAAATAATCAGCCAGAACATAACCCGCGATTGACACAACACTTACACTATCCGAACTGCACCAGTGCTCCGCCACACTCAGCACATCGGGGTGTATTTCCTCCACAAGTATCTCCAGGGCATCTAGTTTATTTGAAATAGATTGCACGTTCAATTGGACAATATTGAATTCCCCAACATACGGATCATTTGAAGGGGAACTTATTCCAGTCGTTCTTTGAATTTCCCACGCTGGAAAAAACGGTTTACATTGACCTTATTAGGCCAATTCGAGCTCACGAGAGCCTTCTCATATTCTGAGGCAGAAATCAGAACCTTAAATGAGGAATACGAGTCCGGGTATTTCGAGTTTAGTTTTTCGCATTTTATATTGGAAAAATTCCGTTTTAGGAAATTTTCTAAATTTTCGACTGAGGTATCGGGTCTGAGATTCGACACATGAAAAGCCTTGAATTTGTCCAACCCTTCCACCTCTGAATTCCCAGAATATGTTCCAGTTACCAAGGTTTCCCTGGGTCGACGTTTTGGTCGTTTGTGGCTAACTACCTTCCAGTTTGAGTCCTCTTTAGGCGATATTTCGTTGTCATCGAGGCCAGTTGGTGTGCCCAGATAACTTAAACCTTTAAGATTTGTTCGGTTTCGTTCCTGTCCGGCTAACTGTTTCTTTCCTGGATTAGAGGGACCGGCAGTTGAAGATTTATCAACGACCACTCTCTCGGCGTACGTCTGATGGTGGGGAGCATCAGTTACAGCACGCTCAGAACTTAAATGCTCAGTTGAACCTAAGTTGACCACACATTCGCGACTAGCCTGAATACGCTTATCTTGGGAATCCCACGTTGACAACACCTCGTTGAATCTATTTTTTCCTGTTTGTTTTGATTTCAGCTCATTTTCCAGTGTTTTGATTTTAAATTTCAGCAGAGAATTGTTTTCCATTAATACGTTATTTTTAGATTCCAATTCTGCAATAATTTTCAGAAGGAGATCTTGGTGCGTAGATTCGTTCGTAATATTTTTACTGCCAATATCGGGCATCGGGGAAATCTCGCCGGTCGATTTTTCGGAAATAGGACCGGATAATTCGACGTCACAGCACTTTTTCACTTTAGCACCACATCCTGGATGGAAACTTTTGCTGCAAATTTGACACCTGCAACTACTTTTAACGATTTGCCGTTTACAAAATCCACATTGGGGAACAATCTTCAAAGAGAGAACAGCATCGATGTCTTTACTACTCGCCGACATGATGAATACTACTACATATAATGGGAATAAGCAATAAACTAGTCGCAGAGGTCGCAGGTCGCAGAGAATTGACGAATATCAGAAATCAGATGACCTTGCCAAAAGAGGAACAAACACCGCCCGCAGCAGACTAGCATCCTTGTGTTAGATATTACTCACACCGATTAGAGCTGAAGTCGATGAATGGGAAAAGAGAGAATTGACACCTCATGGCAATTTCAAGCCAAAGAGCCTCACCGTGCCCTGTAAGGAGAATAGCCAATTAGCCCCATCGCTGTCAAATAACGAGCTTGGGTTGCTTACTGTATTTCTCACTGGTCACTAGATCATGAAATATGTATGACCTACATAAGTTGGGTGAAGAAAACTGTGATATCTGTAGGTTCTGCGCATTGGCAATAGAAACCATCGATAATATACTTTTTCAATGCGAATTACCAGCGCAAACCAGATTTACTCTATTGGATAGAATGAATCTCGCGATAACGATAAAAGAGTCAAGTTTCCCATGATAATAATTTACTTTGCGAAGTAAATAACCTTCCTAGAACAAATTTAGTAGTATCGTACCGAAGAAAATAACTTATTGATGGTAGTATGGAAAGGCTGTTGCAAACCTAACGAAATTTTGTATATTTAGTCTACTTTTAGATGCCTAATTTCATTCCTAATGAGAAAAATTGCCCTGCCCTGAAGTTTTAGATCTCTCCGTTCGGGAGTTAGAGTGTTTGCGGACGGACTGGCTTGACTGGCCAAGCAGAATTGCTTTTCACCTCAGACTCTGCATCAGTGAGTCCCACCTAGTCATTTAAGACCAATTTCGGTTTCAAATTCGAAAAAACAGACATTTCAGCAAAATGATAAGAAGCTAGCTGTTCCACAAAATAAGCGCGGAAAACTGAAAAAAAATTGGATGAAAAAACATACATAACAATCGTATGAATATGAACATACTCTCGTATGAACTACATCGGAGCGTGAATACTACAATACTTCATCATAGGAACAACCTTAATACTCGTAGTTCTATCATCTCTGTAGGAGAATCGGCAGAATTCACCCTCTACAAACTTACATTGGTGGAGAAAATAAAGAATTTAGCTCCCGCATAGAACAAGTTAGTTGTCGGGTTAACCAGAAATGTTGAAATAAGATACTGATTATTACCTAGGTTTGAAAGCACAAACATTTGATAGATGAAAAGTATTTTCCACAATAAATTTACAAAAAAATTTTCTCGTCTCACTGAGACCAGACTTATGGATTCTGTTGTTGAGCAAACAATTTCCTTTTTTCAAGCTTCACAACCAGTAGAACGTACAGCACAAGATATAGATGTATTGAACACGAATGAAATTAGGACAAGATTAAAATCTAGTAAAATGCAAAATATCCGGAGAAAGAGACTGAAATTTCTGCTGAATTAGTTAACGTTTCACACGCAGTATTAGTTTAAACTTTAACCATAGCAATCGAAGGCGCAAAACAGAAGACTCTGGATGTGAGAGATACTTACCCAACAAAATATACATCAGAAAACTGTGTTAGAAAAGTATGACTGAGGAAACGCAGTCCCAAATAATAAAAAAAATTTCTCCACAAACGAATTGTTATTAACTTTTATTCATTTTCAGATATATGAAGCCTTTTACCTATATTATGAACTTGTTGAATCCCTATGTGTATCATATTATTGATATTAGTATTCTTATTACTGAAAAATCTCCAAAAGTACCAATGAAATATCTCGACCTTCACAAATATGAAGAGTTCCTGCAATGTGAAAAAGTCAGAATTTCTTGTGCTTATATTAACGAGCTTGCGTTGTATATATTTCAGAAGGCAAAAAATAGATTTCATGCCTTGATTTGTTTCCTAACCTTGCTACGCTCCTGCTGTGAAACACCATAAGCGGAATCACATGTTATGCTTTTTCGCCGGGTAAAAAAATAGCTATTTGAATTAATTAAAATGGCTGATACTTTTTTCCAAGTATTACAAATTATGAGTAATGATAACTTAAAGTTCTTCTAATCGGGCCAGTGAAAATTGCAGTTGAAAACTCGAAAAAACCTGGAGGGGTTTTATTGATCACATATACAGTTATGCACCTGTTTTGAAGCCACTTATATTCAACACATAAAGTTTTATCAAACACCAGCGTCACCTGATACACGTTAAAATTTATACCCCACCAATCTAACTCAATGCAATTAACCTTATTCTCGACTTTTTCTAGCGTTACAACAGAAATCTATTCTGATGCCTATGTCATATCAAATCAAAACGTGATGCCAATTATCGGCATTTATTCCCAAGGGAATTAAATTGTTTCCTTTGTATGTATGTTCGAATGCATCAGTTGGCAATAACGCTGGATAAAATTTTATTGGTCCTATGTGGGGCGAATAAATGTGCATATTTGAGTTGTGATCATTGGACATTACAGACGCAATAATTGAAGTTTCGACATATGATTATTTCTTCTGCTTATCAATTAAACCAGTGCGGGCTTATTCGAGTTTTGAACGTTTATACAGTTTCAAGTTGCACTTATTGAATAACTTCTATCCGCTCAATTCAGATAACTTACTAAGATAAAAAATATATCATCAATATCGCTATTCCGTGAAAAAGTTGGGTAGTCTGCAAACACCTATTCAAATAATTTCACCTTTGCCCTATAAATATTCCATTTCTTCTTCACCTCTGAGAGACGACCTGTCAGCACAGAGTCTACGGTTCAACGTTGAATCATGTCCTTCTAGTTCGAAAAAGTATCAATAAACCCACTGAGAAAAAGTGTCAATCTCTCAGTTTGAAAGACCGGATCACGTGTTACTCTTTCGCTCTAGCGAAAAGGATCTTTGGGGGATCGATCATCCCCCTATCGCGGCCCATAAATGCACGAGACGACGGTTGCCGTTCAGCTGGCCGCAAGTAAACCTGACGCATTTAGCGTGGATCCTCTCCGGACCCCAAATATGTCCATCAGTCCATGCAGGTCCGACAGAGGGTATGACCCTCATTCCCCTGAGGAAAATACGTTGCCCACGCAAATGGCAGCGGAATTGCTTATGGTTGATATATCTATATTTTATTCATTTCGAGCAACTGGACAAATGTGAAAATTTATAATCACTATTAGGGATTTCGGAATATGCGTAAAGAAATATAGGGATATTTGTTTATATGAAATGAATCCACTAGAATCATAATCTTTTCCAAATATTATTAAAAACGAGTATGAGGTATGGTAACAGAAAGTTCTACGAGTCGGGGGAATGCAACCTATAACTGTCACCTGATGTATAGCAGATAAAAACTCAAAAAAGTTGGAATGGGTTTGTTTGATCACTGGAAAATGAACAATTTTCGAATCTTGGTGGTTTCAATCATCGGTGCGCTGTAATATCCAACGAATATAACTCAGCCATACACCTTTATTCGCCCTGAATTCAAAGAATATAATTTTATTGAACACATGCACCATCGAATGCACGCAAATATACATACACTGCACACCCTAGCGAGCTATTGTTTGATAAAACATTAGTGTTCCTATGCAGGGCACATATAGGTGCCTAGCTGAATTGTATTCATTGGATACTACACGCATTAATGATTTTTTACTTATTTATTTATTATTATTTGTTTAGTTAAATATTTTAATAATAGCCTTCTACATATTTAATTTCAAAAATTTGTACTTAATAATTATAACTTCAGGAATTAAGTTAAAGTCATATAAGTACCACATATATCAAACGACATATAAAATAAACATTCATTGTAAGACATCTAAATGATATAACAAAATCCAATAAATAAAAATTGTTAACCAAAATCCTATAAATTAAATATTTTGAGTAGACAAAATTTTGTTTCTGCTGATCAATATTATGAAACAAATATCTTTCAAAAATGTTCAACATATTCTTAAAAATTTCATCATAAAACTATCTTACTTATAATATTCAATATCATTGGATATCTAACTAAGTTACTTTCTATAAAATCTCAAAATATGTAAGAACAATACTGAAAAACAAGTTTTAAGAGAGACTTTGCTTCGTCAATATATAAACCACGGAATTATTTATTTGTAAGTAACTTAGATACTCAAGAAACTTGAATATTCAAAGTAAGATAGTGATGAAATTTTTAAGAATATGTTGAACATTTTTGAAAGATATTTGTTTCATAATATTGATCAGCAGAAACAAAATTTTGCCTACTCAAAATATTTAATTTATAGGATTTTGGTTAACAATTTTTATTTATTGGATTTTGTTATATCATTTGGATGTCTTATAATGAATGTTTACTCTATATGTCGTTTGATCTAAGTGGTACTAATATGACATTAATTTAATTTAATTCCTGAAGTTATAATTATTGAATATAATTTGTTGAAATTAAATATGTAGAAGGCTAATATTAAAATATTTAAATAATGTTATATACCTTCTATCAAGTACTAACCTCATTTCCTTGTGCTATAACATAGGCCGTTAAATTGTCTTTCAATCTTTTAGATCAAGGGTAAACCAGAGAATTATTTATTTGAAGTTAACATTACACTCCATTTAAATTTTTCAGTATCTATTTACCAGAAATTTTCTAAATTGTTGAAGGGTGAGTAAATATTTGTTGTTTATTGATTTTATATTTTATTGAATATGAATTATTTAAGTACTGACGAAGCCAATTCTCTCTTAAAACTTGTTCTTCGGTAATTTTTTTACATATCTTGAGATTTAATAGAAAGTAACTTAGTTAGCAGAAACAAAATTTTGTCTACTCAAAATATTGAATTTATTGGATTTTGATTAACAATTTTCACTTATTGGATTTTGTTATATCATTTGGATGTCTTATTATGAATGTTTATTTTATATGTCGTTTGATATAACTGGTACTTATATGACTTTAATTTAATTCCTGAAGTTATAATTATTGAATATAATTTTATAAAATTAAATATGTAGAAGGCTAATATTAAAATATTCAAATATTTTTATATACGTTCTATCCAGTATTAACCTCTTTTTATGTTATTATTAATTGATTGTAGTAAATCAGCTTGAAAACATGTGTTTGTCTGTCGAACGTAAAAATTTCTCTATCAAGAATTCCATAATTCCATTTGAAATGAAGCTGACGGAAGATTTTTGTGAGCAAATGATTATTTTACAAATTAATATAATAGATCATTAAGATCTCGATCGTTAATCGCTCTCAGTTGGTCATATAAATATTGCACTGGGTTTTTTGAACTCCAGATATAAAAAGAAAATATAATTAGGATGATAGATAGGTTTTCTGAAATTAATAAGATAATAACTCAGCCAAGCTTTTATTTCATTTCGTATATATAAAAATTATTCTCAAAATATTAAGTGTATCTGAATAAATTAATTTGTAGTCACTGGCACAAATTGTACTGATGAAAACCAAACAATTTGCATATTTGCATTTTGCTCCTTAGATCACCAAAACCTTAATGGGTTTGTTTGAGTATGGAATTATTAAACAGATGTATGTTACACTGTCTCGATTTGTAGAACATGCTATTACCTAGCTCACATTCCTTATTAATTAAGTATATTATCTAAATTCACTTGCTGCATCTATTTCAGTGAACCCAAGCTAGGTGAGTTTTTGTAATGATCAGTTATAATTTCATTCACTGTTTAATTCCAGAACACCTCTAGTTGGAGGTTTATTAGTATAGACCTAAAACTTCGAATATGCCATATATAAAAGTAGTATGAGAACTGTATAGAAATGCTTGGTATGTAGAGATACCTTTTTGAATTCTTCCTTGTAATTGATAAAACGTTACCCAATTTAGATGCAAATTCTTGGTTAAGCATACTTCTAATGGGGTTGAAAGATGACTGTATGACTTTTATGTTTTATTTATAGCCTAAATACATATATTACAAGTTTGAATTGCTTATCCAAATTGAGGGAGTTGCTGGTTTAACTCTAAATGCGGTAAAAACACTATCTTGATCATTAAATAATACTTCTTTGACCTTTTCACCGTTATTCACTTTGACCGAGTTCACTTTTATTAGTTCAACTGTTGGGTTGACTTATCACAAATTGCTATCTATTTACAAATAAATAATGCAGTTTATATATTCAAGAGAAGATAGAAATGTGTGTTATAAGTTAATAGAACTAAAAACTCGCGAAAGGTTTATTTTGCGCTTTTTGGCCAAGTGACTTTTTTGGAGATGCTATTTCATGGGTGCTTTTTGACTAACTATAGTTAGAGAACTGTTTCATTGTAACTTGAGAGACAAGGAGAAATGTGATTAGAACTTACTTCTAGAGGATGTGCGTGGGATCAGAACTCAATTTTCGAAAAGAGAATATTGCGTGACCATTTGGTCGAAGCACGAAGACAGAGTCAACGCACGACATCGAGGTGTTCAACCTTGAACCTTTTGGCTAACTGGCCGAATGAGAGACTCTCTTAGGGTTTGAAATGTGGTCAGGTAAATTCTGATACGATATTCGATTGTTGTCTTCGTTAAACGGCTACGATTCTAACGGATTTCTAAGAAAACTGTGAAGGACAAATATTTTCGATCCTCAACAGGCCCAAAGGTTTCAAGGAAACAATGAGACTTATTTGAAAGGCTTAAGTTTCTAACTCAGGGATCATAAACGTTATGTATCGGGTGTTTTTTTTAGTGTGATAGAACTTTAGATAGGGATATTTGTAATTTGGCAGAAAGTAGAAGCCATGTTGTTTTGACAACATTTTTTCTACACGCCAAACTTATAGAGCACATCGTGAAATTTATGGTTTGCATAATGGCCCATCAGAGTAGCTTATTCGTCGAACTATCGATAGATTACGGACAAAATTTTCTCTACTCGATGCAACAACAACAACAAGACAAAAAACTGTACTTACAGAAGAAAATATTGCTGCTGTGAGTCAGAGTGTTAAGGGTGATCCAGATATCCAGATTTATCTATTCGTCGACGTTCACAACAAGTTGTACTCTGTGTGTAAAGATCTTGGTCTACACCCATACAACATTCAGCTGGTTCAAGAACTAAAGACACTTGACCATAATAAGCGTCGTTTGTTTGCTGATTGGGCCCTAGAACAGCTTTAAGTTGATCCACTTTTTTATCGTAAAATTGTGTTTAGTGATGAAGCTCATTTCTGGTTTAACGGCTATGTAAACAAGCAAAAGTGCCGTATATGGAGTGAAAACAATCTTCAAGAAGTTCTGCAACTTCCATTGCATCCTGTATAGTGCACTGTATGGTGTGCTTTACACGCTGGAGGCATCATCGGTTCATATTTCTTCAAACACGATGCTGGAGCTAATGTTACAGTGAATGGTGCTCGTTACAGATCGATGATCAATGATTATTTGTTTCAAAAATTGAATGGTATCGACCCAGAAGTGTTTTGGTTCCAACAAGATGGTGCTACACCTCATGCTGCTACCGTAACAATTGATTTATTGAAAGAAAGATTTGGCGATAATATTATTTCGAGAAATGGTCCAATTAATTGTCCTCCAAGATCATGCGACATAACTCCACTGGATTATTTTCTTTGGGGTTATGTCAAGTCATTGGTTTATGCTGATAAACCAGAAACAATAGACGCTTAAGATGCCAACGTAACTCGTATTATTGATGAAATAAGGCCTGAATTACTTGAAAAAGTGGTCCAAAATTGGTCTGCTCGAATGCGGTTTATTTTTAAAACATGAATGTCAGAAAATTATCTTTCAAATAAAAAAACAATTGGCTTCAATCACAATTTAAATGTGTTTTATTTCAACTTAAAGTTCTATCACCCTAAAAAAACATCCGATACCTGCATAGCAAATTACAAATACCTTGTTCGATGTAAATTTGAACAAGCACTTCTTGTTTCGCAAGTTACAGGTTTGTCATTGCGTTGTTGAACAGTGTGTTATAATTTTACCCAAATGTCTTTAATTGTCGAATTACAGGTCGAAAATTGTCTAAAATAACCAAGTTGAACTCACTTATGAAGGATCCGAAGTCAAATGTAATGCCATCCATAAACAATCTACCTTTCGAACGGAAATAGCTAGAGAGTTTAATCTTTCAGAGTAACATTAGGGCCTAAATATCTCATTTGAATTCGTTAATGGGCGAAATCGGTCTGATGCCTCGGCAATTATTCACATTCGAATCATTCTTCTCTTTTCCCGATAGTTCCGAAACACCTAATCCGAGCGAAATAAATTTGGTTCTCAAGCGAATAATAACGACACAAAAATTCATGACAAATTTCGCTAGGATCCACCGTTCGGGCGAATGACTGGAGGTTTAAATGCTAATTTCAGAGATGAAAGCCCTAGAGCCATGAAAATTTCAAGATAGGTTTGTCTAAATGTATCGCATTATGTCCCAAAAGAAACAGAATCTGCTCAACGTTTCTAAAGTTATTTCCATGTGAACTTAGGTCTAAATCCAATCTAGTTCAAATCAAGTATTTAGATGTAAAATATGGACATACATTCTGTCTAGAAAGTACAGGGAATTATCGATTTAAATCTGGCGGGGCAATGAGGCAGGTAAATTTTTTTTTTCCTAGGTTGGTACCACTGTCCTTAATTACTATGCCAAGCTTGAGCGGGATCTGTCAACTAGTGTGTTTGCAACAGCTGATTAAGTCAGTCGATGTCAGAGTGCGTGCCGATTTTTACTATGGGTGATTACGTTGAGCAAAGAATTTGTTTAAAGTTTTGTGTTGCAAATGAATTTGCGTGTGCCGATGCATTGAAAATGTTGCAAAAGGCCTTTGGTGATAATGCTCTATCGAAAACTCGTGCATATCAGTGGTACAGAGCCTTC
Source organism: Megalocaria dilatata (assembly GCA_034642435.1). Lineage (NCBI taxonomy): Eukaryota > Metazoa > Arthropoda > Insecta > Coleoptera > Coccinellidae > Megalocaria > Megalocaria dilatata. The sequence continues at coordinate 67,809,056 of CM067855.1, read as the reverse complement.
AAGGACGATCGAAGATAACGTCGATAAAATTAAGGAAAGGGTGCTGGAAAACCGTCGTACCAGCTTGAGAGAGATAGCACATGATCTTAAGATATCCCAGGAGTCCGCACGTACGATTTTGTTTGATATTTTGGGAATGAGAAAGGTGGCCGCACGACTCGTACCGAAAGACCTGAATTTTCTTCAAAAACGTCATCGCGAACAGGTTGCTTCAGACATGCTGGATCGCTGTAATTCCGATTCTACATTCATGGAACGCATTATAACTGGTGATGAGACCTGGGTCTACGAGTACGATATGCAAACAAGCCAGCAATCATCGGAATGGGTGGCAAAAAATGAGCCGAAACCGAAAAAACCACGCTAAAGCCGCTCGAAAATGAAGGTGATGCTCATTGCTTTCTTCGATATCCGTGGCGTGGTGCACTACGAATTCGTTCCAGAGGGTCAGACGGCAAACAAGGAGTATTACCTAGGCGTTATGAAACGTTTGCGTGAGCGTATCCGTAAGAAGCGGCCAAATTTGTGGGCGAACAACTCATGGATTTTGCATGACGATAACGCGCCTTCTCACCGAGCTACGATTGTGACTGACCTTCTCGCCAAAAACTCAACAAACGTGCTTCAGCAACCACCGTATTCGCCGGTTTTGGCTCCCTGCGACCTTTTCCTCTTCCCAAAACTGAAATTGCCCCTTCGTGGCACCCGTTTTGAGTCGATTGAAGCCATAAAACAAAATTCGGCGCGAGAGCTAAAGTCCATCCCGGAAAGCGCCTATAAAAAATGTTTCGATAATTGGAAGTGCCGTTGGCATAGATGTATTGGAGCAAATGGAGCCTATTTTGAAGGCGACCCAATAAATTTTGACGATTAAATCTAAAAATGTTGTTTTAATTGAAAATTCCCGGTACTTTCTTGACAGAGTAGTATAGGCTCATGCGTAAGTTTTGAAGATAAATTACGAACATTTTTTTAATTTTCTTCTTATCTGATAACTGCAGAATATATGAAGTTTTATTCAATTATAATAATAATATAATAATAATAATAATAATGTTTATTCATATCAGAAAGATACAGTACAATGCATAATAGTTTCATAATAACGCAATAAACGAATAATCACTGAAGTTGCAAGAGCAACTTGTGCGTGATGATAAAAATAATGAATATATACACATACATATATATACACACATATATATATATATATATATATATATATATATATAATAACAATAATATAATAATAATAAAAATGTTTACTCACCAATAATGATATACCAAAAGTGGAAAAAAATGGAGAAATGTACCACCATCCCATGAATAAAGAGAAATAATCACTATTTGCTGTAAAAACAGCTGGGCGTGATAAACATTTTAATTCTATAAGTGGTTTATGACAATATAAAATAATATATAAAAATTAGAACAACCCAACACTCCAGAACACAACATATGGTATAAAAATTCAGATGAAAGTAGACGGGTATAAACATGTACGAGCAATGTAATGAACAAGAATAATAGAACATATATAGTTAAAAAAAAACTAAGCGAAGCATATAAAATATAAATTGAAAAAATACTTGCGAAGCAGAACCAACCCTGCTTGTGTGTAAGAATACATACAGGTGGAGCAATAATCATGAAAGGTTAGCTGGAGATTGGTTATATACAAAAATATAAGAGCATAAAAATATAAAGTATTCAAATTTATATAAAACAATAGTTACTTATAGACAAATATATCAGAGTATATAACCGTCGCAGGCTAAGACTCAGGTATCAAAAGATTTCTACAGTGGAATAAGTATGTCGTTTGAGATACCTGTGACGAGAGGTGAGCAGCTGTATGACAATCGCATGTATAATCAAATTAATAGTTAATATAAGTATGCTGAACATGAAGTTTGAGTTTATTCAGAAATATTCTCGGCTTTGGCTCGCATTTTAGTGCTTCTGGTAGACAGCTGAGTTTTGGGCCCAGATAATGATAGTTCCTTTGACCGACTGATTTGTGCATGACTGGTATTAGAATACTTCTTTTGTAGTGGGTCTAATAGCTATGGGTACAAGTGATCAACCCATTTTTGTTTTTATATTGGACTGCAGTTATATTTATGAGAAATAGTTGCCTTGGGTCGAATATTGAAGTTTCCGAGTAGAGGAGGTTGCTAGTATAGTTGTATGTTTTATGCAGAATACATCTTAAAAGACATATTTGAATGACTTCAAGTGAGTGCAAATGTGCTTTAGAGACTCCTCCCCAACCAATTATGCCGTAGTTCAATTGAGATTCTACCAAACTTTTGTACGAAATTATTTTTGGTTTATGGTTGAGTATGCTTATTATTTTTTGGAATTTGTACAGAATGGATCGTAGTTTCTTTACAAGATATAGTATTTGTTGGTCCTATCTTAGATGGTTATCTAGAATTATGCTGAAGTATTAAATTTTTTGACGGGTCTGATGATAGCCATGTCGGATAGCCCTATGTCATATTCTGGCAGGGATATATCATAGCTTCTTAATGGTAGCCCAATACTCTAATCACTGAGCTATCGGATTGTAGATACAACGGAAGCCACTTTTAAATTTACTGGAATTGTGCCAATCTCAGAAATTAACAAAGACGTCGAGTGCTGGTGTAGGGATCTTCTTACACTGCTTCTAATATACAATAAAAATATTCTAAGATCTAAATCTTTTTTTTTTTTTTCTTTTGAAATTTCTCTTTTCCTTCCATTTACTCACGGAAGCTCGCTGATGCCACGAAGTGACTTGGAAGTCGAAGGCCTGGATATCATCTTCGGTATTCCTTAGCAGCTTCTTGACGATTACAGTTACGAAATCCGTGAATCCACTATTTGATGGATTCAGTCTTTACATGATGGAAATTCATCTTCAACTAGTAATAAATAAAATTCAATTTCCACAAACCTTTTATTGTTGAATGACAATTGTTTCGCCATACTGTGTCTTAGTCATATTCTACATTTGAACTGATACTGTATGAAAACTTACATAAGTTCTTATATATGTATTGACAGCTATTACAGAAAGTAGGACTAAAAGAAGAATTATATTTATTAGGTATTCTCATAGCACTAAAAGTTATTGGGATAGTCCTTGGTTTTTTCAAAATACATGAAGATATTCAATAAACGTGACCTATTGGTGTACGTTTCATCGTTCAGGAAATTTTTCTGAGAATTAAATCGGTTCATTGCAAGTGGTTCTAAGAATGCTAATCTAAAACCTTTACTCTCGATATACATAATTTCATATTCGTTATTGAAATTATGTTCTGCCGGTCTGACGAATATAAACCATTGGGCAATCCTCACAAGTCAACTTATAGACTCCTGAATTAGTATCTTTGTTTGATGTATCTTTAGTACTATATTTAATATATTTATCAACGTTGTTAATGATTCTAATAGCTTCTATGTAACTAAAATTTTTCTTGAACTGATTGGCAATGTCTTCGGATATTCTATTTATATATGAAATATGTATGAATTTATTCGAAATGAGGTCTTTTGGGGTAAAATAAACATAACTCAATGCTATACTTTTCTGTTTATTGTTTATCATTTTGTCCACAAGCCAATGCAACTCCGAAATGAGTTGGATTGAGAAGATAAAAAATCTTGTGTTATCCTTGACAAAATTTTCAAAATAAAGGCAGTAAGCTTTTAAATATAACTAATGAATCATTCAAATAATTATTTTATTGTTCATGAATTTTTCGCGATCATATAATTTTAATAGAAGAAAAACCAATATCAACTTCCGCTATTTTATTGATTATCACAACAATTGTTTCGTCATACCATGACTTCATCAGGTGAGTATTTCAACTGAGGTGTACAATGCAGAACATGTCCTTAATTACACACGTACAAAAAATAGAAGGCTCACAAGAGGTGGTTTACAATCATTGACAAATGTGTGACCTGTCTTTAACAAATGGTTGGCATTAGCTGATTTTTGTTGTTTATTAATGTAACTTTTATACTCCCGTACTCTTGTTAGGAAAGAACGACCTGTCAGTCCCCCATATACACATAGGCAATCACTACATGTTAACTTGTGAACTTCTGATTTTTTGTTTTTAGAAACGACGTCTTCATTATTTTTTATTTAACTCCCCAATGAATTAGTGGTTCCATAAAATATGTTATAGTTTTGTTTTCTCTTTAAATATCAAGCAATCCTTTCAGTTTTTTGTCCTATGTATGTTGATGAAATGAATTTTGTTTCGTTTGAATTTTTAAGTGGGATGAACAAGTGTTATTGCTTGCTTGTAATTTATTCTATTAAGTAAATTGTCTATAATTGACGGATTGAAATCATTATTAAAATCTATTTGTTTAATGATATTATATTCTTTTTTGTCATAGGTATGTTAACCAATCTATAAAGCATACTATTAAAGCTGATAGTTTGTGTGAAAATGGATGGTTTGAGGTAAAATGAATTGTACAATCTTTGGGTGTTGGTTTCTTATAAATCGAAAAGCCCTGTGTGTTATTCATTTTTTATGTTTTTTACATCTGAGAAATTGACACTAGTATTTATTTCTTCTTCATGAGTGAATTCAATTGTTGGATATAATTTATTGATAGATTCTGAAATTGAACAAAGTTGTCTTATTTGTGCCACAGATTATGTCGTCTACATAGTGGTACTAATGAACGAAATGTTTAAAATAAGAGTTTTTTTGGATATTGGTTTCTACGTGATCCATAAATATTTCTGATAACGAGGGACTCAATGTGATGCCCATTGTTATACTTTCATCGTTTAGATAGAACGTGCCGTTGAACATAAAATAATTTTGATCTAGGCAAACGTTCAAAGCGTCTAATATTTCTTTTTCTACAACAGGATTAGTCCGTTTCTGGAGTAATGAATCATCAACTTATTTTATGGTTTCCATGACCGGTATACAAGGAAATGAGTTTTTTATTTCAAAGGAAACAAGTTTTGCATTATTTGAGACATACATACATAGTATATATTCTTAATATTTTGTATAAGCTGATAGGAATTTTTTTACTGCTGAATTTGCTTGAAAGTTAGTTTCTGTTTGAATAATTTTTATAAATGCTTTTGATAGTTTATATGACGGGGTTGTGACAAATGAAACAACGGTTCTGATAAGATTATTCTCTTTATGTAGCTTAATTAAGAATATAAAATACGTGGTAATGGGTGCATTAAAGTTAATTTATTCTTTGAAATATTTTCAAAAGTGCTTCTGATTTAAGAATTACGAATTTAATTTGCTTTTGATATTTTTCTGTTGGGTATGTTTTAATGATTTCATATTTATTTTGTTGAATAAAGTTGTTTACTGTATGTATACCATATTGTTTATTGCAATAACTGTATTTTCTTTGTCTGCATGAGGTCGTTTTCCGTGATTTTATTTCTAATTTTTTTGATCGTTTGATTATGGATATTGTACGGTTAATTTGATGTTTCTTTCTTTATTATATTGATAAAAATACACTTGTGTATATTTGAATTTTGGCAATTTCTCAATGCAATTTCTGAATCGATACCTAGGTTTAAATATCAAAACAAATTTAGTATGTTAGTTTCCCACAATTTTAATTCCTAAAACTTAAGAAAAAAACTGTTAGAATTAAATCAACGTCTTACAAGCACTGCTTATATTTAATAGACGTATAAAATCGAAACTCATAATACAATATCAATTGGAAAAAAAAACACAACAAATATAAATTGTCAATCTAAATAAATAAATAACTCTTCAGACAAGCGGAAACGCAGCTTTGCTTGTGACAAAATGTTTTGTTTTCTGATCTTATAATGATGTAAACTAAATCTTTTTAAAAAATATACAACATAATTTTAAGAACTTCTCCAAAACCAATTTATTTGAAATATTTAATATATTCAAATAAGTTACTTCAAAAACTCCCAAAATATGTAGAACATCCTCAAAAAAAACTAGAATTCAGATATGTTCAGTACAACTTCATATTTAAAAGACAAAGTCAATTAACAATAAATAAACTTACCCATACGACCTCGTGGAATCTCTGGTTAATGAACATTCAAACTAGCTACATATAACATCCAAGGCACTTTATGTCCTATGCTCACCACAAAAATCACACAGAATTTGTAAGGCACTTAATGGTTTTGATCAAACCACTCGACACTGTTTAATTAATTTCTTTAATTTAAAAACCTTATATAATCATATATTATATGTTAAATAAAATAATGAGAAGTGGTGTTTTATTTGATAGAAGTATTATAACAGACTTTGAATATCAAAACAGATTTAATCTGTTAGTCTCCTAGAATTTAAGTAATTATAAGCAGTGCTTATAAGACATTAATTTAAATCTAAAAGTTTTTAAAAAAATTTTTAGAAATAAAAATTGTAGGAGACTAACAGATTAAATCTGTTTTTTATTTTATAATACTCGGGTATTCTAAAGATTTTTGATTGCTATAATTCAAGTTACATTTATATCCTTTTTATAATAATTCTTTTTTTTGAATTGAATTCTACTTCAGAAAGGTTGCTGAATTTCGTTTGGAAAATATGGTCTAAAAATTTTTTTTCTTCTTCTCAGTTAATTTCATACTTTTTGAATATTAAATATTTAAGTTATTATTACGTCCCAAATTATGCTAAACTTGTTTCATTTAAAGTAAAAAAACTTATTTCCTAGTACAGCGGTCAGAGAACAAACATAAAACTATCGGGTGTTTTTTTTAAAGTGATGGAACTTTCGGTAGAGATAACTGTGATTTGACAGAAGGTAGAAGCCATGTTGTTACGACATTTCTGTCAGTAAGAATTGACAAATTATCATGGAAAGACTCACGCTGCAACAACGTTTACAAATTATTGAAATTTATTTTCAAAATCAGTGTTCTATTCGTCAAACTTATAGATCACTTCGTGAAATTTATGGTTTACATAATCTTCCATCAGAGCAGCTTATTCGTCGAACTATCGATAGATTTCAGACAACAGTTTCTCTACTCGATGCAACAACAACAAGATAAAGAACTTTACGTACAGAAGAAAATATCGCTGTTGTAAATCAAAGTGTTAACGATGATACAGATTTATCTATTCGTCGACGTTCACAATAAGTTGGACTCTGTGCATCCACCACATGGAAAATTTTGCTTAAAGATGTTGCTCAACACCCATACAAGATCCAAATGGTTTAAGAACTGAAGCAACTTGATAATAATAAGCGTCGTTTGTTTCCTGATGGGGCCATAGAACAGCGTGAAGTTGATCCACTTTTTTATCGTAAAATTGTTTAATGATGAAGCTCATTTCTGGTTTAACGGCTATGTAAACAAGCAAAAGTGCCGTATATGGAGTGAAAACAATCTTCAAGAAGTTCTGCAACTTCCATTGCATCCTGTATAGTGCACTGTATGGTGTGCTTTACACGCTGGAGGCATCATCAGTTCATATTCCTTCAAAAACGATGCTGGAGCTAATGTTACAGTGAATGGTGCTCGTTACAGATCGATGATCAATGATTATTTGTTTAAAAATTTGAATGGTATCGATCCAAAAGTGTTTTGGTTCCAACAAGATGGTGCTACACCTCATGCTGCTATCGTAATAATTGATTTATTGAAAGAAAGATTTGGCGATAACATTATTTCGAGAAATGGTCCAATTAATTGGCCTCCAAGATCATGCAACATAACTCCACTGGATTATTTTCGGTGGGGTTATGTCAAGTCATTGATTTATGCTGATAAACCAGAAACAATAGACGCTTTGGGAGCCAACATAACACGTGTTATGGATTAAATAAGGCCTGAATTACTCGAAAAAGTGATCCAAAATTGGTCTGGTCGAATGCGGTTCTTCAAAGCTAGTGGTGGTTGACATATGCCGGAAATTATTTTCAAAACATAAATGTCACAAAATTATCTTTCAAATAAAAAAAAATTGGCTTCAATCTTAATTTGAATGTGTTTTATTTCAATTTAAAGTTTTACCACCCTAAAAAAAACACCCGATAGTTGATGAAATATCACTCCAAAAACAAGCTAATCCTGTTGTAAAAAATTGCTTGGTATGTAGAGATACCTCTTTGAAGTCTTCGAAAGTAATTGATTAAATGTTAACCAATTAGTATGCAAATTCTTGGTTAAACATACTTCAAATGGGGGTGAAAGAGGGATGTATATTAGACTTAAATGCTTTATTCACAGCCTAAAATACATATAATACAAGTTCAGAAGTTGAATTATTTTAGTCAAATTGAGGGAGTTGTTTCGTGACCAGATGTGGAATGTAATCCAGCTCGTAGGGACCATGTAGAGAATTGTCAGCAGAAGTACATATAATACAAGTGTACAATTTTGAATTCTGGGGACGTAATTGTTACGTACCTGCAAAGTGATTTGAAAATTCTTTGTTCAAAGTAAATGTGAACATCTGTTGTTAAAAAATAAATATTAGACGCCTTGAACGTTTGTCTTAGATCAAACTAAATTTATGTTCAACGGCCCTTTCTATCAGAAATATTTATTGATCACATAGAAACCAATATCCAGAAAACCCATATCTTAAACAGTTCGATTATTGGTACCGATAAGTATACGACGTAATATGTTTATTCAATGGCACAAATAGACTACTTTGTTTATTTTTAGAATCTATCAAGAAATTATATCCAACAATTGAATTCTCTCATATAGAAGAAGTATATAATAGTATCAATTTCTTAGATTTGAAAATCACAACAATTAATAACACACACGACATTTCGATTTATAGGAAACCAACACACACAGATAGTTCAATTCATTTTACCTCAAATCGTCCATTTTCAAACAAATTATCAGCTTGTAATAGTATGCTAACAAGATAAGTTAACAAACCTATAACAAAAGAAAATTTTAACAAAAAATATAATATCATCAAACAAATAGCTTCCAATAATGAATTCAATCCATTAATTATAGATATTTCACTTAATAGAATAAATTACGAGCAATCAATAACACTTGTACATCCTAAACTTCCAAATTCAAACGAAACAAAATTCAATTCATTAACATACAAAAGACAAAAAAAAGAAAAAAATTGCTAGATATTTAAAGAGAAAAGAAAACTATAACATATCTTATAAAACCATTAATTAGTTGGGCAGTTTAATGAAAAATAATTAAGACGTCATTTCTAAAAACAAAAAATCAGAAGTTCACAAGTTAACATGTAGTGATTGCCCATGTGTATATGTAGGATTGACAGGTCGTTATTTCCAAACAAAAATACGGGAACATAAAAATTGTTACATTAAAAAAAAACAAAATTCAACTTATGCCAATTATTTGTTAAAACAGGTCATACTTTCAATACTTACTACGAAATATTACATATTGAAAATAAAAGTCATAAACTTAATTTGGTAGAAACTTAAGAGATCAATAGATATAATAGAAGACAAATTTAATTAGATGATCAGATAGACTTGAACATATCTCGCCTACTTACACCACTTTTCAATGATTGTAAACCACCTCTTGCCACCCTTCTATTTTTTGTACCAGAGCTGTGTATTTAAGGACATTGTATACCTCATTTTAAATACTCACCTGATGAAGTCAGGGTATGACAAAATAATTTTTGTGAAAATCAATGAAATAGCGTTGGTATTTGTTTTTCTTATTTTGAAGATGAATTTCCGTCAAGTTTTGACCGATACAATAAAAAAAAACAATTTTGTTCACTCCAATAAATTTAGTATTCGCTTTCATGCCGTTTCGCATGCAATCTTTTACCCTCTTAGTTTCCATTAAGGTAACATAATGTAGCGGAATGTTATTACTTAAACCTGGGATTATTTTTTGATTTTTTTCTTCTCCTATGATTTAAGTCTCTTTTTCTTTGAAGTTCACATTTGACATGATTATTATTGGATTTATAATTCGTTCGATAAAATGGAAAAAGTACTCGGAATTTTCTACTGCAGAAACCTACAAAATTTGTCTGTTTTTGTGAAGTGCAATTCTCTTCTCCTGAATAAATCTATATTGAACGGGTTTTGTACTGTCATGAATATAATAAATTATTTTTTTGTGAGTTAATTATTACTACTTATAAGAATTAATTAGATAGTTTTGTTTGAGTACGAATGCTTGTTAGATCACCCTTGCATCTAGATAGTTGCTTGAATTGAGTGTGCTCAGCTACCTCTTAATATTATAATTTCGTAATTGAATAATTGGAATTTAAATATTATTGATTTTGATTTATTTCATTAGAGTGGGTTCAATTTGAATTTAAGTAATTGATTTTTCTTATTTTTTATTGTCTCAGTCTTTACCTGACGGAAATTCATCTTCAATATAACAATTGTATTTTAAATCAATAAAATAGCGGAAGTTAACATTTGTTTTCCTTTTATTGAATTTTTTTAAATCCATATTGAATCAAAATATAAATATTTGACGACTAAACTAATCTAAATGTCTAAGTTCCATGTTCTAACCTTTTAATATTAATTCTAAATATAGTAATTCTAACGTAAACAAGAAATGATCTGCTTTGAAATTAAATTGAAAAGCTTTAGATAAATAAACTTATTTCTACCTGTGGTAAGTTTATTCATCAATGATCCTTTTATGTTGGCTTTGCTCTATTTCAAGTATTTGTTCTGGTTCTTGGAGAATGTTCTGATTTTTCTTTCTATTCGAAATATTTTCATTCACAATAGTAATGTTAATTTTTTTTTAGGTTTCTTGGAACTGGATTATTCAAGAGAGAAAATCTTTATTCAGAGAGACGTGTATGTGCTCCCGAGTATATTTATACTGAATGACGTTTTCTCTGCTTCGTCCTTTTATAGTTTGCACGAAAAATTGAATTCCAAAGATTACAAGTTTTTGTCAAAATTATTAAGAAAGGATGCTTTCGATGATTTTAAAAAATTTAAATTATTTCTTGGCTTGAAACTATTCTAGAAAATTAACCTTTTATTTTATGAATGATTTAGTACCAGTGTTATGAAAATTGGTTGAGTTTAAATACTTATTTTCATATGAAGAGTTTTCCAAATATCAAAATTTTACACAATTTAACTTATTATGCTTTTTACTGAATACTACTTATAAAAATGATTGAATTTCTTCAGGTTATGTAATCTTTAAACTTTATACTTGCATAAGCATCTTCTGGAATATCTCTAACATTCGTAATCTAATTTTTTTTAACTAGACACTATGTTTTCTATGATTAATTGAATTTTGATCAAATTTGGCCTATTTACAATATTCTGCTTAGTTAGATTTGATTAAGCTTGTTAATTGTTAATGATTTTAACACAGTTTAAAGAGTAATTATGATAATAACAAATCTTTTCAACATTTTTCTTCATAAGTTCAAATTAAATATCTAAATTCGAATTACTCCTATTCATTTTAACTTTGGCTGTCTAAACCATCTAATATTTATAAATTGAATGTTCCCTGTGAATTTTCTTCAAGATTTTCAGAAGGATTTTCGATTTTTTTACTATCATTTAAAGAATTTTCACTCGACTAGTGGTTAAGTATTCTAAATCTGCTTTTTCTTCGAAATTTTGGCCTGTAAGTATGTTTGTGAGTTAAATTATTGGTATTTCTGTCTGAATTGATCTAATTTAATTAATTTTGATTTGATTATACTCAGACGAGTCAACATTAGGGTGAAAGTTTTCCATGAATTTTATTGATTTTCATTATCTGAGTTTTTTAATAATGGTGATTTATAACACCTTTATAAGGTGTGAGTCACAAAATCCAGGACAGTACCTTTCAATTAGACTTCACTTTGAAATATTATGAGTAATGTGACAGCTTATTTAAAGCAGATTTGGATTATGTTTGAGTTCAATAAAAAGGTCTCTATCATTGGAATATGTATTAGACCTCCTGGGGGAAGTTTTCCTGAATTTGTAGAATCTTTTGAGCTTATCATTGCAGACTGTGACGAGCTTATTTGCAAGGGAGACTTAAATATTGATATATATATATATATATATATATATATATATATATATATCATATCATATCATATCATATCATATATATATATATATATTTATCATATCATATCATATCATATCATATATATATATACTATATATATGATTTCCTGAGTCCCGATGACTACAGGACGCGGCGGTTTGATGAGATTTTGGCTTTATTTGAGCTGCAGCAAGTTATAGAATGCCCAACATGAATACGTATCTTCCCCACATTTGGATATTATTTTTGTTCCCAGGTGCAACAGGGAAAATATCATTTCAACACGATAAACATAGATTCCATGTCTGATCACTTTTTTGTATATGGCGGAGCGGTTGATATGTAAAATAGCGCGGATGTTAGAATTTTTAAATCTGATGCTTGCGTATATTGGATCACGAAGTGATATTACAGAATATTTTGCATTTAATCATTTAGTGTACATTCCGGAGATCGACGATAAAGTGGAATTTTTTACCAAATTATTGATAGATCTTTTTGCTGAGTTGGCACCTATGATAACAACAGCTCATCGAAAAAATTATGAGTCCTGGTTCACTTCTACTCTTAAAGTAATGGTTAAACTCAAAAATAGGACGCTCAGTGAATTCCAACATAATGAAACTAATGTAAACTGAGAGTATCATGAGGAAATTCGGAATGCGACTACAGCAGCGGTTGATAGAGTGAAGAAGGCGTATCTGCAGTTTGCATTGAACCAGAAAAATATAAATTCTAAAATCTTATGGAAAAAACTTACTGATTTAGACATATATTTGAAACCATACAGTGGAGGAATCCCAAAACCTTGATATGCCACAGAGTTTGAACGATTTCTTCCCCGAGCTTTCGCGTGATTCATGGCATGAGGACGTTTCGCAGGTTGTAGACTATTATCTGTCGGCTGATTTTACTTCTTTTAAGGAGCGATTAAACTTTAGCTTGACGGAAGAAAGCGAAGTTTTATGGATTATGGAGCCCATTAGCTCGCTACAGTTGTTATACGGTCTTTCTCGATGTAGTGGACTCTATCATTGCTGATATAGATTCAGGCAAGTATTGTATTTTGGTGCTTTTAGATCACTTTAAGGCTCTTGATAAAGTGAATCATAAGATATTAGGAGTGATTTTACCCTCAGTCAAAATTATAGGAAGCCGCCGTTAAACTGATCGAGATAGACGTCAGTATGTTTAGCATTGTCTGGTAGGTCGCAGTGAAAGTGGAAAACCATAAGACTCAGCGCTTACTCCAATTTTGTTCTACATCTAAATATTTTTCATCACCGATGGAGAAAAGTTCTGTATAGAGTTCAGATACACAGATGACACTCGGCTCTTCTATTTTAATTTCTATTTCAAGGCTGCGGAAATTGAACTAGCAAATAATGAGGTTAGTTCTGATTTTAACAGACTGCTGAATAATTAATCCAAATACCAACTTTTGCTAAATGCAGATTAGACTAAGGTACTCATATTCGGTAGAAAAATCAGCAAAATAAAAGACCCACTAGACATAAGAATAAGTGAAACCAAAGTTGCTGTCGTTACATCGGAGCGGAATTTGGGAGTGATTTCGGACACAGAGTTTCGTTTTACCGAGCATGTGCCTTTATGTATTCAACGAACTTTTTCAGGTATAAGAAAATTATACACCCGTAGGCATTTACTTCCCCATACAACCAAATTATTATCAACCGACTCACTGGTTATGACTCACTTCAACTATTATGATGCAGTTTACTAACCGTGTGGTTGATAAGACACGAATTCAGAGAGTGCAGAGATCATGCTTGAGGTTCATTTACAGCATCATTAAATAATAGAATACCAACAATAATATAATATAATAAATACCTACCAATAATCCATAAGTTTAAATGTTGTCAATGGTTGAACATAGGACAGAGAAGGGAGCTACAATCTGCGATTTTGTTTCACTCAAAAATATTATTCAAATCGCCTCCAAATCTTTATAACAAAATAAAGTTCAGATCAAATTGTAAAGAATTGCTTGGTATGTAGAGATGATACCTTTTTGAATTCTTCCTAGTAATTGATTGAATGTTAATTAAGTAGTATGTAAATTCTTGTTTAAGCATACTTCAAATGGGGTTGAGAAAGGAATGTAGTATATATGGCTTTAATGGTTTATTTTCAATCTGAAAACATATATTACAAATTACAAGTTTCAATTGTTTACCTAGATTGAGGAAGGCGTTCCGGTTTAGTATCGAACTTTAATTGCGGTAAAAACACTATCTCGTTCGAGGATTAGCAGTTCTTCGATCCTTTTCACCGTTGTTCACTTTCACAGGATTTCTTTTTATTGGTTTCACTGTTGGGTTCACTTTTCACAAATTACTATCTAATTACAAATAAGTAATCTAGAAAATACATTCACTTCCAGGCCTTTAGTGCGATACTGTGTTATTGAGAGAGTGTTTCTTGGAAAGTTAAAGTAAAATGCGAATATAAAATAATTCAAGAGTAGAGAGAAATGTGTTAAATAAGTTAAGAGAACTTAAAACTCGCGAACGGTATATTTTATGCTTTTTGGGCAAGCGACAAAATGCTTTTTGGGGATGTTTCTTAAAGGGTGCTTTGTGGCTAATTGTAGTGAAAGAACTGTTTTATTGAGAAATAAAGAGAAATGTGATAAGAACTCACTTCTAGAGAATGTGTGTGGGATCAGAACTTAATGTTCGAAGCGAAAATATTGCGTGACCGTTGGGACGAAGCACGAAGGAGAGGACCAATGTCGAGTGTGTTCAACTGTGAACCTTATGTGGTCAGGTAAATTCCGATACGATATTTAACTGTTTTCATTGGTTCTAATGGGATTCTTCTTCTCGATTCGTTGAATTATTATTGAGGAGTCTTAGGTTTGTGTGGATGTGGGATAGTTATGAGATTATATGGTCCTCAGGGTGTAAGTACTCTTGGTATAGAATGGCAGTGAAAAATGGAAAATGAATGTTTGGTTTTTTTACAATAAAGGCTTACAGTAATAACAGTTTTAATGACGTAAGTCCCTTTTGCGGTTTGGTTCAATTTATTTCGATTTTTTTTTCAAATTGTTGAATATTTGGGTACTGATACTGCGATCATTTTATTATTTAAAAAAATTGTTATAATATTTCACCTAGAGCCAACCGCATACTCCATTCATGTAATCAATTTATTATTATTATTATTATTATAGGTAGGCCATAAGCGTGAATTTTTAAAAATTAAAATATAAATTATTGATTGAAATTACTGAATAAATACTTGAAGGAGACAGAATTTTGTTTCTGATCTTATATTTATGAAAACCAAATCTTTTTCAAAACTGCAAAACATAATTTCAAGAACTTCTCCAAAAATAATTTATTTGAAATATTTAATATATTTGAATATGCTACTTCAAAAATCCCTCAAAACATGAAGTTCATCCTCAAAAAACAATTTGAAATTAAATAATATCTCCGTAAATCATACCTCACATTTCAAAAATGAAATGAATTAACAAAAAATATCTTAAATTTTGTAATAATCCTTCTATTAAGTAAAAAACCTCTTGCTATCATTTTATTGTATATATAATATATAATTAAATTAGGCTTTCCTGACTCATTATATAAATGTCAATTGGTTTTAACTAAGGCCATAATATACCTTACACTCTGTGTGATTTTAGTGATGAACATACGTATTATCCTCAAAGTTGTCTAACTTTAGTGTTTGTTCAAGAAGGATACCACGACGTATGTCTGGTAAAATATTTTTGAAAGTTGATCTTATTTTTTATGGTGAAGTAGGACTGATGAAGATCTTATTCAATTTCTTATTAAATAAATGTATATGAGACAGTAATTTATTTCCACAAAAATGTTTGTACTACTACAACAATTGTTTCACCACGATGTGGCCACATCGTGGTGAAATAATTGTTGTAGTAGTACAAACATTTTTGTGGAAATAAATTACTGTCTCATATACATTTATTCAATTAAAATGAGTTTCCACCAAGTAAAGACCGAATCTATTAAATATTAATTTCTTATTGTTTTTAGGATGTACTAGATGTTTTGAGAGATTTTTGAAGTAACTTATTTAAATATATTAAATAGAGTAAAATCCCGATTAACCGAATCGCGATTTTCAGAAATCCAAATTATCCGAAACAAACTATTTAAAAACAAAACTCCCCGAAAAATTCGCATTATACTGAAACTCTCGAAGAAAAATGAGGTGTTGTGAGGGAGCTTCCACCTCTTAATTCGGGAGACGGCGCTTCGTTCTGAGCATACGCACCTGAACTCTTCAGACAGGCGTGGTGCGCTTCTCTGTCTGTGACGCCAGTGACCATGTATTCCGCTTGGAAAGGTGGTCGTCGAACTGTATGCCTTACCCTATTTGAGCTCAGCGGAGACGGTTAGTCATGAATGTTAAGACTGGTCGGGTCCTCTATTGATACGCCGGTCAAGCTGCGACAGAGCAAGGCAGGTTTATGGAAGAAGAGCGAAGAAGTTGTTCGCTACAATACGAAATGCGTCTGGAATTCACCTATACTAGAGAAAAAAATCCCAAAAAATTTGAAAAATGGTGTAGTGCTTTGTCATCACCGACTCCGGCTTGAAAAAGTATGAAAAGAGGTTAACACGAAAAAGGGGATGATTCTTTATTTTTATGGTTTACACAGAATCGAGAATGTGGAATACCAATTTCGAAGACCATTTAAAAAAAAAAGCAGTGAGTTTAAGCGAAAAATTGCCGGTCATTGAAGCGCCTGAAAGATTTTCTGCAATTGATGGATGGCAAGATCGAAGGAAAAAAGACATGGTCTACGTTAACTGAAAGTTTGTGGGGAAAAGTTGTCTGCCGATGTATCTGCCGCGAAAAAATTTGCAGAGAAATTCTGGAGCTTATAGAACAAAATGATTTACAACCAGACCAAATCTACAATTGTGATGAAACCGGCTTGAATTACAAAATGTTGCCCTCAAGTACCTTAGCTTCAAAAACGGAAGCTGGAGCACTGGTTACAAACGTAGCATTGAACGTATCATTGTTCTTGCATGCGCTAATACTTCTGAGAGACACAAACTTTCATTATTATGTATCGGTAAGTCAGCAAAACCACGTGCCTTCAAGAATATTCGTCCCAATGCTTTTCCTGTTTATATAAAAATAAAAAAAAGGCTGGATGAAAGCAAATATATTCAAAAATTGGTTTTTTGAAGGTTTCGTACCAAAAGTAGAGTCTTTTTCAAAAGAGCACAGATACCTCAGAAAATGTGTTTTGTTACTAGACAATGCTTCCACTCACCTAAGTGCGGAGCAATTTGAAAGTGGGGAAATAAAAGCAATATGTTTTGTTTCTAGACAATGCTCCCACTCACCCAAGTGCGGAGTAACTTGAATGTGGGGAAATAAAAGCAATGTTTTTGCCTCATGCTGTAACTACTCTCATTCAGCCCATGGATCAGTGTGTAAAGGAAAATTTGAAACGTAATTACAGGCGTTTGCTATTGGACCATATTTTGGAAGAAGTAGATGAGAGGCCAATCTACTGAATGTCTAAAAAAGTATAACTTGAAAAATGTTGTATATTGGATAGCTTCAGCTTGGAATCAAGTAAAAGGTAGAACCCTGGAAAAATCTTGGTCAAAATTGATTCTACACTAGGAGGGACGTATCAAAAAGCAGAGTCATGAGAATACCAGGATGTGAAAATGCCACGGAAACAGAAGTTAATGAATGGTTAAACAGTGATAACAGAGAAGATAAAATGACTGACCAAGAATTAATTGAAAGTGTTTGCAAAAATGCTACTGAAATAGGCAGTGATGACGATGAAATAGAATGCCCTGACAACATTCCAGTAAAAATGTCACATTCAGAAGGACTAGATGGCCTTGGAGAAAGCATTTAATTATGTAAAACATGCCGCGGGTCTTCTTTTTATAAAACGTTGGAGAAACATTGCGGCCAAAAACAGAAGTAGTGCTAAACGAGTGCAATTAAAAATTACTTCATTTTTGAACAGTGAAGTGTAGGATGGGATGTATATTTTAAATTTTACGTTGCATTTAACATGTCTTTTATGAATGAGCATATGTACATATTTAGGCATTTATGTACATTACTATGTTAAAACATTAAGTAATAAAAATTAAACAAATTATCTGTTGATGTTATTTATAATTTAATGAATAAATTCGAGTAAAATATTTCACAAATGTTTTCAAATCGATCTAATGATATGCGCATCTTGAACTCCTATTTTCCAAAAAAAATTGGATTAACCGAAATTTCGATTTTCCGAAATCACTTTGGTTCACATTATTTCGAATAATCGAGACTGTACTGTATTTCAAATAAATTAATTTTAAAGAAGTTGTTTAAATTATGTTTTGCATTTTTAAAAAATCTTTGGTTTTCATGATTATAAGATCAGGAACAAAATTCGTCTCCTTCCTATTTGTAATTTAAGCAGTGCTTCAAGACAATAATTTAATTCTAAAAGTTTTTGAATAAAATTTTTTGAAATTAAATACTTCTGTTTTGATATTTACATTCTGTAAAAACCCTCCTGTCAAGTGATAAATCCTCTTTTCATTAATTTCAAAATATTTCAATATTTTAACGTTATAAATAATATGTCTCAAAGGAGTGTGAATGTATATATTGATCTGATTGGCAGATAATGAACCATAGTCTCACCCATTTGTTTAACTTCTCTGGTGTGGCTAAATAGTATGCTGACCTACAGATTTATTGAACTCGTGAATAATATTTAACAGATAAACAGCTTCCTTGGCCTCTGCCAGAGCCATAAATTCTTCCTCTGTACACCAACTAAACGAGGAGATTGTGTCCTGTTTGCAAGATAACAAACTAACTGCTGTACCTGCCATCTTGAAGATTTACCTCGTATATCCTTTACCTTGAATATGTACCTCTACGTCAGCATGAGCAAAGCCAATCAGATTAGAGGTTGTTTTGTAGTAAACGAGTTGAATTATAGTAACATTCGAATAGCAGGTTGTTGACTTAAAACTGTTTAAGTATGTTTTGAACGAAATGGGAAGCATGGAAGCAGCTGGTTTCATTTCATTCATATTTTCATAATTAAACAAATTTTTTATTACGATGTTTTGCTACCAACAATTTCCGGATGTTTTACAATATGTAAGGTTTACATTTTGCAACTAGTTTTGAAGTTTTGTTCATCTTCAAGCAACTGACCTCTAAGCACATGGTACAGGGTATTTATGTAGATTCAGGTAAAACGTAGTGTTCATAAAAAAGTGAGAGTAATAGGAATTTTGTCTCGAACAGATATTAGAATATTTTGGGGAATTATGAGGGTAGGGTATTATTTGAACGCATTTAAAATTTAGGAATTACATAGTTCAGTTTCGTGATTCATTATCTCAAGAATATTTTTCTGCACCAATTTATAAACTTCAGTGGATTCCAGATAGTTGAGCTTCGTTCCTTTTAATACCACATGTAATATTTTACGGTTTTGAATTGTTGGGAATATGTGGCCATTCTGGTTGCAATGTGTTGCAACGGTGAAGCACTGCTTACATTTAATAGACGTATATAATCTAAACTCAATATACAAGACCAGAAACAAATTTTGTCTCCTTTAAATATTTATTTATTAATTTTAATGACTTTCGTATATCCTTTGGTTTATTTATTCCATTTGACATTGTATATTGAGTTTAGATTATATACGTCTATTAAATGTAAGCGGTGCTTGTTTTAGACATTAATTTAATTCTAAAAGTTTTTTGAATAAAAATTTTTTAAATTAAAATTGTAGAAGATAAACATATATCAATTTGTTTTAATATTCAAATTTTGTTATATTTCTTCTATCAAGTAAAAGGCCTTTCTATTTTATTTTATATATAATATATAATTATATTTTGGCTTCAATAAATCTCATTATGCAATGTCAATGAACTTAAGTAAGCCTTGAAAATAACTCACACTGTTCTTTGATTCTGTTAGAGCATAGATCAATCTTGAATTATAAAGATGATCTATGTCTCGAAACATTATTCATTTACAGGTGGTGGGTTGTTTGATGTAGGTTAGTTTTTTGATTTTAATATTTTGAATATATTTCAGGACTGAAGACGGAATTGCTTAGAACTATATTTGTTTCTTGAAGATATAGTGCATGCTTTGAGAGATTTCTGAATTTACTTATTCGAATATTCAAATATATTAAATATTTCAAATAAATTATATTCTTTGAGAGGTCCTTCAAGTGTGTTCATGTTTTTAAGATGCAAATGGCGTTCTGAAGGCAAGACCAGAAACAAATTTTGTCTCCTTTAAATATTTATTTATTAATTTTAATGACTTTCGTATATCCTTTGGTTTATTTATTCCATTTGACATTGTATATTGAGTTTAGATTATATACGTCTATTAAATGTAAGCGGTGCTTGTTTTAGACATTAATTTAATTCTAAAAGTTTTTTGAATAAAAATTTTTTAAATTAAAATTGTAGAAGATAAACATATATCAATTTGTTTTAATATTCAAATTTTGTTATATTTCTTCTATCAAGTAAAAGGCCTTTCTATTTTATTTTATATATAATATATAATTATATTTTGGCTTCAATAAATCTCATTATGCAATGTCAATGAACTTAAGTAAGCCTTGAAAATAACTCACACTGTTCTTTGATTCTGTTAGAGCATAGATCAATCTTGAATTATAAAGATGATCTATGTCTCGAAAAATTATTCATTTACAGGTGGTGGGTTGTTTGATGTAGGTTAGTTTTTTGATTTTGATATTTTGAATATATTTCAGGACTGAAGACGGAATTGCTTAGAACTATATTTGTTTCTTGAAGATATAGTGCATGCTTTGAGACATTTCGGAATTTACTTATTCGAATATTTAAATATATTAAATATTTCAAATAAATTATATTCTTAGAGAGGTCCTTCAAGTGTGTTCATGTTTTTAAGATACAAATGGCGTTCTGAAGGCAAGACCAGAAACAAATTTTGTCTCCTTTAAATATTTATTTATTAATTTTAATGACTTTCGTATATCCTTTGGTTTATTTATTCCATTTGACATTGTATATTGAGTTTAGATTATATACGTCTATTAAATGTAAGCGGTGCTTGTTTTAGACATTAATTTAATTCTAAAAGTTTTTTGAATAAAAATTTTTTAAATTAAAATTGTAGAAGATAAACATATATCAATTTGTTTTAATATTCAAATTTTGTTATATTTCTTCTATCAAGTAAAAGGCCTTTCTATTTTATTTTATATATAATATATAATTATATTTTGGCTTCAATAAATCTCATTATGCAATGTCAATGAACTTAAGTAAGCCTTGAAAATAACTCACACTGTTCTTTGATTCTGTTAGAGCATAGATCAATCTTGAATTATAAAGATGATCTATGTCTCGAAACATTATTCATTTACACGTGGTGGGTTGTTTGATGTAGGTTAGTTTTTTGATTTTGATATTTTGAATATATTTCAGGACTGAAGACGGAATTGCTTAGAACTATATTTGTTTCTTGAAGATATAGTGCATGCTTTGAGACATTTCTGAATTTACTTATTCGAATATTTAAATATATTAAATATTTCAAATAAATTATATTCTTTGAGAGGTCCTTCAAGTGTGTTCATGTTTTTAAGATGCAAATGGCGTTCTGAAGGCAAGACCAGAAACAAATTTTGTCTCCTTTAAATATTTATTTATTAATTTTAATGACTTTCGTATATCCTTTGGTTTATTTATTCCATTTGACATTGTATATTGAGTTTAGATTATATACGTCTATTAAATATAAGTGGTGCTTGTTTTAGACATTAATTTAATTCGAAAAGTTTTTTGAATAAAATTTTTTAAATTAAAATTGTAGAAGATAAACATATATCAATTTGTTTTAATATTCAAATTTTGTTATATTTCTTCTATCAAGTAAAAGGCCTTTCTATTTTATTTTATATATAATATATAATTATATTTTGGCTTCAATAAATCTCATTATGCAATGTCAATCAACTTAAGTAAGCCTTGAAAATAACTCACACTGTTCTTTGATTCTGTTAGAGCATAGATCAATCTTGAATTATAAAGATGATCTATGTCTCGAAACATTATTCATTTACACGTGATGGGTTGTTTGATGTAGGTTAGTTTTTTGATTTTGATATTTTGAATATATTTCAGGACTGAAGACGGAATTGCTTAGAACTATATTTGTTTTTTGAAGATATAGTGCATGCTTTGAGACATTTCTGAATTTACTTATTCGAATATTTAAATATATTAAATATTTCAAATAAATTATATTCTTAGAGAGGTCCTTCAAGTGTGTTCATGTTTTTAAAATACAAATGGCGTTCTGAAGGCAAGACCAGAAACAAATTTTGTCTCCTTTAAATATTTATTTATTAATTTTAATGACTTTCGTATATCCTTTGGTTTATTTATTCCATTTGACATTGTATATTGAGTTTAGATTATATACGTCTATTAAATGTAAGCGGTGCTTGTTTTAGACATTAATTTAGTTCTAAAATTTTTTTGAATAAAATTTTTTTAAATTAAAATTGTAGAAGATAAACATATATCAATTTGTTTTAATATTCAAATTTTTTTAATATTCAAACCAAAATAATCAGTGTATTTATGCATCTTTGTTTGCTTCACTACCAAGGCTACTCATTTAGAACTGATGAGTGAGATGAGCTCTGATGCATTCTTAAATTGTTTAAAGCCGTTCATTAGCAGACGAGGCATCCTGTATTTTCAGATAATGGCACAAAATTCATTGGTGCCAACACTGCGTTAAAAGATTTTTTAACGGTTCTAGCTAAGGACAATGAAAAATAGATACTAAATTAGCTACAGAGTCCATAATGTGGAGATTCATTTCAAGTAGATCCTCTCATCAAGATGGTATCTGGGAATCGGCTGTAAAGGCAGCCAAATTTCATTTGTATAGGGTCATTAGTGTAAACTTCTCTCCTACCTGAGAGGTATTTCATTTCATTATTGTACAAATTGAAGCTTATCTTGATTCAAAACCTTTGACCTCTTTCTCAACCGATCCACAAGATTTCCAAGCACTCACATCAGAACACTTCCTCATTGGTGCCCCCTAGCAGCACTACCAGAGCCTAATCTAGAAGAAACTAGAACCAATCGCCTGACTCAATACCAACAGGCTACTCAAATCATACAGCGAATCTGGTCCAGGTGGTCTCTTGAATGCATATCATCACTTCAACAATGTCCCAAGTGGAAGACCAGAAGACAAGAAGAACTGAAACTAGAAGCACTAGTACTGTTGAAGGAAGATCACCTTCTAACTTTGAAATGGAAGATGTGCAGAATACTGAAGCTGTTCCCTGGTTCCGACGAACTCAAAATAGTGAAGTGCTACGTGCTATCCAAAAATTGTGTGTATTTACAATCGATAACTGATTCACTGAACAATTGTATTTTGTATAGGTCTTTTTAGGCGTTTCATTTTCATGTTAGTTTTGTTTCATTTTTATGTTGTTTATTTGTTCCATTTTCATGTCATTTATTTTCTTTTCAGCAAGTGCAATTTGTGAATCACGCCAATAGGTTTTGTCTCTTATGTCGAAGGCCAGTGCCTTTACTACATATTTCACCAGCCTGGTTAACAAAACTGCTCCGCATAATTTCTGTTTGGGTAACAAAATGCATTTCAAAGGTGACACCTTCGATTTTGCATAAATTAGGTTCACTCAGTGATTACCAATGGAAATGGTAGATCTTGCATATATGCAAGCACCGTAGGCACGTTCTGATTCAATACAGAAGGCATGAATTTGAATTTTCATTGCAGTAGTGCTGACTACCTGTCTTGGTACACGGATGTTGTTCAGAGCGGCGAAGCCTTCTTGAAATGGCCCTTGAGTTGATCTTTCTTGCGTCCACTCCCACTTGTCGAAGACAACGGGTTGCTAGGTATGGAGCTATTGAAGTTCCATATGTAACAGTATGCAATCTGCACTGTCTTATTGGTTTATCTTGGTTAGGCCTCCATAGAATTCTTTGATGTTCTTTCTTAACGAGGACTTGACGATACATTTTTTCTTTGTCAGCAGTTATTACAACGTTGTATTTCCTAAAACGGACGAGTATCGAAAAGAGATCATGTTGAAGAATAGGACCGACCTGCAATCTATCATTTAAAGAAACTCCGGTACTTGATGCACATGAGCCGTTGAAAACTACTCTCAATTTTGTAGTCGTGCTGTCATGCTTCCAAACTCCATGGTGGGGCAAATAATTGGCGATCCTTCTTATTGAATCTAGTTGCTGAAATAAATTCATGTGTCCCAGATTTTCGTACTCCTTCTTGAACTTGACATAAAGATTTTTCAAATAGTGGTCCTTTGTAAATCTCCTTTCCAATTGCTTGAATCTTTGAAAATCTCCTAAGTCTTCTAGGTTTCTCTTCACTACTGACGGAACTGTGAATTGTCCAGTATTATCATCCTGGATGAAATTTTCCTGAAATTCCTCTTCACATTCCTCGTGTTCTTTGCTGACATGAGTTTCCTCTGAACCTTACTCTAGTTCCCAAAATTTTTGTAACTGTTCAAGTCTCTTGCCAAATTGCATCTTTTGCTGGGTTGGTTTTTTATTCCGTGATCATTATTTCCCGATATGATTCATCCCAATTTAGTCTTCTGAATAATGGGTTAATTTGACCTTCCTTTGATCTGTCCAATGTACATGAGGTCATAGAACGAAGAGGCTCACAATAAAAAATCAATTTTTCCTGGTTGGTAAAACTGATGATCTGCTAATCTTATGTTTGCCTCTGCAATTTTATGCAAAACCAAAAATGTGGAATTGACTCGAAATGAATTGAACCTGGACTTTAATTTTGCTCTTGTCAATTTCTTGACATTAATGCACCCTTGGTTAATGCCAACTACAGGAATGTATACTCTTTCGCTAGGCAAGTCAAAAGGATCTGCCAACTCGTTTGTGATTAAATTAGACTGTGATCCTAAATCCAGTAAGGCTCAAGCTTGAACACAATTTCCTGTCCAGTCAATCAAATCAACAATTGCTGTAGCTAACATCACTTCGAGCGAGTGTGACGACGACATTATTGAAACAAAATTTGGTTTGTTTTCTTCGGATGCTGTTTTATCATTATGCTTGCTTTCTGAGCAAGCTTCTGATACCCTACTGCTTACTTCAGGTTTGTCGTTAATATGTAAGTAACAGGCTGTTGTACCTCTGACCGCAACTCTTGCAACTTACTGAAGTGCACGAATCTACTTGATGATAAGGTTTGAGACAATTGAAGCATAATCTCAAACGTTTCACTTCATTTCGTCTGGCATTTACAGATAATCCCAAAAACTTCTTACAATGAAACAATGAATGATCCTCATTATATAATTAGAAGTTTTGTTTGATAAGTTTATTTTTTGTGATCAATGTTTTGAACCCTTGTTTGAAATTGTGTGGCTTATCTTTTTTCAATTTGACTTCGTTTGTTGAATTACTACTCAATGCTTCTAACAAGGTGCACCTATCGTTAAGAAATTCCGCCATGTTGGTTGGCAGTCTTGATGTAACGTTAACCGATTTCCATGCCTTTCTTGTTTGAAGATCTAACTTTCCACACAACAAGTGAATGAGTAATAAATCCCACTTATCAACTGGCTGCTTAAAGCTATCTAAAAGTATGCGTTTGACATCATCTAACAATTTCCGCAACAAATGGGAGGAATCTTTTAGGATTGATGCTAACTCGAACAATGAACGAACATGACTGTTAACAATTAATTTGTCATTTCGATATATTTCTTTAAGTAATTGCCATGCTATTGTATAATTTTCGTTTGAAACCCTAAATGAGTGAATCACTGCCTCTGCGTCCTTTTTTCTGCAAGACTTTAGATAATAAAATTTTTGAACATTATTCAAAGTCTCATTGTTATCAATTAGCGCTAAAAAAGTATCATTAAATTCTAACCACTGATTAACATCTCCTTAAAAGGTAGGAAGATCAATTCAAGGCAAGTTAATGGATTTAGATTGCAAATTTTAATATTTAGTTTGTGTTATTGACGTTTGCTTTCGTCTGGACGTTTCTAAAATATCAGCTGCAGTAGAAGTTAAATATAAATATAGTTCTTCAAATTCTTCCAACTCTGCATTATATTTATCTATCTTACTTGGATCTAACGGAATATATTTTGTGTGAAGAATACTAAATTCATTCAAAGTATCTCATATTCTATCCGGTCTTTTTCTAATTGATTAATTTGACTGTTGCCTTCTGTTAACTTCCCCAAGAATGACTGATATCTCGTTATTTGAGAGACCAACATCCTTAGCTAAGAGACAGTCCTTCAATTCACTCATGATTTTTAAAATGTTAAATTGAAGCTTGCTTAGATAAAACTGACCTGAGCTTTGATATTATTGCTCTGCTCTTGGAAGTTTCCACTCTGACCCACGTTTGTGTTGATTTTTGGTGAAATATACTTCTTGTTCAGCTCGAATCTTCTGTGGACTCTAATGTGTTGTTACTTGATAACATCGTTTTACTTTTCTCCTGCTTGATTGAATTGAATACCATATATGTGGTAGTAAATGTTTGCTTGATGGTTTCAATACGGGTTTCTACGTACCTGCTTTTTTTCTGGGTCCAAATTGGCGTTGAGTGGACTGTAAATATCTGCTTACTGGTTTCAATCCGGTTCGAATGGACCAAATGTGGAATTGTCTCCTAATTTTTGGTAATAAAACACTTGGGTTTCAACACTTATTCATATTTCATATTTGCTTATATGATATAAATGCAGGTTATGAAAATTTGAGGTTATGATTGTACAAAACGAATTCCGATTGTCGACATGGTCGAGTATCCACCGAACAGGACCAGAATTGAAGCGAGAGAGAGAGAGAGATCTGAACGTCTCACTAGGGGTGTCAACTTGTCATAGAATATTCAAAATATATTCTTCTGTCACTCTATGAGAGACGTGGCCTCTGTTCAAAATTCACTTTATATATGAGACAGTAGCAGATACCTTCTTTCCATGATTTAATTCTCTGGTTCCATGAGCTTCAGAGGCTGCTTTGTTAATATTCATTTCCAGTTTCTCCCAGTTGCTGTTAACGTCTTCTTCGGTTTTTAGGAGGTTGCTCTGTATCTTTCACTTGAGTCTTTTCTGATATAATTTCCCTGTAGATTCGTTCCACAGCAATTCGATATTTATTCTTTCTTCCAATTTGAAAGGTCTTGTATTCTTTTTCGTTTTCAGCTTTATCAAGATATTTCTAAGGAGTAGCCCATAGTCGCTACCAATATTTGCCAAATTGAGAATTCGTATGTCCAAAATTTGGGAAGGGTGTAAGTGTCTATTGTTTGTCGCATACATTGTGGATTGTTGCTCCAGAGTGTTACAGAATATATTTTTATACTGCAGTTTGTGGCCGGAAAAGGTGTTATTCATTCGGAGTTCATTCATGGCACATACATATGTCAGGAGTTTTCCGTTCGTTGTCGTTTAGGACATCTTCACTGAAACGCTGTTTAATTCTCCTTTCCTTCTTTAGCAGATATATCAGCTTGCAAATCACAATTAGGACGATAGTTTTGATCACATACTACGGAATATTTTCCCATATCTGCAGCAGTATGTTGCTGAGTTCTCTTGAATTTGTGTGAGACGGCACATGTCTTCGTGAACGTGTTCCCATTCTACCAAATATGTTATATTGGTTATAATTCTTGACTTTATCTAGTGATTTGAACGTCTTCAAGATAAGCGGTAACCATCCGAGCTGTGTGGAAGCGTGTAATATCATGTGTAAAGGTCGTATCTTTTGTAAAAGTAACCATGGCTGATACAACATAGTTTTTTGAAACCTCTGTTAGGTACCTCGGAGCAGTCATAGTCCCGTTTTGAATAAATACTAACTCTGTTTAACCTCCAAAAACTTTGCCACCCCATGCCATAACTAAGTCTCCATCAAAGTTCCCCAAAATGCTCATCTTCAGCGCTGTTGTCTCCGTTCACACGTAGGGTTGAGCTCAAGAATTTCCGATTCAGCAGAAAATAATATACGACTACAATCCTCTGTTGTCCAAGCAATATGCTCTCTTATACAATTAAACCTTGTAATCCGGTGCTCACATGACAGCGGCACTTCTGTAACTCTAATTCGAGAAGATAATCTAGAAAGATGAAGTTCTGTTCTAACTATCCAAAGGAGAGTAAAAAGGAAATTAGTTCCTTTTTGTACTTCTCTGAAGATGGTCGAAAGACCGAAACATATGTCGGCATTCTGAATAAATCGTGAAACATAAAAAATGTGTGAAGTATTTCAAATTAAATGATTAGAAATTAGTTCAAACCAGTCAAATGTTGTAAAAGGATTACTGGTATTGAAAAAATGTATAGGAAACAGTAATTTATTTCCACAAAAATGTTTGTACTAATACAACAATTGTTTCACCACGATGTGGCTTCATCAGGTATTACATTGTACTCTCTGATGGTATTCAGTGTAACCGAGTTTAAATACATTTTTAGGTACGTGACCAAATAATGGAAGCACAAGTCATAAAAACTCTAGGTGTTTATTGGAGTTTGCCGCTAAAAATGCCATTAAGGAAAAATATTCAGTAATGGAGAATGATCGACATCTATTTGTTCGTTCAAAAGGATTTTACGGGCATTACACCTGTTGATTTCAAGAAATTCTAAAAGTGTTAATCTAGAACTTTTGCTTTCAACGTGGATACTTTCATAATTATTGTTGAAATTATGCCTGAATTCCTTAAGATGATTAGCATATGTCGAATGTACAGAATTGGATATATAACCCCTTTGGTGTTCTTGGACACGTTTCTTGAATGATCTACCAGTCTGGCCAATGTATACTAAAGGGCAATCTTTGCAAGTCAACATGTAGACTCCGGATTTATTTTCTTTATTTGTACGATCTTTATTGTTTTTTATGAAAGTGCTAAGGTTATTAATTGTCTTGAAAGCCGCGTTATAATTGAAACAACTTTTGAAATATTTAGCAATATTTTCAGATAATCCATTGACATAAGATAACGAAAAATATTTCTGTGTATTGTCCTCTTTTATGATTGGGTAAACGAGATTTAATGCCATTTTCTTTTGTTTATTGGATACCATTTTGTCTATAAGAAAGGGATTGTAACCGTTGTTTGACGCTATTTGTTTAGTAATATTTAATTCTTTCATGAAGTTTTCTGAATTTAAAGGGACATTCAATAATCTATGGATAAAACTATTATATGCTGACATCTTTTGGTTGGTGGGGTGGTTTGAAGTTTTATGTATTGTGATGTCTATATGTGTTGGTTTGTGAAAAATACTAAAATCATGTAAATTATTTAATCTTGTTATAGTGAGGTCAAGAAAATTAATACTTCGATTCTTTTCTTCTTCGATTGTGAATTTGATTTTTGGGTGGAGTTTATTAATGAAATTCGTGAAGATATGTAGTTGTCGGTCGGTGCGTTTGAAACAACAAAAAATGTCATCTACATATCTGTACCAATAAAGAAAATATTTGCTTATAGGATTCAGGTGTATTTTTGATTCCAGATCGTCCATGAATATTTCAGCTAAAATTAAACTGAGTGGATTTCCCATTATTAAACCATTGTCAGAAATATAGACGGTTCCGTTAAATTGAAAGTAGTTTTGTTCAAGACATATTTCCAGGCAATTAAGTATATCCTTCATTTTGATGGGATTGGTATTATTTTTAATTAATAGTTTTTTTACAATTTGTACTGTTTCAATTGGAGGTATACTAGGGAATAAATTTTGTACATCGAAAGAAATTAATTTACAATTTTTGGGTAATTGGATGGATTTAATATTGTCTATAAGTTGGGTGCTATTTTTAATAGCGTATTTAGCTGAAAAGTTTGTTTCGGTTTGAATAATAGAAATTAAAACTATAAATAATTTTATGCTTGGTGATGTGACGAATGAAACTACTGGTCTAATTGGATTATTTTCTTTATGAAGTTTTATTAATGAATATAATTTTGGGATTTGTGGGTTCATTAAAGTGAGCAAATGTTTTTTTCGGAAGTTATTGAAAAGGTTAACAGATTGATCTATATTAATTATAATAGACCAATCTGTTAGCCTTTTCAATAACTTCCCAAAAAAACATTTGCTCACTTTAATAAACCTCCATTAATAAACTCCACCCAAAAATCAAATTCACAATCGAAGAAGAAAAGAATCAAAGTATTAATTTTCTTGACCTCACTATAACAAGATTAAATAATTTACATTTCAAGAAACGTGTTCAAGAACACCAAAGGGGTTATATATCCAATTCTGTGCATTCGATATATGCTAATCATCTTGAGGAATTCAGGCATAATTTCAACAATAATTATGAAATTATCCACGTTGAAAGCAAAAGTTCTAGATTAACATTTTTAGAATTTCTTGAAATCAACAGGTATAATGCCCGTAAAATCCTTTTGAACGAACAAACAGATGTCGATCATTCTCCATTACTGAATATTTTTCCTTAATGGCATTTTTAGCGGCAAACTCCAATAAACACCTAGAGTTTTTATGACTTGTGCTTCCATTATTTGGTCACGTACCTAAAAATGTATTTAAACTCGGTTACACTGAATACCATCAGACAGTACAATGTAATACCTGAAGAAGCCACATCCAGTTGAAACAATTGTTGTATTAGTACAAACATTTTTGTGGAAATAAATTACTGTCTCCTATACATTTTTTTAATTAAAATGAGTTTCCACCAAGTAAAGACCGAATCTATCAAAGATTACTGGTATGTACGCCGTATTCCTTTTGGTAACTATGAAACGTCGTTCAACATATATGAGTATAACAATCATCCACTTACATGGGAGATTCCGATTTTTCGTGCGTAAAGGGTTCCGTAAAAATGCTACTATATATGAATTATCTTTCCAAGCATTGAAAATCCATCTAACAATCAATGCCTCGCGCAGATTTCACCTTCTCCTATAACTGGAACACATTCCCATCGTAATCTGTATTTGATTTGTAATATTGATGGCGAAGGATGATCCAGCTACGTCGGATTACGTTTATGGTATCGTCATTTCGGATCCAACGATGCGTATGGTTTTCCCAAGCCGCCAAACGAGCGGTGTGAATATACTACATAATATTGTGGACAAAATGGATTCGCAGGTAGCAGTGCCTCTTCGATGAAAGGGTTGAACACTGCAGGGAGGAGGATGCTATAATCCCATCCGAAATCATGTAACGGTACTCTAATTCGGACGATATCACTCTAATCGGGTCCAATATACAGTATGCCTCTTTTAAAACCGAACAGAGTTCATATCAAACAAACTGAATATTTTCTGAGGAAACGCTAAGAGTAGTAAATTTCGATTCAGAGTAGTGAGGTGTTCAACAGTGAACTAAGAAAAATATAAACAGTCAAATCTCATCTATCTGTCTGTAAATATAATATAGTTATTCGTTGTTAACTACAGCACCTACTTATCATTCAACACTTATTTTGTATTTTAGTTTTAGTCTTTAACATTACTGGTTATATTTTGCTTTAGGTCCTCTTGAAAATGTTTATAATTCTTTCTATCTACTGTCTTAGGACTTAGTGAATTAGGGGTGGTTCACAAGTGAACCAATAAACGTATGATAAACTAAACTTGAAACAAAATTGGAATGATCATAAAATCATCTTCAGGAAAATCTTAACGAATATTCCTAGTTTAATAGAATTTTCTCTTTCTATTCTCTGATTCGATTGAAATAATCACAAAATCTTTTACTTCTGGATTTAGAAGAAGTCATAATTTTTACAATCTGTGAAGTATTTTTCTTCACCATAATAGGAACAACTTGAGAAAAATGTACCAAACACGCAATAATGATTGCCTCTTTCTTATTATATTTCTTCTTTTCATTGGACAGAACTACTAAGTTTCTTCAATTTGACTTTTTCTTTGCTTACAACCTTCTTAGGAGTATCACTAGCTACCATGCTCCTTCTGAATGGTCTGACTCGTTTTGAAATCTTTCTGTGGGTGGTTCATTAAGGGGATCTGAAAAATTTTGGAGATTTATTTATTTATTTAACTAATGATGAGGGCTGAGGATAAACCTATAAACCCAACAGGAATTTAGATTTTTGAAATAAAACAATCTGTAAATTAAATATTGTGCTAAGAGTTATCACAGTTTACATTGCTCTAAAGTTGATGCATGTTGTTACGAAATACCATCGAGAGAATTTTGTTCTTTTAGTGAAATATTTATGAGATATATCATTCAAATGGAAAAAGAGAAAGTAGTAAGAGGAGAATGCTGTTTCATGTTTTTATTTGCCGTGATCTGAGTGAAAAATAATCTTCTGCGGATATCACCAATCCATTAGATGAGTAAATTCTACATTTTTTGAATGCATTTGTGATATTCACTTGTGCTTTTACTTTTGAATAGTCTTTACCTGTGCATTGAGCAGCAAAATGATAGACATATAGAAATACTTTACTCTGGGGTTCGAAATAGCCACGAATCGAAGTTAAGTTTTCAATGGGCCATTCAATCTAACATTTAGTGCTTGTAATTTTGCTGTAGTGTGGGGAGGCAATCTAAATAAGGTAACACCAGCGTTTATCTATTCAGATGATGCAGATAAGCCGAGGGTCCCAAGAAGAGCGTCAGAAAGCATCTAAAATTAGAATTCATTATGTGGAAAACCTATTGCTGGTGGTCAAGCTTGACCAAAAATCAACTTAACGCAGCATGTTATAACAAATACATATTTGTTTATGTTTCTGGTGACCACTGCTGTTAAGATTTTATATATTGTGGGGAGGCAAGTTATCAGATGATAGTTGTTATGATTTTCGGGTTCACCACCATTCGGAATTAGATATATAAGGTCTCGCGTGAAGTATCGTGGTAGCAGAGTGGGATCTGCCAATTTCGGAACAGCGTGAGTACTTGGAAAATGATAGAATATCTTTACCAGTACTAACTAAGTTTATCCTTACCTCTGCTATGTACATTTCAGATATGTCAACCTCGTCGATCTGAACTATCGGGATCTTTGAAGGAGCTTCTTGAATCCAGGACACTTAATCATTATATGTATTTTCAGACCATACTCCACTCCAGCGAGTAGCTTCCAGTTGTTTCCCTGTTCAAGGCCATGGAAAAACTCCTTCTGATTTCGAAAGAACATCCTATTATTCCCACATCTTTGAACTCTATCATCATTTCGGCCTATGCGACTCTCCAACGCCTTGATCTTCTACTTCAGGTTATTATTATCCATTGAAATTCTGCCTGTGAGATCAGGATTCTATTGTCTAACTCGGAATTTAGACATCAAGTTTTGGACTATCTTTATGAACTTCGTTCATGGATAAAAAGTATTAAGGTGAGTATGACAAGTACCTATTTTCTTGGTCAAAGGTATGTAGTCGACTACATTCTTCTGTACTTTATGACCATACTCTCGTTTTCCATGGTCTTCGCAAATTGTAGACTCACCATCATGATCATAATGTCAGCCAGCTCTCTATGTATACCGACTCCTTTAAGATGGATGGAATTGAAGACGACCAACGTAATCTCTACCTCGTTAGAATGCTGCAGCCATGAAATCGTCGATCTGGTTTCTGGCGTTCAGCCCTAGAATTTCATTAGGTTCTCAAGGAATGCTGAATTTTTCCGCATTGTTAAGTTCTCCTAAATAAAACACTTTTTCTTATTCTTAGCGATGACCTACTTGGAGTTACTTATAGTATCGGGTGTTTTTTTAGGGTGCCAGAACTTTAAATTGAAATAAAACACATTTAAATTAAGATTGAAGCCAAATAACTTTTTTATTTGAAAGATAATTTTATGACGTTTATGTTTCAAACATAATATCCGGCATATGTCCACCACGACTAGCTCTGAGAAACCTCATTTGACCAGACCAACTTTGGACCACTTTTTTGAGTAATTCAGACCTTATTTCATCAATAACGCGAGTTATGTCGGCTTCCAAAGCGTCTATTGTTTTTGGTTTATCAGCATAAATCAATGACTTGTCATAACCACAAAGGAAATAATCCAGTGAAGTTATGACGCACGATCTTGGAGGACAATTAATTGGACCATTTCTCGAAATAATGTTATCGCCAAATCTTTATTTCAATAAATCAATTGTTACGGTAGCAGCATGAGGTATAGCACCATCTTGTTGGAAACAAAACACTTCTAGGTCGAAACCATTCAAATTTTGAAACAAATAATCCTTGGTTATCGATCTGTAAAGAGCACCATTTACTGTTACATTAGCTCCAGCATCGTTTTTCAAAAAACATGGACCGATGATGCCTCCAGCGTGTAAAGCACACTATACAGTGCATTTTTCAGGATGCAATGGAACCTGCAGAACTTCTTGAGGATTGTTTTCACTCCATATACGCAATTTTGCTTGTTAACATAGACGTTAAACCAGAAATGAGCTTCATCACTAATCACAATTTTACGATAAAAAAGTGGATCAAGTAAAAGCTGTTCTAGGGCCCAATCAGCAAACAAACGACGCTTATTATGGTCAAGTTACTTTAGTTATTGAACCAGTTGGATCTTGTATGGGTGAAGACCAAGATCTTCACGCAAAATTTTCCATGTGGTGGATGCACAGAGTCCTACTTATTGTGAACGTCGACAATAGACAAATATGGATCATCATTAACATTATGGCTCACAGCAGCGATATTTCCTTCTTTACGTACAGTTCTTTGTCTTGTTGTTGTTATTGGATCGAATAGAGAAAATCTTGTCCGAAATCTATCGATAGTTCGACGAATAAGCTGCTCTGATGGACGATTATGTAAACGAAAATAGAAAAAGGCTTTTTACTTGATAGAAGAAATATAAAAAAATTTGAATATCAAAACACATTTAATCTGTCAGTCTTCTACAATTTTAATTTCAAAAAATTTTTTATTCAAGTAAATTTTAGAATTAAATCAATGTCTACATAAGCACCGCTCATATTCAATAGAGGTATATGATCAAAACTCAATATACAATGTCAGATGGAATAAATAAACCAACAAAGATAAATTGTCAATTTAAAATTAATAAATGAATATTTGAGGGAGACAAAATTTTGTTTCTGATCTTACCATTATGAACACCAATTCCTTTTCAAAAACATAAAACGCAACTTAAGGACTTCTCAAAAAAGATCATTTATTTGAAATATTTAATATATTTAAATATTCAAATAAGTTGATTCATCAATCTCTCAAAGCATGCACTATACCTTCAAAAAACAATGAGAATTCCGATAATCTCTTCGTCGGCCCTAAATAATATTTAAAATATCAAAATCAACTAACAATCAGTATATCTACCTCAAAGTGGTAGCCGGATAATTGCTTCAATAGACTAACTTTGAAACTCAAGATAGTCTATGTTCGTCACAAAATAAAAGCCTTCTTCTATTTTATTTTATACATAATATAATTATATTTAGGCTTGAATAAATCTCATTATAGAATGTCAATGGTTTAAATGAAACCTCATAATACCTTACAGTTTTCTGTGATTTTCTGACTATCTTGATTTTTAAAGTTAATCTGTTCAAGCAATTATCCGGTTACCACTTGTGGCCTTGTGTAATAGAATTGGCAAGTAAATCTCAAGTAGCCAAAAACACCTCGACAAAAACGCAACGATATAAAGTTATAAGCCCCATCACAAATAAAACCCAACATGCCTTCCCAAAAAATATTCCTTTTTCTCGTGATAACTTGCACCGGATAACAAACCGAGAATCCCTAAAACGAACAAAGCAAAAAGAATGGTCGAAATGAAGAGGAGAGCTGACAAAATAAATGGAACTCATATAAATTATAACACTGGTAGGATAAACTTAGCCTTCGCTGAAGTAATTACCCTGTGTGAGGAAATGGAAGTGTCGATTAATAAGGAGAGCACAAAAAGAGACCCTAGAAAATAATATTAGAAAAGAAATTTCCAGCTATGAGAAATAAAATTGGTATACTACATATCTCTACACGAAAATAGCAACCAGAATACTTCCAAGGAAAATGAATCATCGTGAAATAGTTTGAGATAAGAACTCATAACAAACAACTTAAGCAGGAATTGTCAATGGTTTACGATGAATTGGAACAGAAAGCTAAGGCAATAAGAAACCGTAGAAAACACTACAATGACGGGCCCCCGCGCATCCCCCTTGGCTACGCGCCTGGTTCGGTGGTATCAATAACACTAATGAAAGAGTGCTTCACTTGATTTTCTGCAATAAGAATATTGTCTCCGGCCTTCATACATCAGAGATTCCACTAGTCCAAATCGATGTTCACTATGATCCTGTTGAA
Organism: Megalocaria dilatata; assembly: GCA_034642435.1. NCBI lineage: Eukaryota > Metazoa > Arthropoda > Insecta > Coleoptera > Coccinellidae > Megalocaria > Megalocaria dilatata. Next base: position 67,772,530 of record CM067855.1, on the reverse strand, counting down.
ATAGTTATATCTTGTCTTAACATATCGAAGTCAATTAAAAGCACAAGTAAAGAATTTTTGAACCTTAAAAAGGCCTACTATTTAAGTATAAATTGAATTCATGCAAGAACTGACTGCAATACTTTATTTTCTCCTCAATCTGATGTTGAATTCTTGACTAATTCTTTCCGTACATGTATAACATATTCCATTTACCGAAAATAATGATAAATTTCTGGAATATTCTTAAAGACTTTTTTTTTTGAATATTCAAACAGATTTAATCTGTTAGTCTTCTACAATTTTAATTTCAAAAAAATTTTATTCAAAAAAATTTTATAATTAAATTAATTTTTTTGAAATCAAAATTGTAGAAGACTAACAGATTAAATCTGTTTTGATATTCAAATTTTGTTATATTTCTTCTATCAAGTAAAAAGCCTTTTTCTATTTTATTCTTCAAGAAATACTATAGCCGAATATCAGAAAAAATGTACTTCATATGATCCGGTAAAGAAGTCGTAGTGTTGCTGATTACAATATTTTCAGGAGGATCAGAAATCAGTCCAACATGAACAATCTTGACTCGAGTAGAAACCCCTATCTGCTGAATTCAAATTGTGGCTCAATTTCAGGAATTTGAGCTCGATTTACTTCACAGAAGAAAACGTTTTTCAGGTGTTAATTGGCTTAAACCCGAGAAAATCAGCAGGAGCCGATCGTTCTTGTTGACCCCAGTTAATGAGGAAGGTGACCATAATTCCATAGGGAATTATTCATTTATTCCATCAATTTGAGATACAAACAGACTTGCATCTAACAAAGTATCCAAAGGATATCATATACAGCAATTAAGCGCAATGCGATAAATCAGGTGCTACAAAATCAATTATGAAAATAAATAAGTGGCATGAAAACATAAAAAATAAGAAATAATTCTGTATAAAAGAATAATAGTGAATGAACCAGACTGAAGAAAGTAGCTTTTAAGCCGATTTTTTAACTGAGTAAAAGATAAGGGAAATATGTCGAGATCATAATTTGTATTTGTAGTCTTGATCATCCTCACCAATGGCGAGGTCTGTGAGCAACGTGTTTTTCTAAATGGTTGATGAAACAATCGAACATTCCTAACGTTAACATTAGGGACGTTGGTGGAGAACATTCGAAGTATTATATGATGAGTAATTTTTTTGTTAAAGACTTTATGAACAAAAAGAAGATCAGACATAGCCCTCCTATCTTGAAAAGATACGACTCGAAAGTGCGACTTGGCATCCGCAATACTACTACTATACTGATAATTCATATGACTCCACACATAAGTATTTGAGAAATTTATTGTGGATATTTTCCAGACGGTTGATGTAGACCTTGTACTACTGTGGGCACCAAATCACGCTTGCAAAACAGAGGCGACTCAATATGCAAGCATTAAATAAGCATCTTACGAGTTCAATACTACGGAATATTTTAAACCGCCGGAAAATAAAGCCCAACATTGTACAGCAGGAATTAACAATATGGGCATCAAAAATCAAGTTAGAATCAAATATTACTCCGAGGTCTTTTTTCTGAATTGTAGCATCACCAATCCGGTAACAAAAATCAAATCTATTAATATTCCTGGTAAATGTTATGAAGGTAAATTTTGATAAAATTTGAAATAAACCTCTTTCATTGCAATATTTCACCATTCGATCAACATCTGATTGTAAGTTATAGCAATCAGTCAGTGACAATACTCTAGTAAACAATTTTATGTCATCAGCATACAATAGAAACTTACAATATTGAAAACAAGAAGAAATGGAATTTATATAAATCAAAAAGATAAGGGGTCCCTGATGAGATCCCTAGAGAACTCCTAAGTTTGCGATATACTCACATGAACTAAAGCCATGAATAGTCACAAACTGGATACACCAAGACCAGCACGACGAGAAAGAAGAATATTATGGCGAATTTTGTCATAAGCCTTGCTGATATCAGCGTACACAGCGTCAACCTGAACCTGCTCCTCCAAACAGCTATGAACATACTCTGTGTAGTCGAAAAGATTCATCTCCAGTGGTATAGCCGGAAAGAAACCGTGTTGTTCTAATATAATTTGAGTTGTTACTAACGAAAAAATATGACGGTAAATGAATTTTTCAAAAACTTTAGGAGTCATTGATAATTTGCTTATAGGTCTATAATTACTGATCTGATCGGATGGACCAGACTTCAAAATTGGCAGCACAGCGGTCTCCTTTCACTTCTGAGGAGAAACACCAGTGTGGAGAGATTTGTTGAATAAAAGTGGTACAGGAGAACTGAGAGCATCGGCACACATTTTGACAAAAATTGAGGGTAAGTTGTCAGCTCCTGTCTCAGAACTAATCTGCTCAAGACCAATCTTAACCTCTTCAAAGGACAATAGAAGCTCACTAACGCTTGAAGGTGTTGGTTTTCTCAGTCAATATTAAGGTCAGAACGCTACAGTTTAAACAAACTGTTAAAATACGATGCAAAAAAAGTACAAATATTTCCTCTACCCCTGGATATTTTTTGATCAAGTTTCATTTCGAAGGGAATAGCAGTAGACATTTGATTTTTTATAGATGTTTAATCCCAAAAACGTTTAGGGTCCATAGTTATGTTTGCCTCTAATGAATCAATATACATCTTGAAGTCTTTTTTCATTAAAAGGTTAGAATGACTCCGTAAAATTTTGTGAATACAATAGTCGCCTGCATTTTTATAAGCTTTGCACTTTTTGAACAATTTATTTTTTGTTTCACAAGTTGTATAGTTCTGGGAGAAAAGTATCGTGGAAAATTCTTTCGCTTTCTAAATTTTGGGAAAAATTGATTCATTATGTCATAAATATTTTCATGAAAAATTTCAATACAGTGATCAACATTATTATTTTTGAATAAAGTCTCCCAGTTGATAATAGAAATTTTTGCGATTATAGAAGGAAAGTAAGCTTTATCGCAGTTGGAGTAAAATTCACCATTACGAGGCTTAATAGATCTATGAAATGAGGGAATATTAATCAGAAACTCCAGGGAAGGGTAATTAAAATCCACAGAAACAAGAGGCTCGGAAGAATGACCCAAACTTTGAATCACAAATAGATCATTGCATAATATTAGGTGTAATATTCTGTTGTTAACATTAGTAATGTTATGAAATTGGCTAAGACCACAAACAGAAAGAGCATCAATAATCTGAAAATATTTAGCCTCCACATTGTAAGGCCCATAGAAGTTACCATCACCAGCACAAACCCACTGCACTAAGCTACAGTTAAAGTCACCACACACCAAAACTAAAGCACCCAGCGGTAGTTCCAGATTCCCCAATCTTGAAACACAACTCGCAAAAGCAGCAGCATCACCCGGCAAATAAACACAACAAATTCGTTCTATTATTCAGAGGAATGGAAAACCATACATCCCCGGCGACAGACTGGAAAAGCGGAAGAAGAGAAGCATTCAGACTATTTCTTACTGCGATAAAGGAACCTCCACCATCCGCTTTACTACTCATGCTAGATTCACGGTCTCTACGAAAAAATGGAATATTCCGATAGATCTATCAACTCTAGGTCACGCACATCACCCTTCAACCACGATTCAGTTACAAAAATATCGTAATATTCACAATTGATTTCATTGTTGAAATCATGTAGTTTAGTACCTAGACCACGAACGTTCTTGTGAAATACTGACAGAAACATCACTGGATACAAAGGATTAGTATAGAGACAAACAAACGAAAACAAAAAATCTGAGGAAAGGACCCTATAATTTGTCCATATCGATGGTTTTCCTAATTTGGAGAATCCTGGAAGTTTCACTTTTTCTAGCCAATATATTGCCATTTTGGAGCAACACAAACTTTATACACCTCGCTTTGGCATGTTCTCGAACCTGCCTCAACAACAATTTGGTATGCTAAGGTAAGTGCTCGTTAACGAAGAGACTGTTGGATAGTCCCTCTATTCTGAAACTACGGCTGTTACCCAGACTCCTCTTGGCAACTTTAGCAGCCGCCAAAAATCTATCCCTGTTGATCTTAGATGTGAACCTAATAATAACGTTTTTTGGCTTGTTTTATGTCATAGTTGGCACTCTAAATATTGTATCATTCATGGAATCCTCCTAATCGAATTTGACGCACTTAACTATAGACAGGGCCACCTGAACGAGATTCTCGTTCATTTTCTCTGGAATATCGTTTACCTCAATATTTTTTTTACGAGCACCATTCTCCAGGCCCAGCACTCTATTGGAAAAATCCTGAAGTTCCTTTCTAAGAGATTCGTTTTCCTTCATAAGTTTCTCCGTCTGCCCACAATAATAGTTTTTCCAACTTCACTTCAAAATCAGAAATCTTGTCTGAAGAGAACTCAACAGACTCTTGTAAAAGTCTCATCTCCTGCATTATATTTTTCATAAAATCTGGAAACTCGGCCACACCAGAAAATGTACCATCCCCTACAGCATCGAGCTCCGCCGCCGGTAAGCGCCGCGCTTGATATAGCGGCTGATCGAGTACGCTGCTCCGACATTCTTCAGTTACCACACTCCCATCTTCCACCCGGCATGTTATTGATAACACCAACGTGATTTTTAGCGTCGTCGGAACACATTGAATTCGCAAGATAATGTATGCCGCAAATACCCGAACACTATATTCCAGGATTATTTCTTGTTATTGTTTTAGTGCATTTCTCACAGACTGAAGACATCATGACATCATGAATTCTCCACTGAGGCATTCTCCAGAACTTACTGAAATAACTGTCAGGGAGTAATCCTGAAAGGAATCCGTTAAATTTTCAAAATAATCAAAACTACAGAGCCCAAACAAAGACGTACTATCATATGCACTCTTAGCTGTATAGACCCATATCGAAATTTAATATTTTCAGCAAAGTATTCGTGCTTTTGATATACAAGTTTGTCTTTTGTTTGCCAAGAACTTTCTCAATATTCAACAGCCTGGTCCCTTCGTCAATATTTCTGTAGATTGAAATTCAACATTTTCTCTGAGTATATATTAAATCCCTAGGCAGAAGATTGCGAGTAGATTCTGTTTATGTAGATATGAGCAGGGATTTGACAAGCTATGCTATCCTCATATTCAAACTTTGACTAACTGGCATCAATGGTAATATCTTGTTATGATTCTTTCTGGTCTCATAGAGTGCAAGTCGTGTCTATTTCAGGTTTAAGTCAACAATCAATTCATCTGGAATTCTATCTGGAGCCCCTTCTCTTTTATCTATATTAAAGATATGGTGTATATATTCGCGTTTATTATGTTCCTTTTAGACGCAGTTGGTATAAAGTTTTATTCATTTATAAGAAGTTTATTATACTACTTACTCTTAAAAGAGGACTTGAATATTTTTGATTGATTCGGTCTTTACTTGGTGGAAACTCATTTTATTTAAAAAAATGTATATAAGACAGTAATTTATTTCCACAAAAATGTTTGTACTACTCCATTAATTGTTTCACCACTATGTGGCTTTTTCAGGTATTACATAGTACTGTCTGATGGTATTCAGTGTAACAGAGTTTAAATACATTTTTAGGTACGTGACCAAATAATGGAAGCACAAGTCATAAAAACTCTAGGTGTTTATTGGAGTTTGCCGCTAAAAATGCCATTAAGAAAAAATATTCAGTAATGGAGACTAATCAACATCTGTTTGTTCGTTCAAAAGGATTTTACGGGCATTGTACGATCTTATGAGCTGGGTTGTAAAACTATGCGAAAGTATAAGTGGAATAGAGTTAGATAGCTAGCTATCTTATGATAATTATAGAAAACTCTTCTTTATTTTTTTACAAAGAATTTACAGCTAATCTACTTGTCACATGATGTAATGAATGACGTGATATTTTGAAAGGTGTATTTAGTTTTCATCTAGGGTAGACTGGAGACAAAAGTGGTACGGGTAAAAAGGGCCACCTTTCGCTATCGCCACAAGTTGAGACGTACATTGCGAACCGACCTTTATATATCGTACCAGAAAACGTTCCTTCTTCCACCGTTATATCAGTGCATATAAGCGAGAAGATGCATGCTCTTATGTTTCAACCTATAATAGAAAAGTAAGTAAACGAAAGTGTTTATTTATCCTAACGGAGAACTGTCTAATTTAAATGTGACGAAATATTTTTCATGAATCGGGGCAAATATTGTACTGCAATGTGATAATGAGAAAATGAGGCATTACATTACGAATTTATATTAGAGTGATTTTCAGTTTATAATATCTGGTGGGGTGAAAAGTGACGAAGATTATTTTGACCCCCTTCTTTTCACGTGACAGTGAGGAAAATCAATTCGAAAAACTGTTCTCAGAATGCGCAATTAGCGCCGCAATACTTTAAGAGTGAAAATTCCTGTGAAGTGTTCTATAAAAGTGGCTGCTAAAGCATGTGCAGAATGTCTTTTACAAGATTCATACATCCGATATAAAGATAATGCCGACACACCTTCATTTGGCTATAATGTTGGTTGTCGTATTTTCACGGAAAAACAAGAAAACGAATCATATGATTATGATTAAAAAATGTATATAAGACAGTAATTTATTTCCACAAAAATGTTTGTAATACTACAATAATTGTTTCACCACGATGTGGCTTCTTTAGGTATTACATTGTACTGTCTGTGGACTCCAGATTTATTTTCTTTATTTGTTGGATCTTTATTATTTTTTATGTAGGTAATAAGGTTATTAACCTTAGTATCTACATAAAAAACAATAAAGATCGTACAAATAAAGAAAATAAATCCGGAGTCTACAATTTGACTTGCAAAGATTGGCCTTTAGTATAGATTGGCCAGACTGGTAGATCCTTCAAGAAACGTGTCCAAGAACACCAAAGGGGTTATATATCCAATTCTGTACATTCGACGTATGCTAATCATCTTGAGGAATTCAGGCATAATTTCAACAATAATTATGAAATTATCCACGTTGAAAGCAAAAGTTCTAGATTATCACTTTTAGAATTTCTTGAAATCAACAGGTATAATGCCCGTAAAATCCTTTTGAACGAACAAACAGATATTAATCAGTCCTCATTACTGAATTATTTTCCTTAATGGCATTTTTAGCGGCAAACTCCAATAAACACCTAGAGTTTTTATGACTTGTGCTTCCATTATTTGGTCACGTACCTAAAAATGTATTTAAACTCGGTTACACTGAATACCATCAGACTGTATAATGTAATACCTGAAGAAGTCACATCGTGGTGAAACAATTGTTGTAGTAGTACAAACATTTTTGTGGAAATAAATTACTGTTTCATATACATTTTTTTAATTGAATACTTTTGTTAGATATTGAAAATTGAAGAGGCTTCATCCAAATGATTATGAATGTGGGACTATAACATTCACTAAAAATGTTTTTCTTCGAGATCAACTACACTCTCGAGGAAAATTCTGTGAAAGGTCTTTTCTCTGCGAGATTTGGGCATTCTGTTCGACTGCAGGATGAGTTTCGTCCAGATTATTTCCACTAGGGTGAGGAAATGTAACAGGATGATTGGTTTAAATAACTTGTAAATCTTTCAAGTCAACTGCACCCCTTCTACAGCTTTATCATGTCTATATTTTCAGCAGATTCAGTTTTGTTAGTTGTTTATGAAATTCTCAACACAATGTATATGAAAATTGCCCGGAATCTGTTCAAAATATGTGTATCAGAAACTTTGAACAAAACGAGAGATTGTAAATTATGAAAAAAGCGTAGGAACTTCATCGTCCAACTAAAAGTCAGAAAATTCCCAGCGACATTTTGAAACCGTGAAAATACATGAATCGGGTCAACTTGCAATAGCGAATACATAGAACAGAAAGAAAAAACATTCACTCGAAACACAAATACAAGAATTTCACTTAAAAAGAAATAATAATAGAAACGTTTATTGAAGATTATTAGGATCCGTGTTGAACTTTCAATGACTATTTGAGCTAGATAGGACAAAGATATTCTGATAAAATAACGGAACCAGTGGATTTGACGAAAAAGATTATTCAAAGCAACAAGTCATTTTTTTATTTTCTAGAAACTCTCATGAAATTGAAAAGGTAATTCATAGTCTCAAATCAAAGAAATCTACGGGATATGATGGAATTCGCTCGAAAGTATTAAAGCAAGCGAAACAGAAGATATCAAAAGAACATCTTGCCTATTTGATGAATAGCTGTTTCGAAAATGCTTGTTTTCCAGAAATTCTAAAAATAGGGATATTGGTACTATTACACAAAGGAGGAGACAGAACACAAATCAATAACCGTGTACCAGTTCACTTGTGTAAGATCTTCCAACAACTAATTAGGGAAGCGTTTATGGATAAACATAATATTATTTCAAAGAATCAATTGGGATTTCGCCAGAGTACACAATGGAATTGAAACTGTTTATCAGAACATTGATAAAAATATGCTATCTCTAGCAACTGTTTTAGGTTTAGCTACAACACTGTTAACCATAAAATATTGTTGGAGAAACTGTCAAATTACGGCTTCAGCGGAAATAGATACGCTAGTTCGTAGCTTCTTTCCAGGAAGAAAACAAATGACGACAATAGATATAAATTTAGTAGAACAAGTATAATTACTTATGGAGTTCCACAGGGAACGGTATATTTGATATGAAAAGTAGTGGAGAAATTATAAGCTTTGCCGAAGTTATGCTAGTTACGTACGAGAATACATTTCGGAAAAACCTGAAACAAAAAACGAAAGCGAACCTAATAATTCTCAAGAAGTGATTTGAAATCAATAAACTCACCTTGAGTCATCAAAAGACCAATTATCTAAGTTTTTTATCTAATAAAGTCCGAATTCGAAATGTGCGGATACAAGATATTTTGATATTTACGTTGATCATCATTTAAAATATGAGGGACATATGCAATACTTGGTAAAAAAGTGATAAAGAGGTATCTCGCGCAGGTTGAGAGTCATTAAAAAGATTATCCAATCTATAAAACATCTCCTAATACTTTATGATGGGTTGGTGCTGTCACAACTCTCTTATGGGGAGGTGTTTTGGAGTGGCATAAGAAAGATTTAGATATAATGCAGAAACATATCTTAAAAATAATGTGAAAGATAAATAAAGATATCGAAAGAATTAGATATAAGACAGATCTATGCTAGTATTATTATAATGAACATCCAATAGAAGAAGATACCATTAGTGTTGAAAGAATACAATTATTCGACCAGAAGTAAAAAAAACACTTTGAAAGACAAAAGGCGTAAGAGAGACTATATCAGAGAAGCTGCTTATATCCTGCTTCACGACAATACCCAAATATACCTAGAGAAAGAAGAGAATTGAAGAGTATAATTAAGACTAAAAAAAAATAAGGAACTGGTAGTTACTCCTCTATTCACAGAGTGATCAACTCATCATGAAGGAAATGTAGAGTCCCGATTATGACAAGGATTCCAGAACGCGACGAGAAAACCGACGGAGACAAAAAAAGAAACAACCAATAGTGACAGGGAGTATTATGCCTGAAACCTTTTTTGGATTATTAGTATTTTAATTCTGTTTTCGATAGCATTTAATTTATTTTATACAACTGTAATCACTTATCAACAATAGCTCACAGTTTTTCTTCAGAGTTTACCTCTTTATATAATCTATATTATGGATATATGAATATGTTGAATAGACTCATATCCATCTATTTATCTATATTTTCATGCACTTGATGGCGCTACTGTATGAGGAATGAATATATCGACCTTCCCATTCAGGGCGAATATGGGTGCGTGAATTCGTAGGACATTACAGGGCACTGATGAATGAAACCAATAAGCTTCGAAACATCCACATGTCTACTGTTTGTGTCCCGGCGAACAAAAAATCAAATACGAGCTTGTTTGAGTATTGAAATGTTATACAGAGATATGTTGCACCGTCCCGACATTTATAACACTTTTTTGTATTCTTGGCATGGTATTTTGTACTTAAACCTGCTCAAATAATCTCTACTATTTGTTGAATTTTTAATTGTCTGAATATGAAGTAAGAATTCGAAATTGTTTTCATAAAATGTGTAAAAAATTCAATTTTTCTCGAAGTGAAGTAGTTTTTAAAATCTTGTTTTGATTATGATCAACTATCAAATAGTAACAGCTGAAATAGTTCGATATCAATATATTGTAAAGCGTCTTGGACAAATATTATTTTTACAATAATTTGAAATATTAAAGAAGAGTTTGTTCACTTATATGCCTAATTTATCTCTTCAAGCAGAATAAGCATGGATTTCGTGATGTGTCAAAAACAGGACCTCGTTAGTGAAAGACATCCAGCACCAGATTTTCCGGACTTATTCCCGCCATAATTTGGACTGTTTATGCACGACGGTGAAAAATTATATTCCTGGCGATCCAATGAATTAGCCTCAACTACTTTGTTTTTGCATGAGATCCCCTGGAACATCAGCTACCCGGAAACCCCAGGACCTCGCTCCTAGACGGAGTGCCCAACGTAACCGGAAGGGACGTTTTTATTTTACAATCCGTTGTGTTAGCTCCGACAGACGAGAACCGATGGGGCGAATGAATTCTTCATACGAAAGAATGTTATCCGGCCATCTTGGTGACGGGGTCACCATTCCGGAAATTGGGGTTGCACTCTCAGAGCAAGCCGAGATTTTCTTACTGAAATAGATTCCATGATTTAATGAGATAGTGAAATGTTATAGCTTGAGCCGTGGGAAACTCCAAAATTTTTTAATATATATATAATTATTTTATAGATTCGGTCTTTACTTGGTGGAAACTCATTTTAATTAAAAAAATGTATATGATACAGTAATTTATTTCCACAAAAATGTTTGTACTACTACAACAATTGTTTCACCACGATGTGGCTTCTTCAGGTATTACATTGTACTGTCTGATGGTATTCAGTGTAACCGATGATATTTAAACTCGGTTACACTGAATACCATCAGACAGTACAACAATTGTTTTAGTAGTACAAACATTTTTGTGGAAATAATTTACTGTATCATATACATTTTTTTAATATATATAATTATATAATACTATATCAGGGCTAAAGTTATTACTAATGTATACTTCAAGGAACGGTTTGACTACATGGTATCTCAACTAATTTTCCGCATGTTCGCCTCAAAATAGCAATACATTCGACCCATACTTAAAATCTAGGGATATTGATAATATCTGGAAAGCTATAGATTGAATCCTATACATAGTTAAGCAGTGTTTGATATATATTATTTAGGATTAATGTTCATGTTATAAAATACACTTTCATCTGGTATTGGATAGATTCGGTGTGCACTTGATGAAAATTCATCTTCAATGAGTAGTAAATAAAATTCAATATCCACAAACTTCTTATTGATATACACCAATTGTTTCGCCACCCTGATGCTTAATCAAGTTCTGCTTTTGAACTGATACTGTATGATAACTTATATAGGTTCTTATAAATGTATTAAGAGGTATTACAGTAAATAGGGCTAAAAATAGGATGACATAGAAGTATTTGGTTATTACTAATTAGATGTAAAGAAAACGACAATGTCAATAAAAGTTATTGGGATTGTCGCTGGTATTTCCACACTAAATGAAGATATTTAATAGAGGTGACCTTTTGTTTGGTCAAGAGAATCTTCTGGGAATTATACCGGTTTATTCTTCTTGCATGTTATCATCATAATAGTGCGGACGTATTTGAAATCGCTCTTGTCGTATTACATTAATTTGTTGGTCTGTGTGAACATATTTTTTTTAGATTTGCTTCAGGGGTGGCAAGTATATAATCTTTTTATTTAATCCTTATCTTGTATAGCATTCTTTCCTTATTTTTATATTATTCTCGCTGGTATTTTGTTTAGTTTTCGGGTTAATAATTACTGCTCGGGGGATATGCTGCATATGGTGTGATTATTTTATATGCCATATTCCATACGTGAATTTAATCACCGGAAGATAAGAGTGAATATATCTACTTGTGCACATACGGGGTTCAGTCATTTTGAGGTGACTCCATCGATTGATGTTTTGGTGTACTGGTTGCTCCTATCCGACATGTGTTTTACTGCGGCCCTCTTGTGTGTCTGTCAGTCACCGGCTATCGGCCCAGTCGTTGTGAAGTGTGACCCAGAGTTTCTCCTTTTTACACCAGTATACGTGTCTACCTCTCAGCTTGAAACTTTCACCTCTGCCCTCGAGGTGGAATTCATTAATAAGAGTGTTTTAATATTAGCTGATTTTAATGCTCCAAATTTCACTGTTGGTTCATCGGGATGTCCAAAGGCAGTGCTTCAGCATAATTTCTGTAGTCTTCTAAAATTACAGCTCTACAACACGGTATGCAATGGAAATGATAGAATGCTGGATTTGGTATTCGGGGGTGATGCTGTTGATGTCTCTGTGACCCACGCTGATGAGCCCTTTGTTTCAGAGGATTCACATCACCCAGCGCTGTTTATTGTACTAAGAAAATCATCACATAATCGTCAGGTTAATTTTCCAACGACTGAAAATTTGTTTTATAATTTCAAGAGAGCAAACTTCGAAGATTTGTTCTGATCTATAAGTTACTTCAACTGGGACAATTTGAAAAATTTTAATAGAACTGGTGATGCCTTGGGTTATTTCTATGACAAATTGTTCGATATTATTAGACAACATATTCCTGGTAGAGCATATGCGCACGCTGCTTGTCGCTTTTCTGTGTGGTTTACTTCTAACATCAAACGTGACATCCGTATAAAGAATTTCTACCGTTCGAGATGGCTGCTAACCCGAAATCTTATAGAGTTTGATCGCTCGCGGAATATTCAAGAAAGGATGAAATTGGACTCTTCTATATTTTGGAAATTCATCCGTCAGAAGAAGCAAAATACTAGAATACCTGGCGTAATGTTCAGTAACGGTGCCTTCGATGAGAATTCTCAGGATGTTGTCAACTTGTTTGCGGAGCATTTTTCTTGCGTGGGAGTTGATGGAGTTGATCACCAATCGGAATATGAGAGTAATGCAACAACCTTTACTCAGCTCCCGCCAGTTCTTGTGCCTTTTATATCTTAGGATGAAATAAGGTCAATTATGTCCAAATTTCCGAACAAGGCTACAGCTGGTGATGATGGCATTCCATCATATGTCATAAGGGATTACAGTTTCGTGCTTGCAAAGCCCCTGTATTATATTATTAGATTAAGTCTAAAAACATGTATCTTCCCTAAGAAATGGAAAAAAGCTTGTGTGGTCCCTGTATTCAACAAGGGAGATGTCTCCCAAATTGAAAATTATTGACTAATTTCGGTATGGTCCAATTTTGCGAAGGTTTATGAGGAGCTGTTATATGGTCATATGTATTTCAGAGCCACTTCATATTTTTCCACGGAGCAGCACGGTTTTGTTAAAGCAAGATGTACTGTGACTAACTTGGCAACAATCGCACAGTATATTACTAAATGTTTAGATGGCGGAGGTCAAGTTGACGTGGTGAATACTGACTTATCACGAGCCTTTGACTCTGTCGATAACGATATTCTACTGATGAAGATCTCGTTCTTCGGTTTCAATCCGGCATATGTGAAGCTCATCAGATCCTACTTGGAGGATAGGATAAATTATGTCTTCTATAATGGTTATAGATCCCCTGAGTATGTTTTTTCATGTGGAGTGCCTCAAGGATCAAATTTGGAACCATTATTTTTTATCATGTATATAAATGATCTTCTCACTTTTCTTAGATGTTCTGTTTTAGCGTTTGCCGATGACTTGAAGATTTACATGAGAATACGCAATCTCGATGATTTGGTGCTGCTCCAGTCAAGCTTAGAGTATATTCATAGTTGGTGTTTATTCAACAATCTCATGCTGAATATGGAGAATTGTTTTAAAATTACATTCAGTAGAAGGTCACATCGGTTGACTTATAGCTATCATATAGCTGACAACTATGTTGGCGATAAAGATCAAATATATGACCTTGGAGTCCTCTTTGATTTCACGTTCAGTTTCATCCCACATGTTGAAGAGTTGTGTGTGTTCGCTAGCCGCACGGCTTTGTATTGAGGTATGGCAGGGACTTCAGTGATCTGTCAATTTTGAGGAGTTTGTATTTCACGCTGGGCATTAGTAAGTTAGAGTATGCACATTTGATATGGTTTGCTATTTACGACTGTTATTTGATCACAGAAAGTTTTTCTAGTTTATGTTGTTTAGGCGGACTGGCATATATCCCGACCGTGGTACTGATATGTCTTTCATCATGGATGAGATGAGGATATCATCGTTGCTTGCTAGGCATGAGATTCAATGTGCAAAATTTGCTCAGAGACTGTTGACCGGAAGGATCGACTCACCTTATCTGCTATCGAAAATAAATTTCAATGTTCCAAGATTGGCAGCGAGGTCTACATCTACTTTTTATTTGCGTACAGCTCGTACTTACTTGTCAGAGCGGGCAACGGTGAACTGTATGTGTAAATGTGCTGATAAACTTCGAGTGAATATATTTGGTTAGTTTTTTGAATTATTGATTATTTTATGTTCTTCTTCATTATTACGTTGTAATATTCCGCATTCTGTAACATGTTACCCTGTAATTGGGATATTCCTGTTGGGTAAAATAAAAAAATATATATTATTATTATTTCAAATGATTCTGAAAAGCTTAATGTAGACCCTTTACTCTCGATATGAATAATTTCGTATTCGTTATTGAAATTGTGTTCTTATTCTAGTAAATGGTTGGCTTATGTAGAATGTATGGAATTTGAAGTGTAACTGTTTTGATTATCGTCGATTTTCTTCTTGAAGGATCTGCCCGTCTGACCAATATAAACCATTGGGCAATCCTTGCAAGAAGTCAACTTATAGACTCCTGATTTATTATTTTAGTTTGAATTACCTTTATTATTTTTAATGTATTTGTCTATGTTGTTAGTGTTTCAGAAAGCTGCTGAGTAATTAAAGATTTACTTAAAATAATTAGCAATATCTTCGGATACTCTACTTATATATGAAATTGATATAATTTTTTTAGGGATGAGGTCTTTTGTGGTAGAATGAACATGAGTTAATACTATCTTTCTCCGTTCATTGTTAATCATTTCATCTTGAAGGTTGGGTTGAAACCATTGTAAAATGTTATGCCTTTGATTATATTGAGTTTGAAGCTCCGAGGGAATGCGGATGTTATGAGGGAGCTTCTACTTCTTAATGTGGGAGGCAGCGGTTCGTTCTGAGCATGCGCACTTGAACTCTTTAGACATGCATGGTGCGCATATCTACTGTGACGCCAGTGATCTTGTATCCACGTCGGAACGTTCATCGAACTCTGTGTGCCTTGCCACACTTGAACTCGGCGGGGACGATTAGTCAGATATTTTAAAACTAGTCATGTCCTCTATATGATACGCCGGCAAACTTCAGCGGAGCAGAGCAGAATTCAGGATGAGGAGCGAAGAAGGTGGTCGCTGCACACTTCCCCTCCAGTGAGCGTCGGTAAGGTCACGGAATAAAGCATTGAAATGTGGCAGGAAACAGTCCGCCGCTAGGTTGGATGCGGTTCCATCTCCAGCGGGATTACTGTGGAACGAAAAGAAAAGTTGCCTCGAAATAATAGACGGGGCAATTGGAGCCGGATCATCGGGGTCAGCAATGAAGCTCTTAAGGAAAGCGGGTGTTATAAGGTAGCTTTTATCTCTTAATTTAGGAAGCGGCGTTTCGTTCTGAGCATGGGCACCTGCACTCTTCAGACAAGCATGGTGCGCATGTCTGCCTACGACGTCAGTGACCTTGTGTTCCATGCCTGAACGGTCGTCGAAAGCTGTGTGCCTTGCCTTATTGGAACTCGGCGGGGACGGTCAGTAAGATATTTTCAGATTAGTAGCGTCCTCTATATAATACGCTGGCAAGTTGTGGCAAATCAGAGTCGAATTCTGGACGAGGAGCGAAGAAGGTGGTCGCTACAAGTTCTTTGAAAAAATTCGGATTAAATTATTGCTGACAGGGATGGTTGGAAGTTTTATGTATGGTGTGTGGTTAGGTTTGTGAAATATGCCTAATTAATGTGAGCTGTTCAATGATGTGATATTTATGTTTAGAAAATTGATACTTCGATTCTTCCCTTCTACAAAGGTGAATTTTATAGACAGGTGTAGAATACTAATGAAATTTGGGCAGGTGTTCAATTGTATCGTGGTGCCTTTCAAGTATTTGTCCATTGGATTCGAATGAATTTTTGTTTATAAATCATTCACCAAATTTTCCGTCTTGAATAGAGCTAAGTGGGTTTCCATGTTAAGTCCTCCATTGAAAATACAAATAATCCCATTAAACTGAAAGTACACACACAATTCAGAATATCGTTAATTTTGATAGAATTAGCAGTTGTTTTTATCGACAACTTTTTATCAAAATGTACTGTTTCTATTGGTGGGATGCTAGGGAACAAATTAATTTCGTTCGATGTCCAAATTTGTTTCCTAGAATCTCTCCAATAGAAACAGTATGAATTGTTTGAAAGTTGTTGTTCAAAAATAATGCTAATCCTATCAGAATTAACGATATTCTGAATTTTCTGGAAATATGCCTTGAACAGAATTACTTCCAGTTTAGAGTGATTATCATATTATTTATTTCTAATGGAGGATTTATCCTGGGAAACCCACTTAGCTCTATTCTAGCCGTAATGTTCATGGTTGATTGAGAAGATGAATGAAACAACGATAAAAAAACAGGAGTCTATAAGGTGACTTGCAAGGATTGCGCAATGGTTTATATTGGTCATACTGGCCGGCAGATCGTTCAAGAAGAGAATCGACGAACATCAAATAGTTACACTTCAAATTCCACACATTGATATGCCAACCATTTTATAGAATTTGAACATAATTTTCTATAACGAATACGAAATTGTCCATATCGAGAGTAAAGGGTCTAGATTAACGTTCATCACTTGAAATAAAACAGTATAATTACCAGAAGATTCTCCTGAATGAACAAACAGATATCAATAAGTCACCTCCATTGAATATCTTCATTTAGTTTAGAAATGCCACCGACCACCCCAAAACTTTTATTGCCATTGTCAGTTTCTTTCCTTTTCACCTTATCGGAATACCCAACTATCTGTCATCCTACTTTTAGTCCAATTTTATGTTATACCTGTCAATACCTATATAAGAACCTATGTAAGTTTTCGCACAGAATCAGTTCAAATGTAGAACATGAGTAAGCCACAGTGTGGCGAAACAATTGTCGTTCGTCAATTAAAAGTTTGTGGAAGCTAAATTTATTTACTACTCACTTTCATCTGTTCTTCGATTATTTTATAATGAAAGAAATTGTAATGCTGAAAGAATGCGACAAACTGTAACATAAGAAATTGTGAAACCGGTTTGCTATCATTCGGTGTTTATATGTTCCGTAGTCAGAGTGTTGACACATCGTTATTAAAAACATATCAAGACGTCACTTAGCACACAACGATGATTAAGAAGTGGAAGGAATGCTTCAGACAAGAATGTGTCAGGCTGTCACTAATGAGGAATACCATTAACAAACTCAATGAATTTGTTAGTTGACGGTTAGTCCCAGTAAAAAATACAAATATCATCAACATATCTGAACCACTATAAGAATTTATTGAACATACAGTTTGAGGATATTGTGGATTCTAAATTATCAATAAATATTTCACCCAGTAATGGACTTAGAGGATTGCTCATTATCAGATCTTTATTACTCAAATAAATTTTATCATTAAAACTGAAATAAAGTTGGTATAAACAAATTTTCTAACAGTGAAATTATTTCAGATTGAGTGACTATGTTAACCTTAATTTTTATTGATTATTAAGTAACTATTTTTATTGTATCTTGGGGAGCAATACTTGGAAAAGGTGAACAACATCAAAGAATATCAGTTTTAAATTGTTGTGTTAAATATACATTTTTCTAAATCAATTCAAATGTATTTTTAATCGCAAATTTTGGGTTAAAGTTTGTATGATTTTTACTAAGTTGTATTAAATATGGTGAAATTTTCACTGATGGTGCTGTAATATATGAAACTACAGATCTAATTGTTCTATCTGGTTTATGAAGCTAAGAAAAAAAACATTTAACTGAGGAACTTGTGGGTTAGAGAGAACTAGTTTCGATTTCGTTTCAACATCTAACAACACATCCATAAATGTTTGATTAATTCGGTCTTTATATGGTGGAAATTCATTTTAATCGAAAAATTTATAGGAGAAAGTATTTTAATTTCCACAAAAATGTTTATAATATAAGAATGGTTTAACCACGATGTGGCTTTTTCTGTATCTACATTCTACTGGCTGATGGTATCCAGTGTAACCGAGTTTAAATACAGTATTAAGTACATGGCAAAATAATGGAAGAAAAAGTCACACTAAAGGTGTTTATTTCAGTTTGTTGCTTAAGAATGTCATTAGGGAAAGATATTCAGTAATGGAGATTTGTCAACATCTGTCAGTTCATTCAAAAGGATTTTAAGGCCATTGTACCTGTTGATTTCAAGAAATTCTAAAATAACTTTCGCTTTCGACCTGGATGATTTCATGGTTATTGTTGAAATTATGCCTGAATCCCTTAAGATAATTTCCATATGTCCAATGTACGGAATCCGATATGTAACTCCTTTGGTGTTCTTGAATTCCTTTCTTGAATGATCTACCTGTCTGGTCAATGTATAGTGAAGGGCAATCATTGTAAGTCAACTTGTAGACTCCAGATTCATTTTCTTTATTTGTTCGATACTTATCTTTTTATATAATTACGAAGTTTATTCATGGTTTTAAAAACTGCGTTGTAACTGAAACTATTTTTGAAGTATTTAGCAATATTTTCAGATAATCGATTAACATAAGGTGATGATAAGTATTTTTCTGTATTGTCCTCTTTTATGACTGGGTACACGAGATTTAATGCCATGTTCTTTTGTTTATACGATACTATTTTGTATATTAGAAAGGGGGTGGAACCGTTATTTGACGCTATCTCTTGAATTATATTTAATTAATTATATTTAATTCTTTCAAACAGTTATCTAAATTCAAAGGGACATTCAATAGTCTATGAATAAAACTAAAACTAGTATATGTTAACATCTATTGGTTGGTGGCTGATTTGAAGTTTTATGTATTGTAATATCTGTATGTGTGGGTTTGTGAAAAATACTAAAATCATGTAAATTATCTAAACTTGTTACTATGAGGTCAAGAAAATTAATAATGTGGTTCTTTTCTTCTTCGATTGTGAATTTGAGTTTTGTGTGGAGTTTATTAATAAACTTCGTGAAGATATGTAATTGTCGGTCGGTGCCTTTGAAACAACAAAACATGTCATCTACATATCTATACCAATAAAGGAAATATTTGCTTATCGGATTTAGGTGTATTTTTGATTCTAGATCATCCATGAAAATTTCAGCTGAAATTGATTTGAGTGGATTTCCCATTATTAAATCTTTTTTAGAAATATAGATTGTTCCGTTACTTAAAAATTAACGGAATTAATTCTAAACATATTTCGAGGCAATTAAGAATATCATTCGTTTTGATGGGGTTGGTGTTATTTTTAATCAATGGTACATAAACTTATGAGTATACTATTATCAAAAGACAACTTTGAGAAAGAATTTACTATCATTGAAAAAATTGCAATTGGTTAGAAACCAGAGTTGATAATGAAATTGTTAAAGAAAAAACAACTTGATAAAGTAACTTATTCACATTTTCCAGAATCAACAGAAACTGATAGAAAAACCAATAGCCTCCATATTTTGGTAAAATAAGCCATAACATAAAAAATTTACTACAGAAACAACAATTTAATATTATATTGAGAACAAAAAATAATTTAAGTGAATTCATCAAAAACCATAAAACAAAAATATAAAGAGAAAATAAATCGTGCGTTTATCAATTTAATTGCGGTAGTTGCGATATGGGTAGAACAGGCAGATGTTTGACTACAAGGATAAAAGAATATGTATTTAGTTTCCTTCACAAAAACACTAATTCCAACTATACTAACCATTTATTAACGGAAAATCATATGTTCGATCTGGATTTTAAAATAATACATTAACTAGTTAAATTTAATTATTGGGAACGGTTGAAATCTATAGAGAAAAGCATAAAAGCAAGTTACTCAATGATCAATTAGAACTAAATAATGCTCCTTTACTCAATCTATTTAAGTAACCGATTTCTTAGTAATTTTATGCTAATTTCTGTATTTTTTCATTTTAGTAGAATATTTGGTATTTCAACTATTGTTATTTATACTCATATCTTAATTTTGGTATGATGGTATCTCAATTATCTTAGGTGATAATTGATAAGATAGAAGTAGCTTATTAGTGGTTATCAATTTTTTACTTTTAATGTAAAAGCGATAGGTTTTACAATGTGAAACGAAACGCGTCATGAGTTACTCAATAAAAAGTGTAAACTAACAATAGTTGTTTTTTATTTCTTTCGATATGGATTTACATTAATTCAAAGCCACTAACATTCAATTCAAAATAATTGGTATTTGTCCAAAGTATATACTGTCATAGATTTTATGAATTCCACATTGTAAACTAGTTATATATATGAAAATATTATTCAAAAACTCATAGAATGAAAATCAATAAAATTCAAGGAAAATAGTCACCGTTGTACTACTCTGTCAAGAAAGTACCAGGAATTTTCAATTAAAACAACATTTTTACATTTAATCGTCAAAATTTATTGGGTCGCCTTCAAAATAGGCTCCATTTGCTCCAATACATCTATGCCAACGGCACTTCCAATTATCGAAACATTTTTTTATAGGCCCTTTCCGGGATGGACTTTAGCTCTCGCGCCGAATTTTGTTTTATGGCTTCAATCGACTCAAAACGGGTGCCACGAAGGGGCAATTTTAGTTTTGGGAAGAGGAAAAAGTCGCAGGAAGCCAAATCCGGCGAACACGGTGGTTGCTGAAGCACGTTTGTTGAGTTGTTGGCAAGAAAGTCAGTCACAATCGTAGCTCGGTGAGAAGGCGCGTTATCGTCCCATAGTAATCACCCATAGTGAAAATCAGCACGCACTCTGACATCGACTGACTTAATCAGCTGTTGCAAACACACTAGTTGACAGATCCCGCTCAAGCTTGGCATAGTAATTGAGGACAGTGGTACCAACCTAGGAAAACAATTTTTACCTGCCTCATTGCCCCGCCAGATTTAAATCGATAATTCCCGGTACTTTCTTGACAGAATGTATATTTGTTGACTCGTTAGAGTGTAATCAGACCAAAATCAATTAAATTAGAATTAGATCAACTCAGGCAGAAATATCAGTAAAATTTGAATATTAAAACAAATTGAAATATATTTATCTTCTACAATTTTAATTTCAAAAAGATTTTCTTATTCAAAAAACTTTTAGAATTAAATTTATGTCTAAAACAAGCACCGCTTACATTTAATAGACGTATATAATCAAAACTCAATATATTATGTCAAATGGAATAAATAAACCAACAGATATACGAAAGTAATTAAAATTAATAAATAAATATTTAAAGGAGACAAGATATTGTTTCTGATCTTACCTTTAAGAACACCAATTGCCTTTTAAAAACATGAATACACTTAAAGGACTTCTCAAAGAATATAATTTATTTGAAATATTTAATATATTTGAATATTCGAATAAGTTAATTCAGAAATCTCTAAAAAAATGCACTATATCTTCAAAAAACAAATATAATTCTAAGCAATTCCGTCTTCATCCCTCAATAATATTCCAAATATCAAAATCAAAAACTAACCTATATCTCTCAACACGTGTAAAAGGACTAATGCTTAGAAACACAGATCAACTTTATAATTCAAGATTGATCTATGTTCTTACAAAATCAAAGAACAGTGTGAGTTATTTTAAGGTTTATTTAAATTCATTGACATTCCATAATGTGATTTATTGAAGCCAAAATATAATTATATATTATATATAAAATAAAATAGAAAGGCCTTTTACTTGATAGAAGAAATATAACAAAATTTGAATATTAAAACAAATTGAAATATGTTTGTCTTCTACAATTCTAAAAGTTTTTTGAATGAAAAATCTTTTTGAAATTAAAATTGTAGAAGATAAACATATTTCAATTTGTTTTAATATTCAAATTTTCTTCTGTCAAGTAAAAGGCCTTTCTATTTTATCGGAAATATCAGTATTTGATTGATTCTGTCTTTACTTGGTGGAAACTCATTTCAATTAAAAAATATATATGAGACAGAAATTTATTTCCACAAAAATATCAATAATCCAACTCATAAACATACTCAGAAGCCAAAGTTTCAAAGAAATGCGCATTTGGAATACATAACCATTAGTCGAGTAAAAAATTCTTTAAACGATAGTCAAAAATCAAAACTTATTGATTATATTAAATACAACTCACAGGGAGCATTCAATTGATAATAAATATTGAATGTTTAAGAAAGCCAAAGTTCCAATAAATAGAAGTAATTTGAATTTAGATATCTAGTTTGAAATTGGTGAAGACATTGTTGAAAAGATTTGTTACTATCATGCATTATACATAAACTTTAGTGAAATTATTGGTAAAGAATAAGTTGAATCGAATTAAACTTTTCAGAAATATGTAAGTAGTACAAATTTGAACAAAATTCAATTAACTAGGGAAAACATAGTGCCTACGTCAGAAATTCTGAAATTATTATTGTAACAGATATCCTTCAAGATACTTCAAAAGAGTTGTAATAGTATATAAGCTAAAGAAATTTAATCAATTTCGTGGGTAATATTCAGTAATTATTCAGAAAAAAGCATAAGAAGTTAAATTATGTAAACTTTTTGACTTTAGGAAAACTCTTCGTTTGAAAATAAGTATTTAAAATCAACCAATTTTCATGAAACTGGCACATTATTATTCATAGACATATAGGTTAATCATTTAGAATAATTTTGAACCTAGAAATATTGTGAATTGTGTAAAATCAGTGAAGGCATAATTTTTTCAATAATTCTGACAGAAGCTAGTAAGCTTTGAAACTCAATTTTTCGTGAAAACTATAGGAGGAGGTACGGAAAAAGTGATTCAGTGTGATATTTTTCTATAGCAAAGATCACGTCGTTTTGTTTCAAAGTGGAATTTTTTCTCTTCAATAATCCAGTTCCAAAAACTAATAAGAAATTAACATTATTATTGTTAATGAAAAGTTGATGAACAAATACGTTACCCAAGTGTTGTGAATAGAATCACTACACATATCAGTCAAGAATTCAACAATTTGAATCCAAAAGAAGCAATCAACAAAGTGTCTTGGGAAATCCGAAGATTCCAGAAACATTCTCCAAGAACCAGAAAAATTCCTGAAATATAGCAAAGCCACCATAATGGAACATTGATGATGGATGATTTGACTTACCAAATTGATAAAGTGAATAAAAAAAACTTGGTTTGGGTTTCACTGTTTATTTGATGTCTGTTGACACATATGTTTCGGGTTTTTATTCCTTTTTTAAAACTGAAGAGAACAAAACTTAAAATCCTATTCATAATAGTAGGATAGACTACAGGTACAATTTTGAACAGTATAAAAATATGGTGTTAGTTGGGTCCTAATCTTTTACAGATAAGAGCAATGGTGATAAATTAAATTGGAGTTGTTCATTGGTAATTGGTAGCTTCTTGACATGTGCTTAACAAATTTCCAAACTTTCTAAAAGGTCCATTCTTCTGCTTTTATTACCTACGTGTTAAATCTCAGTACTATTGAAATCTATGAAATGGTTGTTATTTTTCAATGTTAATTTATTAAGTAATATGCTTTTTTATGTTCTTGTACCCTTATGTTTATAGATCGTGCTGTCTGACCTATGTAAAGTGAATAGCATTCATTACAATATAATTTGTATATACCGCTTTTTTCATACGTTTCACGACAGTCTTTGCTATTGACTAAGAGTGAACCTAAGTTTTTCTCATTTGTGCACATAATATTAATATTATTCTGTTTTAGTCTATTGCAAATTTTGTTACTCATTTGTGGTATAACATAAAAAAATATATCACATAATAAAATGACATCTGGTTTTTCGGAATATTCTATAATTAACAACCATTTCATAGATTTCAGTAGAACTGAGGTTTTACACGTAAGTAATATAAGCAGAGGAATTAACCTTTTGGAAAGTTTGGAAATTTGTTTAGCACATGTTAAGATGCTACCAATTACAAATTAACAACTTTAATTTAATTTATCACCGTTGCTCTTATCTGTAAAAGATTAAGATCCAACTAAGACCATATTTTTACAATGTTTGAAATTGTACCCTACCATTATAAATAGGATTTTAAGTTTTGTTCTCTTCAATTTGAGAATGGGCTAAAAACCCGAAATATATATGTCAAGAAACATCAAATAAACAGAGAAACTTAAGCCAAAATGTTTTTATTTACGTTATTAATTTAAAAATGTTTCACCAAGTGAAATGCGAGAAATCAATATAAAAACTTACCAAAGGTAGAAATAAGTTTATTTATGTAAACACTTCAATATATATTCAAATCATTGCTTGTTTACGTTAGTATTACAATATTTGGAATTAGGGTTAGTAGGTTAGAACATAGAGTAGGTAAGTTTATCAATCACAGATTTTTATATTTCAAATGACTTTGACTCAATATATATTAAAAAATTCAAGTTAATAAAATTAAAAATAACCTTAATAAATCAAATCAAAATTAATAATATTTAAATTTTAATCATTCAACAACAACATTATAATATTAAGATCTAGCTGGCAACACTCAATAAAAGCAACTAGATACAGTGGTGATCTAACTAGTATTCATACTGAAAAATAATATTCATATTGCAACTTATGAAAGTAAACTTCCATGATAATTAAGTTGAATCCATTCAAAAGTGAACTTATCTAATTAATTCTTGATAAATAATAACTACTAATTAATAATAAGTCATAATTTTAAAAACAATCATATAATAAATTCATAATAGTAGATACACTACGTTACAATTTTCCTCTAAAATTAATTAAACTCAAAGGGCACAATGAAACGTGCCTCCCAGATATCAAAACAATTTTAAAAAACCTGAACAACTTTTTCAAACACTTCAGCAATTCTGTAGTGAAATTCCTCAAGAATAGCAGGATAATCTCATTAATAGCATGAAACGAAGTGTCAAAGCACCATTGCTGCTCTGGTGGCAATATTCCATATGGATCTTTGATTCTTATAATTTTGAATATGATAACCTAGTGGTATTACAATCTTTTGTCTTCCACATCATTTGAGGAATGGCATTGCGCGCTTGTTTTAGGGAAAAACGTGCTATCGTTTCACCCAGATGTCTGTTATCACCGAATTGTGAACCAAAAATGATCTTAAAGAAAATTACATACGACTTGTACGGCCAGAAAACACTTTAACTTCAGAACGCAACGAGAGAAAAAAAGGCTGAAGCAAAATTTGGAGAGGATCGTGGGAGCACACATAACCAGAATCATTTTGTTTTATCGAAACAACTTTGATGCTGAATTGTTCTTAATAGTATGAACATTAACTGTAAATATTATATCATTATATGCACAACTCTGAAATTCTATTATAATTTTTCAAACTAAAACTATATTTATACAACTACGCTGTTTATAATATCCATAGATTTTGAACAGATATTTGAAAGTAAAATTTCTTCAACGAATGAATGCTCATTTATGGAAATCAAATATATTAACGCTGGAAGCGACAGTGTCTTCAATGATTCGAATTAATAAATTTATCGCCTATTATAAATCTACATCAAAATTTAGATTTCTTCGTCTTGACGCTTTTTGCGGAGTTGCGAGGGAGCTTACTGACATAGTAATGGGACATAGACGTAATTAAAACAAATTGTAGAAATTACTATGTTTTACTACCAATAAAAAGATATGTTACACATTTTCTTGTGACTCGAGTTTCGGGAAATGAACTATCCCATCATCAGACAATCAGAAAATGTGTAACATATCTTTTTATTGGTAGTAAAGCATAGTTATTTCCACAATTTGTTTTAATTATGATCAACTACCAAATAGTAACGGCTGAAACAATTCAGTATCTGGACATAGACGTTTTTCCGCAACTACACTCACGGACTCTTCAGATTGGCTATTAAGTACAAGCTTGCCAATGGAAACTGTTGACCTTATTTCAGCTGGAATGGAGGTACTGAATTGTATTATGCTACTCTTCATGGACTGAGTAACATTGACCGGGGCTTGTGTCCTCCGTTAGGGAAACCGGAAAGTTGCGGTAAAAAGAGAGTAGTATATTTCTGGGCTACGCTTGACGCAGGCTTCACATACTGGAGGATGACAGTACGTAGTAGGAAGTTGGGCGCCACAGTCTAGTTAGAATTAATCGTGAAGAAAACACAACTGATTCTCTTAAATCATACAATTCTCTGGAGTAACAGAGAATTTAATTATATTTTCAGATGAGGAATTCGAGTAAAATTATAATTTGTGCCAACGCCAAATAGACCAACCCTTCGTAGCACAATAATTTTCAGAAGAAATAACATGAAATTTGCAGAGTAGATGTCGAGAGAAAATGAAATGAATAAAGTTCATGAATACTCGAAATACCATTGAAAATTTTGTCTCAGTAAAATCTCGGAACATGTAAGTGTGCTTTGATAATAAATTAACCAGTGAAGATGGTCACAAAATTTTTCACTGAAATTGTTGCAGATAATGATATTTGTTAGATATCTATGAAACAAATTTGTTTTCCGTTATTGTCAATCAACTGATAGCAAGAATTTGATGTTATCCTAATCCTCCTGGATGTTCTTTGAAGATCCTTCAGAACCTCTAGTGTGAATGGTGGAAGTTGGGAAATCAATTGTGTTCAGATTACGCTTTTTTACTGTATTCTCACGCCACCTTAGGCACAGCACCGTCAATTTTTTCAGCCAACACCGGAATGGTGGCCGGCCAACATATCAGGGGAATCTCATCAAGATATGAACATGTATTCTCTTTACGAGTCGGGCGTTTGAACCACAACGATACCGACCCTCTTTCAAATTGAATGTTTTATAGTGAAAATATTTGTAATATTGCTTACTGAATCACTTAAAAATAGTGAATTGTATTAAAATGAAGGTGACACGTCCCTCAGAATTTTTTTTTTGGAACTTAACTAGCTCCTAAACCTTTATTATTATTATTATTATTATTATTATTATCCTGATACTCCTAGATCTTCTGTGAAGATCCCTCAGAAGCTTTTTCAGCTTGTACGAGTTAGGAGTTCAGTTGTGTTCTGTGTAGGCTTTGTTACTGCGATCTTGCGCCACTTTAGGTCACAGCACTGTTAATTTTTGACCCAACAGTGAAATGGTGGCAGATACCCGTCCAACTAGAAAATTTCTTTTCTACCTGAATAGGATTCGAACCCTGGACCTCCCGGTCACGAGTCCGATGCTCTCCCGCTGAGCTATCCACACTACCTTATCCCTGTATATGCTAGAAATTTGACTCAATTATCATCAAAACATCATTCATTTCGGCAAATATATGTTTAAAATAAGAATGTTCCGATGAAAAATATTCATTGGGTTAAAGATCAATAAATTTAGGATAATTCATCAAAATGAGTCCTTACCCAAAATGGTTGTTGTTCAAAAACTCTCTTTGGCGCAGGAAAATTTTCTTTTTGGATGACTAGCTACCATTTCATTATTGGTTCAAAACTTAGCAGCGCTGAACCTAAGAGAGCGTAAGGATAAAGCCTAACTGGATTACAATCTTCTGACATAAGCTATACTAAAGCTTCTACAGGATATTCAAAAGCAGTATCAGTACAATAAAAACGAACTGACTTGATCGGTATTCATCGGTCAATGAAAACTTTTAGACAACGCACACTGCGACGATTACTGGTCTTTTGCGAAAAAACGTCAACTTACAGTAATTTTTTTCGAAGAAGATATATGCCATGAAAAAGTCGACTTGGCCTGCACAATCTCTGAGCATGAATTCCCTGGATTTTGTATTTCCGGTTTTCTCAAAATGCTGGTTTATTCTAGTCCCGTGAAAAATATTGATGATTTGAAGTATCGTATCATCGCAAACCATGAAGTTACTAGGAATATACCCAAATTATTTCAAACAATGCGAAATTCTTTCAGACGAAGAATAATGTCGTGTTCTATTTCTCAGAAGTCATTTACAATATGTCAATTTAGAAAATGTGGACGCATCAACATATTTTGATGCAGAGTATTGTAGGGATTGATTTTATCACGCCTTTATAATAACATTTCAGAATTACAAAAAGTATCATAAAGGGATATTAAATAAGCGTTAGCAAATTGCAAATTTTGTTTTTCGAAGTTGTTCCGTACAAGAGATATTTAACAAAATCAAATTGCCCTAATTACAAAAGATTACTAATACCTTTTCTAATTAGACGAGTATGAGGAGCTTAGAATAAAAAATTGTATGAAAAATACCGATAATTTCTGCTAAAGCATCACCTCTCAAAATTATTGCCTTCAATTCAGAAACATTTCAATAGATTTTCTAGGGTTGAGTTCACGATTTTTGATGTAGATTTTACTTTAACTGTAATAAAACTAAAAAATTAATCTTTCATCATTTGATGCTTTCAAATGAGAAGTTTCTGCAATGTTTTGGTTTGTCAAAGTTTCTCAATTGTTTCGTTTACAGAGGTAACTTGGATGTAATGTGTTCTTCAATTTGTAGAGTCAACCTTCATTCTTGTTTGGATAAAATTGAAATGAATGAGATTTGTGGCCGCTGGTCTTTATAGTATAGTTCTTTTCAATTTTCAGAAATTATGGTCTGCCATCACTTGTCAAATTCTGAGAGGATATTGGATGTTCATAACTTTGTTTTCGGCACTCTTTCTGTCTTTCTGCATATCTTCCGAGATCAGCTTTTGTTTTTATAGCTTTAAATAAACATCAATTCTAGTAATTGATTAAACGGTTGCGTTTCATTAAAACTATTACTTAAATCCCTTCACTGTTGAAGTCGATATTCTGATCAATTCTGAAAATTTATTACTCCTCCCAATTTTACTAGTACGAGCTACATTACACATCCATAGAGTGTGGATAGCCCAGCGGGAGGGCTTCGGGCTCGTTACCAGGCGGTCCGGGTTCGCATCCCGTTCAGGTGGAAAAGAAATTTTCTAGTTGGACGGGTGTTTGCCTGCCACCATTTTACTGTTGGGTCAAAAATTAAGAACACAACTGAACTCCTAATTCGCACAAGCTGAAAAAGATCTAGGAGTATCAGGATAATAATAATAATAACTCAGTTTTTAAATTACAATAGGATCTAATGATAATCAAATGAGTATGGAACATTATATTCATGAAATAAATTGTTTTTGTTGTATAATTTTGATTTATATACCTTAATCACATATTTGTCCTTATTCTGAGGAATTCCGTATATTTTCTTATGTAATAATGATTTTATCAACGAAATTCTCAACAGTCAGAGAAGATCTTCACCTAACAGATGTTTTCTGTTGACTTATACACGATAATTCAAATTGTTTTCACAAAAATATTGAAGAATTCTCAATTGAATAATTTGTTTCGACCATTGCTGTTTACATATCTCAGGTCTTTTAATTCAAGCAACATTTTCACTTGAATGTTTTACCGAGAACTGTTTTCCTTTTTTTTTTGTTTTTCAAATTTCATATAACTGGATAAATGAATGACGAATTGTTTTCTCAAATATTATTAAAAATTTTTACTCATATTCCAAATGAATTATTATTTCTATTTCATTATTGATTATATTTTTATAACACGAATTGAATATTGCATATTATAGAAAAACAATACACAAATTTTATTGAATTTTACTACATTTTTCTTTGAATTAATCATTTTTTATCCCGCCTTCTGAGATCGATTAATTGAAAAATCTGTTTTTTGGGGTCGTAAACATCGATTTGAGCAATGAATCGTTCAAGTAAACCGAACTCAGATACTCCAAAATGGATGTTCGTTTAATTGTCTCACTTCAAACGTCAGTTTTTGTATATTTGAAAGTTGAGCAAATTTTAGTAATGCATGATTCTTCGTGCAGTTACTTTACATGCACATACAAAAATTGGACAAGATTGGATTTGTTGTTGCAAAATTGTTTGGAAAGTAGAATTTCCAATTTTTATAACTCAAGAAAGTTGAACTGATTTCGCCCTTATCTGAACCTAAGTAGTATTAGAATTTTAGGATTAAATATTTAAGTATTTTTGTACACAATTCAGCATGTTTATCTTCAGTCGACTGACTGATCTTCACAAATTCTGGCACTAAACTCTGCGTCGTCATTTGAAATGTAAATTTTAAATTTTATTTCGATAGCAGGTCTGTTGCTATGACTCCGGTAGCGCTCACCGAAACTTTGCTAACAAAATATACTTCTAGAATCCTTTAGTTCTAGGATCCTCACGAAATGAATATGTGCTCAATTATTATTCTAAATAATAAATTTCAGGTCTCCCAGATCTGTAGTATTGGAGCAGAAACGAATATATTTCGAAAATAAATAACTGAATAATCATAACAATGATTTTATATCTTAAATATTTGCCGGAATATTTCTGCTAACAAATTTTGATTTCATAAAAGATTTTTCTCGAGAACTTTTCAAAATTAAATTGAATAAATATCTTAGAACACACAATTTCAATTCATATATATATATATATATATATATATATATATATATATTTCATTCCTTTCGTGAAAGAATCCACAGAAAATATGAAATATTGATGAAAGTTATCCAGTAAAACACTTGTAGGATTGAAATGTTTGTTTTATAACGGTATCATGAACACCAAATTTCACTCCATAAATGCACAACAAAACCTCAAGAATATCTTTGAAAATAACTCTCTTTAAAAAAAAATCTTGAAAAACTCTTCAAAAGTATTTCTACCTTATAACCATCAGTTCCACTTCGTGCCCACAAAATGAAGGCAATCAACCAAAAATAACTCATACCTATTTCACAAACTGAAACAGAATTGTAATGATTGAAAAAAATTCGCATTCTATGTTCGTCTATAGAAAATACACAAAGGTTGTAAAGTTGTTTTCAAGACTCAGTTATATTCAAATAATACTTTTTATATAGTGACAAAACAAATTATATTTATTATATACAGAAAAAATAATGAAATGGACGGCTTTTAACCCGACAGAAGGTTTTTACGATATATTCAATATCGAATAGATAAATTCTAACCTCACAACAGACTTTGGTTTTATAAAAAATGTTCTCAAAAACTTTCAGAAAATTAAATTGAAAAAATGTTTTCGAAAACACACTTTCAATTCAGTAGACATATATAATTAACACTCATCACGAAGCATCAAAAGAAATGATAGAATCCAAAGAAAATATAGAATATTGATTAAAATTATCCAATGAAACACTTGTATGTTTCAAATTCCACTCCTAAAATTCACAACATAACTTCAAGTATTTCTTCGTAAATAATTCTCTTCAAAGATAGCTCATTCAAAAATTTTTTCCAAAAATATTTAGCAAATCTTCAAAAAGGCTGTTTGGAATTCTAGCCGATAATCATCAATCTTCGTGTGTACAAAATAAAGGCAATCAATGAAAAATACATTATACTTAATGAACCTGGTGTCCTTCCACAAACTAAAATAGAATTGTAATGATTCCTAAATGTTGAACCATTCGCATTATATATTTTATTTGATATATATTGAATTTATTTTATATTTTTACTCATACACACAGTATTTTTTGGATGTAACGGAGTCCTTAAAACTACTTAAATTTTTTTTTATTCTCTATGAATAAACACAGAATGCGAATGATTTAGCATTCATAAATCATACCAATTCTATTTTAGTTTTGTGCCTTTTTTATGGTGGAATTTGGTCTTCATCATACTGTTATGAAACAAATGCTTGTATCCTTCAAGTTTACTTTTGATTAATTTTAATCAATAATCTACATCTTCTCTGGATTCTTTCATTCCTTTTGATGCTATGTAATGGGAGTTAATTCTATTCAGAGTGTCCCAACGAAAACTTTATCTCCCTCCCTCAGAAATTAGAAACCAAGAATTTTAGAACATTTTAAAAAAACTTCTGTTTTGACGGGGACGAATTTCCATCGTGACAAAACTATCTCCATGAAGGTAGGATCAACCCCCCAAATTTTTTGAATAAGGAAGGGATATTGAGTCTATAATACCTTGAAAGCTATTTATGTTCTGTGCACAACCTTGTCAAAGCTTTCAAAATCGGTTCACTATTTACAAAATAATGTAATATTGAACTTACCGTCAAAGGGTGATGTTGAACAGACAGTTGAACCATCCAAACTCAAGAACCTGATAGTTTTGAAAAATCCAAATATAATTTTTAAGTTCTGTATTAGGAAGAAGGAATTTGTATGAGGACGAAATAATCACCTGAGGGTGGCAACAAACCCCCAATTTTTTTTAATAGGAAATAGATGGCTGTTGTGCTTTAGTTAAAAAGCTTTTTTTATTCTATAAACATCCTTGAAATTTTCGAATTCAGTAATTTCTTCATACAATTTGATATTGAACATCATCAGAAGGGTAACAAACAGAAACCCAATACATTCACATACACCAGATCTGTAAGTAATGATAGGGAACATCCAGAAGAAAATGTAAACTATTTAAAAAACTTACGTATATTTTGCTCAAAATGACCGTCATCAACCTCCATACAATGATACCTTCAAATCCTTCTCTAACATTTTCGAAAATATCTGGTGTCAGTAATTGGCATTCCCTGATGATTATTTGTCGCAGTTATGCAAGATTTGCAGGTGGAGTTGCATAAATTTTTGACTTCAAATTTCCCCACAAAAAAATCTAATGGTTATAGATCGGGTGATCTTGCTGGCCACTCTATAGGACCCCTCCCGCCGATCCAACGTCCTTGATAATGTTCGTTCAAAAATTGTCGAACGCAGGTATCGAAATGTGACAGTGCACCATTCTGCTGAAATATTTCAGCATGAACTCATATGAGTTCATTGTCTAATAGGTTGTCCTCGTTTTCCAGAATGTCAGTAATCATTGGATCAATAATGTCGTCTAATAAATTCAAATAAGTTGTTCCGTCAAGATTCCCATCGATAAAAATTGGTCCAACAATATAGTTTCCTAATATTCCTACCTTAACATTTAAAATTTGGGAAATTTTACTCTATGAATAAATGAGGACATCTATCACTCCAGTACCGGCAATTATGTCTATTGACTTCACTATTCAACATAAAGATACACTCGTCAGAAAAGATTGTATTGTAGAGTTGGTGTGGATTATTATTCAGTAACTCACTAAACTGTTCACAAAACTGGTCAGGATCATCTTCATTTAACTGTTGCACCAACCTTATCTTGTAAGGGTGAACTTTATGAGCTTTCACAATTCGATAAACGCTTAATTTCGGAAAATTAGATGCTCGTGCTAAAGTTCTTATAGATATCCATCTGTAAATGTCATAATACAGCTATTTCAATAACTTTATTTCGGACTTGACGCTCAACTTCGTATTCTTATTCTGAATGGAACCAGTAGTTTCCAATTTATTCATCAAATTATTAACATATTGGTGATTTACATTTCTTTCTGGATGATTGTCATTAAAATGATTTGCAGTTAATCTAGAATTTTCATCATTCCGATAGTATAATTTGAGAATTTTTATTTTTTCTTCCAGAATAACCCACATAAGTCTCAAACCCAATTATGATGCAGAAACGAAAGACTGAAATACATTTGAGAAAGAATCTTCAAGTAACTAGTAAACATTGTAATGAATTTCATGCGTTTCACACATTTTCCCATCATGAACGATAAGAAAATGTTTTCAAAGTAAAAACAATTTTGAAAATTTCAACGGCGATGTTTAGAGAACAGGAAAAACTTCTCAACTATACCACATCCATCATCTCCTCCCTATTCAAAAAATGTTGGGGGTTGTTGCCATCCTCAGGTAGTTTTTTCGGAACAATGTCTTCATAGGAATTCTTTCTCCCTACTACAGAACCTGACATTTATTTTTGGATTCTTCAAAACTCTAAGGTTCTTGAGTTTGGGCGGTTCAACTGTCTGTTCAATATCGCCTTTTGGCGGTAAGTTCAATATTACATTATTTCATGAATAATGAACCGATTTTGAAAATTTTAACTGGGTTGTGTACAGTACATAAATAATTTCCAAACTGATCTACACCCGACATGTCTTCCCTTTTCAAAAAATATTGGGGGTTGATGCCACTTTCATGGGGGTGATTTTTTCGGAAATAGATGGAATGATGGAAATTCGTCTCCCTCAAACCAGAAGTTGACCAGGTTTTTTGAAATCTTCGAAAATTTTCCGTTTCTGAGTTTTGCGGGGGTTTAATTTTCGTTGGGACAACCTGTATGTCTACTAAATTGAAACTGTGTTCTCTAAGACATTAATTAAATTTGATTTGGAAAGTTCTCCAGAAATTTTTTTATAAGATTAAAATTTGTAGTGGAGTTTGCCGAAATAATCTGTTTGGTATTTGAGATATTGTAAGAGCCTGCTATCAAGTAAGAAAAACCCCCTTTTCATTACAACGATTTTGTCAGACTCAACTGGGATAATCAGGAGCCTAATATACCTGAAAATTTCAAACCTCTAGCTCTGTTCCTTCGAAAGTGTTTACGGACCGGGCAAACAGAATTACTTTTTATCTCGGATTCTTCATCGGTGATTCGAACTTGCTCCTTTAATTTCATTTTCGGCTCAGAATTCGAAAATAACAGAAATATAGCCAGAGATATAACACGGTGTTTCCTGAAGTGAGCGCATTTTTCTTGTTTTCAATCATATGATCCTCACTAAATTTAACACTTTCTGTCGTTATTTTATATCTGAATTTGAACTGGATCGTTGAACTCTTGCTATAGTAATGATAGCGCTCATAAAATTCATCTTTTACTTTGAATCTTCCAATCATAGGAACATCATGAAATTTTGCACCAACCATTATATATGCGTTATTATTTTACTTCCGGGTACTGAGTTTCAGATCAACAGTAGTTGTATTCGGAAATATATTGAAAGAAATTTCAAATGTGAATATCTGCAGAACTATCAGACTGATTCTGCCCAATGGAGAACTCTGCCAAGCTAGCGGGTGGGCCATTTAAAATTTGCATTTTTGAATGACTATAAATAAAAAACTAATAAATATTTTTCTAGGGTCGTGAGTTTATTGGAAAGATTGAGCCTCGAAATTTGATAATAAAGAAACATATTTCTCAAAAGACTGCCAGGACTGGCCCTACGGTACCCCATCCGATCAACTCAATTTTTAGTACATTGTCAACTGTTTTTCGCTCAGTCTCATAAATGACAAATTCGATTACGTATTTCAAGACGTCAATGTTATCTGGATGGTTAGCGTAGCACTTATCCTTAAAGGATCTCCACAAAAAATAGTCCAACGGAGTCAAATTACAGCCTCAAGGCGGCCAATTGAAATCAGCATTTCGACAGATCATTCGATTTTCAAAAACGGTGCGCAAAAGACTGATGGTTACGTTGGCTGTGTGGAAAGTGAGCGTTGAGATCAAATGACTTGGGAAACAAAAATTGGTTGAACATGAACGGATACCCATTTATCGTAACGGTGGTACTAGCTCATTCAAGAAGTAAATGGCCCATTGATGCCACCGGACCAAAATCCGCACCAAACAGTTACTCGTTGTCGGTCCTTCGATTTTTCAGCAATAACTCTGATCCCCAAAAGCGAGAGTTTTGAGAATGGGCATTATCGCTAAAAATAATTTTTCTGGGAAAATGATCATCTTCGGCCATGCGATCAATAGCACATTGAGCGAAGTGGAAACGTGACGGTGGTCACGAGGCTACACTTCTTGCACTAGTTGAACTTTAGTAGCCTTCATATCTAGGCCCTTGTGTAAAATTCTCCTCAGGGAAGTGCAAGAAATGAACATTTCTTGAGCATGATGACCAGTTGATTTCAGTGGATGTCATTCTGGGCTACAGCAGCAATGATTTGGTGTGCTCGCAGAAAGAGGCCGTGAACGTGAATGGGTTGCTTTATAAAATAATGGCCCAGCTTCATGAATTTGCTTCACAGATAGATCCAAAAATGTTTGTGCGGGCATTTCATTTCTATTAAATTTTCCATGTAAATTCCTAACCTTTTGGTTAGAAGATTCACCACTTCGGAAGTAAGATTTTACTACTCTGTTATATTCAACAATTGATAGACTCATTTCGTAAGTGTAAAATATTTAACTAACTTTCTGTCAAAAGACAAATGATAGAAGTGTTTGCAGACTAGAAATAACCACTACTTAAAAATGCAAATATAAGATGGCTCACCCTTTATTCAGGCCCCAAATCTACCCCATTAGGTTCAAGCCTCTATCTTTTTCTTCCGAAAGCTACAATATTTGAGGTAGCACTCAACTTTGCTTCACTCACAATTTTTTCTTGGGAAATTCTTATTATACGATCCTCACGATATTCTCTAAGAACATGTTATTATTCTACTCCTGAATGTCTAATTTCAGATTGATGGTGTAAAAAATAGCTTGGTATGTAGAGATAGATACCTTTTTGAATTCGTCGGAAGTAATTGATCAAACGTTAACCAATTAGCATGCAGATTCTTGGTTAAGCATTCTTCAAATGGGGTTGTTTCGGTGTATTATGAAACTCTAATTGTGGTGAAAACACTATCTCGTTTGTGGATTAGCATTTCTTCTTTGAGCTTTTTACCGTTGTTCACTTTCACCGATTTTACTTTTATTAGGTTCACCTTTGGGTTCACCTTTCACAAATTAAGATCTAATTACAGATAAATAATGTATATAATACACTAACTTTCATGCCTTCAGTGCGTTACTGTGTTATTGGGAGAGTGAGACGTGAAACTGTCGAGTGGTTTATTTTGTACTTTTTGGGCATGCCACAAAATGTGACTTTTTTGGAGGTGTTCCTTCAAGGGTGCTTTTTTGTTAATTGTTTGTACAGGGTGAGTATCGCGTGACCGTCAAGTTCGGCTAACTGTAGTGAGAGATTCGTTGGACTGCAACTTGAAAGACAAAGGTATATGTGATAACTTACTTCTAGAGAATGTGTGTGAGATCAGAACTTAATAATCGAAGAGGCAGAGGATATTACGGGATCGTTTGGTCGAACCACGAAGAGAAGGCCAACGAACGACTTTGACTTTGAAGGAAGTGTTCAGTTGAATCTTTTTGCTAAGTGGCCGAATGTTGATAATGGTTCGAAAAGGTGGCTCAGGTATATTCGGATACGATATTCGACGGTTGTCGTCTTTAAACGGCTTCGGTTCTAATGGGTTTCTAGGAATTGAATAAGACATATTTGAAAGGCCTAAATTGTTGAACTCTGGGGACGTAATTGTTATATATACCTGCATAGTAAATGAAATTCCTTGTTCGTTGTAAAATCCGAACACGTGAATTCTACCAGTTAGTTGAATTGGCATGTGAGCGTAGCTCTTTCGCTAAGTGACTACACAGTAGTCTCCACTGTCTGTCTCCAGAGGCAGAAAGTGTGATAAGGATTACGCCATATCATTACGCGAAGCGAGAACCCCTCCCAAGAGATGAAGGCACCAGCTTCCAGTTTGGGCTTCAGTTCGAAAACCTACAATCTTCTAACTGGTAGCAGCGAAGCTCTTTCCAACCTCTACTGGTTATGCATTGTCAGTACCCGAGGTGTTTGGGATGCAACTCACACGCCGAAAGGGTTTCTTATCCATCCACCCGAACGCCCTCAGGAACTAAGATAATCCCAAGATTGATGCCTGAATTGATCCTGTTACGAGCACCGTCAATCCGGCCTATACGTCAAGACCCACGAATCCATGTGAAGTCTTTCGATCGATCCTGGCGTCAGGCAACAACGGACTATCCGTTTTGTCGAGATCCACAAACCCTGAAACGTCACACAATAGTTCCAGGTTAAGAACGAGGCAGGTCGAACCGTCAATTCCCGCTAAACCCTGAGATATTATATGACAATATCCTGAACATAGGAGTCTGCGAACAGATAAATGAAATAACTCCCTAGTCAGGCATGCGACCTTTCACTCACTACGCCCTCGAGTCCAACACCAACCGGGTGGCCAGGTGGTACAAGTACCACCTGTAGGCATCGACCCTTCCGAGATAACGCAGTATGCTACATAACGCACTCGGCCATTGGACAGAAAAATCCATAGATTTACTGCAATAGGGTAGAGTACGCTTGTTTTAAGGGAGAGGCCCTGTGTTGCGACCGTCTCCCTTGTCACTGAGTTAATCAACCGGCTCAGACCTCCATTCCACCATAATGGCAAAACTAGGGCCCCATTCGGAAGATCTTCCAGCACACGGGTCCAGCGACTAGCGCGAATGGCATTATTTTAGGCATTGAGACTCAACCCTCCATTTCACCGGGATGAAACTAGGGTCCTAGTCAAGACAAGCACCCCCATCACATCAAGATATAATGCCAGGGGGGGGGCGTGTCAAATCCGAAAAGATGGGATTCGTAATTTAGAAAATATTGAGAATAATAAAAGAAGACCTCAAAAGTGAAGAATTTTGAAACCATACTATCGATGTCGCCACTTAGAAACTTAGCTGAGGTATTTGGACCTCAAATGTAACCTGAAAACGAAAGTTCGAAAACCAGACTATTTCTGATGGACCGGCCAGACAGATTTACTTTTGACCTCGAATTTTTCATCAGCAAGTTTAACCTGGTCGTTTAAGATCATTTTCAGTTCAAAATTGAACTGACAGACATTTTGAAGCGCTAGAAGTTGTTAGAACAAACGCGCAAAAATGAAACCACTGTTGTTGAGAAAATTACAAAATGAAATTGGTCTTTTTTTCATATTATGAAAATCTTGGTGCAAAATATAGGATTTGTTCGATCGAAATCAGATGACGAGAAGAAAAGATATAGTCATTGAAAAAATATCTAGTACTGGTCTATACTTTTAATAGAACATCAAAAATCGAAATATCTGTACTTTAATTATATTTCAATGAAATGAAAACAATAATTGTTTATTTCACACTTTTATTGAATAACCGATGACGCGTTTCGTTAACATTGTAACTTCTTCAGATCATACACACTACTAAATTTATTTGCTGGAAATTGAAAGGGAGTAATCAAAAAAGAGTAACAAAATCCAAAAATTTAACTACCAAGTTTTGTCTGTCGTATTCATTCAAAGTAATCAACTACCGAATTTTAGCTCAAGTCACTTTACGTAAAATTGTATTTCCATACATCAAGATAAAATTCACGTGAACGAAGACATCAATCAGTCAATACCTCAATAAATGTATTAATGTTTGCAAAAGTTGTTTTTTAATAATAATTATAGTGTAAGACAGCCACCCTATAGTTATCGAACCCCAAACAGTCAATATTTCGTCATATTAGACGCCGTGTGCTCTTCGAATAAAGTTTTCCCATCACGCTTAAACACAGAGAGCTCTCTATAAATAAGGCCGGAGTTAGCGCCTACTTCGACAGTAAAAGGCTGGATTCTTGCCGGTCTAGTTACCATATAAAAGCAACTGCAGTAAATTCGACCAAACATTTATTCTGGGCATCGTAAAAAAGTTTCAGGGATCGATTGCGAATAGATCGGACCACTGGTTGCGTTTTTTGCCTTGTTTTCCCCTATTGAGGGAAATTTAACACACGAGACCCGCAGGAATCCTTTGTTCTGAAGTTTCAAGGGTATCCCCACGATGGAAGTAACGCAATAACGGATCATAAAACAGCTTCCAAGCAAAACAATCGCATTTCCATGCAAATTTTTC
Organism: Megalocaria dilatata; assembly: GCA_034642435.1. Taxonomy (NCBI): domain Eukaryota; kingdom Metazoa; phylum Arthropoda; class Insecta; order Coleoptera; family Coccinellidae; genus Megalocaria; species Megalocaria dilatata. The sequence goes on along the minus strand of CM067855.1, from coordinate 67,732,510 downwards.
TCGAAAATGGAAGTTTCGTCTTGTACATGGGTTAAAAGTAGTTCTTCATTCAGGAATTATTGAATAAATTTCATACTGACAATATTACGGTCCAAACAAATAATATAATTCTGAATATGAGTGTGTTTGTGTCACTCCTCAGTTAATCCTAAAGCAAGTTGTTTCATGCTGTTGTGATGTATGCAAAATTCAACGAGTAACTTCTAAAAGATGGATTTCTTAACAAAATCCATTCTTATACGAGTATCCTTAATTTTAGCATATATGAAATTGTTTTTTTCCACATGTCATAATAACAGTTTCATAAAATGAATAATAAACTATAAGCTTAATTAAAATCCCATTCAAAAATTCTTTCAAATATGTTTCGATTATTCGGTTAGATGAAACTGGATGCTCAACTAAATAGATTTCTGCCATGGTTGGAAATGAAAAACTTGGAAAGGATTAAAACAGCATACTTTCTTCACTTTATCGATTTCGGAAATGTATTGATTGAATAAGAAGATTGAATGTTTTTTACTTTGGTAATTAAAATCATCAAACTAACAAAATGGAAAAATTTGAATATAGTCAATTTTTGAGATCTCTGATAAAATAAAATCATTATTTTTTTATGAATCTTTTCCTGATCTCAGAATTCTACGAATTCTATCGCTGGCATATTGATAAATTTCGTGATATTCCTTTATCTTCTGTGAAGATCCATCACAAGGTGAGTGAGTGTAGCTTGTTTGAGTGAGGAAATCTAGACAGACTTTGTCACTGTATCCTTACGCTACTATTACGGTTACTATTTGACCCAACAATAGAATAGTAGCCAGAAATTCTAGCGTAAAAAGTATTCTCTTGTTAAAATGCAAACGCACAACGAAAAAGAATTCTCCACTTACGAGTCGGGTAAAAAGTGAGTAACAACATAATCCATACTTTAAAATGGCACAACTGATTTTCAGACTTTCAATTAATTGTTATAAGAAAAACAAATGTTAACTTCCGCTAACTTATTGATTTACACGACAATTGTTTCGTCATACCATGACTTCATCAGGTGAGTATTTAAACTGAGGTATACAATGCAAAACATGACCTTAAATACACAGCTCTGGTACGAAAAATAAAGGGGTGGAAAGAGATGGTATACAATTAATGAAAAATATTAAGTAGGGGGGATCTGTTTAAATCTATTTGATCATTCAATAAAATTTGTCTTTTATTATATCTATTGATCTCTAAAAGTTTCTAACAGATTTAGTTTCTGACTTTGGTTTTCGATATGTAATATTTCATAGTTCATATTTAAATTATGGCCAGTCTCTAACAAATGGTTGGCATAAGTTGAATTCGGTTTATTATTAATGTAACATTTTTCATGTTCTCGTATCCTTGTTTGGAATGACATGGGCAATCACTACATGTTAACTTGTAAACTTTTGATTTTTTGTTTTTACGAATGACGTCTCTATTATTTTTTATTAAGCTGCCTAAAGAATTAATAGTTTTAAAAGAGATGTTATATTTTTCTTTTTTCTTTAAATATCTAGCAATCTTTTCAGATTTTTGGCCTATGTAAGTTACTGAAATAAATTTGGTTTCGTTTGAATTTTGAAATTTTGGATATACAAGTGATATTGCTTTCTTGTAATTTATTTCATCAAGTAAATTGTCTACAATTAAGGGATTAAAATCATTTGTTTTTCTTATATTGAAGAGGAATTTTCGTCAAGTAACGACCGAGACAATAAAAAATTTCAATTAATTTTCTAATAACTCAGTGGTACCTCTATATGGGATCGAACATATAATAATTTATTTCAATTAAAAAAAGTTGTGGAAATTACCATGTTTTACTACCAATAAATTGATATTTCACACATTTAGTTGTGACTCGAGTTTCGGGAATTATCTATCCCATCTTCAATAACTAATAATATATTTTATTTCATTCTATTCCGCGAAATAAATCCATCATAAGGTTTCCTTCACAGTGTTGGCCGGCGGTTCGATCTCTGACTTCTGATTGAGAATCAATATTAAAGGCAAATTGAAATAGCCAATAACCATGAGGTAATTTTGTTTGAAGTGTTTTATTTTTATTGTTTGTACTAACCTCGTTCACCCATATCAAAAATTTGAAAATAATGATATTCGAATACTTACCAATGAAATAAATGTAATTCATTCACATTAGTTATTTGGAGGGTTAATTCCATTCAAATATCCGTGGTGAAGTATATCGACGATTCTCCATTTCTTACACATTTTGCTTGAAATTTCCATGCAAGTTCAAAATATGAATAAATATGGTTCACTGCACATAAATTCGCGAAAGTTAAGAAACTCACTAAAAGATTGTGATTTTACACTACCGAAGCATTTGAAGTGATCGAAGGGATAGAAGCGGGCTTGAAATTATTAGGCATTGAATTCTGCTTCACAAGCTTGGTCCTCTGAATTATTTTTTCCAGGCGATTTTTGGTAAAATGGGTTATTTTGATGAGTTCAACGTTCTATTAGGAAAAATACTGAACTTCGAGAACATCCTGTTTATTTCGGATGTTTTATGGTTATGGCATAATTATGGGTCAATTTTCAATTTTGTCTACCATCGCGGATGAAAGAAATATAGTAAAAACTTAAGGATTATCAAGATTTTGAAGACTGAAACACTTATATTTCGAAGTCAATCGCTTACCAATCAATGAAAAGTAGTTATTTCTATTGAGCCTTCGAATATACTAAGAGACGTTAGAATGAAGACACCTATAAATAATTTGAATAATTCGATAATTGTTGCACTGCGGGTATAATATAATTAAACTGAAAATATTTATGAAGAATATTTTTTGTCAAAAAATAGAAGAATAATTTTATATAAACGTGAATTCAAAGAGACTTCGTTTTCGAGATACAGGCGATGGTTTTTCTTGATTTTCTCCGGAACGAATGAAGAAAATTGGGAGAAATTTGTACATGACTTGAAGTTTCGAAACTTTATCAGATGAGTTACAACAAATGCCTAAGATCAAGTCAGTGATTTGAGAAAGTTCGTATTAGTAAACTGCTCTACTTTTTTCTTCCTGAATATTTTCAGCATTTTGGATACAAAATCTTGTTAAGAGTACATTCTTGCATGAAAAAGTTATACCCAATTGTATGATGTCCAATTGTCGAGAAAACCTCATTTCAAAAATGTGTTTATTTCATTCAGCAAAATGATTACCATAACTGGACCGTTATGGAAATTGTTTTGTGAATGTCAGAACGGCACGTTTTCTGATAATATGTCCTTTCGATTGTAGTCGAAAGTAGTGACATACAGGAAGTTATTGCTATATGTTTGATCCTGGTAAAAATTGACGATTCACCATCAAAAGAGTATACAGGTGTGCAGCTTTCACATAGCGTTTGTAAGGAAATACATAACAGGCACAGCGTGAATAAATAAATTCCGAATAAATAATAAGAAAAAGGGTGCTTAATATTTGAGATAATTCATATACAGTCGACTCTCGTTAATTCAAACCTGCGATAATTCGAACCTCTCTATAATTCAAAGTTATCACGAGTTCCCTACTAAATCTCTTTATATTTCGAACTAAATCAATACATTTTCATACACTTGGTAATTCGAACGAAAAAATTATTGCTATTTAACAAAACGACGCGTTAATTCGAACTCATCAACGTCCAACACTCGACAATTCAAAGTTGCAGAGAGATGAGGCGGAAAGATTGTAAGTACATTTTGCGACAAGTTTAAACTTGTATGCGACAAGTTCAAACTTGTATCAAGATACACGAGCCTTTGTTCTTGTTATGATTAGTTTGACTATTTGACGCACCCACTTCTTACGAATTGGTTTGTTTAGTTATTCAGTTACTGTTACTCTTTCGTTGGTATGCAGATTAAAAGTTAGTGTTAGTTATGAGCCCTAGAAAGTATAGATGTTTGACGATTGCTGAAAAGAAAAAGTTAATCGAAAAAGTAGAAGAAGGTGAGAAGAAGAGTGATGTTGCAAAAGAATTTAAGATTCCTCTGAGTACTCTCTCAACAATAATAAAGCACAAGGAGAAAATTAATGCTGCTCAAACTGCTGGAGTACGGAAAAGAACTACTAAAGGTGAATTTCCTCGTCTGGAAGAAAGCCTGGTCATTTGGCTAAGACAGTGTAGAGGACAAAAAGTGTCTATTAGCGGGAACTTGTTGAAAGAAAAAGCAAAAGAGTTCGCGTCTATTCTAAGCATCAAAAACTTTGCGGCAAGTGAAGGGTGGCTTACAAATTTCAAAAAGAGAAATGGAGTTGTTTTTAAAAAAGTTTGTGGGGAAAGTGGAAGTGTTGGTGATGCAGTTTGTTTAGATTGGCACGGTAAATTGAAGACCTTGATTGAAAACTATGATGCCCGAGACATTTTTAATACTGATGAAACTGGCCTATTTTTTAAATGTTTACCGGACAAGACGCTTACTTTTAAAGATGAAAAATGTCACGGAGGAAAACATAGTAAAGAGAGGTTGACAGTTTTACTTGCAGTAAATATGGATGGATCGGAAAAACTTAAACCCTTAGTGATAGAAAAAGCAATGAAACCGCGATGTTTCAAAGGAGTGAAATCGTCTCCAACTGATTATCGTGCTAACAAAAAAGCTTGGATGACGACAGAACTTTTTAGCAATTGGCTTTTAACAGTTAATGGGGACATGAAACGACAAAAGCGGAAAATTTTACTATTTTTAGACAACTGCACTGTCCACAACAGTCCTCCTACATTGTCTAACGTGGAACTCCAGTTCTTTCCGCCAAATACAACTTCCAAATTGCAACCATTGGACCAAGGGATTATCCATAATTTTAAGACGTTCTATCGCAAAGAAATTGTTAAGATCGTTTTAGAATCTCTCGACAAACAGCTAACTGCAAATATCACGGTTCTGACAGCTATTTTACTAATTGACAAAGCATGGAGAGCTGTAACACCCCTAACGATTCTCAACTGCTTCAAAAAATCCGGTTTCTTAAAAGAAAATCAAGAAAATCTTCCAATACTTATAGATGATGAAGAACTAGCAATAGAACCATTAGTTGACATCAGCGGTGTGAGTTTTTCTGATTTTGTTCAAGTGGATGAAACTGTTGCTGTCTCAGGTTCACTAACCGATGGCGAAAATTTAACTGTGACAGATACGCAAAGTAACGATGAAGATGAGGACGATACATCGGAACCTTTGGCAGAGGTGTCAGTTAAGGAAGCAAGATCCTCATTTGATACCTTACAAAGCTTCTCTCTACAAAACGAAAGTGATGAAAAGCGTTTCAGGACTTTTTCTCTTAAAAAATTTATTGAGCAGTGTGAGCAGCAGAATTGTGCTTTAAAGCAAGCCAGTATAACAAAGTTCTTTCGAAAGATTAATTAATTCACATTACGAATACATGTACATATGTACACGAATGTACCTCTTAATTCTTGTCATTTTTATATTAATAAATAAAAATTAACCAACACTTAATAATTCGAAGTTTTATTCATTTTCTCTCACAAATTTCAAACCATTTGATATTTCAAACACTCGATAATTCGTAATATTTCAAGAGTCCCTCGAGTTTCGAATTAACGAGAGTCGACTGTAATTGATTATTTGAATGGAAAGATTTCCGAGAAGTATAAGAAGGCAAATGAAATTCAAAATAATCATTGGCTTTTTTGAGGGCGACTCATTAAAAAAGAGGTAATCTGAAAAATGAACTGAAGAAGGCTGAAGTTTTTTTGAGTAATAATTACAAAAATTATATTCTCTCAACTTTATTTTTTCCATTGATTAATTATGAATTTGAAACTGATTCGTCTTAATTTTTCGAAATTTTATTTTGAAGTATTTGTTTAAGTGACTTCTATTCACGTGTTACTATCAGAATAGGGTTTTTATTTTTTTACCTCCAGGAATAAAGTGAATTTCTTAAATGGATTCTTCATATGAAATAATTTACTGAGGCTCCACTCGATTAGTTATAACTGACTAGACCTGATTTATGTGTTGTTTTTCATTTAAAAATATCTGGAAAGGGAAAACAAGAAAAATTTACTTCCCTTATTTATTTTGGAGAAAAAACTACCTTCAGAAATTTTCATTCAAAAGCCTATATCAGAGGTTTTCCTGATACAGGATTATATGAATTCATCGTCTGATTTTTTGACATGGAATACACCATTAAATTTTTACAACTTCAATCCGGGATATCCGCATTTGTCTAAAAAACTGAAAGGCAAAATATTGTGCAGTCATAATTCTAGATTTATACAAGAAAAATAAAAATAATACGATGGACCTTCACGACGCGTTTTGCATTCAATAAAAGAACTAAATATACTTCTGAAGAGATAGTTAATTTCTTTCACAGATTTTAAATTTAAGTCACGATGAAAATCTACCGATCTGTCTCAATGGATAAAATATCTTAAGATAAGTGTGGCTGCGGCATTAAATTATTGGTTTTGTTCAACAGTAGTTCAGGCTGACTCTGGCTACATGTGATCGAGCATTATCTTGTAGGAAAAGTGAATTACAGAGGTTACGAAAGTATGGCACCTTATATTCGTTGAGTTAATTTCAATATTTCACCCTATTTGAATGAAATTAATTATGTTTTCAAGAATAATGACTTTAAAGCTAGAAATTTAATTTGTGTTAGAGCGTGGAGAGAGATGATAACTTTAATTGTAATGCAAACTATGTTAGCGCTGCACGCGGATGCTTTTTGAAAAGTGTGATTTGAATCCCTTCGATTGACTCGTTTCAAGCGATCAGTAAGGAAGCAGAAGGTTCGAGTAAAACGTGTGTATCGTATGAAACGCTAGGATATTGTTGTAGATTTATTATCCTTAGATGACGAAACATCCCTATATTTGAATCTCATTCGCCGTGAGGCCAACATTAGAATTGACAAACAGGTATAGGAGAAATTATTAGGAGTACAAAAAAGGTTTTTTAACACGAATTAAATATTTATTATAGAAGAACGGTAATATTAATTGCTGAGTAACTTCTAATGTTAGAGCAATTTCTTTTTGTGTTTGAGATGAATCTTCCTCCAATAATTCCTCCAATTCTGCATCCTCGTAAATTTTTGGCCTTCCACTGCGATCTTTGTCTTCTACGTCAAAATCACCGTTTTTAAACTTTTGGAACCCCTCTCGACACGTTCTCTCACTCAAAGCACCCTCACCATATGCTTTTACGAGCAATTGATGCGCCTCAGCAGCAGATTTCTTTAAATTAAAGAAGTAAACTAATATTTCCCGCAAATGACGCTTACTTGGCTCAAATTTTGACATTTTCAACTTATAAAAATTATATTTTACCAATATAAAATCAATGATATTAATAGGTTATGTTGTTCTTGAATGTCCAAACTATTTTTTAGGTCGGTTATCATCTGCGAAAGCTAACCGAAACTCCGTGCCGCGCCATCTACAATAAAACGGCGGAAACTCATTTGTACTCCTAATACAAGTGCGACAAGAATTAATAAATAGGACTCCTCGTATCTGTCAATGTTGTAACGAACAAAATTATCCTCAAACTCACAACATTAGAAGCGTGCAATTGCGAAATTTATCCAATTCAGAAGACAATAGCTTTTCGAATAGCGATGTAGAGTAGTTATAGTAAAAAAAACAAGTTGTCGAAATTACTATATTTTACTACCAATAAATTGATAATTTACTCATTTAATTGTATAATTGGTAGTAAAACATTGTAATTTCTACATTTTGTTTCAATTGTGATGAACTACCAAATAGTACCGGCTAAAACAGTTCATTAGTTATAGTAATTAAACAAAATTACAATATTTCTATCATCTTTTCCCAAAATTAGAATTTAAGTATTGTGTTTTGAAATTAATCATAAAATATGGAACTTCATACCCTTAGTCAACGTTGGTGATCTACGATGAAAATCCTAAGGCCTTTTGGATCTCTGAAAAAGTGAATAAAAATTTTATCAAACTTCATGCTTTCATAAACCTGCCTCTAATTAAAAAACACATACTCGTATATGTTGATTTCCATCTATTATTATAAGTTGAACACAACTATTTAAAAATTCAGTGATATACGATAATGAAATAAATCAAAATGAATAAATTCATGAGGTACAATCAAGTGTTTATTACTTTTCGAAGAACTAACAGGTCCCTAAGAGAATAGACCCAGTAAAGTTGAACTTCATAATTTTATCTAGTTATTCAATAAATTTCCAAAATTTCTTCATCCCTTCTAATCTTAGGTTTCAGCTTCAGGCCTTTATTTTCGTTATTCAAAATCTCAAACCGGTCATCAAAATAACCTTTTTCTGTTATTAGATGTTCTGCATACATAGTATCTGACATATTATTGGAAATATCGCCTCAATTAATTTATTCGAGTACTACAGGACCTTCGGGTTTTTCCCATATAACTTTTTAGGCGAACATCAAATGATAATTGGTAAACACCATATAGCGTAATTTATTTTTTTTTGTATTAAAATTTTTTTCTTCAATTTTTCCTGATGGATCATTTATTCAGGAAGATATGTTAATGTCTATATTATTTAGGAACTCCTTTGATTGCGGAGATGGTAAGCCACAGTACAATAGCTGGGAGGGAAATGAATGTTTTGTGTGTTTTTAAGTTGCATTAAATTTTGTACATATGATTCTTGAATTTTTATAGTGTTTTCTGATATTGATTACGCCTATTATAGATGGGAAATACGTTATTTGTTATATTTCGTGTATACAATTTTTTTACTGTTTTCGGGAAATAATACCGTCTATTATTGATGACAAATACATCATTCGCCATGAAAAACTTCAATATTACATATTATTTTCCTGACAAACAAAATAATTTATTCACAAAATAAAACATTTCACATAATGTCCTTCGTGTTGCCAGAATCCCGGCCTTCAGCATCATCCATGACAGGTGAAATTTTTGAGTAACCTAAAATTAGATATTGGATGATGATGGATGCTGCAAAAATGTATATTGGAAAAATGTTATCCTGTTGTTGACAAATAATACTCTTAATTAATTATGGAACAAACTGGATGTATATATTTATATCACAAAAATAACATATTTCTCGAAAATCATATTACCTATTGAATGGTATCTCGAACGCTGACAGCATTGAGATAGATATCTGGTTTGAAGAATTAAGTTCTATTATCTATTATATGAATGATTTGAACATTAAAATACCAGCTTTTACATGAAAGTAATGCATCCAAAACCAAGAAGCGAAACTGAAGTATTTTCATATCTCTTTCAAATCTAAAATAAATATTCATATTAGAAAATTATAGTGATTGTAATTCTACACTTACTTGAAATTTGATGTTGAAATAATAAATAATGTGCAAGGTATAAAAATATCTTAAATAAGGTATAACGAAGTGATTAATTTTATATCAATGTTAGTAAAATTTTTTATTAGTGAGACTCATTCCACTTTAATATTAAAAAATTCATTGATTTTTCATTTAAAGCCGATCAAAAAATTCAAATTTCAAGTGGGCCACCCTAACCGTGAAAGTTTTAAAAATTCTGATAATAATTTTCAATCCTAAATTGGAACTTCAGACAAGTAAAATCAAATTCATGATTTATATATTAGGAGTACAAATAAGTTTTTGCCGTTTTATTGTAGATGGCGCGGCACGGAGTTTCGTTTAGCTTTCGCTGCTGATAATCGACTTGAAAATAGTTTGGACATTCAAGAACAACATAACCTATTAATATCATTGATTTTATATTGGTAAAATATAATTTTTATAAGTTGAAAATGTCAAAATTTGAGCCAAGTAAGCGTTATTTGCGGGAAATATTAGTTTACTTCTTTAATTTAAAGAAATCTGCTGCTGAGGCGCATCAATTGCTCGTAGAAGCATATGGTGAGGGTGCTTTGAGTGAGAGAACGTGTCGAGAGTGGTTTCAAAAGTTTAACAACGGTGATTTCGACGTAGAAGGCAAAGATCGCAGTGGAAGGCCAAAAATTTACGAGGATGCAGAATTGGAAGAATTATTGGAGGAAGATTCATCTCAAACACAAAAAGAACTTGCTCTAACATTAGAAGTCACTCAGCAAGCAGTCTCACATCGTCTCCTATAATAAATATTTAATTTGTGTTAAAAAAACGGCGGAAACTTATTTGTACTCCTAATAATTAATTCAAGATTATTATCTTACAAAACCTCGAGGGAAAGTCCCTCAAAATGAAGTACCTTGTACATGGACGGTTAACTTCTCACATTTCGCCCACGATGATCTCTGATATGTAAAATGCTATCTGAATTATATATTTTAATTCAACTGAAATTTTTATTTTTTTATTGAACAATATGAACGAAAGGATAGTTTCGTACTCCTTTTGAAGTTCATTAAATACCTTAGATACGTATAAATCATTTTCATATCGGTGTTTCATGGTTTTCGTTTTACACCCCAGGAAAATTCATAAAAACAAAAATTTCTCTTTATCATCTTATTTTCATTTAAGTTTTTTTGAGATACTGAGGAATAAAGATTACCACTTTGCAAATTTCAGATACCATTGGCGAATATCGTCGATTCAGTAAGTTGGCCTTCTCATTACCATTATCACGTATTCTTTCAAAATAAAAAAACTCAGAAAATATAGTGCAATTACCACGTCGGTTCACTATCATAGAAATGGCGAGGATTCCATGTAATCAGAAAAAGAGCGCTCACTAATTATGTCCACCAAATTAATTAACTTATTCCTTAATGGTCCACTATTCGGGGCAGTGTGTAGGTGCATTGAGGCGTGAATATGATTGAATCTGGGGACCAAGGAGGCCAATAAATTCCACCAAACCTGGAAATAAGTTTACCAAGGAAGAGAGATAAGGGTCGATGTGGCATATTTAGGATACAGGACACAACCATAGTTTTTGAGCTGTGTGGCGATTTTGAGCATATTTGTCGCGGATTTTGGATAACTCAATTATGCGATTTCTTGGAGAGAGAAGTTAGCAAAATGAGATTTTCAGTTGCTTCGTTCAGTTCTTGTGCATAATTTCAGAATGTAACTGTTGCACAATAACCAATTTGTACGAGTGAAACCTAGTTCTAAAGGAAAAATAAGCTACATTCAATAATAATATAGGCGAAGAATGCTGCCGGACCCGGACTTCGAAGCTTAGCCTGTTAAACGGTTTGCATATTTTCAGGGGTTCAGATTTTTCGTGGAATCTCATATGGTCTTTTGTTAATCCTCAAGTGTGGAGAATTTCAACCCAACCAATAATAGAAAGAGAGGAAAATGTTCGATTTCTGTGAATGTTGAAATGACGCCGAAACTGATGGTGAAGTGTCATGATCAACTCATTATTTCTGACAAAGTTGTCATATAGAAAGACGCTGTGCTCACCTATTCACGGCTCCAAGATTTAAATTATTAAAAAAATGCTAGGACCACATGAATCCAATGGCATGCTCTGAATATCTGTCCACCTAATAGGGGGGGAATTGCTAGAGACATTTAGAAAACGTATATCCTTTTTTGCTCCATCCTGTATTTCATTGAACTTCGACACTAAGTATTTTAACTAGTTTCAATTGAAACGTAATATAACACAATGATAAATGCCAATTAAGAAAACAATGAAGGATTCGATATTTCAATATTATCTAGCTTTATATATAAATTATATTTTGAATATTTATCTGAATCATTCCGTAAAATCTCTAAAAAATAAAATTGTTAAAATTCCCTAATTAGTTTTGAAAATTAAGTCGAAATATCTCAGAAACACTGTTTCTGTTCAAATAGTTATATTGAATTCTCAAACATCAAAGACAAAATCATATAGAAATCTGGAAAAAAATATGGAATATTGACCAAATTACAAAACAAATTTCAGCCTGTACGGCGATTAAACCTATAAATATTTTTTTTTCAAAAATGCTCCAAATATATATTAAAAAAATTAAAAAATGGCACATTCTCCAGAACAAAATTTAAAATATAAGAAAAACAAATATTATCTTCCGCTATTTCATTCAATTTCATAACCATTGTTTCGTCATACCATGACTTCCTTAGGTGAGTATTTAAACTCTATTTTTTTCAATCAATAGTCATTGTATGACGAAACAATTGTTATGAAAATCAATCAAAGAGCGGAAGTTAATATTTGTTTTTCTTATATTGAAGATGAATTTCTGTTAAGTACAGACTGAGTAAATAAAAAAAATCTAAAACTCCCTCCCATCATAATAAGTTGGACTTTATTGAATGATTAATGAAGAAAACCAATTAAAATATAGCACACATTTATTCTCCCATCTAAGCATAAGGAGAACAGAACAAAGCAAAATGTTTGAAATTAACTTGAATTATAAATACAATTCGATGTTTTTCCACAACATTGTAACGTTGTTTTGCCTTTGTGAATGACATTTATTATTTTGGATTCATTTCATTCTCTGCAGCTTACACAGGTTAACATGTTGCTTCATATGATATTATGCATTTAATTTCCTTTCTCATGCTCATGATCGAATAACGTGCTCTTATTCCTATGTTCTAGATATTTCATCTCATGTTTATTAACTTGTGAATAATTTTAATAATGTCTAGAGTCACTGGGAGTGAGATCACGTGTTGCACTGGCACTGTCTTATATATTTGAAATTTGCAGTCTTTGTACCGGATATTATTAGAACTGAATAATCTTACTGAATTGCCTTTTTGCCTGGATTATCTAAATACCAGACAATCTTCCTTGTGCCGGTTTAGAGTATCTTATTACCGCACCATCTTGGTTCCGGACGCTCTAATGGTCATTTGTAAAAATTTGAGACTGAACACCTGCTGATTATATGCAGAATGGGATCTATTCTTGGAGAAGGCACTATCATTTCGACACCTTGGAGAACAATATTCCAGGATAAACTCAGAGATAGGTCCTTACGTAAATCTCTGCCCTCAGGCTTATCGTAAAACTGTATTATATTTACTATTTTAATTGTAAAGTTGAAATAAATAGATAGGGAGTAAGACTTTGCATTTTCACTATCAGGTTGACAATTTGGGATTCATTTAGGGAAGACAAGTTTTAATTATCTTTTCCTTGGCGCACTATGAGGCATTTTACGTAGTAAAAGTTTCAAGTGCGGACAGGCAAAAACCGCAAGCGCAAATTAGAGTGTTTTAGTTTAATTTTCTTTTATGTTTTTATCATAGCCTTCGCTGTGATGGGTTACCGGTATTAGTTTCAACATAATGCATCAGGAAAGGCATGGTCACAGATTCAATTATATCAGAAATGTGTAATGCGCATGTGCGAAGAAACAAGTTACAGTAATTATAATAAAATGAGAAAAAATTGGAAGAGGATTTTTCAATATTTCAAATACTAGGCAGGTAAATTTTTAGAAATCTTTATAAATCCAATTCCAACAAATACTTGAAAAATTTTTGAAAATTAAATCAAATTGTATAAGAAATACTCCTCTATTTGAATAGACTTATAGAATTCTGAAACAACATATATGAAGGAATCCTAAGAAAATATAGGATATTGACCATTATTACCCAGCAAACTGTAGTCGATACAGCTGTTTTAAATGATCTCATGAATAAGAAATTCTGTTATAAAAAATGGAAAAACGTTTAGAACTGCCACCTATTATGATCAATCGGACTTTGCTATGTGATGAATAAAGACAATCAATAAAAATGTATCACATCACTTGTTCTCGCATCTAATCATATTAAAAACAGAATTGAGACAAAATGTTTAAGGTTAATGTTAATGAAAGAACAATTTCAAGAAATTTCTCAAACTAAATTTTCAAGAAGTTTCACTGATTTATTTCGCTTAATATTGAAAGTATTAAAGAATCCTCTTCAAAAAATGTACGCTTCCAATAAATTATTTCATTCGTTCCCATACATTAGAAAAGTTAGTAGCTGAATGCGAATGAATCCCAGCGAAAAACAAATTCGGTAATATCGAGCCGATTAAAATAAGTTCTTCTACAAGCCAAAATTAATTTATATTCGCAAGTACCAATTTTCCTCACCCTTGTTAATTAATCTTTTCTTTATGTCACTATCTACCATATACTTCAGATATCTTTCCCAGGTTATTTTCCAATAATAAAAAGAAGGAAAGGAAACACAGAAAGACAAACAAACGCAGGAACGTGGAAATACAAACTCAGATTCAACCAATTGAAGGGAGAAGGAATTCATCGTTTCATTTTTACTATAATATGGAGCGGTCCCTTGAGATATCCTTCTGATTTGAGTACCGGACGGGTAAAAATACAAATCTCACGTATCAACAGAAATTGCAACATATTTTTCAAAGACAAGAGAAATGTGGATTTTTCATCAAGAAAATTCACTAGATATCCGTTATATAGACTAACCCTGGTTGATTTAAATGAATAAAAATCAAGTCTATCAATATCCTACCCACATCTCGTCATCAGAAACAAAAACAATCGGTCGAATTCAACATAGAAAATGAAACAAAGAAGAGGAAGTCTGAAGCCAGCAGAATTTGAGTTCTACATTTTCTATTTGAGCGTATTAATACCCCTGCAGAGTTTAGGACTCTCACTTAGTTTGCTGGAAATTGTTATAATTAAAACGCCCAAACTCGAATTTGTGTAATTATTATTTTTTTGAAACTTTAGAACTGATAAATTTTAAATATATTGATTTTTCGCATACCACTTGATAAAAAGTTTTGGATATTAATAAGGTAAATAAATCACTTAGCTTAGGTTTCACAAAAGATTAATTTTATGTTGTTGACATATGTTATTTCGGTCTCAACCCATTTTCAAAACTAAAGAGAATTCACTTAACCTAACAATTCATATTTTTCGGATAACAGATGGAAGTATCGGGATCTTTCATTTGAGGTTGTTATCAGTAAGTTATACCTGTTGACGGTATTTGATTATTTTCCAAGGTACTTGTTATCAACAGATGTCAGCAATGGGGATGAATGAAAGTCCAACTTATCAACTTATATTTTCTAGTTGGATGGGTCGAAAATGAACAGTGTTGTGACCTAAAGTAGTGCAAGATCGCAGTAACAAAGCCTATCCAGAACAAAACTGCAAAAATATTACAGAAAGATTGCAAAAAAAGATAGAAAAATATGTCAATAGCCTGGACAGACTATCAGAAGGCGTTTAATAAAGCCCCCCCACTTCTAGATAATCGAAATCCTAAATATCTAAAGGAAACACCGAATCCTCCTATCCTTCTTTAGCAAGACAATGGATACCTAGATTACCAACTTGTACCTGACCTCAGAAACAAAGAGCGACAGCAGTAGTTCAAACAATATCACTATTGAAAACATAAATATTAGAAATGGAATATATTAAGGGGATTCGTTATCACCACTACTCTCTAAGCTCCATCCTCAACAGAATCAGTGTAAAAATTTGAGTGAAAAAATCAAATACCTACTCTATGTTGATGATCTGAGACTTATAGTGAAATCTGATGAAGAACTTGCAGAACAATTTGCCGCTGTCAACATGGAGTTTGGTTTAGATAAATGCGCAAAGCAAAAATCCTAAAGGGACGACTACAGGCAAAAGAAAACATCCAAACTGATAACTAAACTATTATCAAATTCTTAGACAAAATAGATGTGTACAAATATCTGGCCATGGATGAGCATGATGGTATCCAACATAAAAGATGAAAACAAACTTATAAAAAGAGTATTACCGCAGAATGAGAGCACGACTTAAAACCAAGCCCAATGCCGAAAATAAGATTATGGCCATAACTTCACTAGCTGTTTTCGTCATCCAATACATTCTAGAGATCATCAAGTGGACTAAGGCAGAGACACAACTAAAACAAGAGGACAAGTATTTGGGAATGGTGTACAGATAACATCAGGGTGCTGCTAAAAAATATGACAGTAGTGAAAAAGAAGAAAGTGATGAAAATGAGAAAGAACAAGAACACAACAGCCGCATTATACCTACTCAACGACCGTATTATATCTGAAACAAAAAAAGTGAAAGAAATGAAGCATAAAATAAAACAACAGATGAAAGAATTGAAAAATAGAAAACTAAGCCACTTCATGGATAAATAGCAAATGAAGCAGTCAAAAAGACTTTTCATCAAATTAGTTCATAGACGTGGCTTACCCATACATCTCTAATGACTGAGACTAAGGCTTTAAGAACTGCCTTCCAAGATCAAGAAATCGCAACAAATTATATAAAAGCGAAAGTAATGAAAACCTACTCATACCCAAAATGCAGATTTTGTCGGTCTTTCAATGAAAGTGTCCAACATATTTTTGCAGGCTGTCCCATACTTGCAAAGCGTGAGTATCTTGAGCGACAGATCTGCAGACGTTAGGTAAAATATTAATGTAAACAGTAAATGGTACCAGCACACCCCGGATCCTGTAGTAGACACTGAAGATGTTATAATTATATGGGTCACAGAGGTACATACAGATAGAAAAATAACTGCAAATAAGCCAGACCTGATAATAAAATATAAAAATAAAAAGCATTGTTTAATCATAGACGTGGCTATCTCCTTAAACTATATCATGCGCACCTTCTACTCAATCACAAGACTCGAGACAGATACGACAGCTTTCCGCAAAAAACTATATGAAGCTTTCACTAGACAATATAACAGTAAGAGAGCAAAAAATTGCAGACCAACGAATACCAATAGTACAAAAACAATACTTGTCGCATTAAATACTCCAATAAATGCAAGATTAAACACTACAATTCCTCAACCAAACCCAGATGGTCAACCAATTGAACATAGTCAAAACCCAGCCAATCCTAGTCAACTAGCCCCTAGTCTTAAAAACACGTAAAATGCTAATTGAAGTCCAGAAGGAACAACACATCACACCGAACCTGCAGAACCACAAAACCAAAATGACACTAAAACGACAGAAAAGAAGCATCGAAATGATAGAACAAAACCGGAGCCACAAGAACAAAGCCAGAGTCACACGAACGAAACAACATAGAACTGACTGAACGCACTGATGAGGACTTCACTACAAAACATTGCTGGAGTAGATTCTACGAAGAGAACATGGCTATCAAACAGAAAACATCTAGAAATTTTGCAAAGATTGTAGACATTGTAAACACCCAAGTAGTGTCACCCATCCTAGATATCGAAACGTACAATGAGCTCCATGATATGATCTACCGTGCAGAATACACCGCTACTGAAACTAACGGAGCAAAAATAAATGATTGAACACCAAAAAGTGCAGTGAGAAACGAAACTCCACCATGAAAGAAAAGGCTCATAAGAAAAATCGAGACAAAGCGAGCAGAGATAGTAGGACTGATTGAATACAATAAAGGAAACCCGAGTAAAAGGCTGAAGAGAAAAGTTCAAGAAATACTAGAGAAATACAGGACCCACACACAAAGAGACGTATCAACCAACGTACCTAACGACTTTTTTGATCCTCCAACAAAACTGACCATGTTCAGCACGAGACTCATAAGATACTGGAAATGCGAAAAGAAGAAACAACGGAACAGAGAGTTTAACAATATCGAAAAGAAGTTTTACAGAAAACTGAAAGATGAATTGGCAGGAGAGCGCAATGAAAGGATGGCAGAAAACCTACAAATCCCAGACCAAATATCAACCTACTAGTCCCAGATATGGAATCAAAACAGAGAGTGCCAAACTAATTCAAACTGGGTACGCAAATAAGTAGAAGAGAGCAATAGTATAACGCGAATGGAAGAACCGGTTATCGCAGAAACTATAGTAAATGAAGTCATCCGGAACACCCAAAGCTGGAACAGCCCAGGAAGCAACAAGTTATACAACTACTGGTACAAGAAGATAACTTGTACTCATGATAAACTTGCGGAATTCATCGATGACTTCATCAAGAACCCAGACAAAATGCCGCTTTTCCTTACAAAAGGCCTCACCTATCTTCTACTAAAGGACAAACCATCACCAGACCCTTCCAAATATCGACCGATCACCTGCCTACAGACTGGATACAAGATAAACAGCCTACATCACTAGACTCTTGAACAAGCACATAGAAGAGCAAGGAATAATGCCCCAAACGGTCAAAGAGCAACTAGTCATAGATTCGATAGTGCTCAACGAAGTGAAACAAAAGAAACGTAAACTGTCGTGCTGCTATATCGATTACCAGAAGGCGTACGACTCCACACTGCATCCGTGGCTAATCAAGATACTACAGATCTACAACACATGTATCATTCCTAAAGAACACGTTATACCCCAAATCCACGTCACCAGGGGAATCTACCAAGGGGACTCGTTGAGCGCATTCTGGTTCTACGTAGCGCTAAACTCGCTATCTAAGCACCTGAGCAGAACAGAAATACACTGAAGGAAATCCAGAGGCAGCACACCATCTTGCACCTATTGTACATGAACGATCTCAAACTATATGCACCATCACAAGAGAAACTAAAAAAACTAATTATGATCGTTGAGAAGTTCTCAAAATATATCTGTTTGACATTTGGCCTGGAAAAATGCAGGACAATACACATGGAAAACGGGAAGATCAAGACAGGAAGTGTTGAACTCGCAGACGGAGGCCAGATAGAGTTTATGGAACAAAAAGACATGTTCGAGTACCTGGGCTGTCATCAGGCAAGAACAATCGACCACAGAAAAATCAGAGAAAACATCAAAAAGAATACATAAGCATAGTGAACAAAATGTTCAAAATCGAACTGAACAGCCGAAACCTATTCAAAGCGCTGAACACATGGGCTATCTCCATCCTAACCTCTTCGTTTGGAGTAATAAACTGGACAAAAATGGAACTGGACAACATCACAAGGAACACAAAGACAACGCTATTAGGACACAGAAAACACCACCTCAAAGCCAGCAAACTGAGAATGACAATACCAAGGAAAGAAGAAGGCCATAGTGAGCACAGAAGAGGAGCACCAAGAGTAGACAAGTAAGGAGCTCCATGGGAGGCATCCGCACGAACTCGACCAACCATACACCTAATAAAAACCTGTTTGATATATAAACCATAAAGCATACCTTACTGGAGACCAGCCTTTATGAGCAAAACTTTCACATAGTATATTCCCCCGGTGGCCCCAATCTGAAATTATGGATATTTCAAGATTATATTGTTTGTCGAGTAAGAATTTTAATGCCTTTTTTTTGTGCTCATTGGCCATAAATCTCTCGCAATCCTCCTCAAATGCATTGATACACTAGTTAGCCTTCATAATAATCCTAATAACTGAATTTTGTGATCGTCAATTATTTGGTTAGTTTTTGTCAATTATATTTTGTTTTATGTATATTCTCAAACAGTTATTTTAGTACTTTAATCATTACTTTGTTTTGTATTTTGCCCTTTAACTGATTTCACTCTCTTCTTCTTGAACAATATTGTTGAATTGGCAGTTTCCATGTTCTTCGAATTGAGTTTTGTTTAATCTCTTGAGCGAGTGTTATCCATATCCTCCTTGTTTGGTGCCTTTTTTTCAGGTTACTATTCATTTTTGTGAAGATTTCTGTTTGTGCAATCAGAGCGTGATTTTTCCCAATAAGCTATCCAAGTTGTTGAGCTGAACTTTCTATTATCCGATGTACTACTGATAATTATCACATTCGGTGTTCCATCTGTAGCAAATAAATTTTTTTGATGCAAATTGTGTTTATTCATTTTTTCTCTGACTAACTGTAATTTATTACATTCACTTAATAAACTTCCGGAAATAAAGAAAGAAACTATTTTCAATTCGACAATTACTTGGCATTTTTACCATTTCATTCTGCCAGTTTTCCATGTCACTCGAATATTAGAACTGAATTGAAGGAAATAAACTTTCTTATACATATGCCTTTATATTCTAACCTCTAAAATATATATTTAAACTATATACAAAAACTATGAAATTGACATCCTTTCATATAACCAATATGAAATATTTTTCAATATCTCGGAAAAACCCTAACCCGATTTGAGACGTGTTATATATAAGGATATCAATTTGATAATTTTTGTATATAGTTTCAATTTATACATTGAAGAATTTAGAATATATAATTCTGAATTTGAGGTAATTTAAAATATTCTTCTATCAAGTATTGACTCACATTCCAATAGATTCTTATACATATGTTTCAGAAAATATTACATACCATAATTTCAACCCAAAATTGAATTAATCTTTTGTTTCGAATGATAACACATTGTAGTTACTTAAAAAAATGTATATATGACAGTAATTTATTTCCACAAAAATGTTTGTACTAATACAACAATTGTTTCACCACGATGTGGCTTCTTCAGGTATTACATTGTACTGTCTGATGGTATTGAGTGTAACCGAGTTTATATACATTTTTAGGTACGTGACCAAATAATAGAACCACAAGTCATAAAAACTCTAGGTGTTTATTGGAGTTTGCCGCTAAAAATGCCATTAAGGAAAAATATTCAGTAATGGAGAATGATCAACATCTGCTTGTTCGTTCAAAAGGATTTTACGGGCATTATACCTGTTGATTTCAAGAAATTCTAAAAGTGTTAATCTAGAACTTTTGCTTTCAACGTGGATAATTTCATAATTATTGTTGAAATTATGCCTAAATTCCTTAAGATGATTAGCATATGTCGAATGTACAGAATTGTATATATAACCCCTTTGGTGTTCTTGGATACGTTTCTTGAATGGTCTACCAGTCTGGCCAATGTATACTAGAGGGCAATCTTTGCAAGTTAACTTGTAGACTCCGGATTTATTTTCTTTATTTGTACGATCTTTATTGTTTTTTATGTAGGTACTAAGGTTATTAATTGTCTTAAAAGCCGCGTTATAATTGAAACAATTTTTGAAATATTTAGCAATATTTTCAGATAATCCATTGACATAAGACAACGAAAAATATTTCTGTGTATTGTCCTCTTTTATGATTGGGTACACGAGATTTAATGCCATTTTCTTTTGTTTATTGGATACCATTTTGTCTATAAGAAAGGGATTGTAACCGTTGTTTGATGCTATTTGTTTAATAATATTTAATTCTTTCATAAAGTTTTCTGAATTTAAAGGGACATTCAATAATCTATGAATAAAACTATTATATGCTGACATCTTTTGGTTAGTGGGGTGGTTTGAAGTTTTATGTATTGTGATGTCTGTATGTGTTGGTTTGTGAAAAATACTAAAATCATGTAAATTATTTAATCTTGTTATAGTGAGGTCAAGAAAATTAATACTTTGATTCTTTTCTTCTTCGATTGTGAATTTGATTTTTGGGTGGAGTTTATTAATGAAATTCGTGAAGATATGTAGTTGTCGGTCGGTGCCTTTGAAACAACAAAAAATGTCATCTACATATCTGTACCAATAAAGAAAATATTTGCTTATAGGATTCAGGTGTATTTTTGATTCCAGATCATCCATGAATATTTCAGCTAAAATTGAACTGAGTGGATTTCCCATTATTAAACCATTGTCAGAAATATAGACGGTTCCGTTAAATTGAAAGTAGTTTTGTTCGAGACATATTTCCAGGCAATTAAGTATATCATTCATTTTGATGGGATTGGTATTATTTTTAATTAATAGTTTTTTTACAATTTGTACTGTTTCAATTGGAGGTATACTAGGGAATAAATTTTGTACATCAAAAGAAATCAATTTACAATTGTTGGGTAATTGGATGGATTTAATATTGTCTATAAGTTGGGTGCTATTTTTAATAGCGTATTTAGCTAAAAAGTTTGTTTCGGTTTGAATAATAATTAAAAAATTTAATTAAAATGAGTTTCCACCAAGTGAAGACCGAATCTATCAAATATTCATTGTAGTTACTACAAAATCCAGGAGGTACTCCCGTGAAGCGTTACTTTCGGGCAGTTCAGCAGAAATCCCGTTTTTCCGAAAACAAGTTGTCTAGTAGGTTAAATAAATATATATGTATTAAACAAATCTATAGTTAATGAATAAACTTCCGTTTCAAATACGTATTTTATACATATAAGAATGAAGTTGAAACTTCTTCACGTTATCTGTAGAGTTATTAATTTAAGTTTTTTTTCAAATTCAAATAAATTAATTTGACTGTTCTTTACCAAATATCATGAACGAGGAATATGAGCTATGGTTATAGAATTTTACAAATCGAAACAGTGAAATATACAATTCTTAAGTCCAACAAGCCCAATTAGGTTTTGTTGATCGCTGGGTCAAGTAGCAGACATACGTACGTTTCGAACTCGTTGTTTTTCGTCATTGCCCAATAATGTCTAACGTCTACAAATCTGTCACGCACCTATATTTGCTCTGCACAGGAAGACCAAGGTGTTAATCATTCACTAATGCCACCTATCGCTCTTATATATACACATACGTTCCTGTGCAAAGCGAATATTGGTGGGTGCTAGATTTGTAGTCGTTGGACATAACAGGGCACTGATGAGAACCAACCAGTTCGAAACTTGGAAATTTATGCTACTTATGTCCCAGCGATCAACAAAACCTAATTTAGCTTGATTGAGTTTGAAATTGTTATACAGCTGTATGTTGCACTATCTCGCTTTGTAGAACTACTTATTACCATAGCTCATACTTCTAATCAATGAAATTTGGTAAAGATCAGCCGAATTAATCCATTTGAATATAAATTTCCCAATTATGAGCATTACGGCATAACAGGATCTGACTTTAGTATGAGGAATATTTTCTACGTCTGAAATGTGGAAAAAAGTTGGGAAAACATTTCTCCACTTGAATTTGTTAGCTACATTATGTCTTGTATGTATATTTGCGTTATATCGATGGCGCTAGTGGATGATTAATACCGTGGTGTGCAGAGCATAAGTGCATGACAGATTTGTAGTCGTTGGACATTACAGGGCACTGATGAAAACCAATAAGTTTGAAAAATGCGGATGTCTGTTACTTATGTCCCAGCGATCAACAAACCTAATAAGGCTTGTTTAAGTTTAGAGTTTTTATACAGGTGTTTGTTGCACTGTCTCGATACGCAGGACCTTCTGTTGCCATACTTCTTATACTCATACTCATTATAAATGGTAATGTATGTGAATGGTTATTTTTGGCTTCAAGATTCAAGTTGGTGTTATTTTTCTATAATGAGTGAAAATATTATTGGCCAATAATGATAGCAAAAGAAATTTTATATTATTCTCCCCATATAAAAGTTTGTTAAAATTATCCAAATACGTATGCTGATTGACTACTCGTCTACATAAATCCATCAAGAAAATAGTTTTGATTAACTGTTTTTAAAAAATCTGTTCTAGAGAATTGTTATTTGAAAAGACCTGGAAAATATCACACACGTAATGAAGAACTTTTATAACGTGCACACTTGGAATTGAAAGAACCTTCTGTAACAATCAGGGATAAGCGAATACTACTACTTACGTTTATGGGAGCACTTTGTGATCTATATTATGCATGTCCTCATCCAAAAAAAAAAGACGACATGAATCAATTTCTGAAAAAAATATTTTTCTAAATATTTGATAGATTCGGTCTTCACTTGGTGGAAACTCATTTTAATTGAAAAAATGTATATATGACAGTAATTTATTTCCACAAAAATGTTTGTACTAATACAACAATTGTTTCACCACGATGTGGCTTCTTCAGGTATTACATTGTACTGTCTGATGGTATTGAGTGTAACCGAGTTTATATACATTTTTAGGTACGTGACCAAATAATAGAACCACAAGTCATAAAAACTCTAGGGACTAATGGCATTTTTAGCGGCAAACTCCAATAAACACCTAGAGTTTTTATGACTTGTGGTTCTATTATTTGGTCACGTACCTAAAAATGTATATAAACTCGGTTACACTCAATACCATCAGACAGTACAATGTAATACCTGAAGAAGCCACATCGTGGTGAAACAATTGTTGTATTAGTACAAACATTTTTGTGGAAATAAATTACTGTCATATATACATTTTTTTAAATATTTTTCTATTTCGTTAAAAGGAAATGTTGGTCTAATGGATATATATACGCTCAACTTGAATACACATATAACCATACATTATTATTACGAGAACTTGGAAGTCTGTAATTGCCAAAACGCTTCCCAAGTTTTTCAGAGAATTTACCCAGCAAAAATTTTCAGTATTATTAAATTGTGCAACTACACTAAATTATCACCAAAAACGTGGACGTATTCTGAAAAAAATCATTATAAGTCCTATCTGTGCGATAGTCATTTGAATCTAGATTATACCATTGCTCCTTACAAACAATTTCTTCGAACTCTGCAATCTTCAATACCTAGAAGGCTCCGCCTTTTACAATACCAGTATTGTTTAACACACCCCACCAATTTCTTCTCAACTGCAGGAGGTCTTCATGATCATTGAAACCAAAATCTTTCAAGGCTGCTATTGATGAAAAATTAAATAAATTGTCAACTAATGAAACTTTCTGCCTTTCAAAGTTATTCGGAAATAATATTTTAATATTTATTTTATGGGCTTTTCCTATTACTGAATAATTTTTAGCTTCATAAATTTTTTTGACATCACGAAATTTTGAAGATATTATAAGACCTTTTTTCAAAATCCCGATATCAAAATACTTCATTTAGATTTCTCAAATTGGTCCATTTGATTTGAATATTTTTCATAATATGTCTAGAAACATAGGAGTTAATAATCATTGTGTTATTTTTATAGGATTTGGAATAAAACTGAAATATGCAAATTTTTGGATATTGTTTGATTTATTCTAGAATTATCTTTGACAATACATAGAACAACTTCGAACCCACATTTCTGAACTAGTTCGATTATGCTTATTGGGGAAGTAATAATTTCGTAACTGTAACGAGATATTTCGAATATTTACTGAAAGGATTAATCAGCACGTAACTTTCTAACCACACCTTGACACACCCATTCACCGAATTCGCAATTAATCAATGAATAACACTTTGAAATTACTCACTTTTCAATCCAAAAAATTATTTGCACCCGTTCAATAACACAAAATAAAGGGTAAATGAATGAAAATTCAACAAAATTTCTCTCAAAACATAATAAGGTCTTGTATAATACTATCGTATCACAGTAAGACTCCTAACAGATTCTTATACGGGGCTACCTATATGCAATAGAAAATGTGCTATATTCCGCGAGTGACTTCACTGAAATGTACATTTGTAAGTTTGATCGGAAAGCTGAATATTTGTTATTTGATGCATTCCTTTATTTTCTATTGGTAAGAATGTTTTTATTCAAACATTCTTTCGCCAACCAGACAATTCTTTTTTCTTTTCTATCATCTTATTATAACTATTGAGTGTAGACACCTCAGTGGTAGAGCATTGGGCTCGTGACCGAAAACTCCGAGTTCAAATCCTGATCAGGTGGAAAAGAAATTTTTTAGTTGGACGGGTGTTGGCCACCATTTCACTGTTGGGTCAAAGATTAATAGTGCTGTGACCTAATGTAGCGCAAGATCTCAGTAACAATGCCTATCCAGAACACAAATGAACTCCTAACTGGCACAAGATGAAGAAGCTTCTGAGGGATATTCACAGAAAATCTAGGAGTATCAGGATAATAATAATAATAATGATAATAATAATAATAACAATTATATATTCGAATAAAAGATAAGGTCAGATATTCCTTTTTGCCTGTTCTTAAACGAAGACAACCGATCCTATCGAAGGACTTCTCTAAGAAAACGTCTCTTTCTGTATACTTTGTTTCCTGTTTCGTTCTGCCAAGCAAATGGATTCCTCATCATTGTTATGTTAGACATAGGCAGTTTTTCAGGAAAGCCCTAAAACCTACAGCCATTAGACGGTCAGTTATTTACCTCGAGAAATCTCGATACACTGCCACAATCTTCTACTCTTTGTATTTGTTTAATGTGTATGGGTAAAAAAAAGTCATGAAAATGTATGCAATACTAGAATGGTCCAGAAAATTCACACAGTTTTTATATTTCACAGGTTATTCAGCATTCTGACAAATGTTTTGGTCTTTCGACCATCTTTAAATGAGTACAATAACTAATTAAACTTAAAATTGAATAACGGATATCTGTGTATTTTGATGGCGCATGGAAATAAATAACTCCATCTAATATAGGGATGTTTCACAAAAGTATTTGGGAATTTGTTGAATTCTCCTTTTTCTCGATGGGTTTTTTGATCGAAAGAATCTCCAAATGGTCCATCAATTTTCTCTTGTTAACATTATATAGCAAAGTGACATCTTTCTCATTAAGAAATGATTATTTAAAAAATGTTTTACAAACTTTACTATATAATGTAAAAACGGTAAATTGATGGAGTATTTGGAGATTCTTCAATCAAAAAAGCAATTGAGAGAAAGGACAACATATTCCAAAATACTCTTTAAAAACACCCCTATACTGGAAGCTGTTATTTATTTCCATGCGCAATAAAATACACAGATGTCCTAAGTGTAATAAAAAACGTTTTTTCAATTTTAAGTTCAGTTACTTTCTGAACTCATTTGAAGATGGTATAAAAACAAAAACACGAGTCAGGATAAAAACTGTATGAATTTGTTAAATGAAATTGTTATGATGTTTCACCTAGAACCAACCGCAAACTCCATTCATTTAACTAGAGTGGTCCTATAATTTTTATTCCTCAGTATGTTCCCTACCAAATTTTTCCAAACTTCGGGTTGCGTATTATTTCTGATTGAATCACTCTATTGCGAACGGTGCAAAACTATTCATATGACAGTAGAGTTCAAGCAAACTGGGTTACTTTACAGAAAAAATACTTTTCTGTTCAAGCTGTGTCGATTTTTGCAAAATAAAACTATCAATTATGGCTCAGAATGAAGTGGGTAAAAACCCACTTCATTCTGGGTCGACGAAAATATACAAGATATGTTCAGAGGCGAGTCTTTTACTAACAAAATGCCATTTCATCAAGAATCGCCTATATGAAATATTCGAAGGGACAAATATTTAAGTTCTCAAAGTCGAATTCAATGTCGCGAAATTTTAAGGACAGTTTTGTCACAATTCAAAATCTAGTCTAGTATTTACGTAAACGTAGACAATGAGCGGTAATGATATAAGACTGGCCTTTTTATTAACTGCGAAAATTTGTTGAAATATGCAGCATATTTTTTCAAATAGCGAACCTTTATGAAGGGTGCAAGCAAATTGTCGCAAGTAAATTGCATGTATGTAAAATCCCATATCTATGAATATCCATTAATTTCACCTCCCATGGCATTAGAGCTTGGCGCGCTGGGGTAGCTTGTCAAGACTAGGACCCTAGTTTCATCGCGGTGAAATGGAGGGTTTAGTCTTGGTGCCTAACGTGATGCCACTTTGCGCCATTCACTGGATCCGTGTGGTGAAAGATCTTCCGAATGGGGCCCTAGTTTTCCCGTTAGGGTGGAATGGAGGACTGAGCCGGTTGATTAGATAAGTGACAGGGAGTCCATCGTAGCACAGGGCCTCTCCCTTAAAACAAGCATACTCTACCCTATTGCAGTAAATCTCCGGATTTTTCTCTATAATGGCCGAGTGCGGTATGTAGCATACTGCTTTACCTCGGGAGGGTGGATGCCCACAGGTGGTACAAGTACCACCTGGCCACCGAACTGGTGTTGGGCTCAAGGGGGTAGTGCTTGACAATCTGTATGCTGGACTAGGGAGGTATTTCATTTATCTGTTCGCAGACCCCCACGTTCGGGATATTCTCATGAAATGACTCAGGGCTTAGCGGGACTGGACGGTTCGACCGGCCTCGTCCTGAATCTGGATCCATTGTGTAACGTTTCAGGGTTTGTTGATCTCGACGAAACGGCTAGTCCATTGGTGCTTGACGCCAGGATCAATCGAAGGATTTCACATGGGTTCGTGGGTCTTGACGTGAAAGTCGTGTTGACGGTGCTCGTAGCAGTATCAATTAAGGCAATCTTGGGATTACCTTAGTTCATGAGATTGCGTTCGGGTGGATGGATAAGAAGCCCTTCTGGCTTGTGAGTTGCGTCCGAAAAAACTCGGGGACTGATAATGCATAGCCAGTAGAGGTTCGATAGTACTTCGCTGTTACCAGTCAGACGGTTGTAGGTTTTCGAATCGAAGCCCAAACTGGAAGTTGGTGGGTTTATCTCTTCGGTGTTGTTCTCGCTTCACGCGATGATATGGCGTAATTCTTATCAAACTTTCTGCCTCTGGGGGCAGACTGTGGATACTGCTGAGTAGTCACTTGGTGATAGAGCTACACCCACATGCCAATTCAACTAACTGGTAGAATTCACGTGTCCATTAATTTATTGCAGAGATAAAGAGTTCATTAAAATCATTGAACAACGTCTGTGAAAAATCTGGATCAGTGTTATTGGTGAATTTTTGAACATCAATATTTTCAATTCTAGCATACATATTTTAGGGAACAGTGTGCTCACTGTTGAAAAATTCAAGGTCAAAAGTAATTCCGTGCTTTGGTCCGGTGGTGAGTGCACAAACTTTCGGACAGAAAGAACTAGAGACTTAAATGTTCAGGGTAGATTTCGAGCTTGGAAATCTCAGTTTGGTTCCTTAACGTATTTACGTTTGGAATGTTTTCATAACTGGAACAAATGACAAAATGCTGTTTTCTATCCCTTTTTATGATCAAGGATACAGTAACCCAAGTTTCCTAGATCCACTATGTTTTCAAACTGGTGGAAAACAAGCTATATTTCACAGGTTTGTACACAAGATGTATATGAATAGAAGGAGTGACTCCTTGTCAAAAAATAGGGTGGGTCTTTCATATAAACTTTATTTTTTGAGCCCCCCTGCTTAGTTTCAGCCCCTAAATATGGCACCCGAAAAACTATTTCTAATTTTTGTCTTAAAAATCAATAAACTGACAAGCATAAAATTAACCAGAAATTTTACGCGGGCGAGAAAGCACTCAAAAAGCTTTTTAGTAGTGTTCTTCTATGATTGTAAGCGGTAGAAAAAGTCTCCCCTTAACCTTTTTTTGCAAGAAACTTCTTTCCATATTTCCATTTTACAATAAAAAATTAATTTTGGGTAGCTTGATCCATTCTTTACAAATAGGGTATCTTGTAATTTACTGCTGAAATTGAAGGTTTTTGAGACAAAAAATTATCAACATGATAGCGTGAGTTGTAGAGGCTAAAATTATTTCCGAACTAGATTTTATCTAGAAAGAGGATGTCATTTTGTTATGACAACTAACTAATTTTAATTAACTTTGATTCAGTTGCTATTATTTTTTGATCTGGCGTAGTATTTTGGGATTTTTGTCACACACTCATCAAGATGGCAATGTACACAAACACAGAAATGACCGATATGCATTTTGTTTACGGTCTTTTTTGTGATAATTCTTTGAAAGCATCCAGAAGGTATGTAGAAATGTTTCCTGAACGTGTGGCTCTACATCACACTCTATTCACACGAATTCACCAACGACTACGAGAATGTAGTAGAAACATTTAAAATAAATGAAAATTATTATGCTCTCTTACCACGGGATTTTCCGAATCGTCTCCAATTATCTACTTAGATGGTGAGAATGATTGAATATTATCCCTTATATTTGAAAAAGGTCCTATTTACAGACAAGGCTAATTTTTCTAGAGATCCAATGACTAATTTTCATAATAGCCACTTATGGGTCGAAGAGAACCCTCACGCTATTACTGTTGCTCACTCCAAGAACAATTTTCCCTGGCTTGGATATGTTGGGGATCAATTAATTGGTCCAAAATTTCTACAACCTTGATTGAATACAAATACATACGTTCAATTTCCAGAATAAGAACTTTCTGTACTTCTTCAAACTATCCCCTGGCGTGTCCGAAGTACAATGTGGTTTATGCATGATGCCCCCCCTCACACATTTACATATTGGAGCACGTCATCAATTAAAATAAGAATATTCAAATCGATCGAAAAGGCGAGGTGGCCCTCAGTTCTGTCCTGCCCGATCACCAGATTTGAATCCTCTGGATTTTACTTTTTCGACCATTTAAAAACATTAGTTTACAAGACTCCTGTCCAGGATATGGAAGGCTAAGGAACCGCATTGTTCTTTCATGTAGAGTTATTCAAAATACTCCCGGATTTTTTGACCGAGTGAACCAATCTATGCACCGACGTCTAGACTCTTGTGTAACGGCTGAAGGTGGTCACTTTGAATATTTGGACATGATGACAAATGGCAAGAAAACAATATTCATCGATAAAAATCAACAAATTTGTTGCTTAGAATTGATAAATATTTCTTTCTTGCTATTTGTGATGTAAGCTAATCAGGTGTTTTTAAGAGAATAGAAAATTGGCAATAAGAATAGGTACCACTTCTTCAGAATACCTTTATCATGAACAAGGCACACCGCATGGATCTCCACTTACAACCTTACTATTCAACTCCTTTTGCTATGACTTCATTATTGATATCACAAAGAATCTCTACATTTTACAATTCACCGACGTCAAAAAACTGATAGCTTATAACAGATTACTAAGAAAATGTATCGAAAATTACAGTTCCTACTAGAGGAAGTTTCCAACTGGTTCAGAAAGTGGAGAATGCAAATAAATCCAGAATAACCTCAATATGTGATAATAGACCACAGAGTTTCCCCTACATCACCTATATTACACATAAACGGAAAGATTATGAAGCCATCACCTTATATGAAATACCTTGTAGTACATATTGATAACAAACTAAACTTCAACCTACATACAAAGGCAGCAAAAGAAAACCACAATTTCAAGAGCGAAACACTTTGCCACACTGAGATACAGGGTTACACGGAATAAGCGTGGAAAATGCGACAAAAATTTACACTACAATATGCCGACCACTATTAGAGTACGCTCACCCAATATAAGCTAATTGTAAAAATCCAGCAATGAGAAATATTGAAGTAGCCGAGACAACAGCACTACGGATAACAGCCAGAATGAGACATCTCGACAACATCCTACACAATCCATCTAACTAACTGTTGTACTCTAATTTTGAGCCAATAAAAACGAGACTGAACACCCTAAATGAAAAAGTTTTCAAAATACTCAAAGAAATGGATGACATTCTACCCCTATACCACAACGATAACGAACACATTACCAGGAGAAAACATCTGAAGCACACCTTATTAAAAATACTACAAAACAGAAATATATAAGTTTTAGTTTGCTTTTGTACTCTAAGGAATTCGTTACCGTATTTACTGTGTCTATTATAAAGAAATGTATCAGCATTGATTAACAACATTAGACTGAAGGACCCAAGGTCGATGGCCGTTTGCTTGGCAATAAATTACTGTTATTATATACTGAATTGTTTCTATTTGGTAGTTGATCATAATTAAAACAAATTGTAGAAATTATTATGTTTTAATAACAAAAAAGATATATTACACATTTTCTTGTGACTCGAGTTTCGGGAAATGAACTATCCCATCATCAGACACCTGAAGACCTAACAGTGGTACAGAGGTATTTAAACAAAAGTGATAAATATTTTGAATATTTCAATAGATTCTAGATAATACCTAATAGTGGAACAGAAGATTGCAAGCGGAACGTTATAAAAAACCGGGTTAAAAAAGAAGGGCCTTCTAACAGACATCGGAATGTCGGCAATGGACAAAGCAGGTTGTTAAACAGATGGTACCCATTTAAATATCTCAAATAATTTTTTGGGTTGCATAGCTCCGTACAGTCATTCATTATTTTGTTGTATATCTCAAATAATTGGATTTACATAGCTCCGTACAGTCATTCCTTATTTTTTCAATTATTTTTATTGTGAACGAATTTGAAAATTTTAATAATCAAGTTTCCTTTCTTTTGAATCTACATGTAAAATTTTCTTGAGATTTTCTTTTATCGAAGGAATTACTGTTTTTTAAAGAATCAGTGGCAAAATTTGAATTTTTGTTTACTTTTCATTAAATTCATTTTATGTTCATTGAAAAAGGTTTTAAACAGATGTTACTTTTTTAATATCTCAAATATTTTCGATTAACATAGCTCCGTACAGTCATTCGTTATTTTTACATTATTGTTATTGTGAACTAATTTAAAAATTTCAACAGATTCTAGATAATCGAGTTTTTTCCCTTTTGATTCTACATGTAAAATTTTAAGATTATCTATTATGGGAAAGGAATGACCGTTTTCTAGACAATGAGTGGCAAAAGTAGAATTTTGTTTATTTTTCATGAAACTCATTTTTTGTTAGTTGAACCTCGTCCTGAAGGAACGTCCTGTTTGTCCTATATATTTATAACTGCACGTAGAACAAGATAACTTATAAACTCCTGATTTGTGTATGTTTGGAGTAGGGTCCTTTGCGTTAAATAATACCGATGATAATTTGTTTTGCGATTTGAAGGCAATATTGACATCTGATTTTGAGAAACTATTGGCCACTTTTTGACTTGTGCAACCAAGTACGATAGAGAAATGAATTTTTTATTTTCTTCAGTGTTTAGGATGGGATAAATTTGGCTCATAGCTATTTTAGATAGTTTCTTTCGAATTAGATTATCTATTATATTGGAGTTGAAACCGTTGTTCGCGGCTATTGATTTTATAGTTTGGACTTCAGCTTCGCAGTCTTTTTTGATAAGAATAATGCGAAGGCTCTATGGATCATCGATTGATGTAAGAATAATGAATGACTGTACGGAGCTATGTAACCCCAAAAATTATTTGAGATATTTAAATGGGTACCATCTGTTTAACAACCTTCTTTGTCGATTGCCGACATTCCGATATCTGTTGGAAGGCCCTTCTTTTTTAACCCGGTTTTTTATAACGTTCCGCTTGCAATCTTCTGTTCCACTATTAGGTATTATCTAGAATCTATTGAAATATTCAAAATATTTATCACTTTTGTTTAAATAGCTCTGTACCATTGTTAGGTCTTCAGTTGTCTGATGATGGGATAGTTCATTTCCCGAAACTCGAGTCACAAGAAAATGTGTAATATATTTTTTTTGGTAGTAAAACATAGTAATTTCTACAGTTTGTATTAATACTCTTATTATTATTATGTCCATTCAGCGTGTACCTTCTACCTATTTAATATGATATTAAATTAGTTAAATTAATTAAATTAATTATTGAAAACTTTAAAATTGTTTGTTTTGTTATATTTATTTAATATTTGTACCAGGTCTCAATAAATATGTCAACTTGATATCTGCCTAACGGATAAATTTAAGGTCGAAAATATTTCCAGCCTCTACGACTTATGCGTATTATCTATTGATGAATTATTTTTTTTCTCGAAAACTGTGAATTTAAGAGTGAAATGACAGGAGACCTTATTCGTTAAGCATGGATCCAGCGATCCAAAACAAATCTTTTTATTGTAAAATATGAATAGAAAAAAAGTTTTTTGCGAAACAATGTTTAGGGGTAGCTTTTTCCTCCCGTTGCAATCATTGAGGAACACCACCAAAAATTTGTGAGTGCCTTCTCGCCCTCATGAAATGTCTGCTTAATTTTATTCTTGTCAGTTTTTGATTTGCAAGAAAAAATTAAAAACTGTTTTTTGGGCGCCATCTTTAGAAAGCTGTAACTAAGGAAGGCGGGGGTCAAAAAAATAAAGTGTATATGAAAGACCCAACCTATTCTTTGACAAGGAATGACCTTCTAAGTTTTTTCGCAACTATTCATAAACACGCTTTATATTATTGGAAAGCTTGTGTAGAACTTCGTGTTAATTTTTTGTGAACTACTAAACATTCCAGGATGCCTAGTTTCTTGTTTTTCGATTCCAGGTTCAAATTCTGTGAAAACATGATTTGTTTCGTAATATAAGAGTGTTTTTTCGATGCTCAAATGTTGATTGATATTCGTTTAACCTTCTTGTGAAGGCTCTCTCGGTTTTTTCTACTGTTAGGCCACATGGTTGCTCACTTTAAAACTCCTGAATTATTAGGCCGGTTGCTTCTGTCTTTTTCTCTATTAAAACATAGGTTCGAAATTTTTTATGAGGGTGTGAGGGAAATTTTATGTTACCTAATTGTTGAAATAACTTTACCGATCTTTTGTGCAATTAGTCCGAAATATGTTAATCCTACTTCTTTTACTGTTGCTTTCTGTTTAGGAGAATGAGTTGTTTTTCTTCTTGTAATGGGAGAACTCATAATTTTTTGTGCCGAGATGATTATTTATATATTTTCTTTGATTGTATTTTGTTCCCTGTTTAGTGCAATATTATTTAAGGAAACACAAAAATTCTCTTTATATCACTGATCTATAGGCTGCAAGTTAATCAGAGTTTAGATGGTTTTAAATATGGAAGATGGTTGTATCTGTCGTTGTGGGCTTTCTTAAAATATTGAAGGTGATTATTCCCAATTAATGTTATATCCAAAATTTGTTTTTAGTGTAAGATTGTAGTTCCATAGTAATTTGACCACTTATTGTGAACGATGAAGATATTTCAGTTTTCTAGTTATGATCATGTTCCACATAATTAAACAAATATATTGTATCTGTACTAAAATATGATATGCCTTGGGTTTGTGGATTTTGAAAAAAATTTTTTAGGAAGGAAAAGTGTTGAAATTTCATTTTTTTCTATACAGCTTATCTGTACAAAATATCATTTATAAGGCGTGTGAGCTATGGTATAGAAAGTTCTACAAATCAAGACAGAACAGCATACATCTGTATAACAATTCTATCCTCAAACAAGCCCGATAAAGTTTTGTTGATCACTTGGACATAAGTACAGACATGCGCTCTAATATCTGATTTGAGTATGAGGAAAGTTTTTTCTGCGTATGTAACGTTAAAAAATCGGAAATACATTCATTTCGAATTGGCCCGCTGAGGTATGTCTGGTCTGTATTTTGCGTGTATTACATGGCGCTAGTATTTGATCGATATATTAGTGTTCCTGTGCACAGTGAATATAAGTACATGACAGATTTGTAGTAGTTGGGCATTACAGTGCACTGGAGAAGAACCAACAAATTCGAAACATGCGCATGTCTGTACTTCTGTATCAGTGATCAACAAAACCTTATCGGGCTTGTTGGAGTTTAAAATTGTCATACAGATGTATGTTACATTGTCTCAATTTGTAGAACTTTCTATTATCATAGCTCACGCTCCTTATTAACACTTGTGTTAGTAACCGGGTACCCGGGTTCCCACCGCGGTGTATTTGTATGAATAGCTTAAAGAATATTTAATATTTTATTTTAAGCTCTCGAATCGTCGTTCTTTAACTCAAAAGAAAGCTAGTCGTGAGTGCATTTAATTTATCTATTTTTTATTCTTTTTTTTTAAATAAGCTTAAACTTCAGCTATCGCCCCATTGGCAACCGGATACCCGGGTACCCACAACGGAAAGAATAGAAAATAAATTGAAAATGGTTTCTATAAATGGTTGCAACTAAATTTTATTGAAAAA
The DNA here is from genome assembly GCA_034642435.1 of Megalocaria dilatata. Classification (NCBI taxonomy): domain Eukaryota; kingdom Metazoa; phylum Arthropoda; class Insecta; order Coleoptera; family Coccinellidae; genus Megalocaria; species Megalocaria dilatata. The sequence goes on along the minus strand of CM067855.1, from coordinate 67,696,985 downwards.
ATAAAGAAATATTACATTTTTTCATAATTATTGCATTGCACACAGGACAAGATCCTGTCACTTTTTTTCGTCCGGTTTTATCTTTTTCAACCACAGGACCAGGATTTATCTCGATTGTTTCTGCTAATGCATGACCTAACATACTTTCAACAGCAATCTTTGTTGAGTAGTGACGCATTATTTGCGGATTCGCCGTACGGTGTTCAATCATCGGCAATGCTAGTTCTTCACTTAGCTTCAGCATAAATTGACGACGTTCTGTCGTTTTTTTATATGTCGTATATTATTATTCTGTCGTTTATTATAAAAATTTATAATTTCTGGTTTTTGCTTAGCGTCATCACCAACTGATGCATCTGAATGCATTGCAGATAACAGAATGACAGCTTTACTTTTTTTAAGAACATAAGAACACATGGTAACCTTCTCGTGAAATCCAAAAACTGTCGAATACTGCTCTCGTGTCTTATTTGTTCCCATAACAATAGGGATGTAAGGTTTATTTTTTTTAACGTGCCAACAATGGTAATATTCCATGATAACAAATGTTTAGCAAAGGGTAGAGTAGTAAAGAAGTTATCCATGCAGATGTTTCTACCACTACCTCGGTACGGAGCCGCCAATTCTTTCACTTCTCTTTCACCCTGATTTTTTTCCCGAGTGCCATTTATTTTTTGTTTAATTGTCACTAACTATTCATAGTTAAAGAAAAAAATGTTAAGAATTTTTTTTTAAACAAAATAAACAAAATTTTTAATATTTAGATCTGTGGGTACCCGGGTAGCCGGTTGCTAAAAGATGTCGGTAAAGTTGGTTACTAACATAAGGGTTAATGATATTTGGTACAGATCAGACGAATTAATTTATTTGAATATGAATATGCTGATTATGAGCCTCACGGAGTATTATGATGAAAGTGTTTCTTGCGTTTGTAACGTAAAAAAAATCAGAAATACTTTTCTTTACTCGATATACCTCGCTAAGGTTTGTCGTGTAGCTATTAATGCGTGTACTATATGGCGCTAGTATTTGATTGACACGTTAGGATTCCTGGGCATAACGAATACAAGTACTTGACAGATTTGTAGTCGTTGGAGAAGTAATGGAGAAGATTTCGAACCTACAAGTTCGAAAGGTCCTCATGTCTGTACTTATGTCTTAATGAGCATCAAAACCTCATCGAACTTGTTTGAGTTTAGAATTGTCATACAAATTACATGTTACATTGTCTTGATTTGTAGAATTTACTATTACCATAGCTCACACTCCTCACTAATGACATTACGATATAGTTTTCGTTGGTGATATTGGAGGCGTAACCGGTGATAGTGTAGGCGTAGCCGATGATAGTGAAGGCGTAGTCAGTGATAGTGTCGGAGTGATCTCCTCAGGAACTCAATGAACTCAACAGTGATGCTGAAGGTATTTGAGTTTTGTTGAATTTAGACATTATTAAGGTTTCGAAGGTTCGTCGGTGCGTCTTTCGCGCAAAAACTCTAAATAAACTTCAATATTTTAATAGACAAGTTAGTTTTATTTAATGATAATGATATTTTTTATATTACTCATGTTAAAATGTTGTTATATCACCTCTTTTGAGTAGATAAAGTATCACTTTAACCGCAAGAGTAGATAAAATAACACCTTAACAGTTAGGGTAGATAAAATGTTTGAATTTTTTTTATTCAATGAAATTTTAAAATTCACTTACGTTACGTCGAAGGACTTACAACAAGTGTAATTTTACAATTAACATTATTATAAACATCTATTTTTGGAATACCACAATTTGTACACGGGGCATTCTTTTTGTCGTTCTTCTGCTACCATGATTCTTGATGTTTATCCACTTTTTAAAGGACTGGTATTTCTTCTCATAAATCATCCTGGATTTTTAGTGCAATAATAAACTTTCTGATTAAAACAAATTGTAGAAATTACCATGTTTTAATACCAAAATATATATATTACACATTATCTTGTGACTCGAGTTTCGGGAAATGAACTATCCCATCATCAGACAACTGAAGATCTAACAGTGGTACAGTGGTATTCAAACAAAAGTGATAAATATTTCGGACAGATTCTCGGTAATACCTCATGGTGCTACAGAGGTTTAAAATCGGAACGTGATAAAAAACCGGCTTAAAAAAGAGGGGCCTTCTAACAGATATCGGAATGTCGGCAATCGACAAAGAAGGTTGTTAAACAGATGGTACCCATTTAAATATCTCAAATAATTTTTGGGATTACACAGCACCGTAGTCATACATTATTTTATTTATTTTATCACGTTCCGATTGTAAACCTCTGTACCACTATTAGGTATTACCGAGAATCTGTTCAAAATATTTATCACTTTTGTTTAAATACCACTGTACCACTGTTAGGTCTTCAGTTGTCTGATGATGGGATAGTTCATTTCCCGAAACTCAGGTCACAAGATAATGTGTAATATATATTTTTTGGTAGTAAAACATAGTAATTTCTACAATTTGTTTCAATTATGATCAACTACCAAATAGTAACGGCTGAAACAATTCAGTATATAAACTTTCTGTTTCCAGTGCTGCATCTCCTACATCTGATGGCAGGTTTTCTTCTTCTAGTGTTAATTCTTTTCAGTACATTTTGTATTCGCTTCGTACACAAAACGCAAAATTACTGAACACTGCAAAAATCTTAATGTAAAGTTTGTTTTACATTTGTTGACAGAGTAACTCTCCCTAGTAACGGAGCAACACATATGCGATTTTTGTGCCACAAATTACAATTTGCCTTGAAAATTTCTTTTTCACCTGAATTTGAATTCATGCTATAGAAAAAAATGTCGTATTGTACATGACGATAAAATTGCATTATCTTCTCGAGCGTAATTAGCTATTGTCTAAAAGACACTGTCAGAGATAAAGTACAAATTTATCGTCTTGTACAATGAATAAGTATTATTCATTCTGTCAGACATTTTACAATGAGTAGGACAAGTCATAATAAAACAATGATGGGAAACAGAAACAACAATTTACAAAGAATCATCATCAAGAAATTCTCTCACGCTATAATAACCCTTTCTCTAAAATAAAGTTTTGATGGCTTTGCTGAAACTCCATCGTCCAATTTCCTTATTGCATCAGGCAAGTGATTAAAAAATCTGATTGGTAGCACACAGACGTTTCAAATTTAGATGGTCTATATGTTGGCACAGATAGGGTCTCAGCATTTCTCATAAAAAAGTCATTTCATTATCCGAGAATTTAATATTTCTCGACTCGTTTTCCTTCACATATAAATACAGTAAACAGTATACATGTTTAACTTAAATTTTCTTGAATCCTGATATTTATAATAACGTTGGAGTTTCTTGTGATATTGGATTCCTCAAACAAAACAGAAAAAAACTATTTATATTGAAAAGACGTTTCGTGCTACGTTGAGGACATTTTGAATTTTATTAGCATACAAATTGAAATTTTCCAGTTATCTGACAAGTCTGTAAAATATATCACAATAATAAATATATAAAGAGAATTAAATGGTTATATACCTAAGCAGAAAATCAGAATTATCTCGAAGCCAAATGGTAAAACAATGATTCAATTTTCACTGATATGTAGTATAGTCTAAGTACTTTAAGTATAAGCTTATTATACTTCTTTAAAAACGATGCTGGAGCAAACGTTACAGTGAATGGTGCTCGTAACGGATCGATGAACAAAGCAGGTTGTTACGAATGAAATACACCGTCCGGGGTGAAATATGGGTGTTTTCAATATTTCCGTCTGTATGTGTTTCAAAATAAATTGTTTGCGGTTATAGGGTGATCACAAATACAATGAGTGATGGTGAAAAATTTTTTTCTTGCAAGGTTTGTTGAGTTTTGCATCAACTTTTAGCATTTATCTTTATAGGATGAAAAATTTGAATATCAAAACAGATTTAATCTGCTAGTCTTCTACAATTTTAATTTCGAAAAATTTTTTTGTAGAAGACTAACAGATTAAATCTGTTTTGATATTCAAATTTAGTAATATTCCTTCTATCAAGTAGAAACCGCTTTTTTATTATTTTATTTTATAGGATGGTGTGATAAATCTGGCTCAGGTTCCTTGTGCGGGTTCTATAATTCATGGCGTTTCTGTTTTTCTTATATCTACCATCTCTTTTATTATTCTTTTCTCATTATCAGTTTCGTACGCAAGAATCTCAGTATTTTTGAAAACTGGGTTGTTGTTATTTGTTATTATAGGTTTGTTCAGTGCAGTACTCAAGTTTTTCATGTATTTGTGCCCATCGGTACTTATTGTTGGTTAAAATTCTCTTAACTTTGTTTAGTGTTTCTACTCGGGGGCTAGTTAGGCTGTTATTATGAAATAAATTATAATTGTAATTAACTATCAAAGTTACGTTTTTATCAAGAATTATTTAGCAAAGTTTATTTTGACTGTGTTAAATTAACTTATCATGGAATTTTACTCTTAAAAGTTTGAGTATGGATAATTGTTGAATCACCCTTGTATCTATGTGAATGATGTCTGTGTGCGCTAGCTAACTTTCAAGATTATAATTCTGTAGTTAAAATGGAAATTTTAAATATAATTAATTCTGATTTGTTTTATTATTGAATTTTCAATGAGTTAATTTTTAAAATATATATTGAATCTAAGTGATTTGACCTATAAAATCAGTGATTACTGAAAAATGAAATGAATAATCCTATCTATATTTTATACTAACCTAACCTTAATTCTAAAAATCGTAACTCATACGTAAACAATGAATGTTTTGATTTGAATTGGCAAGTTTTTCATAAATAAACTTAATTCTACCTTCGGTTTGATCATTGATTTTTCTATGTTTCTTTTAATCTCCTTCCTCCGTTTTAGGATTTTGTTTTGGTTCTTGAAGAATGTTTCTGGAATGTTCGGATTTCTCCTCCCACTTCGTAGATTGCTTCTTTTGAAATTGAATTGTAGAATTTTTGATTGATATTTCGGATTTTGTCATTCACAACAGTCAGGTAACGTAATTTTTTATCACATTTCCATTCACAATAATAAAATCAATTTATTTTTAGATTTTGTAACTGAATTATTGAAGAGAGAAATGTTCTATTTTGATACGAACTGATGTGAATTCTGCACACGTATTTTTCAGACTGATCATTTTTTCCGTGTCTTTCCTATTTATAGTTTGCACGAAAAATTTAATTTCAAAGCTTACTAGCTTCTGTCAAAATTATTGAAAAATTGATGCTTTCATTGATTTTACAAAATTTACAGTATTTATAGGTTGAAATTACTGTTGAAAATTAACCTATTTTTTAAACTACATTTTGATGTATGTTTCATATTAAACAGAACAGTAAAAGTCTTGCTTTTCATCTGTAAAGTATTTCAAGAGTCAAATTTTACCAAACTTTAACTTCTTATGTTTATAACTTATAAATTACTTCATGTTACTAATGAAATTAATTAAGTTTCTTTATCTTAGATACTATTACAATTCAATTGATGCCTAAACATCTTGAAGGATATCTCTTACATTAATAATTACAGAATATCTGACGTAGATACTATCTTTCATTGAATTAATTCAATTTTGATCAAATTTGTCCTATTTACATAATTCTGATGAGTTATATTTAATTTAGCTTGTTCTTTGTCAATAATCTCACTGAAGTTTATATGTGATTCATGATAGTAACAAATCTTTTCAACAATTTCTTCATCAATTTCAAATTAGATATATAAATTCAATTCAAACTTCTATTACTTGCAACTTTGGCTGTTTTTACATTGAATGATTGTGAATTAAAATCTTCTTGTGAATTCTATTTATAAATTGTCAACACGATTACTGATTTTTGATAACTGTTCAAAAAATTTTCACTCGACTAGTCGTTATGTACTCTGAATATGGTTTTCGTTCATAATTTCAGCTTGTGAGTATTTTCATGAATTTAATTATTGATGAATCTATCAGAATGGCTATTATTTAATTAATTTCAGCCTGGTTACACTCTACCGAAGCAACTTATATACAACGTGAGTCTTCTCCTTAATATAATTGTGTAATTATGTAATTATTTATTTCAACTGTAAATTCCATGACAATATATATATATATATATATATATATATATATATATATATATATACATATATATAACTAGCCTAACTATTGAGACTCGTGGATGTATCCCAAACATTGTACGGATTATATATTTTTGAGCTATAAGCACTCTATTGAAACCCACAGAATTACCCCAAATAATAACATCATATGAAATATGACTATAAGCTAAGCTATATTAAACATTATATATTGATTTTAAAGGAAGTGAATTATTTATCCTGCGTATAGCGTAAAAAGCTGAATTTAATTTTTTTGCTGACATAATCAATGTCATTATACCATCTAAGGTTACTTTCAACGTGCAGACCAAGAAACTTTACAGACTCCTTAGAAAATATCAAATTATCACTTCGTCTGATAATTAGTGGATTTCCCCCTCTCAACTCGAATTTTATTAACTCTGTTTCACACCATGCCCTGAAGTTCTGTATTAAAGTTTCTCAGATATAAACTAGTTCAGTGTGATTACTAGCAGCTACTGGGAACGATTGATCCTCAACAAATATGACAACCAAACCCAATCTTTCATGATAAACAACATCGTTAATGAAGCTAATAAAAAGTAGTGGTCCAAGAATAGATCCCTGGGACGCAACGAAGGCTACTCCGTATTGATCAGACCAGAAGTTTTCATCACATATGTGATAACTCCAAGATTATTACCCGGAAGCCTAAAATATTATAGCTTCAATTCGATAAATTCAGGTGCAATGGTATCAAAAGCACGAAACAGATCAAAGAATAGTCCTGCAACAAGCAGACCTTTATCTAATGACGAGTAAACTAATTCCACAAATTCTATGGCCGCTGTTGGGGTCGAACGTCCAGACCTATGTTGTCTATCAGTAATTACTTTGAAACTGTTGAACAATAGCTTCATATGTTTCATAATTACTCTACAAATTTAGAAAAAACAGAAGGGATTCAAATTTGGCGATAATTTAAGATTTCCTGTACTTAATTTTTTTGTGTACAGCAATTACCGTTGCAAACCTTAGTAAGTCACGAAATACACCAAAAAAGACTGACTCATTTATGAGATGTGCCAGATGGTTCACTATATAGTTAGATATATTTCTTAAAATTCCTACGATTACAAAATCCACACCTGTAGATTTCTTGTTTTTTAGTTCATTAATAGAACCTATTACCTCATAGCTGTCAACAGGATAGAAATAAAAACTATAGTTTAAAATTAGGCATGTGTTCATGAGGATGATATGGTTTTACCGCATCTCTCCCCTAAACTCAATTAAGCAATGGAAGAGAAATGCTTTGCAAATTTATTGTTCGGCTGGTTCAGAAATTAGAATTTCATTGATCCGTAAATTTATTCGGTCACCTTTCCTGAATTTCCTGCCAGTTTCCTAGTTTACAATATTTCAAACCATTTTATTTCTATTTTGTGATGATTCAATTAGACTTTCGTGAAAAGCTAACTCAGAGGCATTTAAAAATTAATTATAGTCTCTTTTAGCTCTTTAATATATTTCAATCGAATCAGCATTTTTGAGGTAAGCCTGGAGCCACAATATTAATTTTCTCAGATTATTACTAGCAGCCTTTATTTCGTGAGTTATCCATCCTTCTGATATGTTATACTTTATTATATTTTGAGTAATAGGGCAACATACTTCAACTGAGTGTCTGATGATATCTACAAATATTCTGAATTTCGTATTGACATCGCATTCATTATAAACCTCGTCAAAACTAGTGTTGGCTATTTATAATTCTAGCCTATTCAGATATTAGAGGATATATTTCTGAACATTTTCAGTTTTGATACAGCAATATGAAACTTTTCATGGATTTCCAGAAAATAGTCAATTTAATCCTCCACATAATATATATAGAAAATATATCGCAATCAAATTGTGATTTCAGAATTATATTGAACCAAAATCTCTTTCAATGAAATTAATTATAGGAGATTTAGAAATATGCTCTGCTTAAATTGAGTAGAATTTTAAAAGGAATGCTGGTCGTGTTTTAAGTCAACTTCCCACAAGAAAAAAACTAGTAAATATCTCAATCAGATGGAATTGAGAATTATCATCAGCTGATGAAATTGTTAATATGCTCACAGTCTGGTTTAGGGGTGTCTTTATCAGTGAAAGTGTTAATGCTGATGCTAACATGAATCAGGTAAACAAATATTATAGAAGTAATTATTTAAACAAGCTCTTTTTATCAAAGGAAGGGATATTATATCGCCTTGTGTCCATAAATTCTTCCAGGACCAGATGGTATTCCACCTTCATTACTGTTTTCATTATTCAACAATTTAATCAGAATTAGAGTTTTAGCTGAAAAATAGAAATTTTTTAGTATAATACACCAATTTTCACAAGCGGCGAAAAAACAATATAAAAAACTATAGATCAGTATTCATTTTGTGGGCTATTCCCAAATTATTCGGCTCATTGATTTATAAATATATAGCGAATTACGTAAAGCATATTATTACAGAAAAGCAGGATGGATCTTTCTAGGGATGAAATATTGAGACCAACTTATTGAGTTTATTGGATTGCTTAGAGTTGAGTTTGTGTGCTCGAACGGATGTAGTTTATACAGATTTTAGTAAAGCATTTCAATCATTCATAGCCATTCATTCAGTTGTGTAGGCTTGCTGAGGTTGGTATTGGTGGTGATTTGTTGCATTGGCTCCATTCATATATATAGAGAAAAGACAGTAGTTTTTCATGGTAATTAGCAGCCTATCCGATTGAATATTAAATTAATCTGGAATACCACAGGGGTTACATCTGGAACTATTGTTTATAATTTACATAAATGATATAGGCCAATGTTTTAAAACTGCATAGATTTCGCTTTACGCTGACGACCTCAAAGTTCTTGAAATCTTTCGCATTCTGAATAATTGCATTCTGCTACAGGATGATCTGAATAGATAGATTATCCGCGTGCTATGTTGATAATCACATGTACCTGAATTCTGGAAAGAGTTACAAGGTAACTTTATTTTTTATTTATTAAATTGATGGAATGAAATTATACTGCCAATGAACAAATTTTGGAGGAAGCTAAGGTGGTTAAGGATTAGGGCATAACTTTCGACTCAAAGTTATCGTTCGAAGGCATGTTGATAGTATTGTAGTAGAATGCTTGGATATATCATAAGCAATGGTAAATATTTCTGGAATAATAACACCTTTCGAATCTTATATAATTCGTTAGTGAGTAGCAAATTCAACTTCGCATCTTTCATCTGGAATCCACAATATGAGATTCAGATACATAAATTCGAGAAAATACTATAAGCTTTGCAGATCATGATTATTCAACTGAAGGGTTTTCCAATAAGAGGTTACATTTTGGATAGCCTGCTATCTGGCCAGTTGTCACTTTTGAAGCTGTCATGTTTTTGACATTTGATAAGTGAAAACTACGCCATTACCAAAAATGGAACGATACACGCTTCAACAATGCACTGAAATTGTTTAAATCTACTACAAAAAAGGTTAAAATTTTCCAGTCACAGTTCGCAAAACTAAAGCACTTCTTGGTCGTCGTGAACCATCTTCTCGGGCGGCAATAGTGAAACTGGTGGAAAAATTTGAACCGTTGGGACAAGTTAGTGAAGAATCTTTGGAATTAGGTATTCCACAAACAACATACTACCGTATTTTGCATAAAGACCTAGGTCTCAAGGCTTTTAAAATTCAGTTAACACAAGAACTCGATCACTAGCAATGTCGTATCTTCGCTAATTGGGTCCTTGAAAGTCATTAAAATGATCCAGATTTTCATCAGAAAATCATCTTCGATGATGAGTTTCATTTTCACCTCGGAGGCTACATAAGCAGAATTTTTCGAAAAATGGCGCTTGTGCAACTGATACGGTGAATGAATTACGCTACAAAGTAATGATGAATGATTTTTTATGTCCGGAATTAGAAGATATGGACGTGAATGACGTTAGTTTTCAATAAGAAGGCGTTACGTGCCCCACAAGCAACGAAACAATCGTAATTTTGCAAGAAAAGTTTCCCGGTCCTGTTATTTCTCGAAGAAGTCATCACAATTGGGCACCAAAATTTTGTGATATAATACCTTTAGACTTTTTTTATAGAGGTCACGTGAAAGATAAGGCCTATGCTAATGCGCCACAATCGATTTAAGACCACCAAAGATGGAATTCGTGAAGTTATCGAGGATATACAACCGAAAATTTGGGAATTGGTTGTGGAAAATTTCATGAAATGGATATGGTGCTGCAAGAGTACCCGTGGCGGCCCTTTGGCGGATACATTTTCCATTGTTAATGGCATACCTTACAATGAAATAAACATCCTTTTATTTCTCTAAAAAATACTTTCTTTCCAAAATCAAAATGAAACTTCCTATTGGAAAACCCAATATTAAGGAAAAATCGAAAATTCAGACTCTGAAAACTTGTAGGAAAAACAGATATATTCCTTTTGTTCAGGATAATTAATGGTTTTATAATGGTGCCTAACATTTTGCACAAAATTCCCACTAGAACGAAAGACATAGAATAACGTAATTCTAATATATTTTAATACCCTTACAAAAGAATAAATAAAACACAGAACTCACCAATTTGTTGAATCCTTACAACTTTTAACAGTTTCAGTGACATCGATATTTGCAACATTACCGCGTGTCAAGTGAAGAAGTCTAAGGAAGAAATTGCAATCTGTACATTAATTGAAAAAATTTGTTTTTTTTTTCACATTTCAAAGTGTTATTAATATTGATATATAATAATTGACTTTTAGAATAAATTTCATAATTGATTTATTTTGTATGATGAACAATTTTCTTTTCATTTCGAAAGCCTTTTTCTGGATTCTGCCCTGCGCATTGCTCCTGTATGTTAATAAATGAATAATTCTGAAAATTATGCATTTTTTCATAAAAAAATGGAAAAAGCATTTCGGTCTGAATCAAATAAACTCCGGCTTTTCAATCAAGGAATTGTCTTTTCGCAAAAAGGTTCAAAGAACATCAAGCATCACAAAGATAACTCTAATTTTGCGGAATATTTTTTGAAACAAAAAATTTTTTGAAATTTTTCCAGAATAGGATAATCTTGAAAGATTACCTCTGCAACCGAAAGGAAAGAAACTAGACATTCTGAAATAAATCAATGGAGGCTTGCAAAAATTACCACGATCCCGCAGTAAAACTATCAAATAGGAAGATGGACCTATGGTATTCCTTACTTTTAGATGTGATACACAAATCGAAGCCTTCTATAAATATATAAAAAGTTTGAAAATACATCTTGTGTTCCGCCTCATTAAGACGGCTCTGTCTACGCTAAACATTATTCATTATTTTATTATCGATACTTAGGTCTTTCCTGTTGATATTTCGATCTAGTATGCTATACCAAATCTTTAGTGTTATTCGACACTTCCTAATTATTATATATGCCCTTAGAAAACATGAAAAGTCTTATTTTGATATATTTATGGCTTGTGAATTCCGACGTCGCAACATTTGAAATTGTAAACTGTTTCATCTGTTATTGCGTTGATCTCATAATTAAGAAGGTTTATTTCATTCATTTGTTCGACCCAGAAACAGTATTTCCACTACGTCTCGTTAATTTTCCTTTTTTTGTTAGAGGAGATGCACTGAGCACCTCTAACATTCAGTCTTTGAACAGACTGTAAAATTATTATTATCATTCGGGTAGTCAAACTTGTCCTATGTAGTTTCTGCTACATTATGACTTATTAATAATGTAATCAAACTTGTCGGATGTAGCCTTCGATATATAATTCACTGTCTCCGTATAGTCAAACTCGACGCTTGTGACATTTTGACCTAGCTATCGCGATTCTTATTGTTAATATCGTGATCCACATTTGTTTTCAGTACCTTTTGACTTAGTTTATATACAGTAGGCCAAGAATTATAGTTCGTTATTATTATAGTGTATTACGAGTGTTTTACTTATATTCCTTATCACTTTCATTAGTTTATCTTATTAGATAAACAAAGCTAGTTCATCATCGAGATAACTAAATACAAGTGCTCTTGAGGTCAAATTCTTCGCTATACAACGTCAAATAGAGTCCACTAAACCTTTCGTAATTGATCGTTGCGATTAGTTAATTTGCAACTGTCTGTTATTTCAAAATACTGAAATAATAGGCAAAATACTGCGGTAAACTAACCGTGGTACGTTACAACTTCTTTCACATCAATTTAAAATGTAATGAAACTAATAAACTCAGGTCACTGTATTCTCAATAATAAAAAATGAAGAAAAACTTCTTATTTATTTCATTTTCAAAATGAATCATTACTAAGGAACGGACTTCTCTATCCCTATTTGCAAATTGCTCTTTTCGAAACAAGAGACACCTTTGAAAACACCCTGCCCAAATTTTTATTTCTACGGCGATATTTCAATTTGCAACAAAAATTGACCTGGCATGTTATGAGCCTAGCGATTGTTTTACATTTCATTTTTTCAGTTACGAAACAAATGATTTCATCGGAAGTTAATAAATCACCTTTCCCACAAATTGCAGCAATAATTATTTGAATATTCATAAGGTTTCCTACCCATTTCTGATTTCCGTAGTTGCGTAATTTCGCGAATGAGTAATGACTGTTACATTAAAAGCATAAATAAAGAATCAAAATTAATCCCGGAAGGCTGAGGAAACATTTCCTCTACCTTACACAGGAGTAATTTAAAAAGGGGATTTATTTCAGTTGCATGGATACAAAATAAGGAAGATAATTAGGATTGATGTAGATCATTAAAAATCCATAGGAAAGCACTAAAAAAATAAAATGGATAAGCACTATTTCAGGAAATAGAATGAAAAATTATGCGGTCGAACAAAAGCTCACAATGTAAGTTTCAGAGATACCATGTTTGTTCTGTATAATACAAATTGAATTTTTATTCTCGAATTTCCGTCAATTTCAAACAAAGTATTATTATAATGGAGCCATGTTTTTTCTGAAAATTGAATATTTCATTCCTGAAATTCTTCAGATTGCACAAATTGACATGGAATATATTGAGGAAAATTTTTAATTCACTGAATTAAACTCCAACATTTAAATAAATAAACTTTTATTTGACATAAATCAGTACATAATTTCAAATTCAAATTTCAAATTTATTTAGATTCTAACATAAATAAATTCTGACAGTGCTTATACAATATGAAACATATATTCATATATAAAATGAAAGATTTAATAATTATCCTCTCCAGGGCGAAACAACAACTAAGCAAAGATGCTTGTTTTCTGTTGTCTGCACCTTTCGAGGATTTTGAGCACTTGAAGCAGAAACAAAAAAAAATATATAAATAAACAAAACAATTTGAATTCAAGACGAGAGAGGGAGGTGTGGACGACTGACAAAATTCACAAGTCGAAGGTGTGTCGGCTCTCAAGCAAAAATTTTTTGAGCTCAGTTTTGAATCTTCTGATATTCCCAATTTTCCTAATCCCTAGTGGAATTCTGCCATAGTATTTTGGTCCTATGTAAAATAACAGACGCTGTGAGCAACCCTTTTTAAAAAAAGGGATCTCAAGTACTTCATTTTGTACTGCCCTAGTCACATATCTACATTCTCTCTGAATGGAATGACGATCCCGGAAGTGAACGTATAAGAGAGATTGATAAACAAATATGGTTCTGACACTCATAATGCCCGATTCACAATATAATTCCTCCGTAGGGGTTAGTCGTTCTTTTCTGAGCATTATTTTTATTAAAGTGTTTTGTGATGTTTGTAAACATTTCTGAGCTTTCTCAGTAAGACCCCCCCACACAATCACACAGTATCGCAGAACTGATTCCACCAGAGAATTATAGACCAAAAATAAGTTTTTCCTATTTAATATATCCCTTAAGAGATAAAAGGTATGCATGAGCCGTCTTAACTTCTTCGACAAAACCGTGGCCTGCATTTCCCACCTCAAATATTTGTCCACAATAATACCCAAATATTTGATTTCATCAACCCTAACAATCGATGGACACGTGCACCCCCGCGGAACACATTCCTCATCATGAACAAAGAGAAGATCATCGTCCGGCTGTCCATCAACAGTAACAGAAAAAGTTACAAATTTACTTTTTTTGAAATTTAAGGACATTGAATTGAGATTCAGCCATTCATAAATGTCAGCTAGACAAATCTCAGCTGTTCGATATAAAGCATCCCACGAATCACCCACCAAAACAATTGCTGTATCGTCGGCATAAGATATGATGTTGTCGGAAATGTTTTTCAGCTGAAAAATGTCATTTAAGTAGACGAGAAACAGCAACGGCCCCAGGACTGTACCCTGGGGTACCCCTGATAAAACCGTTGTCGAATCGCTGACAGCTTCCCCGACCCTTACTCTCTGGGTTCTATCATTTAGGTAATTCTTCAATAGCTCATAAGCGATTCCCCTTACTCCTGCATTTCTAAGCTTAGCCAGCAGTCGCGCATGTGAAATAGTGTCGAACGCTTTAGCTAAGTCCAGGAACACCGTCAGACACTTTTTCGATTCGTCCAAGTTAATCACAACCCTCCTCACGAGATCTAAAATAGCATCCTCCGTACTGACACCCTTTTTAAAACCAAATTGTCTCTCTGAAATAAATTGATGCTGTTCAAAAAAACCGAGAAGTCTTTTTTTAAGGCATTTTTCAAAAATCTTTGCCAAATGATTGATGAGGGAGATAGGCCGATAGTTGGAGGGATCATCATGGTTACCACTTTTGAAAACAGGGACAATTATTGATTCCTTCCACTGAAGGGGAACTAAACCGGAAGTGAATGTTAGATTTATTATATGGCAGATTGGTTTAGTGATAAACATGTGAATGGTTTTCAACAATTTAGCTTGTAAGTTATCTGGTCCAGCCGTAGCATCATTCTTTAAACTGCTTATTTCTTCAATTATTTCGTTTTCCGTAACCGGAGATAGAAAAACTGATTCCCGGATAACTTTATTATGCCCTAATCTTTCAGCAAAGTCCGGTTTGACAGTCTTTATCTTTTCAGCTATATTCACACCCACTTTAGCGAAAAAACCGTTCAACACCGTTGCTTTTTGTCTGTTCTCGGTTATGCAAACACCATTTTCATCTCTCAAGCTCAACTTGTCCAAACTTTTATTAACCGACCCGTTATTCGCAGCGCAGTTAATTGTCTCCCATAATTTTTTATAATTGTTACCAGCGTTCTGTATTTGTAACCTGTAGTAATCGTTTTTGGTAATTCTTAATAGATTATTCAACTTATTTCTATACTGACAATATTCATTTTTACGTTCTATTGAAAAATTTTTGCACAGATTCTTTTTCATATTATCTCTTTTCTTTATGGACACAATCAAACCGCAGGTAATCCAAGGCTTGAGCTTTACAAATTTCCTATTAATTGGTTTTACAATGGTGCAATGTGTTAACAAGCCTTGAATTTTGTCGACGAACCTATCATAACTCAACTGAACATCATCAGACCTCAAACATAAAAATATAAGAATGTTATTTGATAGCTACACAAAGTATCCCAACTAGAACAATAGAAATACAATCGATTTGTTTACCATCTTTTCGATTCATCAATTTTTGCTATCGTGTTATAGTTTTACCAAATTATCTGTTGTTTTAGAATTTGGAGCAAAAAATACTTTCGAACGACTAGGTTGGACTGATGAAGCATATGAGGTCAAAAACAATTCTATCTGGTAGGTCCGGTTTGTCTGCTCTGACCTTCGAACGGAAAGGGCTAAAAATTCGAAACTTTCAGAGTAGATTGTTCGGCCTGAATATCTTCATTATGTTCGTTAATGGTTCAAATCGGTCAAATGTTTCAAGCAAAATTATAATTTGAAATTTATCCATATTTGTCCCAATATTCTCGATAACAAATCGGATCGAATTCAAATTTAGTATTCAGATTTGAAATACCGACAAGGAGGCTCAGCCATTATTTTGTGGATATATATGACGATAAACCGACGAATTTTAATGTCAGATAGCCAAATGGTTAGCGCGTGATACTTTGAAATTTAGATGCATCGTTCGAATCTACGCACAGGGGAATATTTGTTCTTATCTGATTTTTCCAAAAACTTTGAAAAGTATATGAAATTTTGTTCAGTAGATATATTCTATTAGAAAAAATTCACACAGTTTTTATTTTCACAATTTATTCAAAATTCTGACATGTGTTTCGGTCTTTCGCCCATCTTCAAAAGAGTACATAAAGGAATTAAATTTAAAATTGAAAAAGATTTCTTATTACACTTAGGACATAAGTGTATTTTTATGGAGGATAGAAATAACATCATCCAATATGGGGGTGTTGCCAAAGAATATTTGGGAATTTGTTACATGCGCCTTATTCTCAATGGCATTTTGATTGAAAGAATCTTCAAATGGACCATCAATTTACCCTCATTAACATTATATATTATAATAAGGGTAAATTGATGGACTACTTGGAGATTCTTCCAATCAAAAACGCCATTGAAAAAAAGGAGAATTTAACAAATTGCCAAATACTCATTGGCAACACTCTATATTGGATGCTGTTATTTCCATGCGTCATAAAACTACACAGATATTCTAAGTGTAATAAAAGAACCTTTTGAATTTTGAGTGCAGTACTTTCTGTACTCTTTCGAATGTGCCCGAAAGACAGAAAACCGTGTCAAGATTCTGAATAAATTGTGAAACATGAAAACTCTGTGAGTTTTTTTAAATCAAATTGTTATAATGTTTCACCTAAAGCCAACCGCATACTCCATTTGTATATTTAATGTGATTATATTCTCTTTTCACTTTTTCTTACCAACATTCAGATCGAAGGGACAATGATTCACCATTTTCATGGAATTCTCCATTTATTCGGTGGAACAGATCCAAAATTATAGAATGGCGTTCATTTGACTTCCGGATGATTGAGTACAGATTTTCATGATTTTCTTCATTATATGTTGCTTATTTAAGAAGTAACTCATAGATTTGTAATTTTCAGATCAAATAGATTGTTGAACAAGTGCGCAAAAGCATCCGACTTCGCCTTAGTGCCTTTTACCATTTTTGAACGCTTGTTATTTATAGGATTACTATTTTCATAAGGATTCCGCTGTCTCAACAGAAGAGCCCCTTAATATATTGATATACCCTTTCGAATTCTGCAACAGAATTAATTGAAAGCCGATCAATTAGTATGCAAATTCCAACATAAGTATATTTCGAGCAGAATAGAGAGTTTAGAGCTTGTTTATTTTCTGATTATATATCAGACAGTACATTAAACAATTTTGGTTTTTTACCAAAAATTAAGAGTGTAATTGTGATTGAGTTTTTATCGATAGTTGTAATGAAAGCACTTTATTGCTCGTAGAAGAGTAAATCGATGAGCTTTTTAGTATAATTTTCTCAGTCCTGAATACGCTCCCAGAGTACAAGATGTAACATGTTCCGTAAATCGGAGTTTTATATCCAAAATTACTCCCAAATTACGCGCAGACTGCACCACAGCAATTTTTACTCCATTGACTCCTATATCTAATACAGATTCTACCTTTTTTCTATCTCTACCAAATAGGAGAAACTCAGATTTAGCAGGATTCAATGAAAGTTGGTGCTCATTTGAATTGCTTACCAATCTGTCAATATCCGCATTGATATCATTAGCCTTTCGGTGTAATGCCGTTGACTCAAATGAGTAGAATAGCTGAGTGTCATCTGCATATTGGAAGTTCACGCAGAACTGCAGCCCATTGGTGATGAAAAATGTATAAATGCAGAACAGAATTGGAGTGAGGACGGAGCCATGTGGAACTCCACTTCTAGTGTTGCCCATTTCCGACCTACCTGATAATGTCTCCACATACTGACGTCTATTTTGGAGATAACTCTCGACCAGTTTCACGGCCAAATCGGAAAATCCTATATAATTCAGTATCGCAGTTGTCAGTTTATGATTAATTCTATCGAAGGCCTTGGAGAAATCCGAAAGCAATAAAACACAATTACTACCCGAGTCAATTTTATTGATTATAGAGTCCAGAATATCGAGAAGAGCAGTACAGCAACCGTAACCCCTGGGGAACGCATACTGACGAGGTGGCAATTCCTATGAAAACTGACGGCGATTCAAGGAAGTTGAGTTTCAGAAAGCCTGTCGGGCTTTTTTAAAACAGTGACGTCATTATAGTAGGAAGAAGGCTGATGTTGAAAAGGATTTTACACCAGCAACGTAAAGATAGAAATTAATTTGTTTCAGAAGAAATGTACCGTAGTCGGAAACATTATATGATTCAGCATTTGAATGCTGTGAATAAAAACGAAAAAAGGAATATAACCAATGATTGGTTATTCTAGTGTTTAAGAAACTTGTAGCAAGGGGCAAAATTTTGTGATGGGGCGTGAGAGGATTCCATCGCATGTTAGAATTTTAACATTTCTCACTCTATGATGGGAATCCGGAAAAATTGTGACGATACTGACTCTGGACCAACTTCCTTCAAGAGAAACAAATAATTGAGTTTTAGATTCTTTGAAGGCTGAAGGCATTTGGGTCTGTTCTGTAATACGTTCAGACACTAAAAGGACTATCGTTTCCAAAATGATTGCTGAACTCTGGTTGATTCCTAAAATAAAACCTACCTATTTCATAACCAGTAAATATAGTCGTTCATGTTTTTTTACGCTCTGAAATGAAAGCAATTAAATTATCCGAAGAGATAAAGTTTTCTCAGTAAAATTTTCAATTACCTCCTTTCTATTTACACAGCTGTAGCAAACTCTTCGGAGAATATCTAATGTTGATGATCGCTGCTGTTCTACGATTTCTATACCAATGCTTTGAATGGATTTGAATATATACTGTCGAGAAAATAGGAGAAAGTGATAATTTAAAAAGCCCTTCCAGATAGTGAATCGAAATTCTTTTTCTCCCTGATTTGGCACCACTCTTCTTAATATTCTCGGCATATTTGGGTATCATCTGTAATTCAGTTTGTTCACAGTGCTGCATTTTTTCTGTTCGTCTACAGTATGGTTAGAGATTTTCACAAGAGATGAGAATATCGAACAGAGAATTCTGCATTGCAAACGGAATTTCACGTACAAAAGATTTGAATAAGTTACATGATGTATGAGGATATATCGAATCCATCAAAATTATCTGCTTATAAGTGTTATAGTATATTCAAAAGTAGTCCAAATGTGTGGAAGATTTTCCTCACTCTGACCAACCTCCTTAACTGAATTTAACATCGCTAACATAAATAAAATTTAAACCAAAAATCGTCCTTCAAATCTGCGAGATAGCTGCTGAAATTTTCTTGTCTTACGAATCAATTTGTAACATTCTGAAAGACTTTTTGAACATAAAACGCTCTACTAGTGCAGAAAGACTTGATTCATAAGCCTGCCATTGTGAACCAATTTGTGAGCAGAACTTAATTGTTTCAGCCGTTACTATTTGGTAGTTGATCATAATTAAAACAAATTGTAGAAATTACTATGTGTTTTACTACCAAACAAAATATATATATTACACATTTTTTGTGACTCGAGTTTCGGGAAATGAACTATCCCATCATCAGACAACTGAATACCTAACAGTGGTACAGTGGTATTTAAACAAAAGTGATAAATATTTTGAATATTTCAACAGATTCTTGTTAATACCTTATAGTCGTACAGAGGTTCACAATCGGAACGTGATAAAAACCGAGTTAAAAAAGAGGGGCCTTCTAACAGATATCGGAATGTCGGTAATCGATAAAGAAGGTTGTTAAACAGATGGTACCCATTTAAATATTTCAAATAATTTTTGGGGTTACAAAGCTCCGTAGTCATTCCTTATTTTCTCATTATTTTGTTGTATATCCAAATATTTGGATTTAGAAAGCTCCATACAGTCATTCATTATTTTTCACATTTACATTATTGAAATTTTCAAATTCGTTCACAAAAAAAATAATGTAAAAAATAATAATGACTGTATGGAGCTTTCTAAATCCAAATATTTGAGATATACAACAAAATAATGTAAAAATAAGGAATGACTACGGACCTATGTTACCCCAAAAATTATTTGAAATATTTAAATGGGTACCATCTGTTTAAAAACCTTCTTTGTCGATTGCCGACATTGCGATATCTGTTAGAAGGCCCCTCTTTTTTAACCCGGTTTTTATCACGTTCCGATTGTAAACCTCTGTACGAGTATAAGGTATTACCGAGAATCTGTTGAAATATTCAAAATATTTATCACTTTTGTTTAAATACTACTGTACCACTGTTAGGTCTTCAGTTGTCTGATGATGGGATAGTTCATTTCCCGAAACTCGAGTCACAAGAAAATGTGTAATATATATTTTTTTTTTGGGTATTAAAACATAGTAATTTCTACATTTTGTTTTAATTGTGACCAGAAACTCAAAAACCACTACATGCATTTTTCCGCCGACATTTTCTTCTTTACAGAACCCAAATTACCATTTCAAGGCTACTGTTGTCAGTCAATAGTAGACGAGAAGTTGGATAAAGGGAATTTCGTGGTGAGTATTGAAGTCGATTCCTGATTTTGCGTTTAGTTTTAAATTTATATTATTTGATGGTTTAGTCCGTTACTATGTAATAGTTCATTTGAAAATAGAATGAAATAAAAAATTACTAAGTAATTTCTAATTTCAGAAAGAATTGAGTTATTTATTTCAGAAATTACTAAGTAATTTTTTATTTCATTACATTTTATTTAATTATTAGTGCAGAAAGTGGTCTATTTCACTCGAGTGGAAGCATGTTGTTGAACGAGTCGCTAGCCGAGCCCACAAGTGTTTCCACACAAGTAGCATATTTTTTGAGACTGTGATTTTTCATTTCTTTGATTTAGAAATTAATTATGAAGAAAACTAATGATAGAATAAGAAAAACTTCAAGTTACAACTACTGAGTGTCATACTGTATTATGTTCGTACGTCCATTCAGATTTTTCGGTTGCCATAATCGTGCTACGGATAGGACCTTTCGCAGTGCGATGATTGAATCTGAATTTTCTGGTTCAGTAAAAAATGAATCAATACTCGTGTAATGACGCAAGATCTGCTGAAAATATTACCGCTGCCTATGAGAGTCGCCCCCCAGGCATTAGATCTTGACGTGATGGGGGCGCTCTCATGAGTAGGACCCTAGTTTCGTCCCGGCGAAATGGATGGTTAAGTCTTGGTGTCTAACGTAATGCCATTTCGCGCCAGTCACTGGACCTGTATGGTGGAAGATCTTCGAATGGGACCCTAGTTTTATTCAGGTGAAATGGAGGGCTGAGCCGGTTAATTAACTCAGTGACAAGGGAGTCTGTCGCAGCACAGGGCTTCTCCCTTAAAACTGGCGTACTCTACCCTATCGCAGTATGAATCTCCGGATTCTGTGTAATGGCCGAGTGCGTTATGTAGCATACTGCGTTACCTCGGGTGGGTGGTTTGCCCACAGGTGTTACTTGTACCACCTGGCCACCCCATTGGTGTTGGACTCGAGGGGGCAGTGGTTGAAAGTCCGCATGCTGTTCTAGGGGGGTATTTCATTTATGTGTTCGCAGACCCCCATGTTCGGGATATTCTCATGAAACGATTCGGGGTTTAGCGGGACTTGATGGTTCGACCGGCCTGTCCTGGCCCCGGATCAATGCGTAACTTTTTAGGGTTTGTGGATCTCGACGAAATAGCTTAGTCGTTAGTGCTTGACGCCAGGATCAATCAAATGACGTCACATGGGTTCGGTGAGTCAGGTAACAGGCTGTTAGATGGTGCTTGTACCAGGATCAGTTGTAGTCGTCAATCTTGAGTTTATCTTAGTTCATGGGACTGCGTTCGGGTGGATGGATAAGAATTCCCTCCGGCGGGTGAGTTGCGTCTCAAACCAACTCGGGTACTGACCTGCTGAGCCAGTAGGGGTTGGAAAGTGCTTCGCTGCTACCAGTCAGATGGTTCTGGCTTTCGAGTCGGGGCCCAAACTGGAAGCTGGTGGGTTCATCTCTTCGGAGGGGTTCTCGCCACGCGCGATGATATGGCGTAATCCTTATCACACTTTCCACCTCTAGGGGTGGACTGTGGAGACTGCTGTGTAGTCACTTGGAAAAGAGGTATCCTCAAAATAGCCAATAACTATTCTAGTAGAATTCACGAATTCACGAGTGTGAAGGAGAATCTGAAGCAGTCGATTTCGCAGCGCTCACAAGAACTGTGCCATCCGCACATCACGGCATGGCGAATTTTGCACCATGATTTGGGCCTGCACTGGTAAATAATTTAACTGACCCAGAAGCTGAAGGTAAACCACCATAGATCTTTGGAAACTGACTCCAATTTTCTTCGAAAAAAAATCTTAAGCGATGTGGCCCATTTCTGGATGGATGGGTACGTCAACAAACGAAATTGTCGAGTTTGGGGCAGAAGCAATCCACGTCAGATCCAAGAGCGTCTAATGCACTTTGAAACTTGTAGTGGATACCAGTTTGTGTTGAATTGGACATTTTTCACGAGCCATTTAAGGGCATGATCATCTCACGTGGAGGTGATATGAACTGGCTACCGAAATCGTGCGATTTAACCCTGTTAGACTTTTTCTTGTGTGGTTATCTCAAGTTGCAGGTTTATGCTTATAAGCGACAAACCAAAGCTGCTTTCAAAGCAACATTACCCATGTCATCGGTCAAATTCAATCTGTTTCATGCTCCAGTCATGGGAAATTCGGATGCGCGCCACCCAGTGAAGCCGTGGCGGACAGTTCCAAGATGTTGTATTCCATGTACTGATGTCGATGTAATGACATTGATAGGCCTTCCGAACGAAAGAAAAATTTCGATCATATGTAACACAAAATTTGTTTCATTTAAATTTGAAGATAGGAAGCGCTTGATGAAAGCAATTTTTCATCCAATCGTAATCACGGATGATTGATCCTCACGAAATTTGACACAAATCTTTGTTTCATTATTGTTCATCCAAATACCAAATTCCATTCCAATTGCGTCAGTAATTTTCAAACTTTTGGGATAATAAGGATAACGCAACTATTGAACCAATTTCACCAATTAACGAATTCAACCGAGAATTTCAGACCCCAAACCTACCCTAAAAGTTTCAACTCCATAGATAGCTCTTTCCATCCTTAGATTAGAGGGCTTACGGACGAAGCGGAGCAATGGAACAGGTATTTGTGAAAAAAGATTTTCCTTAGAACAAGCGCGCAAAAATTCCACATTAAATAAATTCACCTGTAATGTGAACTGATATAGTGATGACTAACCGAAAGATGCCCCAATATACGTATCAATCTAGAGTAATATACTATTACTTTTCAACTCTTCCATCTGGAATCCACAATATGAGTTTCAGATTCGAGAAAATACAAAATAAATTCCTACGGTATCTGGCATTTAAGAATACTGGAAGCATTGTAGATCATGATTATTCAACTCATTCAACATTAAATAATTTCAGCTGTAATGGGAACTGATATAGTGATAACTAACCGAAAGATGTCGCAACATACGTATGAATCTAGAGTACTATACTATTACTCTTCAACTCTAGAGAGATATTTATCATTTTCGAAGTAAATAGTGAGCCAATAGGTTGGTTAAAGAAATCTTATTTTTGCGTGAACTTTATTTAACATGTTTTGTATTATCCAAATTGGGTCGGATATGGACCGTTTTGTTTATAATTTGTTGTCATTTTAAAGGTAGCTTCATAATGTCTATCTCATAGAAGTCTTGGTCCTTATTGGTGAAAAACTCTAGTAATCGATTTTCACAATCTTCCCTTGATGCCAAATTCTCAAAAATCCAGGAACCAAGGTCTCTGAGTTTCTGGCGAGTCACTACAAGCGTATCTTGCCTTGCGTTGTCCTTATGGAACACAAAACCTCTTCTGTTGGTCAATTCTTGCCGTTTCTGGTCAATCGCTAGCTTTAAAAAGTCCAGTTGTTGACAGTGGAGATACAAATTCAGTGTATGGCAATATGGAAGAAACTAATGATAAATTAATCCTTTCCAGTCCCACTAAATGCACAGTAAAATCTTCCTGGCCTTCAATCCTGATTTGGCCATCGTTTGAGCTGCTTCACCACGCTTGGACCACGATCGCTTTCGAACAGTGTTGTGAAATCAGATTTGAAAAAATGAAAATGTATAAAAAACATATTTAAGGTAATTGTTGTTTTCAAGTTATTATTATTTATTATTAGAAATCTTTTAACCCATAACTCATATAATTTAATGTGGATGGTTTATCATGTTAAATTCATAATTATTAGAAGAAGAAATAAATTCGTTCAGTTTTGATAATGAATGTCGCTACTAGTTTATTATTCCATTGTTTCATCTGGCTAGATCTTCAGTTTGAAGTCTCATAATTAGGCTTTCTTTCCAGTATCTATCATTTCGCTGAAGTGTTAACAACATAGTTCCTATGTGCTCTGAAAATGTTGCTTCGAACCGAACACTATGTTTTTGCGGGGAGTTTTAATTAATAACTTCAATATAGTGAAAAGGCTGCTGAGTCATCGTAATTTACTGGATATTTATAGTGACCATGCTCTAGCTCTAGCTGAACGAACGTGTCAGAAGTGGTTTGCCCGATTTAAAGGTGGCAATTTAGATTTGGAAGACGAAGATACACCTCACCAAAGTTTAGATATGAAAACTTAGAGGTAAGATCCATCACAAACGCAAAAAGAATGTGCGAGAATACTTAGATCCACTCAACCAGCTATATACCATCGTTTAAAAGCAATGGAAACGACCCGAGACCCGAGATGAGAAATTGGCTCCAACGGCCAAAAAGAAGGGAGTTTTGGCATATAATTGTGACGGGAGATGAAAAGATGCTCCATTGCGATAATACTAAGCATCAGCCAGTATATGGATGCCTCATCATCAACTGTCAAGCCGAATATTCATGGCGGGAAGATCATGCTGTGTTTTGGTGGGGCCAGCTGGGTGTGGTGAATTATGAAGTGCTACAATCGAACGAAAGGATCATGAGGGAGGTCTACCGATGCTATTTTATGCTAAAAACGGCCGCAATACGCAGACATATACGAAAAAGTTATTTTGCAGCATGGCACTATGTTTGTCGTCAGTTGAACTATACTTGAGAAAGCTCAAATGAGAAGTCCTGCCCCACCTGCCATACAGCCGACGTGAATTCCACAAGAATAGTTATTGGCTATTTTGAGGATACCTCTTTTTCAAGTGACTACACAGCAGTCTCCACAGTCCACCCCTAGAGGTAGAAAGTGTGATAAGGATTACGCCATATCTTAGCGCGTGGCGAGAACCCCTCCGAAGAGATGAACCCACCAGCTTCCAGTTTGGGCCCCGACTCGAAAGCTACAACCGTCTGACTGGTAGCAGCAAAGCACTATCCAACCCCTACTGGCTCAGCAGGTCAGTACCCGAGTTGGTTTGAGACGCAACTCACCCGCCGGAGGGAATTCTTATCCATCCACCCGAACTCAGTCCCATGAATTAAGATAAACTCAAGATTGACGACTACAACTGATCCTGGTACGAGCACCGTCTAACGGCCTGTTACCTGACTCACCGAACCCATGTGACGTCATTTGATTGATCCTGGCGTCAAGTACTAACGGTTAAGCCTTTTCGTCGAGATCCACGAACCCTAAAAAGTTACGCATTGATCCGGGGCCAGGACAGGCCGGTCGAACCGTCAAGTCCCGCTAAACCCCGAGTCGTTTCATGAGAATATCCCGAATATGGGGGTCTGCGAACAGATAAATGAAATACCCCCCTATTCCAGCATGCGGACTTTCAACCACTGCCCCCTCGAGTCCAACACCAATGGGGTGGCCAGGTGGTACAAGTAACACCTGTAGGCAAACCACCCCCCTGAGGTAACGCAGTATGCTACATAACGCACTCGGCCATTACACAGAATCCGAAGATTCATATTGCGATAGGGTAGAGTACGCCAGTTTTAAGGGAGAAGCCCTGTGCTGCGACAGACTCCCTTGTCACTGAGTTAATCAACCGGCTCAGCCCTCCATTTCACCTGAGTAAAACTAGGGCCCCATTCGGAGATCTTCCACCATACAGGTCCAGTGACTGGCGCGAAATGGCATTACGTTAGACACCAAGACTTAACCCTCCATTTCGCCGGGACGAAACTAGGGTCCTAGTCATGAGAGCGCCCCCATCACGTCAAGATCTAATGCCTGGGGGGCGCGCCATACAGCCCAGACAGTACTCTTTCCGATTGATGAAACTGACCAGCACTTCTCCAATTACGATGAAGTAAAAAATAGATCGATGTATGGATAGCCGCCAAATAGCAGAAATATGGGAAAAAGTAGCGGCTAGCGACGGAGATTATTTTGAACTTAATGTGTAACCAAATTTTTTACTATGAAGTTTAAATTGTCGACAAAAACCGCATGAATTTATTTAGACCCCCAATACCTATTATAAAGATTTCACCTGTCCGATGATAAAAAAATTGTTCGAAACTGCAGTAACAAAATGTACGAACATTTGAATTTTCTGATAGTTAAACATAGTTATCTGGAAAAATTTGTTTGAACTTTTTATTCATGTAAATATTATTTCTCGAAATCATGAATTTTTCAAATTCTTTCATGGTACTTACTCTAGATACGTCCTTTTTCTCATAAATATTATTTGAGTATCTTTATCAAATGTTTTGGTAACCAAATACCTCCATTTGATATTTTTGAATATTAGGAATTGTCTAAAGTGTGAATATGCATTGCTTTGAAGTCTATCTATACAATACCGATTTTTCAATAAATATACCAGGAAGAGAAATATCGTTGTCGTTAACCTGAATTATTCGCCATTCTTTCCCGATCCTGCTCCTCTACCACAATCTGAATCAACAATCTCCGAGCCATAATTCTTCCTGACATGGGTTCCGTTGAAAAAGGTACAATAAATCAATTTAGGGTTTTGTTTGTTTTTCATTATAACTGAAGAACATTGATTATAGTATTATAAAAACTAATTTTCAGGAGCCCCATATTTTAATATCTAGTAAATTACGATGCTTTATGTCTTTTGTTTTTTTGGCACTTACTTATTGAAAAAAATCCATTATACCGTTAAAAATAAATGGACATGTATCAGAATGCGATATAATCAGGACGAAAATATGCCCAGGATGAAACTATAGGATGGCAATTTATCTATATCCCATAAAAATTCAGATTTATTTTCAAGGTGATTCCCTCTTCTTTGCGGAAGCAACTTCAAATAAAATCATCTTTAGTTTATTATTTGCTATAAACAAATTCGGAACCGCCTCACTGAAAATCGAAAAGCTACGTTTGTAACTTGTTGGGATTTCAAAACTGAAATGAAAAAAATCGTCCGTAGACCGTCTACCATCCTGAGCTCTTAATGTGAGCTATTTAATTGAAAATTTGTCAAACTTTATAAAGAAATTGAGTACTATAGAAAAAGTATCCTCTAAGAATGTCGCCAAATCAATTCACTCTTAGGGTTTCAATTTAACGAAATTAATGTTAAAAACTACATTACGGGAATTCCATCAAGCTAGTCGTTATAATCATAGCACGTTAATATTATTCAAATAATTGTTCGACGGAGTTTCAAATTTAGGGTTGGGATTGAAAAAATGTTTTCTTATAAATTTATTGGCGCTATTTTATTTTGAAATAATAGATGCTCGTGAAAGATTAGCAACGTGCTCATTATTTTTCTCAAAAATAAAAAATAGATAAATTGTGCTAAGCTCGCTACAAATTTCAATTTTATGGACACTTGTTTTGAAAACTTTCCGAAATTAAATAAAATAAATGCCTTTGAAAAGCTGTTTCAATTTAAGTAGACCTACAGGGTCCTGCAATAGTGCGTTCTTCCTTCATAGCTGCCGAACCAGACATCTAAGAAATTTCGTTCGAAAACAGGTTTCTTGTTTTTCTATTACTGCATCTCAAGAAATTAGTTTCCAATATACACGGTGTTCCCAAAAAAGATATTCGATAGACGGGTGATTTTTCAAATGGATTGTCATGTATATTTTCATGTATTTTCAATGACTTTCCCCATCTCTAATCTTAGAAATATTTTTTTAACGGTACCGATCATATGCAGAGAAAACTGGAAAATGTTGAATGCAGAGCACTCCGCTAAAAGACCTAAAACGGTTGCAAAATTAAGACGTAACACTAATGTGATACGAATTGTTGGTTACTGAACAATTCATAGTCATCATAACAAAAAAATTAATCTATCCTACACAGGATGTTCGTTATTGATTGCCAAATATGATGAACTTGAAATTGATATTTCTCGATTTTTTCAAATATGACGCCCTATTTTTTTTTACTATAATGCAGATAATTGAATGCTTCCCATTTTTTCGGAAGCAACCTTGGGCTTATTTCTACTTCTGCGTCTGACAAATAGAAATATGCCATCCCAATAGACAATTTGATTCGAATATGAACAGATAACTGAAGGAATTCAAAAAAGTGTTCGAAATCATGAAACCTGCTGAAAAAATTATTCAGGTTATATTCGCTACAGAATCACACTATCATGGGTATTTCCAATATGGAGGCTGTCCGAAGTTAATTGATAAATGGGTAGCATTTCGCTTAGATATTTCTCGATATTCTCTGATGTAACATCCTGAAGTTCGGGTATTCAAATTTATGTTCAAGTTGCCAAGATTGTCAAATGGGCATTTCGTATCGATTATCAATTTTTATTTCAACCAAACTGGAAAAATGAAAAAGGTATTTTAAAGCACCAAATGAATTCCATTGTGTGTTGTTGAATTACAAACGAAAAACATAATTAAGTTATTACAGATATTCAGAATTTGCTCAAAATCATAACATATTTGTGAGAATATCGTTAATACAAAATATATGTTTTTCCGATTAAGCGTGACATTTGGATCAAATAGTCGATAAGTACAAAACAGGATTAAATCTGTATTTAACTGATATTGATTTCAGATATATCATGGTTTATAGGCATTTAAAACATTGTTTTTCATATAAGTGCCGTTTTAGTGCACAGAGTCACGATTTGAATAAGTCAGGATGAATTTCAATAAAAATGAGAAGATTGATATGATTTTCCTGTTAGAGCAGTGCCACAGAAATTGTGTATCAGTAGGTAGAACTTATGCTGCAGAATATCCTGAGAGAAGACATTCAAAAGAATCGAGTTTCCGGAGGCTTTTAAACAGGAAACGTAGAGTACAAAAAATAAGAAAGGACAAAATCGGCCACAAGCGAAGACAAAGAGCTTGAGGAATTACTGACCGTAACAGAAGATCTACACACAAGTCAGGGTGAAGGTTGTTGAAATATTCAGTATTAGTGAGCGTTCAGTTCGAAGAATCCTCAAAAACGTAAGTTTTACGCCTACCCTATTCAGATGCACCAAGCGGTTTTGGATGATAAGTTTGAAAACCGTCCGAATTTCTGCAACTGGGCAAGATCAAAACTGAACAGAATTCATAATTCTTTAATTCAGTTTTATTCAGTAATGAAGCGAATTTCCACAATTCTGATTTTGTCAATAGGCATAATTTCCATTACGATTCAATAGAAAATCCGAGAATAATAAGAGAAGATGAACATCAACACAAGTGGTAATTAAATGTTTGGGCAGAAGTTATCGACAATCATGTGACAGGTCCTTATTTTTGGAAGGACATCCCAACGGTGTTACTTATTTGGATTTCCTTCAGTAAATTTTGCCTGGAATGTTAGCAGTGCTACTTTCGCAAATAAAGAACGGAATGTGGCTGCAGCATGATGGTTCACGCGCTTATTATTCTCGTCCTGTGGGAAATTTCTCGGTTTTGCAATAAATAGATTCGTAGAGGCGGACCGACAAGATGGCCTGCTATATCGCCAGATTTCAACAAATTAGATTTTTTTTGTGAGGACATATAAAGGGAATCGTATACGATGATGCTCCAACCACTGCCCTCAATATGCGGAAGAGAATAGTTAATACTTTTCGAAGCATTTATCCAGCCATGCTAACGAAGGTAAGTAGATCGTTTCAGGTTCGGATTTCTTTATGTTCGGAAAAGACGGACGACCCTTTCAACAGCTCATCAAGCCTTAAAATTTATTTCATTATTTTCTTCGTTTTTATTTACTCAATAAACATCATTTAGTGGCCTCAAATAGTTTTTTTAAGATTTGGATATTCCGCTCATTACAGGTAGGTACCAAATTTCAACTTATGATTTTTTAACGACATGTGAAGTATTAATAGGTGATTTTTTTCAACACTTTCGTACTTCGTCTATTGAATTATTTTCCAAAAATACAAGGACTGAAGTCCAGTTCTTAAACAAAGTTTCCAAGTTGTCTGATTCGGCTGCACTGAAAACCCAAGTCACCATTGAGGATTCATGATAAGCGGAAACAGGGTAAAAAAAAATTGCCAAACTATTTTCAGAACCTATCAAGCTTTTCAATATTTAGTTCAGCATAAAAGAAGCGAATGTTAGATCGGTAAATATCCGTGCCGAATTCTATCCAGTTTGCAATCAATTTCGGACATCTTGTATATTGGAGTAATGGAATGATACACTACAAAGTAAACCTTAAATAATTTTTACTGCAGGTTTTATCGTTTTGAATATCTTAACTTCCATAAGTAATCAGTTCAATATTCAAGTGAAACTGTCATTTGTTTCAGATTCCGTCCTTTAGGCATTTTCAAGCCTACAGAATTGTTCCTTCTGAAAAAATGTGAAGCATTCTATTTTCTGCATTTTTTTCAAAACATCGACAAATATCAATTATAATTTCATCATATTTGGCAATCAATAACGGACATCCTGGGTATGGCAGATTACTCTTTTTGTTATGGTATTATGAATTTTTCTGTAACCAAGAATTCTTATCACATTAGTGTTACGTCTTGTTGTTGTAACCGTTTTAGGTCTTTTAGCGGAGTGCTGTGCGCTCAACTTCTTCAAGTTTTCTCTGAATAAGATCGGTACCGTTAGAAAAATATTTCTAAGATTTTGCGTTTTAATAGAGATGACCATGAAAATATACATGGTATTCAATTTAAAAAAGCACCTATTTGTTGAATACATTTTGTTGGAAAAACCTTGTATATTGGGAAATAATTTCTTGAGATGCAGAGATAGAAATACAAGAAACCTGTTTTCGAACGAAATTTCTGAAATGTCCGGTTCCCGCAGCTATGGAAGTAGAACGCACTTTTGCAGGCTCCCCTGTAGAATTAACATTCCATACAAGGTAGCAAAAAGAAATCAAAGAATATAAAATTATTATTATTATTTATATAAATATAGAATGTTGGTTGAACTTACCTAACAAACATTCAATGGAAACAGTACTGTTTCATAATGGTACAGAAAACTACTCCAAAAAAACCCAGTATACTCCCAAGAAGTTCTTCGAAAGTTTCTCCCTTTAAAAAATTTATTTTCTGCGGACGAACATATTATGCATATTATGCGAATGGTAACCGGTTAAGAAACTATGTAAGTTCTATCTTAGTTTTGAAAAACCAACAAGATCGATATATATATATATATATATATATATATATATATATATATAGATATAGATATCATAGATAGCATATATATATATATATATATATATATATATATATATTTTTTATTTTGTGTACATGTACCCAATAAAATCGCAAATCGCTTTTTCGAAAATGTGCTTCATATTTTTGATGAGTTCTTTGGAAAAGCTTTTTGAAGAGAGATAGTTCCGAAGAAGCTCTTGGGGTTATGTTGGGCATTTTTGGAGTGAAATTTGGTTTTCATAATACCGTTATGAAACAGCGCTCTTTCCACTAAACGTTTGTTGAGTAAGTTCGATCAATATTTTACATTTTATTTGGATTGTTTATTTTCGTTTTGATACTTTGTAATAATTGTTAATTCTCTATGAAACTGAAACAGTAATTTCTAAGACATTTATTTAATTTAACTTCAAAAAGTTATCAAGAAAAATTTTCACGAAATTCAATTTTTTACCAAGGTAAGCAGAATTGATCTGTTTGATATTCAAGATTTTTAAGAAGCATTCCATCAAGTGAAAGCCACTTTTTCTTATTTAATTTCTCAAAGAAATAGAAATTTTTTCATAACAATCAATCGAATTCGATTCGTCTGCGAAAGAATTTTAAGGAATCAAAAATCTGTTGTCGAAAATAAAATAGTCTGTATTTCGGAAACGATAAACATTTATAAGGAAGTAGTAATAACTTTTACTACGGGACACACGTATAAGCACACAATTTGATCGTTCCATTGTATTGAAGAGAAAGATTTTCTTTAACTATATAAGCAACTACACAACTTCACGCTCCAATAAAAGGGATCACTGATGTCATAAAAATGAAAATGGATCGATTAGTATTTCTATAGATAAATTCAGTTACTATGTGAGGATGATTCGTTCCTAAAACCTCATAACAACTATGATTAAAATACCAGAAATGACAAATTCGTCGTGGTAAAATGCACGCCACCATAATGTTTGGTTATTATCATACAAGTTCATAAATATAATATTTTTTAACCATGTGTGACCTATGTAGAGTCTAAGCCACATATTAGTTCCTTCTTTAAAAATTCGGCGAAATTTCCGCAAATATTTCAGTTTGCATTCATATAAGTTTGTGCTAACTGAAGAAGTTGAGCCACATATGCTATACGAGTACATATTTAGTAGTGAATTCCAAAGTGGTCCATGTTGCCCTCAGCAGGTGTCTTTTTTCAGAGTGATAGAAATTTCGATAGGGATCACTGTGATTTGACAGAAGGTAGAAGCCATGTTGTTTTGACATTTCTGTTCACTAAGCATTGACAAATTATCATGGAAAGACTCATGCCGCAACAACGTTTACACATTGTTGAAATTCATTTTTAAAATCAGTGCTCTGTTCGCCAAACTTATAGAGCACTTCGTGAAATTTATGGTTTACATAATCGTCCATCGGAGCAGCTTATGCGTTGAACTATCGATAGATTTCAGACGACATTTTCTCTACTCGATGCAACAACAACTGTATTGGTTGAGAGATTTGAAAATTTTTTTTTGAAATTATAATTGTAGAAGACTAACAGATTAAATCTGTTTTGATATTCAAAGTTTGTAATTATTCTTCTATCAAGTAAAAAACCGCATCTTATTATTTTATTTTATATATAATATATAATTATATTAGGTTTTTGAATAATGAAAATTATTATACAGTTTCCAGTGGTTTAATGAAGGCCATAAAATGCCTTACAAACTTTGTGTCATTTCTGTGTTTAGCATAAATTATAGATAACCTAGGATATTAGATGTACCTATCTAGTTTAATTGCATCCACTGATTTTGCAGAAAATGTTTGGTAAGATTACAAGTTTATTAAGTTTTAATTGAATTTATATTATGAATGAAGAAATGTCCTTATCTGAATTTTTAGTTGTTTTTGAGGATGTGCTACATGATTTTGAGGGTTTTTGAAATAATTTATTTAAATATTTCAAATATATTAGTTTTGGAGAATTTCTTGAAATTATGTTGTGTAAAATAGAAAAAGGCTTTTTACTTGATAGAAGAAATATAACATAATTTAAATATCAAAACAAATTAAATATGTTAGTCTTCTACAATTTTAATTTAAAAAAAAATTTTATTCAAAAAACTTTTAGAATTAAATTAATGTCTAAAATAAGCACCGCTTACGTTTAATAGACTTATATAATTAAAACTCAATATATAATGTCAAATGAAATAAATAAACCAACAGATATAAGAAAGTCATTGAAATTAATAAATAAATATTTAAAGGAGACAAAATTTTGTTTCTGATCTTACCTTAAAGAACACCAATTGCCTTTTAAAAACATGAACACACCTTAAGGACTTCTCAAAGTATATAATTAATTTGAAATATTTAAAATATTTAAATTTTCGAATAAGTTGATTCAGAAATCTCTCAAAACATGCACCATATCTTCAAACAACAAATATAATTCTAAGTAATCTCTTCTTCCGTATTATTTGGAATATTATCTAGAACCGAAGAAGGGATTACTTAGAATTATATTCGTTTTTTGATATAGTGCATGTTTTGAGAGATTTCTGAATTAACTTATTCGAATCTTTAAATATATTAAATATTTCAAATAAATTATATTCTTCGAGAAGTCCTTAAGGTGTGTTCATGTTTTTGAAAGGCAATTGGTTACGTCTATTGAACGTAAGCGGTGCTTATTTTAGACATTAATTTAATTCTAAAAGTTTTTTGAATAAAATTTTTTTGAAATTAAAATTGTAGAAGACTAACATATTTAATTTGTTTTGATATTCAAATTTTGTTATGTTTTGTATTTTTGAAAAAGATTTAGTTTTCATAAATACAAGACCAGAAACTGAACATGTTTTCAAATGTTTGTCAGGGGCAAAACACACGTACCACGTGCCTTTCTGGCGAGATCAGGTGCTATGTTTGGAACGAAACATTCCATATTACTTATTTTTAATTTCAATTACTAATTAATTTTTGGAGTTCTGTTATTCTATTTTATATTGTATAATGAAATCTGATTTTTATACGTCTATTAAATATAAGCAGTGTTTATTTAAGACATTAATTTAATTCTAAAGGTTTTTTTAAAAAATTAATTGAAATTAAAATTGTAGAAAACTAACAGATTAAATCTGTTTTGATATTCAAAGTTTGTAATTATTCTTCTATCAAGTATAAAACCGCATCTCATTATTTTATTTTATAATTTCAATATTTTGAAACTCCGCTGCTTTTGCATTTTTATCGGTAATTTTTTTTTGTACTATTTCTAATTTTTTGATGCGAAATAAAGACATTATTATTATTTTCATTATTATTTCTGCTAGGGCGTCTACTTGCCTATTTCCTCCAAAGCCGTGGCACGCTGATACTCAAACTAGTACTAGCTTGTTGGTTTTTGCCAGTGATATTAGGAATTTTTCACAGCTTCAGGTGGCCTTGACTTACACTCAACAGTAATCAAATCAGTTGCTTTACTGCCATCTCACTCTCTGAGTCGATACATAATCTAGTATCTATGTTTTCTCTAAGCAGACTTGGGCACGTCTTCTTATCTCTTATAGCCAAAATTTTGGCTTTGAGCGTTGTTATAAGCTGAAGACAGTGATTGCCTATACTTGCCTATACTGGCTCCCTTAGTATACTTAGCATGCATCAGTATACCAGATGATATAGTATTTCCAAAGCTGAGCTAATTTTTTCATGACTTCTTGGCAACCACCTACATAGTTTGTAGAAAATCTTTTGAGAATGAATAAATGTTATGATTACTTCGCTCATGAAATAATGAGACGTAAATAAAAATCTGAAATTCTTCGAAAACAAAATCTTAATGCGGATTCGGTCGAAAATTATCGAAAGGTTCTTAAAATATCATAAGTCGAAAACTACGCATAATTGTCGAACTTACCTGGGAGTCATTCTAATGCTTTATGACCTGCATACTTTCCGATAAGATGCGATATACTCTATCTGTATATGGTGCGGATTTATCAGATACGGTCCTGTGGAATCTGATATGCTAATAATGCCTTGTTGTGAGACCTTGACTGGAGTGGTTTTGAATTGTTCTCTTCACATAATGACATTTTGTTTTTGATCGAATAAAGAATGGGCTTTTAGAATGATGAATCTCATTTGCCTTCATGGACTGAATATACACCTTTACGTTATTACAATACATGTTTTTGAGGCATAAATGAATTATTTAAATAGATCTAGGTGAACAAACTTATGGTAAATACAAATGTGATCGTATGTTTAATAGGGGATTAGTCGAACTTATGCATTAGAAGTATATAAATAATGCAATAAAGGTGATAGTTCCGAAATTAAATTTTTGGGAAGGTCAAATACATTATCTCTAATGAAATTATTTTCAAGATGATAACATTTCCGGAAATGCTTGATGATGACTATTAACCATTTTTTTTTGGATTCGTTACTTATGTGAGATTGAGACAATTTTAAATATCTTCACTAAAAATGAATCGATTCAGAATCTGCACTTTTATAAAGACTCTATCTCAGTTATTATAAAGTATGATTTTAAATACAGGACAACCCAAAAATAGTGTCAAAAGTAAGTCCCACAAGCTAAAAAGGGAATTTTCTGGTTGGACGTGATTCGGCTACCATTTTACTGTTTGGTTGGAAATTAACAGTGACCTAATGTAGCGTAAGGGCGGGATAATAGAGCCTCACCAGAACACACAAAAGATCTAGTAGTATCAGGTTCACAAATAATTTAATTCCGCTGATCTGTACCAAATATCATATATCTTATCATAGCTCACACTCTTTATTAATGATATATCATATTTCACATTCTTGATGAATAGTAATGTCATGCATCATAAAATGATCGGTGTCGTAACATGAATGGAAATCACGAATATCTCGTCATAGAATGGAGAATTCACCGTTCAGTCGAGATAGACTTGAATTATTAATTGTGAATAAAAAAGTTGAGAGGGCAATTCCTCCGTTCCTGGGTAGTTAGAAAATTGCAATGGATTGATTTAGGTCTTTCATAGGAGTACGAAAATATTGTTTAGTAGGCTATAATGGAGGAGAATATGTAATGTATTGATTCTCTCAAAAATTGTGGACGGCTTTCAACACAGATGATGGCACCTTCATAAAAAAGAAACAAAATTCTACTTAGACTGACCTTGGCGACAACAAGCCTGACAAGCAGTATTGAAGAATGAATGGTCAAACATGGGCATATTTTTTTCTCTGTTAGAAGCGGAAAGACGTGCGAGAACACCAGGTCGAAAGATGTAAGAATATCTTTGTAGAAAAACAATGTAGAGCGAAGAAAAACTAAAGATTGGAGTATACAGGCATATACTAAAGGCGTACCAAATATCGACGACAGAGATTGGAGTTCAAATGAGTATTGGTGAAATAACAAGATTGAGGAGCTGTAACAAACTTATATGAGACTTTGACGCAGAGCGATGGAAAGTAGAAGGGAAGGAACGCCAGAGAATAGCGATGAGAGAAAAGTGGTGAGAGAAGTTCAAACGGGATGAAGAGAGAAATGGAAGAACGAGAAAAAAATAATGAAGGATATTTCTGGAAGACAAGCCAGACGACTACGACAACTACGATTTTTTCTGAAGTATAAATTTTCTCTGTAGAATAACTGAAAATAGCAGCCTCAAAAATAAAAAATCAAAGACTACCGGACCCTGAAAATCTCACGATGGAGATAATGAAGCCAGCCAGCATTCGACATAATCTCGAAACATTTACCACAAATATAAAGCCAGATGCTAAGGAAGCAGGAATTTTCGAGAGAATACAAGAGGATGAGAGTGGTACTAAAACCGAAGAAGGGCAGGAATACATCACTATCTTACTATAGATTTGAATGACTGCTGAATATATTTATTAGGCAAGCTATACGTGGAGATTCTGTAAGAATAAACGTTGACCTAAAAAACTGATGCAATTTCTACCTGAGCAGATCTTTATGGAGGGAAAAAGTCGAAAATGGGGGCAATGGAACTGAAAGAGAAAGTGAGAAGATCAAAGCGAAGATAATTTGTCGTTGTAACCATATAGGTAAAAAATTCTTTCAACGCTGCAAGCTGAAAAAAAATTCTGAATGTAATGGAAAAGTGGAAGATGAGTTACTATTTCGCAAGATGCGTAAAAAATGACTCGCACTACCCCCTAGTGGACTTCATGCTGTCTGAGAACTTTTTGCTTCATAAAATGAAGAGCAGACTGCCAAGAAATAGGAGAATGGCTAGGAAGCAAACACTAAAAAAAGAAATGGTAAGATAGACGAACAAACCTCAAAGAAAAAGCCGAAATGACCAAACAAGTGATTAGAGACTCAACATTATGTACAGTGTGTGCTTATAGAAAGACGAACTATAAATTAAGAACGTGTACCAACAAAATCCAAAAGAGTTCGCATGGTATTTATGCAGAGTGAGAAACAATCAAGAACATGATCTGAATGCGGGAGATGGAGAGATCAAAGATAAAAACTAACAAGGATGATGGGATCGCTTCCTAAAATGAAGCACCTTGTGTCAGCAATGGTGGAAAGTGTGGAAACACGTGCAGTCACAACAGAGCGAAAGGAACGGAAGATTTGGAG
The DNA here is from genome assembly GCA_034642435.1 of Megalocaria dilatata. NCBI lineage: Eukaryota > Metazoa > Arthropoda > Insecta > Coleoptera > Coccinellidae > Megalocaria > Megalocaria dilatata. Next base: position 67,658,603 of record CM067855.1, on the reverse strand, counting down.
ACAGAAAAAAATATAAAAAATAACTAGGAAAGGATGCATGATTAATCATTGAGCGAAGGGTTCAAAAATATGCTACCAATGATCAGATATTACTTAGAGGAAATTAAAAGAGAAAGTTCTGTCGATGAGAGCCCCACACATCTGACAGTATCGTAAAAAATAAGTTTTAAGAAATACTTTGCTTTGTCAGTACTCCATCGTATTCAATAAAATATAATATCAATCAACAAAAAATATTTACTGATATTTAACAATTTAGAAAGCGTCTTGGCCATCGAATACTAAACATTTAAATGGAGTTTAATGTTGACTTGAAATAAATAGTTCTGTGGTTTACCATTGATCTCAAAGATTGAAAGACAATTTAACGGCCCCTGTTATAGCACAAGGACCATCTGTTTAAAGAATGTTGAGGAAACCACATAATTATATATTATGAATAAAATAAAATAAATGGAGGTTTATACTTGATACAAGGTATATAAAATTATTTAAATATTTTAATATGTACAGATACATTATGTAGCTTTCTACATATTTAATTTAAAAAATTTATATTCAATACTATAACTTCAGGAATTGAATTATTGTCATATAACCACTGATCATATCAAACGACATATAGAATAAAGATTAATTATAAGACTTCCAAATGAGATAACAAAATCCAATAAATATAAATTGTTAACTAAATTCCTATAAATTAAATATTTTGAGTAGACAAAATTTTGTTTCTGCTCGTCCCTCTTATGAAAACAGATATCTTTAAAAAATGTTTAACATAATCTTAAGAATTTCATCATAAAACTATCTCACTTAGAATATACAATATTATTAGATATCTTTACTTTTGCTATAATAGAGGCCATTAAATTGCCTTTCAATCTATAAGAGATCAATGGTAAACCACAGAACTATTTATTTGGGGTCAACATTAGACTTCATCTAAATGTTCAGTATTCATTTGCCAAGACGCTTCCTGAATTGTTAAAGGTGAGTAAATATTTATTGTTGATTAATGTTATATTTTATTGAATACGATTGAGTACTGACGAAGCAAAGTCTCTCTTAAAACTTGTTTTTTATTAGTATTTCTACATATCTTGAGATTTCCTTAAAAGTAACTCCAATAATATTGAATATAGTAAGCTAGTTTTATGATGAAATTCTTAAGATTATGCTAAGCATTTTTGAAGGATCTCTGTTTTCATAAGAGGGATGAGCAGAAACAAAATTTCGTCTATTCAAAATATTTAATTTATAGGAATTTTGTTAACAATTTATATTTATTGGATATTGTTATCTCATTAGGATGACTCATAAAGAATGTTTATTTTATATGTCGTTTTATATAAGCAGTCCTTATATGACCATAATTTAATTCCTGAAGTTATAATATTGAATATAATTTTTTGAAATTAAATATGTAGAAGGCTAACAGCATATATCTGTAAATATTCAAAATACTTAAATAATTTTATATACCACGTATCAAGAATAAACCTCCATTGATTTTATTAAAAATAAATTAAATGCTCTGGTCAGAACAAATTTTCTTCGGTTATTTTCAAATTGTTCTTATGTAGTTTACTGAATACATGATTGCGACAAAAATTAATTTTCACAAATTGCTCCCAAAATGAGAGCCTCCAACAGAAATGCACATCGTACACCTAAGAAAGTCATTTTATTCCGATTGTCCAAAGGCTTCTCCGTTACCTTTTACTTCATGTTTGGCTCCAATTTTTCTCCTCAATTCCTGCTTACTGGAACTATTTCAGGCTCACATTATTTCTTGGAGAAAATCCCAAATGAAAAAAGCGATTGAATTGAGTTCAAAGGAGTGTGGATATCACTTAATTGATTCGTTGCGTCCAATTGCCAAGGCACGTTCGTTTAGGTAATTTCGCACTTACAAAGCGGAATGGATGCAGTGATGTTGATACACTGTTGTTCTTTTTATTTTATGATTTACAATTGAAGCAAAAATGGTCGTTTTTTTCTAAAAAATGAACAAAAATAGAATAAGTTGAATGTGAACTAAAAGCTAACGGCGAAATCTTTAGACAGTAAGAAGAAAATTTCTTTCGTAGTTCTAAAATGAGGATTTCTGTTTGAGGATGTAATTTGGAATTTTTTTATGAATCATTTCGTTTTTCTCACTCAACTATGATGTTGTAATAACTAAATAAAAAAAAATTGAAAATTTGAGGATAAACAAGAAATATTTTCTCAGACAATAGCATTTTTTGTTACTTTATGCATTTATCATCTTAATCAGCCTTAAGAATGAAGTGAATTCTAGGATTCATTCTTTCAATCTATTCACTTTCTTAGACATTTTCCACTTCAACATTGGTAGTATCACCTTTGTAACCTCTCAGTTAACAATTAAAAATTCAAGTCTGAATCGTTTGAACATTGATACCCTATTTTTGATTAGTAGTATATAAGCATAAAAATAATATTTTTCATTGAAAATACGTGACTACAAAATTTCGTTCAAATATTCTACGAATCGTAAAAATATCGAAGCCGAACCTGTCGAAAATTCTTAAAAAAAACTCAAAAAGTCAAAGCTTGAAAACTAGGTACGATAGTAACCTTGTACATGAGTTTGACTAGGGTAGATCTGAAGTGCCCCATCTCTAGATATCCACTTGACACTATGTCTTACGGCATTTCAAGGAAATTAATGAACTGATATGGTTGTATGCTTCCAAAAGTCTGTTTATTATTTGAAAGAGTAAAGTAAAAAGGTATCGTTACTCCCATGACATGATGTCAATAGTTTCCACTACAATATAAGAGTTCGAGTATCATTTTCCAAAAATAGAACGTTGCAAATTCAAAGTTATCATTACAGTTGGTTTAATTATCTTCATATCGTACCATGTATCTTTCCGATATCCGTTATCCACTCCAGAATTAGTTAGTCTACGAGTAACCAACAAGAATAAGAATCAAACAGATAATTAGTAGATTTATCTTCAATCTTTTTTAAGGTACAGATCGACTGTATACTATAGTATAGATTATATGTATATATGACTATATATGTATATATGACTATATACGTTCGGGTGCTTTTTTTAGAGTGATAGAACATTCGATAGGGTGCTGAATTGTTTCAGCCGTTACTATTTGGTAGTTGATCATAATTAAAACAAATTGTGGAAATTACTGTTTTACTACCAAAAAAATATATATTAAGTTGTCTGATGATGGGATAGTTCATTTCCCGAAACTCGAGTCACAAGAAAATGTGTAATATATTTTTTAGGTAGTAAAACATAGTAATTTCTACAATTTGTTTTAATTAAGAGATAACTGTGATTTGACAGAAAGTGAAACCAATGTTTTATTGACATTTCTGTTTAGTGAGCATTGAGAAATTATCATGGAAAGACTCACCCCACAACAACGTTTACAAATTGTTGAAATTTATTTTCAAAATCAGTGTTCTATTCATCAAACTCATAGAGCACTTCGTGAAATTTATGGTTTATATAATCGTCCATCAGAGCAGCTTATTCGTCGAACTATCGATAGATTTCGGACATTTTCTCTACTGGATGCAACAACAACAAAAAGACAAAGAACTGAACGTACAGAAGAAAATATCGCTGCTGAAGTCATAGTGTTAATGACCATCCAGATTTGTCTATTCGTCGACGTTTACAACAAGTTGGACTCTGTGCATCCACCACATAGAAAATTTTGCGTAAAAATCTTGGTCTAAACTCATACAATATCCAGAACTAAAGCCTCTTGACCATAAGCATCGTTTGTTTGCTGATTGGGTCCTAGAACAGCTTGAAGTTGATCCACTTTTTTATCATAAAATTGTGTTTGGTAATGAAGCTCATTTCTGGTTAAACGGCTATGTAAACAAGCAAAATTACCGAAGTTCTGCAGGTTCCATTCCATCCTGAAAAATGTACTGTATGGTGTGTCTTACACGCTGGAGGCATCATCGGTTCATATTTATTTAAAAACGATGCTGGAGCTAATGTTACAGTGAATGGTGCTCGTTACAGATCGATGATGAATGACTATTTGTTTCAAACTTTGAATGGTATCGACTCAGAAGTGTTTTGGTTTAAACAAGATGGTGCTACACCTCATGCTGCTACCGTAACAATTGATTTATTGAAATAAAGATTTGGCGGTAACATTATTTCGAGAAATGGTCCAATTAATTAGCCTCCAAGATCATGTGACATAACTCCACTGAATTATTTTTTTTGGGTTATGTCAAGTCATTGGTTTATGCTGATAAACCAGAAACAATAGACTCTTTGGAAGCCAACATAACTCGTGTTATTGATGAAAAAAGGGCCTGAATTACTCGAAAAAGTTGTCCAAAATTGATCTGGTTGAATGCGATTCCTCAGACCTAGTCGTAGTAAACATATGCCGGAAATTATTGTTAAAACATAAATTTCATAAAATTATCTTTCCAATAAAAAAATTTGGCTTCAATCTCAATTTAAATGTGTTTTATTTCAATCTAGAGTTCTATTACTCTAAAAAAACACCCGGTATATAGTATAGCTCTTCGTACCATTCTCAGCAGTAAAGGCTTCTTTGATTTTAATGTGAAATAAAACAAGATACTATAATTTAATTGACACATGTAGCAAGAATAAAACATTACAGTAAAAATGTTCATCATATTCACGTTAAAGTTTAAGGAATCTTAGATTGAAATCAACTCAAACTACTTGTAGAATTTTGTAACTGTCCAAAAATCTGGATGAAGAAAGTCATCATTTGTCTGATCCTATTGGCCTTAGCATCAGTTCATGAACCTGAAAATAGTAAAAATATTAATATTTAATCATGGAAATTCGTTAATATTATTTCTGGAAATTTTTGCGAGCTTCTTCTAGGAAACAGCGTGCTATCGTTCTACCCAAATGTATGTTATTTTCGAATTTTGAGCTTACAATGATCACAAACGACTAGGTTGAACTCACTGACGAAGAATCCGAGATCAAATGTAATTTTGTCCGACACTCTAACTTACGAACGGAAAAATAATATTTAAATAAGGTTATTCTGATTTTCACAAATTCTTATTGTTATATTAACAACAATCGTTCCGCTATTACAGTAGTATCATCAGGCAAGATTACATTTTGAATAACTAAGCTTGTTTCCGAAATCCGTTGCTATTTATATTACAGTAAGTACAATAAATTTTATTGAGCACTAGAACCCAAAAAAGGGGGTCTGCAAATTCCAACTTATCTGAATATATTTAACAGGGGTGAGTTATTTAAATCTATTTGTTCGTTAAGTAATATTCCAATTCTAATATGTTTATTTATCTCTAGGGATTCTAACAGATTTAAGGCATAACTTTTACACTCTATATGTGGAATTTCAATATTATGGTTGAAAGTATGTCCTGTTTCTAACAAATGGTTGGAATATGTAGAATTACTTTCATTATTTAGGAAACTCTTCAAATGTTCACAAATTTTATGTCGGAAAGTTATTCCAGTCTGTCCTATGTAAACTTTAGGGCAATTACCGCAGGTTAACTTATAAACCCCCCATTTATCGACTTTATTACAGCCTTTATTATTTTTAATGAATTTACTCAAGTTTGAATTGGTTTTAAATGAATTTCTAAAATTATATTTATTTTTGAGGTATGTAGCAATTTTCTCAGAAATACCTTTAGTGTATTTTAAGTAGATGTATTTAGAATTTTATTTTATATTAGGAAACACCATATTTAAAGCTATTTAATTATTTCTATTCACCAACAATTTGTTTATCAACTTAGGATCATAGTCATTATTAATAGCTATTTGGTGAATTATTTTAAGTTCTGAAATATAATCTTCTCGATTCATGGGAATATTAACTAATCTATGGATCATACAATTGAATGCTGATAATTTTTTATTTAAAGGATGATTCGATTTATTGTGTATAATAGAATCCGTATATGTTGGTTTGTGAAATATTGAAAAATCATGTGAATTATTTATTAAGAAACAGTTAAATGGAGAAAATTAATAGAATTATCATGTTCGGTTTCCATAGTGAATTTAATTGAAGGATGTATTTCATTGATGAATAAAAAGAATTTTTTTAAAAGTCTGTCTCTACCTGTGAAGCAACAGAAAATATTATCTACATATCTATATCAACATAAATAGTATTTCTTAAGGGGATTTTGGTGAATTTAATTTCAATATTGTCCATGAATATTTGTGCTAATAAAGGACTTAAGTGATTTTCCATAATCAAACCGTTTTCAGATTTATAAATTTTATTTTCGAATTGAAAATAATTTTGTTTAGTGCAAATATCTAGACCTTCTAAAATATCTTCTTTGATAATTGTATTACAACTGTTGTTGATTGATAGATTATCTACTATTTCAATTGTTTCGTTTGGTGGTATACTTGGAAATAAATTTTGTACGTCAAATGAAATGAATTTATTAACAATAATAAAGACTACACATAAAGATGATAAATCGGGGGTTTATAAGTTAACCTGCGGTGATTGCCCTAAAGTTTACATAGGACAGACTGGAAGAACTTTCCGATATAGAATTTGTGAACATTTGAAGAGTTTCCTCAATAATAAAAGTAATTCTACATATTCCAACCATTTGTTAGAAACAGAACATACTTTCAACCATTATTTTGAAATTCTACATATAGAAAGTAAAAGTTATGCCTTAAATCTGGTAGAATCCCTAGAGATAAATAAATATATTAAAATTGGAATATTACTTAACGAAAAAAAATATATTCAGATAAGCTGGAATCTGCAGAGACCCTTTTTTGGGTTTTAGTGCTCAATAAAAATTTATTGTACTTACTGTAATATAAATAGCAACGGATTTCGGAAACAAGCTTAGTTATTCAAAATGTAATCTTGCCTGATGATGCTAGTGTGATAGCGAAACGATTGTTGTAAACATAACAATAAAGATTTGTGAAAATCAGAATAACCTTATTTAAATATTATTTAATATGGATTTTCATCAAGTAAGGACTGATTCAATTCAATATTTACGAACGGAAACACATGAAACTTTCTTTTCTCTAATTAAAATCTGACCTGAGTTCGTTAAAGTCCAAAATAAGAATTACTGACCGAAATCGGAATAAATTTCGGTACTTAAGTATACAATAATGACACAAAGATTTGTGGAATATTCCATGGGGATCGGCCGTCCGGGCGGACGACTGGAGATAAACACACTACTCTTATTTCCGAACGAAAGGACCTAGAGACTTGATTTTCAGTGTGTGTTTGGAAGATGATCAAAAGAAACCCAATTATCCACGTTTTCTACTGAGGCTAACATTATATCGCTAATTATTCAACTGGTCCATTGTAAATACTACTAAGTCATATGTTGCCAACTACTCAATTGTGAATGTTTATCCTTTTGAAGTCTCATGTTTTTATTAATGCTGTAAACCCTTGCTTTGTTCATGAGTATCTTACTTATAGCTCTGTATATCAATATTTTATCGAATAAAGTTAGTTTTCCATAAACCAAAAAAAAATAATGAACATAATTTTTCTTTTATGATGATATCGTGTAGAAAATTTTTTTGGAGAAGCTGGCAACCCTGCGAACTAAGAGAACCAATCACATTACTTTGTATCCCTCTCATAGACCACGTTGTAAACGATGGTTCACCTTTTCTTCTTTCAAATATCAGCAGACACATTCCCAGGTTTTAATATCTATTCGGAGTTTTGAGCTATTTGGTTATAATTTAGGGACAACATGGTTCATCAATGTGAAATATGTAAAAATAATCAATATTCTCATCCTGATTTATCCCTCCACACGTCCGTGGTGTTATGAATTTGAAGAATATTGAATTTCTTACAATGTTGTCAGAGCAGAACTATCAGATTTGTTCATCCTTGTCGCACTCGTTAGTTTTGCTGTATTTATCTTTATCCAAACACTCTGAATGTTGGCCTCACAACGAAGGAGATTTCAATAAAAGGATCCTTCGTCTCCTTAGGATAATAAATGGTTTGGAGTCTGAATATATGAGTTTTATACAAAAATGAACAGAATCGGCTCAAAAGCTATCAATGCTATTTTCATTATTTTACTAATATTTTCGAGTATACATATCCGATCGATAATATCTTTATATGAAATAACTACACGAAAACTGATGCACAAACTCATGAAAATAATATAATAATATTACTTTGTGGTAGTTCATTTTAAATTGAAATGAAATGAAAAATTACCGAGTTTTCTGTCACACTTTAAAAAGTGATAGAAAACTCAGTCATTTCGTATTTCATTCGTGAAAATAAATAACGACCTTTTTAAAAAAGTTTCCCCTATCTGGTATCAGCAAAAGGATGGAAAATATATGAAGTTTTGTCCGTTTTATTATTTTTCCACATCCTCTTGCTAATATATAACGATATATATCGGAGAGAGAAGGATGGGGCATTCAAATGATGTAAGTTTCATTCTTATGAGTTTTTCCATTTTTTCATGAGAACCGTTCTAAAATTGCAAAGAATTACATTAATTGACTTTCAGATGGCAGAATACAGAACTCTTTGTTTATATTCATTATGTGTAGCTTCTTCAAAAATGAATTCAGAGATTTGACATTTTAAGGAAAAATAGATTGTTGAATAAGCGCGCAAGAGCTGTCTTCACGTCAGCGTTTTTGTAAACTTTTTTTTATAATGACTCAAAAAATTTTAGACAATAGCTTCACACGCATATTTTACAAAGAGATATAAAGAATAAGTGTGCTGAAGGTAATCACTCGTTTCAAAAAGAAAACCAGCTTTACTGGTTTAATCCATTTCTACCACTTTTCTGAAATTTTTTTCGATAGTTGTATAAGTATTGCTGAGTTCATATTTCCAGGCCTATGATATCAGCTTGAAGGATATTTAAGGTTTTCCTTCTCTTGACGAATACATCAAGTGACGTGATTAAAACTTTTCAAGTTGGGTCCTAATATTTCCTATCTTATCACTTTTCCTACAATGAATAAAACCCTGCACTTTCATTATTACTATTAAAGGCACTGAATACTACTATTAAAGGGACTGCACTTCGAGAAAATAGAAAACTGAAGACGTATTGATATGTGACAAATAAAAATCACCTTGCGGTTTAATGTGTTGCTTGAGTGTTGTAACTCTAGAATAGCCTTGATATTTAGGAAATAGATGGCAGCGTATATTAATGTCAGAGGAGAAAACAGGACCTACAAATATGGCGAAGAGCGTTAAATAGTCCTGAGATTAAGCAGAAATAGAATACATAAAGCTCAGGATTAATATCTTCTTCGAGCAAAACCATCTTTCAGAAAAATAATTTCATGCATGTTATTAAAAAACAAGAAGGTGTATCCTATAAATGTGGAACAGTAAGTTTGCAAGTATAGTTGATCATTTAAATACAGATGTTTGGAATTTAAGACTGTCAGTATTACTTCTTTTTTGTCTGTATACAAGACAACATAGCCAATGTGGTCGAATATCGGTAAAGAAAGAAGAATATAATGAAGCTCATTATTTTTATTTTATGACTGTCGTAAAATATTCGGACAGGATTACAGATCTACATTCATTAAATTTGCTGTAGGCAACAATTTTTTGTTATTATCTCCATCATGGCAGAAGTAAAAACAGTCAACGTGATGTTTTGATATTACGAAAAAACAGAAGAATGGCCACCACATCCATCGGATATTAATTGCATTGAGTATATTTGAGTTGAATTGCACAGAGAAATAGGACGCTTTCAATATCCTCATTGAAGCTAGAAACAAGAGTTGAAAAATATTTTCAGTCTCAATTCAATCATGAGTTTTTTGTTGCTACTGTGAACGTAGATGAAAAAACTTTCCGCAAATTCAAATTTAAATTGCCTTGTAGTTATTCAACTAAATTATTATTTACATATACTTGATAATCATAATGGACAAAATCAAACTAGCTCATAATTTTGAAACATCTAGTCTGACTACATTAGATCATTTATTTATTTATTTATTTATTCACAATAGGAACATGTACAGGTAGGTTAATACCCAAAAGGATGTCCACAAGTAGAAAATAAAAAATTTACAGAAGTACAATGTGGTACATAATTTGAAAAAAACAAACAGAACAAAAAATTTTTTGAATTCTGAAAAACAATCACTTAAAAAGAAATATTTTAAATGATTTATACCATCTTATATATATTATTAATATGTGAAACAAAAGTGCTCCAGAAGAAAAGAAAAATTCAGTAAAATAACAGAATATACCCAATCAAGTAGAGCAACCCCTGAAATGGTTACCCAAACATATTTTGACACTATTATGGCTCTGATCAATTACATCAATTAAATCAATAAAATTCTAAGGAGGGGTGATAACCATCCTCGGGAACAACTGGTAAATCACATCTATGAACATTACTTATTAATTGTGAGCTACACAAAATCAAGTCTAATATTCTAACACTGGAATTAGTTATCGAATTGAACTGAAGTAATCCCAAAAATGAAAAAGTATCAACAAGTTCTTCCTGACTGCTGGAAACATTTGTAGCTTCGCAAACACCGTTTATGCTGTTTTTAACCCAATCGATACCCGACAAATTGAAATCACCCAGAATGAGAACAAGATGGTTCTTTAATCTTAGTATAACCTGAGATAATTTTTCTCGAAAAAATGATATAGCATCCGAATCGGATGGTGGAATATACCCACAGCGCAGCAAAATTTTTTTATCGTTCATGATGATTCTCACCCAAACATCCTCTGCATCACTTTCAAACTCCTCAACTCGCGAGGGCTTCAGTTCACTTTTGACCGCCACAAAAACACCACCCCCGTCCCTACGAGTGCTGGAGGTAGTCTCCCTATCTCTACGGAAGATCGAATACTCCTTGAGGTCAACCACTTCACCGTCAAATATTTTCGAGTTCAGCCAAGATTCAGAGATGAATAATAAATCATGATCATTGGAACTAACATTTAGTTTGAAATCACTTAACTTAGTTCTTAGCCCGCGAACATTTTGGTAATAAGCGTTCAACGATTTCATGAATCAAAAATCCTCTAAGATGCGTGATAAAAACATAAATCACCTAAATTACTTAAAGTCGACTCAAGTCGGCCTCCGAAGAAACATGGATAATCCTCGAAGTATCATCCCTCCGGATAAGAACGTTTCCACTCTGGGTCCACACGTACTTGTATCCTTTTTCTCTAGCCAATGTTCGAGCATTCTTAAAAATGATCTTGTTTGCCAATGTGAGGTGCTCGCTAATGAAAATTTTTTCGGCCACGCCGGCCACAGCCAGACCAAAATGTGTGACCCCCATGGCAAGACGTTTCCTACGGTAGGCAGCAAGGAAATCATCGCGTTTATATTTCGAGGAGAATCTGACCACAATATTTTTATGCTTATCTTTAAGTGTTGTTGGAACCCTAGTGACATAATCAATAGAGCGGGAATCGACTTCGACTCCCAAGGACGAGCCAATGGTAGACACCATCTCAACCAAGTTCTCCCCTGACTTATATGGAATATTTTGCACCTCGACATTATTCTGCCTACTATGACGTTCCATGTTGCTAATTCTGCTATTGAGAATGGTTACTTCTTTCTTGAGGGCAACGTTTTCCTTCTCCAATCTTGAAACTGCCGCTATGGCTTCACTAAATTGGCTAAGCTTAACATCAAAATCCGTGATTTTATCGGAGAAGAAATTAACCGATCTCTTAAAGCCTTTCATTTCCTCCGTGAGTCGACCAACAAGAGAAGATAAATCAGCTGGAGTTGGTTCCCCGGACTCGAAGGTATCGGGCGCGAAGAGACGGCTCTCGCGCCGTTCTCGCGAGATATCAGGCCGGGAAAGACTCCGACGCGACAAAGGTGGAGGAGATCCAGCCGCCACAGAACGTGAGTCACCACCAGTGACAGGGGAACTCCCTCTGCACGATGTACACTCCCATTCAGCACCAGGTAGTTCATTGATAACAGCCAGCTGGCCCCGTTTTATATCGGAACATGTACCGTTCGCATGATAGTCACCACCACAAAAACCTGCACATGAGACGGCAGGATTTCTTTTCGTGATTGATTGATTACATTTTCTACATAAACGCATTGTTTATCCCGTAAATAACAGCACAGAAAAACTCAAAAATAAGTGATAATGGGCTAATTCACTAGAAAACACTCAGGTTGAGACTGAGTTGTAAAACTTTCCCGAAAAAAAAAACTATATACTGTACTTCTGCAAAACACTGATGGAGCTCTCTTAAACACGTCCGTTCGGATCGAGTTCAATCTTACAAAAGTAATATTCTACTTATTAGTATATTTTCAACTTCATGCCAAATCATTGATGATTCAGTCTGTTGTTACAATAGGTGAAATTTTTGAGTCTATCGATCAAGGTAATCTCACTTGATCTTTCTAATCTAAAGTGAATGAAATATGATTTGTCTGTATTTTTACCACTTAGATAAAGAGCCTTATTAATTCATTCACGATTTCGATTTTTAGTTGTTTTCCTTTATTTTTAACTGCGAAATAATGAAATTTATATTCACGTTGCCTAAAATTTATTTATTTCAAATGCTGTCTTCAAAATACTTTAATATTTTCAATAAATTTGGTAATTTTTCCAGCATTTCTTTTCAATAAATAACGAAAACAATCTGTAAAACGTCCAAAACAATAAAACAGATCAACTTTCCATTACTTTCCCAGTTCCTGCTACTCATTCTGTACTACTTTCAGGACGGAAATAAGATTTGAATTTTGTGAAGTTTGAAGTTTTCACTTTTGACTTGATTAATATAGACCAAAACGAGGAATGTGATACCCAAGTAGATTCTAACATCAGTTGAAATTACGTTACCTGAACGTGCGGTGGAGTTGACAGGGCATAAATTACTGCGTAGCTAACGTCTTCAGGGTTGAGAGAAATTTCGAAAGCTGCATCGTCAATTTCCGCACCAGCAGCATTGAATATTTCTGTGGATCTTACTAGTCCTGGGCTTATACTCTGAAATTGGAATTATCTATGAAGATTACCTGGTTCAATCAATTTCACATCTCGAATGCAGATTTTTTTCCTTGTTATGAGTTTACTTTCTCAGCGGATGGAATATAATTGAATCAAGTTTTCGAGGGAAATTGAACACTATGAAATATTCAAAATTTTAATCCAGCCAATTTCTAGCTGGGAATTCTCTTCAGTAAATTAATTCTCGGAAATATAAATCTGCATTCTATGTTTAGAAAAAAGTTCGTCAAGTATAGCATGGACCAATAGTTTCCTAATATTTAAAAATTGTGGAAAGCACTGACGTGAAGTCGTGAGCTTTTGTGCACTTGTTCATATCACTCACGAAAATTTGCATTAGCTTTCTTGTCGTTACTTTATTTCTAATTGTTAAAAATTCAAACGTGATACGTGGAACATGAACTTCTGCTATGGTTCCGGTATTGCTCATCGCACAAACTATACTTTAATAATGTTCTAGTCATAAGATTATCACGAAATTTTATATGAATATGGACGTTTTCATTCTACTTTCAACAAACAAATTTCTGATCGGTCAGCTTTGTGGTATCGAAAATATTGGAAAAATAAAGCAAAATTTTAAATGTTGAAACTGCTGAACCATCTACCCGAATTGACCAATTAACGAACTTAATTGAGATATTTCATATATTTTTATATTTTTATATTTTTTATATTTTTACTTCTCGTTCAAAAGTTAGTGTTTTTACGGACGGACCGGTCGAACGGAATCTCTTCTCGGCTTCTTCATCAATGAGTCTACCCTAGTCATTTGAGACTATTCTCTGACCAAAAACTGAAAATAACAGACATTTAGTCAAAGCGATAACAGGTTACTTCAGAGCAGCTGAGAGTATCCGAACATAAAAGTACCAAATAGACGAGAATAACCTGTCCGCTCGAAAGCATACAAAATTCAAATTGTACATAAAATAAACTTTCCTGGCAAACTACTAAAAAGATTTTTACCATGATTTGAACTATTCTTTTTTTATTTCAGGCACAGTACAATTTAGTCATATCAACAGACAAAATTTTAGATATTTGATATAAATTCATTGTTTCGCCACGCTGTGGCTTAATCATATTCTACATTTGAACTGACACTGTGTGAAAACTTATAAATGCTCTTATATTTCTGTTGTAACCAGCCTTCTGTACTTGAGCCAGCCGAAATACTGGAACAGTTGCGTAGATCATACAATATACTGAATTGCGGAATTCCTGAGGCAGACGAAAACACTTTTTTTCAGGTGCTCGATCAAACAAAACCAGATGCAAACTCGCAACGTACTTTCATCTCTAGAATGGGAGTTCCGACTAGCAAACGAATTATCAACAACGTGCGTGATTGGCGTAGATCACCGATGATAAAACACCTTCAAAAAATTAGGAACTCAATAATTTACATACTGAAATCAAGCGCAGAATCAGTGATGGAGGGTCTAATATCGACCTCAGATACATCTCTAGCCAACCCATCAATACCAATGTCCTCACTACTAAGAGCACAAAAAACAGAATTTTCTCCGCGAAAGGGCCATCTTGTACACCAACGCAAGATCACTGTTTTCCAAATAATTTCAATTGTAAGCTTATGTCCACGCTCATCATCCGACTTTGATCTTTATTGCTGAATACTGGCTTCACTCCGGTATGGAGGACACGCTGGTTTCGATAACCGGTTACTCAATTATCAGGCAGGACAGCACGACAACCGTAGGTCATGGTGGTGTGTGCATATATGTGGTTAGGGAAGTATCTTCTGTGGTCTCATTGAAGGTCGTGAACATTGGTTTGCCGGGTATTGACAATATATTTATATATCCTGGAGAAAAGTCCTGTTCCTTTAACGTTGGCTGCATTCATCGACCTCGTCCAAACCACTTTCACCCAAGATTTATAGTTCGCCCTCTAGTGTTTTTATAGACACTCCAATCAGAAACTGCAATCTCTTTCAACTGATTGACTTTCCTACGTGATTTCGTGACTTCTAGACTCCTCTATTAGATCTAGTGTTAACTAACAATACCGCCCTTGTTTCCAAAATCGAGCAATATCCACCCTTAGGCAAATCGGATTACATCATTCTACTTTCCATCTTTCATATGAAATCTTCAGCTTCATCCAGAAGGTCGAGGAGATAACTAAAGGTTGTAGGCTATGAACTATTCCTTCACAAATCTGAGGGAGTCAACTGGTGTACTCTTTTAACGCCTACCATTGATATTGAGGAGATGTGGTCTCGGTTCACGGAAACCCTCTTTAACTTGATTAATGAATGCTCATATCAGAAGAGTATAGTTCAGATACCAGCGAAGCCATGGATCTATCAGAATATCCTTATCATAATAAGTCAATATGGCAACGTTATCTGCGCCATTAGCAACCAAGGTACTACGGAGACCATCGACGTTTTTCCAACTTAGTCTACTCTCAAACTGATGATGCCAGAAGACAGTTCGAGTCCAGGATTGTTTATTCGAAGAACCACAAAAAGTTCTTTAACTACGTATGATCAACCCTCAATTCAAAAGTTGGCATACCGTTTGTACTCAACTCTAGCAATAAACCTTGCTGCAGCCCGGAGGAGATAGCTAACGTGCTGGCTGATACTTTTGTTGTTTCTTTTACTGGAGGAACCCATAACCTTCCTCAAATGAATAATGACCGCAATTTTTCTTCATTAACCGAAACCTGTTTCAGTCATGCAATTGTTGGGGCCCATCTTTAGGCTCTTAAAGTTAATTCAGCTCCTGGTGCTGACCGTATCTCTGCAAGATTACCCAAGAAAAGTACCCGAACTTTTCCGTATTCTCTTTCCTTCTTATATGCACGTTATTTTGAAACATCTTTTTTACCCGCTGCCTGGCGCAACGCACTTGTAACGCCAATCTTCAAAAAGGGAGACAAACGCAGCGCTGAGAACTATTGTCCCATAAGCCTAGTCCCGATTGTGGCAAATATTTGTGGGAAGATGATTTCGTATGTTATCTTCAAATTTGCACTCATTAACAACTTCATTCCAGAGTGCCAGCACGGATTCCTGCCGGGCCGATCGGTGATTACAAACCTCCTCGAATGCATTAATTCCTGGTCGGAGTCCTTAGATAAATCCTGCCCTATTGACATTGTCTATCTGAATTCTTCTCGAGCATTTGATCGTGTCCCATATGATCTCCTCCTATACAAGCTCGAGCATCTCGGAATTCGAGGACGCCTGCTCTCTTGAATTGAAGCGTTTCTTACCGATCGAACATTCCAGGTTCGTGTCGATAGATCCTTCTCGTCGGCTAGACCGGTTCCGGATCCACTTCTCTTCCTCCTATACATCTCAGATTTACCCAAGATCTTCAAATGTCGATTCCCAATTTACCGACGACACCAAATTGTTCGGCAACCCCAATGAGACCATTCATCTAATACAGGAAGATCTGGAGATATTAAACCGTTGGTATCAGGAGTAGAAGTTGCCTATCAATCGTGAAAAGTGTGCTCACCTGCACTTAGGTGCTCACAATCCGCGTCGTCAGTACTTCCTGAACTGCACTTCCATCTTCCATCTACTTGTAGTAGTCATGCTGACCTTGATGTGATTGTGACCAAGAACCTGAGCTGGTGCAACTACATTCTCCACACGGTGAACAAGGCCAAAACATCATAATTTATTATACAGAAATCTGTTCGTGGTTGTGATTCGTCCACGTGTGCTACTCTCTACAAAGTGTATGTGCGCCCCATATTGAAGTTTGCGGGATCCATTATTGAGTAGGGATTCTGCCTTGCTCGAGAGTGTTCATGCAACTCGTTTACCTTACGGCATCTCGCGTCCTAGCTACAGCGAAAGACTTTCCCGAATGAACTTGGCCACATTTGATGTCAGGAGGGAGCGTGGTGATCTCACCATCACGTATCGCGCTCCTCAGAACTTGTTCGAAATTGATCTAAGTTGAAATAAATCGATATAATTCCCAGAAGATCCTCCTGAACGAACAAACAGATACCAGCAGGTTATCTCTATTGAATATCTTCGTTCAATTTGGTAATACCAGTGACAACCCCATTAACTTTTATTGCCATTGTCTGTTTCTCTCCCCTTACTGGGGATACCCCAATATCTGTCATCCTACTTTTAATCCCGTTAGCTGCAATACATGTCAAAACATATATAAAAACCCATGTAAGTTTTCACACAGTATCCGTTGAAATGTAAAAATGATTAAGCCACAGTGTGGCCAAACAATCGTCGTTAATCAACAAAAATTTTGTGTTGATACAGAGTGTTACGTTGATATTATACAGAAAATTATCGTAGAAGCGTTACAGTAGAAACCTGGTTTCAACAATATGTTATAACTTGAATGACTCTATAATAGCAGTTGGCGAAGTTATTGAAAAGTTCGCATCATGGACCAATATTCAATATGAAACATATGTAATGAGAAGACTTTGACCAACTACATTTCAAAAAATTTCTGGCGCAGTGTGGAGCATTGTAACAAATAACAAATAAGACTCTCACTTGAGTGACTGAAAGAATCAATTAGAAGAATTAAATCATAATATGTATAATGAAAAATAAACTGAACCCTTTTTTGTATGACTCTCTGAAACCTTAGAGAACTATTGGTCTACTCGGTCTTGAACTTCCCTTTAGATATGTTATTTTCGGCTGAATTATACTCACAGTTACTTTTATCTTCGTTCCAGCCTTCAGCAATTCTGTTCTTAATGACTCTGTCAGTGCTGTGACAGCATATTTAGAGGCAGGATACACATTTTCTCCGACGTAATCTATCGGCCTATGGCCGGCAACGCTGTTTATATGAATTATATGACCATTTATCTTGTGTCTCTTCATGCTGGCTACTGCTTCTTTCGTTGCTGTGCAGAGAGCTATAGAAATACAACACGTATCAGTTTCAAGCGCATTTATCATAGAATTGCACTTAAACAGAACAAAATTGATTACATTGATTCTACATTCCTTATGTAGGGTGTTTCTTAATTTAAATCTTCCTTCTGTGACTCATCAAGATGAAATTACCTATTATTATGGAATTAATCAATATAGGTGTGTTCACATATCAAATGAAAAAATGGCGGGACCAGCTGGTTGCGGTGTATTATGAGCTGCTATAATCGAATGCAAGGATCGCAGCGGAGGTCTACTGACTACAATTAATGCGTTTGAGCCGAGCATTGTGAGAAAAATGACTACAATATGCCGATAAATATGACAAAGATTTTTACAGCATTACAATGCACGGCTACATGTTGCATCGGTACTTAGAAACGCTCAAATGAGATTAACATCTCTGTTGATCGATGCAACATGGCCCGGCTGACCAGCACATCTCCGATTGCGATGATGTCAAAAATTGGATCGGTGCATAAATAGCCGCCAAAGAGCCGGCCCTTTTTTCATGATGGGATCCATTAATTGCCAGAAAGATGAAAAAAGTAATGGCTAGCGACGAACAATACTTTGAACTTTGAGTGTATAACAAATTTTCCACAAAAAAGCTTCAGTTTTCGACACCGCACTGGCCTATTTTTACTCCTAATATAAGATCTTTCACTGGACAGAAAAATCAACATATCATTTATTTTCGGATATTTCTATGTTTTTCCTAGTTACCGAAAAAGCCTATATATATATATATATATATACTATATATATATAGATTTCTGAATAGTAGCAAATACTATGTCCGTCATAGTACTACTTACTCCAACTGCTCCGAAAAACTAGAATTGACATTTTTCGAAGAATTTCTGATAAACATAATAATATCATAATCCGTACAAAAAACATGCAACGCCTTCAATCCTAATGTATCATTATGTTCTGTTTTTGTGATTTTCATGTGACAAAATTACCAGTTAGAATATAACCAGTATCAATAGGTTAATACTGCAAATACTAAGTCTCCAATATTGAATTGTATCAGTCCTTACTTGGTAAAAATCCATATTAAATAATATTTAAATTTTCACAAATTTGTGAAAATCAGACTAACCTTATTTAAATATTACTAAGTCTCCATGTTGTTTTTTCTATGATTATTGTACATAATTGTAAATAGACAAACGAAATAACAAAACTTAATTTGAAGACGAACACTTAATTTCTAGGTACCATATAGTGGACGGTGTATGTTGCCAGATCTAATCTGGTATGCTTGTTAGTCGAACAAGAAATAATTTAAGAGTGATAACAGCTTGCAAACGTCAAGGCAAGCTTAGATTCACATACCACGGAATATTGCCTCATTCCTACACTATGCAGCGAAGCTCCATAATATTATCAGGAATCAGCAAGTATCTCCATCAACGTCTTATCATATCATTCCAAACATGTTCTATCGGATTCAAACGTAGACTTCGAATATTTCACGCCAATCTCGTGATTTGAACATCGTAAAGATAAGCTGTAACCATGTGAGCATTATCAGGTATCAATCCACGCCAAGAAAAATCATGAATCGTTCAAAACGATCTTCAAGAACATCTGTCAGATACCTACGAGAAGTCAAACTCCTATTTGACGAATTCCGTGCTTCCACCAAATGGAAGTCGCCCGACAGTATACGCTTGAACATAAATCGCGCTTTGTTGTTGCCACAGGCTTGCACGTGTATCTGAGCCCAAAAAACAAAATATACAATTAATCGGAAAACAATAAGAGACTGCATCGTCTTTCGTCCAACTCAAGTGTTTTCGTGCAAAAACTCAAACTTGCAATCCGGTGTTCGCGTGAAAGCGGCAGACAAAACAAAAATTATTTTGCGATGATAGCGAGTGATATGAGAAGCTCCTGCCTTTCACCTTTTTTACACAAGCAATCACGAATTTAGTAACTATTTCTGCTATAAAATCGATAAATATATTGAAGTACAAATAAGTTTCCGCCGTTTTTTAACACAAATTAAATATTTATTATAGAAGAACGGTAATATAAATTTATTTAAAATATTGCCTATCACTTGCAACCACTTTTTCCCATTTCTCAGGCAGCATTCGAATCCCACGTCTGAAGAACTCCTTGTCTTTTGAGGCTATCTACGAATCAATCCAATTTTTGGTATCCTCGTAAGATGTAAACCGCTGCACCGTCAGAGCATGTGCCATGGACCAGAACAGGTGATAATCGGACGGTGCAATGTCTGGTGAATACGGCGGGTGGGGTAACACTTCCCAATCAAGTGTTTCCCAGTACTTTGTCACGGGAGCCGCAACATGTGGACGAGCATTGTCATGCAGAAGAATAATTTTTTCGTGTCTAGAATAGTATTGAGGGCGTTTTTCCTTCAGAGCTCGGCTCAATTTCATCAATTGTGTTCGATAGAAGGCTCCAGTAATTGTTTCGCTCGGATTAAGCAACTCATAATACACTACACCTAGCTGATCCCACCAAATACACAGCATAAGTTTTTTTCCGTGAATATTCGGTTTTGCTGTTGATGTTGACGCGTGGCCAGGTAATCCCCATGATTTTCTTCTTTTTGGATTGTCATAATGTATCCACTTCTCATCACCAGTTACGATACGATGTAAAAAATCCTTTTTTTATGTCTAGCTAGCAGCATTTCACTTAAGCATAATCGGCGTTCAATATTTCTTGGCTTTAATTCGTACGGAACCCAATTTCCTTGTTTATTAATCATTCCTAATGATTTTAAACGATGTGAGACTGCTTAAAAATTATATTTTACCAATATAAAATCAATGATATTAATAGGTTATGTTGTTCTTGAATGTCCAAACTATTTTTTAAGCTGGTTATCATCTGCGAAAGCTAACCGAAACTCCGTGCCGCGCCATCTACAATAAAACGGCGGAAACTTATTTGTACTCCTAATATAATTATTTGAACAATTTAAATTTGTAAGGGTTGATCTATAAGAAAAAGTTTAAATTTAAAGAGAAGGTCGGTTTTCTACCCTATGTGAAAAAATTCCCTTTGTTGAAGTGTTAACCTTTTTTTTTGTTTCAAGGATATATTGAATTTTTGCGTGATAAATTGTTTGTTGCAATAATTTGAATCATTCCTTACTTGTCCAGATATACGCGTATAATCACCACTTACTGCTACAGACCATTCATTAAATTCAACTAGAAATCGGCAAATACGTATAAGGTATCGACAAAATAAGATATCTGAAAAATCAGCTGCATCAATACAGGAGGGAAGAAGGCTTTTTCGAACTCAAATATCATGTTTGTGAACAAGTCAATCTATACGAACTTCTTATCAGTATTGCAATTCCTGACTTCTTCATCAACTTTTGACGAACAAGGGCATTAACCATTAATTTTATAAAATTTTACCTATAACATTGATTTCGAAAGTTTTTCTCCATTTTTCAACATCTCCATCGCACAAAGTAGTGTTTTCAAAGACTCCTGCATTATTCACTAATATACTGATGGGTCCATATGTTGCCTCGATATTCTTAAAAGCATCTATGATCTCTTGAGTTTTGGTTACGTCGACTTTCATTCCATGAAGATCGCCTTTCTTGTCTTTCAATTTCTCTGCTAGGGCTTCGATGAGCTCCATCCTTCTTGCCAGACCGATTACCTGTTAATATAGGTTCTATTAATTTCGGTTTGTTTCTGAATTAACGCGAAAGAATTTTTTATATTAAGCCCTTTATCTTGTTTTAACTCTTTCACCTTGATATTTCCTTCAAAGAGGTACTACAAAAATACGTTTTATTTGATATATTCGATATGGAAGAACTCTAATTTTGCAGATAGCACACGCTAATAAAATAACAATACATAATTCTGAATATTATTAGCGTGGAAATGAAAAATCAATTCCAATAATGTTTTGCCTCTAAACTTCTTATTGTACCTATATTAACCGATTTAAAAAATTTATCGTTGTAAATAAATTCAAGATGCAATTATTTTATGTAAGTTCTTCTGATGAAATCGTTAGTCTGATTTCAAAATGAGGAAAGGAATCATTTTTTCTTAAAACATTGAGTAGGCGGATTTCAGTTGAGACCGTAATGACAATTACTTTTATTCCTCTAATTGTTCAAAATTTCTAAGAATTCTGGGATAAACTGAAACGCAGAGAAAATTAAATATTCATTTATGAGAATGCATTCGCTTGAGTATTCGGAAATTACTGAAGGAAAATACAGCCCTAGATCGTCAAAGATACTCATATAATGAAAATTGGTGATGATAATAGGATTAAAATATTTCGTGCGGATTTTGGCCATAATGTGGAAAATTCCTACGAATTCCTGTGAAGAGTTTTCATCATTAGTGAACAAGAAACGATATGAAAACTGAACAAGTTCTATGATTGTTTGAAGAATTCGTTGACAAAGAATGAATTGAAAATAAATAGATCGAAAATCTTACCGCAAACGCTTTCATACTGGTTGTTTTTTGTAATGATGAAAGCGTTATGCTTTTCAAATGCTGAATATCGCGGAAACACCTCTTGAATTGAATCATAGCTTAGCCATCAAAAATATCCTTATCTATCATATATATGTATGGTTTGCCAATTTATTGAGGAAATATTAATAGGTCCACTGGAGGTAAATCAACAACAGATAAAATACCAAGAATGAATAAAAAATTGTCAGCAAAGCTCTAACTGACACCAGAAAATCTTTAGCTAAAAAACTACCATAAACAAAATAATATAAAGATATATTTAAAACTTGTTCGAGATAAGCCTAAAGATATTCTTTTTAATATTAAATTTTTTTGTGTTCAGGTCACAAAAACGAAATGAAAATCAGTAAAATCCCAAAAGAAAAATACCAGAAATTCAATAAAGAATTACAGAACCTAAAAAATACATCAAAAATAGAGATATTATTCAAAACGTACTAGCATATACAAGCCAAAAAGACAATTTCTTCTTCTTCCTGATATCTGTCAACGTATCTTTAGTCAAGTACACCGAACAAGATCTCCTGAACAAGGCACCAAATTTCTTTCCTTTGACAATAACAGAATAACAGAAACAAACAGGGAAATTCTAGGAGTAGAATCTGAACTAAATATATTGAGAAATCTGGAAACAATCAACAGTCTCAACTTTCATGAACCTGAGTTGGTAGAAGTCATCAAACGCAATAATAGAACAGTATGGAGCTATTAAAATCTCCATCATAAACAAATTTAAAAAAAGAATGAAGAAAAACTGACTTTCATTAAAGCGGATAAAAACATTTTCTGCCTGCCAAAAATCAGCTGTAATCAAAAACGGAAGATGTAATCAGAATAGTAGATGTCATAAAAATAAGGAAGGATTCTAACAATGCATACTCTAAAAAGATCACAAATCACAATTCTCCACACCGTTCGAAACTGAAAAATTTATCGCAATGAGTCCAAAATGTACGGACTAATGAAATTACAGAAAGAAGGAAACTCGATCAGACTGTATTAACTCTAGCTCCAGTTTCTAGATTTTTTCATCAAAATTTTGAAGAATTTACTAAATTTTTAGCAATTCTACATAGTCTATCGAGAATTAATAGCGAATTTACCAAAATTAATAATAAAAAAAACTAAAATTAGTTTTGTTTAATGTAAAAAGATATTTCCAAGTATTCCAATCAATGAAATCGTATGTCTAATAAAAAGAGTTCTAGAATAAAAAACGTCCATCCACTTGCAGCTTTACAATTGCAGAACATATTCGAAATTGTTACACAGAAATATTTCAAATTGAAATCTGAATTTTTCTCCCAAAAATCTGATATACCTATGAGTCCCCTTTTATCTGACATTTTTATGGATTACTCAGCGAATAACATATTGTCAAAACCTTATTCAGAGGAGGAGCATATTAGTTTTGGTATAGATAGTACACTATATTATTGTTGGTCTTAACGAAACAGACCAAACTGATGAATTTCTAGAATTTCTGAACTCCATTAATCCTAAAATCAAATTTGCAATCGAGATAATGAAATAAATTTTTGAAATCTAACAATTTCTAGAAGTAATAACATATTAAATCTCAATATCCATAGAAAAAGTGCATTCACAGATGCAAACATTTCGCAAGATTCTTTTAGTCTCCAGAATCATAAAAATGGGCTGCTCCTAATTCCATGATTTATAGGGCATTCCTAATATCCATCTCTCAAGAAAAGTATACTACAGAAATCTCCATGATATATTATACAGGATAACAAGAATGAGCATAATAAATATCCGCCGATTCAGTCAATTCAATTGTGGATAAATTATATAGACCAAAATAATTATTTTGGTCTATATTCGATGAAAAAATTGAACAAAAAAATTGACAAAAAATAAATGCCCTTATATATTCAATTAAAGGATATCCAAATCATAAGCACATAACCTTAGGTTATTTTGAATATGTATTCACCAAAATTCAAAATAATTTCTAGAAATTTAACAAAAATCGTCCTTCTCAGATTGTCCAATCTAGGAAATATTTTGTTTAACTCGAACCAAAACAAAATAATTACAAAGGTTTGGAAGTTTACAGAATCACTTGCGATGATTGTGAGACAAATATGTGACTTGAAAAGGTAGTAACTTTGAAACAAGACTAAAAGGGCATCCAACTATAGATAAAGGGTCAGCACTCTTCAACTATATTGAAACTGTCAATTATATAGATGATAATAACCTCAAAAACCTCCATAAATGTAAGAAATACTTTGAAATGAATATGTTGGAGCTTATGAAGATCTCGATCTTCAAATACTGAATTACCAATTACAAATGAACAATCTCGCACTTCCTAACGTGTAATCCCGCCCCATCTCCTCCATATTATGATTCCCTATACAGGTAACGAAAATAATTTTCGGAATATAGGATTCACAGCTATTAAGTCACTAGCCCAATTCAGGAAAAACTTCATTAGGTGTTATAAATAATGGACTGCTCTTTGAATACTCCTACTCTTTCAGACTGCACAGAGTGAGAAAGAATTCATGGCTTTGCACCGGCCTGGCGACATCATTCAGATCCACTCTGCATAAGTACATGACGTATGAAAATACAAAAAGATAGTCACGAAGTTTAAAATGTATTCAGATAGAGATAAACACAAATTCTGAAGTGGTATTTTGGGGGTCAGTCGATTTAGGACAGTAGTTGCTTTCGATAATATGCCAATTCCTGCACAATTTTTCGAATTATTCATGAGCTTGAGGAATGTGTCCGTCTTCAGAACTGTAGAAAGTATAAGAATATTGATAAAACACCAAAATCAATAAGTGAAGTTCGACTGAATAGAGAAATGGAAGTGTGTGCCGGTGTTAAAATCAGTGAACCTTGTTCGAGCCGCCAAATTGCGGATCAAATTGAGATATGAGTGACAAAACTGTTCAGAATATTTTGGAAAGGAATAAATATCGTTGATATAAAGTGCAAACTACACAAGAAAGTTTTCCCCGTATCATATCAGACGGAAGGAAATTTGTGAAACGATGACGGAAAGACAGAATGAAAATAGTTCTTTCTTAAAACATGTACTTTTGACTGATAAGTCATTATTTCATTTGAAATAGAAATATAAGTCATCCGTTGTACGATTTGGTCCCGACAGAATCAGCACCGGAGTATTTCCATCAAAACTCAGTATCCTGAAAAACTTTATGTTTGGACAGACTTTTTAGGAGATTTCATCGTTGATTCTTTTTGTATCGATGAAAACGTAAATGCTGCCAAATATTTAGAGCTTTTAAAAACTCGAACTATTCCGAAAGTTCGTC
The DNA here is from genome assembly GCA_034642435.1 of Megalocaria dilatata. NCBI lineage: Eukaryota > Metazoa > Arthropoda > Insecta > Coleoptera > Coccinellidae > Megalocaria > Megalocaria dilatata. The sequence continues at coordinate 67,632,772 of CM067855.1, read as the reverse complement.
AACCTCCTTTCAATTTCGAGGAAAGTTACTTGCAACAGGATGGTTGCCCAAGTCATAACTCACGAGAAGTGACGCAGTTCCTGCAAAAAATGTTTCCTGATCAAGTAACATCTATGAACGGTACAATTTCGTGGACCCCAGATCGCCAGATTTATCTCCAAATTTTTTTCTATGAAGATATCTGAAAGCATCTATCTATGGACATGACTTCGACAGAGCTTCAAATCTTGATGAATTAAGGTTGAAATTTATTCAAGTTTGTGCCAACATTGAGCCAAATTTATTCAGAGATATGAGATTATCTTTGTATACTAAATTTGGCTATTGAACCCTCTCTACATTGAATTTGTTAATTTCTGCTATTATTCTATTTTATCAGAATTTATTTATTTAATTTCAAAGTCGTTATGGCAAAAACATTGAAAAAAATTATTTTCACAAGTGAAATAATTTGTTTTATTCATTGCAACAAATAAATTTCTCACACGCTAAGGAATATCGTAAACAGCCTCTCAACCGAGTCAGAGTTAACCTTGAAGCAGAATGGTAGGCAGTGCGAAGGGGTGGGGGAAGATTCAAACAGCCATACAGTTGAATATAAATCACTATCTATAACGTAGAATGATTAGCTTGATAGCTCTCCTTGCTAATGCATGATTAATCCTATATTCCGAAAATAATTTTTGTTACCTGTATATGATAATGATGTAATAACTAAAACGCGAAGTATGTCAAATTCTTATTAAATAAATTGTGGAAATTTGATAAAATATAGTCTTTTGTTATATTATTATTACTATTTTGTATTAAATAAGTTATCTATATAATGATACTAGCATAAGCTCATTTGAGTTTTTGGCATAAATGATAATTCTTCTGAAAATAGGTGATAATGAACTGAGGACTCTTCCATTTTCAGATGACGATTTAATGAAGAAAAACGGATATAAAAAAGTTGCAGAATAAATCCATCGTTCACAATTTATTTTCCTTAATAGAAAAATGGTCCCAACAAAAAAGTTCCACGAAAAATATTGTAGGAGTTGATTTTTCACTTCCGTGTGATTTAGACTTACAAAAACGAACCTTTATTGCCATTTTATTATCTTCAGTTTTCTGTTCAAATAAATAAGTGTTTTAATGGGGAGATTAAATTGAAACAATTTTTTTCTAATTTGTAAGTAGAAGGAAAATGAATAGAAGAAAATATATTATATGAAAGACTCTCCTTATTAGTTCTTTTTGAAAACTGGAATTTCATAATCTTTTTGTCTAGAAACACTGTAATATTCATTGTCTTTCACCAGATATAAAATTGAGTATTCAAAGGAAGTGAAATAAATATTTTCCCAGAACACATGATACGTATACAATATGTTGCTATCTATATATCCAAAACAATACACAGGACAATGATAATCGACAGTTATTTTTTTACTCAGACTATTTTTATCTTATCGTCGTTAATTGTGTTATTGAACAATTCGAAACTTATATATAATATAATAATAATATTATATAAATATTTTAATATTAGCCTTCTACATATTTAATTTTAAAAAATTATATTTAATGATTATAACTTCTGAAAGTAAATTAAAATAATGTCATATAAGTACCACTTATATCAAATGACATATAAAATAAACATTCATTATAAGACATCCCAATGGTATAACAAAATCCAATAAATAAAAATTATTAACCAAAATCCTATAAATTAAATATTTTATTTCAGTTTACAATAGACTTCTATGAAATAAAAGCATCATCATTACTTTTCATTATAAACTTTTGTATGGATGGATGCATGGAGCCATCAAATTAGAGTTCATCTACTCCTTTTGCGAGCTCACTATATAAAAAGACCATAAAGGTATCACTCATTTAAATAACATACTGGAAGTCGACCTTATTTGAAGAGAAGCATCTGAGATAAGTTGTTCTATTAGAAGATATCAATGCTTCGCGCGAAATTGTAACGCAACATCGTGAAATATTATTGCATAATTTAAAATATACAAGGTGATTCTGAAATAGGTGGTCAAAAACTGAGAGCATATAGAGCAAATAAAAATATTAATAAAACCCCAATAAAATGTTTCTCTAAATTGCCTTCCATGAAAGATACAGCCCCTTCAAGTATGGATTTCAAAGAGTGATTTTGGATTATTATGTACAAAACTTTCCGTAATGAAAATTGGAAACTATATACTTTTTTAGCTGCTTCAAACTTGATCAAATGTCTGAATGTGGTCTGAAGATGAGATAGTTAATTCCCGAAACTCGAGTTACAATGTGTAAAATATAAATTTACTGGTAGTAAAACATAGTAATTTCTACAACTTTCAATTATGATCATCTACCAAACAGTTACGTCTGAAACCCATCAAAATTTGATCAAATGCAATATAAATGAACTCAAAGTTTAATTCAGGAATGCAAAATGGACTGCAAGAGGGTAAAATTAACTTTCTTTTTAGTAAAGAGTTGTCTGGTATGTTTATAGGTCTTTTAGAATTCTTCAATAGTATTTAAACGTTAATCAATTAGTATGTAAATTCATGAATAAGCATATTTCGAGGAGAATAAAGAAATAATAATAGACTAGAACTAGTTTTTTTAGAGTGGATTGTACAATCTTGGATTGTTTTACCCTACATTAAGAGAATTATTGATATTGAGTTTTTATCGTTCGTTGTGATGAAAACACCATATTGCTCGTAAAAGAGAAGATCAATGGGCTTTTTTACTCTTGCTCAACTTCATAAATTCACTCACACCAATTACAAGTGTAAATATCATAGATAACACATTCAGTTTCGAATTTTTTAGTTGCTAATTTGCACTATCACGAGAGGGTGAACGGAAATGTTCCTTGAGATTGAATTTGAGAAGTTAAGAAATGAATGCGAACTGGAATTCTGTTTTGAGTGAGCTGTTAACTTTTTTATACTGTGACTTTCTTCAACTTACTGGGGCGAAAACTTTTTATAGATGCCGTAGAGGTACGGTTTTCAAGTAGCTCGGTGTTGTGTGAGTGAAAGAAATAATAAGTATTTCATTTGGACTGGGCTACATTTATTGTCTAACTGCTTTTGGGGTGACTTATGACTAATGGGTTAAGATTTCTACAAAAACTGACGGCATTTTATCAAGTAATTTTGGCGACCGGCTTTTTGCAAATTATGACGTCATTGTAAAAGAGAAAAGGCCAGTTGAAGCGGAACTGCAAGGTATCTTATATCTATACTATAATTTAGAGTAAACTCTGACCAATGAATATAACTGAAGAAAATTTTGTAACCACTTTTTCCTTAACCACCTCATACTGAGTAAGTATTTCACGAAAATCTCCATAAAACAACCTTAATGTAAGAAGAATTTTTCGCTCTTTCCAATGGTGTCTAGTGAATGGTGATTAAGATGAAAATTTTTAAGTTAATCTATATTTTCAGTGAAAAAATTGTGAAACGTAACAAAATAGTAGAATCTTGAATAACTTCACAACGAAAGATGATTGGACTATACTCTATACGAACTTCAGTGTTTCGAATTGCCTGTAGAATCGTGTTGTGAAATTTTACAAGAGATAACGTCGGCATCCTGTACAAATATAATGTATATCCTCATAGCCCTAATAAAGGGAAAAATCATTTAAAGTGCACAAACTTAAATGATGTAGAATATGTGACATAATTTTTTGATATTCTTATATTATCAAAATGATTTTTGTGAATAGTACTTTAACACAGGATTTTTCAGTGTATTCAAAAAAATTTAAATAATGTTATTAAAGTCTGTGCAATTGAACAAACTCAGAAATATATCGAAAATGCAAAGTCTTTCCAAGTTTCCAACAATTCAATATATGTAGAACCAAATATGTATTTCGTTCCAGTTATTTCATGCTTGTTTCAGGAAACATCGTACTATTGTTTCATCCAAATGTCTGTTGTTTTCGAATTTTGAGCCGGAAATAATCTTAAGCGACTAAATTGGGCTCAATGATGAAGAGTCCGAGGTTAAAAGTAATTCCGTCCAGCCGTTTGTAAATACGCTAACTTTCGAATGAAAAGAACTAGAACGTTAAAAATTTCACTAAGGGTTTCGGGTCTGATTATTTCGACTGAGTTTTTCAATGTACAAAATCGGCTAAAAAGTTTCACAGTTATTCACGATTAAAAATATTTCAAAGTTTTCTCAATAATTTCAAAATTACAGATTCAATTGATCTGAAATTCAGCATTTGGTGAAAAATAATAACGCGGAAGATTGTAAGTTCAAAAAACATTTTGTGAGTGGATCAGCGTTAAGCGCTACTTTAAACAATATAACTTTCGAAGGGAACGAAATGGAGACTTAAAATATTCGGGGTAAGTGTGGGTATAAATAACTCTGTTCAGTTCCTTATTGGGCGAAATTTCACTGTTATTCACATTTAATTTTTTTTCTAATTTTTCTCAATGTTGTGCAAACTTCAAATTTGATCGATTTGAAATTAGATCTTTAGATGACGATCATATAATTAAATGATTAAAAATAGTATTTTGTGAACGGAGCAGGGTCCATCGCTACCGAAACCATAGTAACAGTCCTAGGACGAAGTTTAGATTTACCACTTATATGAAAATTAACAAAGTCTAATGCAAAATTTCATGAAGTTGTTATGATTAGAAGATAAAAAGAATCATTTCATGAGCCGAGCAGCGTTAAGTGGTACCGAAACCAGAGTAACAGTGGGCTTAAACATAGCATTCAGATGTGACATTACAACAAAAAGCCTATTACCGAAAATGGTATTCAATGACTAGATTAGACTCACTGCTGAATCCAAGGTCAAAAGTAATTCTATCCGGCTGACCGTCCCCACAGACCGTTAACCTTCGAACTGAAAGAGCTAGAGCGTTGAAACACTTAGGGAAAGTTTGGAGTATAAATGCCGTGGCTAATTCCGTTAATGGGCATAACTTGTTCAACAGTTTCGCAGTTATGTACGCTTGAAAATGTTTCAGATTTTTCCCAATATTTTCGGAAATATAGATTCAGGAGATCTGAATTTTAGCACCCAGAAGTACAACAATAGTGAGCGTATCCGTGAAGAATTTCATGAGGATTGTATGATCAGAAGTTTCAAAATGAAAATGTTGCGAGCAGATCAGCGTTAAGCGTTGCTTTAAACAGCTTTCGAACGAAGAGAGATAGAGCCTTGAAATATTTGGGGTAGGCTTGTCCCCGCAAAATTCCAAGAGGAGCGTAGGATTAGAAGATAGGAAACATAGACAAAAATTTTATGAATGGGGCAGCGCTCAGCGATAAAGAAACAATTGCAACGGTGCCAGGATCCAGTTTGCACGTTAAATAACGATATAAGGGAGATTATATAATTAGAAGAACGAGAAAGTTATAATTTTGTCAGGATCGTGGGTGATATGAACTAGCACGTAAAGAATCCTGACTTCACGTCAGGTCTTTTTACCTTTTTTTATTTCAGCCCGGTCATTTACGTAGTACATGATCGAAACTAGTTTTAGGTAATTTGGGCTCATCATTTGAAACAAATTGTAGAAATTACAATGTTTTACTACCAATAAATATATATATTACACATTTTCTTGTGACTCGAGTTTCGGGAAATGAACTATCCCATCATCAGACAGTTGTCTGATGATGGAAGATGATGTGTCTGATAATGGGATAGTTCATTTCCCAGAACTCGGTTCACAAGAAAATGTGTAATATATATGCAAAAATAAAACTGTTATTTTTAGTGAAAACAACTTTGTAACTTCTATATTCTATGTTCTATGATCTATGGTCTATGTCTAAGATTTTAACCTAAAAAGTGTCACATGTTTATTTAGTTAGTTGTTAGAAATGTGAATTGAGAAACTTGAAGAAATAGCTTTGTTTTTGATTTCTTTCAGGTTGGTAAGCTATTTTGTTATTTATTTCTTTTTATTTCTTTGTATGTTATTATTTTTTTATATGTATGTTATTCTGTTATATTTTAAACTAAAGAAAATAAAATCTTTCAGAATCGTGACATCAAATCGTCTATTTCTTCAATTATAAAAATAAGAATTGATTACATTTTTATAAATCAAAAACGTAAGCTATAATGACGACATACATGAAGATTTGCATCGATCTGGAAGCATCCAAGACTGATAAGAAGAAAAATACATACAAATTCAAATGGATCCAAACTACGGGAACGGAAAATACATATTATGAAATACCAGAGGACAAACAGGATATATCTGACCATCATGAACTTCTGGCTCTACCGAAGGTGAAGAATATCTTGAAATCGATTAAAGTAAGAGGTTCATTTCGTACGTGTGTCATTTCATTAACTCCGGAATTGAGAGAAATATATTTTGATGCCGAAGAAGATGTGCTGTTTAAGAATGAATATTTACAACTGATTTATTCAGCCGCATACGTGAGAACAGTATTTGGACAAGAATCACCAAAACCACAGGATACGGTAGAACTGTCAAGAAAAAGCATGGTGAATAAAAAGGATTTCAAGAGGATAAAGGAGGATTTTGTGCTGAATAATTTTGATGGTAAGAGCGTTTCAGTGAATTTATGTTCCGAAAAATTCGAGACGGAATGCACGCGTTGTGAAGTAGAAGAAGATAGAGACAAAATTTTGATTTTACAGTTGTTTCTGGATGGAATAGCGAAAGAATGGTTTGATTCTAAATTGATTACATTAGGTTTAGACAAAAGTTTTCAAATATGGAAAGATAACTGCCTAGAGAGTTTTTGTGAAACAAGTTGGTATAAATATAGAGAAGCCTATTCATTTAGGTACATAGGAAGTTCAGTTGACTACGCTTTTAGGAAAGATAATTTGTTGTTGAATCTCCGAAATTATTTTTCAACTGACATATTAGTTGATTTAATGGTGACAAGTTTGCCAAATATTTTACAAGCTAGAATTGATCGATCAAATGTAACAACTTTCGAGAAATTTATTGGGTGAGTTGCGAAGCTAGAAAGTTCAAAAAAATATGGCAACGATCAAAATAAAGAAAACCATAGAATGAATAAATCTACTGAACAAATTCCTTCCTATTCACAAACAAATAGAAAACCAGTTCTGTAACTGGAATCATGCTCAATTTGCGAGAAAAATGGTTTTTCAGGTAGATTTCATCCGGAGACTTTATGTCAGCTAAGGAATAAATCCAATAATTTTGAACAAAAGAACGTACCCGGTAACATAAAAACTATAAACAATGTTGGGATACAGGATGAATTAAATCAGACCATTTCAATCCAAAAAAACTAAGACTGCTGCCATTGATAAAATTGAAGGTGTTTATAAACAATAATGAATTATGTGGAATTGATGATTCGTGCTCAAATATTAGTCTTCTGAATTCCAAAGTAGCAGAAAAGTTATGTCTACGCATTCAAGATAATAGAAACACATTCAGAACAGTCAGTGACAGGGCAAAATTTTGAGGAAAAAAAATTACAAAAATGAGAATCAATAATATCAGAAAAGAAGTTGTACTTTTCGTAGTTAATGAGAAAAATTTCGAGTATGATATTCTACTCGGACTAGATTCTATTTCCAATTTTCAATTAAAACAAGATTTTGATTTGAATATTTATCAAAGATTAGATATGAATGAAGAGAGAAAGATCGAGTGTGTCCATAATAATAATAATAATGCTAACAATGATTACACCATCAATTTCAATGAAGGGATACCAACAGAACTTTTCGAAGCAAAATTGGAAATGAATCAGAGAAATAAAATTGAAGTTTTAATTAATAAATATGACCATATTTTTGCAAAACACAAGTTTGATATTGGTCAGGTGCAAAATGATGGGGCTTTTTTAATAAAACTTTTAGAATACAAATTTATAGCAAAAAAACCATAAATATGCTCAATGGAGGATCAAGAAGAGATAGAATTCCAAATAGGAAGATTGTTGAAAGCGAATCTGATTGAGGAGTCCTCCTCGCCTTTAGCACCACCAGTCACTTTAGCATATAAGAGAGATGAAGGGTCTAAGACCAGATTATGTGTCGATTTTCGTGAACTCAATAAATTAATTATTCCCGAACCACAAACTTTCCCATTAATTGATGAAATCTTAGCCAAAACCCGAAATGGAAAATTCTTCACTACATTAGATGTAAATTCTGCCTTTTCCTCGATTCCTATTTGTATCAAAGAAAGATATAAGACTGCTTTTGTGACACAGAATGGTCACTGGCAATGGAAATGTTTACCTTTTGAACTTAAAACATCCCCGGCCATATTTCAACGTATATTGAATAATATTATCAGAAAATATAACCTGAATCTATTCTGCCTAAATTATATAGATGATATTCTTATATTTTCTTCAACATTTGACCAACATATAGAACATTTGGAAAGTCTCTTGAAAGCAATATGTAATGAAGAATTCAGACTTAAATTTATCAAGTGTAATTTGCAGAAGAAGAAGACAAATATTAAGGACATATTGTAGGAAACAATAAAGTACGACCTATAAATGACAATTTAATAAGTTAATTTTTATCACAAATATATAAAAAATTCAGCTAGATTATTAGAACCGTTGCATAATTTACTGAGAAAAGATGTAAAATTCAATTGGTCATTGGCTTGTCAGGAAACTTTTAATAAGGTAAAGGGCATCCTTTGTTCTGAGCCAATTCTTGCAATTTTCGACCCAAGTGACTACTATATATACTGATGCCTAGTATTCAAGGAGTAGGAGCTGTTCTTAAACAAAAACAGATTAATGGTGAAATGAAACCCGTAGCGTATTTTTCTAAAAAACTAAATAAATATCAAAAGAACAAGAAAGCAATATACATAGAATGTCTGGCAATTAAAGAAGCAATTAAGTTTTGGAAATATTGGCTCATCGGACATAAATTTATTGTTGTTACTCCCCATAAGCCATTAGAAGGGAAAGTATTTCGTACAAGACCAAATGAAGAGCTGGGCGACATGATGAATTTTCTATCAAAATTTGATTTTGAGATTAGATATGAATCAGGAAAAGGAAATGTAGAAGCAGATTGTCTTTCTAGAAACCCAGTTCTGGAAGAAACGGAGAATATGGACGAATGTATTGAAGAATACAATAGAACAGACCATTCTACAACTGTATATAGCCCAGAATATTTACTTTGTGGCAGAACTGATTCCATTGCTTCAGAAGAACTTATTGAAGAGAGAAATTTACCAAAAGATAAGGAAATTGTATATAAAAATTCTTTACGCTATCATGAATACAATAAAAGACTGATGGACAAGAATAGGAAACATTATGATTTCAAAATTGGAGACTATGTTTACGTTGAAAATAAATCAGAATTGAACAGAAATAAACTTGATGAAATAAGAATAGGACCTTTTCCAATAGTGAAAAAAATTTCTAACACTATATATGAGATAGATATTGGAAATAAAATAAAGGACAATAACTATCTTCATGTAACTAAGTTGCTCCCATGAGAAGACGCAAACATGAAATGAGGGGTGCATACTTTGTGTGGGGGGATGTAAAAATAAAAGTGTTATTTTTAGGGACAACAACTTTGTAACTTCTATGTTCTATGTCTAAGATTTTAACATAAAAAGTGTCACATGTTTATATAGTTAGTTGTTAGAAATGTGAATTGAGAAACCCGAAGAAATAGCATTGTTTTTGATTTCTTTCAGGTTAGTAAGCTATTTTTTTTATTTACATATTTCTTTTTATTTTTTTGTATTTCTTTGTATGTTATTATTTTATTTTGTGTATGTTATTCTGTTATATTTTCAACTAAAGAAAATAAAATCTTCCAGAATCATGACATCAAATCGTCTATTTCTTCAATTATAAAAATAAGAATTGATTACATTCTTATATATATTTTTATTTGTAGTAAAACAAAGTAATTTCTACAATTTTTGAAACATATTGGAAAAAATACCATGTTTTACTACCAATATATATTACACATTTTCTTGTGACTCGAGTTTCGGGAAATGAACTACAGGACAGTTGTCTGATGATGGGAGATGATGAGTTATCTGATGATGGGATAGTCCATTTCCCGAAACTCGAGTCACAAGAAAATGTGTAATATATATTTTTATTGGTAGTAAAACATAGTAATTTCTACAATTTGTTTTAATTATGATCAACTACCAAATAGTAACGGCTGAAACAATTCAGTATCTCATCAATTGGTTAAAATGCATTAACTGCTTGCCATTATTCAGTCTATAAGTAGTGGAGTCCGTACATTGAATAGGAGCGTTTTTACTTTTGAGTCGAATATATCTTGATTATTATTATATTTTCTTTCAGATTTTGGTTGATTTTGTGAAGACCATTTTCAGAACTTATTGAATCTACAACAAATATGCAGGATTGAATTGATCCGGAATTAGGAAAGAAGAAGGAATCAATAATATGACATATTGGTAGTCGTGAAGATGTGTTTAATCATTCTAATTATTGTACTGAATGAAAAAATATCGATCAAAAATATACAAACTAAACTAATTTGCAAGAGACAGATGCGTAGTTTATTATACATATAGAGATAATGCACTGCCCTCCCTTTAAATTATTCGTCATAAATTAAAACAAGACTATTCGTATGCCGATAAGTCTTTACAGATGCGACGAAATGTTTGATCTGGTTTAAGACATGGGTAAATTGAGAGCAGAATAATGATTATGGAATTTCTACTATTCTTTACGTTTTGCAACAGTATTTGCGTCAAATGAAAAGAAATGAAAGAAAATCAAATGTCAAAATAAAAATAATATATTTGGATGAAATCTGGTTCGATACTCATGACGCAATCGAATACGGCCGAGTAGATGATTCGAAAAAACGCCCTCTCAAGACTGTGCCTTCCAGAGGTAAAAGATTATCCATTTTCCATGCTGGGGGTCAACAGGAATCAGGGTCGGACTGAACAGGTCGGCAGGTCGGCAATTGCCGACGGGGCTAAATGGCCAGGGGGCCAAATCCAAAAATAAAATATTTACAACAAATAAAATCGAAGCAAGAGAAAATTAAAAAAAACGTCAAAAATAAATTTTAAATCTTTTATCTTTTTACAACTGGATACCAAACACTACGGCCGAAGTCTATCATTGTAGGCGCAATTGACATTGCGGGGAGAAAAAACCCCGGATAGTTCGGGAAAGTACCTAGGCTCCGGTTGGCACTCGCCGCCATCCAACATCCAACCTTATATATAAATACAAATAAATAAAATTGGAGTGTCTGTTTGTAATATTAAAATAACCGCTTTCTACTACATGCATATAAATGTATATACGGTACACATACCAAAATATATATTTTTAAAATTTTTGTCTGTCTGTCTGTCTGTTTGTTCCGGCTGATCTCTGGAACGGCTGGACCGATTTGGACGGGACTTTCACTGGCAGATAGCTTATGTAACAAGGAGTAACTAAGGCTACTTTTATTTTAGAAAAATTTTTCTGAATTTTTTTTTTACATTCCATGCGGACGAAGTCGCGGGCATAGCTAGTTTAAAAATATAACAGATAGCGAGCGTGTTTCGGCAGAGTAACAGTGTAAAAGGGTATATACAGTGCGAATTTGTGTTTTATCAGTGGCATATTATTTTTGGCACATATTATTTTTGTCTTCAAAGCCAATTCAACCTGAATCTAAAAAATTTAACTCGGAAGAATTTTATTTTCGAACCTTGAGTAATGGGGACAAAGTTCCCAGAAATTGGTGGTCTCATTCATCACAACTAGACGAAGTATTTTGTTCCATATGTATGATGATAAGTTAAAAATCATCGAATTTTATAACAGGCAACAATAATTTTCGACATACATTCTGTCAAGAAAGTACCGGGGATTATCTATTTAAATCTGGCGGGGCAATGAGGCAGGTAAAAATTTTTTTTTCTGGGTTGGTACCACTATCCTTAATTACTGTGCCAAGCTTGAGCGGGATCTGTCAACCAGTATGTTTGCAACAGCTGATTAAGTCAGTCGATGTCAGAGTGCGTGCCGATTATTACTATGGGTGATTACGTTGAGCAAAGAATTTGTTTAAAGTTTTGTGTTGCAAATGAATTTTCGTGTGCAGATGCATTGAAAATGTTGCAAAAGGCCTTTGGTGATAATGCTCTATCGAAAACTCGTGCATATCAGTGGTACAGAGCCTTCAAGGACGGTCGTGAAGTGGTCGCCCATCGACGGCTTCGATCGAAGATAACGTGGATAAAATTAAGGAAAGGGTGCTGGAAAACCGTCGTACCAGCTTGAGAGAGATAGCACATGATCTTAAGATATCCCACGAGTCCGCAGGTACGATTTTGATTGATATTTTGGGCATGAGGAAGGTGGCCGCACGACTCGTACCGAAAGACCTGAATTTTTTTCAAAAACGTCATCGCGAACAGGTTGCTTCAGACATGCTGGATCGCTGTAATTCCGATTCTACATTCATGGAACGCATTATAACTGGTGATGAGACCTGGGTCTACGAGTACGCGCCTTCTCACCGAGCTACGATTGTGACTGACTTTCTCGCCAAAAACTCAACAAACGTGCTTCTGCAACCACCGTATTCGCCGGATTTGGCTCCCTGCGACTTTTTCCTCTTTCCAAAACTAAAATTGCCCCTTCGTGGCACCCGTTTTGAGTCGATTGAAGCCATAAAACAAAATTCGGCGCGAGAGCTAAAGTCCATCCCGGAAAGCGCCTATAAAAAATGTTTCGATAATTGGAAGTGCCGTTGGCATATATGTATTGGAGCAAATGTAGCCTATTATGAAGGCGACCCAATAAATTTTGACGATTAAATGTAAAAATGTTGTTTTAATTGAAAATTCCCGGTACTTTCTTGACAGAGTAGTATATATAAGTCTGCACAAATACACGAAAAATCTCAAAGTCAGATTCAAGCAGTAAATACAGAATTTCCACTGAAGCACAGCAAAAACATTGAGCACTATATGAATAAAGAAATACAGGATAAGAAGAAAGAGGAAATGAAAAAAATCGCCAACGCTTATTGAGGATTATTGACATATGTTTTATAGCTAAACAAGGTATTGAGTATAGAGGAAAAGATGAAGCTGCATTTAATTTGATAACAGATGATAATGGTACTGAAGCGATAAACAAACGAAATTTTTTGGAACTAGTTTTGTTATCAGCAAAATATGACGACATATTAAAAAATCAAGTCGAAAAGGTTGCAGAACAGGCGTCGTTACTTAAAAATAAACATGGTAGTAACTTTCTTAAGTAATTCTTCTGTTAAAAAATAATAAATATAATAGGAAATGAAATTGAACTAAAAATAGCCGAAGATGTACAAAAAGCTGGGTATTAAAGTGTTCAGATAGATTCTACACAAGATATTGTGTTAGTGTTAGTATAGTGTTATAGAGCAATGCTCTCTAATTGTGCGTTATGTAAACGAACAAGGTTTAGTACTGAAAGGTTATTAGACATTGTTGCAGTAGAAATCAGTACAGGTCTGGCACTAAAAAACAAACTTATCGATGTTCTTAATAGCATAGGTCTAGATGAACAAAAACTAATTGGATGTAGCTTTGATGGGGCAGCTAATATGTCTGGACAAAAGAATGTTCTTCAAGCTCAAATCAAGAGTTTTGCTCCAAAATCTGTGTATACGTGGTGTTATGCTCACATCTTAAATTTGGTTATTGCTGATAGCACTCAATGTCATGTGAAGGTGAAGACCTATTTTAGCTTGCTGAATCGAGTAGCATGCTTTATTTCTGAGTTATATAAAATGTTTCGTAATTGGGAGGATTTGAATCATGCAGAAAAAAATGCGAAAACTAGTAAAAATTGGAGAAACTCGGTGGTGGAGTAAAAGCAAAGCTATATTGAATTTATTCAGCTTTTTTGACTACTATTCCAAAGAAATTTTCTCTACCCTTTTACTTGTACTCAAGAAAATAAGTTCAGGTCCGGAATTCGACAGTAGAACAAGTTCAAAAGCTCTGAGTCTTCTACAAAATTTAACCAAATATGAAACAATACTCATTTCGTTCATGATGATGAAAATATTCGAATATGCTACACCAGCATCAAATTATCTTCAAACTGAAGGTATCGATTTCTTGCAGGCTTATCATATTGTAAATATTACAAAAGATAACATTAATAATATATGTACAATAACTTTCTCCTAATTGTCGAAAAAACAAACAGCTTTGTAAAATACTTGATGTAGAATAAGGCAATCATCATCGCAGATATTATAATTGAAGAAAAGCTTCCCCAGGAAAGATCTAGAAAAAGAAAAGTGATGGCTGGAGAGCACACTGAAGATTTTGTTGTTGTCGACCCATTAAAAGCATTTGAAGTTAATATTTATAAGACAGTTGTTACTCAAGTAGTTCAGAGTAGAAGGGACAGATTTGAACAGAATAGCAAACTTTATGAAGATTTTTCTTACCTTGATCCTACAAATTCTAAAAAATATGATCTAGCTACTTTTCCTACCGCATTGAAATCTATATCCGAAAAACATGAAATTGATGACTTTGAGTTAAGAAACGAACTTTGCAATTTTGTACAATTATTTAATACATTAAAAAATCATGGTGTAACAGATTTACGTGTAAATAAATCTGATGAGAATAAATGTTTGTGTTGTATTCACTGTACTTTTAAGATGTTGAGGGAGTACAATATGCATGTATGTATGTACCTTTACAAATTTATACATTGTGCACAAATATATCTTTTCTCTTTCTTGTACACAAGTCGCATGCGAAAGAGTATTTTCAATTTTGAAGGTAATTAAAAACCGACTAAGATCGCTTTTAAGTCAAGACTTATTACAATCTTTAATTATAATAAATATTGAAAAAGACTTACTGAAAAATGTTGACTATGATTTAATTATGAATAAATTGGCAGGTTGTAGTAAATCTTATTATAATATTCGAACATTGTAATTTAGGACTAAAATTAAGATAAAAATGTTAGCATTACCTCAAAGTTAATTCTTACATTTTTATCTTAATTTTTAATAATTAATAATTAGTAATATTTAATCATAAAATAGTATCAAACTATTTGATGATTAAATACTCGTTGGTATTATCTAATTTAATATAATATATTTTACTTATTTTTGTAAATATCTTTCCTTTTCTACTTTCTTACCTTATTTTGGTTTGTTTAAAAAAATTTTACCTGGATATAAGATTCGTATTCTATGTACCTAAATAAATAAAAAAAATAAAAGTGAAATTCTTTTCTCTAATTCACTGATAAAATACCCATATTCTGAAGACCGATTTTTATATAAAGGGGCCAAATTTGTATTTTTTTCCGACGATGCCAAATCAAGCCAGTCCGACCATGTTAGGAATCATTTCTCTTATATTCTAAGAATGGTATAGATTACTGTACGGATTATCAAGAGTTGTTAAATAACAAAGGGAAGTTTCCGAAAAATGAATTTTGGAAGAATGTCTTGTCAATATTTCCGGGAATGTGGTAATTTTTTTGGATACGTCAAATAAGAGTCGAATATATTGGAGTCTCTATAGTCTGAAAACATAGAAAATCCGGATATTATTCAAATTAAAAGAGTACTCTCAGACTTAATGGAAGTCCGGAAATTCTGAATTGAAAATCAGTATGTGAGATTTATCAGATTTTTTTGCAGTAGATTGTCTAACCAATTTTATCAATATTACTATTTTTTATCTGAATTGTTGTTGACAACATATCATGAGCAATTTCGGTAGTTCATAATTGCATTTTCACAATGAACATTAATGAAAACTATTAATGTTGCAAGTGAGTATATTACAGGTGCCAAAATCAAAATGATCATGCCTTGTTTTATATAAACTGAATTTCCTTTCAAAAACAAAAACATAATCTCAAGAACTTCTTCAAAAATAACTTGCTCAAAATAAGTTCCTTTAAAAAAATGTATAAAACATGTAGAACATCCCTAAAATTCAATTTAGAATTATAACAACAATAAACATCAGCTCGACTTCATATTTAAAAAATCGACTTCATGCTGTTTACTGCTCAATTTTATATTTTGAACTTAATCTTAAAATTAAACATTAATTTCTTACATAGATAAAAACTTTAAAAAAAAGAGTCGGTACAACCAACTAACAATTTTCGGTAATGTAGATGAGAGAAACATTGGAAAGGGATACAAATGACCTTCAATCCGAAGAAATACTGATAAAGAAAAATATGCGAGAAAATGCATAATTTTTTCTATCATCGTCATCATAACAATTATTCTCATCTATATTCTAAATTTGTGAGTAATTGCACTTTTGACTGAAAGATAAGACTATATCATTACTGTTCACAGGTATGAAGAATCTATTCCAAACATGTGAATTAAGAAATTGTTTAATCAAAATTATTTTCAAATAATTTATGATTTCATTTAGTATGTTAAATAAATAAATAATTAATAAGCTATTATGTCATTTGGCAAATTACTGTTTTGATTTTACAACTAAATTTTATTTGCATAAATTTACTCTAAGAAAATATTAAGTATTTTCTACAGATTAGTAGAAAGTGAATAACCTCCAGCTCTATTCATCAATTCCTTATTATTATTTAATTATTTTATGATTACTATCTCACCTTGACTCCATGCTCAACCAGGTGTTCTACTATAGAAGCTCCTATACCAGCACTAGCTCCTGTTACCACAGCTACTTTTCCCAACCATCTATCCATCGAAGGTGGTGCCATAGTCGTGAAATAAGGTGAGGAACTTCAACACTTGTAACGATGTGCACTTCGACTGAACTCCTATAACATTATAAAAACTCATTTAATCAACAAACAGCTCTCACTCTGCTGATATTGTCATTTCAACAACAATCATCGTCTCAAGGTCATGGGAACCAAACGTGATTACCAGTTCGGCGGGATTGTGATATAACTACATGAATTTAAACATTTTATTTTTTCCTTTATTTTCCCTAAATCCGATGACAAACTATGCGATTCGTTTTCAAGTGTCAACATCGGACCTGTCGAAAGTTGGCGCACAAGTAATAGAACACCTAAAATATGATTATGCAAGGATCCATTGGATTCTGAATTGTTTCAGCCGTTACTATTTGGTAGTTGATCATAATTAAAAACAAATTGTAGAAATTGTTTTACTACCATGATAGTTCATTTCCCGAAACTTGAGTCAAAAGAAAATGTGTAATATATATTTTTTGGTAGTAAAACATAGTAATTTCTACAATTTGTTTTTAATCCATTGGACTTATTGCCTGTGTGGTTTCTCAAAAATTTCAATAATTTTTAGAGTTGATTCCACTACGATTCATTTTCAAATCTAATAGATCGGCTAATGGGTTTAATGAAAAAAATTATAAGATTTGACTTTATTCATTAACAAATTATACTTCAAGGACGACAAAATCATTCCGGCCTTTTTCGAATCTTTCGATATCTATCTTCAAAAGCGATTATTTATTTTTGTTCTCCAAAAAGCGTTTGTTTCGCCCATTACCCTCTTAGTTGAGTCAATACTCTTTCTGGCAAGTATTTTCTATGTCTATACAGAGTAAGTGTTACTAGGAAACAAATTTGAAAAATAGGATGGTGTGGAAATTCAAAGTGTAATTTTTGCGATTTTGTCATAGAAGCTAACAACTTGTGAGACGGTGCGTTGTCTAGGAGAAAGATTACTTTTTTGCATATGAGCCCGTCCTTCGAACTTTCCTCGTTCAATCGATCCCGTTATTTACTGCCTTGTTCTATTAACGATAATAAATAAACAAAATTCCTACACATCCCAAAATACGGACGTCATAACCCTGCAAACAGTCTGTTGAATTTTGGCCTATTTGAGGGATGTTCACCGGTTGGTGTCCGAATGTTTTTGATTCAGTCGTCTAGCCATGCATCCATATTTCGTCAACTGTCACATATCAACGCAAAAGATCCTTTTTAGTCCACTTAATCCGATCCAAATAGGGCGCGAAATCATCGACCCTTTGTTGTTTTTGGTCCACTGTTAACAAATGCACCTAATGCTTAATCAACTTTTTCATAAAAAAATTCATTAAAAATGAAGCCTATACGTTTCTTTGATAACTTTGACGTATCAGACATCTCATGCGTCTTCACTTTGCCATTTGCCAAAGTTTTTCTGTACTCTTCTGATGTTTTCATGTATAAACACATCTTTTAAGCAACCTGAGCGTGGTCCATTATCGGTGTTTGTATGACTACCTTTGAAATTCAGCAAACCAGGCAATAATTGTCGATTTTCCTATTGCAATTCCGGATGACACTTATCAAACCAAGCATTCGTTTCCACATTATTTTTTCCTTCAGAGTGCAATATTTTATTAACACACGAAACTTTTTTATTATTGTTTTGGAAATCCAAAAAACTATTCGGAGTATGAATAAGTTAGTGCAGTTTTTTTCAGAAACTGAAGCTTTATAGTGAAAAATTGGTTACACATTTAAAGTCAAAGTATTGTCTATCGCTAGCCACTTCTTTTTCCAATTTTCTGACAGATGACCCTATCGCGACTCTTCGTTTGCTATCCATGCAATGATCCCTTTTTGACTTCATCGTAATGAAAAGTGCTAGTAATCGAAAATAGTAATGTCTGGGCTGTATGGCGGGTGGGTAGGTCTTTCCATTTGTGCGTTTCTATGTACGTTTTAATGAGCTATGCAACATGTGGCCGTGCATCGTCATGCATAATTCATAACTTTGCCGTATTTGTCGGCGTATTGCATTTTTTTTTATCGCAATGCTAAGCTCAATCTCATCAATCAGTAAACCTTTCCTATGATCCATTTTTTTCAGTTATAGATCTCTCTAAAGCCTTCGACTGCGTTAATAGAGAATGCTGAATACATAAGTTAGAGAAATATGGAATTGTGGGAAATGCTCTAAGCTGGTTTGCCTCTTTTCTAAAGGATAGATGGCAATGCGTGAAAATTATTCATATTCATATTAAGGAATATGAGGTATGATAAATAAATTTCTTCAGGTCGAGACAGTGCAACTTGCATCTGTGTCATCTCGTATTTATATCTGGAAGAAAATATCCGCCGTTTTAATTCAGTTGAAGTCATGATGGATATTTTTCAGGAATGAAAATTTACAGTGTAGGGACCATTTCAAACGTGCGCTGAATGATTCGTTTGTTACTCGGTTCCATGATCCTTCTTTCTATGAGAACCGGAATTATTTCTTCCCTTTTTTATTTTTCACTCTTTTCTACTGTTTATTTGGTTGCCCATTTTGGCACTTTGGTTCTTCTGACTTTGGTTTTTATTAGTTAATTATTAGTTTTATTAGATAGTTCCTCCTATCTGTCACACTGTGTTTGTTCGAAAAGATTTTTCCTATCTTAGTGTTCAGATGATTCGTCATTATTCTTTCATATCATGGGCCTCCTCTGATGTTAATTCTTCTTTTGTTACGATCTTTAATTCCTCTCTAATCTGCTTTTTGCTTATGTGCCATGGGGCTTTTATGGCCGTTCTTATAACTTTGTTGACTGTGCTTTCTAGTTCCCTTTTCTGCTGTTAACTGCTTTGTATCAAGTGACTCCTGCATAAGTAACGCTAGGTATTAGTACTATTTTGACGATCTTCAATTTCTTTTCCAAAGGCAGTTTGCTACTTAGATTCAACAATGGGTATGATTTCAGTGGAGTTGTCTGCTTTTGGTTCTATTCGTTTTGAAATAATTGATGATAAAATTTAATCTTTCGTCGAGGAACACTTTTAGGTATTTTGCTTCCGTTTTTCATCCGATTTTCTGATCGTCTATCACGACACTTTTTTCATCTTTGATCTCTTTCCCCTGAAGTAGACAGTTACCGTTTTCTTTGGATTTATTTTGATTCTCTATTCTTTGAAATATGTAACTAGTTGATCCATGTCTATTTGAAGAATATTTGTCATAGTCTTTCTCAATCTGGTTAAATAATATATTGCTGTATAGTATACTAGCTTTTTACCCGCGGCTTCGCCCGCAGTGGAGTCATTAAATAAGTATGAAAGATAAAGGGTAAGGGGATAATAATAGTAAAACTTCATTACTGAAGTAGCTAAATTTGACGATTTTTTGACAAACAATTGTTTTATCTTTCGTAAAAAAAATTTTTTTTTTAAATATAAAGTACCCTATGTTACTTCTAATACCTTCAAGAGTATATGTACAAAGTTTCATGATGATCGGTTCAGTAGTTTTTGCGTGAAAGCGTAACAAACAAACTTACATTCGCATTTATAATATTATAGTAGGGATAGGGATAAATTGGGCGATTTTATATCTCTTCATTTTTTTTTGAGTACCAGCGGCTGTAGTCCTGATACCTACGGTACACCAGCTTCAGTTATTTTTATTGCTTATCTTGTATCCATTATGTTAACTCCGAATTTTTTATTGTTTAAGTAGGATTTCATTATCTTCGTCCGATTTGTAGGGAATTTTCGCTTCTCCATTTTGTATATCCGTCCTTCGTACCACATTTAATCAGGGGCTTTTTCTATGTTCAGGAATCAATATCGCGTCACTATTGTATCGAATATTTTCCATTTTTCTCGAAATTATTTCGTTTTTATTATTGCCCTATTTATCTCTGGGATCTTTTCGTTTGCTTTCTCGAATAATGATACCGGGTACTGGATACCATCTAATTTTTGGGCTCTTCTATTCTTGAGGTTTTTGTCGTCTTTAGCCTTCATGTTCGGCCTGAATTGTTTTCTAGAGAGTCAGCGAATATCTTTGCTTTTTCTTCAAATGACACTTCCTTTTTTCTTTCATACGTCAAGTTCGGTTTTTTTTTTCTCGTTGATTAC
This sequence comes from Megalocaria dilatata, assembly GCA_034642435.1. NCBI lineage: Eukaryota > Metazoa > Arthropoda > Insecta > Coleoptera > Coccinellidae > Megalocaria > Megalocaria dilatata. The sequence goes on along the minus strand of CM067855.1, from coordinate 67,611,889 downwards.
TAGTACCATTATTTATAGTGGTTGGTTTTCTGTCTTTCAATTATTCTATTATTTGTTCCATTCGTCCTTGAATGAAGTTCGAATTCTGAGAGTTCCTTCCTTTTCTTTTGGTCAATTTTGATACAGAAAAGCTCGGGTTCGCTAGGTCCTGCTTAATGTTCTTTTTATTTACTTCGGGGGCTTTTCCCCTGAGTATGACCTTCAACTTCTTCTCGCTTTCCATAAGCGTGGAATTCTTCTTTACTATCTTTCAGAGTTTTGTAGAATAGCCCTCCATCTTGGATTCAAATTGTATCCCTTGTGCCAGTAGTTTCACTTTATAATACTTCATGTTCACTTTTTGCGATCTGGATTCATCCCTTAGTGAGCTATCTCTTCATGTTTCAGTTTTTGGTTACTTCAATTTCGGTTAATGCACTCTTTCAACAGATGTTTATTGTTCTTTCTTTTCATTTCTTTCCCAATATACTCGTTTCTTTTTTCATTTCATCCTGGCTAAGTATTTTGTACCTATCAAAAGTCTCCATACTCATTCCTTGTTGTTTTTCTGTCTGGTGTTCTTCTGCTGACTCGCTTTCTTGGATTTTTTGAATGCCGGTTCTTTCCACATTCTTCCGCTGGTTGTACTTTGGCCACTTCAGTCTGTTTTATTTTCAATGCATCCACCACCGTCTTCTGGCATAGATTTTGAATATCGTGGTTATTTTCCGCCTCTGTATTTTTGCTGTGTATATCAAATTGACCGTATACTTGTTAAATAGTTTTATTTTTGACAGTGGAACCAACGATCTGAGATATGGAATCAGGACTAGTACTCATTTAATATTAGTTAATAAACGTTTATGGCTGAATAGACTTAACTAGTTAGCTGTGTATTGTTACAAAATCTAACGAATTCAATGTTCTATGAACAATAACATCGTAATAAATAACATAGGAACCAAGCGATATCGTACCTTACGCACATAAATTTATTCGGGGCTAACCGAAAGAATTATTCAAATTGTTGACATTTTACATTCTAATACATCGAATGAATACTGCTATCGATTATTCATTATAACACATAACTATCTACATTTCAGACCAGGTGTGTATTTTTACACATAATAGACGTCAGGAGAACACGATGCATTCATACACGTAACGCACATATGGGTGTGCATCTCACATTAACTTTTGCATGATTTCTGAATATATTGCACGTGCTAAAAGGAGGAACTATATGGAATACTAATGCTTCTTATATTAATTATCATTGAAATAAAAATGCTCAATATAAGCATCACTGCGTAACAGGATATGACTTTAGGAACGTTTTTTGCGTTTATAAAGCTAAAAAACAATTGGGAATATAGTTTTTGGCTTGAATGGGCTTGCTGAGGTGTGTCATGTATGTATATTTGCGTGCACTAGTTGGTGTGTGATGAATACATATGTTCCTATGCAAAGCAAACATAGCTGATTTGTCTTCGTTGAACCTTACAGCGCTCTGACGATTGAATCCAATAAGCTTCGAAATATGCCCTCATCTGCTGCTTATATCCTAATGAGTTTGTTTAAGTTAGGAATTTTTATACAGATCTTTGTTGCATTGTTCGAAGAACTTTCTCACCATACCTCATACTGATTATTAACCTTATTAATAATGCTTTTATTTTCCAAGACATATTATAAGGGTTACGGAAGTATAAGAAATAAGCAAAATGCTACAGATACATTTTAGTGAAATATAAACATTAAATCACACGTAAAAATATTCATCCACGGAATAGAACTAGTTTTCGATTCGAAATTTTTCAGTGCTCTGCTAAACTTCCTATTTTCGTGGATGTACTCCATTTATTGAGATAGCTTGTTATAGATCGTCACAACCAAATAGGTAGTTGGTTGTGCCAGACTATATAGGATATCTCAAAATTCACTTCCAAGTGGTCGGATATATATTCTAACATTGAATAAGACAAAAATAAAGAAGACCAAAATTCCGAGCTCGAGGTCCTTTTCCGGGAATATTGAAAAGAAAAAGTTACGTTATGAATTTTTACTTGGTCTGAACAAACACAAGTACAATATAAGTTAGCAAAAATATTTGAAACAGAGAACCTTCTAAGTCAAAAGTTTGATTGATCTTTACTTGATGAAAATCCATATTAAAAAAGGTTACTCTGATTTTCACAAAATTTTATTGTTATTATGATACAGCAATTGTTTCGCTAACACAGTGGCATCTTCGAGTATGTGGTATCTTACATTTTTGAAAATGTACCTTAAAATATTTAATTTTTAATATAAATGAAACGGCATTTTTCGAGAAAAAATCCTAGAATCCATACCATAAAGCATATCATTTTTTCGTACAGATATGTAGACGACATATCAGCTTGCCTCTGTAGAACATATTCAGAACTAGAAAATATAGTGATCTTAATGGTTAGCACCATAAGGTCAAATTCAATCTGGAAACACAATATGACCATAAAATAAATTTTCATAAATTACAACCATAGCCAACTTTTCAAACCATCCGACTCATAAGCACGCTGCTTAAAGATCAATGATACATAGAGCATTTTCAATTCCTTCAAAAAATATTACGTTGAAAATAAAACTGAATGCAATCAACAAAATAACCACATCTTTTCTTTTTTAGGAACTGTACATATAACTCTAATTTTGCGAAAAAATTTTTTGAAATCAATCATGAAATGAAATAGAGCTTTTCTTAGCTATAAGCTATCATATCTTCCCAGAATTGGACAAGCTTATAGTATTACAAATGGAAGCGAAAGAAAAAATTAGAAATCCTGGAATCCATAGAAATATTTAAGAACAAGCATGTTTCAGAAATAAAACTTTTAAATGAGCAGACGGACCTTTGGCATACCGCACTTATCGAAACTTTGCACCAGTCGAAGCCTTTAACGAATATATATAATAGTTGAGGTACAATTTGTTTTATTCAGTTTGGGAATTCAGTGAATACTACGAAGTTCTTATATTCATTTGATAAAAAAATAGTAATTTCTTAATTTATCCCATTTAAAAATATATACATGAAGGTTAGTTGTTTTTAATATTCCTACTAATTTTTAGTGTATTTATGTTGTTCAGATCAAAGGAAAAATTCATAATGCTGCTGATTTTCAATATTCCCGGAAAATTATCTGGTTCTCGGGATTTTGTAATTTTTCATTCTTAAATGTTGAACACACATCTGACCGCTGGGAAGTAAATTTTGAAGCACTCCTCTAAATTCATAACATGAAATGTAGAAGTTATTTTTTGAAGTATATTTATATATAGAAAAAAGTCTCAGTATATGATATTTTACAAAAAATCTGCCACAATAATAAGTTGAAGGAACTCCTGCCTTCATTCCTTATATCCTGTTTTGTATAGTGAATACGTCAAGAACAAAAGTGTATTTACCTCACACTCATATACTTAATATGGGACGCTACCTGGAAATGGTACATGGATAACAGCTGGGGCTTCTCTAAGGCATGCCTGAGACCCTTTATATATATAGAATAAAGAATTTATCGTCTTGTTCAGATGCTATATAAATTCAATTCAAAGTATTCGCATATTCATTTGATAAAAAATTAAACTCGCTTTTCCCAAAAGGACTACTAGTATTTCCTCACTTCGTGCCGAGTATTCATTTTTCAATTAATTTTTAGTAGTGTTTCTAATCCTACGTGGTGAAAGGATTGCAAAAATTATTATTAAATTATTAAAACTTAAAACTAGGAAAATTTGAATTCGAATACGTAAATATCCATCACCAAATATCACCAAAATAAATTTCTGAATTATAAGTGGAACATTTTTTGGTAATGGAATTTGTTATTTCTGAATATCCAATCGAAACAAATTTGTCTTGGGTGAAAGATTTAGATAAATTTGGTCAATACTTGTTATATATGTTTTCTTTCAATTCTTTATTGGTTAGCTGCCGCTCACATGTGTTGATAATTCTATATGTCTGTAAAGTGGATCAGTGTTGCTAGTACATTTTATTCGATTTAATTGTATCAAGTTTTCAAGAGATTTTTTGAAAAATCTGTAGAGGTTTCGAAGAATTATTCCAGCTCTTATCAGTAGTACTTGATGAAAAATATATAAGAGACAGTATTTCAATTTCCACAAAAATGTTTTTACTGCAACAATTGTTTCACCACGATGTGGCTTCTTCAGATATCTACATTCTATTGGCTGATGGTGTCCAGTCTAACAAAGATTAAACACTGTGTTAAGTACGTGTCAAAATAATGGAAAAACAAGTCATAAAGAATTAGGGTGTTTATTGGAGTTTGTCGCTAAAAAAAGCCATTAGGGAAAGATATTCAGTAATGGAGATTTGTCAAAATGTGTTCGTTCATTCAGAAAGATTTTACGGGCATTGTACCTGTTGATTTCAAAAAATTCTAAAAGTGTTAATATAGAACCTTTGCTTTCGACGTGGATAATTTCATAGTTATTGTTGAAATTATGCCTAAATTCTTTAAGATAATTAGCATTCGTCTATATGGAATCCGTTATGTATCTTTTTCAGAGTTCTTGGATTCTTTTCTGGAATGATCTACCTGTCTGACCAATATACTAAAGGGCGATCGTTGCAAGTCAACTTGTAGACTCCAGATTTTTTCTTTATTTGTTCGATCCTTATTGTTCTTTATGCAAGTACTAAGGTTATTAATAGTTGTAATTGAAACTATTTTTGGAATATTTAGCATTATTCTCAGATAATCGTTCAACATAAGATAACGAAGAGTATTTTTGTGTATTGTCCTCTTTTATGATTGGATACACAAGATTTAATGCCATGTTCTTTTTCTTTATTGGATACCATTTCTTCTATAAGAAAGGGATTGTAACCGTTGTTTGAAGCTATCTGTTTAATAATATTTAATTCTTTCAAAAAGTTATTTGAATTTAGTGGTATATTCAATAATCTAGGCTAATTTATGCTGACATCATTTGGTACCAACCAAAAGATGTATTATAGACAAAATGGTATCTAATAAACAAAAGAACATGGCATTAAATCTCGTTTATCTAATCATAAAAGAGGACAATACACAAAAATACTTTTCGTTATCTTATGTTAAAGGAATATCCGAAAATATTGCTAAATATTTCAAAAATGGTTTCAATTACAACGCAGCTCTTAAAACCATTAATAACTTTAGAACTTATATAAAAAACAATAAGGATCGAACAAATGAAGAAAATAAATCTGGAGTCTACAAGTTGACTTACAATGAATGACTTTGAGTATATATTGGCTACACAGGTAGATCATTCAAGAAAAGAATCCAAAGAGTTACATATCAGATTCCGTACAATCGACATCTTATTATTTTTATTTACTTTTTATTATTATTATTATCCTGATATTCCTAGGTCTTCGGTGGAGATCCCTCAGAAGCTTTTTCAGCTTGTGCGGGTTAGGAGTTCAGTTGTGTTCTGACTAGGCTTTGTTTCTGCGATCTTGCGCCACTTAAGGTCACAGCACTGTTAATTTTCGAGCAAACAGTGAAATGGTGGCAGACACCCATTGCACTAGAAAATTTTTTTTCCAACTGAACAGTATTCTAACCCGAACCTTCCGGTCACGAGCCCTATGCTATATTTTAACGACAAACTCCAATAAATATCTCAACTTTTTATGACTTGTTTTTCTATTATTTTGTCACAAAGTTAACACTGTATTTAAACTCTTTTACACTAGACACCATCAGCCAGTAGAATATAAATACCTGAAGAAGCCACATCACGGTGAAACAATTGTTGTGGAACATTTTTGTGGAACTTAAAATACTGTCTCTTAAAATTTTTAATTAAAATGAGTTTCAACCAAGTAAAGACCGCATCAATCAAACATGAAGTAATACTTGTTATCATTATTCTGTGCCTGAACCCACTTTTTTCCTTCGTTACTTAGCGCTTGCCTGAAAATGAAATTATACTTCTAGAGTGCATTCACAAAAATATGTAAGCTTCTAAATTTTTGGTGGCAAAATATATTAATCTATATAAATTTTTTTCAATTGCTTTGAAAGGATAATTTCTATTAGTTTATGGATAATTTTTGTGAGAATAGCGTGTATATATCGTTTTGAATTTAAATTCATAGTGTTTACTGTAAAACCTGAATCTTTAATAGTTTGATGTAGTCCATCATTCAAAAAACAGTAAATGAGATCATAAAGTTCTCGACAAATCGTATCTTTTTAAGATAAATGTTCACACTTACTGTTAACGCATTCTCACTGTAGTCAGTCTTCAAGATTTCGAGAAATTTTTATATACGTTGATTGCTGAGATACATTCTGTCAAGAAAGTACCGGGAATTATTTATTCAATTACAATAAGTTTCCACCATGTGAAGACCGAATCAATGAAACATGGATTTTCCTTAGAGTCGTTTGATTTAATGATGAAACCTTCTTTTGTTTGAAAAATTATATCGCCACAGTTTGAAAACAATTATATCCATCGATTAGTGATCTGTAATCTTGTTTTGTTTGGTTCTGTTGTTATGTGGAATAAGTTTTTGTATGTTTCATATGATAAAGTGTGATTTGTTAATGTTACTGCTTTTGTTATGCTGGTGTTATCAACCTGTTCCATGTTTATTTCCTTGTTTTCGTTGCTTATCTGTGTTCTTGGTGTAATTATTGGCAGCTGTAGTTTATTGAATCTTATCTCAGGAGATTTCTTATCATCAACTGCTGGCTTTTGTTGTTATTTTCCTCGTTTTATCCGCTTTTTCTTTTCAACAAGTGTATATTCTGGATCATTTCCTTCCATCAGACGAAATACATTCTGTCAAGAAAGTACCGGGAATTATCGATTTAAATCTGGCGGGGCAATGAGGCAGGTAAAAAATTTTTTTCCTAGGTTGGTACCACTGTCCTTAATTACTATGCCAAGCTTGAGCGAGATCTGTCAACTAATGTGTTTGCAACAGCTGATTAAGTCAGTAGATGTCAGAGTGCGTGCCTATTTTTACTATGGGTGATTACGTTGAGCAAAGAATTTGTTTAAAGTTTTGTGTTGCAAATGAATTTTCGTGTGCCGATGCATTGAAAATGTTGCAAAAGGCCTTTGGTGATAATGCTCTATCGAAAACTCGTGCATATCAGTGGTACAGAGACCGAAAAAACCACGCCAAAGCCGCTCGAAAATGAAGGTGATGCTCATTGTTTTCTTCGATACCCGTGGCGTGGTGCACTACGAATTCGTTCCAGAGGGTCAGACGGTAAACAAGGAGTATTACCTAGGCGTTATGAAACGTTTGCGTGAGCGTATCCGTAAGAAGCGGCCAAATTTGTGGGCGAACAACTCATGGATTTTGCATGACGATAACGCGCCTTCTCACCGAGCTACGATTGTGACTGACTTTCTCGCCAAAAACTCAACAAACGTGCTTCGGCAACCACCGTATTCGCCGGATTTGGCTCCCTGCGACTTTTTCCTCTTCCCAAAACTAAAATTGCCCCTTCGTGGCACCCGTTTTGAGTCGATTGAAGCCATAAAACAAAATTCGGTGCGAGAGCTAAAGTTCATCCCGGAAAGCGCCTATCAAAAATGTTTCGATAATTGGAAGTGCCGTTGGCATAGATGTATTGGAGCAAATGGAGCCTATTTTGAAGGCGACCCAATAAATTTTGACGATTAAATGTAAAAATGTTGTTTTAATTGAAAATTCCCGGTACTTTCTTGACAGAGTAGTATGCTTATATTTACAGTATTGTTAATTACTTAGATTTTATCAATGGAATTATTCCTTGAACAAATGACAATTCAATAATGATAAATTAATATCTCGAAAAATTAATGTGCTTCTGAGGTTTAAAATAATAACATGCAACTGGAGTTCTTCTCATAAAGAAATATGAAAACAAATTTTTCTTAACCACCAATTCAATTTATGGCATACTACTCTGTCAAGAAAATACCGGGAATTTTCAATTAAAACAACATTTTTACATTTAATCGTCAAAATTTATTGGGTCGCCCTCAAAATAGGCTCCATTTGCTCCAATACATCTATACCAACGGCACTTCCAATTATCGAAACATTTTTGATAGGCGCTTTCCGGGATGGACTTTAGCTCTCGCGCCGAATTTTATTTTATGGCTTCAATCGACTCAAAACGGGTGCCACGAAGGGGCAATTTTAGTTTTGGGAAGAGGAAAAAGTCGCAGGGAGCCAAATCCGGCGAATACGGTGGTTGCTGAAGCACGTTTGTTGAGTTTTTGGCGAGAAAGTCAGTCACAATCGTAGCTCGGTGAGAAGGCGAGTTATCGTCATGCAAAATCCATGAGTTGTTCGCCCACAAATTTGGCCGCTTCTTACGGATACGCTCAGGCAAACGTTTCATAACACCTAGGTAATTCTCCTTGTTTACCGTCTGACCCTCTGGAATGAATTCGTAGTGCACCACGCCACGGATATCGAAGAAAACAATGAGCATCACCTTCATTTTCGAGCGGCTTTGGCGTGGTTTTTTCGGTTTCGGCTCATTTTTTGCCACCCATTCCGATGATTGCTGGCTTGTTTGCATATCGTACTCGTAGACCCAGGTCTCATCACCAGTTATAATGCGTTCCATGAATGTAGAATCGGAATTACAGCGATCCAGCATGTCTGAAGCAACCTGTTCGCGATGACGTTTTTGAAGAAAATTCAGGTCTTTCGGTACGAGTCGTACGGCCACCTTTCTCATGCCCAAAATATCAATCAAAATCGTACGTGCGGACTCGTGGGATATCTTAAGATCATGTGCTATCTCTCTCAAGCTGGTACGACGGTTTTCCAGCACCCTTTCCTTAATTTTATCGACGTTATCTTCGATCGAAGCCGTCGATGGGCGACCACTTCACGACCGTCCTTGAAGGCTCTGTACCACTGATATGCACGAGTTTTCGATAGAGCATTATCACCAAAGGCCTTTTGCAACATTTTCAATGCATCGGCACACGAAAATTCATTTGCAACACAAAACTTTAAAGAAATTCTTTGCTCAACGTAATCACCCATAGTAAAAATCGGCACGCACTCTGACATCGACTGACTTAATCAGCTGTTGCAAACACACTAGTTGACAGATCCCGCTCAAGCTTGGCATAGATATTAAGGACAGTGGTAACAACCTAGGAAAAAAAATTTTACCTGCCTCATTGCCCCGCCAGATTTAAATCGATAATTCCCGGTACTTTCTTGACAGAATGTATACCAATAACTTATTTCGTAGCATTCGAACATTTTCTGAAATCAATGTGATCCAAAATTGAACACCGTGCTTTCGAACTCATACACGTGAACAACAAATATAATCCGAATTATGTACAAGGTGTTCCAATATAAATATTTTTTTTCTAAACGTCAGATCGGTAATATTTAAAATAGTAGGAATATCACTAGCTATTATACTTGTATAGAATAATTGGAAAATAATTGATTTTGTGTTTGAATTAGTTATAGTGTTGGCGGATATATTCTCCAAATATCTAGGGAGCTATGATAACACAGAGTTCTTGGAATCGATAACAGTGCAACTTATGTCTATTCACAACTCCAATCCACTCGAATAGGCATCGTCGATGATCAAAACATAAGTAGCTGGTTATATTTAAAGATATATTAAATAACCAGCTGATGCCCATCACATCGTTCGCGTTACGTATCTCAACTTATGAAAACAAACTTTTCCTGAAAGTTGCTTTAACTTAGGCTTAATGTGGTGTTAGATTATTTAGAATGAATGTTATTCAAAATTAAAGAATTTATCCTACTTTTATTGAATGACTGTATTATTTTTCACTTCGTTCGATTCTGGTGAAACAGTGACATAAAGTTTATACAAGCTTTTCGTTATCTAACTATGGAAACTACATGAAAATTCTATAAGACGTTTAGAACTTTATGACATTATATTTTTGTATTCGGTCATTAATTTTTAATAATTAACAATCGATTATCATATGCGTGGAATATGCCAAATTGCAATTGTACTATTTCATTTCAATAATTAATATAATTTAAAATTTATACGTATTTATTTAAATATCACAGTTGTTTTGCTTCACATCTACTTACATTCTTTATGTTATATTTAAATAAACATATACAAATTTCAAATTGTGCTATTTCGTAGTTCGTTTATTTGAAATTATTATGCAAAATTCTTGTCGGCAATCGAATGTATTCTCACAAGACGCAAGATCTTTCGTTATCCTCATTATAGACGGAAATTGTTTTGTAGATTTATGTGAATTACCTATATTTAAATTAAAAATTTAAAATAAAATTATCATTATGAAATTTCAAAAACCTTGTTTGAAATAGAAATGTACAAGATCACTTGAAATTTCGCCAAATTCTTATTGTCTGAAAATATTACGACAATGTGTGATCACAGTATCACAAAAACCAACGCTCACTGATGAATGAGAAATCGGATATTTCTAGACTATACTTTTCATAAATCTGAAAATTGTATTGAGAGTAATTTGCTCAGAGTGATAATACGAATAATTGAAAAATGAATATCGGTCTAGTATTAAATTTCGAGGATAAAAAGATTTTAATAAGTCATCTGTTCAAATGGAATGCCTTGATATTAGGAATAAAAAATATCTTTAATAAGGATCATTAAGAATTTATTTTAAAAAATATCTATTTTGAATTTCATAACGATTTTTGAGGAGGCTTCATTGTCTTGAGAAAACTACCATCTATCGATATTACTTATAAACTGCATACCCACTGATACAAATCTAATACATATTCGAAGAAATGTTGCAAAGTGTTGCAAAGGAAACAATTATATATAATCCATACTATTACGATAATTCATAATATTATTCATGTAATTCGAATTAATAGGGATGATTCAATATGTATAGTAATTTTTTTCTATGTAATTTTTCAATTTTAAAATCTTCTAAAATCAATGTGCTAACTTTGAATACACTGAAATGCATTCATTAAGTTCTAAATTTCCCTCTCTCGTCGACGTTGTCGGTCCAATTTAGAGCATCAAATAAAAATCAACTTCGCTATTTTGTAGCGTTATAGGATGAAGAATACCAAACTTCGACAAGATATTGAATCATTTCTGTCGGTTTTACAGAATGAGAACATAAATTTTCAAAACATTGAGGAGCCAAATACTCGATAATAAAATAGAGAAACAAATCAGATAAAGTCCAAAAATGTTAATAAGTTAGCACAGACGTAACAAAATGTGGAATTTAAGTTATCTTATATTCGAATATTCAGAGAGAAACACTTTTGTTTTTTTATCATGGGTATTTATAACTCTGGATAACAAAACATAATACATTCAGTTCAAATATTCAAAATTTATTAGTTATCTGACTATTGGGAGATATTTGACATATATCCATAACTTTAGATTTATTTGATCGCATGCGTTAAAAACATTTTGAAATTTTATATTATTGATATAGGAAAAACTCGAAGAAACCTCGAAAAAATTATGAATGCATAATGAGAAACACTTCCAAATGAGATATCACATGCACCCTCGTTTCATTTGTAAATGCTGAGAATGTGATTGTCACTGCATTGTATATTTTGGACTCCTTGCATTAATCAAGAAAATTTCAACTTGATGACATCCAATTACAAAGCTGTTGATTCACTCTGATATCCAGGCATATAAACAGAGCATAGGTTTTATGTTTATTCAACTCCTCAAATGAATAAGCACCAACTGTATTAATTTATCAGGACTATATACCTACCTTACTTTGAAACTTCTGTTCTAGATCGGAATTTCACTAGGTATATATGTACATCTAAGACCTAACTCTCACAGTTGCGTCACTTTGCTCAACTGCCCTAACCACTTTCGATTACCTTTGTGATACCAAGTTTATTATCCCTTCCCCCACTCACCGTAAGCAGTTTCATCCCCACATTCATCCAATCGTCAGCGTGAGGCAGCTGTTTCGTGCCTTAGTTTGATTGCTTCGTTAGTCATCGGGTTTTCTGAAACGACATAGACACCAAGTCTCTCAGAAGTCACATAATGAAATGTGGGCAGCTGTAGAGCTAGCAATTAAGAGGAGATTCTTCTTAATGTCTAGACAGTTTAAATAATGCACGATAGGGGGGCTCTATGATAATTTGTATTAAAGACATCAAATCGGCTATGAATAATGCCTTGCGGTAATAAGTCAGTGTGATAAAATATATACGGTAAGTTCATAATTTCTTCATTGCCTCTGTGCTGTATTTTCTTTTTTTCTCTTTTATATAATCTCGAAATAAACGAATAAAATTGAACATTGAATGAATATATTAATAAGAATATATATATATATGGCATACGGAGTATTAACTCTGAAGTGGTAGTTTCCTTTACTTGATTTTTTGTCTACAGAATTAGTATATTTGTTACTCAACATGTAGCGAACGTTAAGAGGAGTAAACACACGATTCTTTGTTCTTGTAAATCAATTAAATTGTCATAATTAAAAGTGAAAATTTGGGTTATATTTTGATTTGTGGAATTTGCGCATCGAAGATTCAAAAAATAGTAGTTATTTCTCAAAAAAATTGTCAATTATGACCAGAAAAATTTATCTTGAAAGGCAGTAAACAAAATTAATTTTATCATCGAGCAGAACACCTGGAGATAAGGTATGCTCTTGCTTTTTTTTCACCTGAAGTGAAGCAATGGTGAAAATCAAAAGGAATATAACCCAATGCGTTGGATTTGAACAAGCAGTAAGGAAAACATTTGTCCGGGTTTAGTACTTCGCTCGCTGCCAAAAATTGTTTGTTTTATGGAACTTCAACCCGTTCTTCCTTGGTGGAAAAAAATTGAAATCAGTCATAAACAAGATTTTCCAGGGTCATGTTGTGCCTGCGATAAATTGGAGAATGAACCGAAATATTCCTCCAATAATAAAAGTATTATATAGAATCCTCATATTCCTAGTTCTTCCGTGAAGATCTCTCAGACGCTTTTTCCGACTAGAAAATTTCATTCCCACCTGAAAAGGATTTGAACCAGCGACCTTTCAGATACGAGCTCAAAGCTCTTACCACTGAGCTACCGACACACATTGTGAAAAAATAATATTAACCCTGTATCAACTAACCAAAGAAGTAAGAGATTCTCAGATAATAACTATGCGTCGAAACTATATCAAATTCTCTACCAAAATGGGTTAGTCTTGAAAAAACTCGAAATAGCGGAAGAACAAAAAACCTGAATCAATGAACTCAACGCTCTCATGAAATAAAAATGACTATATAGAAAGAAATCACCTGAAAATTAAATCTGTAAAGTCAAACATAGGCATGGTTGATATATCCTTAACTGTCAATAGCATAGTGTTAAGAAACTAGATATTGAAATGGTGTGGGAGGATTTCGATTGCTCCATAATCGATAACAGACTAAATAAAAAAAAGTGATGTTTGTTTACATGGAAAAGAAGAAAGAACTGCTGTTGGCAAAAAAAAGGTTACATTGCCTAGCATCGATCTAAGTTTCTAGGAGAATAGATATGTGTTCATTAATGGGCACTATATTACTATAAATCAGTAACTTTTTAAAAGGGTTAACGGAGCACAATGAAATAAAATTTGTATGATTCAAAAATGGAAACATATATGGAAGATAGACTGACACAACGAAATCCATAAAAATAACAACTGAACATTATTTTGAAAAAGAAAAAACACAAAATGTCTCAAATCAGAAGAACCCTATATTTTTAGAGTTTTGTATTTGAATACAAAATCTATTAGAGGGAGTTAAAAACGTGATAATTTGAAATGTTATATTAACTACTATCTACTATCCGGATTTGATTGCTGTAACTGAATATTGGCTTCTTGAATTTGAAATCAAATACTATAACTTCGAAAACTATTTCGCTGTTCATAAATGTAGGAATACTTCGAGTGTGGTGTATTTCTAAACATGAAAAAGATCTGAGCTTTGAATTTGTATTAAATGAAAAACTTGAGAAATTCTAAAAGTCTGAATGTTGTCAAGTCTATTAAGGAGAATTAATATGCATATCATAAATACTTACGAAAGGTATTCAATGTATTCTCGGTATTTAGGTGATTGTGAGCAATCTAATTATCTCATTAACTGATGGATACGCGTTTCAACTATGCTCGGGAGTATATATGTATGTGTTATCAGCGGTCCACACTGTCTCTTTCAAGTCATCTGCTGTACACGTACGTAAATAAATATTTAATTTATCTGATTTCCATTCAGGGAAATAAAACACTAAATTCATTTATTTTATATATTAGCGGTCCTAAGGGGGGATAAAATAACAACATTATGAGCAGCCTCCAAAAATTGCGTTTAGATCAACGTTAAGATTCCTGAAACAGACAGAATACTAGTAAGATTCTTAGGAAAAAAATATTATATTTCATACATATCAAATTAAGCAAGACAGGGCCTACAGGGTAGTTGTCAAACATCTTCACTCTAGCATTTCAGCAAACGACATAAAAACAGACATAGAAAAGCACGACCACAAAGTCAGAAATATTAGTAATATAAAAGATCGAATGAAAAACCCACTTCCACTTTTCTATGTGGAATTAGAACTGAAGGACAACAACAAAGACATATACCAATTTATTCTAAATCAGCAAATAAGCATCGAATCACCGAAAAAAAAGACAAATAATACAATGCACCAGATGCCAAGAATACGGATACTGGAAATCATATTGTAATAGACCATTTATGTGCGTGAAATGTGGAAATCAACATGACTCTAACACCTGCACAAAACCTAGATCGACTCCAGCAAGATGTGCCTTATGTGAAGGAAGCCATCCATCCAACTACAAAGAATGCCAAGTCTATAAACTTCTGATATAAACAAAAAATCACAATAAAAACCAAATACCGCCCAAAAGGCATCAAAACATCCAAGAAACTAGGTTTGAAATTAACCAACAACCTACAAAAATTATAGCTCAACCAAGGAGGATGTCTTACGCCTAAGCACTCCGGCAAAATGAAGTACATAAAGAATACCTCTCTCAAAGTCAAAACTCGTATTCCTTAGAAACAGTAATGACAAGTTTCCTTTTAGACTTAAAATCCATGATCACACAGATGATGAACCAGCATCAGGTTATGCTTAATCTGCTAACAACACTTGTTAATAAACTACATTGGATCCAACAATGGCAAAATCTATACGCATTGCGTCATGGAATGCGAACGGCCTTCCAAACCACAAAGATGAATTAGCTACTTTCATAAATTCGTATAAAACAGACATTATGTTGGAGCTTTATCAGCAACTTATTCCCCACCTTGGCATAATATAACCAAAAACCAATACACGAGGTTTTTCCGAATCTTCACGAGAAGATTCATGATTGGAAGAGATTGGAAAGCGAAACATACCCATTTATTTCCGAAAATTTTAAATGACAATACAAGATTGGACTCTAAGATACTGAAGATTTGGAAATTGTCACAAGTTATATTACTGAAATAATCCAGAGAGCAGCCTGGAAAAAAACACTAACCCTATCAAATGAGCAAAATACCCTAACGAAATTAGCTCGGCAAATTCGAGAATAAGTAAATGAAAAACGACAAGCTAGAAGCAGATGGCAAATATCTCGTAACCCTAAGTAAAAAGCTTCGAAGAATTCTACAAGAGCACTCCAACTTTCAATTTTAACACCACATTCAGAATATAGACAATAACAGTGATTAAAACATCTGGAATGCTACGAAAAAGTACAAGAGACCATCAATACAAGAACCTCTAATCCAAATCAAATGAAGAATGGGCCAACTCCGACGAGGAGAAATCAAATATCTTCGCATCCCACTTGTCAAAGATACTCACTCACTCCGGGTGATCCCCACCCAGACATCAATGATACATAAGTTGAGTCTTATTAGATGTTGCTTGCCAGATTTCTCTCCCTATAAATGCCTTCAAATATAAGTAAGTTTTCCAGGAAATCAAGAAGCTCAAAAATAAGAAAGCACCTGGTTTCGATCTGATTACTGCGGAGACTTCAAAGAAACTGCCCCAAAAAGCCTTACTATCACTCAATATTATATTCAATCGAATTATGAATTTATCATATTTTCCGACCAGCTGGAAATATACAAAGATAATAATGATATGTAAACCAAACAAACCAGAACACGATGTGAGATCTTATAGACCAATAAGTATTTCACCAATTTTGGGAAAATTGTTCGAAATACTGCTACTCTAGAGATTAAAAAGTGATATGGACCTGAACAAAATACTACCCAACCGTCATTTAGGATTCAGGGAAAAGCACTCAGCATCTCATCAAATACACCGTGTAGTAAACATAATTTCAAAAAGTCCCGAATAACATAAATACTGTTCGGCTGTATTCCTAGACTCATCCCAAGCATTCAACAAAATTTGGCATAATGGATCACTCTACAAATTGAAAAAGCTTCTATCCCAACCATACTATCTAATTTTGAAATCATATCTGACTGACCGATACTTTGCTGTAAAATATGGAGATGCTCTATCTAGACCAACTGTAATAAAACCGGGGGTGCCACAAGGAAGTATGCTGGGTCCACTTCTCTATTTTATATATACATCTGACATCCCAGAGAATTAGAACATCACACTAGCTCCTTTTGCAAACGACAAAGCCACACTAACATCCCATCAAAATGCAGAAATAGCTTCTGAAAATATTCAAGAACATCTGAATGTACTGGAAAAATGTTACCGAGAGTGGCGCCTAACCATTAATGAAACAAAATCTGTGCAAGTAACATTTACCTACAAAAGAGACATTTGTCCTTTGGTGAAAATAAACGATAGTCGAATCCCCTTCAATACAGAAGCCAGATACTTATGAATCCATTTGGACCAATGCCTCACCTGGAAACAATACATTCAAGCTAAGAAGGCACAGATAAACATGAAAATCCTTCAAATGTATTGGCTTATAGGCCGAAAATCCAAGCTATCCATTCAAAATAAGATATTGATTTATAAAGCCATAAAAAACCAATATGGACATACGGTATCCATATTCTGGGGATATTCTAAGGCCTCAAACCAAATAATTCAGAGACTCCAATAAAAAATATTACGCTCACTTATACATGCACCATGGTACGTTTCCAACTTAACAATACATAATGACATGAATATCCCCTTCATTACAGATGAAATCAAAAAACGTACAAGAAAATACCATCAAAATCTGGAAGGACATGAGAAAAATTGTATAGACTTACCAGCACAAAATCCACTCAAGTAGAAGAAGGTTACAGAAAACCTGGCCAATTGACTTCAATTGAAGTATTGTAAAGAAGTATCAATATGTTTGATATCTTCTACATGTCGTTTCAAATAAATTACATTTACCTAATACTTGTAAATGGAAGATTGCAAATTTCAATAAAGGAGAAAAAAATATACTGATGACACTATCGGAAGATATAAATATAAAATTTCACTAATTTACGATCATTAGTTTTCTAGGTATCCTCAGTGAAAGCCGACCAGAATGGCTGATGCCACAATGATGAAGAAAATCGAGCATCGCGCCGTTATAAAGTTCCTCACTAAGTAAGTCAAAAAATGATTCATGAAGAGATGGTTGTTGTTTGCCAAGACTGTGCCTTGTCGTTATCCACGGTTCAAGAGTAGTCAAATGAATTTAAAATAGGCAGAGAAAGCATTGAAGACGAATATTGTTTGGGAGGGCCCGTTAGCGGCACCATTGAGGAAAATGTGAAAAAAGTGGAAGAGCTGGTACTTGAATATGACAGAATAAAAATCAAGATATTAGCCGAGATCGCATATCCGTGGGTACTAAACATGCTATCCTTCGCGACCATCTCAACCTCTCACAGGTCAGTGTAAGATGGTAACCGAGAATGCTCATCGCACCTCAGAAGCATGTATGAGTCGATTGCTTTAAGGAGTTTCTAGAGCTCTATGGAGAAGACCTACTGACTATTTTCAACCGGCTGGTTAATGAGGATGAAACGTGGTTTCATCGTTATGACCCTGAGACTAAACAAGAGTCCATACAGTGGATTGAAAAAAGTGCACTCCATCCTCCATAAAAAGGGTGAAAGCATCACAGCAGCATCATATGCTACTTTCCGTAATTTAAGAGAATAAATTGAATGAAAAATGCGGAATATTTTTTACAAGGTTTAGAGAAGCTTATTTCTCGATTTTGCAAACATATTGAAGTTTTAGGGGACTACATTGAAAAATAGAATTTTTCCAAAATTTCCTGAGTTCTCTTTCATGTCTTTACCAAGAATACATTAAAGGCCCTCGTACATAGCAGCAAAAGTAAACTGAATGACTTCATAACAAAACAGTTTGATTATTTGATAATTCCTACTACTTTAAAATCAAGTGCTAAGCTTTATGACCACTTTATGTCAATCCACAATATGGTCAAGGCTATATTCTGCCTACCTGTTGAAAATTTTACCACCAAAGTCAAAATTTCCGTCTAAAATCTTCATTTAACACTCGACACTTAATAAACTTATTGAAATATTAATCACAAACAAAGAGAGCTAGCTATACATATGAAAAACTATAAAAATTAGAAATAAAAATAAGGAGATATCCACATACAGCTAGTTGAGAAGACAATTTTCTGATACTGAATGAAGAAACTTACAGGCAAATTAGGAAAACAAAGTGAGCTTATTTGAAAAAATATTGTATGAGATTGGTACAAATAGCAATAAATTAACGGCTCTTATAAACTACACACTTAATATGTAGTAAGCAGATCAATCCACTCAAAAAATTAAAGATCGAAGAAAATATTATGAACATGATGTCGGTATTGTTAATCTGTCTAATGCGTATCACACTGAAAATTCAACAAAACTACTTGAACTCAGAAATTACCCGGACTTATTCGACGAAAGAAAAGCTGACAGAAATATCTACTTAACCAAATGTAATGATCGAGAATTGATGAATATAGTCAATTTGCTTAAAACATACATTCTGTCAAGAAAGTACCGGGAATTATCGATTTAAATCTGGCGGGGCCATGAGGCAGGTAAAATTTTTTTTCCTAGGTTGGTACCACTGTCCTTAATTACTATGCCAAGCTTGAGCGGGATCTGTTAACTAGTGTGTTTGCAACAGCTGATTAAGTCAGTCGATGTCAGAGTGCGTGCCGATTTTTACTATGGGTGATAACGTTGAGCAAAGAACGCGCCTTCTCACCTTTCTCGCCAAAAACTCAACAAACGTGCTTCAGCAACCACCGTATTCGCCGGATTTGGCTCCCTGCGACTTTTTCCTCTTCCCAAAACTAAAATTGCCCCTTCGTGGCACCCGTTTTGAGTCGATTGAAGCCATAAAACAAAATTCGACGCGAGAGCTAAAATCCATCCCGGAAAGCGCCTATAAAAAATGTTTCGATAATTGGAAGTGCCGTTGGCATAGATGTATTGGAGCAAATGGAGCCTATTTTGAAGGCGACCCAATAAATTTTGACGATTAAATGTAAAAATGTTGTTTTAATTGAAAATTCCCGGTACTTTCTTAACAGAGTACTATATCGCAGGAGATTATTACTTGACTGCCAGGGACATTGTAAAAACTTATGATATTTTTTTAGAGGACAAATTGTTGAGAACGATCAACCTAACTATCAAATTTGGGTGTTTTTCCAAGTAGGTGTAAAATCTCTAAAATAATACCAGTTTTCAAAAAGGAAGTAAATAAGATCCAAAAAACTACATCTCATCGCTTTTGAGCTGTGCAGTTTCGAAAATCAAAATAATAAAAAATTGTTGAATTTTTTCACTTCTACGAAACAGTATGGCTTCCATGCAAATAATTAGGACCTACAGCTGACCTAATTGAAATGGTAATCAGAAAATCAGACGAAGGTTGTTGTTGGTGTAGCTACAGTATTCGTGTACCTCAAAAAGGCATTTGACACTATAGATCCCCAAAAACTTATAAAAAAAATTGAACAACTTGAATTCCAGGAACAGCTTTAAAATCAATGGAATAATTTCTTTACTAAGAACAATATATCAGTGAATGGAGCAAACCGTGAATGAAGAAGAGTCAAAACTGGAGTATCACAAGGACTTATACTTGGAGCATCATCACTACTATTATACGTCGAAAGTATATCGACAAGGAATCTTACACGAATTTACTACCTGTTTGCTGACGACACGGTGCTTGTGTTCTATCATAAGGATATAAATGAACCCGAAAGAATACTCAAAAACTCATTACTTGTTTTCCATAGACGGTCATGTAGCTGATATTAATGAAGAAGAAATACTATTCACTTTCCTCAAAACTGGAAATAAACATATAAATGATTCACTTCAAATCAACTGCACTCCGGTAGAACGAGATAGTAAATACAAATATTTGAGATTGATTATTGATGACAGGTTAAGGTGGAATGATCAGGAGGATTCTATTATGAATAAGTCTAGCCGATTTTTTGGTGTAGTACATCATTTGCGGGACCTTCTAAGGACAAAAGCATCTTCTACAATGCTTACATTAATAGTGAATAGAATTACCTACTTGTAATCTGAGGCAATACCTCTAAATGTAATATCAATATTAAAATTGGTTCAAGCGGCCATTGTTCGTTTTTTAATTTCCCTGCGCTAGCTATATTTAAAAGAATCGTACAAGTTTGTTTATAGGAACACTTTTGAAAAACTACTATAAAATAACATCAATATATGATCAATACAATAGAAAAGATAGAAACAAGTTCTTTCAACAAGAGTGCAAAAATAAGTTGGTAGAAGGAGACCTATTCATGCTGCTGTAGACTTTTCAACAGTATACCAAGAGATATCAAATCTTGTCGATGATTTTAACTAAAACTTCAATGCTGTTGATTTAAAGATTAGTATGCCCTTAGTGTAAGTATGATTTTCTATTAAAGCATTTGTCAGGTGATTATTAGCAGAATAAATATTATTATCTTAGATGGAGTATATCAAATATATATTCAAATTTCGGCGTGATTGAACTAATTTTTTTGCTATGATGCTCATGGCAATTAGTTTCGATTTGTAAATAGATTTGAAGGGTTAGATAGCGGATTAGGCGTATGATCTTAGGTCAATTCCACAGAGGTATTCAAAACTTATTTCAACTACATGGCTGCAAACTAAATCTCCTCCTCCAAAATGTAAAGTTGATCCTGTTGTGAATCTTTATAATAAAGATTTTCATTATAATAATTATTATATTATATTACTTATTCTATTTGAAGCATGTTATGGCAACAACTTCAATGTGTTCTCTTCGATATTCGCGAAAACAAAATTGTATCAGATTTCTGTGAAGATTTATGAGAGCTTACTTTTACATATATTTTTAGTAACTGCACCTTCGTCTACTAGTTAGTTGAATTTACTGTAAAGCTTCGAATTCGAAGACATCAAAATCAAAATGTTTGAAACACTGACGACAGAATAAGAATTATTGCCTAGGGAGATGTTGATTTGTCCAGTCGCAAAATTGCCTGCCGTGTTAATTATAATGCGATGTATTTAAAAACGGGAATCGTGTGTGGCCAGAAGAAAGTAGAGGACCATGAAGTTAATCAAGACTTGTCCGCGAAGAGCGAAGTGATATTGAGTTTTCTGTTGAGGGACGTATACACTAGACTGTTGAAATATAGATTTGTGAGGTTATTGCTTAAGGAATCGATTACGACATTTCCTCATTCGACTCAGAATAACAGCTTCCCATTATGTCCCAAAAAAAGCTTCAATCTGTTACCTAGATTAATTAAAAAGAAGATTTTTTACTTGATAGAAGGCCTTCTCAATCTTTCTATAGCAAATTTTACAATGTTGTTATTGTACTTTTTTTAGTAGATAAAGTATCACTTTAACCGAAAGGGTAGATAAATTTACGAATTCAAACACATTATTTCGAAGTATTGACAACAAGTGTAATTTTACATTTAACATTATGAGAAACATCTATTGTTGTTTCTTATGGACAAAGAAAAAGGGAAATTTCATAGCATGAACTTCATACCATAAATAAGTAACAAAATTTGCAATAGACTTAAACAAAATAATATTAATATTATTTGTACAAATAAAAAAAACTTGGGTTTTCTCAAAGTCAATAGCAAAGACTTGAAACGTGTGAAAAAAGCGGTATATACAAGTTATATTGTAATGAATGCCCTGCATTTTACATAGGTCGGACAGGACGATCTATAAACATAAGGGTAGAAGAACATAAAAAAAGTATATTGTGAAATAACATCTGGTTTTTCGGATCATTGTATGAATAACCATTTTATAGATTTCAGTAGAACTGAGATTTTACACGTAAGTAATAAAAGCAGAAGAATGGACCTCTTAAAAAGTTTGGAAATTTGTTTAGCACAAGGTAAGAGAATACCAATCACAAATGAACAACTCCAATTTAATTTATCACCATTGCTGTAATCTGTAAGAGATTAGGACCCAACAATACCATATTTTTACACTGTTCAAAATTATACTTGTGATCTACCCTACCATTATAAATAGGATTTTAAATTTTGTTCTCTTCAGTTTTGAAAATGGGCTAAACACCCGAAACATATATGTAAACAGACATCAAATAAACAGTGAATCTTAAGCCAAGTTATTTTTATTTACTTTATTACTTTGTGTATTTTTTGTGGATCAACATAGAATGCGAATGGTAACCGTTTAAGAAACTATTTGAGTTCTTTCTTAGTTTTGAAAAGTCCATGGGGCTGTCGAGTAGAATTTTCAAAATGCTTTTCAGTGATTGTTTTCACTTTGTGGACATGAAGGTGGATTGAAGATCACCGGTTAGAATTCAAATAGCCTTTTTGAAGATGTGCTACATAGTTCTGAAGAGTTTTTTGAAGGAGCTTTTTAAGGAGAGTTAGTTTCGAAGAAATTCTTGATATCATGTTGGCCATTTTTGGAATGGAATTTGGTTTTCATAATAGCGTTATGAAACAGCATATTTCCACTAAATGTTTTTTGAGGAAGTGCAGTCAATATCCTGTTTTCTTGCATAATTTTATTGAATGTTAATTCCTAATGTCTACTATATCGAAACAGTTTAACAATTAAATTTCAAAAAGTATTTCAGAAAAACTTTTATGAGATTAAAATTTGTGGCAAGAGTAGCAGAATTAATCTGTTTGGTATTTAAGACTATATTATCCCTCACACAATCTTTTTCAGCGAGACCACGTTCCCACTCATATTGTTCGTCAAATTATGTACTTCCTATAAGAAGCGGACTAATGTGTTGCAGCAGCCACCCAGTTCGCCGGATTCAAATACTAACGTGCGGGCACTTCCGACTATCCTCTACAGACGCCACAATAAATCTACAAAGTTTCATGGAATGAGGTGCTACAAGCAGACATCGACCATCTCCTTTTATCGAGGCCTCGATGTGTACAGAAATATACTCAGATACGGGGCCGCAAAGACATTATTAATTTCTTCTGGAAAAATTTTGCATACTGCTAGATGACATTATGAATGACACTTTTTCAGCTTTATTTTTTGGCAATGTGGTAGTCTTAAATCAAGAATAGAACGATAACACATGTAAATAATATTTTTGCTGATGTTATCGTTTCTTCAAATCCAAGAAAAGTGTAACCCTTCTAATGTTACTGTGTCTATTATGTAGCAAGAGAAGTAGGTCTTAGGAGATACAGCCTATAATGAGTGCAGAATTTTATGCTATCCTAAATTCGAAAAGCATTGAGAAGTTGTGGAAACTGAAAATTCACTTCAATTTAAATCACATTTCAACCCGATCTTCAATTATTTGAGGAAAAACGGGTAGAATAATTTGCAACATAGCTGTCCTAAAAATATATAGTATTCATAAAAATTTCTTTTATTAAACTGTATTTTATTCTCACATTTGGAGAAGATTTAATGCATATTATATTATAACTCTTATGCCGTTATGATTATATCCAATGCAACATGCTTGAGAACTGATATTTTCTCAGGTTTATATTACAGTATAATATTCAAGACCGGATTTTTAAGGGCAACCGAGGTAAACAAAAACTCACGGAGAAGATTTTTGGACATTTTAACTGAATTAGGCAACGCTGCCAAAGCAGAATTTTAACAATGCCACGTTCTACGTTTGAGAATATGTAGTCAGCATTCCTAAACTAGATTAGAACAAAAAAAAAATACATCAATCTAATCGTCCTCTTCTTCTATTTTCAAAAGTTGTTGCTTTATAACCCTTTCACCGCATGAAGATAAGTCCACACAATCTTACTTGACAGTCATGAAAACCTTTCAGCATCTCCCAGGGCTGCAGAACTGCAAAACATCCAATTTTTCAGCAGAATATGTCATTTTTCTGGAAAATAACGTGAAATTTAACCCCTTCGATATTGTAAAATATGATTTAAATCGCCTGAAAACTCCTGTGTGTAAACGAGTGTTATCACTTTAGCAGTCGCGCAAGATCATATCTTTTGATAAACGAATACTTGATTCAATATGACAGTAAGTTTACTTATCGTTAAATTATTTATGTAACATTGGTGTTCTTTACAACCTACGAACATTTCCGCCATTCTCCTCTTCACCTAAAAGCTAAATAGTATTGTTAAGAAATCCCGCTTACCAAAACCGCCAACTATGCAGATTGACAACTGAGCGTTGCTTTACTCTTCTACGAAGTAAATAACGCTGATTATTCAAAACTAGCTTTCCTTTTGAATTGTAAACTGAAATGCAGTTAGTTCTAATCTGACCACTTAAATGTAAGCACATTAGGCTCACGAAATATACGTCTTCAACCGTAGTGTTTATAATCCTTTATCTTTTCCAAGATTAATAAACGTGAGAAGAAAACTTATTTTTAAAAACGGACTTTTGAAGTCTTGTTTCATAACTAAATGATTACTTTTGGGAGATTTAAGCTGCAATATACAGCGTTTTAACGTTTTAATTTCAGATGAACGTTGTTTTTTGATCTTGTAGGCTGTGCTGATGTATCCTTCTTTTCAAGATGTACAATTCCGTAGCACATTAATTTAATCTATCTCGTAGGGTTAAGCCAGTGTTTGCGCTTTAAGCGCAAAAAAGCTATTTGTTACATCACATTACAAATCTTTGAATTTTTCGGCTTTTCTGTACTATAGTATACATCTGTCTTACACGTAAACCTTTCTGTTAAATCACTATATCTATGGCTGAAAATTGCATTAAAACCGGTTCAATAGTTCAAAAGATCTAAGCAAACAGACAGCAAAAGCGACTTCATTTTATACTGTGTGAAGATAATTAGCAGAGTGAAAAGTTTTTGTTGTCACATCATTTACACTAATAAAATGCTTACACTGTTATGTTAATGAAAAATATATGAATGATCTTTAAAAAACACTCAATTATAAGCCAGCCAAAGTGTTTTAAATATATTATGAAATATGTTTTGAAAGAGCTTAGGTAAAATTGATCAGAAAATGTATTGAAAATGATTTAAATCAATGTCACTTAGTGACATTCTAGTTTTATGGGGGATTATTTCTCTAAAAAATTGTTTATCTTCCGGCCATATTCTTCTTTGAATAGAGTAACAATAAAGTGTCCTTTGTCATAGTCATTATCAAAATGTCATTGCTTCGAATTTCTTATATTTTCAAAACAAAAGAGTAATGCCTCTGGAACAAATCCCTTTCCACCTCAGGCAGGTAAATTACATTTTTATCTTCGAGAGGCGAAGCATTGACATGGCCTTTATTCGAGTCATATGTATCGAATCAAAATTCATCAGATATATTGCAAATTCATCAGATATATTACAATAGCACACGATTTGACTGAAAATCATCGAAGTGAGTTTAAGGTGCTGAGAGCAAATCTTTTGCAGGCAGCGACCTACACATCCCGCAAATCATTCATACGGAGTAACCGCCTTGTAGTCGGCACTGAAGAATATACGGCCGGAGATCTGATCAACAACTCCCAAGAACAAAAACATCATAGTGCGCCTTCGTCACCATCGACTTCTAGCAAAGCAAGTTCTAGGAAGGCACCTGAAAACGAGGTAAATGAAGTTGTCTGATGATGGGATAGTTCATTTCCCGAAACTCGAGTCACAAGAAAATGTGTAATATATTTTTTGGTAGTAAAACATAGTAATTTCTACAATTTGTTTTAATTATGATCAACTACCAAATAGTAACGGCTGAAACAATTCAGTAAATGAAGATGATAGCGAAGCAGATTGGGAGACAACAGAGGTGTTCGTGAGGTCAACTCCAACGGCAAGGGCACCAGGTTCGAAATCCATCGGTTTCCAAATACCAACAAAAGCTGACAAAAAACCGAAACCCCAGAAGAAAAAATCAGCCCATAAAAAGGAATCTAAACTGGGCATGAAGCTTAGAAACTATCAACGAAATCTTACACGTATGTTAAATCAAGTTTAATTTTTTTTTGGTACTGTTCTGATACTTTAATTTTTAATTTGAAAGAAAATAAATCAATATATCAGGGAATATCCAGAGATCAAATATTACACCTAAATAATAGAAAATATCCATACTTTCGCGCACAATATTAAGGACTGGGGCTGAAAATATTCCATAAGTATATAAGAAGCATCCCTAAGAATTCCGATGAATTGGTCGTCCTTTAAGACCTATCACTGAAGTTTAACATTATAGTTCCATCGGAAACTTTTCAAAGAGAAAATATTGAAATATTCAACATAAATGAATACATTACCGTCTATAATGAAGGCACTTCAAATATAAAATGATGGTGTTCTAGTTTATGTAAGAGAAGATATACTTACAAATACTGTTGGTGAAAATGGTCTGACAGTGACAGAGATTTATAGATCTTCCCAGACATGTGTGGATACCCTTAATGAGGATATCTTCATAATTAGGAAGTAGGAGCTATCGTAATAGAAAGTTCTAGAAATTGAGACAGTGTAACATACATTTGTATAAAAATTCTATACTTCAACAAACTCCACAAGGTTTTGTAGATCAAAGAGGCAAATTGCACACCTGCGCACGTTTCAAACTGATTAGTTTTCGTCAGTACAATGTATACTAGTGACTCCAAATATGTCATGTATCTATATTCGCTATACACAGAGACTCCAGGACATTAATAATACACTAGCGCCATCTAGAGTATGCAAAATACATACAAGACATACCTTTGCAAGTTAATTCAAGTAAAGAAATGTAGTCTCAATATTTTCATGTCACCAATGCAGAATAAACTTTGTTCATAATCAAATCAGACCAAAATTGGCCATAATGCTCATAATTAGCATATTCATATTAAAATGAATAAATTCGGTTGATCTGTACCAAAAATCATTAATAAGGAGTATGAGCTAACGTAATAGAAAGTTCTTGAAATCGAGACAGTGTAACATACATCAGTATAACAATTCTATACTCAAACAAACTCTACAAGGTTTTGTAGATCACAGAGGCAAATTGCAGACATGCGCACGTTTCTAACTGATTGGATTTCGTCAGTCCAATGTATGCTAGTGACTCCAAATCACCATGTATCTTCGCTATACACAGAGATTCTAGGATATTAATAATACACTAGCGCCATCTAGAGTATGCAAAATACATACAAGACATGCCTGTGCGAGTTTATTCAAGTAAAGAAATGTATTCTCGATAATTTTACGTTATCAATGCAGACTAAACTTTCCTCATGATCAAATCAGACCATAATTTGCCGTTGTTTGAGTAGAGAATTGTCATACAGATATATTTTACACTGTCTCGATTTCTAGAACTTTCTATTACCATAGCTTTTACTCTTTATTAATGATTTCTGGTACAGATCCGCCAAATCAATTCATTTTAACATGAATATGTTAATTATGAGCATTACGACAAATTAAAGTCTGATTGAGCATGAGGAAAGTTCATTCTGTAGAGTATACATTCCTTTACTTGAATCAACTCGCAAAGGTATATCTTGTATGTATTTTGCATATTTTAGATGGCTCTAGTGTATTATTAATATCCCAGAGTCTTTGTGTATAGCAAATTTAGTTACATGACAGATTTGGAGTCACTAGCATACGTTGCACTGAAGAAAACTAATCAGTTTGAAACGTGGTCATATTTGCAATTTGCCTCTGTGATTGTCATTATAAAATAAAACACTTGTTTACATTTTCTACTTTATTTTTGGTATTGACGTACGTTTCGTCTTTGCTAGAAAGACTTCATCAGAATACGAAGTAACAGTTGTTGTACAATGAATTTATAAGATTTTTCACAGAAGGTGTACATGTGTTTTTAATTGTTCGTCGGGTTGGTTTTCTCAAAGAATATTCCCTTCAGAATCGTGTTCACTCGATCCCTTGTAAATATTGAATAGAGGGGTGTAATAAAAATCTATTTGTTCATTTACTAGGTTATTGCTGTTTTTATGTTTATTTATTTCGTAAATTTCCCATAAGTTCAATTTTAGACCTCTATTTTCAACATGTAGAATTTCTATTTCTTTTGTGAAAGAATGGTTATTTTCAAGAAGGTGTTTAGCATAATGTGAATCTTTTTTATTTTTATCGAAACTTCTTTTATGTTCGGTTAGGCGTGTACCGAAATTTCTACCTGTTCTACCAATATAAATCTTTGGGCAATCTGGGCAAGTGAGTTTGTATACACCTGATAATTGAAGTTTATCCATACTGTTTTTATTGTTTTTGATGTATTTGCTAATAGGATTGTTTGTCTTGAAAGAGACTTTAATATTTTCTTTTTTGAGTAGGTTTTTTAGTTGAATACTAATGTTTCCGAGATATGTGAGGCTAACGTATTTGTGTTCAGATAGATCAGATGTTACTGGATAAATTTCTTTTATTGTGTTTTTGTGTATACGTTGGTTAATTAAATTATCTATTAGAGATGTATTATATCCATTGTTGTAAGCTATGTTCAGATAGATCAGATGTTACTGGATAAATTTCTTTTATTGTGTTTTTGTGTATACGTTGGTTAATTAAATTATCTATTAGAGATGTATTATATCCATTGTTGTAAGCTAATTAACCAACGTATACACAAAAACACAATAAAAGAAATTTATCCAGTAACATCTGATCTATCTGAACACAAATACGTTAGCCTCACATATCTCGGAAACATTAGTATTCAACTAAAATTCACATTATGCTAAACACCTTCTTGAAAATAACCATTCTTTCACAAAAGAAATAGAAATTCTACATGTTGAAAATAGAGGTCTAAAATTGAACTTATGGGAAATTTACGAAATAAATAAACATAAAAACAGCAATAACCTAGTAAATGAACAAATAGATTTTTATTACACCCCTCTATTCAATATTTACAAGGGATCGAGTGAACACGATTCTGAAGGGAATATTCTTTGAGAAAACCAACCCGACGAACAATTAAAAACACATGTACACCTTCTGTGAAAAATCTTATAAATTCATTGTACAACAACTGTTACTTCGTATTCTGATGAAGTCTTTCTAGCAAAGACGAAACGTACGTCAATACCAAAAATAAAGTAGAAAATGTAAACAAGTGTTTTATTTTATAATGACAATTACAACTGATTTCTACCAAGCAACGGCCCAATCTATCATAAATTTGCCTCTGTGATCTACAAAATCTTGTGGAGTTTGTTTGAGTACAGAATTGTTATACAGAATTATGTTACACTGTCTCGATTTCTAGAACTTTCTGTTACCATAGCTCATACTCCTTATTAATGATTTTTGGTACAGATCACTCGAATTAATTTATTTTAATAAGAATATCTCCACTTACTTGTAGAGTATGAGCCAGGTTGAAATACACGTGTTAATCGGAGATATAAACATTAACTTTATATTATATTCTGTCAGATTCATGTCTATCATAAATAAATGCACCAGACCTTCGGGAAACAGTTGTATAGACCATATTTTTCTTAAAAAAATTCAACCTCGAAAACCAACTATAGAGTATAAAGATATTACAGTATCTTATAACTAATCATTTTTATCATTCTTACTATAGAATCAGACGATAAAGTATCGAACCATAAATATAAGGTAAGGAAGGAGAAGAATATAAACTATAATAAACTAAAGAAAGATTTGAAAAACGAATCATGGTCGCAAATGTACAGACATAATAACGTCAATAGTTGGACTGACTCTTTTATTGAAATATTGCTAAACTATATAAACGATAAAACTCACTCTGTTAAGCTTAAAAAAATGAAATCATTCGTAAAAATACTAAAAGCAATCTTTAAAAAATCGCTTTTACCTGCAGTTGAAAAAAGATGCCAAGAACGAAATTTTGAAAGCTGAATATACTAATTATAGAAATCAAATTCAAATATTAATAACAGTTCAAAGAAAAGTTATATTCAGTACATTGCATATTTTACATTGCGAATCAAAAACAGTATAGAAATGCATGGAAAATATTTGCGGGAATGCACCGACACAAACGGAGATAAGGCGAATAAGGTATGAAGGAATTCAATTTGAAGATGAGCAGGAAATAACAAATATATTCAATAAACACTACAGTAGTATAGAAAAAACTTATGCCGATAAAATAGATTGTTCACGAGAATATAAATATGTTGATATTAGCCAATGTAATTCTTTCTACTTGGTCCCTGTTGAGTTTTCAGAAATACATACATACGGCAGCTCAAATCCCGAACTTCAGCAGGTCACGATTCCATAGAATCTGAAACATTAAAAGAAATCATATCACAAATTCTAGCATATTTGATAAACAACTGTTTCCAAAACGGGTGCTTCCCGAATAAATTTAAACTAGGCATTATTAAACCAATTCACAATAGCGGAGACCATTCAGAGGTAACGAACTTTAGACCTCTAACCCTCTGATTTCGAACTTGGAAAAAAATATTGAAAAGGCTATGAAAACACGTATTATTGATTACCCGAAAAAATATCACATCATTGACAAAAAACAATATGGATTTATTGCAGGTAAATCAACAGAGAATACAATAAGAGAACTGGCAATAATATAAGTGTTTAGATGAAAAATTTCCTTCCCTCTGTATATTTGTACATTTATGTAAGGCATTTGATTCGGTGTCATATTGGTCTACTGAAAAAGTTTAAAATTACGAATTGAGAGGACCATATATAAACTTCTGAAGAGCTATTTATCTAATAGGAAACATATATTGGAAATCAGAGAATCCAGAAGCTCAGAGCGCGTTATTACATATGGAGTACCACAGGGTACCGTGCTTGCACCGATTTTGTTTCTTATTTATATGAACAGTCTGCTGAAAATGAAAGAAATAGAAGACGCCATTAGTTTAGCAGACGATGTCATGATTCAATATAGAGGAAATTCTTGGAAAGAATTAAAAGAAAAAATGGAAGTATCTTGGAGTACATATCACAAAGGACGGAAATGCGGATGCGGAAATTAAACACCCTAATATCCCATGAAGAACATTAAAGCAATTTCCAAAAATAACAATAACAGAGTTTATGAATCCCTTAAAACAAAGAACATAAGAAGTTATCTAATCCTACAGAAATTGAATATTGGAAAAGAGCGGCTGGAAAAAGAGGAAGAAAGTTAGAGTTAGAAATGAGATAATCCTAGTCATCGTGAACGTCAGTTATTAACAGATGACAGCAGGGAAAAGAGGCTAAAATGTTATGGGCACGTCCAGAGAACAGGAGAATATAGACTGCCGAAACAGGTACTAGATTGAATTCCTCGTAGAAAAGGGAAGACCTAGAAGGAGCTAGAGCGATATGATATTGAATTGAAGAGGAAAAAATCTATCGAAGGACCGAGTCAAGTGTATGCTGGAAATCAGAAGACGTCGAAAAACGTTAATTTTTTGTAATATTCATTTAACTTTACAATATATGTTTTACAATTATTTAGTGGATGTGTTGTAAAAGGACATGTGGAAGTTTTCAAACATTATTGATACTTCTTTACAATACTTCATTTGAAGTCAGTTGACCAAGTCCTCTGTAATATTCTTATGTTGAACGGGTTTCCTGCTGACTGATCTACAATTCTATATTCATGTCCTTCCAGATGTTGGTGGTATTTTCTTGAACGAAAATTGTTAAATGTTAATAATGAATAAGCTGATTTTCTACCGTTTTTTGTCAACTATTTTTAACATCCTCTAGTCATTATCTTTATTATACACATAAAATTGTCATTGTTCCAGTGTGCTAAACGCAGGAGTGAAAATTGCCCTAAGGTTACTTCTGAGAAAATGTGAGGCATTCAATTGTCTATATTATCTTGAAAAAAATTACAGGATGAGACATTTAAAAAAATCAAAAAATAACAATTTGAAATTCCCCATATTTGACCATTAATAAGGGCCATCGTGTTTATGAGAGGTTGATTATTAAGGAATGATCACTATGCAAATTTTTTAGTTAGAAAAATTTCTTATCGAATAAGTGTTACAATGGCTTCTGGCAATCTGCAAAGAAATTTTAGCAAACTATTCCTTTCAGTAAACTTTTGGCAGCTTTCTCTGAATGAGATTTTTACCGTAGCAAGAATATCTCTAATATTTGGCGTCATGATAGAGATATTAAAGTTCATTGAAATTATAAGAAAATATGCAGGGTAATCCATTCAAAAAATCATTTATTTGTTGAATAATTTTCTTAGGAACACCAGTATCTAAGAAAATCAATTTTCAAAATGCAGAATTGAAATTACAAGGAGCCTGCTTTCGAACGGAATTTCTTGGATGTCTGGTTTGGCAGCTATGAAGGCGCAACACACTATTGCAGGATCCTGTATATACGAGTATAAGTGTAGGTGTCGTAAAAAACCGGGGCGAAGGAAAAAATTACTTGAACGAAATTAATTCCCAGTTTCCTTTTGAGTTATTGTGAACTTGAACAAAGCTTGTATATTTGATATATACCGGGCTTTGTCAAGTGAGATTGTTTAGACCATACCAATGCAGGTCCCTCATTTCCAACCCTGCGCAATGAATCCATTATTTTCAAGAATGAAACGGGAATGAAAATCTTATTTAATATGGATTTTCGTCAAGTAAAGACTGATTCAATTCAATATTTGAATAACTGAAGTGTCTGAAGTGTAATTGATGTCTATGAATAATGAAGAACTCTCTTATTCGTACAAATAGTTTATAATTTTCTTCAACCATACCTTCTATTATCGATGGCGAATAACCGTTATTAGATGCTATGTGTTTTATTAAATTTAATTCATAGCAAAATTTTCCGGAGATGAAGGTATTACTGATGATCTTCGTGTCATACTATGGTATGCAAATAACTAACATTCAAATGAATGAAATGGATTTTTTATACTGGTATGAGAAGGTTTCTGATAAATAGTAAAATTATGTTTATTTTTGACTCTTGTTATTGTTAAATCCGAATAATTTAAGTAGTCACAAATTTCCATTGTGAACTCAATAATTTCATGTGATTGATTAAGGTAATGGAGAAAAACATCTAGCTATCCACTGGTACCTTTAAAACATAAGATAATGTCAAGCATATGTCTACATTAAAAGACAATCTTGTTAGTGGTAGCTATTTTCATAAACAGTTTTTCCCAAAACACATTCGATAATATAATCTATAATCTGTACTGTAGAATGAATTCATCATTTAAACTTTGATTCGAGCAAATTTATTATTAAATGAATAATATCTGATTTTATTACGTAATTCACTTTATTTTCGAATAGTATTTCTTCTATAAAGGTTATCACATCTTTAGAGTCGGAAATTAATTTACCACCACAAATGCAACTAATTTTGAGTTGGATAGGATTTCGATATTTTCAATTTTGCCAGTAAGTTTGAATTGAAAATTGATGTTGGAAATAATAGAAAGTTCATATAATATTTATGAAGAATTCAGAAAGTTTTGTATGCTTTTGCTATGTGATATACCAAACTACTGGGAGATTCTATACTATATATGTCATATATATATATATATATATATATATAATGATCTTAAAAACTATCAATGAAATATTATAGTATATATATATATATATATATACTATAATATTTCATTGATAATTTTTAAGATCATTTTAATGTTGATTGCATTCGTTTATTGAACGTTTCTGTTAAATCTCCTTTCAGTGATTTAAAATGTCAGTATAAACCTGACCTCACAGTACTGGTTGTCCGAAAATTTTCTCTATTTCATTCTAACATTATATCTCTGAAAGATCTCTGAGTACTAAATCGAACTCCTCTGCCCAATTCCTTATAGACAGCAATCTAATTAGTAGCTGATCGTGTACCAACAAAATATTAACTTTTACCGACTGAAAATGCAAGACAAATCAATTATACCAACTGCTGCATCTTGAAGATGTTAAAAGTAAAGAATATTAAAATTTTCGATTTTTTCCTAATAATCTACGCAACGTTTCTCTAGAAGAACCTTTCAACTTTGAATATTGTATGCTTCAAACTTTCGAGAACATCATACCTTTGTTTCAGGGCATATACTACATCGTATTTTCTAGAAAATTGAGTCAGATTGGATGCTTTTCGAGAATCAGTTGTTTTCTCATAAACTTTTGTAGTGGTGCCATCGATTTATGCACCGAGCAAAACATTTCAAAAAGTTTGAAAGAAATCTTTCATCATTTCCTTACTGCATGATATTTCCCAGAATGAGGTTGAAGTTATGACAAGTGCCAAGAACAAAGCAATATGCATGTGGAACTAAATCTTTGATTTCCTGTTACAAACCTGTATAAGCACCTCCCATGATGTCTGCACTGTCACCTCTTTGACAGCGACGTTCTTCAATATCAAGACCATTTTCTTATATACTAATAATATTTGTTGATCCCAATAGAGAAAAATGTATATAGAACATGTCAAATTGTCCCTTATTGGTCTAAATTTATAAACTGACTCAAATCTACAGTGACATTGTCTTCAAAGAACTCTACAAATAAATAATATGCTTATCTCCAAAAAAATAATTGATGATTGATTTCGAAATTCGTTTAGGTTTTTAGGCTCTCAGATAGTGAGGTAAATAATTGAATGGTTGATGCTGTTATATGTAGAACTTTTAATTTTAGATGAAGAGATGTGTTGATTGACTTCTCTTTGCATTATCATGAAAATCAGAGAGTTTGAAAAGTTGGCCTCATTGTCCTTCAAATACATCAATACCACAAATATACTCACATGAAATTGTGAAAATGAACTTACTGATAAAAACAGCTTTACATGATTTTCCCGGATAAAAATTGAAGGTCGTTCTCAGAATTCGCTTTTGCTGAACTAACTTCCTGTTTATTTCCACTGAATTCCCCTCTGGTTCAACATTTCATGATAAATGACTGTGTACAACGCTATAATTTACAGTTATTATATGCGTAAATGGCTACGATTCTTTTATACACTTGAGGCATAATGAGCTTTTTGAAAAATTGTTCACACTTGTCCTATATGTTCTGTTCTTCACAAGCCAAGAAGTTTGGTGCACTATTTTAATGATAAGGAATCATCAATAATCAAATGTTTTCCACCATAACCCCTAGTATGAATGTATATTTATGAACATTTGACACAAGAACATTTTCATAACACCAATAATTGAAGTAGCTTATAATATTTTAACACACCTTTGCATACCAAATGTATCGTCAACAAAAATAATGATAACTTCGACCTAAATATGATCTGAGTGATTACTAATAAATAGGAGAAATAACAGGGGTTCCAACACGGATCCCTGAGAACTCCAATTATCTTTTAGTTCAAAACGAAGAGTTCCGTTTGAGAGGTAATTTTCTATCCAGACCAAAAATATACCTCTAATTCCAAGATTCTGCACTTAATTCACTAAAGTCAAAGATGAGGTACTCAAAGGTTCTGAAAAAATCAAAGACTCTACTTAAAAGAGGCAGTCATCAAGACTTTCTTAAACATGTCCTACAAATGTAACAGCAGCTTAATATATAGATCCATCTTGCTGAAATCATGCTGGCGGAAGGTCGCAAGTTCTAATCTAGTCAAGAAGTCCATATCCGATTAAGAACAATTCCTTCAGATACCTTAGAGAACAAAATGAGAATGGATATGGGTCTGTAGTTGATTATAGTACGAGAATCGCTGGCATGATAGTTGATATTTTCAATGTAGAAATAACTTATTCGTTGGGCTAGAAAGATTTTACGTCAGTCCTTTCTCATCTTCGGTAATTTTATCGGTGCTACAACCGATTTTCAAAAATGTGCCACTTTGTGAAAATGCAATATGTTGCCGAAGATATTCCCTGTTTTTTGCTGAGAAATATTCTGCGAACACCGATACAACCTCTTCAAGTTCTCTGTAGACTACACGATCAACATGGTTGGTTTTAGACATACGAGGATTTTCCTAATTACTCCTTAACAATATTCCGTTTTGTTCTTTAACTATTTTCCTTATAATTATATCGGTTGTTTTTTAATAGTGTGATATAACTTTAAAGTGAAATAAAACACATTTAAATTAAGATTGGAGCCAAATTTTTCTTTATTTGAAAGATAATTTTATGACATTTATGTTTTAAAAATAATTTTCGGCATATATCCACCACGACTAGCTCTGAGGAACCACATTCGACCAGACCAATTTTGGACCACTTTTTCGAGTAATTCAGTTCTTATTTTATCACTAACAGGAGTTATGTTGACTTCCGAAGAGTCTACTGTTTCTGGTTCATCAGCATAAACCAATGACTTGACATAACCCAAAAGAAAACAATCCAATGGAGTTATGTCGCAGGATCTTGGAGGCCAATTAATTGGAACATTTCTCGAAATAACGTTATCGCCAAATCTTTTTTTCAATAAATCACTTGTTACGGTAGCAGCATGAGGTGTAGCACCATCTTGTTGGAACTAAAACACTTCTGGATCGATATCATTCAAATTTTGAAACGAATAGTCATTGATCATCGATCTGTAACGAACACCATTCACTGTAACATTAGCTCCAGCAACGTTTTTATAGAAATATGGACCGATGATGCCTCAGGCGTGTAAAGCACACCATACCGTGAATTTTTCAGGATGCAATGGAACCTACAAAACTTCTTGAGAATTGTTTTCACCCCATATACGGCAATTTTGCTTGTTTACATAGCCGTTCAACCAGAAATGAGCTTCATCACTAAACACAATTTTACGATAAAAAAGTGGATCAACTTCAAGCTGTTCTAGGGCCCAATCAGCTAACAAACGACGGTTATTATGATCAAATGG
Source organism: Megalocaria dilatata (assembly GCA_034642435.1). NCBI lineage: Eukaryota > Metazoa > Arthropoda > Insecta > Coleoptera > Coccinellidae > Megalocaria > Megalocaria dilatata. Next base: position 67,574,514 of record CM067855.1, on the reverse strand, counting down.
ATTTAGTTCTTGAACTAGTTGGATCTTATATGGGTATAGACTAAGATCTTTACGCAAAATTTTCCATGTGGTGGATGCACAGAGTCCAACTTGTTGTGGACGTCGACGAATAAACAAATCTGGATCATCATTAATACTATGACTTACAGCAGTACGTACAGCTCTTTGTCTTGTTGTTGCATCGAGTAGAAAAAATATTGTCCGAAATCTATCGATAGTTCGACGAATAAGCTGCTCTGATGAACGATTATGTAAATCATAAATTTCACGAAGTGCTTCATAAGTTTGTCGAATAGAACACTGATTTTGAAAATAAGTTTCAACAATTTGTAAACGTTGCTGCGGCGTTGTTGAGTCTTTCCATGATAATTTGTCAATGCTCACTGAACAGAAATGTCAAAACAACATGGCTTCTACCTTCTGTCAAATCATAGTTATCCCTATCAAAAATTCTATCACTCTGAAGAAAACACTCGATACTTGATTTTTCGCAATAAATATGTACAAATCATTTTGTCCGTCCGTACTCTGAATCTAATCCCACTTATTATAGTTCTCTACAAAATAGCCCAATGACCACTAATATTCGCTTCAAAATTATGGAATTTTCAGTTGGATACATCAGAATCATTAATTATATATATAGTCTAACTTAGAGTTTGAGATTTGTCTAGTTGAGTTTTGAATTCTCTTGTTGGTTCTAGAGGTGAAACCTTCAGATTCAAATTTCTGAGAAGATCACTAAACAGTATTCGAGTCATACACCATCATGTAGATAATCAATGTTCAATTCTCATATTTGCTTTCCCTACAACAATCTTGTTAGATGTGAGATAATCTGTCACAAATATTTATAGACTTCCAGAAATTGGTGGATAAACACTAATAATGTATATGTTTGACATATACATAAGAAGCTTTTTGATATAAAACTCACATTTTCAAATGTAATATCATGCTTGACGAATATCAGAAATTCACCATCATTTCTTGTGGGCCTAGAATGAAACGCAGCCTGAGTATAATCATTCAACACTGCAGCTGTGACACTTTGATCATCACACCAGTATATAAAATAGAATAGAAAAGCCCTTTACTTGATAGAAGAAATATAACAAAATTTGAATATTAAAACATATTGAAATATGTTTGTCTTCTACGATTGTAATTTCAAAAAATTTTTATTCAAAAACTTTTAGAATTAAATTTATGTCTACAACAAGCAATGCTTACATTTAATAGACGCATATAATCAAAACTAAATATATAATGTCAAATGGAATAAATAACCCAACAGATATACGGAAGTAATTAAAATTAATGAATAAATATTTAAAGGAGACAAAATTTTGTTTCTGGTCTTACCTTAAAGAACACCAATTGCCTTTTAAAAACATGAACACATTTAAAGGACTTCTCAAAGAATATAATTTATTTGAAATATTTAAATATTCGAATAAGTTATTTCAAAAATCTCTAAAAAATGTGCACTATATATTCAAAAAACAAATATAATTCTGAGCAATCCCGTCTTCAGTCCTCATATAATATTCCAAATATCAAAATCAAAAAACTAATCTAAATCTCTCACGTGTTAGAAGACTAAAGCTTCGAAACACAGATCAACTATATAATTCAAGATTGATCTATGTTCTAACAAAATCAAAGAACAGTGTGAGTTATTTTAAGGTTTATTTAAATTCATTGACATTCCATAATGAGATTTATTGAAGCCAAAATATAATTATATATTATATGTAAAATAAAATAGAATAGAAAGGCCTTTTACCTGATAGAAGAAATATAACAAAATTTGAATATTAAAATATATTGAAATATGTTTTTGTCTTCTACAATTTTAATTTCAAAAAATTTTTATTCAAAAAATTTTTATTCAAAAACTTTTAGAATTGAATTTATGTCTACAACAAGCACTGCTTACATTTAATAGACGTATATAATCAAAACTCAATATATAATGTCAACTGGAATAAATAACCCAACAGATATACGAAAGTAATTGAAATTAATAAATAAAAATTTAAAGGAGACAAAATTTTGTTTCTAGTCTTACCTTTAAGAACACCAATTGCCTTTTAAAAACATGAACACACCTAAAGGAGTTCTCAAAGAATATAATTTATTCGAAATATTTAATATATTTAAATATTCGAATAAGTTATTTCAAAAATCTCTAAAAAATGTATAGTGCACATTTTTTAGAGATCTTCAAAAAACAAATATAATTCTAAGCAATCCCGTCTTCAGTCCTCATATAATATTCCAAATATCAAAATCAAAAAACTAACCTAAATCTCTCACGTGTTAGAAGACTAAAGCTTCGAAACACAGATCAACTATATAATTCAAGATTGATCTATGTTCTAACAAAATCAAAGAACAGTGTGAGTTATTTTAAGGTTTATTTAAATTCATTGACATTCCATAATGAGATTTATGGAACCCAAAATATAATTATATATTATATGTAAAATAAAATCGAATAGAAAGGCCTTTTACTTGATAGAAGAAATATAACAAAATTTGAATATTAAAACATATTGAAATATGTTTGTCTTCTACAATTTTAATTTCAAAAAATTTTCATTCAAAAACTTTTAGAATTAAATTTATGTCTACAACAAGCACTGCTTACATTTAATAGACGTATATAATCAAAACTCAATATGTAATGTCAAATGGAATAAATAACCCAACAGATATACGAAAGTGATTAAAATTAATAAAAAAATATTTAAAGGAGACAAAATTTTGCTTCTGGTCTTACCTTTAAGAACACCAATTGCCTTTTAAAAACATGAACACACCTAAAGGACTTCTCAAAGAATATAATTTATTCGAAATATTTAATATATTTAAATATTCGAATAAGTTATTTCAAAAATCTCTAAAAAATGTGCACTATATCTTCAAAAAACAAATATAATTCTAAGCAATCCCGTCTTCAGTCCTCATATAATATTCCAAATATCAAAATCAAAAAACTAACCTAAATCTCTCACGTGTTAGAAGACTAAAGCTTCGAAACACAGATCAACTATATAATTCAAGATTGATCTATGTTCTAACATAATCAAAGAACAGTGTGAGTTATTTTAAGGTTTATTTAAATTCATTGACATTCCATAATGAGATTTATGGAAGCCAAAATATAATTATATATTATATGTAAAATAAAATCGAATAGAAAGGCCTTTTACTTGATAGAAGAAATATAACAAAATTTGAATATTAAAACATATTGAAATATGTTTGTCTTCTACAATTTTAATTTCAAAAAATTTTCATTCAAAAACTTTTAGAATTAAATTTATGTCTACAACAAGCACTGCTTACATTTAATAGACGTATATAATCAAAACTCAATATGTAATGTCAAATGGAATAAATAACCCAACAGATATACGAAAGTGATTAAAATTAATAAATAAATATTTAAAGGAGACAAAATTTTGCTTCTGGTCTTACCTTTAAGAACACCAATTGCCTTTTAAAAACATGAACACACTTAAAATACTTCTCAAAGAATATAATTTATTTGAAATATTTAATATATTTAAATATTCGAATAAGTTATTTCAAAAATCTCTAAAAAATGTGCACTATATCTTCAAAAAACAAATATAATTCTAAGCAATCCCGTCTTCAGTCCTCATTTAATATTCCAAATATCAAAATCAAAAAACTAACCTATATCTCTCACGTGTTAAAAGACTAAAGCTTCGAAACACAGATCAACTATATAATTCAAGATTGATCTATGTTCTAACATAATCAAAGAACAGTGTGAGTTATTTTAAGGTTTATTTAAATTCATTGACATTCCATAATGAGATTTATGGAAGCCAAAATATAATTATATATTATATGTAAAATAAAATAGAATAGGCCTTTTACTTGATAGAAGAAATATAACAAAATTTGAATAGTAAAACATATTGAAATATGTTTGTCTTCTACAATTTTAATTTCAAAAAATTTTTATTCAAAAACTTTTAGAATTAAATTTATGTCTACAACAAGCACTGCTTACATTTAATAGACGTATATAATCAAAACTCAATATATAATGTCAAATGGTATATGTTTGACATATACATAAGTAGCTTTTTGATATAATACTCACATTTTCAAATGTTATACCATGCTTGACGAATATCAGAAATTCTCCATCATTTCTGGTGGGCCTAGAATGAAACGCAGCCTGAGTATAATCATTCAACACTGCAGCTGTGACACTTTGATCATCACACCAGTATTCCACAGTGCTTACTTCACCGGGGCCTATAGAAGAAAATAGCTCCTGCAGGTTGTTGAACTTATTTTCAAACCACTGGACGTTTAATTGAAGTACCGTAGGATTACAACAATTATTTACCCTATTATAAATTCTCACTGATCCTTACTGATATTTGTACGCTGTCAAATTGTGAACATTAGCTCTATTGAACCCATTTCTAATCGACAAGAGCTCTATCATATTCATTAATATGAATTAACATTTTAAAAGACACATAGCTCTTGAAATATTTTAATGTTGGAGGTTCATAGATTTCTCAGAAGCTGCAGCTTGTGAGAGTTAGGAGATCAGCAGTGTTCTGATTATGATTTGTTGCACCACTTCAGGCGCAGCACTCATCAGTGAAATAAATGGTGGCCAGTCATTCTAGAGAGAAAATGTTCTTTCCTCGCCAAGATGCAAACCCGCAACGAAGAGGAATCTCCGCTTATTTTGGTGCTCACTCTTTCTATTTGGTATTCAAAACATAAATAATTCATTGAAATTCTGTGATCACACTGACGAAGGTTTGGTTAACCATCCTCGAGGCTGAGATGAAAACATATCATTTGACAATATTTCAAGAGCGAAGATAGGAAAACCCTGATTTGCAGCATGCTGAACAAGTGCAAAGTTACAATTTTTAAAACCGATATCTCTTTTTTACCTCTCGACCTTGAGGTTATTAGTGAGCATACATGTAAAGAAGGAGAAGAAATTTATAAGAAGAATTCCTCATAAATTCTTTATGGAATTTAAGTGAACTCCCACTTGATGAAAATTCATTTTCATTCAATTAATAATTGTATCTAATATTTCCATAGTGTAATAATTCACAACAATTGTTTCGCCAAAACTGGGGCTTTTTTAGGATTACAGCCTGAACTAACTCTAAAAATTACAATTTCACCTCATATATGGTGCTATAGTATAGGTGAAAATTTTGAAACAAGGGAATGAAAATTTAACAGCTATTTGTATACCAAATTTTTGGAAATTTTGCCTGAATAAGCAAAATAGTACGTAATTTTAAGAGTAAGTTCAATACGTGAACCTGAAAAATCCACAGTGCTGGCGAAACAATTATTGTAAATAAGTAAATCGTCCAAATATTCTTTATTATATCATTCAAATGATTCTTTCTACTTCAATATCCTCAGATGTTATTTCACCTAAGAATTTGATTTTATCTTCACAGCAGTTTTTTACTTTACATAATTTAGATGAAAAGTTTGCAGCGTATATTACATTTAATGCCACTTTTCACTACAGAATTTCCGTAGTAATCGCATTTATTCGTTTCAATAAGTGGAGCATCATTCACATCGACTTTAACGCTCGTAGCTATATTCTGCATGTCAGTATTGTTCTTTATAATAAAGTAGTGAAATGTAGAAGCAAGCAGCATGCTGAAATAAATAGGAGATAAGGGAAGAGGACAATTATTTTGAAAACGGAATAAAATAAGAAACATATGACTTATTCAGTTTGAAAATGTAGTCTATTAGGAGTGTGGTTTGTCAAAAGATGTCGCTACTATTATATTATTCTATCTTTTCATCTGGCAAAACCTTGATTTTGAAGTTTTCTCATAAGACTTTCCCTCCACTATCTGTCATTTTTGCTGAAGTGTAAACAATGTAGTTTCTGTATGTTCTGAAAATGCCAACTTTTGTACCGAATAATGTGTTTTTGCAGACAGATTCACTTCAATGTGAAGAAAAAGGCAGCCGGAAGTAATCGCATTCAAGTGGATATTTCTGACGACCATGTTCTCTAACTAAACGAACGTGACAGAAGTGGTTTGTCCGATTTAAAAGTGCCAATTTTGATTTGGAAGACAAAGAACGACCCGAACCGCAACCAAAGTTTAAGGATGAAGAATTAGAGATAAGACTCGATGAAGAACCATCAAAGTTGCAAGAGAAACTCGCAAAAATACTTGAAGTCGCTCAAACAGCAATTTGCTATCGTTTAAAAGCAATGGAAATAATCTAATAGGTGGGAAATTGGGTGCTGTATGAACTGAAACAAAGAGACTCCGAACGCCGTTTTCTGACGTGTGAACAACTACTCCAACGGCAAAAAAGAAATTGTGACTGGCGATGAAAAGTAGGTCCATTACGATAATCCAAAACATCAGGCAAGGTATGGATGCCTCATCATCAACGGTAAAGCCGAATACTCATGACGAGAAGATGATGCTGTGTATTTGATGGGAATAGCTCGGTATGGTGTATTATGGATTACAGGTGAGATCTACCGATGACAATTGATACGTTTGCGCCGAGCATTACGATAAAAACGGTCTCAATATGCTGACGGACACGACAAAATTATTTTGCAGCATGACAATGAACGGCTACACGTTGTGCCGTCCATTAGAAGGTACTTGGAAATGCTCAACTGGGAATTCCCATACACCTGCCGTACATCATAGATATTGTTACTTCTGGTTAACATATCTTCCAATCGGTACAACATGGCTTGACTGACTGGCACTTCTTCAGTTTCGATGAAGTCAAAAATTGGATCGATGTACGGATAGCGGACAGAGCTTGCCTTTTTTCGTGCTCAGATCCATCAGTTGCCAAAAAGATGGGAAAAAGTAGTGTCTAGCGATGAACACTACTTTGAACTTTGAATTTTCAAGGTGTCCAAGGAGAGTATTTTTTACTTTGATGAAACAAAAACTACTTAAAATAAAAAAATTTGATTATTAATTATTTGGAAAAGATGATGTTATTTAAATGGTGATCATTACGCTTCTGGCACTCTTCTAATCAGAAACGAAGATTGGTAGTCACACGCTGAAATACACCTCTCGATATTGCTACCATTTGTGACCTGATGTTCTACTGCAACTGCGTCAAGTTCGTCGGATTATTCTCATAAATCTAAGGTAACCTCATGCAAAATAGTCAAGTGAACTAAGGTCGGTGCTTCTGGGAGGCCAGTTGATGTTACCCCTACGCGAAATGACCTCATTAGGGAATAATTCGTTAACCGTTTCAATTGCTTGATTTGATGTATGTTAACTGGCCCCATCTTATTGAAACCACGTTCTCGAGTTGAAACATTGAAATTTCTGTAACTCTGGACTCAAAAAGTGTCCCAACATATCGCATTAACGGTCACTATTCACATTGAGTGGTCGGCCTCATCGATCTTCATGAAAATAAGTACCAATTATGCCGCTAGCAGACATAACGGCCCAAACAAAGAACTTTAGGCTATGCAGGCTATGCTTTTGTTCCGGATTTTCCTCTGCCCAGTACCAACAATTCTGTTCATTGACATGACCATTCAGATGAAAGTTTACTTCATCACGGAAGAGTATGTTATCAAAATTGTTGAACCGCTGTAACATTTCGTTGGCAAAATTCAACCGATTAGCATAGTCTGTATCCTTTAATTCTTGATCCAATTAAATTTTATAGACTTTTAAATGCAAATCTTTCTTTAAATCAAGTACAAGGACGATTTTTTTATGTTTAATGATTGGCCTCGCTTTGGATAAAGACGGAATTTGACGATGACGCCTCTACTTCTCGAATCGTTTCTTCATCGCGAACTGAACGAGGGCATCTAGAGTGTTGAATTTTTACCGTCCCACTTGTATTCTCGAACATCCGGGTCCATTTTCTAATGCTATCGTCACTTGTGCATAGCGTGTACGATATCCCGCACGATACAAAAGTTGAGAAGCCACTTTTGAGTCAGCGTTGCGATAACACGCTTGTACGCAAAAAGTGCGATGCGTTCCTGTGTACTGGGTCCATCGTGACTAAAACTCCACAAAATGGTGGACACCACGATCTCCTCCCCACTTCCTTTCCTCGATCAGTTTCAAAGGCAGCGTCAAAACAAACACTATACGCTTTTTGGACACGCTGTATAACCAATTTTTTCACAACAAAGCTTCAATTTTCAGAAACGGGCTTTGCTTCGGTAGCCTCTTAGTAGTTTTGCCCCTGCTAACTCTCTCTGTATGTTTGAAAATGAACTGTAACGGCACTTCACCACAATTGTATTCAATAAATGAAAATTCAGATTTCTTCAGGAAACTCAAAACTGGTGTGAAGTTGAGCCACTTTCTAGGGTAAATATGTATTTAAATGAGAATATACGGCATTGATGTAGTCAAAAACCTGAAACATATGAGAATGTAATTTTTTCAATGAACTGTTCTCATAATCTTCACACTATTCAATTCAAAAGGCTAATTGCTTATCATTTGCCAATAAAAATTTGACAATACCACTATCAGTTTAAGTCTAGTTGATATTCAGAAATGAATTCAAGAGATTTCCAATCATGTTTCATTATGTCTTGTGCTATAAAATTTTATGTGAAACCTCTTTCATAATACCATTTCTTCACAGAGGTATAATTTTGGATATACATATTTACTTGATACATCCCACTCACTCCTGTTAAATTCTTCAAATAATTCTCTCCACCACTCAAGCTGAACACCGAATGGAATTCAAATATTTTCATCCGACATTAAAGTTCATTATACTTTCATGAAGAAACGACATTTTTACTTTGTCTTCAACTTTCCTTCCTCCGCCAGTACTTCACATCAAAGCCATATCCTGCGGCACAGCAACGTCTTCCACAGATCAAATCCCTCGGAGATGACATCCACTTCTGTTCCTGTCCTTGAGAGGTGAGCAAGAAAATACTCTGCAAGGTAGTCAGTTTTCACCCCCCATAATGTATTTTCCAAACGTAACAATACTTATAATAGAATATTATATTACTTCAGATGCTAATTCAGGGATTATAACGGATATACTTCAAACTTTGCGATCTTCGTTTTGATCATTATATTGCTTTCAAATTGATAAATATTGAAAGCATAGTTATCAATAAAAACTAATAGTGAACTTTTAATGTAGTATTGAAATTCGCAGATAAAGATCTGAATATTATCAATTCAAATGCAAAATAACATATTGATAGTGAAAAACCAATTATTCTTGAGATGAAAGAAAAAGTAATGAACATTCAACCTATTGAGCGTATTAATTTTCAAGGTTTAACCATCAGTTAATCTAGCAACTCATCAGTTCTCACTTTTTCATAAGCCCGCATATACAGGACACAATTATATACAATAAATCAAACCACCCTAATAACCAAAAATTATCAGCTATTCACGGCGTGATTCACGACTAAGTAAAATTCCAATGAATCAAGGAAATAACATTTCCGAACTATATATTATAGCCATTAATTAAACCTGCAATTTAATATTGATATGTAAGTTGTTTGTGAATAGTGACTTAGAATATGCTGAAGTCCAAAAGAAGAAGTAACTTGGAATATAAAGAAGGTATATCAGAAAATTTTGCTATTTATCTTAAATTAAATAACGAATCTCATTTGAAACAAATTTAAACCTCCGTGAATTCGTTAAAAACAATAAAGATATTATTTGCAGGATTGCTGAATCAGAAGTTCATTAGTGAAACTTTTCAATAAAGAATCGGGAACATTCAAAGTTTTCTGAACAAAAAAAATATTCCCACCAGTTGTAGGAAGCGGGACCTGACTTCAATCAGAATTTCAAAATTTTGCATGTTAAAAATAAAAGTTTCATCTCCACTTTGTTAGAAGCACTAGATAAAAGTGGACATGATGAACTCGAACTGTTATTGAATAAACAAGGAGATGTGAATAGTTTGCCGCTCAATTTTTTTAATCCTTTTTCTTAATGAACCCTCATTTGATTATTAAATCTGTTACAGTATAAAATGGATGAATTTCCGAAAAAACGTTTAGTGATTGTAAGAAATCTGACTGTGATAACGAAACAATTGTTGTATTATGAAGAAAGGTAGAAATAAGAATAACCTTATTTAAAATGGATTTCCATCAACTAAAAATTCAATTAAAAAGCAAAAAATTCATTTTTTACCGAACTGCGCCGCATAAGTGAAAAGTCATCCGTCAGGCCGGATGTTCATTCAAGACTAGATAAAATGAACATAAAACGAATTTCTGGAAAAACTAAACGAATGTCCACTCATTTTCCAGCAAATTGCATCCTGTTTCCACAATAGGTAGACAATTTAAAAATCTTACATGTAAAATAAGAGGACAGGAAAGTTAACTATTTAGATTCTGTTGAAACTTTGAGACTGGTACATAATACAAATGATCTGTTTATGAATGACCATACAGATAGATCTATTTTAATCTTAAATTTTAAAATTTTTCGAAAAATACTTGTGGAGAACTTGTCTATACCGTGCCCACATTTTGATTTATTTTATAATATTTGCATTCAAGTAACCATTTTGTTCATCTAACTGACCTGTTCAAATACCTCTTACGTTTCGTTCAGTTTTTAGTCCGTCTGAGGATGAGATGAATGAAAATCTTGAAATTGTTATCACGAAAAATGCATAAGTTTTTTAATTTTTTTATTAATGAAATACGTGGCCGTGTGCGCTATTTAAAATTCACATTTTTGATCGGTCACAAATAAAAAATTAATTAATTTATTTTCGAAATTATGAGTTTATGAGAAAGGCTGAACCTTGACATTTACAAATGGAAAACAATATCATTCAAATGACCCTCTACGACTGGCCATATAGAGTAGTCCATCCGATCAACCCAATTTTTCAGTACATTATTGGTTGTTTGGAGCTCAGTCTCACGAATGGCAACTTCGATTTCGTGTTTCAAGACGTCATTCGTTTATAGATGGTTAGCCTAATACTTATCTCTAACGGATCCCCACAAAAAAAGTGCAACGCGGTCAAATCACAGCTCCAAGGCGACCGATTCACATTAGCATTTCGAGTGATTTTTCAATTTTCAAAAACGTTCAAAACATTGATGGTTACGTTGACTGTGTGGCAAGTGGCCTCGTCTTGTTGAAATCAAATATCGTTCACGCCTTTCCTTAAAATTGTGAGGAAAAAAAATTGGTTGAGCATGGCACGTTAACGTTCCCATTGATCATGACAGCGGCTCCTTGCTCATTCTCGAAGAAAATTGGTCCAGTTACTAGTTGAGGATGTATCAGCTTTTTCAAGTATCAGATTCCTGATACGTAAAAGGCACAGTTTTGTTTAATCAGATATCAGATATCCTCCGAGGTGAAAATGAGCTTCATCGCTAATGATTATTTTTCTGGGAAAATACATCTTCAGCCATGCAATCATTATCCCATTGAGCGAAGTAGAAACGCAGAACGGTCATGAGGCTTCACGTCTTGATCTTTGTGAGACTTCGACGAGTTGATGTTTATGGATGTTCAGCCACATTCTGGCCTGCTGTAGGAGTGTTATTAGATGTGCTCACTGAATGAGAACGTGAACGGGTTGTTTCATCAAATAAAAACCCAATTTCATTAACTCGCTTTACAAATTGCCGTGAGAGTATTTCGTTTCAAATAATTTCTAACAGTTTGGATGGGAAATTCACCCCATTGTATATGAATTTTTAATATTTCCCATTTCGTAAATGTCAAAAATATCAAATTTTCTGTCAAAACACGAATCACAGAAATGTTGCCAGACTCGACATAACCGCTACTTCCAAATGCAAACCTCAGTATCAGAAAATTTTAATTAACTACAAATAACTCGATATCGGGCTGTCATTAGTGAAAGTGGAATTAAAAAATAATGATCTACTCCTTGCTGTTGATTATGTTGAAAAAAGCTATTCAATTTTCACCAAGAGGGGCCAATTATTTTGACTAAACTAGGCTCAAATTTGCCCAATTATAACCGTAAATATATCATTTTAAAACATTTTTGTGATACTATTATTGAGTATTACAGTCAAGAGATATACTACGTGTCTTTCGGTTCTTTTCCATCTTTCATCATTAACATGACCATAAAGTTGTTATATTATCCTCAACTGATGTTCTCCTTTCTTTTTCGCATATCGCAAATTTCAACCTAGCGCTTGTCACAAAAATTGCAATATGTTTATTATCGATTTTGAATTAGAGATTGTCTGATGGGATGCCTGTTCTGAGAAATTTTATGATTGTAAAGTTATTTTCCAGACCATCATTGAAAGATTAAATGATCTTCCAGTGGGAGATTTCATTTTATATCAAGAAAAACGCAGTTTTTTCGTGAAGGGATAATATATATTTATTTCAATCCAAAGTACAGCCTCTGAGATTGAAAACTCGAGTACAACATCTGCTGAATTTCCGACTAGGTTGTTCTTGCAAACGTTCATTCTATTGATAAAATTGTTCGTCACATGCGTTTTTGCATAATTCTGGCTCTTTACAGATTACAGCTCTAAAAATGTGTTGCAAGGCTTGAATCATTCCTGATGCATTGGCCTTGACCTCATTTTTGGCAATGCTCCAAATGAAGAAATCTAATAGTATTAAATCATACGATCTCGTAACTTCTTATAAGAAATTACGCATCCAGAAATTTTTTATGCAACAAAATAATAATTTCACGGGTACTATGACATGTTGCTTCATACTGTTGAAAATAAACGTGATCGATAACTATAGCATCAATTTCGTGCCAAAAAAATCTGTCAATATTTTTCAGCAACGCAATCCATACTCTTAAATTGAATGTTAGTGGCTTTTACTTGATGTAAATCCATACCAAATGAAATGAAAACAATAATTGTTGATTTACACTTTTTTATGTAGTCAGTTAATCATTAAAAATGTGTAAACCAAAAATTATTGTTTTCATTTCATTTAATCCGTACTCTTATCTACAGCGGCAATATTGACCGGACAAACGCGAATTTCAGTCTTCACTAACTTGTTCAAGGCAATTATTGATTCATTTTTCAATAGCCAAGCGCGAAGGTATGTAATGATGACCAAAAGCAGTATGAGGTTGAATCCCACAAAATGTCAAAATTCTTGACTTCTGAATTTTTGCAAAAATCTAACTGACGTATGCTGGTATTAGGAGTAGAAATGAGTTTGTGCGATTTTTTTCAAAAACTGAAACTTTACTGTGAAAAATTGGTCACACATTTAAAATTCAAAGTATTGTCCGTTGCTAGCCACTACTTTTTTCATCTTTCTATTGATTGATGGATTCCAAATGCTTAGTATTTCTTCAAATTTGAAGTTAATAATTTGTATTTTTCTTGAGTTCTGAAATGAGCTCATGATTACTGTTGTCATCTTCATAATTAGAAAATTCTATGTTCATATTGCATATCCCGAATGCACGAAGAATTTTGTACCCTTCTCTAGCAAATATGTAGTTCCTTCAACATAACCTAATGTTACTGACAACTGCGTAAGTAAGTAAAAAAAGATTCATAAGGCATCAAGATTTTAACAGAGTAACATAGTGGTTTGATAGCGGTGTTTTCTGTTGATTCTGGTTGGCGAGTATGTTTTATACTACTCTGTCAAGAAAGTACCTGGAATTTTCAATTAAAACAACATTTTTACATTTAGTCGTCAAAATTTATTGGGTCGCCTTCAAAATAGGCTCCATTTGCTCCAATACATCTATGCCAACGGAACTTCCAATTATCGAAACATTTTTTATAGGCGCTTTCCGGGATGGACTTTAGCTCTCGCGCCGAATTTTGTTTTATGGCTTCAATCGACTCAAAACGGGTGCCACGAAGGGGCAATTTTAGTTTTGGGAAGAGGAAAAAGTTGCAGGCGAATACGGTGGTTGCTGAAGCACGTTTGTTGAGTTTTTGGCGAGAAAGTCAGTCACAATCGTAGCTCGGTGAGAAGGCGCGTTATCGTCATGCAAAATCCATGAGTTGTTCACCCACAAATTTGGCCGCTTCTTATGGATACGCTCACGCAAACGTTTTATAACGCCTAGCTAATACTCCTTGTTTACCCTCTGACCCTCTGGAACGAATTCGTAGTGCACCACGCCACGGATATCGAAGAAAACAATGAGCATCACCTTCATTTTCGAGCGGCTTTGGCGTGGTTTTTTCGGTTTCGGCTCATTTTTTGCCAACGATTCCGATGATTGCTGGCTTGTTTGCATATCGTACTCGTAGACCCAGGTCTCATCACCAGTTATAATGCGTTCCATGAATGTAGAATCGGAATTACAGCGATCCAGCATGTCTGAAGCAACCTGTTCGCCATGACGTTTTTGAAGAAAATTCAGGTCTTTCGGTACGAGTCGTGCGGCCACCTTTCTCATGCCCAAAATATCAATCAAAATCGTACGTGCGGACTCGTGGGATATTTTAAGATCATGTGCTATCTCTCTCAAGCTGGTACGACGGTTTTCCAGTACCCTTTCCTTAATTTTATCGACGTTATCTTCGATCGAAGCCGTCGATGGGCGACCACTTCACGACCGTCCTTGAAGGCTCTGTACCACTGATATGCACGAGTTTTCGATAGAGCATTATCACCAAAGGCCTTTTGCAACATTTTAAATGCATCGGCACACGAAAATTCATTTGCAACATAATATTTAAACAAATTCTTTGCTCAACGTAATCACCCATAGTAAAAATCGGCACGCACTCTGACATCGACTGACTTAATCAGCTGTTGCAAACACACTAGTTGACAGATGCCGCTCAAGCTTGGCATAGTAATTAAGGACAGTGGTATCAACCGAGGAAGAAAAATTTTTACCTGCCGCATTGCCCCGCCAGATTTAAATCGATAATTCCCGGTACTTTCTTGACAAAATGTATACTTGCTGACATTGAGCGTTGTGAATTATTATTTGAATTTAATTCTAGTTATTACATTGGTTTTATACTTATCTCAAGTATTGAATTCCAAAGTTTTTTGTTTTTTTTTTTTTTGGGTATTTTATTTTCATATTGACCGTCAGTCTGTGTAGGCTCAAGTACCTGCAGGTATATAAGTATCAACAGTCTCGTGGTTTCACCGCGGGTCTTTAGGCTTTTATCACCTAGATCCCAACAAATAATAGAAAAGATTTTGAAATTTTTATATCATAATAAATTAGATTAGTTTTTAGTTGTTAATGAGGTTAGGACACTAGGTGACAAGGCATCCACTGAGAAAGACACATGTTTAATGGAAGAATGTGGTAACTTTGTAATAATTATTGAAAAAAATTAGAAGTTAGTTTTTTCGAGAAATTCAAGCCTAATAATTATAAAAATACAGATAAGGTCCTTGATTAGTTCTTGTTACATCTAATGATAAAAATATAAGTAATTTAAATCCTATTAGTTTGGGAAAATTGTTGTATTCATTACCTAATAACTATGATTTTAAAATTACAAATATATCTCGTAAAAGCCTCAAAAGGGGAGATGCATATTTGGATTCTGCTGATAGTGCAAAAAAAATTGAGGATAATAACGGACTAGATAATGAGAAATATTTAGTATATATTCCAGCTGGAATAGTTTCTACTATGGGTGTTGATAGAGATGTTGGATTAGATATTGATAAAAGTACCTTGATTGAGTATGGCAAGGGATTGAACGCGTCATGTAGTATTGTTAGCATGAGTTGATAAAATAGGAGGCATTAAATGAATGATGTGTTCTATATACCCACTATAAACTGTGTGGTGACATTCGAGGGTAATGTATTACCCGAAGAACTTGTTATTTTCAATACCAAGTCTTCAGTTGCTGTTTATATACAACCGGTCATACATTGTATGAAATGCATAAGGTATGGTCATGTTTAAGTCCTATGCAAGGGATCTGATGGTCTGGCATGTAACGGACCAGTTAATTGCTTCTATTGCTGTGAACCCCATTGTGCTAGTGATAGGAATTGTAAAGACTATCCCGGTCAAAAAAATTTAGGGAAAGTATGGCTCATTATAATATCTCTTTTTTCGAAGCCAATAATAATTTTAGAACTTTTCAAGCTCCTATTCTGTCTGATTTCTCCACGATCCAGGGAGCCCTTCAACACTCTTTTACAAGATCTCCTACACTCCCCAATAATAATGATTGTTATAGATCCTTTTCTTTAGCTTTGAAAGTGAACAAATCTTCTCCAAAACTCCCCTCCCCTGCCTTTACCCTTAACTTGACACACCATGAAAGTTCTCATCCGGCAGGGATATGATTTAAAAGCACACCAAGATTGTCTATTTAATTATAAGCCATCTTTCAATGTTGATAACCCCATTGCCTCTCAGACATACTCTCAACCCTTTACAGCTTCAGTAGAGAATCCCCCTCCATCAAAAAAATGGTCGCAGCGGCCGGAATTCACCACAATGCAAATAGTCATGTCTACTCGATTGAAATAAATCCATAATTATTCAAATATATTTTTTACATCAATCCGGATAGTTGATATACGAACAACTTTTTCTAACAATTCATAGATGCTCCCATTGGTTTTTTGATTGTTAGCAGTACTGTTTTAGAGTATCTATTGTAAAATATTAAAATTATTTGAAGATAACATTTTCAACCGTCATTGCCTCACATCGAAGAACAGAGAAAGTAACTACTACGTCTTAATATTGATTACACACTAAAATAGAGAGTAACATGTTATAACTTATACAAAAATTCAGATACAACAGATGATTCTATTGGATATTTTTACAACAAATTTAAAGCAAGAACGCTTTCTTTCTATGTTTTATTTCGTCATTTCCTCATTTCAGTTTCAGGGAATAACGAGTTGTGAGGAAATGGCTTTTCATTCACATCGATTTCAGTGAGAAATACTACTCTGGATATAATGAAAAGACAAACTGTCCACTTCAGCGGAGAAAGACAGCAAACTACACTCTATAAAGGATTAGATATATTTACATGACAATGCTGGACCCCAAACTTTTGTTCCCTATCTGATAATTATAGCAACGATTTGATGGCATTGTAGGCTATTAATAGCAGATTTTGAATGGCTTCAAAATTTAAATATTCACAGAATCCACATACTAAGTGATAGCCGTGATTGCAAAAAACAAATTTATATTTCATATTATATATGATCAGATACTTAAATCGTTTTTCATCAATCAGGATCAGACCAAGGCAAAAGTACACCTGATATCGTGGGTAATACATTTAAAAGAAGTGCCGACAAAGCTGTGGCTGAAGTCCAACATATGATGGAAATAAGTTCATTGAAATACAGTTTTTGTCTAGATGTCCTTCGATTATGTTATTTAAAGTTACCACTGCTAAATATTGCAATGACAGAAGACATATTCAAACAGTCAGACACTGCATTCCAATGAACTAAAAAAATTTGCCATTTAGTGTATACTGATAATATCCCAGAGTTCAGAAGCCTTTATTGCTTGCAATGTGTGGGAAAATATAGTAATTTTCACTTGTCTTTGGAAAAATCTCTGAAAATAACCTATGAAATTTATCCGAGGAAAATAATTTCTGATTGTGAGAAAGCCGCTGAAAAGAGGAGCCAAATCTCGGAGATCGCCTACAATCAAAGACGATCTGACCTCTGGTCAGGTGTTCTTTAGAAAACTTAATTTCGAAAATTGAATAGAAGATCATATTATGCCGTAAAATAAATAGATCAGCTGAAGAAAAAATAGTGAGATTGGACTCGTTCGCAAGATTTCAATATAGACTGATGAATGTACAACTTATTATGATATTAACTTCTAAATAATATTGAAATGAGATTATTCTGATTTTCACAAATTTTTATTGTTATATTCACAACAATTGTTTCGCTTTCAAAGTAGCATCATCAGGCAAGATCACATTTTGAATAACTAAGCTCGTTTCCGAAATCCGTTGCTATTTATATTACAGTAAGTACAATTAATTTTTATTGAGCACTAAAACCCAAAAAAGGGTCCCTGCAAATTCCAGGTTATCTGAATATATTTAACAGAGGTGAGTTATTTAAGTCTATTTGTTCGTTAAGTAATATTTCAATTTTATTATTTTAATTTATCTCTAGGGATTCTAACAGATTTGAGACATAACTTTTGCTTTCTATATGTAGAATTTCAAAGTTATGGTTGAAAGTATGTCATGGTTGGAATATGTAGAATTGCTTTTATTATTGAGGAAACTCTTCAAATGTTCATACATTCTATGACGGAAAGTTCTTTCAGTCTGACCTATGTTAACTTTAAGGCAATCACCGCAGGTTAACTTATAAACCCCAGATTTATCATCTTTATGTGTGCAGTCTTTATTATTTTTAATAAATTTACTCAAGTTCGAATTAGTTTTAAATGAAGTTCTCAAATTATATATATATTTTTGAGGTGTTTAGCAATTTTCTCAGAAATACCTTTAGTGTATTTTAAGGAAATGTATTTAAAATTTTCTTTTATATTAGGAAACATCATATTTAAAGCTATTTTATTATTTTTATTCATCAATAATTTGTCTATCAACTTTGGATCATAGTCATTATTGATAGCTATTTGTTTAATTATGTTAAGTTCTGAAATATAATTTTCTCGATTCATGGGAATGTTAACTAATCTATGGATCATACAATTAAATGCTGATAATTTTTGATTTTGAGGATGATTTGATTTATTGTGTATAATAGAATCCGTATAGGTTGGTTTGTGAAATATCGAAAAATCGTGTGAATTATTTATTCGAGTAACAGTTAAATCAAGAAAGTTAATAGAATTATTAAGTTCGGTTTCCATAGTGAATTTAATTGAAGGATGTATTTCATTGATGAATAAAAAGAATTTTTTCAAAAGTCTGTCTTTACCTGTGAAGCAACAGAAAATATCGTCTACATATCTATACCAATATAAAAAGTATTTCTTAAGGTGATTTTGGATTTGTGAAAATCAGAATAACCTTATTTCAATATTATTTAATATAGATTTTCACCAAGTAAGGACTGATACAATTCAATATTAACTTCTGATTCAATAGGGTATTATAGAGATTTTGAAAGAGTAAGTTGTTGATTATCCATTTATAATTCATTTTTCTATCGCATTGTGATAGAGTACCATATAATGAAAATGAATTTCTTTATAATTATTGAGTATTACGTATTAAGTTTTATGTAAGTAATACATAATGTCATTTTCAAACAGTATTTGTAATAGAAATAGAGAACACGGGTTTTGCGCAAAAAACAAACAGCCGATTATTGATAAAAATTCATGACTTGCGTATGAAGATCATTCTCCCACCTCATTTGTCGAAATTACCATTATTTTGGTCGGTCGAAAATATGTCAGTCCATTTTTCGAAATCTCAAAACTTTCACTTGTCAAATGCAATATCTCGGTCAGTTTTGCTTCGGTAGTTCAATCTTCTTCTTAGTACGCCGTCTCTTAACGAAGGTTGGCAATCATAATACTAGAAGTTGCTATTCTAAAAACGTCGGTGAAAGTACAGCAAGTACCATCTTCTACCAACCGCTCTTATGTCTTGTATCTTACCTTTAAATATCAATCCCAGCAGCTCATATTTCGCATCCCTCATTAGATGTCCAATATATCTGATCTTTCAATTTCAATTCAAAATCCGATGTGTTGGAAGATTCGATAGTTTCCAAACAATGAAATTGTTATACGTATTCGCTGAAAATAAGTCTTCCAAAACTTATATAGAAAGAGAAAATTCATTCTGAGATGTGCGGAAAGAATCTTCTGTTGCTTGCTTCTTCTGCAATCCACCACAATTCTGCGAAGCACTTCTTGCGTGGGGAATTTTTAAGGTCTGATTCTGATTGTCATGTCTTCAAAAGAATTTGGAATCCGGAATTCTGAATTTTTAGAAGCCGCCAAAATTAAATTTGAAGCGAATGAGCTCTTACACCTATTTCTTTCAGACTTCCGAATTAGGTGATCTCCCTTTGTATGCTAAATGAATTGATGAATGAATTAATATAATGACTTTAGAGTTTTCACTTTACTAATCATCATTAAATGTGATGTTTCAGCAGCCGTGCTAGCTTTGACACTCAAGACAAGGCTCTAGCGAATAACTCTTTATCGTCTATTAAACTTTAACTGATGTGTGTTATGTGCCCTCCTTTTTTTACTGAGTCGTTTTAGTTTATTCTTTTAGATATGATGCGATTCGATCTCGTATTACCAATATATTTTATGTGAACTATGCTTGCTTGTTCTTCACAAACTACCGCTGAAAATATTTACCTTTTCACATCTACATTTTTTTTATTATTCTCATTAATTTGTTGCTCAGGATAATCAAAATTTGATGTCTGGCAATAAGATCTTCCTAATCGTTCTTCAGAAAAAATTCGGCAGATATCACACGAAAGTTCATCACTTCATTCAAAAAATTTACGGAAGTTTTGAATTTCTAGTCCCTTATTTGGCAAATGTTAGTGAAAGAATTATTATTATTATTATCCTGATATTCCTAGATCTTCTGTGAAGATCCCTCAGAAGCTTTTTCAGCATGTGCGAGTTAGGAGTTTCAGTTGTATTCTGTATAGGCTTTGTTACTGCGATCTTGCGCCACTTTAGGTCACAGCACTCTTAATTTTTGACCCAACAGAGAAATGGTGGCAGATACTCGTCCAACTAAAAAATTTCTTTTCTACCTGAACAGGATTCGAACCTGGACCTCCTGGTCACGAGTTCGATGCTCTCCCGCTGAGCTATCCACACTCATTACTTGGTATGTTGCAATACATTTTTGAATTCATCATAGTATTTGATTAACGTCAATCAATTAGTATGCAAATTCTAGGATAAGCATACTTCCAAATGGGGAGTAAGAGAGATGTATATTAGAAACTAATTGGGTTATTTGCAGCCTAAACACATATGTTACATTGTAAAATTATGAATTGTTTCACCCAAAAGTCGCGGAATTGTGGCGGTGTAGTATTGAACTATAATTGCGGTGAAAATACTCTCTTGCTCTCAGAGTAATAGATCAATGAGCTTTTTCACCGTTGTTCACTTTCACCTTCACCAAGTTTACTGTTAGGTTCACTTTACAATTCACTTTACATAACTATTATCTACTCTAAATAAAAAAATGTAGATAATACATTCTGTTCCAGGCCTCTTAATGCTTTATGTTTTATTGAGAGAGGGTGTTCCTTGGAAGGTTAAAGTGAATGCGAATATAAACTTACCCAAAAGCAGAGAGCGAGAATTTATGATTGTAACTTGAGAATCGAGACAGAGAGAAAATGCGATTAGAACTTACTTCTAGAGGATGTGTGTGAGATCAGAACTTAATTGTTCGAAGAGTAGAGAATATTCTGTGACCGTTTGGTCGAAAAACAACGGAAGAGAGTGTCGATGTATCTAGGCCGACGATAGACTCTGAGGGATGTTTTTTCAACAGTGCTAAAGCTATTCTTTTCGACATTTAACGCGAACAGGTAGAATTTCGATACGATATTTGAGTATTTTCATTTCTACTGTTCCATTTAGGTTTTTAGGAAAAAAATAAGATATTTTTGAGGGGCCTAAATTTCTGAACCCTGCGTACGTAGTAATGTACCTGCCTAGTAAAAGTCAAAAAGTCCTTGTTCGATGTAGAATTCGCCATTATTACTAAAAAGTTATAGTACAGATCAACCAAAGTTTCAACTTGAGCCAATTCAATTCACACTCATTACAATACAACTAAATTGAACAAAAATAACTTCAGAAGTCTGAGTTGAAGAATCGCTTGGCTGTCGGTGAAACAAATCGGAGAATGAAATATATAAATGAAGTTCCTTTTATAGTGAAGTTAGTTTCGGAAAACTGAATTAGCTCAATGGATTTGCTTCATCTGATGAAGGTGAACATTATACTTCCACTACAGGTATTTCTGTATATTACTGTAACGATCAAGCCCTATACGCCACTGTTTGTTTCCTCGACGATCGAGAAAACTCCTGTTATTGCTGGAAGTTGCAGGAACCTTGCTACATCTTTACGAAGTGTAGAAATAAATCCTGTAAATTAACTCTAAAAATATATCTTTTATATAGTAAAAAAATAAATTATAATAGTATAGTAGACATTAAACAATTCAATTAACTGAAAACGTAACATTACCAAAATGCTAGAGAACTCAATACTAAACTAACCAAATTCATGACATGCATTCTCTGATGACCTGGTTTATGAGATGATGGTTAGTGGATGCAAAGTGAGTCTTGTTTCATTAATCGATGTTATTTTATGTCGATGTACTGTACCAATTAACTTAAAAATTTGTGTGCTATATTTACCTCCTGGTATATTCTTATTTCACCTCGAAATCTTCAAATCTGCTTTAGAGATTAAAGTTCTAAGTAAGACAGTTTAAGCGGTTGGAGATTTAAATGTTCCTAGTTTTGCTAGATCTTATTCTTGTCTGAAGGCTATTCTCCTCAAAAATTTCTTTGATTGCTAGGGATGAAGCAAATTAATGCTGAGCTTAACTTAGATGAACGACTGCAGGTACTGGTAGTCTTGATGTGACAATGTCCCTCTGTGAGATGTCGTTTGTTACGGAGAATTTATACCATCCTGCATTAAATATTGTCCTGAGTCAATTTCTTCCTTCACGTCGGGTGAATTTTCCTTAGGTTGCCAAAACATAATTTTTTGATTTCTGAGGGGCCAACTTTTCGGCATTACATATGTCCATTTATTCATACGATTGAAGTATGAGACATTCAGTGATATAATAATACCCTGGAAGACTTTTACGACAACAGATGGATAGGTCATAAAAAGACATCGTGGTTACAAAACATTAGAAATTGGTCAGTACTGGAGAACATCTATTCCGAGCAGCGAACGATTGAGACCAATTCAATCATGGAGAAAGCCCATACCGGTAGACAGGTATGGCACCGAAATAAGAAAAGAAAAAATCCAAATGATTTGAACCTAATCTCGGAATATAAAAATTATAGAAATAAATTGAACCCTTTAATACAAAAAGAAAAATTAATTTATTACGAAAAAAATTATAACAGTCTAAATAGCAAAGCCGAGTTCTGTGTGATAGTGAATGATATAAGTAAATCGAAATTAAACATTCCAGCAATTGATACAGTCCAATAATGGTAATATCTTGATAAACTCATTGTTAAAAATTGAAAAAAGTAATTCGAAATTTAGAAACCCAAGAGTTATTGTTAGAAACAATGGGGAATTAAGATTATGTTTGGATACTAGGGAACAATAACAATAACAATAACAATAACAATAACAATAACAATAACAATAACAATAACAATAACAATAACAATAACAATAACAATAACAATAACAATAACAATAACAATAACAATAACAATAACAATAACAATAACAATAACAATAACAATAACAATAACAATAACAATAACAATAACAATAACAATAACAATAACAATAACAATAACAATAACAATAACAATAACAATAACAATAACAATAACAATAACAATAACAATAACAATAACAATAACAATAACAATAACAATAACAATAACAATAACAATAACAATAACAATAACAATAACAATAACAATAACAATAACAACACATAAGTATACAATACCTCAGTATGAAACAGCAATGAGTACCGAGGCAATATTTACTGAAGTAGATTACAAACATAGTTTCTGGTTTATTCCAGTAGAAAGAAATAGTAGAGATTATACTGGATTCATAATTGATGGGCTAGTATATCGATTCAAAGTAGTTTGGATTGCAGAGTTCATGTTCAGCCTTAGTGTTCATTCTAACTTAAATAAATATGAAGATATGATTTTACATTATATAGATGATATTTTGATATATTTCAAAGATGAAAAGAGTCATTTGAGCCATATTAAAATATAACTGAAAGAATTAGACGAAGTAGGTTTAAAAATCAATTAAGACAAATGCCAATTTTTTCAAAAAAGTGTAAAGATTTTGTGATTCAAGATAGACACAATGGACAAGGAAAGAATTAAAATATTATAATACAGAATAAAAACGACCAAAAAATTTGAAATCATTGAGAGAAATTTTAGGATTCGTAAATTATTCAAAAAACTTAATGCCAGATTTAACTGAAAAAAAATTCCATTACGTAAATTACTAAAAAAAGAAAAAAATTGTAGTAAGCGGAAGCACAAGAACAAGCTATGATAAAAATAAAAGAAAAATTCACTGAAAATTTGCGAGTATGTCATCCTCAATACAATAAGCCTTTTATTCTAAGAACAGATGCTTCATTTAACAAATTTGCAGGAGTATTATTGCAAGAACAGAATGAACTAAAAGTACCCATATGTTTCATCTTTCGAGTAACAAAAAGTTAGGCAAAGAAATATAGCATATCAGTATTAGAATTTGCAACTATAATCTTTTGTGTTAAAACTTAAGATTTTATTTATTGGAACAAAAATTCATCGTAGAAACAGACCATCAATCATTATTGGACATCATGAACAGCAAAATTTTGAATAATAGGATACATTGAGGAACATTACTCTTACAAGAATATTATTTCGAGATAAGATACATTAAAGGTAAAAATAATATTTTAGCAGATACACAGAAATGACACGAAAGCCGAGAATGAAAAAAGGAGGAATTTTCTCGAAACAAAAAATATTGAAAGAGCAACGAAATATGTCGTCAGAAAAAAAAGAAAAATGGTTCAAAGAAGATGATATTTACATAAAAATAAAGAAGAAGAACTATATGTAATAAGTTATGAATAAGCAAATGAAATTTTAAAAGTATTGCATGAAGTAAAGGAAATTTAGGAAGTAGAAAAAAATGGTTGATTTTCCGTGAAAATTATATAGCAAAAAAGATCATAATATAAGCAAAGACATAACAAGAGAGTGTCAAATATGTCAATTGAATAAAACGAAGAATTATATTAATTGAAATCGATAAAATTATATCCGTGAAAAGGAAAAATTGGACAGCATTGCCATCGATTTTATAGAAGAATTAAACGCAACTGAAAAAAGAAATGAATTTATCTTGATAAAAGTTGACGTTTCCACAAAATTCGTTGAATTATATCCATGTCGAAATACGAAGGTGATAACGATTCAAAACGATTCAATATAAAAAAGAAATAGGACATCCATGAAATTGCATATTAGACAAGAGCATCTATTTTAAAAATCAACGTTTCAAATATTATTCTCAAGAAAAAGTATAACACTAAATTATATCAGCATAAGGCACCCTCAAGCGAATCCTGCTGAGCGATATATACAGGAAGTGATCAAGTTCTTATGAATAATGGTTAATGAGCCACATAAAATTTGGGATACCCAGTACGGTAGAATATTTTTTTAACACAATTCCAAATACTTCTACATAGGAAACACCTATTCATTTAATGAAATAGGAAAAACCTAAGAAAGAAAAACAAATTAATAACAAAAATCACAGAGGAAGTCAGAACAAAATTGCATGGAAAAGGCAAATATATATTAAATGGATGGAGAAAAAGAATAGAAAGAAACATGTGAAGTTTAAAAAGGCAGACCTAGTAATAAAACGAGTACACAGAGTCACAGATGAAAAAAAGAATATCTGAATGAAATATATAACTATTATACATTTGAGGAACCATATAAAATTGACAATAAAAATGTATTGAGTAGTTATACTTTGACAAACATAGAAACTGATAGAATAAGAGGAAATTTTTACATAAATGATTTATCAAAATACATTCAGGAATCAAACGATAGGTAATTAAAATATTTTATTCACATTTCAAAATTCATTTTACTATATAATTCCTTAATTTTAATATTTCAAAATTAAAATGGAATTTACAGTTGATATGAATAATTGTACAACAATATCAAAGAAAAGACTCACCACTGTACACAAGTTGACTCGTGAGAGTGTAATTAGATCAAAATCTATTAAATAAGATCAATTCTGACAGAAATATTGAAAATTCATAAAGATACTTACAAGCCAAAATTATTAAAGAAAAGAACATTGGGAATACATAATCACTAGTCCAGTGAAAATTCTTTAAACAGTGATGAAAAATCAGAAATATTTAGAAAATTTTAAAACAGAAATCACAGGGAGAATTCAGTCCACAAATATTCAATATAAAGATAGTCAAAGTTGCACGAAATAGAAGTAATTTGAATTTAGATGTCTAGTTTGAGAAAAAGTGTTATAATTCTGAATCTTATGTGAATTTTAGTGAAATTATTGGGAAAAAATAAGCTAAATCAAATATAAATCAACAAAATATTGTAAATGGGGCAAATATAATAAAAAATCAATTAATTCAAGGAAACATAGTGTCTACGTCGAATAGGTTGAGAATATGTATATAAAAAATTCCCTTGAAGATGCTTATGCATGCATAAAGTTGAAATAGCATATAAGCTAAAGAAATGTAATCAATTTCAAAACACTATCTCGTTAGTGAATTAGCAGTGCTTCTTTGAGCTTTTTCACCGTTGTTCACGTCACCGACTTCATTTTTATTAGTTTATGTTTTGGGTTAACTATCCACAAATTTTTATCTAATTATCAAATAAATAATGTAGATATTACATTCACTTCCAGGCCTTTACTGCGTTATGGATTACTAAGTGCTAAGAGGGAGAGAGAGAGAGAGAGAGAGGGGGGGGAGAGTTCCTTGAAAGGTTGAAGTGAAATGAGAATATAAAATAATTCAAGAGTAGAGAAATGTGTTTCATAAGTTGAGAGAACTTAAAACTCGCGAGTGGTTCATTTTGTGCTTTTTGGGCAAGCAACAAAATGCGACTAATTTGGGGATGTTTTTTCAAGGGTGCTTTGTGACCAACTGAGATGAGAGGATTGTTTGATTATAACTTGAGAGACAAAGATAAATGTGATCAGAACTTACTTCTAGAGAATGTGTTTGGAATCAGAACTTGATGTTTGAAGAGGTAGAGAATGTGGCTTGACCGTCTAGTCAGGGGAATGTCTTCAACTGTACCTTTCGGCTAAATTTAGTGAGACAATTGTTTGTTAGGTAAATTCCGAGACGACATACGACTGTTGTCTTGAAACGGCTAAAACGGTTCTAGTGGGTTTTTACGAAATATACGAAGGACAAATATTTCTGTTTCTTAACTGGTGTTTAGGCCCGTTTAGGTTTCTAGAAATTAAATGAGACATTTTTGAAAGGCCTTCAGTGTGTTGAACTCTGGGGACGTAGATGTTATATCTACCTGTATAGTAAATAAAAAATTCCTTGTTCGATGTAGAATCTGAACAACTAGTGTTCATTAATGTATGGTAGACAATTTGAACATTGTATCTATTAAAACTCGTTCGGAAAATCTTCCACTTTATGCACTTCACCCATCACTTCCAACGAGTTTTTTTGGACGGACAAAGCCTAATAAAATTTTCTGAGCTCATTCGTAAATGAAATTACCAAACCTTCAAAATGATGTTTCACTCAATTCCTATTGCCATATAAGATTTTCAAGGTAGTTCTTTGTTCTCTGCTTAGCGGATTACCATATACCCATGAATTTGCAATTTAAAGATGTTCCCCTCCAAACAAACTGATCTGTCTAGGATTTTTCTACAAAAACTTATATTTACGGAATTATTTCGCCATGCTGTTTTATGTGGGTCGCCCAGTATAAAAGTGAGCATAAGTTTTTGTAGCGTTAACTTTAATATCGATCATTCGTGAAGGTTGAAGAAATATTGTGATTTTTAGAATATTCGGAATCTCCACATATAAAAACGAATAAATTCCATTTTTATTACTTGGATTTATTATTCAAATTAGTTTGTTTTAATTTTAACCAAATCAAAATTCGACATCAATTATGTGAATTTATTATCATGTTAACCCCTATTCATATTCATGGGAGTTCTACACTCCCCTTTCCCTTTTATCCCTAATTTGTGTCGAATAAACATATTTTAACGCGCTTTCCATCATTTTCATGACCCCTAAATTGAATAATGCAAATATTTCTATTCGACGAAAATTCACTTAGTCAGATATGATTTACGCCTTATTCGGCAGATCTGGAATCTTGTTTCATGTTGATACGCAATTAGGGGCGGAAAGACGCCCTCTGTGCTCGCGGAACTAATGGGATACACTATGGCTCAGTTTAATTAAAAGACTGGGGACCTTGATATATTTAACATAATCCTATTCGCGGAGGTGCGGAATCCTTACCTGCTTGAGCGTCTTCTTGTGCTCATATGTCGACAACGGGGACAGGAGAAGGAGTGAATGTCGTCTCCAAGGAATTGAAACTGTCGAAGACGTTGCTGTGCCGGAGGATACTGCTTTGATGTAGATTCCTGAAGGGTTTATGTCATTACAGACAAAGTATAATGTCTTATCTTCAAATGCAAAACTCAGACTCTTCTGAGAATCTTCTCAAAAACATAATTTCTATTAGTGATATTGAAAATACTTTATGAATTTGTACAAGGTGTTTCAAAAATAATAATTATAATGCTTTCATCACAAGAAAAAGAAGCAGAAAGTGAAACAATTAAATTTTGAAAAATTTCGTATACAATCTTAGAGAAATAAAAAACTTCCAAATACAGAATGGAATCGAATACAAGTTATATGTGACCTATATGATAAGTAAGAAAAACAAATTTTTACTTACGCTATTTTATTGATTTTCACCACAATTGTTTCGTAACAAAGAACAATGTGTATATGTAGGACAGACAGGTCGATCATTCCAAACAAGGATATGGCAACATGAAAAATGTTACATTAATAAAAATCAAAATTCAACTGATGCCAACCAGTTCTTAGAGATGGGTCATACTTTTTATACTAACTATGAAATATTACATATTGAAAATAAAAGAACTCTGCCTATGCTGCTGTTGGGTGGATCGAGTAGCTCAGCAGTAGCATAGCCGGTCCCAAGCCTGGGTAAAAGAAGAGGGTTCGGTGGTGAGGCTAGCAACCTGCCCTGGTAGAAGAACATATGCTCATAGACACGATCACAATGCCTCGGACACAGGACGGAAATATACGAAGACGAACACAGCACGAAACAGGACTACGAGAAAGGATACCCGATTAAGAATAGCATGCTGGAACATCAAATCGTGGAACAAAAGAGATCAAGAAATACTGATAGAGATGAACACTCATAATATCGACATATGCGCACTGTCAGAAACCAGAAAAAAAGGAAGAGGAACTTCCAAATACCAGAACTTCTTGCTCGTATATAGCGGAAAGGACAAAGGCGAGTATGCAAGCGCAGGAGTAGGACTCTTATTGCACGAGAGATTTGAGAATAACATTGAAGGTATTGAATATGTCAACCATCGAATCTTCAGGACTACCTTGAACCTCGGGAGCACTAGACTCCACATTATTTCAGTTTATGCTCCAGATATAAGCAAACCGGAAAGCGAGACTGTAGAATTCTATACCACCCTACAAGACGTAATGGACAAGACAAAGAGGAACGAGAAAGTGGTCATTCTTGGAGATTTGAATGCGAGAGTTGGAAATGACTGTATAGACAATATCAAACAGCGATTCAATGAAGAAACACTAAACCTCAATGAAGAACACCTTATAGAGTTGTGCTCCCAAAATATGTTAAGAATAAACAACACCTTTTTTCCCCATAAATCTCAAAACAAATATACCTGGCAGAATACACAGGGCCAACAGTCTATGATAGATTACGTAATAACGAATAGAGAATTCACACCTAAACAAATTCTCGACGTTAGATCATTGACATCGCCCAATGTAGGATCGGACCACAAACTGATTTTTGCTAAATTTCTGATCAAGGTTCAATTGAACAAGAAGAAACCACTAAAGTTGTTTGAAAAGTTGAATATTGAATCCTTTGAAAACGACACAATAAAATGGCTGTATGAAAAACGATTGAAAGGAGTATTCTCGGAAAACCCACTAAGTCAAGAAGAAAATGTGAACGAACTATGGGCCAAAATAGAAATAAATATTCTGCAAGCTGCACGAGAAAGTATAGGAGTCAGAAAAATCAACTTGAACGCAACAAGGATATCGAAGCCATGGTTTAACAACGCAATCAGAGATTTAGCGTATGAAAAACGTAAAGCTTATTTCAATACTGCAGTAATAGAACACCTCATAATTACCAAGAATACAAAAATACAAGAAACCGTATCAACTCCAAGATAACAACTTTGAAGAGAGATTACTGGACGCAGTTCACAGAAGGGGATGGAACACGACCTTTATGGAGCACAACGCAAAATCTGGAAAATGCTCAAAGGAAGAAAAAAGCCTATTAACGAATATGTAAACTTGAATGAAATAGAAGGAGAGAAATGGACAACTTACGTCAGGCACCTTTACAGATGTGATGGTGATACTATAGAACAGGGAGAACACATAGATGAGACTAATAATGACCAAAGTATAGAAATATCGATGGAAGAACTAAGGACTAACATTATAAAATTAAAAAATAGAAAAGCTCCAAAACCCGACGGCATACCGAACGAACTGCTGAAGTATGGAGGTGACATGATAGTAGAAAATATGCATGTTCTTTTCCAGAAAATATTGACTACAAAGAACGTACCAGACCAATGGAAATCAAGTATAACGCTACCAATACATAAGAAGGGAAATAAGAAGGATCCTGATAACTAACGTACCATCACATTGCTGAATACATCGCTCAAGCTGCTAACTCAGATTTTGGCCAATAAGATTAGTGAAGGATATTCGATTAGTGAAGAGCAACAGGGGTTTCGAAAGAATAGGTCAACAACAGATGCAATTTTCATAGTAAGGCAAATCGCAGAAAAGGCTACTGAGTTCAACAAACCTGTTAACATGTGCTTTTTAGACCTTGCTAAAGCCTTTGATCGCGTCCGACTGAAAGATGTGTTGAAACTGCTGAAAAAACAAAATCAACCCAGCAGTATAGCAGAGCTTATTAGAGATCTCAATACTAACAACAAAACTAAAATCAAGATTATCAATGAACTCACAGCAGAGGTGAATATAACATCTGGTATTCGCCAAGGAGACAGTCTAAGCCCTCTACTTTTTAGCATAATAATGGACAAAATTGTAGAGAAAGTAAGAAATGCAGGACAGGGATACAGGCTTTTTACGAAACTGATAAGAATTGTGTGTTATGCAGACGACCTACAGAGAATGGCACATGCATTCGAACTAGCAGCAAAAGAGTAAAATATGAGCATATAAACATCTAAAACCAAATCTTTAGTTGTCGCAACGGAACCCATAAGATGTAAAATTGTAATAAACAATGAAATAATCGAATAAGTTTCGAAGTTCGAATACCTTGGGGTGGAAGTTTCTAGTAGCGGAGACCTGAAATCAACTGTACGCAAACAAGCCAACAAAGCAGCTTATATATCGGGATGCTTACGGGATGTCATTATGAAGAATAAAGATCTGAGATTGGACGGGAAATTCCGCATATATAAGTCATGTGTTAGGCCTATTATGACATATTCTATCGAGACGAGAGCCGATACAGCGGAGATGAAGAGTATTCTAAGGACCACGGAAATAAAAACGTTAAGAGCAATAGGTGGGAAAACATTACTGGACAGAATACCAAACAGTCAAATAAGAGGGCGATTTAATGTTCAGGGTGTTGTGCGATGGAGAAGACAGAGGAGAAGAGAGGGGAACCAGCATGTAAGCAGAATGAGCCCTCAAAGATTAGCCCGAATAGCGAATGATTTGAAACCAACTGAAAAAAGACCACCAGGACGTCCCTTCAAAAGATGGCGAGACAGTTGGCAGTCCACATCACAAATACGGCTGCAGAACTAAACGAGAGTATGAAAAAAAATCGTGAAGAACAGGCCTAGGGCCTAATATAAGTAGAAGAAGAAGAAGAAAATATAAGTCATAAACAAAATCCGTTAGAAACTTAAGAAATCAATAGATATAATAAAAGACAAATTGAACAGAATTCATCATTTTTTCATGCAGTTTTATTAAGGGATGAAGCGACTTTCCACAATTCTGATTTTGTCTGTTTTTTACTGCTCAAAAGAAAATCCGAGAATAATAAGAGAAATCGACAATCAACACAAGTAGTCATTAAATATTTGGGGAGGAGTTATCGACAATCATGTGATAGATCTTCATTTTTTTCGAAGGACATCTCAACGCTATTGCTTATTTGGATTTCCTTCAGAACATGCCTGGATTATAAGCAGTGCTACCTTCGCAAATAAGGAACGGAATGTGGTTGCAGCATGATGGAGCAACCGCCTATTATTCTCGTCCTGTGAGAGAATTTCTCGATAACTAGTTTACCAATACATGGATTGTTAGGGGCGTACCGACAAGATGGTCTGCTAGATCTCCAGATCTCAACAAATCAGGTTTTTTCTGTTGGTATACATAAAGGAAATCGTATACGATGATGCTCCAACCACAGCTCTCAATATGCTGGAGAAAATAGTTAATGCTTTTCGAAGCATTAATCCATCCATTCTAAAGACAGTTAGAAGATCGTTTCAGGGTAGGATTGCTTTATGTTGGAGAGAAGGCGGATGACACTTCGAACATCTCATCAAGCCTTAAAATTTATTTCATTATTGTCTTTTTTACTCAATAAACATTTAGTGGTCTCAAATAGTTTTTTTATGATTTGGATACCCCGTTCATTATAGGTAGGTACCCCATTCGACTTATGATTTTTCTAATGGCACGTGAAGTATTCAAATCGCTGATTTTTTCAACACTTTCCTATTTCGTCTGTTGAAATATCTTCCAGAAATACAAGGATTGAAGTCCAGTTCTCAAATGAAGTTCTCAAGTTGTCTAAGCCTAAGCCACCATTGAGGATTTATGACAGGAAGGGCCAGGGGTAAAATGAATTTGCCGAATTATTTTCAGAAGCTATCAAGCTATTCAATATTTAGTTCAGCATAAAAGAACCGTTCAGTAAATATCCGTGCAAAATTCTATCCATTTTGCACTCAATTTCAGACAGCTTGTATATTGAAGTGATGGAATGATGGTCTACAAAGTAAACCTTGAATAATTTTACTGCAGGCTTCATCGTTTCGACTACCTTAACGTCCAAAAGTAATCCGTCCAATACTCAAATGATATTGTCAGTTGTTTCAGTGCATTTTCTTACCTACAGGAGTGAAAATAACCCCAAGATTGCTTCTGAAAAGATGTTAAGCATTCAATTCTCTGCATTTGAGTAGAAACAATGAGTAAGGTCATACATTTGAAAAAATCGAGAAATATCAATTTCAAGTTAATCATATTTGGCAATCGATAACTGACATCCGGCATGTTAATCATTTTTGTTATGATGACTCTATGAATCTTTCAGTAACCAAGAATTCGTATCACATTCGTGTTACCTCTTGCTTTGGCAAACTTTTCAGGTCTTAAGCGGAGTGCTGTGCGCTCATTTTTTTTCAATTTTCTCTGAATAAGATCTGTACCGTTAGAAAAATATTTCTAAGATTTTGTGTTTTAATAGATTTAAAAAAATTATGGATTTGTTTAATATCTTTTTTTGGGAACACCCTGTATATTGGAAAATAATTTATTGAGATGCAGAAATAGAAATACCAGAAACCTGTTATCGAACAAAAATTTCTAAGATATCAGGTTCGACAGCTATGGAAGAAGAACGCACTATTGCAGGACCCTGTATAAATATTTTGTAGAAAAGTCTAGAGAACCTCTACATCAGATATATCGATGAAACATTCTATATAAATCATAGGATAATATATAAATAACTACTTCAGATAAATTGAAGGATCTCTCGAAAAATTGTTTTATCTTCAATCTTGGAACTACTCAACAAACTGTATAACTCAAAACTTTAAATATTTTAAATATAAAAATCACCAATATTTTTTCCAGTTTAATGAAGGAGAATGTTCAGATATTCATGTTTCAGTCATTTATTTTGTTTTATTATAGAGTAAAAGCTCGTTTACAAAATAAAAACGTAAAAAAAAGCTTTCATTCAGCTGAAGTTGCAATTTCATCAGTTTTTTATTCTAATAGTTAAGAAGAATCCTTATATTTTTCATGTCATGGAATGGAAAAAGTTTCCTCTAAACAACTATAATAATTCAATATTGATTATCTCGAAAGGAATAAATAACTTTTTTATTTACAATCTGTTTTTTCGATCCTTCTGAGCAACGCTTATAAGTTTATATTTATTGATATGTGAGAATATTCTTCCTTTTATAGTTGATATCTGTCATTCAATAATGTTAATGTTGAAAATGGTGGAAGGCATACCTAAGCCAGATATTTTGCCCTCTTGTTTAACAGTTGATTTCCCCTGAAACTTTTGAATCTCTGAATAATTCTTGAAGAAGCTACATATAATTGATAAAAACACATATTCTGTGTTGTTTTCTGAAAGTCATATTTTATTAGGAGTACAAATAAGTTTCCGCCGTTTTATTGTAGATGGCGGGGCACAGAGTTTCGGTTAGCCTTCGCAGATGATAACCGGCTTAAAAAATAGTTTGGACATTCAAGAACAACATAACCTATTAATATCATTGATTTTATATTGGTAAAATATAATTTTTATAACTTGAAAATGTCAAAATTTGAGCCAAGTAAGCGTCACTTGCGGGAAATATTAGTTTACTTCTTTAATTTAAAGAAATCTGCTGCTGAGGCGCATCAATTACTCGTAGAAGCATATGGTGAGGGTGCTTTGAGTGAGAGAACGTGTCGAGAGTGGTCTCAAAAGTTTAAAAACGGTGATTTCGATGTAGAAGACAAAGATTGCAGTGGAAGGCCAAAAATTTACAAGAATGCAGAATTGGAGGAATTATTGGAGGAAGATTCATCTCAAACACAAAAAGAACTTGCTTTAACATAAGAAGTCACTCAGCAAGCTTTCTTCTATAATAAATATTTAATTAGTGTTAAAAAACGGCGGAAACTTATTTGTACTCCTAATACAATTTTAGAACTATTCTTCTGAAGGACGGAAACTCTCATGAAAAGGAAGAATACCCTGCCATCCTTCTCCCTTCGGTCAGCATCATTACATACCCGCAACGAAGAGTAGACAAAAATATATTGAAATTACTTTTTATAGTTTTTATACTTTTTTTGGAACGCAGGTAAGAAATAAAAAAGTCACGCTATGTAAGCTATTAGAATATGTTTCTTTATGGATATATTTGAAGGATTTCAAACGTTCAGCTTTACAGATTTAAAAGAATTCTCGTAGTTCATCTTCCCTATATCGTTATTTCATATCTTAATATTAATATGAACTGGATCGGAATTGAACCTTC
Source organism: Megalocaria dilatata (assembly GCA_034642435.1). Taxonomy (NCBI): domain Eukaryota; kingdom Metazoa; phylum Arthropoda; class Insecta; order Coleoptera; family Coccinellidae; genus Megalocaria; species Megalocaria dilatata. The sequence continues at coordinate 67,539,084 of CM067855.1, read as the reverse complement.
AAAGATATTCGAGAAATTAAAATTTAAATGGGAATAACAGGAATTATTGAGCCAATTTTATAAATTAGTGAATATAACTGAAATATTTAGCTTCCAACCTATCCTGAAAATTAAAGTCTCTAGATCTTTTCGTTCGAGAATCACCAATTTAACTTCGAGTCATCCGCCCGAACTGATCCTTACGAAACTTAATATAAATCTGCGCGTCTGTGTTAATACCTAAATACCAAATTTGATTTCTATCGGGCTAGTAGTTTTGGAGCTATCGAAAAAATAAGGAAAAGTTTCAAATGTGAATATCTGCGGAACCATTGGAACGACTCGATCCATTACCGTAAGTAAGCGGGATATTTCGGTCCCAAATCTACACGTCTTTAGCTCCTTCCCTTTGAAAGTTACAGTGTTACGGACGGACCACATGTCGGACAGAAATACTCTTGAACTCGGATTTTTCAACAGTCAGTCGAATCCAGTCGCTTGAGACTATTTTCAGCTCGAAATTCGAAAATTAAAGACACTTCGGCAGAACGATAGTACTTACTCTGTTTTCTAGAACAAGCACGCAAAAATTCAGTAAACATTGAAATTATCATGGGATTTCTTTCGGAGAGGAGTTTTGTCTGCGTTCCTGATTCAGATTTTCCTTTATATTCTTTTCCATAACTCGATAGCATAACTAAAATGAGTGAAATATCTTCTCCTTCCTTCTTTTCGAAAAGTTGTTAGTGAATTTCATATTTAGAAACAGAAAATTTGGATTTTGTAATAATACAGTTTGCTGAAAAGCTCCAAGATTAAAAACCAAACAACATTTAAAGCTCTTACTTAGCACGTCTAAAGTTTTATCTTCTTGAAATATTTGTGCTTCTCATTTTTCTACATTGGAATACATTTGGACTTTCATTCAATGAAAAACACTCTACTTGTCATAGTTTCAATTTTGATCACTGTCTATTGTTCATTCTGATTTTCAAGTTCGTTAATTTAATCACTATCATGGAAGATTAATAAAATCAAGCGCATTCAAATGTTATCTATTTTCATTAAATTTTTTCCAATAACATAATCAGTTGTGAAAAGAGTCTTGAATAGTCGCTTTATCAATTCGTAAGATATTGATGTGTGAGTAGCTAATGCATATTGCTCCCTACTTCATTTTTTGTTACCATGAATGGAGTATGTGGTTGGCACTAGGTGAAATATTATAACAATTTTATTTAAAATAAGTCACATAGTTTTTATGTTTCACAATTTATTCAGAATCCAGTCTCTTGACCATCTTCAAAGGAGTACAAAAAGGAACTAATCTTAAAATTGAAAAAAGGTCCTATAATACACTTCGGACATCTTCACAATTAATTTGATAAATCCTCGATTCCGAAAAGCTAGAGTTCCTTTCTTTATTGTTCACCAAAATCTTACCTAAATTATTTCTATTTACTGCTAAAGAATTTGAAAGTTTCAGCAGTAGGATTTCTAATGGTCTTCGTAAAATGGAAATTAATTATTTAGCAGTAAAAAAAAATAATTTAGCTAAGATTTTGGTGAACAATAAAGAAAGGAACCCTAGCTTTTCGGAATCGGGGATTTATCAAATTAATTGTGAAGATGTCCGAAGTGTAATAAATAGAACCTTTTTTCAATTTTAAGATTAGTTTCTTTTTGTACTCCTTTGAAGATGGTCTAAAGACCGGAACACGTGTCAGGATTCTCAATAAATTGTATACATAAACATAAAAACTCTGTGACTTATTTTAAATAAAATTGTTATAATATTTCACCTAGTGCCAACCACATACTCCATTCATGGTAACAAAAAATGAAGTAGGGAGCAATATGCATTAGCTACTCACACATCAATATCTTACGAATTGATAAAGCAACTATTCAAGACTCTTTTCACAACTGATTATGTTATTGGAAAAAATTTAATGAAAATAGATAACATTTGAATGCGCTTGATTTTATTAATCTTCCATGATAGTGATTAAATTAACGAACTTGAAAATCAGAATGAACAATAGACAGGAACCTAACTTTTCTGAATCGGGGATTTATCGAATTGATTGTGAGGATTACAATGCTGCATATACATTCTGTCAAGAAAGTACCGGGAATTATCGATTTAAATCTGGCGGGGCAATGAGGCAGGTAAAATTTTTTTTCCTAGGTTGGTACCACTGTCCTCAATTACTATGCCAAGCTTGAGCGGGATCTGTCAACTAGTGTGTTTGCAACAGCTGATTAAGTCAGTCGATGTCAGAGTGCGTGCCGATTTTTACTATGGGTGATTACGTTGAGCAAAGAATTTGTTTAAAGTTTTGGGTTGCAAATGAATTTTCGTGTGCCGATGCATTGAAAATGTTGCAAAAGGCCTTTGGTGATAATGCTCTATCGAAAACTCGTGCATATCAGTGGTACAGAGCCTTCAAGGACGGTCGTGAAGTGGTCGAAGACCGGACGCCTATCGACGGCTTCGATGGAAGATAACGTCGATAAAATTAAGGAAAGGGTGATGGAAAACCGTCGTACCAGCTTGAAAGAGATAGCACATGATCTTAAGATATCCCACTAGTCCGCACGTACGATTTTGATTGATATTTTGGGCATGAGAAAGGTGGCCGCACGACTCATACCGAAAGACCTGAATTTTCTTCAAAAACGTCATCGCGAACAGGTTGCTTCAGACATGCTGGATCGCTGTAATTCCGATTCTACATTCATGGAACGCATTATAACTGGTGATGAGACCTGGGTCTACGAGTACGATATGCAAACAAGCCAGCAATCATCGGAATGGGTGGCAAAAAATGAGCCGAAACCGACAAAACCACGCCAAAGCCGCTCGAAAATGAAGGTGATGCTCATTGTTTTCTTCGATATCCGTGGCGTGGTGCACTACGAATTCGTTCCAGAGGATCAGACGGTAAACAAGGAGTATTACCTAGGCGTTATGAAACGTTTGCGTAAGCGTATCCGTAAGAAGCGGCCAAATTTGTGGGCGAACAACTCATGGATTTTGCATGACGATAACACGCCTTCTCACCGAGCTACGATTGTGACTGACTTTCTCGCCAAAAACTCAACAAACGTGCTTCAGCAACCACCGTATTCGCCTGCAACTTTTTCCTCTTCCCAAAACTAAAATTGCCCCTTCGTGGCACCCGTTTTGAGTCGATTGAAGCCATAAAACGAAATTCGGCGCGAGAGCTAAAGTCCATCCCGGAAAGCGCCTATAAAAAATGTTTCGATAATTGGAAGTGCCGTTGGCATAGATGTATTGGAGCAAATTGAGCCTATTTTGAAGGCGACCCAATAAATTTTGACGATTAAATGTAAAAATGTTGTTTTAATAGAAAATTCCCGGTACTTTCTTGGCAGAATAGTATATTAGGAGTACAAATAAATTTCCGCCGTTTTTTAACACAAATTAAATATTTATTATAGAAGACGATGTAAGACTGCTTGCTGAGTGAATTCTAATGTTAGAGCAAGTTCGTTTTGTGTTTGAGATGAATCTTCCTCCAATAATTCTTCCAATTCTGCATCCTCGTAAATTTTTGGCCTTCCACTGCGGTCTTTGTCTTCTACGTCGAAATCACCGTTTTTAAACTTTTGAAACCACTCTCAACACGTTCTCTCACTCAAAGCACCCTCACCATATGCTTCTACGAGCAATTGATGCGCCTCAGCAGCAGATTTCTTTAAATTAAAGAAGTAAACTTATATTTCCCGCAAATGACGCTTACTTGACTCAAATTTTGACATTTTCAACTTATAGAAATTACATTTTACCAATATAAAATCAATAATATTAATAGGTTATGTTAATCTTGAATGTCCAAACTATATTTTAAGCCGGTTATCATCTGCGAAAGCTAACCGAATTTCCGTGCCGCGCCATCTACAATAAAACGGCGGAAACTTATTTGTACTCCTAATAGAACAGACAGGCCGATGTTTATAGCATAGAATCAAAGAACAAAGGATGTCTATGAATTATACAATGGTTTTTATTTTCCTGTTCTTCCCTTTATTATGCCGAAGAGGAAAATAGATCTACTGCTGATGTTAAAGAGAGGTTCGATAAAATGGAATAAGTTCTACATGGTGGTTTGAGTAAACCACCAGTTCTGCTTTTATCCTTGAATCTTCTGTGAAATGTTGAATAGTTTTGAACGAATGACAGAACATTCCCCGTAGTTGTTGGTATGTGATATTGGAAAGATTTCTATTCAATCTGAAATCGACAAAGAAGAGCTCTGTAACAGCCAATTCACTTTTCAGTGAATTGAAGATGAGAAGGACGGAGATTCAGACTTCAAAATTGACGCAATTATCAACAAATATGTAGTTCCAAAAATCCAGAATAACATTTCTACAAACGACCTGTGTGTTATCGGATGGGAAAGGTAAATGAACAACACAGCGAACGAAAGCGATTAATTACTCTGCATTCATGTAAAGGAGATACGATTTTCCAAAATACACATTGTCGGAAAGGAACTGGAGTGCTAATTACCCAGAAATTAATTTCAATTTCTTCAGTCAATTCGGTCAATTCTTCAGAAAAAAGCGTATGTGAAATTTGGAAACGGAAGTTGTTGGACAATAGATGGCAATGACAAGAAATGGCAATGTATGTATTCTAAATACTGAATTGTTTCAGCCGTTACTATTTGGTAGTTAATCATAATTAAAACAAATTGTAGAAATTACTATGTTTTACTACCAATAAAAAGATATAATGTGTCTGATGATGGGATAGTTCACTTCCCGAAACTCGAGTCACAAGAAAATGTGTAATATATCTTTTTATTGGTAGTAAAACATAGTAATTTTTACAATTTGTTTTAATTCATTCTAAATACTAATGATATCAGTAAAATTATGGCTCAAATTGATCTAGAAAGCGTATGAAGCTGTCCTTTAAAACGTCATTTTATAAAGTTTTGAAAATCACGATCATCACAAAATTTGGCATTAGCCTTCTTGTCGTTATTTTATTTCTGAATAATAATTAACACCGAATCCTCGTTATTGTTTTTATAGCGGTAAACGCTTTACTTCTCACATTTCTTCAATCTTCTAATTATATGATACTCACAAAATTTTGCATTAGCCTTTATGTCATTATTTCACATCTAAATGCTAAATTTAAATTCTTGTGAATACTAAAAAAACACTACTACTTGGATTACGAAAACAGAAAGTTTTTCTATAGTTTCTGTACGGATCTACGCTGTTCTGCACACATAATTTTTGTTTCCGTTCTGTATCTTCAACTCATATGATCCTTATGAAACTAACAGAAACATGTTCGGTATTATTCTCATTTTAATAATCAAATTTCGGATCATTCGAACTTGCAGTTTGGCTTACGAACAACGACTAAACTTAGCACATAAGACTGAAGCACACTTAGCTCAAAATGACAGCCTCACTATCTTGATGACTGATGAAGCTTATTGAACTAGCGGATCTGCCGTTATTGGGCATAAGAAAATTCGAAAGAATCACAGCAAAGCTGCTTAGTAATTGAAAGTTACAGTTTAGTGTTCTGTTTCCAACACTTGATTTACTAGTCCTTTTTTTAATTGAAAAATATATAAAAAACAGTATTTGAATTTCCACAAAAAATAATTTTTGCCGAAATTAAAATAATGACTCTTATATATTTTTTTATTTAAAATGATTTTCCACTAATTAAAGACCGAATCAATCAAACCTTTTTTTTTAAGACGCCAATGGGAGAGTTTCAACTGTGAACTCGGCGTACTATGTCGACATGATCAACAACTTCCTCTCATCTAAATTTCGACTGAAACGAATCCCAATCCGACTGTTCGATTCCAGCAAAATGTGACAACGGCCCACAGAAGCATCAATGCTTCTTATTCGCCGTCTTTTCCCAGGTCGTGTGATTTACCGGTTTGCAGACAGTCGGTTGCCACCTCGATCCCTAGATCTGTCAAAATGTGATCATTTCTTCTGAATACACCACAAGGCGGGTGTCTACAGACATAAGTCTCGAATTATGCAAGATTTGAAGGAATCAATTCTCGTGGGAATTATGGCAATCGATAGAGCGATTCTGAAACTGTCGGCCAACTTCTAAGAACGGTTTCAACTGTTGTTTCTCACCATTGAGTATCTTAAATGCTATGATAAATTATGCTGTAAAAACTTTTGAAACACAGCTTACTATGCGCCAGTTCAAGAATGCGTCAAGACTACGAAACAATAAAATAATGATAGTAACGATGTATTTTATTTTAAAATGAACAAAGTAACGGACCGCTCGATTCAATAAAAAATTTAATCATCTTTGGTATGTACTATAAACTTTCGCCTCTAAAGTGCTAAAAGTGCTATCTGGCATCGGTATGTTCGTATTAGTGAACTTTCAAATTGATTGATCTCGTCATTACTGGCTTCTTATCAGAATAAAAGCAGTTCAACTGACTATAATGCGGCCATAAAAACAAAATATTCAGAATCGGTTATAACGATAAAACATTCCCTTTTTTTTCGAAAACGTGTCATTTTACTGATGAGATTAGCACCCTCACCTAGAACTACATAATAGGCCTACTGAAGTTTTGCGAAGAAGAAACTATTCAGAAAATCTGAAACTATCTTCTTCTTTAACTGCCTATCCATATTTATGGATGTCAGCGACCACATCATATCTGCCTGTTTCTTTCAGTGTGTACTCTCCAATAGATCTAATTCCGGTCTAGTGTGTGATGTTCCTAGCCCACGACATATGCTTTCGTCCCATACGTCTATATTATATTTTTCAAGATTTGAATATCAAAACAGATTTAATCTGTTAACCTCCTATAATTTTAATTTAAAAAAATTTTATTCAAAAACTTTTAGAATTAAATTAATGTCTGCTTATATTTAATAGACATAAAATCAAAGCTCATTATATAAGTATATAAATTGAAAATTACCAAGAAGAAGTATTTGAATATTACAAAATCATAGCTGAAATTAATTCACCAGAACCCCTAAAGATTTTAATCTGAATAAATCTCATGAAAACATTTAGAATTAAATTAAAAAAAAATTCCTAAATACACTGTATCACTTTATAGACATATATATTAATAATTACATGTAGTGGAAATCAACTAATAAAGAATCAAAAGAAATATGAAATAATGATAACACATTTCTGCAACAACTAGCCAATTTTGAGGTAGGCATGGCCTAAACGAAAATTAGATATTAAAATTTAATTTAAAATGTTTTCATGACATTTATTTAGATTAAAATCTATAGAGGTTCTGGTGAATTAATTCCAGCTATTATTCTGTAATACTCAGTATATAATATCAAATGGAGTATAAAAAAACCAACAAATCTAAATTGTCAATTAAAACCAATAAATAAATATTTGAAGGAGAAAAAATTCTTATATTTATGAGAACTAAATATTTTTTGAAAATACAAAACATAATTTTAAGAACTTCTCCAAAACATATTCATATGAAATATTTAATATTATGAGACATTTATTGAATTCTGAAAGTTTGTGAATAAAATTTTCGAAATTAAAATTATGGGAGGCTAACAGATTAAATCTGTTTCGATATTAAAATTTTCTAATAATTCCTCTATCGAGTAAAAAACCTGTTCTTATTATTATAGTTTATATATAATATATAATTATATTCAGATTTTAAATTTCATTATATAAATATCATGTGGTTTAACTAACACCGTAAAATATAATACCTTACAAGCTTTGTGTGATGAGCATAGAACATAGATTACCTTGGATTGTAAAGATCTCCAATTTTAGTGTTTGTTCAAACAACGATACCACGAGTTCTTAGGGTAAGTTATTTATTGTTAATTGATTTAATTTTTTAAATGTGAGGTTGGATTGAGGAACACCTTCTTTGAATTCTAAATGTTTTTTGAGGATGTGCTACATGCTTTGAAAGATTTTTAGAAGTAACTCATTTAAATATTTAAATATATTGAATATTTCAAAGGAATAAGTTTTGGAGAAGTTCTTTAAATTATGATTCGTATTTTTGAAAAAGATTTATTCTAGTTTTCATAAATATATGATCAGAAACAAATTTTGTCTCCTTCAAATATTCATTTATTAATTTTAATTGACAATTTATATTTGTTAGTTTTTTATAATCCATTTGATATTTTACATACATACATAGTATAATGAGTTTTGATTTTATATGTCTATCAGATATAAGCAGTGCTTATAAGACATTTATTTAATTCTAAAAGTTTTTGGATAAAATTTTTTTAAATTAAAATTATAGTAGGCTAACAGATTAAATCTGTTTTGATATTCAAATTTTGTAATAATCCTTCCATAGGAAAAAACCTCTTCTTATTATTTTATATCATATTTTTCACTTCTGAAAATGTGGTCAAAGTATGCAGTCTTTATCTTTTTCATCTTTTTTGTTGTAGTGAGTAGTTCTCCTGCTTTGTGCATTCATTGTAAGACATCGTTATTCGTCAGTTTATCAGTCCCTCAAATTTTGAGAAGACGTCTACAGGTCCACATTTCAGCTTTCAATCATTTCATAGTGTTCACATTTAAAGTCCAAGCTTCAACCCTGCACAACAAAATCGACCACACATAACACCTAACATATCTCATGTGTAATGTTAGGTTTAGATCTTTACATTTGAGAATTTTTCCATATTTTATGAATACCTTTCGTGCCCCCTCTATTCTTCCCCGAACGTTCTTATCAGTTTTCCATTCTGAGTGCAGCCAACATCCTAAGTATCTGTATATTGTTACTCTTACAAGTTGATGATTGTGGATAACTATGGACATGTTATCGTATGGATCTTTATTTCTGCTGATAATATTGAACTTTGTTTTCTTCTCGTTAATCTTCAGTCCGAATTCTTCGCTCACGCGGTTCAGTCGATTGCACATTTCCTGAAGCTCGTCAGCATCGTTGGAAATCATCACAGCATCATCTGCATACCTGATATTTGACACTCTGAAACCATAAGATTCACAAAATTAGTCCTCACTTATAAAAACTACTCATTTCACTGGCTGTTGAAATTCCAGGGAGAATAATATCCAATAGCTTGATACCTCATCATTTCTTCCAGAAAGTTTAAATTTTTTTGTCTCTTTACCTTTCATGTTTGAAGAACGTTGAATCATCTTTCATTACGAACCGAAACTCATCATTTCCAATTTCAATCTGATAAGAATCCCAGAAATAATCTAATTCATGAATTCGGAGTTTTATTAGATCCAAGCACCAATCATTCACTCAGCTACCCTTTTCAGTTGCCAGACCTCATATCAAGAACACTGCCTCGTAAACGAGGGGATAGAAGAAAACGCTCCATCCAATTTTTGCATCTAAATCGGCAAGAATAAATTGGAAATTATCTCGGAAACTGAATGATACACAATATGGATTAACGACTGAATAAAAATGAAATTTTAATGAGTTTCTGGAGATTTTCAATCTCCGTCTCGTAAACTTTCATAAACACCAATTTATATTCTGGGAAGACAATACCTTCGAGTTTGAGTCGTTGAGGTATTCATAATGTGAATTTTCTATTGGAGTAAAGACGATCGTCAATAATAGAACACAAAATTGAACTTCTATAGTATATAATAAAATCAGTTCGTACAATAATCGGATGTGACTGTGAAATTCAATGCGAAATTTATACTTCCGAAGAAAAGACTGGTTATTTAACGAAATGAAGGATTTTTTACTGTTATTTATGTGCGCATGAACGCGAACTAGAACAAGAAAATTGTAGAGGTGATTCTCAAAGCTATATCACTGTTGCATCAAGTTTCGCTCCGAGAAAATTTTACCACTGAAAGTGGATGAATGAAAATACGTTTTTAGAAATAACTATGTTCACTATCACCAATTCCAAATATTTAGACATTTTTATGTGCAGTCACAAGCTCTGAAAACTAGTTTTAATTATGATCAACTACCAAATAGTATCGGCCAACAAAATTAATATTTGGAAAGTGATTTGAGTAACGCAGTGCAGGAATTCCGTAATGCGTAAAATTTAAAAGAATATATTTTGCGAGTGGATTAGACTTGAGAGCTGATTGAGAAAAACACTTGAATCTGAAATTTCCTATGTATTAATAATATAAGTTTCACAGTGATAACACATATGTACTTTCATAATTTCATAACAACAGTTCCACGGTGGAGTTTCAGCTAAGCATTTAGATGTAAAATAACTACAAGAATACCAACGCAGAATTTTGTCAAGATCGTACAATTATAAAACCAAATATAGCTTAGAAAAGCACTGACGCGAGTCAGTAGCATGTTTGTTCCTATGACCCACAATCCTCACGAAATTTTGCATTAGCCTTCTTACCATTATTTAATATCTTTATGATAAATTTGAACCCGGTCGTAGGACAGTTGCTATCAAAATTTTTTTTCATAACTGATTTTATGATTCCCACGAAATTGAGGACTAATATACGCTTTATAAGTCTATATTTAATTATCAAATTTTATAGTGATTGGATCTGGAGTCTCGAAAAAATTACTGTTGCATCAAGTTTTGCTTCGAGAAAATGTTACCACTGAAAGTTAATAAATTAAAATAAGTTATTAGGAATAACTATATTTATTATCAAAATTTTCAAATATTTACACATTCTTTAAATGCAGTCATAAACAAAAATCAGAAATTTGCTATAGTTGATCAAAAGGGAGGATGTTACCATCATTATGGAAGATTAGAACGCAATAGTTGGTGAGGGGAAGGTAAATGATGTTTGTGGAGATTATGGACTAGACGAAAGGAATGACCGAGAGATAGACTCATACAAGAGAGAAGAGATGGTTACAACCAACATATGGTTCAAACTACCCCCATGGCGTTTATACACCTAGAAGTTACCTTAAGATAACACAGATAATGTGAGAATGAGAAATCGGACTGATTTTATGCTTAACGATTACCGACTTAGAAATGGTGCAAAGGGGATGAAAACATATACTGGTGTAGACGTACAGTCCGATCGTGCTCTACTGCTCAGAAAATTTTCAACTAAACTGAAAAAATGTGAACACTGCACGGTTACAGCGTAAATATAAAACTTCTGAAAGAGGAAAACACTAAAATGATACAACTTCTGCGCTGAACAGGAATCTAGGAGAAATAAAGATCGTAATATCGATGTTGAAAGATGTAAAAGAACTTTCGTCATATATTAAAAACTCAATAGTGACAACAGAAGAGGAATTCTTCAAAACGAGAAACCAAAGAAAGTGTTGGATGGCCAACCAATTGCGCTTATGGACCAAAACAGGACACTTTGAGGTATCAACAAATACACCGATTAATCCGCCAAAAATGTAAGAAGGCTAAAGAAATTTGGATGACTGAACTGTGTGAAGAAGTGGAAGCACAACAGGAAAATTATGACAGGTTTAACATTTATAAGAAATAAAATAAACAATTAGATTCTATAAAAAATATTACTGAATCACAAACGGCAAATATAAACTATGTAACCGAAAGAAACTGTTTCCGAGTGGAATAAATACGTAAGAGAACAATTCTCTAACACCAGACATCCCCACCGGAATGAGAGTGTTTAATGTCCTTTATTAAGATCCAAAATAGAACATGCCATTAAAAAATAAATATCTAGAAAATCCCCAGCATCAGATAAAATTCATACAAAAAAGATAAATTTAAACGATAAAGACAACATTCATGTGCTGGTAAAATTGTTAAACGGAATCTACAAGACCGGGTATATACCTTGAGAATGGCTTACATTATATTAATATTTTTAACTGTAAACACTTGACCAAACGTCGAGGTACACTCGAAACTAGATCACCTGGCGCTGCTCGTTCAATTTCAATCTTCATCAGTCCCCATATATTTTCAATGAGACTAAGATCTGGTGAAGCTGCTGGCCATGAAATGGTTGTCACTTGGTGTTCTTGCATACAAGCTTGAGTATAGGCCGAAGCATGGCATCTTGCATTATACTGCTGAAAACTCCACCCTTCGGGATATAAAGCATGCGCCGTTTCAAGAAGAAAATCGTTTAGAATGCCACAATACTTTTCACTCGTAATGAATGGTACCATCAACTTTACAGATGGGGGTAGCACCACGCTGAAAAATTGCTCCCTAAATCATTATTTAAGGTGGGAAATTCGGAAATTAGAATAGTAACTGGTTTTTTTGATAGTATTTTGATGTGATTTCCACCAAGATGGAAACAACTTTCATCAGATATAAAGATATTAATGAAATTATCTTCTTGAAAACGTTGACAAACTTCTATCCTTCGTTCCTTTTGTGAAGAAGTCATTATAGGAATTTTTTTTGGTTTCCTTGATATGTAACCTTGTCTTTTCAGTGACATACGAACGGTTTCTGGGCATACTTTTATATCTCGTTGATTTCCAAATCTGTTAGTCAATTTTAGAAACCTCAGGCGCTAATTGTGTCGTTCTAAGGCCAATAAAGCGTTTAAATTGCTTCTTTTAATCTTACGCGGTCTTCCTGAAACTGGTCTATGTCTCATATCCATGCCATTTTTTATCCTTTTTATTGTCTCGTGTACCGCAGTTTTTCCCAGCTCAGTTAATTGCACTAATTTCTCAAAGTTTAAGAAACCTTTTCTATACAAATAAACTACCTGTTTTCTTTTTTCTAATTGCGACATCATTTCATAAATTGTATACCTGTTGAAAATCAACAATATTTAACAATTAGTGTGGCCACCCAACTTCGGCTGTAGCCGACTATCTGCACAACATATTTTATGCATTACTTTTGTCTTAGAATGTTACAAAAAAGATGTATACTAAAATTATGAAAAATAATAAATTCCGGATACTTTCTAGAAGGACTATATCAATTGCCTCGGTGGCCATGTAAGTAAGAGCTTAGAACTTTGACCGTGTCCACTCCATTTGCATCCATAAATTTGAAGTTTTCCGCAATGATATTGTTCTGCATATATAAATTCAATTAGAGGGAAAAATTAGTCCAAATATTCCGCAGTTATTCAAGTGTGAAAGTTTTTCGTATTTCTTTTCATTATTTTTCAGACTTCAACTCACATAGATATTAAATTTGGTGTTTAGAAGAATATAAGTAACGTGCATATTTTTGTTGAATTTAGTGAGAATGGGATAATTTTAAGATCTAAAAAATGAATTTCTTAGCAAAGCAGCTTTGAGCTCTACCGGAACCATAGCAACAGGCAACAACCGAGATTAAACTCAGCATGTATATTTCGTAAGGATCCTGGGTCATATCAACGAGCGCAATAAGCAACAAGGTTATTCATGTTATTATAATTAATCATTTAATACTTGCCGTACGTTCTGCATTAACAATGCACTCTTGCTCAAGTCAGAAGTTTGCGGGAATTGTTTGTGTATATGTATATTCTAATGGAAACTCCAGAAAATGAGCTCGACAATAACGAAGGAAGCATCCAATTAGAGATCAAACTGCCCGCACAGTATTAAGTGATCATTCCGAAGACTTCGGGAAACAAGTAATCTTGCCAACTTTTCAGTTAGTTTGTGCCGTCTAGCTACTAGTCTTCATACTTATAATTATAATTATCTTCTTGCTCTTATGTTAGAACACATTCGAACGAAAAATGCTAGACTTTGAACTTTCGGAGAAGATTTTGGTTTTAAATATCCCGGCTAAGTTCGTCGATGGACAAAGTTGTTCTGATGGTTTCGTAATTATTCTCACTTAAAACTTTCTCTTATTTTTCAAATAGTTACTTAACTACTAATCCGATCGGAACAAAATTTGTACTTACGTGTATAATGAGGAAAAGAATATTTGTGTCGAATTTCGTGGGGATTAGCCGTTCGAGCAAATGACTGAAGGTATTAGAAGTATAAATAAATTAGTGCGGTTTTGATAACACATGCTCGTACTAGTTTACTTTTTCATTATTGCATCTGGCGACATCTTCATTTCGAATTCTCATCATTAGGCTTTCCTTTCAGTATCTGTCATTTTACAAAAGCGTTTACAACATAGTTTCTGTGTGCTACACAGTAACAATGCAACGAAGTTTGGATTGCGAGTCATCTGCTTCAGGCATCATAACCATATCCCCCATTCCATAAATGAAACTAGGACACTCGTTATGACAAGCTCCCCCACCACCGCAAAGTACAGAGACAGGGGGGGAGATTTTCATAACGAGCGTCCTAGTTTCATTTATGAAATGGAGGATATGGATATGATGCCTAAAGTAGACGACTCGCAAACTCCCTTACTTTGTTTCTTTCTTGCATACCATTCCATCACGTTGTCGCACTTCCATCCTTTTCCTACAGCAAGGTTTGGAATCGTACAGGGGAGTTGTGGCTTTGACCAGTGACAGAGTCACGCGACTCTGCGATCGATTAGAGTTTTGTTTGTAATCTTTTCATTGGCTAAGGCGATACCCTGCTGAATCTTAGCGTGGGTTTTCCAACCTTCGTCCTCTTATCCGCTGAAGGATCTTAAATGGTTGTTGAAGAAAAAAGGGAGACTATGACTTTTCGAACAAGTTGGTTGACCTTGGGAGATTCGCTCTGCTCGCCCCCAAATTTGGCTCCATTTTCAGATACTGAAGCTCCTGCTGTGGGGTCCTAATTGGTCTGTTGGAGGTCAAAGGGAGACTACGACGTTTTGAACAAGTTGGTTGACCTTGGGAAATTCGCTCTGCTCGCCCATAACTCCAGCCCCATTCGTGGATTATTAGGCTTATCTTATGCGCTGCGGGGTCGGAAGTGGTTCGTCGGAGGAAAAGGGGAGACTACGACGTTTCGACCGGGAATAGGGGCCCGAAAGACTCGCTCTGCTCGCCCCCAACTCTGGCCTCATTTTTGATCCTAAAGCCCATCCTCTACGATGCTTCGGAGCCTCGCTTTTAGCAGTCGAACAGCAACAGCGGTTCTTTGTGCGGGGGGTCCAGGCTGGAAAGCTGTTATTTGTGTTGATTCGTTGCTTCAATAATATTTATATATATAATTTCATAACCTTAGAGACACTCTGCTCAAATGACTGAGTGTTAGGATCGACACGGCGATCCTTTTTCTTGGGACGAGGGAGGGTGACTTGTGGGGGTCCCCATCTAGTTTTGCTGGCGCAAAGTTCTCTATAAATCTTCCTTCAAAATTGCTATCTTTCTCTTACAGCTTATCGGGGGGCTGCTGGAGTGTCAAAACTTGAGCAGAAACCCAGGACAACAGTGATGACAATGGTACTTTAATGTTATCCGAGAGCTCTCCTCACTTGTTAACTTGTACAATTCTGAGTATTCAATAGTGTATTTATGGGGTGAGTTTTACTTCATTACTTTCTCTAAGTCATCGTATTTTAGTGGATGTCATGCATTAGCTGAACGAACGTATCAGAAGTGGTTTTCCCAATTTAAAAGAATCGCAGAACATTTAGAGTCACTCAACGAGCCATTTGCGATCTTTTAAAAGTAATGGGAATGACACTAAAGATAGGAAATCGGTTGCCGTATAAGCTGAAATCAAGAGACGTCGAACGCCGTTTTTTCACGTGAACAACTGTTTCAACGGAAATAAAAATGAGTTTTGCATCGAATTATGACTGGCAATGAGGAGTGGATCAACTACGATAATCCAAAATGTAGGGCAACGTCTGGATGCCTTATGAACAACTGTCAAACTGAATATTCATGGCGAAAAGATCATGCTGTGTATGTAGTGGAACCAGCTGCATCTGGTGAATTATAAGCTACTACAATCGAAGGAAGGGATCAAGGAGTAGATCTATCGACGACAACTAATGCGTTGGATCCGACCATTGCGAAAAAAATCACCGCAGTACGATGACAGACAGGACAAAGCTATTAACGTTGCATGACAATGCACGGCCACATGTTGTATCGCCCAGACATTGCTCCTTTCGTTTACCATCTCTTCCGATCGATGCAACAAGTTCTGAATGGCCAGAACTTCTCCAATTACGATGAAGTCAAAACATGGATCGATGCATGCCAGAGTCGATGGGATCCGTCAATTGCCAGAAGGATGGGAAAAATAGTGGCTAACGACGGAAAATACTTCGAACTTTTACGTGTAACCAACTTTCCACAACGAAGCTTAAATTTTAGAAAAAAATCACAGGAACTTACTTATAAGTAATAGAAATTTCAAATTCCGAACGGAAAGATCTAAAGGCTTAAAATTTTCAGTTAGGTTTGGAGTCTAAATATAAAAGTTGTATTAAAATATGAATGAAATGGGTTTAATGATTTCTGAGTTATTCTTATATGAAATATCATCATTCAAATATTTCCGAAAGTCTAATCCGATCGAGTTCAAATTAAATCTCCAGATGTAAGTTAACGATGCGAAAGCTCATGCATAATTTGGTGAAGATATATAACGATAACTTTTTTCTATCTGAATTTGCAATAGTATGAAGAGTATATGAAGTATTGTTCAATATATTCTATTTCCACTCTATCTTGTCAATATGTAATAATGCTGTTCGACTAGAAGTATGGAGCATTTCAAATATGTCTTTTTCATTTTTATGAGGTTTTCGTTTCTTTAAGAATAAAGTTCTGAAATTGTGTCCATACTTATCATATGGACCTTTTCCAAGAATTTATTCACAGCTATTAAATATTAAAGATGGACTGTTGGACAAGCGCCCAAAAATTTTTGACTTCAAGTCAGTAATTTTAAATATTATTTCATAGTAAAATTGAAAAATTAAGAATAGCACTGATGTGTTTTTACTAGCTTGTTCAGTAGTACATCTCCTTTGAAAATTCGAAATCTTGGAATTACTTCTTGAAAAAGTTCCATATGATGAATGAAAACAGATATTTCTTTGTGCTGTTATCCGAAAATCAAATACACGTCATTTTATGTGACTTCAGAATTCTTTTAAAGAAATCGAAAATCTCAAGAAAACGAATAATGCAGGGTAGAAAGACTCGATTTAAATTAAATATTTCAATATTGGCCTTCTACATATTTAATTTCAAAAAATTATATTCAATAATTATAACTTCAGGAATTGAATTGAAATAATGTCATATAAGTACCACTTATATCAAATGACATATAAAATAAACATTCATTATAAGACATCCGAATGATATGACAAAATCCAATAAATAAAAATTGTTAACCAAAATCCTATAAATTAAATATTTTGAATAGACAAAATTTTGTTTCTGCTGATCAATCTTATGAAAACAAATATCATTAAAAAATGTTTAACATAATCTTAAGAATTTCATCATAAAACTATCTCACTTAGAATATTCAATATTATTCGATATCTAACTAAGTTACTTTCTATAAAATCTCAAGATATGTAAAAACATTACTGAAAAACAAGTTTTAAGAGAGACTTCACTTCGTCAGTATTCAAATAATTAATATTCAATAAAATATAACATCAATCCACAATAAATATCTACTCACCCTTCAACAATTTAGAAAACTTCTGGTAAATGAATACTGAAAAATTTAAATGTAGTGTAAGGTTAACTATAAATAAATGATTCTGTGGTTTACCCTTGATCTAAGAGATTGAAAGACAATTTAACGGCCTCTATCATAGCACAAGGACACTGTATAAAGAATGTTAAGGAAACCAAATATTATATATTATGAATAAAATAACATAATAAATATTTATGTTATGTTAGACTCGATTCTTTTGCTCTCGATCTGTACCATACTGGCAAGAAAGAGAGGGCCAAATATATTGCACAAAACTTCATATAGTTTTCATAATTTTGCTGAAATTAGATTTAAAAAAAAATCGAGAACTTTCCGTAATGAACCTTCATGACATTCTGCATGAGCAGTCTCTTTATCTAACTAATGAATTTGAACTATATTGGATTTACACTTTCGAAAACATTCGAATAATAACATTTCAAATGATATAAATCAGAAAACATTGGGGAGATTCCGACCATTTTTGAAAATAACTTATATATTCAGACTAAAACTTTTCCTGAAAATTTCAAGGCCTTAGATCTTTTCGATCGGAAAGTATAATAGCATTTTCACCTCCAGTCGTCCGGCTAGACCATCCTCACGAAATAAGGGTTAAATGTTTGTGCCATTAAACACCTTTACACGATATTTTATTCCAATTGGATCAGTATTTTTGTACCTATAGCATAATAAAAAAACAAGATTCGCTGAGATATTCAGACTAAAAACCTTCTCTGGGAGTTTCAAGTCCATTTCTGTTCGAATGCTAGTACTGGGTGACGGACCGGATCGGCCAAACCGATCGAAAAAGCTACTTTTCATCTCGAATTCTTCACGAGGGAGTCCAACTTTGTCGATTAAGTCTATTTTCGGCTCAAAATCAGAAAATTACACACATTTGGGCAAAAACATAAACAAGCGTGCTAAAATGACAGCTGATTATGTACCATCCCAATACATCTGAGTTTTCAAATTCAAGAGTAATACTGTCATTTTTCAATTTGAATGAGACATGTCCCATAATACGCATAAAGTTATCACACAGTCAATATATTAACAACGAGTGATTGAAGTGGATACCTCTAAGAATCTTTTTTCTTGGTGCCATCAACTATTTGCCATATTTTTTTCAAAAATCACGCACCACTTTAACAGATACTCTCAATATGTATACATGATTACAGCACTTATATGCACTTGACAATTTTCACCCTATTTCTGTCTTCTATATATTATTTTCAATAAAGCCAAAATAAGTTTATTTTCAAATCGATATGCAAACGATTTACGTGAAACTGAAATAAAGCTACGAGGAAAAAGTGACGGTAGACAGTTGTAACAAATAGATTGATGTGGAGAATGCAATTCCTAGTACGAAATTCAGATTAAATATTGTCGAACATATTTCCCATCGGTTTCCAAATCGAATATAGACTGAGCATATCAAAAACTCATTATAGATTATCAGCCGAATTCATTCATTCGAAAAACTCATTTGTTTTCAAATGAACATCTCAAATTTCTGTTCAAAAACAATTCTGTTTATTCGTAATCGCTGCTACTCGTATCCGAAGTCAGGAGCAAAAGAATTCAATTATTTCTCCAGCCAAGAATTATCTACTTACAACAAGCCAACTTTTCAAGAGTCATAAAAGCATTGTTCACTCCACAAGAATCCCTCAAAATGGAACCTATTATCTTAATGAGAATATATATGCAGGAAAATTAAAGGAGATGTCGGAATACTTGCATACAACCGGAGGAAGATGTGGCCTTCGCGTTCTTTCACGAATGAGAGGATAGCGTGTTAAATTTACGATTATAGTCGTATATATTTTCAGTTCACGAGGCGAGAAAAGAATCCAAGGAAATGTGCGGAAATTTTATTATCATAGGGTGGTCACATATATTCCCGCATTTTATTTACGGAACAGTTGGTGTGCGGTTTTAGGAAGCATAGGAAATAGTTCTTATGAAATGTTAGCAAAGTGGTCTAAATATTATAATGAAGCTATTTTCTTGCAATGAATTTTAAGATTTAAATTTTATATCCGTTGAATAAATGTAATTTATTTATATTCAAACCAGCCTATGTAGAAAAAGCGAATTAGTAGATAATATTTTTTAACCATATGATTTTCAAGGGTTCAAAAAAACAAATACAAGATGAATATTGTGCCGCGAAAAGTATTTGATTTTGTTCTACACTACGGTATATATACACTGATTCATTAAAACACGCCGTTATCTACTCTTTCGCGGAAGATACTGAGTTTCCTTTGACGTAAACTCCGGACGGAAACCGAAGTTATAAGGGTGCCAGACGCCACTCATAGTTTTCAACGTTCTACATCTTTTGTGGAATTTCTGCTGTGGTAAAAACATCTTTATTAGAATTTTCACGGTAGTAGACAAATCCTAGAATTTGTCATTGTGTTTCGCATTTCATATTGACCAGTTTTCAACAGCGCTAATCTTTATCATCATTTTTTGTAGATAGCTGGTTCTATGAATTTTAATTTGACGCCATTACAGTCACTTTATGTAGAATAAAATATGTGTTCAGATTTGTGATAAGGAGGGAGGGATGTGCAGTCCGATAATTGATAATTATGTGAAAAAGGTTTGTCAGCACGAGTTGCACAAATATTATTTATGTTGGCAAATTATTTTTCATTAAAGTCACATGCTTGTTCAAAATACTGAAATATAAATATAAGGGGTTATCCATTTCGTGGCCCAGGTTTCACGGCCCTTTTTCAATGATATTTGTCGAACAGGACTGTGATCCGAAGATACATATATTTATTTGAAGGTAAGCGGTTTTACCAATACGGATCTTTCATCTACTGCTGAACGTGTGAAAATTCTGAAAACTTACTACAAAAACAATGATTCTGTAGTAAGTGCGTTTCGTGCATTACGGATAGATTATGTTCGAAATAATCGTTCATCTGAGGGCACAATTGGTAACACAGTGAAAAAATTTGAAGAGGCGGGATCTATTACTGAGGTCTTAAGGCCCATATATCATCGAAATGCACGCTCTAACGAAAATATTTCTACTGTGAGTGAAAGTGTTGAAGTGCTCTAACGGCATGTTATGGTGTATTTCACATCTGGATTTGCATCTCCATCCTTATAAGGTTCAGCTGACACAAGAACTGAATTAAAACAAATTGTAGAAATTACTATGTTTTACTACCAAAAAATATATATTACACATTATCTTGTGACTCGAGTTTCGGGAAATGAACTATTCCATCATCAGACAACTAAAGACCTAACAGTGGTACAGTGGTATTTAAACATAAGTGATAAATATTTCAAATATTTCAACAGATTCTCGGTAATACCTAATAGTGGTACAGAGGTTTACAATCGGAACGTGATCAAAAACCGGATTAAAAAAGAGGGGCCTTCTAATAGATATCGGAATGTCAGCAATCGACAAAGAAGGTTGTTAAACAGATGGTATCCATTTAAATATCTCAAATAATTTTTGGGGTCACATAGCCCGTAGTCATTCATTATTTTTACATTATTTTGTTGTATATCTCAAATATTTGGATTTAGAAAGCTCCATACAGTCATTCATTATTTTTTACGTTATTTTTATTATGAACGAATTTGAAAATTTCAATAATCAATTTTTTTTTCTTTTGAATTTACATGTAAAATTTTTTTCCTCAAGATTTTCTTTTGTCTGAAGGAATTACTGTTTTCTAAAGAATGAGTGAAAACAGTAGTTCCTTCCGACAAAAGAAAATCTTAAGGAAAAAAATTTAACATGTAGATTCAAAAGAAAAAAAACTTGATTATTGAAATTTTCAAATTCGTTCACAAAAAAAATAATGTAAAAAATAATGAATGACTGTATGGAGCCCTCTAAATCCAAATATTTGAGATATACAACAAAATAATGTAAAAATAATGGATGACTACGGAGCTATGTGACCCCAAAAATTATTTGAGATATTTAAAGGGTTCCATCTGTTTAACAACCTTCTTTGTCGATTGCCGACATTCCGATATCTGTTAGAAGGCTCCTCTATTTTAACCCGGTTTTTTATCACGTTCCGATTGTAAACCTCTGTACCACTATTAGGTATTACCGAGAATCTGTTGAAATATTCAAAAGATTCATCACTTTTGTTTAAATACCGCTGCACCACTGTTAGGTCTTCAGTTGTCTGATGATGGGATAGTTCATTTCCCGAAACTGGAGTCACAAGATGATGTGTAATATATATTTTTTGGTAGTAAAACATAGTAATTTCTACAATTTGTTTTAATTATGATCAACTACCAACTAGTAACGGCTGAAACAATTCAGTACAAGAACTAAAGCCAGCTGACCATAGTATGCGTAGAACATATGCCGTTTGGGTGCTTGAACAACAATGTTTGAATGATGATTTTTCGCATCGAATTTTTTTTCAGCTACGAAGCACATTTTTTACTCGGTGGCTATGCAAACAAGCAATATTGTCACATCTGAGGCAGTAAAAATCCTCATGTAACTGCTGAGAGATCATTACATCCACAAAAAGTCACTCTATAGTATACAGTTTGGCCTGGTGCAGTGATTGGCACGTACTTCTTTAAAAAAGAAGGAGGTGTCACTCAAACCGTCAATTCTCATCACTATAGCCAAATGATTTCCGATTTTTTTGGCCTGGAATTAATGATAGGGAATTGGCAGAGAATTGGTTCCAGCAAGATGGTGCAACAAGCCACACAACACGATCCGTTTCCCAGAAAGCATAATATCTCGTTTCGGCGATGTGATTTGGCCACCAAGATCTTTTAATTTATCGCCTTTGGATTTTTTTTATGGGGTTATGCGGAGGATCGTGTTTATGCCGTTAATCCTCAGACTACTGACGATCTGAGGACCAACTTCGGTTAAGGTATTGGAGAGATATTGCCCGAAATGTTTCGGCGAGTCATCGAAAATGACATCACAAGGATCAAGTCCTATAAGTGATCAAATGATGTTGTATTTGACATATAATGGCAAGGTCCAAGCATTATATTAAAATGAAAATTTCAGCGATATTCGAATGAGAGAGTGTTTTATTAACGTTAACTTTCGGAAACACAAAATATAAAATCTTCTAAAACCTGCAAAATATGCCTCAGAGCAAATGAGGCAGATAATGAAAAATTCTGGATTATCTGATAGTTTGATGAATATTGTTGGATATAACCCAAAAGCATTAGATTGTGGATGTTAGTTTACCTGCTGAAATAAACTCACAATGAAAGGCATTCAAACAAAATTTTTGATAATTTTTTGACAAGTGGCAGATCGACCAAAACAGATGGAGAAAAAGTGGTGACACTCTTCAATATTATCGGTGAGAGTGGAGTATAACCATATAATAATTTTAATCTGCTTAAGGCAAGTCAGACAAAATATTCAGTTGTCATTGCCAAATTGAAGAATATGTTAATCCGAAGAAAAAATGAACGTTTTGTATTTTACGAAATAAAACGAGACCTTCAATTAATTTTACAATGATCTTCTCACACAAGCCTCAACCTGTGGATTTGGAGACCACAAATCCAAATTGATTAGTGCTGCCCTAGTATTGAGAATAAAATACAAAAGACTACAACAAAAATGATTCACAATTGAAGATATCAGGCTGGAGCAAGCAGTTAAATCAAGCAGAGTACATAAAGTTATGAGGGTGAAGATAGAAGATATTCAAGAGAAAGGCACACCAACTCAACTTGATAAAAAGCAGAAAGCATCGCAATAAATTTAAAAATCATTATAGGGGTAGGATTAAGTTCGTACGGTTCTGATAAAAGTTGTCGCTGCTATTTTATTATTCCATTATGTCATCTGTCATTTCGCTGAAGTATAAAGAACAAACTTTCTAGGTGCTCTGGAGCTGTCAACTTTTGTACCGAATAAGGTGTTTTTGCAGGGAGTTTTACTTCATTGCTTCAATATTTTTCTAAGAAAAGGCTACTAGAGTCTGAAAGAGCTTATGGCTGAGAAAAACTTTAATGAACTTTAATATTCAAGTTATAATTTTTGTGATATTTTCAGATCAAATAAAGGTCTATTATTATAATTAAAACAAATTGTAAAAATTACTGTTTTACTACCAATAAAAATATATATTACACATTTTCTTGCGATTCGTGTTTCGGGAAATGAAGTATCCCATCATCAGACTGATGATTATGGGATAGTTCATTTCCCGAAACTCGAGTCACAAGAAAATGTGAAATATATATTTTTATTGGTACTAAAACATAGTAATTTTTGAAATTTGTTTTAATTATGATCAACTACCAAATAGTAACGGCTGAAACAATTCAGTGTCTATTATTATTATTATTATGAAGAGATGGTCAGAAGTGGGTTGCCCGATTTTGATTTGCAGGAGCGTCATCAAAATTTGAGGATGAAAAAATGTAGGCAAGACTTGATGAAGACTTATCACAATCACAAGAGAAACAAAAATACTTGTTGTCACTCAACCATCAGAAGCCAAGAGATGTCGAACTCCGTTATTTCTGGTATGAAAAAATGCTTCAACGGCAAAAAAGAAAGGGGTTTTGCACCGAATTGTGACTAGCGATGAAAAGTCAGCCCATTACAATAATCCAAAACACCGGGTAACGTATGGATACCTCATCATCAACTCTCAAGCCGAATATTCATGGCAAGAAGATAATGTAGTGTATTTGGTGGGCACAGCTGGGAGTGATGTACTATGAGCTGATACAATTGAATACAAGAATCACAGGGAGGTCTACCGATGACAATTGATGCGTTTGAGCCGAGCATGACGAGAAAAATAGCCGCTATACGCATTGTTTCGTCTATTTGATTATTCATTCCATTAACACAATTCAATCTGTGAAAAAGTTCTGTGAAGTTACAGAGCATATCTTTCGAAGAGTAAAACTTGAATTTGTGAAACTCTGTTGATAGTTGCTATTTTTGTTGTTCTGTATCTCGACTAAATAAAGCAAGCAGATTTGTCATACATTTTCTTAGCTGTATCCCACCATAAGATGTGTGGTTTCACACTTACGTCTATAGATCGTGAAATGTAGAACTGGGCAATGGCATCTGTAGTTCTCCACTCTTCGACCGTCTCTGAATCTCACATTGGCATTGTTAATGGCCCATCGATTATACCTGTCACCTTTTTAGCATTTGTCATGAGTTTAAGGTCAAAATCCCATAAAGGAAAGGTGAATACATCTTTAGGTTTCGACAATCCAATGGTTAATTCGATTTCTTCTCTGGACATGGCATGAAGATGAAGAATATACTTGTTGTTCGTAAACAGTTTATTTTTATTCTAAACGATGTCTGAACACATAACCTGACAGTTTTATGTTGAATATTGGTTTTTATATTTACTTTTAACTTCTATTTTAACCAGGACTATATTGGACAAAATTAACGAAGAGATATTTTAACGTTTATATGTATTTTCACAGAATTGACATATGACACAAACTGAAAATATGTTCATTCCATTCATAGAACTACATTTACAGTCAGTTGGACTCTGAACCAATCTGATTAACCATTTTACATATACAGGCGTTATGTTGTAAATATTGACACGTAGCTGTGTGTTGCATTTGTTGGGCACTGAAGCTGGCACTGATAATGAAGCCAATATACAGATACGTGGGGCTGTTGCTTTGGTTCGGCGCTACATCTGGCACTGCCGGTAAAACAAATAATTTCGATACATGTGCATGCTTGTGTCTCGAGTATCGACGATACCTATTCGAATGGACTTGAGTTGTGAACTGTCATACAGATGTAAGTTACACTGTCCAGTTTCCAAAGTCTTCTGTTACCATGACTTATACTCTTTATTTGGATTATGTAGACCATAATCTCATGAAATATCCTTATATTGATCTATTATATTAATATTGTTTTTGAATATTATTTCAACATTATTGAATCGTGTATTTTTCCATGGCAACTCATCACAACTACTGAAAACAGGTGACATTTCTGTTATTTCTAATATGATGGCCATGACATTTTGAATATATATTGTCTATAATAGGAAAGCCAATACACTAGATGTCCGTTCAGAATATGGTTACAAATATTCCAGGAAATTTT
The DNA here is from genome assembly GCA_034642435.1 of Megalocaria dilatata. NCBI lineage: Eukaryota > Metazoa > Arthropoda > Insecta > Coleoptera > Coccinellidae > Megalocaria > Megalocaria dilatata. The sequence goes on along the minus strand of CM067855.1, from coordinate 67,513,437 downwards.
ATGTAGAGCACATTAAATCATTCCTATCGAAATAAGTTATTTCATTAACGAGTGACGATTTTGCCACTACAATCAAAAACTATTATCAATTTTGACTTCTTAGATATATACAGAGATGTTCATGATGACAAATTTATTTAAAATCACAAAAACAAGAGATTTATGCTAGAAAATTAGGTAGCGAACAGTAAATATAAAGTTTTCTATTTTGAAAAGTTGACATTCAATGAATTTTTTCACGTCATTGGACATCCGTTTTTGAAGTCTATTTCCTTACGCAAATAAAAGATAACACTTCTGAAATGATCTAATCATATTTCTACATTGAAGTAACGTTAATATTACTAAGTAGTAGGAGCAGCAACGTCGCTTTATCAAAACAAATTGAGTTAAGAATATCATGCATTCAATAAAATTATCAGATCGATTTCTTTTCTGGATTGCAAATTGACAATTATAGTAAAAACTCAGTTTTCACTTAATTTTTGTTCCACATTTTCTGCGTAACAAATTAGAAAAAAATTCAAATTTTTTCCCTTATGCCCAGGCAATCCATTAATATAATATTGTTTTAACAGAATAAATTTTGAAAATTTTCCAAAGTCCTGAGAAGTTTTTCATTAATTTACATAAATAAGAATTTTCACCGTTTTTCATTACTATTTTCTATTAAATATTTTTCATCGAATCACTATGTGCAATAATCTGAAACTTTCATTGAATGGTTCATTCCACTTCCAAATATTTCTCATGAATTTTTGTACCACGATGTTTAGAATGAATTATCATATTTTCGTATAGTCAGTCGAGTAATCCCAATCCCATATTCCTATTTTAAACATTATAACTTCCGTTCCGCCATGAAGACTTGCATAGTAGCATATCTTATTCCTCACATGTGCTTTTTGCTGGCTAATTCAATGATAGACAGGAAATGAAGAAACAATTGTATTTCGTAGTTGTTCCAAATGAAATCGATTTTAAAACAACACTCTCTTTTTTTTCGAAAATATAATTAGTTGAGCTGGAAAAAACATTCAGTTTATGCATTTCACAGTTTACTTGAAATTTTGACATGTGTTTCGGTCGTTTTCTATGGCCCTCTTCAGAGAGATACAACTAGTACCTAAACTAAAAACTACAAAGATTTATATTTATTAATATTTCAAACATATGCTCAATTTTAATGGAGCATGGTTATAATAGCATACGATATGGGGTTGCTCCCGAAGAGCATTAGGAAATTTGTAGAATTTTTTTCTCAGTGGATTTATTGGTCGATTGAATCACCAAATGATCCATCAGTTTATCCTTTTGGAAATGATACAGTAAAATCAAATTTTTTCCATTGAAAAATAATTTTTTACGCAACGTTCCGCAAATTTGGTACATTTTTGGCTTTTCAAGATAGACTTTCTGTGTGCTTTGATTCAAAGTTTCAAACAATGTCCTGTTTGTCTTATAGATATTGCATTACTATCAATACTTTTTAAATGATATATTCGCAATTTGGAAATGTAGTGATTCCTACATTTATTGATACCAACATATCAGATAAATTGTTTTTTTTTACAGCCAAATAATAAATTCGCATTCAATAAATAGTGTACGATATCTCAGTAACAACTTTTGTAAAATGGATTGGTTCAAATTTCTTCATTCTCAACTAATTTTTCAATTTAACCGTATGAACATATAATGAAATGATATTTTTGTTCATGGAAATTTTTATATATTCTACTCAATATTCTGCAAAACCAGTAGATTTTTGGCGTTTTACGTAAGATAAACATTCACTTCTATCTTATAAACAACGGCTACATATGGGTTGTAACGTGTTATCCATTTCGTGATCCGGATTTCACAACCTTGTTTCAATGATATATGTCGAACAGAACTGTGATCCGAAGCCTCATATATTTAGCTGAAGGTTAGCCATATAACAATATAGATTGATTATCGACTGCTGAACGTCCAAAAATTGTGAAAACTTACTACAAAAATAAGGATTCTGTAGTAAGTGCGTTTCGTGCATTACGGGCAAATTAAAGTCGACATAATCGTCCGCATCCAATTGGTAACATAGTGAAAAAATTCGTAGAGGCTGGATCTGTTACAGATGTTTTAAGGCCCATACATCATCAAAATGCATGTTTGACCGAGAATATTTCTACTGTAAGTGAAAGTGTTGAAGAACTTCCAAATTTATCAATTCATCGGCGCACATAAAATTGGGGCTCTCTTACGGCAAACTAGGGCGTATTTTTCGTCTGAATTTGCATCTTTATCCTCATAAGGTGCAGTTGATACAAGAACTAAAGCCAACTGACCATGGAATGCGTAGAACGTATGCCGATTGGTTGCTTGAGCAACAACGTTTGGATGATGATTTTTCACATATAATTTTCTTCAGCAACGAAGCTCATTTTTTACTCGGTGGTTATGTAAACAAGCAACATAGTCGAATCTAGGGCAGTGAAAACTTTCATGTTACAACCGAGAGACCATTACATCAATAAAAAGTCACTGTAAAGTGTGCAATTTGGTATGGTGGAGTTATGGGCCCGTATTTATTTGAATATGAAGAAGGTATCACCCAAACCATCAAATCTCATCGATATAGCCAAATGATTACCAATTTTTTTGGCCTGAAATTATTGATATGGAATTGAAAGAGATGTTGTTCCAGTAAGATGGTGCAACCAGCCACACACCACGACCCGTTTTGTCTTTATTGCAAAAAACATTCTCAGGACGCGTAATTTCTCGTTTCGGTGATGTGAAGTGGCCGCCAAGATCTTGTGATTTATCGCCTTTGGTTGTTTTCGTGGGGTTATGCGAAGGATCGTAGTTATGCCGATAAACTTCTGACCCCCTCGGAAAGTATTCGTATGACCTGGCCACACAATTGTTGTTGTACTCGAGGGGGCAGTGGTTGAAAGTCCGCATGCTGGACTAGAAGGGTTCAGCGGGGCTTGACGGTTCGACCGCCCTCGTCCTGAACCAGTATCGATTGCGAGACGTTTCTGGGGTTTGTGGATCTCGAGGATACGAATAGACCATTGGTGCTTGAAGGCAGGATCAATTGAAAGACTTCACGGGTGTTCGTAGGTCTTGACGTATAGGCCGGATCAACGGCGCTTGTACCAGGATTAATAGAGGCAACAATCTTGAGACTATCTTGTTTCATGGGGCTGTGTTCGAGTGGATGGATAAGAATATTGTTAGGCATGTGAGTTACACCCCAAACAACTCGGATACTGACACTGCAGAGTCAGTAGAGGTTGGATAGTGCTTGGCTTGTACCAGTCATGGTTTATATTTTCGGACTGAAGCCGAAACTGGAAGCTTGGTGGGTTCAACTCTTCGGAATGGTTCTCGCTAATGCGTGATGATAAGGCGTATCCTTATAACACTATCTGCTTCCTGGGCAGATTGTGGAAACTGCCGAGTAGTCACCTAGTGAATGCTTATATAGCTGTAACCTAACCGGTAGAATTCATGAATCCTCAGACTATTGAAGATCTGAAAACCGGCGTCCGTCAAGTGAGATATTGCTCGAATTGTGCAGGCGAGTCATCGAAAATTACCTCACAAGAATCACGTTCTGTAAGAGATTTCACGGAGGACATTTGAATGATATAGTATTCCACACATAATGGCAACGTCCGAGCATTATATTCAAATAAAAATTTGGACGATATTCTAAATGACAGAGTGTTTCATTTAGAATATCGATCAAATTTTTATTTCAATATGATGCTTGGACCTTGCCATCATGTGGAATGCAATATCATTTAAGTGTCCTCTGCAAAATTTTTTTCAGGACGTTATCCTTGTAAGGTAATTTTCGATGAGTCGCCAACATATTTGGGACAATATTTCACCAATATTTTGACGGATATTGGTTTTCAGCTCGTCAATAGGTTAAAGATTATCGGCATAACGCCACAAAAATATCCGAAGACGATAAACCACAAGATCTCGGTGACCAATCCACATCGCCGAAACGAGAAATTACGCGTTCTGGGAATTTTTTTGCACCATCTTCCTGGAACCACATCTCTTCCAATTTCATATCATTAATTGCAGGCCAAAAAAAAATCAGTAATCATTTGAATCCGATGAATTGATAAATTTGAATCTTCTTAAACACATTCACTTACAATAGAAATATTTTCTGTCAAGCGTGCATTTAGATGATGCATGGGACCTAAGACATCAGAAACAGATCCAACGAATTTTTTCACTGTGTTACCAAGTGTATGCTCAGATGGACGATTATGTCGACCATAATCTGCCAGTAATGCACGAAACGCACTCACTACAGAATCATTCTTTTTGTAGTAAGTTTTCACAATTTTTCCACATAAAGCAGTAGATAAACAATCCATATTGTTATATGGCTAACCTTCATATAAACAAGTAGGCTTCGGATCACAGTTATGTTTGATATATGTAATTGAAATAGGGCTGTGAACTCAGAACCAAGAAATGGATAACCCGTTACTATGTAATCCATTCAAAATCTAATGAGTTATTTTATTATTTCAAATTTAAAAATCAGCTTTCATAAGTCTATTCGAAGACTTTTACCGAATGAAGTTAATTTCCAAGAAGTCAAGATATTCAAAACTATGGTTGTGAATAATGGCGGCGAAGCTGGAATTTTGAATAGAATAATCAAAAATAAACAAATTTTTCTTATATTTCAACTAGAGCCAACTGAAAACTTTATTTCATTGAAAAAAATATTATATATATGTATATATATATATATATATATATATATATATATATATATACATCTGCCGAACTAGCTGGCATCCGTACAAAAAGGGTATCGGCCTGCATCCTCGTGTATACTTCGTGTATATTCGGAGTTTTTTTTCCGCACAAGATGACTTCCGGTATAGATAGCGGTCGAGGTGGCATCCGTATACTTTTTTACCTATAATGGTACAAGTTGGCTGCCGTATACTTTAGTACCAGCCAAGGTGGCACACTGAGATGTTGCCATACTGCTGTATTTGTCTGGTGTAATGAATGGTAATACTCAAGCGGTAAATATTACACAAAACGATTGCTGGCACGAAAGGGATTTTTTCAGGGTTCGCTGTTATTCTGTTGCTTCGGATAAGTCATACGGTACGCGAGTTTTGATGGTTCATTATTGTGAATTATTGAATTGATTGATTAGTTGAATTTCTCGTGAATATTATTGAAGAATTGATATTTTTTTAGAATTTTATCATATAGTTTAATCTAATCTATTTCCTTATATGTTTTTCCATATTCTCATATTCAAAACTCTCTCTGTTTGAATAGATTTCAATTTTTTTTCCTCTCTGATTCTATGAACATAACGCGTTGTCGATTCGTCCAAATACCTGTAATTTTATAATTTTGAGCCGAGACTGGCCTCAAACGACGAGTTGGACCTACCGAAAGAATTCGTGGTCGAATTCAATTCTGTCTGACGGCTGGTCTCAAGCACGATAACTTTCTAAAAAAAAGACCTAGTGACTTCAAACTTGCAGATAGTTTTATAGTCTAAATGTCTCACTCGATTTCGATGATTCAGCAGAACTGCTGAACTGCACACCAGAGGTAAAAAAAATATTTTTTTTGAAAAGTCAATATTTCGGAAGTTACTGGAAGTTGCTCAAATTGTTTGTGGATGTAGAAAATGTTGGTGAAATAATTTGCAACATGTAGTACAGAAGACTCTTCCACGAAAAGGAAATGGCTTTTTTTTTCTCATCAGAATTTGGCAAAAAGTATATGTATAAAGTTTATTTCAATATATTCTTTTTCCAGTATGTCTTGTCAACATGTATTGATTAGAGGCGGAAAAGTGGAGCCTTTCAAGTGTGCATTCTCTATTTTGTTAAGATTTTATGTTTCATTACAAGAAGTGTTCAAGAATTGCCAAAAATTACGTGTTTTCCAGTTAAATCTACTGATGATACATTTTTTGTTGATCCTTCTCCAAAATGAACAACATTCCCAATAGGAGATTAGTTTTTAAACACATCTTTCATTATTAAGGAAGTGAAAAGTTTTTGCGTAACGACAAGATGAATGTAACACTGATCAAAAATGAAAGTTTCTCTTCAGAATTTAACTTCCTTATTTTCAGTCGACTTCTAAGGTTTTTTGTGCTAAGTTGTGTATATATCCTGAATATTTCCGTGTTCGAATTGAAATACCGATACAATCCTAATGGAAATTTTAATTTTTCATTGCAGAATTGGAAGCTTAACATCATTCAATGTAGAAAAAGATAAAGGAGAAAAAAGTTAAAGAATATATCAAGTTATATTGATATTTTGTTCACAATCCTATTCCGCAATTTTGTTGCGTTGTTTTTAATCGCTCCATATTTGAAAACTATTCCATTTCGAATTCCAATAAGACGGATGTTTCGAGATAACTTTGGATCGCCCGAACAAACATTTTTATTGCAGGAATAAAATAAATATATAATACCGATCTACAATAATATGAATATTTTTGAGTAATTGGAAAGAACTCATTTTCATTTTGTGAATCCATTATGAAATGAAGATTGTCCTAGTAGCGATTAAGTATAATTCCATACGTGTTAAATATTACGTAGTTTAGCAGGCACCTTCCAAGGCGCCGAATGTCTATATATCGCGAGTCTCCGATAGAGGGTCTCAAACGATTAGAAGATTATAAACACAAGACGAAGATGAATAATCCTTGGTCACATAGAAATTTGTCGTGTTGGTGCACGAGCAATAAAAAACTCGAAAGGAATAAATTGAATAGTGGAAATTTTAAGGGTACGTTTTAACGGAAAAGGTTTGTAGGTATTTGTAGATACAAATATAAGAGGGAAATACCGATCTGATGAAACTGAGATTTTGAAATCCACTTCCACGTTATCGAATGAACGAGTCGTTTATTTTAGCAGAATTTCGGGATTATCATAAAAGTACCTATACAACAGTATGCTGTTTTATCTTACTATTTCATAGGTTAAATTTTTTACGTAATGAGGAACCTGTACGTAGAATATGAATAAAAAATCATTAATCACGAGATAAAAACGTTCTACAAAAATTTCGAGTATAGGACTTAATATTTATGTTTTCTTGGAGAAACACTAATACCTTATACTGAAAAATTGGTCATTTTCCTGAAATGTCATATTTCAATTAGTAAATTTTAACCATAGGTATCCAATCGTTATAAATTAAAAAATTTTTTTTATGTAACTTCTATTAGAATTCAACGATAAGTTAATGTCATTTCTATGCTAATGGCTATAAAATCGACCACCTGTAATATGGAAAACACAGAATTCTTCTTATTTTTTCATTATATCTCATCGAAAGTATCTAATTTCGTTTTTGTGTTTCGTTTTTTTCAATTGCCTCAAAAATGATTTCATTGAGCATGACTACGAGAAATATATGACCCAAAAGCAATATTAAAATTAGAACGAAGTGTTATTAACATTTCTACCACCGTTATTGCAAATAATAACCGAAAATTCAATTATTTAATTGTAATTAGATTTTGACATTAGCTACCAGAAACATTGAGTATGATTTAAAGAAAACACTTTATTTCCTCAAATTTTCATTGTTAATAAGGGGTATGAATAATGGTAATAGAAAGCTCTAGAAATCGAGACAGTGTAACATACATCTGTAAAACAATTCTATACTCAAATAAACTCGACAAGGTTTTGTGATTAACAAAACCTTGTGAATTAAGTGATTGATTATTACTGATTGTCCTTGTTGAATAAATTTTAAATATGAATTATATAACGAAAAATATTGTTCAGAAAGGCTTCACTCATGGTTACTAGACTTGATCGATCGCGCACGGGAAAAACTCACTTTTAGGACTGATAATGAAATAAACTATTAATGAGATTAATGGAGTCTGCGGTTGGCTCTAGGTGAAATGGTTAGGAGATCGGTTGTGGTCTGTGTGGGTCTTGTTACTGTTTCCTTGCGCCACTTCAGAAACAGCGTTGATTGTTTACCCAAAAGCGAAAAATTGGACGGATGTCGGTATAAAAAATCAGAATTGAAACTTCTAATTAGATTTTTTCGATGATTAACATTTTTGCAAATTTAGAATTGTTTTTCTGGAAAAACGGAGAATCACATGAAAAAAAATACATGGTTAAGTTTTAATTCGATTCCTTGGCATTCCTGTCGACTCAAAGGTTTTTTCACATTAGGATATATTTCAGGTTTCAGATGAGATCAGTTGGAGGGAGATGGCACTGTTAATCATATGACCCTTTTTCAAGAAGTTACCTACTGACAGATTTGAAATTATTAGAGTAGAGAGTAGAGTATGAGTGTGGATAGCTCAGCGGGAGAGCATCGGACTCGTGACCGGGAGGTCCAGGTTCGAGTCCTGTTCAGGTAGAAAAGAAATTTTCTAGTTGGACGGGTATCTGCCACCATTTCACTGTTGGGTCAAAAATTAACAGTGCTGTGACCTAAAGTGGCGCAAGATCGCAGTAACAAAGCCTACACAGAACACAACTGAACTCCTAACTCGCACAAGCTGAAAAAGCTTCTGAGGGATCTTCACAGAAGATCTAGGAGTATCAGGATAATAATAAAAAAAAGATTTGAAGTGTAAATCGACAGATGAATAAGAAAGCGGTCAAAAGCTCCTAAAGTCACATCAGTGCTTACTAGAATTTTTCTCCAGAATTACTGAATTCGAGCTAAGTGTAATTCGTTGTTATTTACAAGAGAGCTGGTTCACAATATTTCAAATTAGAAATTACGTTTCATTTTAGATTTTTCAGTTAAAATTTAGGTGTCTTTTAGTTGAGAGGGTCCGAAAATGAATAACCAGCAGTTTTTCTTATTGATTTTCCGCATAAATCTGATGAAGTAATCGAAAACTAGTGAGAATGTTTGATGCGTAACCCGGCACGTCAAATCTCAGACTTGGCCGTTATTGTCGAAAGGAGTCTACTCTGTATGAGATGTCCGGTGCGTGGTTTCGATGTACTTCGAATCGCAGACTAGGCGATATCGATATCGCCAGAAGATTATGATTTCTGGAAGATTTCCGAAACCGCTGTTGAGTAATCACAATTAGAAATTTAATTTTTTCGCGGTTTCCAACGTCACAGAACGTGTTATTTTTTCGTTCAAACTTTGTTAAATTTCGAATTCTGACGAAAAAATATTCTCGAAAAAAGGTGAATTCAAATAAGTCACATCTGTTGACGAATCTTCTTTGTGTGTTGTTAAGGGTTTGTTTTCTTTTTAACCTCTTTTTATCATCTGTTTCACCTGTACAAGCATAAATACTCTGTCCTGCTTGTTAAGTTTTCAGTTGTCTGAAGAAGGAATATTTATTTCTCGAAACTTGAGTTACAAAAAATGTGTAAAATATTAATTTATTGGTAGTAAAACAGTAATTTCTAATAACTTGTTTTTATGTATTTTATATCCAAATAAGAAATTTCAATTCGAATGCGCTGACGTGCCCTCACCCATGAAGGGGCAGCATTCGATTTTCTCTACTAACGTTGCTCTACTAACATAATATTTATTTTTTTATTTCATAATTATACGATTCTCACGAAATTCATCTGTACCCTATATCACATCGACCGGATCATTAGTTTTGAAAATACGGGAAAAATAAAGTTTCAAATGTCAATAACTCCTAACCCATTCGACGGGTGTTACCCAACGAACTCAGCCGAGATACATATTTATGCTTTGAAATTTTAAAAATCTGGGTTTTTTCATTCTTCAGTTGCTGTCTTTACATTCGGCAGGACATAATCACTTAACCACTAATTTTTCATGGGTACGTCCAACCTAGCCGTTTGAGACTCTCTTCAGCGGAACATTCCAAAATTCCAGATATTTGAACACAACATTGTTCCCTGAAATATGCGCGCAAAAACATTTTGAGTAAGCCATTTTAGTTGAGTAAATGTAAAATTTTATGCAGAATTTCATGTGGATCATAACATGAAAAAAAAATTGAAAAAGCCGTCATTCTTTAACTTCTTGTCAAACTTTAATTTGAGTGGATCTCTGTTTTTTGAGATATTGGAAAAATTACACCAGCCGTTTACCCCCCGTTTACGAATTTCTTCATGGATGAACAAGCGCATGGAAGCTAGTGATCTCACAACTGTGCTTTAAAAAAAAAAATTATGTTCAGCACTATTTATTTTGACGCCGAATCAGAAAGGACATTCGATGTCATATGTGAAACATTATTGATTGCACAAAGGTTGGATGATTAGTTCAGATTGTATTAGGAGATAATCTAATTGAAATATGTAATAATGACTATTGACAAAATGACGATTTTTTCCGATAACCACTGAATTTTTACAGGAATTAAAAAAATTCAATTCGAAGCATCCATATTCTTGTAGATTTTTATTTTTTTTATGATTGACAATATTTTCCTTCGTGTTAATTCAATGAAAGAGTCGTTGGAAAATGGCAGTGCTGGAAGGCGTTTTTATCGAATGTGTATAGATAACTAAGTGAATAAATATTATTATTATTAGGAATTAGCTCAGAGATTTCAAATTTTCACGTAGATTTCAAGTCTAAATGGGCAATGCAAAATCTGCAAATATTTTTGGAAATTATTCAAACATTTAATAGCAGATATTGAGCGAGTTGAAAATACTTTTTTGATGAAGTGATAGATTATATTATGAGTAGTCAGAAAAAATGATATGATCATTTATCTGCTCTGGTTAACTATTACTTTTCATCATTATCCCATTGTATGGAAATGAAATAAATTAAATCAGATAACAGGAGGGAAATATTACAATGGAAACTTACTACTCTTGTTCTTTCCATTGAATTCATTTTTACTTATTCACTTTTTTTTGACTAATCTACCAATATTATTTATTATTCGAGGAAATATTTTTTTTTGTATTTTTATTTTTCCATTTGATTGTGCGAGTTAGGAGATAGCGTGTGTTCTATGTTCGTTACTGTTTTCTTTATACCACTTTAGGAACTGCGCCCTTAATTGTTTACCCAATAGCGAATGGTCAGACAGTCCCCCGAAACCAGAAAATTTCTTTCCTGGCCCTGGGTTCGAACTTTCAACGTTACGGTATGAGTCCATTAGGCCAGGCGCTGGCAAGAATATTACGGAGAAAAGATATATATGAATTCATTTACTCAAATTTACTCAAACAAAAAGCTCATAGAATTGGGATACACAAAAAACTATGTGCAAGGATTGGCTATGAGATTCATGGTGACGCATGAAAATTGGAACGAAAAGAGGATTTCTTTGTAGAAATGAATGTTTGTTCAAACTTGAAATATTGCTTTCAAATTTTCGAATCAAATTCTATAGTCGTGGCGAATAATAGTCATTACCAAGTTGGTACTATTCGAGAGAAACTTTTTTCTTCAGAAAAAGATATAAGGAGTCTGCGGAATAAAGAAAAATCTTAATATTGAATTGTTAAATAAATAAAGTACCTTTGGTGAAAAATACTCCTTTACTTCGAAGGTGAGACGTAATATAGCATTGATAGAATCAGTTTATTCAATCAAATTCAATCGCCGAGCTGCATGAACGAATAAAACTTTCGATAACAGCGATAATTATCTTCCACTTGACTTAAAGTCATCCGAATCACGTCAAACCACCATTTTACAGAAAAAATGAAGTATTCTATAAAACCTATACAAGACGATTGTTTTTATTCAAACGATAAATGAGAAAAAAAAAACTTCATGAATTTAACGCAATCCAATATATTTCTAATTCGAATACCGCTCCAATCCCAAAAGTTCACGTATCAGCCGAGTGGATTATTTCTAAAGTTTCAATTACTAAGCTGCAAAAACGCATAAACCTTTCAACGAAATCAACGAAAATGTATAATCAGTTACACAAAATCGATATGAATTGATATGAAATATTAGGGGAAAACCTTGATTTGAATATATTTTTTTGAATTTTCAGATTATGTGACACGACGAAATTTTTCACAAACGTATGCGTTATAATTTTACTATTTTATACCACATTCCAATTCGAAAAGGTCTGCAGTTTCGAAAATATTGTAAAAAATAAGGAAAAATTTCGAATATCAATAACTTCGAAATCAAGAGAACTAAATTGCTTATTAATGAATCCAGTAAAAATATTTTGACTCCAAACCTACCTTGAAAATTCAAAGATAGCAAGATATTACCTAGAACATGCACGCAAAAAAGTCCATAATAAAATAATAATCCTCAACATCAATACGAATTAATGTCCAACGTAGCGCTAAATAACAATTCGCTCTTTCAGGAAGCCACAGCTGTTCACAGTCTGCTTACGTATCGATCGAACGGAAAAAAACCATCTTCACCTTCTACTCTTATGAATTCCAAGAACGAATGCAAGATAATTGCAAAGTAAACAAATCCACGTTGTCAAATGTACTGGATGCCAAGTGAACCGTTGTTTAGATAGCCCCATGATATACAAAGTATACACGAAATCGACCCCAGCGCCACCATGATAAAACTCGGTGAACCTAAAGTATCCACGGCAGTCGAGATAGGTCCAAAAAGGGTCAAGTTGGCATCCTGCTGAAAATTAGCGCAAACGATAAAGGATGTTCCCTTATATCATTTACCGATGTCACTTCGAGTTGGTAAGTTGGCATCCGTATATTGGATGCCACCTTACCTCGGATGACATCTATACCGGTAATTTTACATGGGGGGATGCAGCCTTGTACGCTGGATATATATATAGATATATAAATATAAATATATATATATATATATATATATATATATATATATAAATATATATATGTTTATATATAATATTGTTTTCAATGAAATAAATCAAGTTTTCAGTTGGCTTTAGTTGAAATATGAGAAAAATTTGTTTATTTTTGATTATTCAATTCAAAATTCCAGTTTCACCGCCATCATTCACAACCATAGTTTTAAATATCTTGACTTCTTGGAAATTAACTTCATATATATATATATAATCCTGATACTCCTAGATCTGTGAAGATCCCTTAAAAGCTTTTTTAGCTTGTTCCAGTTAGGAGTTCAGTTTTCTTCTAGATAGGCTTTGTAACTGCGATCTTGCACCTCTTTAGGTCACAGCACTGTTAATTTCCGACCCAACAGTAAAATGGTGGCCGACAACCGTCCAACTAAACATTTTCTTTCCCACCCGAACAAGAATTGAACCCAAGACTTAACGGTTACGAACCCTATGCACTACCACTGAGCTGTCAGCACTCATTTAAGTTTGTTCAATCGATTCTCCACTTTCATCTAACAGTCATAAGAATTATACATAATTTTTATGAAATTCGTCCAATTTTCTAATATCAAAACTTGCAGGGCATTACTGTTACGTAATATAACGCAGAAGTAGTTCGAATAACTTAATAATATTTAGTGTACATGTTTCATAGGCTAAAATAGTAAACTCTCAAAAACTGTGCAGTCGGAATACAAGATTATTCCCACACATCCAGTATTTTGTTGAATTCTCGATATAATAAGCATTCCTTCATACTTCAATGTAAGGTGATGGATCCTTCTTAGGTGTAGTTTTCTAGGTTAACTAACCCACGATTATCCAAAGTTTGTATAGAATGGGTTAAATTTAGTTATCTCTTTCACATAATGTCTCAGACCTGCTCAAAGGGCGATAGATTCAGAAATCAGAGAATGATCACCATGATAAACTTATATGCTTTCTTCAAAGTGGTCTAAAGTTGCTTTTGTATGGTAGAGCATGAGATTCCGAAGCTGATATTAAAGTGATCTTTCTACTCTAGAGCCTTTGATCACTGCCCTCATGGGAATGGGGTCGAGGTTACGCTCAATCAGCACGCAAAATGAAATAATAATCACCATTCGCTTCCAGTATAGACTGGTAGCTCCGAAGCAATATTCAACCTCTACTGTCTATGCAGAGTCAGTGCCCGAGTTGATAGGTATGCATTTCACAAGCCAAAGGAGCTTCTTTGCATCCACCGCCCTTCGACCGCCCGCGGCCCAGACTCGCCATGGACACCCCAGTGGATCCGGGTTCAAGCCCAGCATAAAGCGTGGTCTAAGCTCCTAAACCTCTAGGCGAGTCCCGGTTATCCAGGAGCAAGAACTACGCCGAAGATGCACTCATACCTCCACAGTCCATGCGGCCGATTCAGGCCTGGGCCTACCGTAGACACTCCAGCCGATCCGGGTTCAAGCCTAGCATAAGGCATGGTCGAGAGCCCTAAACTTATGGGCCAATCTCGGTTATCTAGGTGCAAGAACTACGATTTGTACGGCAGGTTACCCTTCCAGCCTAGCATGCAGGCTTTCAACTACTGCCTCCACAAGTCCAACACCAATTGGGGAGGCCAGAAGTACGAATACCCCTGCGGACCATACCACCCACCCATGGTAGCCTTGTTTACAAAAGGAGCCATTGAAGTCTAACTCACCAAGAATAGTTCAAGTCGATGCCAGAATCCACGAACTCGAGTAAACTAACACGTCATAGTATCCCTTCCCTTCAGGCTAGTACGCATTCGCCCTTATGGACAAATAATCTGAGTATAACCACGCCAGTCCTGTGTGTTGAAACATCCTCTTCAGATTGATACATGAGTGATCAAGTGGCGCACTGGGAACCGAATGTTCTGAGTTCATGTCTCGTCTAGGTAGAAGGGAAATTTTCTAGACACAATTTCAGCTACTATTTCATCGTTGGTCAAAAGGTCACCTTGAAACTTTGTGCTTAGATAGTATAAGGACATGGTAAGAAAGCCTTACTGTAACATAACTGATCTTTTATACAAGCTACTCCTGAAAGATTTTCACAGAGGATCTAGCAGTATAAGAATGATATCAAGAACAATAATTACTTGACATGTACGTGGCAGCTTTCTGATATCGAATCCGTGACAATGGCTTCTCTTCATGATAATTTCTGTTGAGGAACATAGAGTTTAATGAATGCTATGGGACTCTATTTCTGACGCATTCGCCCTTATGAACAGAAAACCTGCAATCGGCTAGAACCACGCCAGTTCTATGGGCGAGTGCCCTGTGTTGCAAAAGGTACGAGAGCATGAGGTACCACTTTTTCTTTGGAAAACCAATTAGCGAAATAAGCAGGATATGGAAACAGTCAAAATCTTGGTGTTCTTTTCTAAACTACTTATGGAATATACATGTTTCTGTCTACCATTATTCCACAATCGGAAAAGTGTTAGGGTACCTAAGAGCCAGAAGTCAAAGGCAGAGATCTTCGTGTTCTGTGGTACCACCAGGCGTAGAAGTATGAAACCGAATTATTTTGTGAAAATAACACTTCTACACAAATTCGAATGAAATATATTAATCTTGAATAGGACGAAGATAAATCTTCATAACTCTCAGTTCCTATTTTTTAAAGTTATTTTGCTTTAAAACGACTTGACTGATTGACAAATTTGAATTTTACTACAAAGTATCATTAAGTTGATCTAAAATGATAAGTCAAGACCACTTGCGGCTGAAAAATACAAAATATTGTAACGAAATAAAAGTGCTCTGAAACGAGGGCTAAAACTTTAGGTAATACTTGAAATAAATATTTCTGGATTGTTTCAGTCTCTACTTGACGGAAATTCGTCGTATATGATTTAAAGTCAAACACTTTATTTCCGCCAACATTTATTGTTCACACAACAATTGTTTCGTCAATTATATTTTGACTTCTGGTACTTTGACTAATGGTTTATGGTAACCATACTCACCTTAAAAAGTTAAAATGTAATTGACGAAACAATTGTTGTATAAACAATAAATATTATCGGAAATAATACTTTAAATCATTTATCAAATAAAGAGCTTCAGCATACTCATACCACGTAGAAGTATGAAACCGGGATTTTTTTATAATATGAAAATTACGCATCTGTTGTTTGAAAATGATAAAAATATTTTATTCGAAATAGTGTCTGTCGCTATTTATACATTTTCTCACCTCTCTAGCTGTTTATGAATGCAACGTCTCCTTTTGAAGCGAACAGTTATCGATCCATTTTCATACTGATTGAAGCATCGTTCTGCTAGAGAATGTCCCAGTGATGCGAATAGATGATAATCAAACAGATACAAGTCTGAAGCTACATTTGCTAGTATTTCCGAACCGAATGCGACGAACCTTTTACTGTCCCTGTTGCTGTGTGGGGTAATATCATGAAGCAAAATGACTTTGTGTTGCTTCTCTCTATAGTTCGGTCGGTTTTCGCATAATACTCGATTTAAATGTATCATTTGATGTTGTAGTCATCGGTATTAACGTTTTGACCATGTTCTAGCAGCTTATAATAGGTTACACCTTTCAAATCGAGTAAATCGCATACTTTTGTCGCAACATGCATAAGAATGGAGATACCGCAAAATATGTGAGGAGGGAATTGCAGGCGTCTAAACTTCAAGTGTAGCAGTTATCCGAAGAATTAGAATGATAAGTTTGTGGAGTGAAGGTCATTATTAAGGGATTGAAAGGAGGTAAACTCAATGTATACAGGTCACCTGTGAGTAATTTCAACTTATTTCTTGACAGACTCACTTACATTGTACAACAATGTATAGATAAGACTTATACAGTTTTTATATGTGGAGATCTAAATATTGATTTCAACAAAATGGACAATATGCCAAAATATCCATTTGAAGATTTTCTCGATTTTTTTAATTTGAAAATTACTTCCTCTGAATCAACTAGAATGTTTATTGATATTTTTGGTAGAACCTCTATGTCAATGCTTGGCTATATTTTAACAAGTGCTGATCTACAATTATGCGCAACAAAAATGTTTGAGGCAAATATTGCAGATCATAGGGTTATATCTCTCGAATATTCTTATCCTTGATCTGTAGAAACTCAAATTTATGATCAGAAGAATAAGATGCGTTGTGAGAAATTTTCTCCAAATTATTTAGAACGGCTCAGATTACGTATTCACGGTACAAGCTTTGCGGACATATATGACAATTTTTATGTGAATATGGCTTTTGAAAAATGTGTTAATGGCATCAAGCATACTTTTGAAGAATGCTGTCCACATAAACTAGTTGGTGGTACGAGGGGTGCTTCATAGATCTGGTTAACACCAGAGATAAAACAGACTGCCCTTCATTTGAAGAATATATACTGGTTACACTCCAATTTGAAAACAGAAAATTCTGCGCAAATCTGTAAGTTTACCAAGTTTGTATATAATCGGCTATTCATAAATACTAAAAAGAGTTATTATGCAAATCTTATAGACAATTTAAATAACAAAATTAAGACAACGTGGAATATTGTTAATGTAGAAACTGAAAAAGCAAATATTTTACTAACTGGAAATCTATGTACAGATTCAACCATCTTAGTGAAATCATTTAATGAATATTTTTCCACTGTGTCACCAAGGAAGCTTATCGAGTATTTTGGACAGTCGTTGTCTCAATCGTGTACAACTTGTAGAATACTAAACACAAGTTTCTTCTTTTATCCAGTTTTAAAATATGAAGTTATGCACGTAATCCAAGCACTCAATAATAAAAAGAATACAGTATTGGAGTCTATTTTCACAAGGGTTTTGAAATTGATAAGTGAACCCATTCCTGATAATTTAGCTCACTTGATAAACATGTCTGTGTCTAGTGGTCAGTTTCCGGCAATTCTGAAGAACGGTACAGTTATTCCAGTTCACAAGAAGGGTGATGCACACGATATCACAAACTATTGCCCTATATCGATTCTTATTTGCTTCTCGAAGGTATTTGAGAAAATAGTTAAAAAAAAAGTTTGATTCTTTCAATAATTTGATATAATTTTTGCTTTGGATGAAAAATTATATATCTGATCGCAATATGTCTGTCAGAGTCAATGACTTTCGCTCTGATGAGTATGGGGTGGACCTAGGAGTTCCTCAGAGTTCTTTACTGGGACCACTTATTTATTAATGATTTACCGGATCATGTAGGTGCATTGTTGATTGCACTTTTTTCGGATGATACGTCAATAGTGGTCACAGCGCAGAGCATTGAGGGGCTCACAGCATTGATTTCGTCTATCGTTGGTATGTTCGCTGATTGGTGTAGTCGCAATGGACTAATGGTCAACCTTGATAAGACTGTTTGCGTTCGTTTCGGTTTGAGAATTGGAAGTGTAGATCGGTTTGAGGTGTCTCATGGAGATATCTCTTTAAAATCTGAGAACTTCGCAAAGTTCTTGGGAATTTATATGGGCGGTGGTTTGCGATGAAACCAACATAAAGATGTAGTTTTTAAAAAATTGAATTCATCCTATTTTGCCATCAATAAAATCAAAAATTTATTTCCATTAAGGTCTCTTCTAGATGTTTATTACGATTTAAGTTATCCCCATATAGCTTATAATATTATAATATGGGTCAGTTCATCAGAGAGTTTTCGTATGTAAAAAGAAGATAATTAGGATAATCTTTGGTGTATATCCTAGATCCTCTTGCCGACTTCCCTTTATTAAGAATAAATTAATGACTGTATCTTGAATACACATACTAAAATGTTTGCTTCATAGCAAGACCAATGAGAACAAAATGATTAAACTGTCTAGTTGACATCAATATTCCACGCGAAATAGCGATCTTCTGGTTGTGTCATAGAGCATCAAGATATGAGGGTCACCTTCCTATCAAGGTATTGTTCTGTTTAACCACTTACCGTGCTGCATTAAATTTTTAAATTCAATTAAATTTAAGAGGTTGATGAGAGAGTTACTATTGAGTAATGTTACTATTCAGTATATGAATATCTGAATGATACCAAATTAGCATTGTGGTATTGTAGGGATAGTTAATATCATATTTATCAATTTATTAATTAGTAGAGAATTTTTTATGATTTTTTTTGTGTTGAATTAAAATTGACATGTTCTATACTGAATTGTCTGAAGAGATCAATAAATATTATTATTAATATTATGAATACAACCAAACACAAATCTTCTATTCAGAGCGATTTGGTCTTACAGTAGATATCGACAATATGAATAAAAACAATATTCTAATTTCCGCTAATATTTTATTACACTTCGATCCTTACGTCATACCATGACTTCTTCAGGTGAGTATTATAAGATTTAAGAGTATACCATGAACAAGAATTTCATTATATAGTACCTGGACATAACAAACTATAGAGGGGGTGAAGAGAGTTTTACAATTCATTTGGAATTCTGAAAAATTATTCAAAAAAGATTCAACAAAGGGGAGCTACTTAATTCTGTTTGGTTATTCAATAATATTTTTCTTTTATGATATCTATTCATTTCTAAAGTTTCTAACAAGTTTAATCTGAAACTTTTGTTTTCTGTGTGTAAAATTTCAAAGTAACTATTAAAACTATGTCCTGTGTCTAGAAGGTGCTCTGCATAGGTTGAATTTCCCTTTTTATTACAATAACATTTTTCATGTTCCTAACTCTCGTCTGGAACGGTCTTCCTGTCTAACCAACATACCGCAAGTACCGCAAGTTAACTTATAAACAGTTGCTATTAACTTGCGGTACTTGCTATTTTGTATATGTTGGTCAGACAGGAAGACCGTTCCAGACGAGACTTAGAAACATGAAAAATGTTATTGTAACTTCTTCTTCTTCTTCTTTACGAAAGCTTGCTAGCTTGTTTCACCCATTTTCCTCCTCTCGTTCTTGAGATGCTGAGGTCCAGCTGTCCTTCCACCTCTTTGGCGGTCTTCCCACGGGTCGTTCGGATGCTGGTCTTCCGTTTTTTGTTATTCTGTCGCCTGTCATACGTGAGACATGTTCATTCCAGAACCTTCTCCTCGCGCGGGTCCATCTAACTACGTCCTCCGTCTGGCATTCCCTTCTGATCTCGTCGCTTCTTCTCTGGTCTCTCAATGTGTTCCCCGTTATCTGCCCCAAAACTTGCATCTCCTTTGTCCGTGCCATTCTTTTAGTTTCAGCTCTATCTGCTCTTGTTTCCGCCGCGTATGTCATCACGGGCCTGACGCACGCTTTGTAAATTCTCACTTTACTGGTTGTTGTCATGCAGTTGTTCTTCCAGATGATAATCCTTAGGGCTCCCGCTATTCTGGCTGCCTTATTCATCTGATGTTTTACACTATCTTTTAAGCTCCCATATAGCGATATCGTTACGCCTAGATAGTTAAAGGAGAATACTTGTTTGATGATGTTGTTATTTATCTCCAGCTTACATCCCTGGCAATTACCATGCTCTTAGTTTTGGGGATCGATATTACCATGTTGAGTTTCAGAGCCTCCCTGTGAAATGCCTGCAGCCCGTCTTCGCTATTCGCAAATAATGTTTCGTCATCTGTATAACACAAGATCTTCAACAGTTCGTTTCCCATTCTGTATCCTTGGTTCACTTTTCGTACGTTATGTATTATCCTGTCCATTATCAGATTAAATAATAGTGGGCTAAGACTATCTCCCTGTCTCATCCCTAGGTTGATCTTTTTTCTTTATCGGTTGTGGTTGCTCTTGTCTTGACTGTGGTAGTGTTTCCTGTGTTTAGTTGTTTGATCGTCTCTACAATGTTTGGGTGTATTCCTCTGTGCTTCAGTTCGTCCACAACATCCGTCACTTGTATTCTGTCGAATGCCTTACTCAAGTCTATGAAGCATATGTACGCAGGTTTGTCATATTCAATGGCTTTCTCCATTACTTCTCTGATAACGAATGCGTCGACCGTGGAACGATTTTTGCAGAAACCCTGTTGTTCTTCACTTAACGTGGTGTGTTGCAATATATGATGTCCCAGTATGCGAGTGAACAGTTTCATGGAGGTGTTCAATAATGATATTCCTCTGTAGTTTGCTGGATCTGATGTTTTTCCCTTTTTGAATAGAGGTATTGTTATGCTCTGTTTCCATTCGTCTGGTATTACTCCGCTCCCTAGGATCTTATTGAAGAGTTTGGTGAGCTGTTCGGCCAATCTTACTCCTCCTTGTTTCAACAGTTCATTAGGAATGTTGTCTGGACCGGGAGTTTTCCTGTTTTTGAGATGTTTCATTTCGTTCATCACTTCTTTTGTTGTAACCCGCTTGTCCTCTTCCAAGCTTAGTGCATATTCTCGCCGCAGATTTTTTCTACTTTCTGGTCGCTGGTCGTTATTCTGGTGCAAACTTGTGAAGTACTATTTCCATTTATCCGCGGTGATATTATGTATTTGTACTGTCTCATTTACTTCTTTTTTTGCGGCTCTGAGCATTTTCCATATGCGCTTTTGAGTTCCGTATAGGTCATTTCCCATCTCTCGACTAAAGTTCTCCCAGTGTTCTTTCTTTATCTCTCTATTCTATTATTGACTCTGTTCCTAATTTCTGTGTACTTTAGATAGTTTCTCGGAGTCTTGTTATTTATGTAGGTTAAATGTGATTCCTTCTTTTCTTGTGCCAGATTTTTTACTTCCGATGTGAACCAGGGCTTCTTTTCACGCTGATGTGAGGTTACCTTGATTGTTCTCTTCCCCAGCGCTTCTTCGGCTGCTTCATTTATGTTCTTTAGGAGTATTTTCCATGCCTCGTTTACCGTATGTTGGTCACCGATTGATGTCTCCTCCATTTTGGCCGTCAATCGTCTCCTATATAAGTCGAGTATGCTCTCTGTTTTTAGGGATTCGATGTTGAACTTTGTTACTGAATCGTGTTGTTTGTCCGCTTTTGTTGGTCTTTTCATTCCAGATATTACACCTAGCACCAAACTGTGGTCAGACCCTATATTTGTCGATGTTAATGATCTAATATCTACCACTTGTTCTGGTACAATTGCTCTATTCGTTAGGATGTAGTCTATTGTAGAAGTTACACCCCTGCTTCCACGGAAAGTAATCTTATGTTGAGGTTTATGACGAAAATATGTGTTGTTGATTCTTAGCTCGTTGTAGGTGCAGAAGTCGATGAGCATCTCTCCCCGGTCATTTATGATATCTTCGTTGAACACGTTCTTTATTCCTGGAAATACCTCGTTACCCACTCTTCCGTTCATATCTTCCATGATGATAATTTGGTCTTGCTTGGGTATCTTATCAACTGTTAATTGCAATTGCTCATAGAAGTCAAGGGCCTCCAGTGTTGGCTTTCCAGTATCCGGTGCATAAACTGATATTATGTGTATGAGGTGTTTTTCCAGTTTCAGACTGATTTTTAGTATTCTATCGCTCCAATATTCGATGTCATTGATGATGTTCTGATATTTGTGATCTATGAGTACTCTTACTCCCGACGTCGCTCTAGTTTCCTTTGGTCTCCCGGAGTAGACCAGGATGTAGCCGCCATACTGCTCGGTTCCTTTTCCTCTCTTCTTTGTCTCGAAGATTGCGCAGATATCTATTTTCTTGTTTCGCAGTTCTAGAATGATTTCCTGGTCTCTTCCATTTAAAGATTTCACATTCCAGCATCCTATCCTCAGTTGTGTCCTCTTCCTTCTCCTTCTCATCTTCGTGTTATCTCTCGTGTTCCTTATTCTCGCTTGGTCCGTCATCAGTATATCCGTCGTATTCCGAGGCTTGGTTTGGGTTTTGTGAGCAATGTTTCTTTTGATTACGTAGGGTAGGTCGCTAGCCTCGCCCTACAACCCTCCTCCTTTATCCGGGCTTGGGACCGGCAATGGCAGCTATTGGGCTACTCAATCCACCCAACAACTACCACAGGCGGAGTTGTTATTGTAACAAAAAGGGAAATTCAACCTATGCAGAGCACCTTCTAGACACAGGACATAGTTTTAATAAAAATTTTGAAATTTTACACACAGAGAACCAAAGTTTCAGATTAAACTTGTTAGAAACTTCAGAAATTAATAGATATCATAAAAGAAAAATATTATTGAATAACCAAACAGAATTGAGTAGCTCCCCTTTGTTGAATCTTTTTTGAATAATTTTTCAGAATTCCAAAAGAATTGTAAAACTCTCTTCACCCCCTCTATTTTTTGTTATGTCCATGTACTATATAATAAAATTCTTGTTCATGGTATACTCAGAATCTTGTAATACTCACCTGAATAAGTCATGGTATGACGCAACGATCGTAGTGTAATAAAATATTAGCGGAAATTAGAATATTGTTCTTATTCATATTTTCAAGATGAATTTCCGTCAAGAACAGACCGAAACAATCATAGATTAGATATCGATAATTTGCCTGGATTCTTCCATGATTTACGAAGCTTAGGATTCTCAAAATATATACATTTTCAGCAACTGTCACGATGCGATGGAGAAATGACTTTCTTTTTTGCCTGTGGCGCAGTATTCCACAAGTGATTTTTTATCCCGACTTTCATTCAATTCATGCAGAACCCATTTTTTTGATTCTTTTCCATAGCTTCCGAACGATTTAAGATCGTCTTGTAGGTCACATTCAATTGATTCCTGAGTTCTTGTTGAGTTTGAGTATAATATTTAATGAGACTTGTTATTTGTCGATTACAAACTTTTTCGGTGCTTTCGCACCCTCTTTGTTTAAAGCGGCAAAATCATCACTTTTGAATTTTTCTAACTACTCAAAACATTTTGAACTATGAATAAGTTTAGACAAGCATTTGATGAGATGTTGCAGCAGGTTTCTTCAAATTACAACAGAAAACTAATTTTGTCCGAAAATCGTAGTTCGTAAACACAAAATGTTTAAGGTTATAGAAAAATATAACGGAGTATGTTACTTTGGTTGTTGTGTTTTGGAAGAAAATCTTCGTCAGGTGTTAGAAGAAGGTGATGGCGTTGTAGAAGCGGTCTTATGGTCCTAAACTGATAGCTAGCACCTGACTCGTATACAGGGAAATTACGATTTCGTACTTCTACACCTGGTACATCCTGTGCTCCCAAGCAAGGATCCACCATAGTATTTAAGATTGTGTACATCGAAGCGGCAACCTATTTGAAAGACAAACTCGCTTTTGTCAAATTCCTTCCACTTGTTCTAGGTGTAATGAATAGATTTTGGTAAAACCAGTCTTCTGAAGGTGAAACATGGATTGGCCCATTGTGATTATTCGACAAAAAGTGGTCACTAGGTTTTACGTTACTATACGACATTTTACAAAAAGAGTAATTGCAATCAATAAATTTTGTAATAAAATTAATCTTATTCAATATTGAGGACTATCCATTTTGTGCTTCCGAATGTTAACGTAAATAAAACACTCTTTCATTTATAGTAACGCTCAAGTTTTTATTTCGATATAATGCGTGGACCTTGCCATTATGTGTGAAATACATCAGCATACAGCATCGTTCAAATGTCCTCTACGTGATGTCTTACAGGACTCGATCCTTGTGAGGTACTTTTCGATGACTCGCCGGCACATTTTGAGCAATATCTAACTTGACGGATGTTGGTTGTCAGATCGCACAAAAAGAATCCAAAGGCGATAAATCAGAAGGTTTGTTGGCCAATTCACATCGCCGAAACAATAAACTACCCGTCCTGGGAATTTTTCTTGTAATGAAGCCGAAACGGATCGTGTTGTGTAGCTTGTTGCACCATCTTGCTGGAATCACAATCTCTGCCAATTTCATATCATTAATTTCAGGTAAAAAAAATCGATAATCATTTGACTGAAGCGATGAGGGTTGACGGTTTGAGTGACATCTCCTTCTTTTTCAAAGAAGTACGTGCCAATCAATACACCAGACCAAATTGCCCACCATACAGTGACTTTTTGTAGATGTAATGATCTCTCAGCAGTTGTGAGGATGTTCAGTACCCCAAATGCGACAATTTTGCTTGTTTACAAAGCCACCAAGTGGATAATGTACTTCGTCGCTGAAGAAAGTTCGATGCAAAAAAATCGTCATCCAAACGTTGTTGTTCAGGCACCCAATCGGCATATGTTCTACGCATTTTATGATCAGATGGCTTCAGTTCTTGAGGAAACTGAACCTTATAAGGATAAAGATTCCAATTCAGGTGCAAAATGCGCCATAGCGTTCCGTAAGAGAGGCCCAAATGTTAAGCGTGCCGATGAATTGATAAATTTGGATTCTCTTCAACATTTTCACTTACAGTAGAAATATTTTCGGTAGAGCGTGCTTTACGATGATGCAGGGGCCTTAAGACGTCAGTAACAGATTCAGCTTCTTCGGATTTTTTCACTGTGTAACCAATTGCATGCTTAGATGGACAATTATGTCGACCATAATCTGGCCGTAATTCATGAAACGTAAAAAATTAATGTATTTTTAGTAAGTATTCACAATTACCACACATTCAACAGTAAATAAACGATCCATATTGTTGAATGACTAACCCACAACTTAACATATAAGGCTTCAGAGCACAGTTCTGTTCGATATATGTCATTGAAACAGGGTTGTGAAATCTGGACCACGAAATGGATAATCCGTTATTATTTATTCGTTTTAATAACTTTCAGAGAAAAATTAAAGTCATCAACAATTTTCAGAGTATCATTACAATTTATATTCAAAAGAAATTTTTGTCTGTCCAGTTGGTCGTTCGTTGGCGCACCAACTTTCGAAGGAATGATTTTCCAATTTGCAGGGCAGGATGTGAGACCAAATAGGAAGTTCATATTCGTTAATGGGTAAAATCGGGGGTACGAAAATATGTGAACTGAAAATTGTCTTTTCTGCGCGCTTGTTCGTGCGAACAGCTTGCTATTGTTTCGCCCAAATATCTGTAATTTTTTAAATTAAAGCCGAAAATGGTCTCAAACGATAAGGTGGGACTAGCTTATAAAGAATCCGAGTAGTAACTACTAATCCGATCGAATTCAAACTTAGTGTTTAGGTGTCTAACAAAGAGAGGAAAAGCTTCGTGAGGAATGTCCGTCTAGGGAGACGGCTAGAGATATACACGATAATTCCCGAAGGACAATACCTAGAGACTTGTAATTTTCAGGGTGTATTTGGAATATATTTGATACAATTTTTGAGTAAACTGATTGTGCAATATTAAGCTTTTCGCGAAATTAGCTGATTGAGAACTTATTTCTCAACAACATCTATTGAAGATATAATTTATGTGACTCATCTTGAAAATAAAATTCTGTATTGAAAAAGACATATGGCCTTGATCAAAGTTAAATTAATACTTATCTGACAAAATATTTTTCTCTAATTTGTGACATTGTATACAAACATAAATACGATAATTTATCTGTTGGTTTGAAAACCCAACATGGACCACACAAATGATGAAAAACATAATGATGTAGTATAATGTAATTAATTTGATTGACATTATATTTGAAATTTAAAATAATAACAAGATTGAAAATCCTCACGATTCAAGAATATTTTCAAGAAAAAATAAGCACTTACCTAAGCGTGTCTTAACTCTGAAAACTCCGAAATACAACTATCGAAGTTAATTTCTAACTTACCAACAGATGTTCCAAAAATAACAGGATCATTTTAATTAATCTTTCGAAGACAGTCTCAACGCGAATTTAAAATCTTTTCATATAATCTTTGAAAGGTCTTAATAATTACAAATGAGAGGATAAACGACTATTACCATAGCTCCTACTACTTATTAATGACTTGGAAAGCGATTATACACTTATTTCAAATGAACATATGAATGACTGGCTTTGAGTCTACTATGCAAAAGATCAGTTGAGAATTTTCATTTCAAATCGACATTTCACAAAGTAGACTCAAACTCACCCATTTATATTTAAATTCAATACAGCGGCCAACATGAGATGTTCTGGACTACATCTTATGTAGGGGTTGAACGAAAATGAAGCGAAGACGTTGTTTATTAAATCAGTTAAAGTATAAATGGCACCGGTACCTCTTGCTTTGTATCATCATGTACTTAGGGCGAAGTAAAAATGGAGTTCAGTCCGTAAAAAAATAGTCGCAATCGGTATAAATATCCAGTGTCAAGTTGGAACGGCTACAACGAAAACTACAGTCCCACCCCATTTTATAAGACTCACTCTAAAGAACACTGTTTTTCTTTATTTCAAAGAGCATATATAGTTGATATTGAGCCTTAAGTATATGCAAATGTTGATACATTAGTAGCTTTTACAGTTGCATAGCCTTTATTTATTTTGGATTCATTATTTAGTCGGTGTTCAATTTCGTCGAAATTGAACAAAGAACGGTATTACAGATGGTATTTGGGCCTACACACCAGTTAAGGACATATTTTTCGTAGAAACCTCCAAAAACCATTAAAACCGACGTCGTTTCGAGACTAAAAAAAAGTTTGTTTTTGCCACTCACCTACGATCACGAAATAAAACGTTCGCTAGTTTTACGTTCAGTGAAGGCACAATCTCACGTCTCCCGAATTCACACATAAACGAAAAAACTCTATAAGTTCGAAATCATTTTAACTTTTCTTAATAACTCAAAACGCACTGAAAAGAAGTGAATGTATTAACTATTAATATTATTTCTTTTTAATTAGATGGTAATTATGTGGAGTGAATCGAAAAGTGAACCCAACAGTGAACCCAGTAGAAGTGAACTCATTGAATGTGAACAACGGTGAAAAAGCTCAAAGAAATACAACTCCACGAATAAGATAGTGTTTTCACCGCAATTAGAGTTCAATACTACACCGAAACGATTCCTTCAACCTATGGGTAAAACAATCTCAGAATTGTATATCTTAATATCTGTAATTAGGCTGCAAATGAACCAATTAAAGTCTGATATACATCTTTCTCAACCCCATTTGAAGTATAC
Organism: Megalocaria dilatata; assembly: GCA_034642435.1. Classification (NCBI taxonomy): domain Eukaryota; kingdom Metazoa; phylum Arthropoda; class Insecta; order Coleoptera; family Coccinellidae; genus Megalocaria; species Megalocaria dilatata. Next base: position 67,485,711 of record CM067855.1, on the reverse strand, counting down.
TCATCCTAGAATTTGCACTAATTGAATGACGTTAATCAATTACTTCGGAATAATTCAAAAAGGTATCTTTACATATCAAGCAATTCTTTCATTGGTCCATACCATCCCGATTTACATTCCACATCTGATTACACTAGCCGAATAATGCATTTCACACCTGATCCATACCAGCGGAATCTTTTCACATCACGGTCCTTCGAAATCTCAAGACAGAAAATCATTGAAACAAGCCCTTGGAAATTGCAGACATACAGTTCCAGTGCAGCCCGTGACGAGTCAACTGATACAAAATACACAGGTATTTGATGTTTCGAAAATATCTCTGCATATTTTAAAACTCCATATTACTCTCCATTTTTACATTTTTATTGTTAAGATCTATTAACAATTGATTTTTTAATAATATCTCTATATAATTTTATACCGATATCACTTATTTCTTGAAACACAACTTTTGAATTTATCAGAATTTATCAGGTTTTATACATATTCACTCATACTTCACATTGCTGTAACATAGTTGTTTTAGGAATCACTGAATTATTAGAAATTATTCAATTTCTTCGAAATCGAACAAAGAGTGCTATTACATGTGAATTTTGGGCCTGCACGCCAGTTAAGGACCGAAAATATTTGTCCTTCATTTTTTCGTAGAACTCTTGAAAGCCATTAAAACCAATGCGGTTTCGAGACTAGGGATAGATTTTTTACCTGCGCCACATACAACATAGTCTGTTTTTGCCATTCACCCACGAAACACAAGATAAAACTCTCGCTGGTTCTACGTTCAGTGAAGATACTTGTCTCTCGAATTTATACATAAACAAAAAACTATCTCAGTTCTTAATCACTTTAACTGTCGAAGGTACATCGTCTCTTAATAACCCATAACGGACTAAAAGGTGTGGAAGTGAAAGTACTATCTACATTATTTGTTTTTAATTAGTTAGTAATTATGTAAGGTAAATCGAAAAGTGAATCCGACACTGAACTCAGTGAAAGTGAACAACGGTGAAAAAGCTCAAAGAACTACTACTCCACTAACAAAATATTGTTTCCACCGCAATTATTGTTCGAACTACGCCAAGCAATTTCCTCTACTTTTCGGTAAAACAATCTCAAAATTATATATTTATAACATGTGTATTTGAGCTGCAAATAAACTAGTCATTTGAAGTATGCTTATCCTGACATTTGCATACTAATTGATTGACGTTAATCAATCTCTCAGAAAGAATTCAAAACCTAGCAATTCTTTCAGTCGGCATGGCAGAATTTCCATCAAAATGTTATAAAAAGAATGTTATTTATTCAGTTAATATTTCTGCTGAAGCTGGTTGTGTTTTTGTAGTGAATTTAATTTAAAAGAAGTTTTTCACGTTGAACTTTGGTATTCTCCAGGGTGATTCAGAGGCGTTACTAATAGTTCTTCATTTAAAATTGTATTTATAATTATTTACCAAAAAAATCGTTTCTTCAGTGTTTCGATAATTCTTTTTTGGGGAGGGATAAAGATGTTTCATTCAAGCGAAATCATTTGGTCATTGGCTATTACGTAATACAATATTCAGTCAAAAACATATTGCAATTATGTGTAGGGTATCCCAATCCACAGTTCGACACTAAAGCCAGAAACTGCAAGCAAATGAACCCATAGATGTTTCTAGGAGGGGTCATTATAGTAGAAAAACTTTAATGAATCCTATGAGACAATGAATATTGAAGAATCTGGCTCTAAAAGAGAGAGGCAACTGTGAAATTATAAACAATTTACAACAGGCAGGCTGTTCTTCATCTGTAGCTACGAAACGAAGAATTTTGTATGGCATGGCTTTCAAATATCGAAATTCAAATAAGAAGGGGAAATTTACAACAGCTATGATTAAGTGGTTGAATTTGTTTTGGATAATTTTCTATAGTTATTTTTAATTCTCAAGTTAGATTTAGTGATAGAGCAACTTTACAAATAATGGTTGACAGAGCTCAGTTTGTTCGAAGGCGACCACAAGAAAAATACCATACAGACTGTGTAGTGAGAAGAGTTAATCTTTCCACATCTGCCATGATGTGGTTGATAATCAGTGGGAAGAATTTAGAAAAGTTTCATAATGCAGAGGGAACTATGTGTCAGGACCATTACAAAAGGCTTCTGCAGACCAAATTATTACCACATATCTACGAATGGTTTGAGAATAGGCCTAATCTTTCAAGCAAGACTGGATGTCCTGCAATACTGCCAAATGCTCAGAAAATTTTTTGAAGAAGTAACAAAATTCTATTTTACACTAACCATCGACCTGGAATGCTCCTGTCATGAACCATATGGAAAAACTTGGAGTGCTTGAAATAGAAATTGTCAAAAGGAAACAATACAAACAGGGTATCATTAGCACCATTGAAATGAATTGCGTTAATCTGTGTATATAGCCCAGAACAGTTAATGCACTATTGAAAGTAAAAGGCGGTTCGACTAAATTAATGTAATGTACTTTCATATATTTGCTATATATTGAATGTTTTCTAACTACAAATATGTGGAAAAGTAAAAACTTAATTTTAATGCCCCTATCACATTTTAAATATCACTTATAGTACCTTCGAAATTCAAAACACTGATATTTTTTAAGTGTGTTCAATGAATTGAGCAGGGACTGTATATATTGCATAGCAACCGATTTGCCAAACACTTGACTCATCTATTTCCGAGCCGTTCGAAATGAATCCATCCTCAACTACCATCGGAATGTACCTTCGAGCCACTCGAGGCACCCAAAGTAGCGAATTTCCTGGAGAACCGAATATCCCATCGTCTACGTTACGAACATATTATCGGTGTACCATCCATCGCTCGAGAACTAGGAATAATTTCAGTGTAGTTCAATCAATACTTACTGCGTTTATAGATTCACCCATTGTGACGAATTTATGCACAATAAACAACCTGAACAATTATGGCAAAAAAAGTAGGAAACGTAGGAAATTGAGTGTTAATGAAGAATGCAGTAGAACATTGGAAGAATCAAAACCTCAGCTCGATGCGATGACGAATAAATGATTTTTCTCTTTCAATGACAGTACGCAGTGTTGATGTTTCGATCGAAAGACTGTGCAGTCTGCTTTCACACCCCACTACCATTGAGAGAAAAAGTCGTCTGTTCTTGCGATGCGATGGCATCGCGCTGAGTATTTGTTTTTTCCACTGCTCTATTGCATTGTTGATTAACTCTGAATTTCCTATGTTTTCGACTGCCTTTTCCACACCTGTATATGTTGACATTGTATTCTTGTGTCATTTTCACAGATCTATATGATCCTCTAATATGAAAAAATTTTCCATGAGAGATTTCCTAATAACCTTTGGAAAATACAGAACCTCATTTGAATATCTTTTTCTACTTTCAGTCTGCATCTAGCCCTCCAGGATAACTAAATTTCCTGAACTTCTAAATCAATGCAATTTTCTAATTTCCTATAAAACTTTTCTCTTTGCAACACGGTTAAATGACTCGAACATCAGATAACGATATTACGAATAATGGCCAAATAGAAAAGGAAAACATAGTAAATCTGTAGTATATATCTGCAAAGGGGACATCCTCAGGTTATTTGGCCAACTATATCGCCCAGTAACAGTTGCGCTACCCTCTGGGGGCACCCTGCTCCAGGTCTGTCGGAAGATAAAGCGACAAAGATAATTTGTCTAGTTTTTTCTCCAATGTGTGGCTCTAGGATCCTCCCAACGTCGTTTTTCCTTTTTCCTGAATAAACGACCTGAGCTGTGTGGATACTGGTACAGGAGCGTATTCGCTGACAAATTGACTTCATGATATATTGTGTAACTTGGAATATAAACGTTTAAATAATTTCTGTGATTGATAATAATATTATGGCATATGATCGAATGTTTTTACATTCAAGACAAGGTTCAATTTTTCATGTATACATAACGTAAACGAGCAATGTGAGATAGAAATGTTAGTATCCTGGTACTAAAACCAGGAGGCGAAAAGGATTGGTTCAAAAAATTTCAGATAATTAAAAGAAAAATTCATACACATCAGTTGATAACTTTTTTTTTTGATGTGAATATTTCAAAATGTGGAAGGATTACAATTAAATTCCTAATTATATGAAATAATGAAGAATATTTTTCTAATTTATCAATTGAAAACAACTGCTTCGTCAGGTTTATTATTGAACAGTTCAGAATGCAAACCTGAAAAAGCCAAACAACTGGTGTGAATGAATAAATTGTGAGAATATTCTTCATTATTTTATTTAATTTGAATGAAGTTTTACATTAAGTAAGGGCTAATACAATTAAATTTTTGTAAGGAGCTAAAACAAGCTAGTTTGACCAGCAGTATTTTGAACATCTTTCGAGAAGAGGAATAAATACACTGAATATTTGGCTTAAACACAATCTCTATATTTGAAATGGAGTTCAAAATATGAACTTGAAGAAGATACAGTGTAGGCGGATCAATTGTTGTGGAAATATTCTTCACTATTTCATTTAATTAAAATTAATGTCCATCAAGAAATAATCCACTCGATTGAATTCTTGTTGGAAGCTGAAATCAGCTTCTAGGTTCAGTTGTATTTTAAATTTCTTTTAAGAAGTAGGATTTATACACTGAAAATTTGGTTTTACACCAAATGCATAACATTTGAACTAGAGTTCAAAATGTAAACCCGAAGACGCCACAGTATTGGTGAAATAAAATATAAAATAAACATTCATTATAAGACATCCAAATGGTATAACAAAATCCAATAAATAAAAATTGTTAACCAAAATCCTATAAATTAAATATTTTGAATAGACAGAATTTTGTTTCTGCTGATCAATCTTATGAAAACTAATATCTTTCAAAAATGTCTAACATAATCTTAAGAATTTCATCATAAAACTATTTTACTTAGAATATTCAATATTATTGGATATCTAACTAAGTTACTTTATATAAAAACTCAAGATATGTAAAAACATTACTGAAAAACAAGTTTCAATAGAGACTTTGCTTCGTCAGTATTCAACTAATTCATATTCAATGAATATAACATCAATCAACAACAAATATTTACTCACCTTTCAACCATTTAGAAAACTTCTGATGAACTGAAAAATAACGGTTAACTATATGTAAATATTTCTGTGGTTTACCCTTGATCTAAAAGATTGAAAGACAATTTAACGGCCTCTGTGATAGGACAAGGACTATCTCTATAAAGAATGTTAAGGAAACCAAATAATTATATATTATATAATAATATTGAATGCTCTAAGTAAGATAGTTTTATGATGAAATTCTTAAGATTATATTATACATTTTTGAAAGATATTTGTTTTCATAAGATTGATCAGCAGAAACAAAATTTTGTCTATTCAAAATATTTAATTTATAGGATTTTGGTTAACAATTTTTATTTATTGGATTTTGTTATACCATTTGGATGTCTTATAATGAATGTTCATTTTATATGACATTTGATATAAGTGGTACTTATATGACATTATTTCAATTTATTTTCATAAGTTATAATTATCAAATGAAATTTTTTGAAATTAAATATGTAGAGGACTAATATTAAAATATTTAAATAATTAATTTTGAAGTTGTTCATTCCATAGCTTTTGAGTGCTGTTATTCGGAAGCTGTATCATTCCAAATTGAAAGATCTGAAAGGGGATAGATCACAGTTCGCTGATTCATATCCGAATGCGTGCACATCAGTGCGACGAGGAAGAAGAATAGAAGCCCTAGTCACAGGCATAAGCAGATAGCTTCAATAGTACCCCGATTTTAATGAACAACCATACGCCCGTGTTTTCAGAGAAAACAGATCAACTTCTTGGTAATTACATACGTTAGAACGCCTACCACGGGATGACCGGATTTTAGGAAAAATTAGTGCATGCTGTCAGCGATCTCTTATGTCAAAAAGGTGTCACGGTCAGAGGACTCCCTTCAGTGCGGTACATGTCACGAACTTGGAGCTGGTAATTTGAGGGAAGATGGAGAAAGAGATAGTCGAAACAGTTTAGTTTCCTTCTGCAAGCCATGATCGAATTCCATCTTAACGCTGCGACATTAACTGGACTGAGTTCGCTGGTACGTGGATTATTCTCACTGAAATAGACGCAACGCCATCTCGGTACGAGGTTCACTTGAATACGAATATACTACCACGAGTATTTAATATTATATATAGGAATACGTTGCAGCATATGTTGATAAAAATCAATGGCATGAGAAAAAAATAAACAAACGTTTGAACCATTCAACCTCACTTCAAGGCGGCACGAATGTGGCTTTTAAGAGGTACCACGCGGTGTTTTAAACCCCCTTATTGAAGGATGTGGAAATATAATATTGTTTCATTCTGCTTCCAATTCAGAGGAGACTCACTCATATGATATAGTAGAATAATAGGAACGGTAGTCAGAGACAGGGTGTTCACGTAGCCAGAGCAGCGAAGATAATGAATTAGTTTTGGGGAAATAAAGACCAACCACTGGCCTATTTTGAAACATAAAACATACATCGTAGAATGATTGGTTAGGTAGCAAAATCGGTACGTGCCATTAGCACCCTCACAATGTTAACGTCACAATTCTATGAGGGCAATTTTAATATCGTAGCTGCGCGAGGAATAGAATGTATCGCATTCGGAGACATTGCCGTAAATGATTGAACAACATCGAAGAAATATCTTCGATGTTTTTCAATCATTTTTCAAAATCTTTTTCAAAAGATCCCCCAATGTAGCCCTCATTTTGGGAACTGAAGTCCATTAATAGCTAAAACTAAAAAAAATTTTGGAGGCAAATTTGCTTAGATAATGCAGAATGGTCTATTGTTAGTGTTGAAACAATTCGTCTTTCTGAGACAGACGTTAAAGTTCAACATTATGTCAAATGATGAAAAATTCTTCGCGTTACTATTTTTTCGACAAAAGTTTATCATTCAACGAAAGCATCGTCCAAAACTCTAAAGACGTCAGAAGCTTTCGCGCGCTTGTTCAACAGTCCATTTCCCCTGGAAATTTCAAATCTTTGAATAGCTTCTTGAAGAGGGCACATATGATGAATTTAAATTTTGCATTAGCCTTTGTGATGTTAGTTTATATCTAATTCAAACTCGATCGTAGGACTGTTGTTATGGTTTCTTCAGCATTCATCATGCTCTGTTCTGCTCACAATTCTTATTTTGACGAATTTTGCATCTTCTAATCATACAATCTCCATGAAATGATGCAGGAACATATTATTTATCATTTCCCTTTTAAAACCCATATTTCAGTTTGTAGTTTGGAAAATATCAATTGAAATAAGTTAAAATTTTAAATGTGAATAACTGTGAAACGATTGAACTGATTTTGTGCAATATGTAACTCAACCGAGATATTCCGACACAAAGTTACTCCGAATATTTCAAGTCTATGTCTATTATCTGTTACAGTGTTTAACGTAGCGCTCAACGCTGATCCTTTTACAAAATATTCTGTTCCCACTTTCTAATCATACATTCCTCAAGATGGTTTCGCACGAAAATGCGCGTTACTATCGAAAACCGGATTTCAAATCGATCGAAGCTGTAGTTCCGAAAATATTCGGAAAAGTATAAAACAATTTCAAACGTAAACTGCGGCGAAATTGTCAAACAAATTTTAATTATTTGAGAATTCTGCTGAAATATTTACATTCTAAACCTTCCCTGAAAGTTGTTTTAGGGCTCTAGCTCTCTTAGTTCGGAAATTATGGTGTTTAGGGCAGACCGGTCGACTGGCCGGACAGGATTGCCTTTGACCTCGAATACTTCATCAATGATTCCAACCTAGTCGTCCAAGATCATTTTCGGCCTAAAGCCCTGAAATTGGAGAAATTTGGGTGAAAGATGAATATTCCCTGGAACAAGTCCCAACAATTGCCAGTGGTTATTGCCAGGGATGGTAATCAATTCGATGAATAAGAATTCTTTTTTGTCACATATTTATATTTTATTTCATTATCTTGATTTATTCAATCAAGTTTTGTATATATTTCTGTTAGTTTTATTCTTCAGAATTTATTCTTGCCAATCAAATCGCAGCGGTATTAGATGCTTCAACTCTATATTTATGAAATCTTTTATGGCCCGTCCAGTTCAGTTGTTACACTTGAAATTTAAGGCTTTCAGACTCAGTCTATGGACCAACTAGTTTTATTCAGAAATGTTTTTCACAGGAAACATTTCAAAAAAAGTCAAACAGCAGTCAAGGATATGATAACCATTCGGCAGAATGAACTGGCGTTTTAAAGTTCTTCATGCTAAGTAGGTACTCTAATTATTTTTCTGTCATTCAGAAAGTGAATTAAAAATATTTTCTGTTTCATCATAACAACGTCGAATTTTTGGTCTGTAACTGGTTAAGTAGTTTTGAATATATGTAGGAAAAGTTGAGGAATCTATATGTGAACAGATGAATATTTATCAGAATAATTATGTCGAACTTCCAAAAATATTAATCTTACAAATTTTGAAAATAATATAAAATGAAAATGTCTCAAACACACAGTTCATTTTTAGGAATCACATAGAATTATCAAACAGCATACAGTACCCAAAAGGGATAAAATAATCTGAAGAAAATGAGAATATAATAATAAAAAGAGGTTTGTTCTTGATAGAAGTATTATTACAAAATTCTAAATATCAGATTGATTCTGTTTACCTCCTACAAATTTTAATTTCGAGGAAAAAATTTCAGAATTAAATCAAATAAATGTCTTTAGAACACACTGTGTCAATTTAATAGACATATATTATAGAATTAACACTTATTACACAGCATCAAAGGGAATGAAAGAATTGAAAGAAATATAAACTGTCAATTAATTAAATCAAATTATTAAATAAATACATGAAGATTTGTTTCATTCCTTGTCTTTTGAAAACCAAATACACTTCCAAAATCGCAAAACATAACCTCATGAATTTCTTCCAGAACAACTCTTCAGGAAGCAATTTAGAATTATTACAACGGAAATTCATCAACTCTACTTCATATTTAAAAAATTAAAATATCTATCAAATTAGATCTTACCATACCATACAAAAATGTAAAAACTTATCTAGACAAACACTAGAATGATGTGAATTTTGCAAATCCTACATATTCTATGTTCCACAACATAAAGTTTGCAAGGTCTTTTATGGACTGCGTTAAAGCTAAATAATAATATACAATAAGTATGAACCAAAATATATGATTATCATATATACAAGAAAATAATAGAAAGAGGTTTTTTCTTGATAGAAGGATCATCAAAAAAATTTAAATATAATAACATACATATTTACTCTGTCAACCTCCTACTAATATTAATAACCTTCGTATTATTTGATGCTAGGACATAAATCGGGAGTTTATGAGTTATATTGTTCGACGTGCAGTAATAAATATATAGAACAGAGGGGACGTTCCTTCCAGACGAGGTTCGACGAACATAAAATAAATTTCTTTAAAAATAAACAAACTTCTCCTTTTGCCACTCATTGTTTAGAAAACAGCCATTCTTTTCCGGGAAAAAATAAACTTAAAATTTTACATGTAGAATCAAAGAAACTTGATTATTTAGAATCTGATAAAATTTTTTTAGTTCTCAATAAAAATAATGAATGACTGTACGGATCTATGTTACTCCAAAATTTTTGAAATATTTAAATATGTAACATCTGTTTACCAATCTTCTTTGACGTGCTGACGATCTAATAGTTATTAAGTGTCCTCTCATTTTAAACCTTTTTCAACCTGTTTTCATTATTCTGCTTGTTGAGTCTTCAGTTGTCTGAAGATGGGATAGTTCATTCTCGAAACTCGAGTCACAATTAAATGTGTAAAATATCAATAAATGGGTAGTAAAACATAGTAATTTCTACAACTTCTTTTAATTAAATAATTACTTGATGAGTACAATATTTTGTTTCGTTTCTTGTTTTATGAAAACCAAATATCCTTCCACAAATGCAAAACATAATCTCAAGAACTTCTTCAAAAACAACTTGCTCAAAATAAGTTCCTTTCAAGAATATTCCTAAAACATGCAGAACATCTTCAAAAAGCAATTTAGATTTATTACAACGGAAACTCATCAGCTCTACATATTTAAAAAATAAAAAAAGGAACTCATTTTGTGCAAGTTATTTTTGAAGAAGTTCTTGAGGTTATGTTTTGCATTTTTGGAAGGGTTTCTGGTTTTCATAAAACAAGTAACGATACGAAATTTTGTAGTATTTATTCGATAATTTTTTAATTGACATTATATATTTTTTTGAATTCTTTAATTCCCTTTGGTACTTGTAAGAAGTGTTAATTCCATATGTCTACTTAATTGACACAGTGTGTTCTAAAGACATTTATTTTATTCAATTCTGAAAATTTTTGAATAAGAGTAGAAGGATTGTAGGAGGTCAACAGAATAAATCTGTATGATATTCAAAATTTTAAAATATAGGATATTGACCGAAAGTACTGAGCAAACTTAAGCAGATGTTTTATATGGATGAATAACGAATATTATTCCAAAAATGCCCAACATTAACTCACAAAGGCCTTCGAAAAAACTCCCCTTGAAAAACCAAAAATATCCAGCACATTCTCAAGAGACCAGAATTCGAAACTGCTATCGATATTAGTCAGTCGACTTTACTGAATAATAAATAAAAACAACGAATGAAAAATAAATCATATATTTTATCGAATGAAGGGTTTTCCAATAGGAAGTTTTTATTTCAATACCCCGCTATCTGGGCAGCTGTCATCTTTTGACATTTGACAAGTAAAACTACGCCATTACTAATAATCGAATGATACATGCTCCAACAACGCAGCGAAAGTGTTGAAATTCACTACAAAAATGGTGAAAATTTTGCGTTCGCAACCTAATGTTCGCAAACCTAATGCACTTTTCGGCCGTCGTGAAGCACCTTCTCGGCCGGCAATAGTGAAGCTGGTGGAAAACTTTGCCCTGTTGGAACAAGCTTGTGATGTGAAGAATCGAAGCCGTGTGCATCGCTCAAGAACAACTGAGAATATTGCTGCTGTAGCCCGTAACTGGCGAAAACCCAGGTTTGTCGATTCCTAGTCAATCTTTGGAATTAGGCAATTCGCAAACGATATTACACCGTGTTTTGTATAAAAGCTTGGGTCTTAAGACTTTTGAAGTTCAGGGCAGACATGACGTTGCTGGTGATCGACCTGCTAGAGTTGTATCCTTGAAATGCTCAAAATAATCCGGATTTTCATCGAAAAATCATCTTGGTGGTTGGAAATATCTTATTTTGTTCTATTTCATTTTATTACACGTTTTCTACGGTTATTGAGTTTTCTCACTTTGTGAATTAAGTATTGATTCTCTTATTCACTTTCATTCGAATTTGGAAATCAAGGGAATCGAATTTTTTCGAATATAGTCTGAAAAGAAACTCGGTATGAATTACCTGAATATAGATATTAAACGTTTAAGGATTTTGCATAAAGCAAATAACGGTCCTGAGCTCATCTTGTTCGAAAGTTCCGAAATGAACCTACTAAGAGGTTCTAGGAATCAATGAATGACCAAACCAAGTTATTTAGTTCACGTCTGTAGGATTTATTCTCTTATTGACCCGAAATTTTCATCAAGAGAAATAGAAACTTACCCTTATTTCATAATAGAAACCATTCACATATGTATGTTACCAAATTCTTGACCAGTTGTTCATAACCATTTGAAAAAGTTACTATGTAACGAAACGCATAATTAGAACAACTCTCAAGAATAAATAGAGATCAACATATTATTTGTGTATTATTTAATACAGTACACAATGAATTTCTCTCAAGCAAAGGCCAGTACGATTCGATATTCTCAAGTGTTTGTGATTTTGAGTCAAGTTGAAAATTATATAAATTACGGAATATGCTTCATAAGAATATATCATGTCTTGTGAGACTCACTTTCTTTTCAATAATTTCTTAATTTATTTGATCAAGTGATCTAACGGAAAATATGTCGCCTTTCTGCATATACTTTCAAATTATTGAGACAGGATGCTCATTTCAGTTAAAACGTAATAATACATGGCTTATAGGTTAAGCTTCAAGAGACTGAATGATATGGTAGATTTCAGTGAGGTACATTTCATGAAGAAGAGAAAGGGGAATTCGATATAACTATTGGCTAATATCCAATAAGATGTACTCTATAAGACTAGAAGGATAATAACAACAGACAAAAAGCTTTATGCTTTATCTACTGAAATATATTTTACCATCTTACAAGTTGCTGAAAGAACCAGATCTCACGCTAGTAATAAGGATAGGCAGAACAAAGAAGGTGGTTCAATAAGTGGGTATCAAGTGGGCATTGAGCTCATATTTATTTAAAATCATTATTACAGATATTAATATAATGATGGAAGTAGTAATAATAAATATGATTAGCTGAAAAAATCGATGCACAAAAAGTTCAGTGCACTAATAAACCAAGTTCAAAAATCTGAATATGAAATTTAAAATGTGTACTTAGATGAAATATAATTCAAGTTTTTAATGATTGTTGAATTAAGTTGAAATTCTTCCCCTAAGAGGTAAATAAATAAATGTTGCATATTTTAAGAGGAATTTAATATAAGTTTTCAACTTTGAATCATTTTGTATCAAAAGAGTAAAAAGTGGACTTGGTTCACTTCTGCTCTGAAACCCGCAAATCATATTTGTTACAACCAACTCCTGATCTGACTTATTCTTCGTTACGTACTCTTCCCACGACGTTTAGAAGTGGTTATTCCGCGCGAAAAAACGACGCCGGCCAAAACTTGAGAATGCTCGCACGTAATATCTTTAAGCTGTTGCGAGGCACTCGGAGATAAAAAAATATAATTAGGTATTGAAGCTACTCTTACGACATGTTTGCAATCTCTCTTCAACCACTGCAGTTCTAATGGAACAATAGCACCCCAAACAATATGTCGTGTGTGTTAGAGCGTTCGTTGATTGCTAAACGAGGTATAATGCTTAGAGTTGGGAATTCGATAATGCTCTAACGTTATGCAGGGACAACTGAAGCGAAATTTCATTAAAGTCCACTTATTGCTATGATATTTGTGAGGAAGATAGACAGACCATATTTATGTTGAAAGTTTGAGAAACTCCATTTGGCGAAACAATTATATTGATCTCAAATTAGGATAAGGATAATTATTGATACTGATGAAAAAGGATAGCTATATTGTTTTTTGAGAATATCGAAATCAAAAAAGTGTACGCGTATTTCGTTAGCCGTTTCTTGAATATTTAGGATAAATTTTCTGGAAATGTATGATAAAATTATTGAAGAATCTACTGCAGATATAGTGGGTGATTTATTGCCAGAAAAATCCAGAAAAAATTACGAAAAGTACTTTCCAGAAAATTTTGTTGATACCTGATGAAATCTATAGAAAAAGTGTTACTGTTATACTTTTATATTTAAAGCTTGCACACTTTGATATTGAATTGTATCAGTCCTTACTTGGTGAAAATCCATATTAAATAATATTTAAATAAGTTTATTCTGATTTTCACAAATTTTTATTGTTATGTTCACAACGTTGTTTCGCTATCACAGTTGCATCATCAGGCAAGATCACATTTTGAATAACTAAGCTTGTTTCCGAAATCCGTTACTATTTATATTAGTTAGTAGTTAGTAAGTACAATAAATTTTTATTGAGCACTAAAACCCAAAAAAGGGTCTCTGCAAAGTCCAGCTTATTTGAATATATTTAACAGGGGTGAGTTATTTAAATCAAACAATTGTTGTGAACATAACAATAAAAATTTGTGACAATCAGAATAACCTTATTTAAATATTATTGCACACTTTCGTCAAACTATTCTATAATACAAGCCTGTCTTGAGATCAGGACTAATGCTATCAGCAAATATTAAAGATATGTGAAGAATTTTTGAAGAGACGACATTTTGGATACAAGCCAAAAAATTTAAAATACTCACTAGCAAAGATTACATATATAAGAAACGGCATGGTTTAGACTCTATTATATCAGGGAGTTTTGTGGAACGGTGTTGTACACATGTGTGAAGAAACAAAACTTTTATTACTCATATTATATATAAAATAAAAAATTTACTGGGTATATTCACGAATATTCAAAATTTTTCAAAATATTAAACAGAATAGTTCCGTGAAACCTCTTCAAAATTAAATTAAAAGAATTTTTAAGAATTAAAACGAATTGGTTCAAGAATATTTCTATTCAAGGCGACATATAATGATCAAACATCACACATTCAAGTTAACATACAATTCGTTTCTGTTTTTAAATCACGTGAGTTTATTCGAGAACAAGTTATGTGATATATCTGATTCAAAGCAGTTCCACTGATGATAATAGACAGGAGTTTCAAACGCTGTTATGAAAAATACATCGCCATATATTTTTCATTTTATTAAAATTTATATCGAGTATTTTTCACAATAATATATATTTATGAGGTTCATTTAAAAACGTTGTATCGTCTCAAGTTTGTAATCATTTCGAAAAAGACTATCGGCCACAGATGTCCCACATATTTGGGACCTTGAGTTATTAACAGTTTTCGATACACCCACTTTTAGCTGCTTTAAACCTAAAATAAACTAACCCAATTTTTTTTATTGGGTCAGTCGTCTCTTGATGGAAATTCATATTAATCAAATTCTGTAATGAAGAAGCTAAATTCATATATTCACAATAATTGTTTCGTCAACAAAACAAAAACAGTTGCAAGAACTTTTTCTGTAGATAGTTGAATTGGGGTTTTCGAGGTGTCGCTTCTTCAGGTTATCTCCGCTCCATGCTTGCTTATTTAGCTATGTAACTATGTAACTATGTCTCATCACAGGTGACAATGTGACTTAAGAAATTATCAACCTTTTCTCGATATCGTGTTAACAGCCTTTCGTACATGCGCTCTACGATTTTCCGTTTGTGGGCGAGAAATCCATTTTGCCGACAGTTTTTGATAAAGCATCTTAAAAATAATTGGTTATATATTCTCATTCGATATTGGTACTTAAGCAGCAAATTCGTATTTTGTAAGCCGCCAGTCAGCTTCAATCATCTCACGGATCGCACGAATATTCGTGTCTGTGAAACTTGTTCGTGGTCAGCGAGTATGATTCACATTTTCTACTACTTCTCATACTAACAAATGCGCCCAGCCGACTTTTATATTTCCGAATTTGTTATGAACACTATGTGCAAATGATAGTGTGTGAATTCATACACTAGATGACTCTTTGTTCGTTAAAAATCTTATATTTGAAATACATTCAGTAGCTTTAATACAGGGCATTATCAAAATACCATTCTCTTATATTTCGACTCAAGTTGTGAACAAGCATATTGAAAGTTGCGATTTGTTGATTTAAGTTGTGCTCTAATAGATAGGGATACTTGATTTTTCCCTAAAAAATTCCCTAGATATTTTAGCTCTTTTTGGACCCTTTTCTGTTTTCCCAGTTGATTACTAAGGGGGCAAATGGCGAAGTAATGCATACCAAAATGAAAGGTTTTCGGAGAACCACATTTATAAATAGAGGGTGCTAAAATCTGTTGTCCCAATATTAAATAATGGACTGTCGTAAGTAAGAGTGAAACACTGTGAATGAAAAGAAAAAGTATCAACAATTCAGTGGATTGGATTCTACTTTCATTACAAAGCTTCATTTCATTATTCCTGAGATTGATATATTAGGAGTACAAATAAGTTTCCTCCGTTTTATTATAGATGGCGCGGCACGGAGTTTCGGTTAGCTTTCGCAGATGATAACCGGCTTAAAAAATAGTTTGGACATTCAAGAACAACATAACCTATTAAAATCATTGATTTTATATTGGTAAAATATAATTTTTATGAGTTGAAAATGTCAAAATTTGAGCCAAGTAAACGTCATTTGCGGGAAATATTAGCTTACTTCTTTAATTTAAAAAAATCTGCTGCTGAGGCGCATCAATTGCTCGTAGAAGCATATGGTGAGGGTGCTTTGAGTGAGAGAACGTGTCGAGAGTGGTTTCAAAAGTTTAAAAACGGTGATTTCGACGTAGAAGACAAAGATCGCAGTGGAAGGCCAAAAATTTACGAGGATGCAGAATTGGAGGAATTATTGGAGGAAAATTAATCTCAAACACAAAAAGAACTTGCTCTAACATTAGAAGTCACTCAGCAAGCAGTCTCACATCGTTTGAAATCGTTCTTCTATAATAAATATTTAATTTGTGTTAAAAAACGGCGGAAACGTATTTGTACTCCTAATATAAAAATATTTTCAAGATGAGAGGCTAAATACAGAAAATGAAATTTAAGGTAAAATCTACAAATTTAATGAATATTTAACACATGCCTGTCAGAACCAATATCACGTGTTCCCCCACACAATGAAATGCTCGAGTGCAGTATTGGTAGATTACTTCAAAATCGAACTTGTTTTCTTTCCATTGAACTTTCATCCGACAAGGCTAACAACGGATGATGGAAACCACTCGAAAGTAACGAACATGACTGAAGCCGATGCCGTCATCCATCTTTCATTACAATTTATAAAAGCAAGAATAACGATTATCTTCAAGCCCATAATCCAACAAGAACTTGTTAGGTTAAACACACAGCAACTTCCTTGTTCATTCAAATATTCCTAAATCCAAAACAAAATTATTTCCAGGCCTTTGTTATTCATAAGAAGTTTCCCCCTTGCTCACCATCGTCTTCTGGGTGTACGCATACCATCCCCGTCTGCCTGCTCAGCATCCCAGCTCATACTATTTTACTAATGAACAATAAAACACTTGATGTATTTCGCTGAGTCGCAACTTGAAGTTCATTTGCTTGGGAGGAAACGTTCCTAATTTCTTCCCATTGTAGAGGTTGTTTATGGTAGGGCGTAAATTTGAGGTTGCATTGGCTTTGTTCAGTTGAAAATCTAACACATGAAAGACGGAGCCATCCGTCTGAATAGAGATAGTCATTATTTCTCAATCTTGGTAGACTACTTAAGAAAATGGATTACTTCACTCGTTTCGTTCGGGGATGAAACTAGCTTGTTTCAAATCGAAAAGGGAGCGGATTTCATGAACGGCTCGTGGAGAAATAAGTTGCAAGATTGATCTTGACGCGGCTTGTTTTAATTCTTGATTACTGGGCTGCTAATTTGATTTCATTTTGTGTAATAACGGTGGTAGTTGAATTATAGTCTATTTTATACACTGTTTTCTTTTTTACAGTAATAAAGTTTTCCATGCAGCGAAATAATTATAATTTTTATAATTTTTTGATCGAAAACCATGTTTTTTGAAAACAAAACTATTTATTTGGAAAACTACAGAGTACAGCCCTTAGCTATTTTCTACATCTCCAATAACACTTCGTATGATGTTTCATGTCCTGAGCAGTATGGCTTTTTATTTTCGCAAATACACTTCTTCCCTGATTTCAGCTAAGTTCTTTTTAAATGTTTTTGGTACCTCGCCCGTCACACCAGCCACAATAGAAACAACTTTCACCCTGTTCATCTTCCACATTCTTTTTACCTCATCTGCTAGTGGTAAGTATTTACTTATTTCCTCATTCTGAGTCTTACAGATATTCGAGGGGAGTGGTACGGCTATGTCAATTATGTAGATTATTTTTTCCTTTTTTATAGTGAACACGATATCCGGGATATTATTTGGAATCGTTTTATCAGTAATGATTGGTCTATTCCAGAACAGGCATATTTCTTCATCTTTACATATTGCTGGTGGGTCGTACATGTAATAGGGCGTTTCTCTTTCTAGTCCCATGTACTTATTACGTAGCTTTCGGTGGATTATTTAAACCGCATCATTGTGTCTGTCTAGGTAAGATTTTGGTGCAAGGGCAGAGCATTCGGCCATGACATGGTCCAGTGTTTCTTCTTTCTCCCCGCATAGCCGACACTTGACGTTCTCAACCTCTTGTTTAAGAATTTGTTTACGGTACGATCGTGTGGAGATAACTTGGTCCGGGATAGCTAGCACAAATCGTTCCGTTTCGGAGAATAGGTTTCCGTAATTGATAAATCCCAACGATTCCTCCTTATCTACACTCCCATTCTCGATTGTAGCTATGTATTTTCCATATAATGGTTTACTTCACCACTCTGCTTGAAGTTATTCTGTGGTGGTTATACTCGGAGAGTAGGTTAAATCAGACAGTTTCAGCGGTGTCAGATTTCTATATTCTTTAACTGCCATCTTATGAAGCACACTTGTCCTAGCTCTTTCATGGAAATTTTTTCTGAGGTTCTTTATTTGTTGGCCATGTCTGTTACCTATACTTGGCCCTCCTCTCCCACCCTGAGACCTTGGGTACTAAAATCATTGTACAGCTGACCCTGGGTGGTGCTTTCTGAATTTTCTGAACTCAGATGTAGTTTTTGAGTCCATTTTATTCAGTTCTGTCTCTGTATAATTTAAGATGCCAATGCTGTATGTTAAAACCGAATTTGCATATGCATTGCTCAATTTCATTCGTTCTACATACTATATCATTCATAGAACTATCATCACTGGGAAAAAATACATCCATCAATACTCTGACAGTTTAACTCCATATTCTCGTTATACTCCCTCCCACCCTTACCCCACATTAGCCTGTCTTTCGCTTTTTCCACATACATATTTTGAACGCTGCAGTGCAAGGGTTAGTGTTTCTTTTCATACTGACAAATTCTTCCCAATCTTTCTTCTTACATTTTATTGTTTTATTCTTATGAGTCTTCTCAAGTGATGATACTCCATTTTTCCTGTCTTGCGGCCTTTCTTGCTTTCTGATAATTCAATCTTGCCTTTCTCACTTGTTTCTTGTTTTTCGAAAGACCAGAAGACCATCATGATGCCTTATCAGGCAGTGGCCCTGGTTTCTTCAATATTCGTTCATTCATATTCACTATCCACTTATTCAGCATTTTTATGTTTTATGAGTCTTTCATACCTTTCACTCTCCATATGGTTTTCTCCGTTCTCACTCAATCATTCCTTTTATTACGCCTTCCTAGAGTAATCAGTATACCATTACGATCACTGATACTTCATTCTGGCATCACACACCAGCTTGTCACGCACTTTGCGTCCATGCTACCATTCATCGAGGTGACGTTAATATCTTACTCACCTCAAGGACCATTTAAGTTACAAAATTCATAACTCTCATTCAGTACGAGGAGTTTCCTTTCAAAAATGAACTCTTCCAGTCTAATTCCTCTTTGAACGTTATTTCCATACATACCCATTCTCTTGATATGTCACAAAGAGGATACTGCTTTTTATCTAACCCAACTAAAATCGGGCTATTCCCCAATAGGGAATACAAGTGTTCCATATACCCAAGTATAGCCCCAGCTCATCACCATACTCACAATAGACTGAAGGCAAGTATCCCTCCATATATTAATTCCTTATCCACATAAATACGCCATAAACATCTTTCAACTCTGGGACAGGAACGACATCTCCGCCATTATCACTGATGATAATGGCAGCCCCCCCGCAAATCCATATACTCTCATGGCGCTTGGCAGCCCATACACTCTATCATCTCTCACATATGGCTCCTGCAACAAACACACACAGCTTCTTTCTCGCATCATGCATACACCTATTTCACTCTTGGTGCCGTAGCACCTAGACGCATTCAGCTGCAGGATTCTCGTATGCTCCATTTATACTTATGTTTCCATCCGATCCCTCATCCATCCTGCCCGAAGTTTATACTCTGGGCAACTCACACTGGATGTGCTATGTTTTAGATCCTTCCTCCCTTTCTCCTTGCAAATCCTATATATACCCCTTTTCTTGCATTCCTTTTTGAAATTCCCTTCCTCACCACATTTCCTGCATGAATTTGCCTTCATTTTGCACTCTCTCACTCTGTGGTCAAATCCCAGGCACTTGTAGCACCTTTCATACAAGTCGAATTCTGTTACTCTGCATTAGTTATAACGAATGTACATTCGCCCCTCACTCAGCCATGCATTCTTAAGTGATGCTGGTACTTTTAGTATCACATTTCCTTTTTACCCTGAGCCATCCTTTCTTTTTACACTTACACTATCTGTGAACGCCTTGTCATCTATTCCGGAGAAGTTCCTCTTAAAGAGCTCCTGCTTCAATATACCCTCCGCTATGTTGGACAGAACATCAGTGACCAGCACTCTCGAGCCGAGTTTCCCCGGTCTCTCCACTTTCATGCCTAATTCCTCAAACTTACTACACGCTTTCAGCTGTTTCTCACTCTTCGTGTCCATGACGATTCCACCCTCCTTCCTATACTTCCTCACAGCAGTCATCTTAATACCTTAGGTGCTACTTTCGCAATCACTCGCCTCTTAATATCTTCACTTTGTGCCTTTCCTGACACATCTCTCACCACCAAAGCCAAGCTTCTGGTGACAGGTCTTCCTAGAGTCTCCACTCCACGACTGGGACCCACCTGCCCAGATCTTGCTGCTACATTATTTCCATCTCCTCTTATGCTCATCACTCCATTCGCAATTTTTATTTTTCACCTCTCTTTTTCTCCTAACATACCCTTCATTCTTTAAACTTCCGCAGCCATGTCGACAATCATACATTCCATAAGAGGCTACACCACTGAGTATACCCTCTGTCGCCGACTCACTTACCTTATTTGTATTCTTCAGGACAAACTTCCTCAGACTTTCACTCAGCCTCCTCGTTCTTTCCAACACATTCATACCGTCTCTCATACAAACCTCAGACACGATTTCACTCTCACTTTTGCCCTCTCCAGAACCTTTTTCCATAGCCAAATTTCTTGTACGTTCCCTCAAACCAACCATATCCTTTCCATCACTGCATTTTTTAAATCTTTTTTCATCCATAATAGATCCCACGAGATGGGACGAAATAAAGGTCGTCCTTCAGTAGTGTGCTAAATGTCCTGCAAAAGGCGCCTCTTGCTCCGCAGTGAGTCAGTCTTTGGACCGAAGGCCCCCCCCCATGCACTCATCGGCAACCTACCCACATTGGATTAAGGATTTTTATAGAGGCCAGATTTCCTGGCACACCCTGTATATCTGAAAATAATTTTTTGGGACGTAGAAATAATGAATGTACAAGAAGCCTGCTCTCGAAAGAAATTTCTGAGATGTCTGGTTCGGCATCTGTGGAAGGGCAACGCACAGTTGCAGGATTTTTCAGATTTCGGCTATTAATTTTTAATTCTGAAAGTGTATTTCTCCACTAAGAAGCGTCGGGTCAAGCATGGAGGTACAAATTCAAAAAAGTGAAAAGTTAGTAGTTTCTGCGCGCTTGTTCATATCACTCACGATCCTCACAAATTTGTCGTTACCCTTCGTGTCCTTATTTTACGAGTATATCTGAATTTAAACTCAATTGCACAACAGTTTTTATTGACTTGATAGCGCTAAACATTGCTTTATTCACATTTCTAGTTCTGAAATCCTGACGCTTGTGCACCTAAATGCTAAATTTGAACCCGATAGTGTGACTTTTGCTATGATATCTTTATCGTTGAACGCTGCTCCACTCACAGAATTATTGTTATTTTGAGTCTTCTAATGAAACTAGCTTCATGAAATTTTGCAGAGAAATCGGATTCGTAGTTAGGAAAATATTGAAAACAAGAAGAGAAAAAATTCAAATATAAATAACTGCGAAACAATCGAATTGATTTGGCCTAGTGAAAAACTCAGTCGAGATATTCAAGAAAAAAGAACTACCTCAAAAGTTTCAAATCTCTATCTCTTTCTATTCTATTATCTTTATGCTGTTTATGGAAGGACTCAGCGCTGATCCTCTTTTCGAGTTCTAATTATATCATCATCACGAAATTTCGCACGAACATGCACGTTAGTATTCTATGTCCAAATGCCGAATTTCAGATCGATCTCATCTGTTTTTCGAAAACATTGGGGAAAATATAAATAATAAACGTGAATAACTGAAAAATTATCGAATCGATTTTTGAAATACTTATCCGAGATATTTAGACCGCAAATCTTGCCTACAAGTTTTAAGTTTTCAGCTCCTTCCATTCGAATGATAGCGTGTTTATGGCCGGACATAATTATTTCAACCTCAGTTTTCCATCCGTGAGTCCCACCTATTCATTGAAGACCAATATCGGCTCGAAATTAAAATATTACAGACATTTGTCGTGTGAATAGCAAGCTGTTCCCTGGAACTAGCGCGCAAAAACTGCTAGAAATCATAATTTTTCCGACAACATTAATTCCAATATTATTCTTAACTAAAGATATTCTTATAACATATATCTACAGAGAATAATTCGAGTCACTTCATCAACAATCAATTTGGATGTAGAAGATAGTGCTTCTCAAATGGGTAAACGTAAAAAAAAGGTGGCAAGGACAATCCAGCACCCAAGGAACAAAATGAATGCAAAATAACGGATATTGTATTCAAAGAGCAACAAATTATAACAAGTAAAAATCAAAACGATGCCGAACAAACGAAAGTCGAAAAATCCAATGAACCACAAAAAACAGATGATACGATTCGTCAACCACAACCAAAACAAAAATCGCAAACAAAATCTATTCCGCTAAAATGAATGAAATTGAAAATATGGATTTCACAAATTTATTCTATATAAATATGGAAAAAGAAATGGACAGAATCGAAATGGCGTCCTTATGGGGATCTAAATTCCCTTATTCCAAAGATAAAATTCTTGAGACTAAATTGGGTTTTGTCTTGAAATCTAATAACGAGAAATGTACAATAGAAAAAGGACTCGAAGAACTCAAAAAGTAAAACAAAATATTGAAATATTAAGAAACATCTAATCAAAAACAACCAAATAAACCGCTGCAAACCTACTCGGTGGTAATTGCATCGGTCGAAATTAATATTAGAGAGGAAAGTATAAGTCAACACCTAACATCCATTGATATAAAACACAGATACTGCAAAAGAATAATTTCAAGAAACAATAACATCCTATCAACTTCATAAGACTTATCACTAGTGAAATCAAATCATTTGAGTACCTCCTGAATGGTCTTTTCTACTTGAATATTTACTATACCCCGCTTGAACTAACTCCAGTACCGTGTGAAAAATGTCTGCAATTTGATCATACAACTGAAAATTGCCAAAATTTACCAAAATCTTCGAAATGCTAAGGTCCGCACAAAATGTCGATGTGTAAAACTAACAACCCACAAAAATGTCTGAGTTGTGATGCAGAGGACCATTTGGCCTGGTCCTTAAAGTATCCACAATACCCGAAACTAGCTATTGAAGGAATACCTAATACAAATGTCAAACCACTCATTAGAAGAAAAAGAGAAACGAAGATTTATCCAAGAAAATTAACAGGATCCACGCACCTTTCACATTACATGATAACATCATAAATACATACTGCCGTAAAATGAATAATCACAAGAACATCAACAGTCCTTTTTCCGAGGCAAGTTTCCGGTTCTGTGAGCATTACTATTTTTTTTACCTCCGGTAGGGTGCTGACCTTGCCTTCGAACCTGATAAATATGGACCTTGATAAATATGGACAAGGGTATTAATCGAACCCCCTGGTTTACCAACGAAATAAAAAAGAAGTGCCGTGAAAAAAAGCAAGTGTATCTGAAATATCGAGCACAGGGAACTCCAGAATCATATGAACAGTACAAAACAATCCGTAACGAAACAAATTCGATCATAAGATCAGCTAAAACCAGCTACTGGGAAAGGTTCTCCAAAAGAATGGAGAGTGACTTTTATGGACTGCAAAAACAGATGTGGCGATTGATAAGATCCCAGAGAAAGGAAATAAATGAATTAATTGAGCCTAAGCACATATCAAAGGAGACCTGGACCGAATATCTGGAAACACTCTATAAAAAAGAAGAAGATACCATCGAACGGAACAACACACCAGCACCAGTGACAATATAGAAGTAGAGCATGCAGACGTAGAATTGGCACTCCGACAGCTGAGGAATAGAAAAAGCCCCGGATTAGATGGCATCCCAAATGAATTGCTCAAGTATGGGGGGCAGCATCTGGTTAAACAGTTGACCCTGCTGACTAAGGCCATCTTCTACCACCACAGAATACCGGACAATGGCGAGCAAGTATCGCCATCCTCATGTTTAAAAAGGAAGACAAGAAAAAACCAGAGAACTACAGGGGTATAAATCTACTCAGTACAATATTAAAATTAATAACTAAAATAATCACCAATAAGATCAATGATATTATTTCCCTATCCGATGAGCAACAAGGCTTCAGATCAGGGAGATCATGTAATGATGCAGTATTTGTTATGAGACAGATCGTTGAGAAATCTATTGAATATAACCGGCCGCATATATGTGCTTTGTAGATCTTCAGAAAGCATTTGATCGAATTCAAATACAAAATGTCGTACACCTTCTCTACAAAAGACAGATACCGCACAACTTAATTAAAGTAATTGAAGATATATATAGCTCCAATAAAATACAGGCTAAAATCGATGGAGAACTCACCAGACCTATATCAGTGGAGAAGGGAATTCGACAGGGTGATTCTTTGAGCCCATTGCTTCTCAACCTGATCATGGATGAAATAATAAAGAAAGTTTGCCGTCTCGGGGGTATAAAATGGGCAATAAAAATATTTCGATTCTTTGTTACGCTGATGAAGCAGTGCTGATTGCAGAGAACGAGGACGACCTGCACAGGCTTCTATATCTCTTCAATTCCATAGCAACATCCCTGAATATGGTTATATCTGTCACAAAAACAAAATGTTTGACTACATCCAAATATCCTCTCAGATGTAAACTCGTCGTCGATGACCAAATCATACAGCAAGAGATGACGTTCAGATACTTGGGAATAGAGCTTCGTGGTTTTGGGGATGTAGAATCTGAGGTGAGACAACAGGTAAATAAGGCAATGAGAACAGCTGGATGCATGAACGACACCATATGGAGTAACAAACACTTGCGAACCGAGACAAAGGCAAGAATCTACAAAACTACTATAAGACCAATAATGACGTACACAGCAGAAACACGACCAGACACATCAAAAACTAAGAGGTTATTGGAAACATGTGAAATGAAAGTCCTAAGGAAAATTGTTGGAAAAACGCTATTAAATAGAGAGCGCAGTGACAACATAAGAAAAATGTGCAGGTTGGAAGAGGTGAATGAGTGGATCCTGGGGAGAAAGCACGAGTGGAATGCACACATAGACCGAATGGATCATGAGAGAGTGGTCAGAATCGCACGTGATAAATCTCCAATGGGAAGGAGAAGTATAGGAAGACCGCGAAAAAGGTGGAGCGATAACCTGACTGCCAACTGAACACCAGACAAGTTACGAAGAAGGAACAGGCAAAAATGCCTATAATGAAGAAGGAAGAAGAAGAAGAACATCAACAGAAACTCATACTCAAACTGAAAAAACGTTTCATTAGCCAATAAAACATTGAAACTACAGTCGTTTTTTTTGGGAACAGATTTTATCCAATGATGTGTGACTTGGAAGATCTAGACGAACCCTCGTCCACAGAGCCAACAAACAACGAGGTAAATACGCAAATTCACATCGAAAATTAAAATACTATACAACAATATCAACCGTTATGTCCCAAAGAAACATCTAATCAACAATTTCATACAACAAGATGATATAACGTGCGCTATGTTTGTAGAAGCGAAAATTGATAAATGCCATAATGTTAACTTTAAAGATTGGACTGTGATAAACAAAATAGAACAAGGGTACAAAATGTGAGAGTGGGAACCATAATTCAATGTCATCCTTCTTTAAAAGCCAGTAAAGACAGCCCACCTGTAGCTAACAACCCTATGAATGAGGTAACACATTTCTCGATCCCATTTAAAAATGATATTCCCATATATTTTTAGAATACTTCCACCCAAATAGCAACATAGAAGGAACAGTTTTCACAAAAGCCTCATTGTACAAGTATGCACTTATTATTGATGATTTTAATGCTACCACGTCCAAAAAAATAAAGCAAATTAATCAATTCCTGAATAACAATAACTTCTCTAGGGCTGTGACAGCACCAATTTTTCTGATGAACCAAAATGCCGACAGTACACCTGACCTTTTACTATTCAGAAATAACATCAAACAAATTATTTCAAAAATTGTCTTTTGATTTTGGCTCTGACTATCTTGCCAAAATCTAAACTTGGACGTAACCTTAGATCCATAAATAACGATACCTTTAGTAGCATACAATTACAAACTATGCAAAATCGAAAGAGTCAATAAGGAAATGAGTGATTTCATAACAAAAAATGAGAACACTACTCTGAATGAGATATACATCGAATCCTTCAATAACAGATTGTCAAATACCATAAAAAATATACTTCCATTATAAATAGACATGCGTTTCTACACGAGCTGTGCTCAATCAATAAAATTGAGCACAAAAGGAATATTAACAGGGAATATTGTCAAAATCTAAACACGGAATATAAAAAGGAATTAAATTGGTATAACAAAAACATACAAAGAATAATACAGCAGTACAGAGAACACAATTGGATTACAGCTTGCAACAATATAAACGAGTCTAGAGATGGAAAATAAATAAATTATCTAGATACAAATAATTTCCACATTTGCCAACCTTGATCGAGAATGGAGAAGAATATAAAAACGGGACTCACAAAACGCCAATCTCTTTTATGTACACTACCAGAAAAGGTACAAAGTCAGATAAGACAAATATTTCGACAAAAAGAACTTAGATCACATTAATGAATGGTATAACGAATATTTCAACAAGCAAAATTTGAATATCAAAACAAATTAAATATGTTGATCTTCTACAATTTTAATTTCAGAAAAATTTTTTATTCAAAAAAGTTTTAGAATTAAATTAATGTCTAAAATAAGCACCGTTTACGTTTAATAGACGTATATAATCAAAACTCAATATAGAATGTCAAATGGAATAAATAAACCAACAGATATACGAAAACCATTAAAATTAATAAATAAATATTTGAAGGAGACAAAATTTTTGTTTCTGATCTTACCTTTAGGAACACCATTTGCCTTTTAAAAACATGAACACACCTTGAGGTCTTCTCAAAGTATATAATTTATTTGAAATATTTAATATATTTGAATATTAGAATAAGTTAATTCAGAAATCTCTCAAAACATGCATTATATAAAAAACAAATATAATTCTACGTAATCCCTTCATCGATCCTAGATAATATTCCAAATATCAAAATCAAAAATTTTAAACATTAATTTAATTCTAAAATTTTTTTGAATGAAAAATTTTTTTGAAATTGAAATTGTAGAAGATTAAGATATTTAATTTGTTTTGATATTCAAATTTTGTTATATTTCTTCTATCAAGTAAAAAGCCTTTTTCTATTTTATTTTATATATAATATATAATTATATTTTGGCTTCAATAAATCTCATTATGGAATGTCAATGAATGTCAATAACCTTAAAAATAACTTACACCGTTCTGTGATTTTGTTAGAACATAGATCAATCTTGAATTCTAAAGTTGGTTTGTTTTCGAAGCATTCATTCAATACATGGACGTTGTGATATAGGGGTAGTTTTTTGATTTTGATATTTGGAATATTATCTAGGACCGATGAAGGGATTACTTATTTGTTTTTTGAAGATATAATGCATGTTTTGAGAGATTTCGGAATTAACTTATTCGAATATTAAAATATATTAAATATTTCAAATAAATTATATTCTTTGAGAAGTCCTTAAGGTGTGTTCATGTTTTTAAGAGGCAATTGGTGTTCTTAAAGGTGAGATCAGAAACAAAAATTTTGTCTACTTTAAATATTTATTTATTAATTTTAATATCTTTCGTATATCTGTTGGTTTATTTATTCTATTTGACATTATATATTGAGTTTTGATTATATATGTCTATTAAACGTAAGCGGTGCTTATTTTAAACATTAATTTAATTCTAAAAGTTTTTTGAATAAAAAATTTCTTTGAAATTAAAATTGTAGAAGATTAACATATTTAATTTGTTTTGATACAAAATTTTTTTTATTTCTCCTATCAAGTAGAAAGCTTTTTTCTATTTTATTTCATCAAGCAAGCTGCCAGTACAGAACGAATGACAATCGATAAAGCAGATTATTATGAACTATTGAATAGAACAAAAAAATTGCACCCCAGAGGAAGACAATGTACCGTGGATTATATGGAAGAAGCTGGGCAGATACATACAAACACACATAATAAAAATCTAGGAACACTGTTTGAACGAGTGCATATTCCCAGCAATATGGAAAAGTGGACATATAAATATTGCAAAATCTTACTTGACGAGTTGGACGAGTGTCGGCCACCATTTCACCATTGGGTCGATAATTAACAGTGCTGTGACCTAAAGTGGCGCAAGATCGCAGTTACAAAGCCTACCCAGAACACAACTGAACTCCTACCTCGCACAAGCTGAAAAAGCTTCTGAGGGATCTTCATAGAAGATCTAGGAGTAACAGGATAATAATAATAATCAGACCACAGAACTTTCCCTACATAACCTATATTACACATAAATGGAAAAATTATAAAGCCAGCACCTAATATGAAATACCTTGGAGTACGTATTGATAACAAACTAAACATCAACCTACATACAAAGGCAACAAGAAAACACAATTTCAAGAGCGAAACACTTCGCCAAACTGACATACGGGAAACAAGAAATAAATGTGGAAAATGCGACAAAAATTTACAAGACAATATGCCGACCATTATTAGAGTACGCTCACCCAATATACGCTAATTGTAAAAATCCAGCTATGCGAAATATTGAAGTAACTGAGACAACAGCACTACGGATAATAACCAGAATGAGACATCCTGACAACATCCCACATAATCCATCTAACCAACTTTTGTACTCAAGAACCAATAAAAATGTGACTGGACACCCTAAGTGTTTCAAAAAATTCAAAGAAATGGATGACATTCTACCCCTATACTACAACGATAACGAACACATTACCAGGAAAAATCATCCGAAATACTTCATATTCAAAATACTACAAAAATATATAACTTTTAGTTTTTTTTGTACTCTAAAAAATTCATTACCGTATATACTGTGAATATTATAGGGATATGTATTATGTATCACTTGGCAATAAATTACTGTTATTATTATTATTTAGCTTCGAAGTAGTGAAAGACGAAAGTACTGAAAGAATTCGAAAAGTTTTAAATACCAACTATCAGACTCTTGTATGAATTACACCAATGAAGACTTCCACAAATTGACAGTGATTTGCGGTCAGTGCTGTAAATTAATTAGTTGAATATTAGCACCATATACTGCCAAGCATTCACACTAAATGGTTTGCACCCGTAATTTATGTCTCCGTTTGTTTACATAGATATATCATTAAAGAGTCAGCAAATGAAGAATAAAAAGAGAGGTTAGTTAGAGCTGTGATGTATCTTGCAGGATAGGACCTCTAATGTTCTTCTTTGATTTCGTCTAGATTTACCACAAATTAGGGTATCTTAAATATTAGACACATTAATTCTGCTAACCTCACTACAGATTTTGAATTAATGAGAATTCGTCTCAGAACTTTTTAAAATTTAATTAAATAAATGCCTCAGAAAACATAATTTCAATAAAGTGGAGATATAGAATTACCACTCATTACACAGAATCAAATGGAATAAAAAAAATCTAAAGAAAATATACAATATGCATTAAACAGACTTGAAAGAACTCTTGGAAGATCCCCATAAAACAACTTCAATAAGTAAGTTTAATCAATATTCTATATTTTTTAGATTCTTTTACTCTTTCTGATGCTGTGTAACGAGCTTTAATTCTATAAAATGACTTTGAATTCAGAATTATATATTCTGACTTCTACGATATATATTGAAACTATATACAAAAACTCAAAAAAATATCCTTATATATATAAGAAATATAAAATATTCTTCAATGTCTGGGAAAAAACCTTTTTACATCCCAAGATGAAATGTATTAATACAAATGTATTAACAAAAACTATATAAGTATGTATATCAACAAAGTAACATAAATAGAGGTTAATACTTGATAGAAGGTATATAAAATTATTTAAATATTTTAATATTAGCCTTCAACATAGCTAATTTCAAAAAATTGTATTTAATAATTAATCTCAAGAATTTCATCATGAAACTATCTTACTTAGAATATTCAATATTATTGGATATCTTACTAAGTTATAATACTTTATATGAAATCTCAAGATATGTAAAAATATCACTGAAAAACAAGTTTTAAGAAAGACTTTGCTTCGTCAGTACTCGATTAATTCATATTCAATAAAATATAACATCAATCAACAACGAATATTTACTCACCTTTCAACAATTCAGAAAACTTCTGGTAAATGAATACTGAAAAATTTAAATGGAGTGTAATGTTAACTACAAATGAATAATTCTGTGGATTATCCTTGATCTAAAAGATTGAAAGGCAATTTAACGGCCCCTGTTATAGCACAAGGACTATCTGTATAAAGAATGTTAAGGAAACCAAATAATTATATATTATGAATAAAATAACATAAATAGAGGTTTATACTTGATAGAAGGTATATAAAATTATTTGAATATTTTAATATTAGCCTTCTACATATTTAATTTAATAAAATTATATTCAATAATGTTAACTTCAGGAATTAAATTAAATCAATGTCATATAAGTACAACTTATATCAAACGACATATAAAATAAACATTCATTATAAGACATCCAAATGATATAACAAAATCCAATAAATAAAAATTGTTAACCAAAATCCTCTAAATTGAATATTTTGAGTAGACAAAATTTTATTTGTACTGATCAATATTATGAGAACAAATATCTTTCGAAAATGTTTAACATAATCTAACATAAGAATTTCATCATAAAACTATCTTACTTAGAATATTCAATATTATTGGATATCTAACTAAGTAACTATCTATGAAATCTAAAGATTTGTGAAAACATTACTGAAAAACAAGTTTTACGAGAGACTGCTTCGTCAGTACTCAATTAATTCATATTCAAGAAAATATAACATCAATCAACAACAAATATTTACTCACCCTTCAACAATTCAGAAAACTTCTGGTAAATGAATACTGAAAACTTTAAATGGAGTGTAATGTTAACTATTAGGAGTACAAATAAGTTTCCGCCCTTTTATTGTAGATGGTGCGCCACGGAATTTCGTTTAGCTTTCGCAGATGATAACCGGCTTAAAAAATAGTTCGGACATTCAAGAACAACATAATCTATTAATATCATAGATTTTATATTGGTAAAATATAATTTTTATAAGTTGAAAATGTCAAAATTTGAGCCAAGTAAGCGTCATTTGCGGGAAATATTAATTTACTTCTTTAATTTAAAGAAATTTGCTGCTGAGGCGCATCAATTGCTCGTAGAAGCATATGGTGAGGGTGCTTTGAGTGAGAGAACGTGTCGAGAGTGGTTTCAAAAGTTTAAAAACGGTGATTTCGATGTAGAAGACAAAGATCGCAGTAGAAGGCCAAAAATTTACGAGGATGCAGAATTGGAGGAATTATTGGAGGAAGATTCATCTCAAACACAAAAAGAACTTTCTCTAACATTAGAAGTCACTCAGCAAGCAGTCTCACATTTATATTACTGTTCTTCTATAATAAATATTTAATTTGTGTTAAAAAAGGCGGAAACTTATTTGTACTCCTAATACAAATAAATAATTATGTGGTTTATATATTGACGAAGCAAAGTCAGTCTTAAAACCTGTTTATCAGTAATGTTTTTACATATCTTGAGATTCTATAGAAAATAACTTAGTTAGATATCCAATAATATTGAATATTCTAAGTAAGATAGTTTTATGATGAAATTCTTAAGATTATGTTAAACAATTTTGAAAGATATTTGTTTTCATAAGATTGATCAGCAGAAACAAAATATTGTCTACTCAAAATATTTTGGTTAACAATTTTTAGTTATTGGATTTTGTTATATAATTTGGATGTCTTATAATGAATATTTTTTTTATATGTCGTTTGATATAAGTGGTACTTATATAACATTAATTTAATTTAATTACTGAAGATATAATTATTAAATATAATTTTTTGAAATTAAATATGTAGCAGGCTTATATTACAATATTTAAATAATAATAATAATATCAATATATACATACATTTTAGAATAGTGAATTTTCTTGTATATTAACATACACATACAAGACAAAATCCACTATTCCACAATTATCTAAAGTTCTCAAAATTAAGGATCAAATGAAATATAATTGAACCAGAACTCCACCATTTTATAGCTATTATTTCGGTCTCTAGACACCTTCAGAAATGTATTGAATTCAGATTCAAATATATCACAAGATCAAAATTTAACTCACTAACTGGAACAAATAAACTCCAAGTAAGTTTCAGAGTATCTAAAATAAAATAGAAACGATCGACCATTAATCAATATCCATTTGTATTCGAAACACAGAGCAACATAACAAAAATTATTCAATCCGAATAATGTTCCATGATATGAAGAAAAACCAGAATTTCAAAAATAATAAATAATTAAGGAATATATTGTGGATATTTAGACTTTATATGAACTTAATTCATAATTCAAAAAACAATTTGAATGTACATACTTGATAGAAGTAATTTTTGAATGGCTTAAAATTCAGAATTATATATTCTAACTTGTACAATATATATTGAAACTATATACAACATCTACTATATTATATCCTTATATATAATAAATCTACAAAGTTTTTCATTGTCTCGAAAATCCCTTGTTTCATCCCGACATGAAACGTATTGATACTAGTGTATTAACAAACACTATAGTATGTTTACTAACAGACAAATACAAGAAACTCCACTATTCAAAAATTATTCAAAATTCTCTAAATGGAGGATCAAATACAAAACAATTTAACTGGAGTATTTTATAGCTGCTATTTCGGTCTCTAGAACTCTTCAGAAATGTATCGAATTCAGATTCAAATATATCACAAGATCAAAATTTAATTCACCAACTAAAATATAACCTGGAACGAATAATCTCGAAGTAAGTTTTAAAATATTCAAAATTAAACATAAATGAGCAACTTGTTGTTACCATTAACAAATATCCATTTGTACTCTGAACACAGAAAAACATAATAAAAATTATTCACCCAAAATAATGTCCCATAATTAGAAAAATAACCAGAATTTCGAAAATAATGAATAATTGAGGAATATATTATGGATTATTAGATTCCATATGAATTTAAATCATAATTTTATTATGGTTTTTATATTATTATTATTTTATTGTATGATAATATACATAATTATATAGTGTTGGTTAATAAATTTGTATTAATACGTTTCATGTCAGGATGTAAAAAGGTTTTTTCCGGGACATTGAAAAATATTTTATATTAATTATATATAAGGATATCATTTTGATAGTTTTTGTATATAGTTTCTATAAATGTTTAGAAGTTAGAATACCTAATTCTGAATTTTAAGTCATTTGAGAATTACTGCTATCAAGAATTGACTCACATTAAAATTGTTAATTCTATATGTCTAATAAATTGAAACTGTTTTCAATTTAATTTTGAACACTTTTTGAGAAAACTTCCTATAGAATTAAAATTTGAAGTAAGGCTAGCAGAATTGATCTGTTTGATATTTAAAATGTCCTAATTTTTGGTAAATCTAGACGAAATCAAAGATGATCATTAGACGTGAAAATTTTTCTATAAAATCGAAATTTGTTGTTAGGTTAGCAGAATTAATCTGTCAGATATTTAAGATATTGAAAAAACCTTTTATAAGGTGAAAAATCCTCTTTTTATCATTAGTCAGGTCTTTTCACGATGAGCATCTATTGAATGTTTCTCTCTCAAGATATGCAATGAATCATTTTGAGAATTTGGTAGTATATATGAGTTGTACATGATCTACTTATTATTTATTATATGTTGAAAAGAATTACGTTAAGTCGAAAGATTTGGCGCACTTTTTGAGCCATCTATTTTCCCTGAATATTTCAAATTTGTAAATTACTTCAAAAATAACTTCAAGAGGCTACAAATAAATAAAATCATTGTGCGCCCGGATTCGAATAATGTTTCGAAAGTTAGATATAGGATTTAGCCATCTGACTACATGAACTACCAGTTAGATTATTGGCATAGCTCTTTCACCATGTGACTAATCAGCAGTCTTCAAAATTTCCCCCAAGAAGCAGAAAGTGTGATAAGGGTTATGTCTTATCATCGCGCATGGCAAGGATCACTCCGAAGAGTTGAACGCACCAGATTCCAGTTTCGGCTTCAGTCCGAAAACCTACACCGTGACTGGTAGCAACGAAGACTATCCAACCTCTACTGGCTCGGCATGGTCAGTACCCGAGTTATTTGAGATGCTACTCACACGCCGAAGGGGCTTCTTATCCACCCACCCGAACACAGTCCAATAAACCAAGACAGTCTCAAGATTGATGTCTCAATTGATCCTGATACGAGCACCGTCAAGACTCAGGAACCCTTGTGAAGTCTTACAATTGATCCTGGCTTCAAGCGCCGTATCGTCGAGATCCACAAATCCCAGAAGCGTCTCGCAAACGATTCTGGTTCAGGACGAGGCCGGTCGAACCGTCAAGTACCGCTAAACCCAGAAGAATTTCTCGAGATATCCTGAACATCAGTTGTTGCGAACAGATGGATGGAATACCCTCCTAGTCCAGCATGCGGACTGTCGACCACTGCCCCCTCGACTCCAACAACAATTGGGTGGCCAAGTTCTACGAATACTTCCCGAGGGTCTCCACCCTCCCGAGGTAACGCAGTATGCTACATAATAGGGTATAGTACGTTAGTTTTAAGGGAGAGATCCTGTGCTGTGCTGCGCTGGATGCCTTTGTCACAGAGTTGAACAACGCGGCTCAGCCCTCCATTCTACCTTTACAGTGAAACTAGGGGCCCATTCGGTCGTTCTTCCACCACACGGGTCCAGTGACTGGCGCAAGTGGCATTGCTTTAGGCATCAAGCTACTATGCCATGGAGGCGACTACATGAACTAATAGAATTTGTCGTTTTCTACATACAGATATATTGGAAGTTTTGTAATATCAATTTTTAAGAGAAAGTGGGGAAATAATATTTTCAAATATGAACAGCTGCTGCACCACTGCACCGATCCACTGATGTTACATATTGACTAACATAAGTGATATAAAGAGTTTTATAATAAAAGGTTTCATTATGATATTGAGAAAAAAACGAGTATATTTCAAGAGAAATCCATGGATGTTTATTTCATTGTTAAGAGGAAGGTATGACATTTAGAATTTTGACATTACGATATCAGCCAAATGGCCGCCCCGGCTACAGTTGCAGGACCAAATCTTTTTCATGAAATTTTACGGAACCAATTCGCACATTGGCGGCTGTATGTCCTCGATAGCTTCACGTAATCCATCCTTGAGGTCATATTTTTCAGGTGGCCCCAAAGATAAAAGTCTAAAGATTTCAAATCACAATATCTCGGTGGCCAATTGTGATCACCTCTTTGGAAAATACACGGCTAAGAAACTATTCTTGAAAATTGCGATTGTTTCATTGCTTGTGTGGCACCATAGATCAACAATAATATATAGATTGGACACTTCCCTACCCCCACCTAAAACTAAGTTTTTAGTTGATGTACCAGTCAATAGTTAGCGCTAACCATCAACTTATACTTTTTGATTTCACCGCTAGGTACCGCTACCATCAGCAGTTAGCCAAAGTTATAATAATGGTCATATATTTTGAAAAGAAGTGGTGGTTTTGTTTACGTTTTGTTATGGCCCAACCTCGGGAACATCTCATATTTTTTTCATTAAATTTCGTGAGAATTGAGTTCAAAACAGTTTAGTGCATCTAAAGTAGTGTATTTTCAAATATTGAGTTCAATACAGTACTTGAAAATGGGATATATTAAGAAATGTTGTGTAAATGGGTATCAAGATCTAACCAGCCCTAGACATCGTTTTTCGAAGAGAGATCCCAAGTTATTTAAGAGGTGGATTGAAATTATACAGCCAACTGATTGGCACAAATTATCAGATGGTCAAATATTGAGAGGAATATAATTTCTACAGGTTGGTTCATTTTAATTTACTACTACTTTACTACTTTTTTCATGTTTAGTTGGTTAGTTTAGAATATAAATCAATGCTATGTAACACACCAACAAAATGCTCTGGATAATCTAATAATGTTATTTTTTCTCTAGGTGATTTTCCTGAGGTAACAGATATTAAAATGGTATGGGCCAGTTTCTGGATCAGTGCCAAATGTTGATAGGAAAATAACTTCTTCAGGTTGAGTAGTGCAATTTGTGTTTATATCAAATGATTTATCTATTAGAAGCTGTGCAATAGATACGATTAATTTGCTTGGTAATAGTGAATTGTTAAAAGATCTAGATTTCATCGAGTGTAGGAAATATCAATTTGGTAATTTGATGAAACCGGGACACTATACTTACTTTTTATTTAATCAGTGTTTTAATTATCTCTTTCATTTCATTCCAAGACTTGTTAGAAAAATCTCAAAATGTCTTAAAAATATCATATTGAAAAATTTAAATTTTGAAATTATGAAGTGTGCATCACATAATCTTTATCAAATATTATGCTTGACTAGACAGGTGTTCTTTATTCTGGTGGTGTAAGCAAGTGAATAAAATAGCAATCAGAACTGATTCAAAATTTGTATTCGGTAATCCAGAGAAGGAATTTATTGATCCGATTATGGTCCAAGCTGAGAGACATTAATCTTAAAGAAGATCTCATAGATTAATGTTCTCAAGGTTCAATTCTTGTCTTAACACCTAGGAATACTGTAAATATGTTAATTTTATCGTTTTTTAGTATTTAGTAGTTTTTATTTTTTATAAACAATAAACAATTATTGTTCAAACATATTTCTGTCACTCAAATAGCGAGTTTGAACATTGAAACAAGTTTTCGGAAATTACTTTGTTGTACTACAAAAAAAATTAAATGTAAATATTGCCAATAAATATGTTAATTTCATTCCTTTTTTGAATCTTCTTTCAGTTTTTCCTAGGGTCAATATTAAAACAGGTGTTCAGAAATTACTATGTTGTACTACCAAAAAATTGGAATGTATTCGTTGTAAAGTTGTGTGAATGTAAGCATTTCAATGTTTTGGTAGTAGAATGTAGTAATTTCTGAACACTGGTTTAATTTTAGCCCTAGGAAAAACTGAAAGAAGATTCAAATATTCGCGCCAAGCGTCGATAATGAGGTATTCTAAAAGCAGAGTCTCATATTCGAATAAGTAAATTCCAATTACGACGCCATGCCAAAAATCGTACTTGGTGCTTTTCAATGATCATTTTTGGATTTTCTGAGCGACGATTCTGTACATTAACTTATTGTAGTGAATTGTATCAGTTTCACTGAGTTGTTGAACCGTGTATCGTTCCATTTTTAGTAATTTAGTTTTACTTGTCAAATGTTAAAAGATGACAGCTGCAAAAGTTCCAGCTGCCCAGACAGCCGGCTATTCAGAATGAAATCTCTTATTGAAAAACCTATTATTCAGGTCCCAAACCTGCAGCTTCAATTTTCTTTGGGACACATAAGGTAGTTTAATAATAGATTCTTCGAAAACAGAAGTAAAATAAATCGTTTCGAAGGGAATACGCTGTCTACATGTTGAATCTATATGTAACGAATTTCAAATTGAATTTTTTCAATGCCTTCATTTTGAAATTCATTCATTTTCGAGAAAGAAAAAACTAACGCAAGTACAAATTAGTGAGTTTGAAACAAAACCGTTGTAGACAAAATGATTCTGCTTTCCCTTTGGTGCATTTGAAATTTTAAATCTGAACAAGAATATTCTAATCGAACTTTGAAATCAATTGTCAATTCTGAATACTTTCAAAAAATAGCCGATTTCTCTTCGTACTGTTTGCAGATATATTTCCTCTCATAAAACATTATCAATATGACGAAGCTTCGATAATGTAACTACATACATTCTTTACAGTTTTCACATCATAAACCAAAAAAAAGTCATCGTGAAAAGCCCTTAACTAGAAATCACAGTAATGCATTGATAGCTGCGAAATGAGAATTTTTCGATGATCAGTTAATATATAGTTCTATGAAATCAAAATTGTTGTGACTACTGTTGGTGAGGAAAAAAAAACAAAGGTTTCCACGCATCAGGCAATAGTTGGCTTTCATCGCGTTTATTGAGGCAATTTGGTCGTTTCCCAATTTCGGAGGCTTCGCGAATAATGCGAATCACCATTTTTTCCGTTGCAATACTTTCGTAATTTGGTGACCTGTATATTCTTCTGTGTAAAGAGTACAGAAGAAGGATCAGTCTTACAGACAGCTAGTTGGTGTTTGTAAAATAACTTCAATCAACCCCTGCATAAGAAAGGAAATGTACATGATGTCAATAATTTCCGTCCAATTAGTTTATTCAGTTCTTTCGCAGAAATATTCGAGAAACTTTTGGTCGGTAGGTTTTGCCCATTCATGTATAAGTTCAAAATTTTCTCTGCGAAACAACATGGCTATCTAAAAAACAGAAGTACTACTACAGCGATGTATAAATTAGTATGTGATATTATTGATGCTTTGGAGAGTGATGAAGTGCCGCTTGAGTTTTTTTTCTAGATCTAGCTAAGGCATTCCATAGCGTTAATCATGAATGCCTTTTGAGTAAATTCTATTTATGTGGTATTCGCGATTGTCAACCGGAGCTGCTCAGGAGCTACTTTTATGTCAGAGGATAAATATGTCAACTTAGGAGTTCCCCAAGGAAGTAATCTGGGACCCTTTTAATTTCTGATATATCAATGAACTCGATCTCTTGTTGTTTGTTGACGATGCGAATGCTTTGCTTCGTAGCAAGAATCTTAATTCGAGTATTGAACAAACCAGATTAGCCTTCGATTCATTACAGAATTGGTGCACTCAAAATGAGTACTTCTAAATGTCAGTAAGACTGAGTGTGTGATTTTTAGGACGGTTCGGTCTAAAAATATGTATCCTCAGTCAATAACTTTAGATAACATCCAGGTTAGATTTTTGTCTTCGATAGAATTTCTTGGCGTTTCGTTCGATTGTCACTTGAAATGAAATGATTATGTGAGTCAGCAAAAAACTCAAAAAAGCGTTGTACATGATCAGGGTATTGTCACGAAGAGTGGACATGAAACTTTTAAAATCAGTTTATCATGCAAATTTTGTTTTATTCTGACGTACAGGCCTGCCATATGGGATCAGTGATTTAAATAGATTATTAATTCTGTAGAAATACACCTTGAGGGCAATAATAGGATTGAAATATAAAGAATCATGCAGAGGTAATTTTAGAAATAATTCCATATTCACACTTCCTGGACTATATGTTTTGGAATGTCTGCTATTTGTGAGAAAACATCCCCAATATTTTAATGATC
The DNA here is from genome assembly GCA_034642435.1 of Megalocaria dilatata. Classification (NCBI taxonomy): domain Eukaryota; kingdom Metazoa; phylum Arthropoda; class Insecta; order Coleoptera; family Coccinellidae; genus Megalocaria; species Megalocaria dilatata. The sequence continues at coordinate 67,446,097 of CM067855.1, read as the reverse complement.
TGTTGAATAAAAACAACACAAAACGTATTGTTCCATACCACTTTCTGAGGCATTCCTTGATACTTACTGAAGGAAACACAAAATATATGTGTATAAGATTGTTCAATGTACTACCTTAGAAGTTCATCAATGTATCTTATTTAAGAAAATTTAAAATCGAAATAACTTAAATTATTATAGATATAGAAACATATTCGATTAGGGAATTTATGGAATACTCTTTCAGATACTATTGAAGTTGCGATATTTTTTGATGGTTTCCTCTTTTCATTTGTATAATTGCATTGATTATGAGAATGAAGTTTATGTTATGTTGTGGTATACCTACACCAGTCTGTTAGTTTGACCTACACATGACTTGGGACTTCGAGTGATCTCGAACTAGTAGGAATACTAGTAAAAAATGAAAAACTAAACGAATAGTAATAATATAGAAAAAATTGTCAATTAAACTATTTTTCTGTGATTATATTCAATCCATATTAGTTGTTTCTGTCTCAGGATATACTTCAACATTTTTTGTATTTCATCTTGCTTTTTTAGAAGTTATTCTTCAAGTTTTTTGTCCACATCAAGAAATATTGTGTACCAAAACAATTCAGGCAATGGAAGTCCGAAATCATCATAATATGTTTGCCATCTATTGAATACGGCAATTTTTCTTTCCTTCTTTTATTTTGATACATTCGAAATGTATCTCGACAAATGTAGACAGGGCTACGTAACAAAAACCGCTTTTTTATATTTATGTAGGCTTATCTTTCTAGATACTGAATGTCAAATTTCAGAATATAAGGATCAATAGTTGATGTAGTGTATTTTAATGAGCGTTAAGAAAAAATCTGAGAATATTTATGATTTTTGAAAAACCTAATACTATAGTTTTAGCTGCTGAGAAAGTGGCAACACACAGCCCAACTCTACGGACTTAATCATCTGAGAAATAAGGACGCGTCAGACGCTCTTAAGAAACTCACTCTTCTTCACTTCAATTTCTGGGTATTCTGCAGAGAGGGCGCAATCATCCTCCTTGAACACCGATCCTAATAGAATAAGGCACACATTCATCATCGGCAAGTTTTCACCGAAAAAGCCAATCTGAGGATTCAATAGATGTAAGCCCGGACCGAACGTCTACTTGCGGGAGCAAAAGGTTTCTAGGCTTCCTTCTAATATTGCCACTTCCTTCACCACGAGAGAAGGAAGTGGAAAACCTCTAAAAAATCTCAACATATCGATGTTGAGATGAAAGTTATAGATTTTCTGAGGTATTGTGGAGAACTTTGATAGTAAACTCTCAATTCAGAATTCGGGGAAGATAAACGATTTCACTCTATGGATTCAATTAGAATATGTGAACTCATCAATGTAAGCCAGTTAAGGTATATAAATAAATAGAAAAGAAGTGTATTGCTAAATTTCCCAGGAAGATCAGCGGGAAGAAAATATCCATTTTAACATTTCTAAGAACCAAGTTTCGAAAGAAAAGCCCTTCCAACGCTACAGACGTATAAAAGAATTGCTATCTATCTGGTTCCCAGCCATCAAAGAATTATAATCCATTGACACCGCCGTTAAGAATTTCACTTAAGATTATAGTATTTAGTCGGCGTTGATTCATTCATGATCCAGTGTGGACGAGTAATTGTTGCCGATCCACCAAAGGGATCTTCAACTGCAGGACGTTTTCACCCTGATAATTTCTTTCGTTGAGAATATCGGAAAACCTTGATACACAATTTGCAATACACCAGTATGAAAATATGCGTAACTTTCTTATTACATCCTTATTTGACTGAAATGTTGAGAGTTAGTGATAAAATTTAGCTAATATATTTAATTTTACATTTATAATATTCGTCAATTTCTTTTTTTTTTGGTTTTTGTTGGGATAGTTGTATTGCAGTTTGGATTTCTGCGTGTTGTACTTCTTTGGTCGGCCCAATATCCCTTTGAGTATAAACTGCTCAGAGAAACTATCACATTAATTTCAATAAAGTTTTGTAGCTGTAAACATTTCTGAATTCATTTCTGCTTTGTATCCATAGATATGATGACATCATACAGCAAGATGAAAATGTTTTCGAATTGTTGGTAATAGTTGGTCCGAGTAGAAGAATTGTGAATGAAAATTGCTGCGTGTTCAGTAAGAATTTTCTTATGAATTGTAATATGTCATTAGAACTGAGCAAGGCATATTTTTCTATGGTCTTATGTAGAAATGAATCTGAAACAGTTATTCCAGTAGGGACACCATTCAGGAAAATGAAAGATGAAGATTTCAAGCAAGTTGGATGTATTAAGAATTTTCTGACTATTGGACTAAATTAGGCTCTCACAGAATATACCTTTAAAAAAATTCGAAGTTTCTCAAAGAGTGCAGTCATGGTATAGAATATGGAATTTCATCTTTAGAATTTGACGGATTATCAATCAGTATATGAAAATTGCCTCTGCCATTCCAGTTCGAGCAAATTACGTGGATCATCAACAAATAAGAATAATCAAGAAATCTTTGGCTACATCTTCATAACTTTATAATAGCGCGATGCTCGATTTTCTTCTTCATCGTGGCGTGAGTCATTCTGGTCGTCTGTCACTAAGGATACCTAGAAAACTAGTAATCATAAAATAGTGAAATTTTATATTTGTACCCTCAGATAGTGTCATTAGTAAATGAAATAATTACAATACTCATATTATCAGCAACCCATCCAGATATCGAGAAAATATTGAACATCCCTCGTATATAAAGCTTCTGAGCAATATTCACTAAGATCTAGGAGTATTATGATATTATCTAATATTCAGTTTCTTCAAACTTGCTGAATAAGAAGGTGATATACTACTGTGACATATTATTTTCGTAGTATTCATTGAATAGTTGTTCCACATTCCACATTCGTAGATTGTTTTCATAATTAGACGTTATCATCACCGCAATCTTATTAGTCGTTGTATGTATTATTTTAAAAATGACAAGATAAAAATTAGATGTGACAGATAGCTCACACCTAAAGGATGAATCAAGCTAAATCAAGATCGAACTGCACTTCTAATTACATCTAACGTCACAGACGAAAAACGTTAGATTCGGAACAATTTTCAACCCTAGGAAATCAACAGTTAGAATCACCATACTGATTATTCAAGTGTTTTCAATGTTTTATTTTTTATTCGATAAATCTCCTTACCTGAATTGAATTGCATAGAAGCTCAAGTTTTGCACTCCTTCAGGACATAACAGAAATTCTAAAAAAGAGGAAAAGTTACATATTCCGACTCAAATTCTATTTCATCTTCTTGGATATCTGAAAATATGCAAGGGATGCGGTGTAGCTTCTTGTCGATTCACACACCTCTATTGCAACATTATTATATGAAATTACGCAAAGGCAAATGACATAAACCGAGGTTTCTTTGTAATAATAAAAAAAAACATTTATGTTTTACTTCTTGTACAGTTATGACATAAATAAAATTCTGGTCTTGAAAAGTGTTTTCGTCCCAGGAAAAATATAATTATATCTTTACAGCTCAGAGTATGACCAAACGATTTTGTATAGTTTGTTCATGTATTTCCCTGCTCAACCACCTCTGGTGGGCTACCAGAGCATGGTGCATTACTGATGATAGTAGGATTACTTTAAAATTCATTAAACCGATCAATAATCGTCGATTTTCCTGGCACAGAGTCTGAACAACACTTATACAGCTAAGTTTTCGTTTGTTTCAACGACAATTTTTTCGTCAAAGAACCAAGTTTTACTAACTCACCTTATTCCTTGGTTTCTTTGTTTTGGATATTAGAGAAGATTTTTCGCTAAAATTTCTGTAACCTTTGAATCAAATATCACAAACACAAAAAAAATTTACAGTTATCTTTTAAATAGTGATACTTCCTAACAGAAATATTAATTTTATATTTTAAGTACCGTCTGTGTGTGTAAGAGCAGATAATTATCGAGTGTTATTAAGTGTGGACCATCTAGAGTTTGCATTTTGAAAAAGGTATTTCGAGTCTGTCAATACTTCTGCCAAACAGGTTTTGACAAAATTTAGTTTCTATTCAAACTGTTAGAAATTCACGTGGAAAATTTAATTGACACAAAATGCCTTCACGGGAATTTGTAGATCAATTTACTCGTGAAAACTGGATCTTCATTTGATAAAACAACCCGTCATGAACATTCATCAACATCAACTTGACATCGTGCTCAAGAACCCCACATTTCCCGCATTTTTCTGAAGGGAAATTTTGAATAGAGATCACGGTATGAAGGCTCACTAAGTTCAACTAGTGCAAGAACAGAAGCCTCGTGACCATACTTTACGTTTCCACTTCACTCAATGATCTCAAGGCCGAAGATGAGCATTTTCCCAGAAAAAATCACCTTTAGCGATAAAGCTCATGTTCACCTCGAAGGAATCCGTTAAGGATAAGTGTTACGCCAATCATCCAGAAACGAAGGATGCCTTGAAACACAGAATCGAGGTTGTCGTTCATGAATTTGAGCCCCAAATAATCGACAATGTATCGTTGATCGAATCGGTTACTACAGTCAATCGTGGTGATCATTTGAATGATATTGTTTCTCAGTGTCAGCCTTGATAATAAACTCATAATTTTCAAAAAAATATTCATTAGTTCTTTTATTCTTAGCAGATCTAAAATTCTAATTTCGAATAGTCCAGCCGTTATATTGGGAGCCTTGAAACCCTCCCTCGCCTTAATTAAAGCAAGAAATGAGAAATTCTTTTCTGAGAACCCACGCTGAATGATTATTTATTAAACTTTAAGTTATGCCCTGATTTAACCCTTCAACTCCATGACAAACAAAATTATTATATCAATATTGGCTTTTAACATAGGAAGGACTCATGAAATAAAAGAAATCAAAAAATAGTTCTCTTATTCAAATAAAATCACTGATTTCTCAATTTCACTTAGGAACTACATGTAGGTTTGTAGCAAAGAAACCTCAAAATTCATAATCTATTATTATTTTCTAATACAATAAATGTGCAAATAAATTAATTCGGTTGATTTGTACCTAATACCCCTAATAAGGAGTGTGAGTGGTAATATAAAGTTCTACAAATCGAGACAGTGTGACATACAATTTGCCCCTGTGATCAACAAAACCTTAGCGAATTTGTTTGAGTATAGAATAGTTATGCAGATGTATGTTACTCTATCTTGATTTGTAGATCTATCTATTACCATAGCTCACACTCCTTATAAATGTATTTTTCACTTTCGCTATTAAGTATTATATGATGGATGAACAGATTCATTTTAGAAATAAGAACTTAGTGAATATCCGCATTTTGAAATTCAACGTCATCATAAGATTTCATGGTTGCCTATGAAAGCAACATTCATAATTATAGGCTAAGGTTAAGGTCGTCGTATCGTGCTGGCCTCTACTTGATAAAAATCCATTGTATACTTTAGTTGAATGAAACACATATTGATGTGGATTTCTTTTTATAATCTTGAGTTGTCCGCATGACGCGTTTCGTTAACATTGTTAACTTCTTCAGATACTCACAAACAACTGGTCTGAAATTTTGTAACATGCAGTATATAAATATTTCTAGTTTAAAGATAAGTGTGTACAATGAAATATCTTTAGCGCTGATGCAATCCAATATATAAATATTTCCTGATTAGAGATTAGGGTGTAATAAAATATGTTTATTACTTTTGGTAAAACCACCGGTTCCCTAGTTGAATAGATCCAATGAAGGTGAATAAGATAAGTCAGTTTGTTCGTTGAATAAATTCCCCGAATTTCTGAATCGGTTTCTTTCCATACTTTCTAATATATTCAATTTTAGACCTGTATGTAGAATCCTGACACATTCTTCAAAATCAAGTTTCTCTTTTATTAGATGTTCAGTGTACGTAGAATCCAACTTATTATTGAGGAAGTAACGTCTATGTTCCATTAATCTAGTCTCGAAACTTTTTCCAGTTTGTCCAATAAAAGTTTTTGAATAGGTAACGCACGATAATTGATAGAATCCTGACAGACGTGATTTCTCCCTTTTTAGTTTTGCGGTTTTCAAAAAAAATTGCTAATTAACTATCGCTTATTGACAAAATTAAAAACACTGAAATACCTCTAAATACTAAACTTGTTTTATTTGATGTTATTTATTTGTTTCCTAGAGTATCATCTGAAAACCTAATAAAATTATTGAGAATATACTGTTTAAGAATGAAGTGAATTGTGTAATAATATAAGATGTCATCCACTCACTAAAAAGTTGCTTGGATAAAAATTATTTCAGTTTTAATGGACAAATTTACGGTAGTAAAGAAAGCTTAATTATGGAGAGCCTCTTGAGCCCACTTTTTGGTGATATCTTCATGGATAGTTTGGGAAAAACTATTCATAAAAATGAAAATTATATCGCTGATAAGATAGTGTATAGGTACAGATATGTAGATTACCTAATTGTATGCTTTAGAGGTACCAGTAGAAAATTTGAAGATTTTCTTTATCACTTGAATTCGTTACATAAAAATTTTGAGTTTACAATGCAATAAGAAACTGAAAACTCATTAAATTATTTGGATTTAACAATAACTAAGCCAATAATAAACATTTTTGTTCTATTTTTATAATCCCTCTCATATGGCTATAACAATGTTCAAAAAGTCATTCCATCCATTACAACACAAATTATTATCACCATATGAGAACATGATGATAATCAATAATTCCTTTATCTCGAAGTTAGTTTAATCTAGAATAAAATTTAATTTAACAAATACCAACCAATAACGTTTATTCGTCATTAATTATAGATAATATGGTGACCAGTTTGCTATCAATGCTTAAAACAATGGAAAACCATCATCAAGAATAAAAAAATCCTCAATAATATAGATATATTATAAAATATATATTATATATATATATATATATATATATATATATATATATATATATATATATTTTATGCAACAGACAACTCAGTAGAAAATTTCCTAAAAAACGCAAAACCAAAAGAAACAAATCACTTCTGTTAGGCGTTTAACAATTATCATGCGGTACCTGAGCAAAATTTTATTTTGAAAATACTGGAATAAAATAGAGGGAATAGAAGAATGGGACAAAGACGTTCCTTACTCAATAATAGGTTAGATCTAATAAAAGAGAAACATGATTTTGACGAATGATTTAAGATTTTACATAAAGAAAATAAAGGTCTTGAATTGAATCTGTTAGAAAGTTTGCAAATAAACCGATTTAAAAATTCAGGAAATTTATTAAACGAAAAAACTTAGGGACTAGGGACCCGGTGGTTTTATCAAAAGTAATGAAAATATATATCTTCCCTTATCTCTGAACAGGAAATATTTTTAAATTCCATTGCTTTAAAAAAGTACTAAAAATATTTTATTTTACCTTTATCTCTAAACAGGAAATATTTATATACTTCATATTGAAAAATTTCAGACTAGTTGTTTGTTAGCATCTCAAGAAGTTAATAATCTTAACGAATCGCGTCACATAAACACCTCAAGATAATAAATAGAAATCTACACACACACATATATATATTCCTATAATTCGTCAGGTTGGTATCAGAAAAAAATTCAGATTCCTCGTTTCAATTCAAAAATTATATACCGAAGAAATCTATAAGCTAATCTTCATTGTGTCATAAATCAAAAAATCCTTTCTCTTCCGAAAAAGTTACAAGGATCTGACGATCAACAATCTGATTTGCAAATAACCCACGATGAATCTGTGTTTCGTTATATTGAAAATTATCAAAAACTTTCACTGTTATTGTTCGCAATTAGCCAGTTTCACCCGTACATAAGTCACCTAGCGAACACATATTGATCATAAAGGAAATTATATCCTCAATAGTACAAAGGTAATATTCAACCTATTCCAGCCAAGTGTTACACATAGTTTGAAATTGTAGTCCGAATCTCGCTTGCTTAGTTGCATTGAGGGAACTGAACTCACTTGAGCTATTGTGCATCCACACATGGTTGAAATTACAATTTTCGGCACTCGTAATGTCTGCGGAAGTCCTGCTCTAACTCCCTAATCCAATATTTGACTTAGGAATGATCAAATACGTAGTACAAAGCATCGCGCGACAACGCAGCCCAGATTGTTCCTCCTAATCTTCACAATAAATTATCATATTTAATCCCTGTGTATTCGTAAGTTTCCTATGTAATCTCTTCACCCCTTTGCTATTCGAAACTGGAAAATAAACAAGCAAACATTAAAATCCTCTGTTTCGTTTGCTGCGGCACGGCACACCTCTTTCGGCCCATCATCGAATTCTTCCCTTACTCTTTATTCTTACGTATAAGCAGTATTAAATTTTAAACATATATTTCCCCAGTTCTCTCCATTATTTATCACTAATAATATATGAAATTAATTATATGATAACTTGCTGAACGCATCTTGCTACCCATAACTCTAGTCCTTCTAGAAAGTATCCGAAATTTATTATTTTTCATAATTTTAACATACACCTTTTTTGTAACATTTTAAGATAAAAAAAACTGTATCAAATAGGTTGTGCAGATAGTTGGCTATGGCAACACTATTTGTTTAATAGTGTTGATTGTCAACAGGTAATACATTCATGAAATAATATCGCAACTAGAATAAAGAAAACAGGTGGAATATTTGTATACAAAAAATTTTCGAAACGTTAAAGAATTTGTGCAATTGACTGAACTGGAAAAAAGAGCTGAAGATAAGACAATCAAGAGGATATAAATGGCATGTATATGAGGCATAGACCAGTTTCAGGAAGACCGCTTAAGATTAAAGGAAGCAATTTGAACGCCTTATTGGCCTTAGTACGATACAATCCACGCCTGGAATTCGCAAATTGGCTAACAGATTTGAAAATCAACGAAATATAAAAGTATGTCCAGAAACCGTCCGTATGTCACTGAAAAGACAAGGCTACATATCAAGGAAATCAAAAAAAGTCCCTATTATGACACCTTCACGAAACGAACGAAGAATAGAATTTTGTCAACGTTTTCAAGTAGATAACTTTAATAATGTCTTTATATCTGATGAAAGTTGTTTCCAACTTGGTTAAAATACTATCAAAACAACCTGTTACCGTTCAAATTTCCAAATTTCTCACCGAAATAATCGTTTGGCGAGCAAGATCTCAGCGTGGTGCTGCGCCTCTCTGAATAGTTGGTGGTACCATCAATAGTGAAAAGTATTGTGGCATTCCAAATGATTTTCTCCTTGAAACAGCGCATGCTTTATATCTAGAGGGGTGGCGTTTTCAGCAGGATAATGCATGATGCCATGCTTCAGCCGATACTCAACTTTGGATGCAAGAACACCAAGTGACAACCATTTCATGGCCTGCAGCGTCACCAAATCTCAGTCCTATTGGAAACATATGGGAACTTATGAAGATTGAAGTTGAACGAGGTTGTATGAGTAACTAAGATGAATATTTTGTTATAATTCTTCAATTCAAGAATCAAACATATATAATAAATAACTACATTTTAGCTTTGTTTTTTCTGGATACTTTCCAGACGGACTATTTGTATGTTTGTGTAAAGAAGTCAAGAGCAGACGTGTTTATGTTAACATCGCATTTATAGTGAAGCTTTCGACGTTTATTACGGATTTTACTTGCGAAAATTGGTCAGTGATCGGTAGTAATTGCCTTCTCCTTCTCTTCTGTTTTTTCTATTATAACATTGATGAATTTCTACATAAAATTTTATTTCCCCTGTTTGAATCGAGAAATTTTCACTCAAAACTGCCACCTATTTGTAGTTCATGTGAGATAGCGATCGCTAGAAACAAGATTGTCATGAAATCGCCGAGGAGGTTGCGAAAAAGTTGAATTCTCCATCGGCCGATAATATTAGTGCATATCGTTTGCATTATAAAATGAGGGATGATAAACCTCGTCGAATTGTCGTTAGTTTCAAGTCAATCACTCAAGGAAATAACTTTTTGAGTGCTCTTAAAACGAAAAGAGAGTTAAAATATGGCGATATTAGTTTTGTCAGATGGGAGTAAGCTGTAACATTTGAATGATGAATAAATTTGATTTTATTTTATTTGATTCGATACTAGAGTTTATATTAATGAAATCTTAACTGCACACAACAAGAAAATTTTCTAGCATGCTGAGCAGTTTTCCAGAGACAATAGCTTCAAGTTTTGCTGGGATCAGGAGTGCAAAGTTTTGCTGAGGAAGGATGAGTCATCGATGATCAAAGATATTTCCTCAGAGGAAGAATTACTGAAGCTTCAAGAATATTGCGCCGATAAGAGAAAAGGCTAGATTTCACCATATATTCAAAAAGCACGAGGACTTTTCTGATTATCAGCGCTTTTCTATAATTTGAAAACGATGACTGGAATCATTTGACATCTTTGGAAGACAATATGCCAGGCAATCCGAAATCATTCTGGTCCTATGTGAGTTCCCTGAAAAACTCTGAAGGGATTCGGAATTCTGTGTATTCGGATGATGGTACATTGTTGAACAACTTGGATATGGCGGAAGCTTTCTCTTAACATTTTGCTAGTGTTTATCAGATTCCTAACAAAAAAGTTCTCTATAGAAAGTAAATCAGACTTGGATTTTGTGTTATAATAAACAACATGAAAATGTCTCTGGCTGAAGCCAAAATCGAGGCCCTTTTTTCCAGTAAGAGTACGGGACCTGGCTCTATTCCTTCGGTCTTGTCAAATCTTCTAGATCGGAGTTGGCCAAGCCGCTAAAAATAATTTTCAACAAGTCATTACAACAGGCTACTTTTCCTACTAAATGGAAGAGAGCAAAAATTGTTCCGATTTTTAAGAGGCCTGTTTCAATTCTGGATCATTTCGGAAAGATTCTTGACATTTTGAGTCCATTATCAGGGATATTTTGTTTATTTCGTTGAGATTTAGCATATCTAAACATGAGCATGGCTTTTTTAAGGGTAGGTCCAATATGACAAATCTGGAACCTTTCTTTGATTACTTGAGTTCTAGTGTTGATGCTGGGATACAAGTTGATGTTTTATATACAGATATGGCCAAAGCATTTGATAAGGTTCACCATGCTTTCTGGAGATTCTGGCGATTCTGGAGGATTCTGGATTGGTAGCATTTGTTTCAGCTTATATTTTTGAACGCTGTATCCCATTGTATTCAAATTTGTGTATTACTTTTTTATTTAGATCATATTGAAATATATTTTTTCTACAACAGATATACTACTCTGTCAAGAAAGTACCGGGAATTTTCAATTAAAACAACATTTTTACATTTAATCGTCAAAATTTATTGGATGGCCTTCAAAATAGGCTCCATTTGCTCCAATACATCTATGCCAACGGCACTTTAATTATCGAAACATTTTTTATAGGCGCTTTCCGGGATGGACTTTAGCTCTCGCGCCGAATTTTGTTTTATGGCTTCAATCGACTCAAAACGGGTGCCACGAAGGGGCAATTTTAGTTTTGGGAAGAGGAAAAAGTCGCAGGGAGCCAAATCCGGCGAATACGGTGGTTGCTGAAGCACGTTTGTTGAGTTTTTGGCGAGAAAGTCAGTCACAATCGTAGCTCGGTGAGAAGGCGCGTTATCGTCTCAACGTAATCACCCATAGTAAAAATCGGCACGCACTCTGACATCGACTGACGTAATCAGCTGTTGCAAACACACTAGTTGACAGATCCCGCTCAAGCTTGGCATAGTAATTAAGGACAGTGGTACCAACCTAGAAAAAACAAATTTTACCTGCCTCATTGCCCCGCCAGATTTAAATCGATAATTCCCGGTACTTTCTTGACAGAATGTATGCTGCTGCTCGATATATTATGTAGAGAGGATGTAATTTTGTGTAAATCTCTGCTATTTAGGTTTCCCTGTTGAGATTATTCAAATAAATGAATTGAATCATAAACAACTGAATATTAAAAATACAGAAATTTTTGTTTGTCTTGGCGTGAATTAATATTGAAATTCATGACAATTTAAGCTTCCGCTAATTTTAAATGATATCACAATAATTGTTTCATCATACCATGATTTCAATAGGTAAACTCTGTTCACAAAAAATAGAGGATTGAAAATATTGTTCACAATTATTGTGAAACTTGAAAACTGAATGTTATTCAAAGATTTTAAATGATGGGTATCTTATATTAGATGGATTTGTCCGTAACTATCACTTTTATTAAAATTCAGGCAAAATCGGTTCTGCGATTATTCGCAATTGAAATTTTTTCCTATTTTACCAATATTTTCTAAACTATGTTTCTTTGAGAATGGTTCAAGAACTGACGCTACTTGACCATAATAGGCGTCGTTTGTTTGCTGATTGGGCCCTAGAACAGCTTGAAGTTGATCCACTTTTTTATCGTTAGATTTTTGTATAGTAATAAAGCTCATTTCTGGTTAAACGGCTATGTAAACAAGCAAAATTGCCATGTATGGAGCGAAAACAATCCGCAAGAAGTTCTGAAGGTTCCATTGCATCCTGAAAAATGCACTGTATGGTGTGCTTTACACGCTGAAGGCATCATAGGTCCATATTTCTTGAAAAACGATGCTGGAGATAATGTTACAGTGAATAATGCTCGTTACAGATCGATGATTGATGATTATTTGTTTCAAAATTTGAATGGTATCGACCCAGAAGTGTTTTGGTTCCAACAAGATGGTGCTACACCTCATGCTGCTACCGTAACAATTGATTTATTGAAAGAAAGATTTGGCGATAACATTATTTCGAGAAATGGTCCAATTGATCGGCCTCCAAGATCATGTGACATAACTCCACTGGATTATTTTCTCTGGAGTTGTGTCAAGTCATTGGTTTATGCTTATAAACCAGATACAATAGACGCTTCGGAAGCCAACATAACTCGTGATATTGATGGAATAAGGCCTGAATCACTCGAAAATGTGGTCCAAAATTGGTCTGGTCGAATGCGGTTCCTCAGAGATAGTCGCGGTGAACATATGCCGGAAATTATTTTTAAAACATAAATGCCATAAAATTGTCTCTCAAATAAAAAAATTGGCTGCAATCTTAATTTAAATGTGTTTCATTTCAATTCAAAATTCTAAAAGAAACACCAGATACATATCCCATTGGTCTGAAATTCAGTTTGAAAATGTAGTAACAGTACGAATCTCGAGTCACTGTATAGTTAGTTGAAAAGGTAATAGAGAACAAAGGGGTATATATTTAGGTCTATTTCATCGTTCAATACAATTTATTTCTTATCGCATTTATTGATCTCTAGAGTTTCCAGAGAATTAAGACTATAACTTTCATCTAGGATCTGTGATATTTCATGATTTTTGTCAGAATTATGCATATTTCCAGCAAATGATTCGCATCTTTCCAATTCTGTATTCTATTGATATAATATTTTTTGTGTTATTTTATTCTTATTTGAAATGATTTTCTTGATTATTCTTATAATTGCAAACTTCTTCATATATGGAATAAAATAATAAAAAGGGGATTCTTCACTTCATGGAAGGTTATCTCAAAATCTTTTGGATATTACCGGGTCTTGAAAAATATTTGATACAACTTCTATGTATTTTCTGTGAACAAACATAGAATACAAATGGTAACCATTGAGAAATCATTTGTGTTCCATCTCAAAGTGAAAGTGACACGTGGTCGTGTAAGAGATTTTTTAAATAGCTTTTACAAAAGAGGTTGTTTTGAATAATTTCTTGAGTTTATTATGTGCCTTTCAAGATTGGATTTTGTTTTTCATAATGCCAGTATGAAACAGTGCTGTCTCCACTGAAAGTTCGATCAAAATTCCATATTTTCTTTAGATTATTTTATCTCCTTTTGATGCTGCGTAATGAGTGTTGATTCTGTGTCTACCGAAGAAACATTGTTTCTAAGGCATTCGTGTGATGAAATTTTATTGAACCGAAATATGTAGCGAGATATAACGGAATTATACTGATTGATTTAGGGTAAACATTTTTATTCATCCCTCTAAATTGAACAGAATTAAATATTTGAGAACATGTTCTTGAAATGTGAACTCAGTTCAAATACGCACCTGATGAAGTCATAGCACAACGAAACACTTGTTTTATCGAATAAGGAATTTTTTTTATAACAATGAAAAGAATTATAGGTTAAGTTAACTATTTCAAAAACTGAATCGGAATGAATGAAGGCTGGGCCATTAAGGGTTTTCATTTTGAATTAACGGTCATTCTGACACTTTTGTCATTCGTGTTTCGACAGAAAGTAGGTTTAATATTTGACATTACCGAAAAACGTTGACTCTCGCTTGAACAAAATTGCAAAACGTTAAAAACCTACATTCAAAGTGGTGAATCCTCTATCCAAAAAGTTTAAATTTGCGTGGAAAATTAAATAGAAATGAAATGACCTCACGTCAATTCGTGGATCAATTTTGTTCAGGAAACCTGAATCGTTATTTGATTAAACAGCTCGTTCACGTTCTCATCTAGTGAGCACACCTGAAAACATTGCTGCTGTAGCCCAGAATGTTGTGATAGATGGTAATAGATTTCTCGAACTTTCTAGTTCTAAAAATCTATCACCATAGCTCATACTCCTCATTAATAATTTTTGGTACAGATAAGCCGAAGTAATTTATTTGAATATGAATATGAATATGAATAAATTATGAGCATTACAGCAAATTCTATTCTAAATACTAACGCAGAATAAACTTTCCTCATGGTCTAATCAGACCATGAGGAAAGTTTATTCTGCGTTAGTAACGTGAAAATATTGAGAATACATTTCTTCACTTGAATTAATTCGCGAAGGTATGTCTTGTATGTATTTTGCATACTCCTGATGGCGCTAGTGTATTATTGATACCTTAGAGCCTCTGTGTATAGCGAATATAGATACTTGACAGATTTGGAGTCACTCGCATAAATTGAACTGACGAAAATCAATCAGTTTGAAACGTGCGCATGTCTGCAATTTGCCTCTGTGATTAACAGAACCTTGTCGAGTTTGTTTGATTATAGAATTGTTATACAGATGTAGGTACGCTGTCCCGATTTCTAGAACTTTCTATTACCATAGCGTATACTCCTTATTAACAAATTGTAAAAGAGCCACCCCTTAAAAAAGAGCTAGTTGGATCATAAATAAGCGTTACTGTGGTAGTGGAGCATAAAAAAAATAATTTTATTCGGTAGTGAAACGTATAGAAGGTGTCTAAAAATTAATTTTGAGCTATACAGGGTTTCCCAGAGTATGTGTAACAAACTGATATGGTGAATACTACTAATGAAAATAAGAACAAATTTTCTGCAAACACGAGTTCACTTTTCTGAAACAGCTAAGCATACTCCCATGTAAAACAGTATCAGTACTTGTTGCAATTTGAGTTTCGATATTTTTAATATTCTCATTAGCGAAAATGAAAAGATTACAGCGTCTCCAACTTGGACGCCACTAACATTTTTGCCATTTTTGGGGGAATCAAAATTCTTGGATATTATTATTGAAAAATGGTGCTCTTCTTTGAAAGCTCAAACCCTTACTGTTTTCGAGAAAATCGGCTCCAAAAACTTTAAGATTTGATCTTTCATAAAAAAGAAATACTTGTAAATTTACAAGATTCTTATTGAAGAATTGAGGAAGTTGAAACAGATGGCAATTTAAAGTCACATATGACTCAAATTTTTCCGATTTTCCCAATTCGTTGATTTTTGATAAACATTCGAATAAGAATGACAGACAGTAGTTGTATGATAATAATTATGGGGTTTGCTAGGATGAGAAAGTCCAGTATCTTGGCCACCACGATCAGCGGAACTTATTCGTTGAATCATCTCGTATGGAAACACCTAAAAAAAACTTGGTTAACTCGGTGGAAATTGAGAATAGTGAACATTGAACGCATTCAAATAATATGCCAACGGATTTAAAACAATGTTGGAATATATCAACAAGATTGAAAAAATTTGAGGCGAAAGAGGACTGCTGGTATCGAAAATAATTGAAGTCATATCTTAAATATACAACAGATTGATTCTGCTAACCTCACTACAAATTTTGATTTTATAGAAATTTTTCTCAAAAAATGTTTGAAAATTAAATAAAATGAATAATGTCTTAGGAATCACAGTTTCAATTTGGCAGACAAAGAATATACACTCATTACAGAATTTCGAAATGAATCAAAGAATCCAAAGAAAATATTGAGTATTTTATGATTAAAATTATGGAATTTAAAGGACACAAACGTTTGTTTCATAATAGTGTGATAAAAACCAAATTCTCCTCCAAGAATGTACAACAAAACCTCAAGAATTTCTTCGAAAATAACTCGCTTCAAAAAGCTTCTTCAAGAAATACTCGCCAAAAACACATTTTCAAAAAGGCCATTTGGACTTCCAGCCGATAACCTTCATTCCTACCTCGTGTTCAAAAAATAAAAATAGAAAACACATCATATCCGACTACCTCATGTCCTTTCAGAAAAAAAAATAGAATGGTAATAATCAAAAAAATGTATATGAGACAGAAAGTTATTTCCACTAAAATGGTATTATTGTAAAATTGGTAATAATTTTCTGAATGGCAAACCATACGCATTTCATGTTCGCCCATAGAAATTACACCAAGTTTGTAAAGTATTTTTGGGGACTCAGTCATATCCAAATAATAACGTGTATATGAGTGAAAAACTAAAATATAATTATTATAATTAAAACGAAAGTATTAATTATTATTTTTATTATTAAATGAGGGTTTTTCACTTGAAAGAAGGCTTTAAAAACATCTTCAGGACGAGTATTAAACAGAATAATTCTGCTAACCTCACTGTAAATTTTAATTTTGTAAAAAAATTTTCTCAAAAACTTCTTAAAAATCGAATTAAATCAATGTCGTAGAAAACACAGTTTCAATCAAGTAGACATACAAAATCATCATTCATTACATGGGAATGAAAAGAATGAAAGAATACAAAGAAAATATAGAAAATCAATTAATATTGAATTGAATCAGTCCTTACTTGGTGAAAATCCATATTAAATATAATATATAATATAAATCCGAAATCCGTTGCTATTTATATAACAGTAAGTACAATAAAGTTTTATTAAGCACTTAAACCCGAAAAATCTGAATATATTTACCAACGGTGAGTTATTTAAATCTATTTGTTCGTTAAGTAATATTCCAATTTTATTACGTTTATTCATCTCTAGGGATTCTAACAGATTTAAGGCATAACTTTTACTTTCTATATGTAGAATTTCAAAATTATTGTTGAAAGTATGTACTGTTTCTAACACATGATTGGAATATGTAGAATTACTTTTATTATTGAGGAAACTCTTCATGTCGGAAAGTTCTTCCAGTCTGTCCTATGTAAACTTTAGGGCAATCACCGCAGGTTAACTTATAAACCTCCGATTTATCATCTTTATGTGTACAGTTTTTATTATTTTTAATGAATTTACTCAAGTTTAATTTGATTTTAAATGAAGTTCTTAAATTAAATTTATTTTTGAGGTATGTAGAAATTTTCTCAGAAATAACTTTAGTGTATTTTAAGGAAATGTATTTAAAATTTTCTTTTAAATTCTCCTCAAAATACACTAAAGGTATTTCTGAGAAAATTTCTACATACCTCAAAAATAAATATAATTTAAGAACTTCATTTAAAACCAATTCAAACTTGAGTAAATTTACTAATAATAATAAAGACTGTACACATAAAGATGATAAATCGGGGGTTTATAAGTTAACCTGCGGTAATTGCCCTAAAGTTTACATAGTACAGACTGGAAGAACTTTCCAACATAGAATTTGTGAACATTTGGAGAGTTTCCTGAATAATAAAAGTAGTTCCTCATATTCCAACCATTTGTTAGAAACAGTACATACTTTTAACCATTTGTTAGAAATAGTACATACTTTCAACCATAATTTTGAAATTCTACATATAGAAAGTAAAAGTTATGTCTTAAATCTGTTAGAATCCCTATAGATAAATAAACATAATTAAATTGGAATATTACTTAACGAACAAATAGATTTAAATAACTCACCTCCTTTAAATATATTCAGATAAGCTGGAATTTGCAGATACCCTTTTTTGGGTTTTAGTGCTCAATAAAAATGTATTGTACTTACTGTTATATAAATAGCAACGGATTTCGGAAACAAGCTTAGTTATTCAAAATGAAATCTTGCCTGATGATGCTACTGTGATAGCGAAACGATTGTTGTGAACATAAAATAAAAATTTGTGAAAATCAGAATAACCTCATTTAAATATTATTTAAAATCAGTTATTATTATGGAATAAACCACTTGAAGGATACAAATTTTTGTTTCATAACGGTTTTATTAAAACCAAATTTCTCTCCAAAAATGCATAATATTACCTCAAGAAGTTCTTCGAAAATAACTTTCTTCAAAAAGCTCCTTCAAAAAACTCTCCAAAAACATGCAACACATCTTCAGAAAGGCCACTTGGAATTTTAGCCGATAGTCTTCAGTATCACTTCATGTCCAAAAATGGAATGAGTGTGGTTTACCATTCATAAAATCCTTACCATTCTATTCTGGATAGTGAAGGAACATGAGGTTCGTCAGTTATGATGTATTTTTTATTGATTATTTTTATTTTTTGGACACGAAGTGCGACTGGAGATTATCGGCTAGAATTGTAAATGTGCTTTTTGAAGATGTGCTGCATGTTTTTGCAGAGTTTTTTCTGGTGTATAATCTTCAAGATCTTCAACCCCGTCAAAAATTTTGCTAAAATTATAACATATTTAGGTATCTTAAAATCAGCAATATCCCTCAGATGACCCAGATGGTGTTGCGCTTCTCAATTTAGAATTTGGAGGCATCAAAACGAAACGATATTTTGTGAGCTGAGCAGCGGTGAGAGCACTCGAAACCATAGCAATAGTTATACGATCGAGTTTAAATTTAACAGTAAGATATAAAATGATAACTCAAAGCCTAATGAAAAATTTACGTTTTAACAATCGACGCAACATGTGGCCATGCATTGTCAATAACTTTGTTGTGTCTGTCTGCATATTGCGTCCGTTTTGCTAGCAATGCTCGGCTCAAATGCATCAGTTGTCGTCGGTTGACCTTCCCTGTTACTCTGTCATTCGAATGTAGCAGCTCATAATACACAATACACAGCTGGTCCCACCAAATATACACCATAATCTTCCCGCCATGAATATTGGGCTTGACAGTTAATGATGAGGCAACCATATGTTTTACGAACTTTTGGATTATCGTAATAAACCTACTTTTCATCGCCAATAGCAATTCGAAGTAAAAACCCTTCTGTCGTTGCAGCAATTGTTCACACGTGAAAAAAGGCGTTCGACGTCTCTTGACTCTAGTTCGTACGGCACCTAATTGACTACCTTTCGCATCATTTCCATTACTTTTAAGCGATGGCGAATGGCTGGTTGAGTTCCTCTTGCGTTTCAGATGGCTATTGATCAAGTATTGTCTCTAATTACCTTTCTTTGAACTTTCAAATCGGGCAAATCAGTTCCGACACGTTCGTTCAACTAGAGCATTCTGACCATAAACATCCACTAAAATATGATTAATTTCAGCAGCTTTTTCTTCATTTTGGAAAAATGGAATAATACTCCCCGCAACACAACAAATGTATTTTACGCTTCAGCAAAGTGAAAGACACTAGAAAGAATACCTAATGATGACAATTTGAAATGAAGGTGTTGGCAGATGAAACAATAGAATAGTAAACTGATAGCGACATCTATTATCAAAACTGCGAGAACGCATTTCTCCTAATGAAAAGAATATTTTATGAGCAGAGGAGTATTGAGAGCTACATTAAACATTCTCACTTCCGTAAGTAGAGGGAAATTTTCTGAGGTGGGCTAAAGACCTAATTATCATGGATATGTTGTCTTATACGCAGAATTGGTCTGTGGGTTTCGCAGTGATTCACATTTGTAATTTTCTCTAATTTCTGCTAATATTTCACAAACTTCCAATTTCATCGACCTGAAATTCGGTACTTAGAAAAAAGTAACATGTCATATGTTCGTGCAAATTTTCATCAGGATCATATGTATAGTCCCTGAATTTTTCTTCAATATCTTACCAGCTGAAATAATGGATTTGTCCCAGCGAGCCTTCAAATGTCTTTTATTTTATAGAAGAATTTTTGTGTTTCTTTGTTTCTTGATATTGTTCATTTCACAAATCATGTAAATATTCATTGTCATTATTTATTATTATTATTCTTACTAGTGATTTTCCTTTCAATAATTCTAATGAATAATATACAAAATGCGGGTAAATGAAAATTATAATCGCTCGTGCCTTATTTTAATTGATCAAAGAAAAATCAAGAGAGAAATGATACCGAAGCAACAATGCTCTCTGATAGTTCCATTGTTATCAACGTACTTGATTTCAATCTATTGGAAAACTACTATGAGAATCACAGAATTCAATATAATGTCTATGATTTTGAAAATTGTCGACTAGCTTTTTCTTTACAATCTGTTGAGGTTGTCAGGAATCAGACTAGAAAATCGACTGAAACTTCCTCGATCACAACAAACACTCCAGGGTGATTCTTGTTTCGCTGAGATCTATTCTTTCAAAAAATCCGGATGATGTCAATACCTTGGAGGTGACCGTTAATGTTGTATATTCGACAGCTGTTACGATCTGCGGGATGCATGGACGACGTATAGGGCAGCAGAATATAACGAAGCCTTCTACTACACCTCTCTGGAAAATAAGTTTCTCTCAGAAATTCG
Source organism: Megalocaria dilatata (assembly GCA_034642435.1). NCBI lineage: Eukaryota > Metazoa > Arthropoda > Insecta > Coleoptera > Coccinellidae > Megalocaria > Megalocaria dilatata. Next base: position 67,425,287 of record CM067855.1, on the reverse strand, counting down.
GAATATTTCATACTTACCTCAATGCGGCGAATCCATCTATGAAAGTTTTCAAAGCAAAAACGAAATGGCATCTGAATTCCCAGTGAAGCGCAGAAACTGTTCATTTAAGGAAAAAACATGCGTTATATCAGACCAACACAAACAAAAAAATCAAAGCATTAGGAAACCGTATCCGTTTCCACAATGAAAGAGCTAAGCAAATCAGAAATAACGGTTCTTTCAGAATCAGAAGCTATTCTTTCGAGATTTCGAGGAAAACAAAACCGAACCTGACACGGCTCATGAATCCTGTAGCGAAGTATGAACTGAAAGATTTACTCATGATGATCAGACCTACTGAATTAATGAGGCTGAATCACTGATCCCAAACGTTCGAATGGGAAATATACACATCACCGAGACGAATATGGAAATTCTAAGAACTATGCATTACCTGGCCCTCATAAATTGAACAACTACTGGTAGAAATAACTTATTAGTGTGCACTTAAACTTATCAAAGTTGCTACAAAGATCCTTATCGAATCCAACAATGATAGCGGACTTCTTCACATTGCGAATAACCCACCTAATACCCAAAGATGAAGACCTTGGAAACTCTTGAAACTATATAATCCTAGAACATGCCTGCCTTCGGTTTACAAAGTACTCATTATGGTGCTCACCAAATACATAAGCCAGCATCTGAGGATTAACATCCTTATAGCCAAGGAACAAAAGGGTGGTCATTTAAGGACCAAAAGTTGGAAAAAACTTTTTGTGATCGACAATAGTCTGATCAAACAAACTCCAAAAAAGCTGAGAAATATGTCTGTGGCATGAATTGACTACCGCAAGGCTGTTGATTTTTTTTTTACACTCACGGTTACTGAAAGTTTTAAAAATGCACGGTTTTAGCGACCAAGTGACTAATCTCCTAGGGCACCTTATGAAAAGCCGGAAGACTAATCTTCTAGTGAGAACGAAAGACTATTCAGTGCAGTTCAACTGATAGATATTTCAGGGCAATACCTCAAGCCCTATCTGGTTCTGCCTGACTTTGAACCCCCACAGTAAGCTGCTCAACGACATCATAAGTTAAGCAAAGGAACATCCGTATCAATCATCATTTATATATGGATTATTTGAAGCTCTATGCTGCCAGTGCGGAACAAATGAGAAGATTGTTGGAGATAGTGTTAACATTCAGCGATTCCATAAGTATGCAGATGGGAATGAATAAGTGCGCTTTGCTTGAGGTGAAAAGAAAAACATTTAGCGTAGAGGACATGGAACAATTTTGATGAATCAAACTACAAATTCTATCTTGGATAAGCATGAATGTTACAGATATCTGGAGATAAAGGAGATGTTCGAATGACAGTTTTATCAAGATTACGAGGGTTAGTAGAGGTTTTTTTATTTTCTTCCTTTATATTTGTTTTTTGCCCACTAATTATTTTGGTGACGTTCCCTATACATACACCATATCTGAAAAAAAAGGAACACTTACTAACATCATGTGCATTTTCCCTGAAATTTTCTTTCAAAACCATGTGAATATATCGAATTATTCTGTAAATTTCATTACTCCAGAAGCTCTGAAATTGGCGTGGACGGTGAACTTACAATCGGAAAGCGGTAGCGTCCTCTAACAGATACGCCGGGAACCTGTAGCAGAGCAGAGCGAAATTCGCGGCAAGGAGCTTGCACGCCACACTTCAAATATAATCAGATAATTGAACTGGAAAGAAATTAAAACGGAATCAAAGACATGATTTGAAAATGTAAGAGGTCTCTACATATTAGGTTCTGAAAATTGTGAGAATTTTTTGAAATTTAATGTGATGATAGCGGATAGATCCAATGTAATAGTTCAAAAAAAGTTTAGTTAAAAGCTTGAAAAGTACATTTATTTCGAGGACTCCTTTCAAAACAGCCGGTATATTCATCTAGACGTCTATTTATCGTTTATGCATTTTCCTCCAATTCCAAAAGGACCATTTTGATAGTGAGCTTAATGCTTTTGTGATTTGCAAGACACATGTGTATTTTGCAACATGGAGTAAGTTTTCGATGATGTAATCCTAATTAATATAGTTAGAAAATTTAAGATGTATCAGAGTCTGCAGAACTAATTGCTTCTCAAAACATTCAGCGAGAAAATTTATGAAGATCTTGTTTCAGAAGCGGCTAATAGAATTTCCGATTCCAGACTAACGAGAACGTAATCAGTGTGATAATTTCCTTCGAGTTACAATAACTATGTTAGAAGTTTGTAATCATGTAGTCTGAATGAAACAAAAATACAAAGAGGTTGTATATTTATTATTGATTGTATTATTGTAATAGGTCGGCCACAGGTTACGATTTATACCGAACGATAAATAATTGCTGGGATTCGATGAAATCCTTCGGTGTAAGCGAGAATTCTGCCTGGGTGGAAATTCGAAAAGAGTTTGAGCTATCCCGTATTATACAGAGTACTCTAAAATATCCGGGATTATACGGGTTACTCTAAGATATCTGGGATTATACGGGGTACTTTAAAGAACTCTAACCTTTTTATCGTGATCATCTAGTGGCGGGAAAATGGGGCGGCACGTTATGTATATAACCCAAATTGCACCTAACGAGAGCAAGAGAACAGTGAAGGACGGTTCAAATATTCAAAACACAGTAACGTCAGAATAATATTAAAATTAGTAATATTGAAAAGCAACAATCTTCAATGAATGGAAACAAATATTCATAATCCTGCTCTTAAATCTGTTCTACTCAGTGGTTCTTAAAGCTACACAGCAAACCCAATAACACCCTGGGTCTAAAATGATTTATTTCTACATATCGTTAGGTTGGTAAATCGAATCGGATATCATTCTTATACAGCGGAAAGGGTTAGAGAGGATAGGATACAGCCAGAATGCACCTTCAACAGACTTCCGGTAACCAGTGCAGAACCTGCAGTTACAACGGAATTTGGATGGACAGTAAGGAGGGTAACGTGGTATGATCAGGACGTCTCCTCGAAGAGGGGTATTAACATAATTCGAATTGACCGAAAAAGTTACTATCCAATGGACTGTATTTGGCCATCTCGGGGTGGCTAAGGCCCAGGAAGAACAAACCGAACACTACCTGAAGGGTTACTCAAACTAATCCTAGGGATATCACAATACCTCGCAACAATGATCTTGCAACACACACAAATTGACTTGGACAATATAAAATAGATACAGTACCCCATCACCTGGGCGTGTTAATGAACGTTACAATAAAAGCAAACGAAGAAATAGGTAACCGGGGTATCACACATGAATTCATGCAAATCAGTTACATATCAGGCTCTGGGAATACCATAAAAAGTACAAATAAAGAACCACTATTAATAAATACAACACACAGCAACTAAGTACCGAGAGAAAGCATACAATACAAGTAGATGACTTGAGAGCGTCGTGTCGATTTAGTTATATACAAAGGTAACGCATTTTAGTAAAACATTCCGGTCGGATTAGATAACACTTAAGCAAAAATAAAAGAATGAAAAGCGATGAGTGAAAGTACAATGAACCAGCGTGCAATCACTAATTTTACATTTAAACTAAGGTAGTACTGAAAGCGTAAAGCATTCAAGTAATCAGAAGCATTTAAAAGAAGTTTAGTTACTAAGTACTGTTATAAGTATTATTATCTCGAGTATGTTTTCAAATCGCTCAGGAGGTTTACTTGCAAGAATCTTTCTCTCTGCCGCTTCAGAATATCTTGTGAACGCCTTAAGGATGTGTCTATTATTTTCACCAAGCACATGCGTCAATTTACAGTGCCACATAATATTTGACACAGGAATGTGCGGGTAAATACCGTGATATAGTGATGTAATTCATTTAATCGATGAGGGACTCTGTCACTCGTATCATCCTTAGAGAATATGGATATCTTCAGGTCGTATTAAGAGGTGCAGCAGCGTCAATAAGATCTTAGACTGGTTCGTTGACGATGAGGATCATATTCATCTTAATCACCGATGAGTTATATAATAGACTGGGCTCCAGCTTGCATCAGTTATTTAGTTCTGTTTTCCATTGATTTCGCCACATATTTTTCCTCTAGTGATGAGGTCACGAAACACCTACTGTAGGCTGTCTGAAAAATGATCTCTTTATCTGGGCGAATTTAATGTTCCTTCAATTTGCTGTGTCCTTTTAGAGATTTCATTTGGGAGGGTTGTTTAATTTGGTTATGTTTTTGAGTCTGAATGTCTCTTTCTGAAATAGTGTAGGCTGCTTCCATCCCATCTAACGTTAAAACTATCTCCTTCTCGATGGATATGTTCAATAGAGGTCTGAAATTCGGCATATTACCTAAATATAGAAAAGAGCACATGTTATCTAGATACCTGATTGATAATTGAGGCCCATTAACACATTCTCAACGTTAAAAGAATTTCTTGACGGTATTCTGAGTAGAGAATTTCATTACTAGCTGGAATGTAATGACGACCAGGCCAATAGACAATCTGCATTCAGACGAGATAGATTTTTTTGATATTATAAACAGATTAACACAGAAAACACGAAGACACCGAACCTACATAGTGATTGCTTAATTTTCACAGCGCATAGACACCTTATATGATTGTGTTCCCTTCTCGAAGTACTACACTATATTCCAGTGGTCCATCTTAGAATAGTTTTGCTCCAACGTGTTGGCTGAAAACTCATTTTGCGGTTACCAGGTTTCTTTCTCTCACCGTATTGCGGCCATGTGTGACATTGACTTTCTGATGTTCCTTCTTGATGTGTATAGAAGTGAATAAAAAATAATACAAAATCAAGTGTCCCAACCTCGCTTGAATACCCAAGTATTTTAACTCTAATAAAACCCAGTGCACGCAATTCACTTCGCTTGGAAACAACTTTTAATGTTGGTGTTTATCTGTGGGAATACTGATGTTATAAACGATAGATTTAAGTTTGCACTTCAATCTTAGATTACATTAGACTTGTAGTACGTAATGGATTTGATGAGGCTCATTTTACATTCATAAAATGCAAGAATTGAGAGACTAGTTATTAGAGTTAATGTTATTCACTTCACTGAGATTACATGAATTGAAATGTTTGATGAATTATTATTATTACTATTTATTATTATTATTATCCTGATACTCCTAGATCCTTTGTGAAGATCCCTCAGAAGCTTTTTCGAGTTGAGAGTTAGGAGTTAGCAATCGATAGTATAAATGACATGACTCACACTGTTCAGACAATGGATTTTGGGAGTTTGATCCATGGAAAATAAACAGTGAGAAAGTTTAGATGATTTTATCGGTACAAACAATTAGGAATCTGAAAGTTTCATTCAATAAAACAATTGAAAGGCTGCAAGTTAAATGATTGTCTTTTGGAAATTTGATCAATTGAAACAAAGCACTAAGAACTCAACATGATGCACTAAGATGAGTTTTATACATTATGGCAATCAAAAATTCGGAAATTTAATGCATTAAAACAATTTAGGGTTTACCAATTAAATTAATTGACTATTATGAGATTTATTCATTAAAATACTCAAGTGTTCAGAACATGAGATAATGGGCTATTAGATCTTTGATGTATTCTGATAATTTGATACTAAGATCACTTATAAGTTTATTATTATTAATATTTATAAGTTTGGTGAATAATTAATATTTGCGGACTCACTTCATGAAAGGCTTGCTGTGCGGTTTTTGTGTGTTCGTGAGGTAGAGATTTTGTAGGATTCAGGATGGATCCCGTTTTATGTACAATTTGACCAAACCTATTTCAACAGGTCATTGCCGTGCGTGATATTTCAAGTTGAATAAAGGTGTACAATTACGTGATTGTACTTCTTGAAACTTGAATTTCCTGTTTCAAATTGCTAAGGATTTCGGTGCGTTCGAGGCAATTCAAGAGCATGAAACAAATATTTACATCTTATACGTGGTAGAGTTGATGTTTTTATCAAAAATTCAACTGAATAGATTTTTACTCGACGAAGCCACAGTGTTGGCAAAATAAGTGTCGTTCCATGCCTGGACTCGCTGCGGATACCTCAGCCGATCCGGGTTCAAGCCAAGTCGCAGCATGGTCGGGAACCGTAAGCCCCCGGGCGCAGTCCCGGTCTATCCAGGCTCAAGAACTACGACCCTAAATCGCAGAGTACCCTTCTAGCCTGACATGTAGGCTATCAACCTTTTCTCCCTCGAATCCAACACCAATTTGGATCGTCAGGAGTACGAATACTCCTGCTGGCATCCACCCCCCGCGGTAGTTATGTTTCCAATTGGAGTCAAGAAGGCTAACGGCCATCAAGAATTTATCCACGTAATTAAAGTTGCTTTAAACGATATGCCACAAGTGGAAATCAATAATCTTATTACGTGGAAGCCTATATATCAAAAGGATTGTGCTCATCTACCAGGTGGCTGGAAAATAGTTTGTTAGTATAAGGCAGGAATCCTGTCTAGTCTAGTTGCTTTCTTAGAATTATGTTCACCAATCACTCGACCGATGATCCGTGGTCTGAAGTATCAATCCCTCATCCTTAAGAAGGGATGTTGGAATTGTTGAAGGTTCCCAACCAATTATTTCGATAGTCTAGTTGGAAGCGAATATACGCGTGAAGAGATCGGCTTTAGATTTTGACGTAATTGCAATTGAACCACCCTCTTCTATAATGGAATGAGAAGAATACTTGGAAAGCTCTAAGACAGATAAAATCTAAGCAAACCAGAGATATCTATGGAATAACATCAACCATATTGAAGGAGATTTTTCCGTGTATTGAGTCACCACTATGTAGCATGCTAACCAAATGTCTAAAAGTGGGGCACTTTCCGGATCAGTTGAAGAAGGCTTAAATTGTACCTGCCCATGAAAGAGGAGATATGGGGAATTACCAGAAAACTATCATCCAGTACCGATAGTTCCTGTGTTCTCAAAACAGTTTGAGATAATAATAAAAAATAGATCACTGAGTTTCTTTTAAACGTCATAAAATTTTCTGCAAACAACAGCATGGGTTCTTGATGGGCAAATCAGTGGAGACGGCACTAAAGGAGGTGCATGAAAATATGAGAAGCTTTTGATGGGGGACAAAAATCTAGTTTCCACGCATGTGACTTATCCAAGGCTCTTGATAGTATTTCACACTCAGTGCTTTGAAAAAAGCTTGAATACTATGGAATCAGGGATAAGGCTCTTGACGTGATGAAAAGTTATCTGACAAACAGGATGCAGAAAATAAACTTGGGAGGCAGTTCTACTTCTTGGGAGGCGGTGAGTCATGGTGTATCGCAGGGTTCTGTGTTGGGTCCACTTTTGTTTGTGATATATATGAATAACTTGCCAGCTTTTGTGAAATCAGATCAAACCATCCTCTTCGCTGATGACACTTCCTTTCTGAATAAAGGGATGGACAACCAGGAATTGGAAGAGAAAGACAAAAAGACACTAAGGAAGCCCAGGTATGGTTCAGCGCAAACAAAATGATGATGAACAGTGATAAAACACAGAGTCTACTATTTGAACCAAAGATGTCTTTGGACAATCACATGAGGGTACTTGGTGTCTTTTTGCAATCAAACCTCAAGTTTTCTGTCCACATTGATGAAATGATTCATGAGTTGTCAAGAGCTACCTATACAGTTAGTTAATAAAGCAAATAGCGGGAGTTGAAGCAGCCAAGATTACTTACTTCAACTACTTTCATGTTGTCCTTAACTTCGGCATTCTTTTCTGGGGGAATTTGTCTGATAGTAGGAAAGTATTCATAAAATAGAAGCCGGTTCTGAGAAAACTATGTGGCGTAAATATTAGATATAGCTGTAGTGAGCTATTCCCCAGAAAGAAAATTCTTCCCGTGACATCCATTCTTATACTTACCTGTGTAATGTACATCTATGATAAAATAATAAGAAAGCGGTTTTTTACTCGATAGAAGGAATATTACAAAATTTGAATATCAAAACAGATTCAATCTGTTAGTCTTCTAAAATTTTAATTTCAAAAAATTTTTATTCAAGAAACTTTAAGAATTAAATGAATGTCTAATAAGCAATACTTATATTTAATAGACGTATAAAATCGAAACTCATCATACAATATCAAATGGAATTAAGAAAAACCAACGAATATAAATTGTCAATTAAAATTAATAAGTAAATAAACGATGTTTGTTTCGTTCCAAGCATACGCACTGAACTCTTCAGACAAGCGTACGCAGCTCTACTTGTTACAACATGTTTAGTTTTCTGATCTTATGTTTATGAAACTAAATCTTACTCAAAGATATACAACATAATTTCAAGAATTCTCAAAAACTAATTTATTTGAAATATTTAATATATTTAAATAAATTACTTCAAAAACTCTCAAAGCATGCAGCAAATCCTCAAAAAATAATTAGAATTTAGATAAGACCATTTCAACTTCACATTGATAGAAAATGTTTAGTTTTCTGATCTTATATTTATGAAGACTTAGTCTTTCTCAAAAATATAAAACAAAATTTTGAGAACTTCTCAAAAACTAGTTTATTTGTGATTTTGTTGTGAGCATAGAACACAGAGTACCTAGAATATTAGATATACCTAGTTTTAAGTGTTCAAACAAACACATATTCCTAAATATGGTACTGAGAAGGTTTATTTATTGTTAATTTGATTTTATTTCTTGAATGTGAAATTAAAATGGTCTTATCTGAATTCTAATTATTTTTTTAGGATGTGCTACATGTTTTGAAAGTTTTTGAAGTAATCTATTTAAATATATTAAATATTACAAATAAATTAGTTTTTCAGAAGTTTTTAAAATTATGTTGTATATTTTTGAGAAAGATTTAGTTTTCACAAATATAAGATCAGAAAACTAAACAATTTGTATGAATGTGAAGTTGAAATAGTCTTATCTGAATTCTAATTATTTAATGAGGATTTGCTACATGTTTTGAGAGTTTTTGAAGTAATTTATTTAAATATATCAAATATTTCAAATAAATTAGTTTTTGAGAAGTTTCTCAAATTATGTTGTATATTTCTGAGTATGATTTAGTTTCCATAAATATAAGATCAGGAAACTACACAATATCACTAGTTGCAAGTCATCTAGCTATAAAAATTTTCAACAAGCTGCCGTCCATAATGAAGGAATTAAATCGAATAAAGCTTGAGAATGAACTCAAAATTCTGCTAATGAATAAAGCCTACTACTAATACATGAATACCTGAATGATAAATGAAAAAATATATTGGTATGAAGTACGTTGTCTGGCCAAATTTATTTATTTATTGTTTGTTTGACTAATGTTCTGTTTTGTTTTGTTCTATACATTTTTGATTTATATATACTTATATGTCTTTTTAGACAACATTGTACCTGACTCCCATGAAATTTTGGATGGGTTAAAAATTTATTCATATTCTGTGATATGTACTTTATTGGTAGTGAATAAATGAATTATTATTATTATTGTTGCTAATTTGTATTGGCATGCACCAAAACTGGCACTATCCATTGAGACTTGAATTATAAGCTTCTTCGGCCTTACGTTTGGTCTGATTGCTTGAGTCTTTGTGCTGAATGTAGTTGGTACGTGTCTCTTCAGATAAATTTGACCGCCACCATTGGTAGACTCTTTCGCAGTTGTAGTCCATCTGCAGTCACTTCCAAACCATGGCTTGCTGCTTGAGGGTTATTTGAGTGTATTTGGAATAAAAGTGTTCATTCCGAAACGAATCGCATCTGTAAAATGATCAATAATATGTCACGAGTTGGATATCGGTTAGAACTTTGAATATTCAAAGTTAAAACCTTTCATGAAAAATAATATTAATATATTTCCAGTCCAGAAATAATGTGGAGTGTACATGAATGATTATCGTGTCGTTTCGAAATGTTAAGTTGACTCATAAATAACACAAAAAATAAATTTAAACCGTTAATATATTAGTTTCGATTTAAAATATCTATAATATTATATGAAGAAGAAAATAGTAACCTGCTACACTTTATTGTATTAACAAGACTGTCCAGATAATTTTTAATATTGATCCTAAATTCCTGATATCTCATTAGGGGATATCAGTTCAACTTAGTCGATACGAATTATATATTGATTTCATTCCCACGTCTATCATCGTTATTTGTCAACAGATAATTATTTTTCGATATTCACTCCGATTAAAATATCCAAATTGAAGTATTCAAATTCTTAATTGTCGATCGACCAGATATCTACCAACTTCCTATGCGGTGCTACTGCCGGATATGAACCTATATACTCTGGTGTTATTACGTGAATATGTAAGACCCTCCGACCTCAGTCGGATAACACTGTATCCGTTTGACGTGAGGAAGTCGGCATCAGGGAATGATAGATGGTGATCTGACTGGGAGATGTAGTGGTATGCCGCAGGAAATCAATTGACGTAACCTGCGTTTGTCTGACAGTTATGCGGCGATGTAGTGCTCCAGACGAGACAATTGTTATTTATCTGTTATGTACATGAATGTAACGGGTCCATTATGTGATCTACAAACGGTTCGCTCGTCCCTGACCAGAAAGTATTGCTGCTGGAGATGTTTATTCCTAATGGATCACTTACCGAATATTGTATTGAGGCGTTGACAAACTGATGAAAAAAATGTCATAAAAACAAATAGGTCAACGGTCAAATCACAAACGTATGGCATGTTTTTTCGTATTTTCGCTTATATTTCGAAGAATAATCGATCCGTCATTGCATAATTTTTAAGATCAATAATGAATTTTTCAAAAACAATTAAGATCAGCTGCCGAAAAAATGAGATCCATATACATTTTTGTGTGTGCGTTACAACTAAGCTTGTTTCCGGAAACAAGCTTAGTTATTCAAAATGTGATCTTGCCTGATGATGCTACTGTGATAGCGAAACAATTGTTGTGAGTTTAACAAAAAAAATTTGTGAAAATCAGAATAACCTTATTTCAAATCATTTTTTTAAGTATTTTGAAATAATAGGCAATTGCAATTTAATTAATTTCGTCTGTTTTTGTGGACTATATTTTGACGTATTTGGCGAAGAGTTTTACATCAAGGGCACTTGTATGTAGTTATCTCGATGATGAACTAGTTTTTCTTATCCAATAAGATAAACCAACAAAAAGGATAAGGAATTAAAGTAAAACACTCCCAATACACTATGATAACAAAGATATAATTCTTGGTTTACTGTACTTAAACCAAGTCAAAAGGTTTGGTTATTACACTAAAAATAAATGTAATGGGTTTGCCAATACTTTGGCAATCGACTGGATTACTATATTTACAATAATAACCGCGATAGCTTGGACCGAAGTGTCACAAGCTACGTACGCCAAATTTCAATATTCGAACGATAGTGCATAATGCATGTGCATGTAGCAAAATCTACATGCGACAAGTTTGGCTATTACTAGAAGAATGATCTTACAGTATACTCAAAGACTGAGCGTTAGAGGTGCTCGATTCATTATCAACAAAATTGATTGGAAAGTCCATTTGGGGGTGGTCTGAATGAGCGAAATAAACCTTCTTATTGATTGCAGGAAAATAATGAGATCAATGCTAGTAGAATAAGAACAGAAACAGTTTTCAATTCCGAATGCTGTATCATGTGAAATTAACAGGCATAAATATATCAAAATTTCTAAAAGACTTTCCATGTTTTCTAAGGCCATATATTATTTTTAGAAAACAAATAATCTGAAGTGTAAACAGTTAGAACGACAATTTTCAAAACCGTCAGATCGAAATATCAACGTGAAACACCTAAGTATCGATGACAAAATAATTTCGAATGCCAAGGTCGTCTCTAATGAGACGGAACATACTCTGCCCCTTGAATGATTACGTTTAAAAGCTAAAGGGATGACGATTACTAAAAACAATAGCTAAATAAAACAATTAGGAAAAACGAAAACATGCTACATAAAATTGCATAAATTTACATTACATACGTAAATGGCAGTGAAATAAAACAATTACAAACAACAAAGAATATCAATAGGTGAAATACATAACTGTCGGTACATGCATGATACATAAAAGGGCATAAATTTACATCAAATTACATAAATGATATCGAGACAATGGTTGATTATACAAGGTAGAGTGGTTTAGAACAAAATTTTTTACACATTTTCTGTGTCACTAAGAAATGCTGGAATAGTTACAAAAACGACAAATATTTGAGGATATCTATACAAGATCATTTTGTGGAAAAATGTGTCAATGTACCACCGATAAGAAAAAAACGATGAATGTAATGTTGCGCATTTGATTCAAAAAACATAGGTTATAAGAACGCGAATTTAACATTGGGACTATTTAAATTGCACGAACATATTTGTTCACTAAAGAATCTAAGTAATTAATGTTGTTGATGATTTTGACGTTATCTTCTTCAATTCCTTCAAAATGCGAAGATATAGAATATATAAACATGGCAAGAGAATTTGTTGTAATTCATATGATTGCGAAAAAGTGAATGAAGATATGAGCATATGATATGATTACAAATATATCGGTAGTTCAATTGACTTACCACTTTAAATCCTGGAATAATCCTGAATACACATGAAACGACACAATTTCAGCGCAATTACACTTATTTCAATGAACTCTTACGTTTGCACTAATAGGCACTTGATGTTGAGCTCCAACGGTTGATTCTGCATTCGCTGCTATCTCCAAGAACCACGTACCAATGTCCGTGATAGGTGATGCTTCAATATTCCAATGTTTTCCAGTATCGTATATCTAGCTCGCATGGACTAAATGTTGTATATGACCGGCTAGTAAGGACCAAAATGTTTCGTATATCCGGCTCGTAAGGACCATATGTTTAATACCACGGTTAGTTTACCGCAGTATTTTGCCTATTATTTCAGTATTTTGAAATAACAGGCAATTTCAATTTAATTAACATGGATGATTAGTTTCGATGTATTTTTAACGTATGTCTGCAAAAAATTTAACCTCAAGAGCACTTGTATGTAGTTATCTCGATGATGAACTATCTTTGTTTATTATAATTGATTGGAAGGTCCATTTGGAGGTGGTCTAAATGAACGAAATAAACCTTCTTATTGGTTACAGAAAAATGATAATATCAATGCTAGTAGAATAAGGACAAAGACAGTTAACATTTCCGAATGCTGTGTCATGTGAAATTAACAGGCATAAATATATCAAAATCTCTGAAAGACTTTTCATGTTTTCTCAGGCCATATATAATTATTGAAAAATAAATGATCTGAAGTGTAAACAGTTCGAATGACAATTCTCAAAACTGCTCCATCGAAATATCAACGGAAAGACCTAAGTATCGATGACAAATCAATTTCGAACGACAGGGCCGTCTCTACTGAAATGGAACAAATCTATAGTATCGAGGTTTTTTTTTCGGAAACACCTTGGAAGCAGTTGTTTAGATGATAAACTAGCTTTGTTTATGTAGAACTACGATGTTGAGCTACGATGATGTCGAATATCTTCGACAAAAAATAAAATGTATTCTTAGAGCCATTGCTTATAACGCCAAGCTACAAGTTTGACCATTACACTAAAAATAATGGAAATGAATTTGCCAATATTTTATCAATCGACAAGTAATTCTGATGAACTACGTTATCAATAATAATTTCACATGTGCTGCTTGTTATTTAAGAATATAGTAGTAGAATCAAATGGATTCATTCCATCAAGAGAAATGGGAGTAAAATACTGAAAATGAAGGTAAATTATATTTAGCTCACACAAATTCTGTCATTCCCTGAAAGAATATCCGCCTTCTGATTTATTCCCAAGTCTTCTGAAACACTGTACATAAAAAGAGGGATGAGCTTAACGTTGAAAACACTAATTTTTTAAATCTTGAAGGAGGTTCAAGAGGTACAGCGTAAAAATGTCACGTTATGTGCCTTCCTAGTAAGATCAGAAATGTCCTGTTCAATTTCGTAGAAATCGAACAGCTTTTATATCCACTTTCTACGGAACGAAAAAAATGGTATTATAATTTTCTATGTAATGAGTTTCATAGGTGGAGAATTGCTTGTTTTTTGCGAAACTTATTTTATCTTCGTTGACTCTTGTCTTGAATGAAGGTCCTTTCTGTCCTGTGTATTAGACAGTGCTCATTAAGTCCCAAGAGTAACCAGTAAAACACACCTTTCTTGCAAAATTCGACTTTAGACAGGAACACGATTATTACCTTTGGGACCTAAGAACAGACAAAAATCAGATGGGGCCATATCTGATTAGTATGGAGATGCGAAAGCAATTTGCATCGTAAATCGTTGAATTTTATCCTCGTTTTCATCGACTTGTGAAAAATCCGTTTTTTTTTCATCATGTGCCTTTTTACTTTACTGCGTCATCAGGTCGATCCAGTAATGCTGTTGATCGTTTATCTCTTCGAAAGAAAGTCTATGAGCTGAATTACGTGCGTGCCCTAAAATACAGATCTCTCGTGCCGACCACTGTGACTTTTCACATTTTGGTTAGCTTTCCCCCTCTCCTTTAGACTCGGCTGATGCTCTTTTTTACTCCAGCGTATAATGATGAATCTATGTTTCATATTTGATTATGTACCGACGCAAAAAAATCTTTTTATTATGTGTAGACAGCATTCCGAATCACCAACTCGTTGTTTTTGTTCCTTTGTGAGCAAACGCGGCATACAAGTGAAAAAACTTCTTTATATAATATATAAATTTTCAAGCACAATTTTTAACACAAAACCTTTTAATATGTTTAGGATGGCAGCCATCTTTTCTAACTTCAGTGTACGATCATACATAATAATGTATGTATGTTTTCTTGTTAAAATAACAGTGTTTGGTTAACACAAGAAATCCGTTTTTCCCCATCGTTCAAACAAAATCAAATGTAGCGTCACTTAACCTTCAATATTTCGACAATGGCTGAACCTAATATCATGAATTTCATACACTCTAAATCTTCAGAATGTTGCAACTACTGAAAAACAGAAGTAACATGGCACATGTGTCAGAACCGAGGCTTCATGTCTCATATGGTATTTATTGTTGCATGTTGAATATGCTAACGGATAAACTCCCAGCTTTTGTGTTTGCTATTGATTTATGTGGTTATTATGTTTAGAATAGTATATCAGGTAACGAATACAAAATGAGGCACATTTTACACGAGTTTGAAAGTTTGCGACACGAGCCGAAAGCGAATGTTGCAATTCGAACGAGTGCAAAATTGCTTTTCTACGACAACGAATATTCTAAAAACACACAAAAGTAAAAATACAAACATTTCATTCATTACTTTGAAAAACTGATGAAATTTATCGGTCGGCGTCCTATCACAGAACTGTGTTCTGTGGTCCTATTCTATGAGCTACTTCAGTTTTTGTTATCTAAAATACCAGATCGATTACGAAATATTTCATTTCGCGTTTGTTGCCTTGTAACTAATGCTACATGAAATTCGGTACAAAATGTAGCTTCAATCTACACTCTCGATATGAATATTTTTCGATGTCGTCGTAGAAATATATATTTATAGCATTAAATTAGCTTTCGAAATTTCAGAAAAATCACATGTTATATCATGGTTGTACTACATCACTAGAACAATGTCAGTTTATCGATAAAAGTATGAACAGGGGATGAGTTAGCCGACTCATTCCTGTTAACACTTCTTGTATGACCGATAAAAAACAATCACCTCGAAGAAAACCCTTGAAAATACACTTATATATATACATTCTGTCAAGAAAGTACCGGGAATTATCGATTTAAATCTGGAGGGACAATGAGACAGGTAAAAAATTTTTTTCCTAGGTTGGTACCACTCTCCTTAATTACTATGCCAAGCTTGAGCTAGTGTGTTTGCAACAGCTGATTAAGTCAGTCGATGTCAGAGTGCGTGCCGATTTTTACTATGGGTGATTACATTGAGCAAAGAATTTGTTTAAAGTTTTGTGTTGCAAATGAATTTTCGTGTGCCGATGCATTGAAAATGTTGCAAAAGGCCTTTGGTGATAATGCTCTATCGAAAACTCGTGCATATCAGTGGTACAGAGCCTTCAAGGACGGTCGTGAAGTGGTCGCCCATCGACGGCTTCGATCGAAGATAACGTCGATAAAATTAAGGAAAGGATGCTGGAAAACCGTCGTCCCAGCTTGAGAGAGAGAGCACATGATCTTAAGATATCCCACGAGTCCGCACGTACGATTTTGATTGATATTTTGGGCATGAGAAAGGTGGCCACACGACTCGTACCGAAAGACCTGAATTTTCTTCAAAAACGTCATCGCGAACAGGTTGCTTCAGACATGCTGGATCGCTGTAATTCCGATTCTACATTCATGGAACGCATTATAACTGGTGATGAGACCTGGGTCTACGAGTACGATATGCAAATAAGCCAGCAATCATCGGAATGGGTGGCAAAAAATGAGCCGAAACCGAAAAAACCACGCCAAAGCCGCTCGAAAATGAAGGTGATGCTCATTGTCTTCTTCGATATCAGTGGCGTGGTGCACTACGAATTCATTCCAGAGGGTCAAATGGTAAACAAGGAGTATTACCTAGGTGTTATGAAACGTTTGCGTGAGCGTATCCGTAAGAAGCGGCCAAATTTGTGGGCGAACAACTCATGGATTTTGCATGACGATAACGCGCCTTCTCACCGAGCTACGATTGTGACTGACTTTCTCGCCAAAAACTCAACAAACGTGCTTCAGCAACCACCGTATTCGCCGGATTTGGCTCCCTGAGACTTTTTCCTCTTCCCAAAACTAAAATTGCGCCTTCGTGGCACCCGTTTTGAGTCGATTGAAGCCATAAAACAAAATTCGGCGCGAGAGCTAAAGTCCATCCCGGAAAGCGCCTATAAAAAATGTTTCGATAATTTGAAGTGCCGTTGGCATAGATGTATTGGAGCAAATGGAGCCTATTTTGAAGGCGACCCAATAAATTTTGACGATTAAATATAAAAATGTTGTTTTAATTGAAAATTCCCGGTACTTTCTTGACAGAGTAGTATATATGCATTTCAGGAACATCAAAACAATTTAGTTAGATCCTGATTTATTTGAAGAGTTATTTATTTTTCTATCAATTTGGTCCCCACTTGCATTTTGGGCCCAATAATTGGTACCAATTAATGAATTTGTGAAAACTTCTCCTTGAAAAACAAAGAACCAAATTCATAAAAAAAATTAAAAATAACTTCTTTAGTAATTGAATTAACAGTCTGGATATGCTGTTACGGAAATATTCCTTATGGTGAATTGGATTAATGCAACTTACTCTTTCTTATCTGCTGTATTGAATACTTGTATAATCGATTTTCTTTGATTTTTGCATTTTGGTAGGAGAGTTAGCAGAGTTCAGTGTAAGAGTAGTCCCATAATTAAACTTCGCTCCGGTTACTCTTCTCGTATTTTTTTTATTTGGTTATTGCGATTTTTTTGCGTGTATTCATATCTTGGCAGATGAAATCGTTATTATTAAATACTCGTAAATATAACGTAATACAGAAAACGTCATTGATGACCATGGGTAGTCCGATTAGTTATTCATATTTTTACCAATAAATCAAAAGTAGTTTCTTTGAATTCATTGCTCCATCAGGGTAATAAAAGTTATATACAATCGGTTTTACACCTAATAATTAATGTATCAGGGTCTACGTGAGTTGACTTTTCGCTTCTGGAGAATTGTGTTTTTGATTATTTTGACACATTATTTGAAATTCATTAGGTTAATACTCGATTTTTTTCAGGGAGAACATCTGCTATTCAAACGTGCAAATGGCTGCGGATTCGATATCGCGTATGTCAACATCGGTTAGGAATCACCTTTCTTATTCTTCTTTCCGTGGCATTTCTGTGCATGTATGTTGGAAATATCTCATAAAGACCCATAAGAGTGAAACGTGTGTATTTTTGTTTCTGTCACAATATTTGCCAGACTATAGTAGTCTGAATCTGAAGAAGTTACAATGTAAACCAAACGCGGCATCAGTTGCTCAAGAAAAAAGTGTCAATCAACAAATATTGTTTTCATTTCATTTGTATGGATTTACATCAAGTAAAAGCCACTTACATTCAATTTTTGAAACTGCCTAGCAACCTTTATCCGATACAGATGTTTTAGATGAACCTTATGAATAACAAATTCTCCTTTGAAAAAAGCACCATATTAGTAGTAAATATCTTTGCTATCGTCATGAAGCATCTTGCTATGTTACGAGGACATTTTTGATTTAATTTATTCAACGAAAAGGTAAAAAAAGTCCGATGTAATTGTTATTAAAGTGGAAAAATGACCTGAAGATGAGGCATTCTTAAACTTAAAACTTTTACTTCCAAACTTCAACTTCAAAAGTATTCTAAATATTCTTCGATTTTCCAATAGTATCTTGAACTAATACAATAAAAGAAACTACGATGTTACTGTGAAAGACAAGTTGAAAATAAAATCAAATCATCGAAAATTTTCATTTCAGAAAGGTAACATGTGTAGATGAAAACTCAGATTCCTCAAATGATAGTGAATATGCATAATATACCCCTGACAAATATGCAAAATAATATCACAGATCATAGGAGCGTGTAATTTGAATTAAATACCCAGTGCTCCAGGGACAGTTTGTGGATTGCGGTATGCCAGATTAGGTACGGTTCAAAACACACAGAGAAGCGCATTACACTCAGCGTCAACCACGAAACTGTGACCGTTTGACAACAGCAGTCAGAAAATGCAGCATTTGTCAACTCCTGCAGGGTATACATTTTATCGATACCCGGCCCGCACAAAGACTTCACGAAATTTTTGAATTAGAATTTATCTAGTCGCTTCCTTTCTTGTAAACAAAATGAAACCCTGAATGTGATAGCACTGAGACTGCTGAAATAATCTCACAATCGAAGCCTCCTATATTTATCACGAATTTCATTATATCCTCAAATAAAAGTCATATATAAATTTTTTCTAATCCACTCATGAATGTTTGAATGACATCAAATGTCATATATATATATATATATATATATATATATATATATATGACATCAAATGAGTGGTAGGATCATCTCAGAAATTATGGACAGGCTGAAAAGTATGCTCCCATGATGATGGCGGTTGAACTTTCTGGGATACAGATAACGACCGACTTCATTAAGTTGAAGTAGCTGGATATACGATCAGAAGACAATAACAGCGAAGCATTTTCTACGAACTTCAGAGACTTCAGAAAAATCTGAAACAAGTTTGCATACTGTGTGTTCGGATCGTTCAGAGTAGACGTGTTAACGAACGTCAGTTGATTAGAACTTCAGGTCTTTTGATTGAAAAGATGTCTAATTGTAAAAATTGTGATCAATCGATAATAAACAAGAATCCAGGAATCGGCTGTACTGGTTTTTGTGGGTGCACCTATGATGCTAACGGTACATTGTGCGAAATAAAAAAGGGACAATTTTCCATTATCAAGGGATTACCTGGCACTGGATGAACGACATGCAAGTCTTGTCAACGGGAGCCTTCGACTGGATAATCTCACGATTATCGCGGGATCGCCTTATACAGCGACCATATCATTTGCGGAAACTTTTCACTCGGGCGGCGCAACGAATGATGTTGCGGGTGATTGGAGTTGATCGCTCATTTGATTGGACGGCTAACTGAAGAGGCGAGAGGTTTGAGGAGCTCCTTTAATTTGTTTTCTGATAAAATTAGTGGATTGAAACTAAGCAAGTCAAATTTAATGAAGTGATCGCTGCTGCCTCCAAGATTGAAAGAGAAAACGAAAGGCTGAATGGAGGTGTCTATCCTTACCGCTGGAGTCGAAAATAGAGAACGACAAAATCGAAATACAGAATATTCCCGAAAAAACTGGTGAAAATTTGATCGAGATTGTGTCAGGTATCGGTCCCTACATGAAGATTCAGATTAATCCTGGTACGATTGATTACGTCACGAGATTACCAGTAGGCCTTAAGGACAAAAAAAAATAGTAGTCAAATTCAAGACTCAAGCTAAGCGTTACGTGTTTCTCGCTGCCTCGTTAGAAGCGGATTTCTGAGAGAGTTTTGTAGGCTGGTTTTGCGGTTCTGTAGAAGAAATAGCTGATAGGCTATTTATTAACGAGCATCTGATATAAGTAACCAAAATAATATCCAAGGGGACCTGTGCCTTCGCAAAAATGAAGGGATACAAACATGTCTGGACACAAAACGGAAACGTGCTCATTCGAAAGGATGTCGCCTCAAAAATCGTTCATATCGCCTCAGAATTGGACTTGAGACGATTGTAAAAAATATAATGCTCGAATGAAATAAACTGTATTTTCATGACTACTTAACTCAGTTTTTACTACCAAAATGTTCGCGGACTCAGAACAAAATTGAATAACTTTAAGTTAAGTGCGTGTGTGAGTAATCTTGACTCGATATTAATTTCTTAGTCTTGATTGAATGGTAGTGTGTTTGACACTGAGGTGGTTGATCCTAAGTAGTACCCAATTTTTCGAAGAGATCGATCTGCAATTTCGAGCAAGCGGAAGAAGGAAGGTGGTGTATTCATTACTGTCAGAAACGAAGTGAAACCATCCTTTATTCAAGATTTTCAAAGCGAAACTGAGGGTGGCTGAAAATTTTCATCAATAATATAACAATCTTACTGTGTTGCGTATATATTCCTACTTCAGATCCTAGTGCGGCATCCTGCTATCGTTATAAGCTATATTTGATTAGGGAAAAACTTACCGACCATGTTGTTCTTATAATAGACGATTTTAATTTTCCTAGTTCAACATGGGTGAAAATCGCACTGAAGGATAATTACGTAGCTGTCATTGTTGACAGCAGCAGTTAAAATCTTTAAGACACACTATCTTTTCTAGATAGTGTGTTCAATTCAATTAAAAATTGTAACGATAGAATTATTGATCTGATTTTTCATAATAATCGTACTGCAAACAATGTTCATGGTTGTTACTCACCTGCTGTCCCTTAAGATAAATACCACCCAGCGCTTGAATTTCTATTTGACGTAGAAAATTCAAAACTGTTAACAAAAAATTACATTGTTCACTCACTCACATACAGATGTGCTGACTATGATTTGATCGGTCAATCGCTGGCTAGAATTTCATGGTCTAAATTGATGGATCATAATGTTGTAAATGTTGACGTTGATATTTTTTACGATATACTATATGGTGTTATCGAATTATACGTTCCGAAGTCTTAAGTTTACAATTACTATCCACCTTATTTCCCTTATAATTCGATCGAACTTATCAAGCGTGGAAATAAATTTCACAAAAGATGAAAAATTTACAAAAATTCATCAGATGAACTTGAATATTACATTACAACATTACAGACCTTGTGCAGAAATATCATTAAATTAGACTATAAAAACTGCAAAAACTCTATTGACCGTAACATTAAAGTAAACCCCAGTTTTTTAAAATTTGTATCCTTTAATAACAAAGTTTGCGTTGGCCCTAACTTCACGTCGTTCAAAAACTGTCATAGATGAGCAACGCATAAGCAATCTCTTTGCTGAATTATTTTCAGAGAATGTAAACCAAACGTTCCTCAATATTGACTGTGATGATACCCAAGATCAGTTCAATCTTGGTGCAATCACACTTGATGTGAGTGATGTGGAAGAAATCTTGAATACATTGGATGGACACAAGAGGGCAAGACCAGATTTCATCCCTAGTATTTTCATTCGTGCCTCTAGTACATCTGTTTCTACTCCTTTAGCTATAATCTTTAATAAATCACTGTCAACTGGAATTCTCCCGAACAGATGGAAAGAGAAATGCATTGTTCCTATTTGTAAAACAGATAAATGGAGGCTGATTAAAAATTATAGACCAATTAGTAAGCTTTGCGTTTTCGGTGAATTATTCGAATCATTGATATGCCCTCATTTGTTCCATCTTGTTAAATCACGAATAATTCCCGAACAGCTTCTTGAAGATAATAATGGTACAAGGTCGACGCTATATACACAGACTTCAGCAGCAGCTTTGATAAAGTGGGCGTTCCCTTGCTGATCACTAGATTGTGACAGGTTTGGGTGTGCAGCTCACTTCTGCGTTGGTTTAAATTCTACATGAGAGACAGGTCACAAAATGCTTCGGTAGAAGTACTTCAATCACGATGCTTTTCGGCAACTTCTGGTGTACCTCAAGAATCCCATTTGGGTCTCTTATTATTCATAAAATGTATTAATGAAATCACTGAATACTTGAAGCCTTGTAAATTTCTCCTTTTCGCTGATGAGTTTAAAATCTATATAAAAATTTAAAACCTCAATGACTGTCATATTTTTCAGGAGCAACTGAATAGTTTCATAAAATTTTGTTAAACAATTGGCCTTATCTTAAATTTAACTGAATGTTATGTAATATCCTTCACAGGAAATAAGAATAGCATCAATTTTCCATACTCGCTACATAATACTGTCCTCAGTCGTCTGACCTATGTTAGAGATCTTGGAATACTACTGGACTCCGAACCTAAATTTGATGTCCACATTGATCATTTCGCATCATCTAGTAATGCGTATGTTGGGATTCCTACAAAGACATAGTCGATATTTTTCTAATCAGAAAACTGCACTAACTCTGTTATAATTACGTGTTTAATAGAGTGGATTTCGCTTCTGTGATCTGGAACTCATAGTATGATATATACATACATCGATTCGAGAAGATTCAGCAAAGATTTCTTCGATCTTTGAGTCTTAGATCCAAAGAGGAGATCCCAATAAATATAATATCAGACTCAAATATTTCAACATGATTAGTCTACAGAATCACAGATTAATGCGTGATATCCTTTTTCATCGTAAATTATTCAACAACCACATGGACTTTCTGAACATCATGCCACTAATAATTTTTTATGCCCCAGCAAGGAGATTTAAATAGTAGGATACTTTTCATTTGCCTCTTAAGTGCACAAACAGCACTAAAAACTCTCCGATCCTCAGTGTAATCAGTTCAAAGATCGAATTGATGTATCCTTTAGATGTGAAAATACTTTGAAGAATATCTTGAAAAATATCTTTATGAATCACCATGGGTAGTTGTTTCACTTACCATGTCTCTGATCTCCCTTTTTTTCTTGATTTGACTTATACTTGAATTTGTATTTAATTTCTCTTGTTTAAATATTTTTTCTATAGTGTATATATATTTTTTTCACATTGAGATACTTCCGTTAAAATTATTATAATTAAGCTGTAAACACTCATCTGGGTATTGAATTACCTGTTATTTCTCTGTAAATAAACTTTAAAAAAACTCAAAAACATACTTTTCAGTCAATATGAAACAACATAAATCACAGACTGAATGATGAGCCCATTGAGCAAAAAAACAGTGGTATTATATAATAGTATGTTCTAAATGATGCAAATGAACAGGACACTTTACATCTGAATGTGTAATGGCTAAAGAAAGAAGTAATTCAGCGCTGACTTCACCACAGGAAGTTTTAACACCATTGATTGGTATATGGACCTTGGGGCCAGTTTTCTCCTAACAGCCAAGGACAGTTACAATCCAGACATATCAGGTATTGCAGTTGTTTATAGATCCAAGATAACTGTGACTCGTCCAGTGTACTTGAAATAGAAACCTCTGCAGATAGCCTAGAATTCAAGATATTCTCTATGAATTTCCAATATTAGCAAGTGTAAAGAATTGTTCGGTATGTAGAGGTACCTTTTTGAATTCTTCGGAAGTGATTGATTAAACGTTAACCAATTAGTATGCAAATTTTTGGTTAAGCATACTCCAAATGGGGGTGAAAGAGGGATGTATATTAGACTTCAATGCTTTATTCACTGCCTAAATACATATAATACAAGTTAATAGATTTGAAATATCTATCTAAATTGGGGGAGTTGTTTCGGTGTAGTTTTAATACTAAATGCGAAGCAAACACTAACTTGATCGTGTAATAGTTCTTCTTTGAGCTTTTTCGATTGTTGTTCACGTCACATACTTCAATTTTATTGGTTTCACTTTTGGGTTCACTTTTCACAAATTGTAATTACAAATAAATAATGTAGATATTCCATTCACTTCCAGGCCTTTAGTGTGTTATGGGTAACTGAAAGAGGGAGTTTCTTGAAAGGTTAAAGTGAAATGCGAATATGAAATAATTCAAGAGTAGAGATAAATAAGTTTCATAAGTTAAGATAACCTACTTCTAGAGAATCTGCGTGAGATCAGAACTTAATGTTCGAAGAGAGAATAATGCGTGACCGTTTGATCGAGGGAATGTCTTCAACTGTGCCTTCCTGCTTACTGATTTATACAGGGTGAGTATCGCGTGACCGTCTGGTCGAGGGAGTGTCTTCAACTGTGTTGGATCAGAATTTACTGTTCGAAGAGAGAATATTGCGTGACCGTTTGTGCGAAGCACGAAGAGAGGGCTAACGAACGGCTTCGAGGGATGTGTTCGACTGTAAACCTTTTTACTAAATTTAGTAAAGGGTGAATAATGCGTGACCGTCTGGTCGAGGAAATGTCTTCAACGGAACTTGTTGGCTAACTGGCCGAATGAGAGGATCGATTTGGGCTCGAAAAGGTAGCCCAGGTAGATTCCGATAGGACATTCGACTGTTGTCGTCTTGAAACGGCTTAAATGATTCTCTTGGGTTTCAAGGAAAAATCTAAGGAACTATTATTTTTGTTTCCTAACTTGCGTTTAGGCCCGTTCAGGTTTATAGGAATTAAATGAGACATATTTGAAAGGGCCAAATTGTTGAACTCTGGGGACGTAATTCTTATATCTATCTGCATAGTAAATTAAAAATTCGTTGGGCGCTTCCACCGAAAACAAAATGATGACTTGGGGCTATTTGGAATTTTATGAGGAGATGTGAAATCGAAAACAACAATCAGTGGTGGGATCCTGGTGTGAATTAAAAAAAAACAATAACTAGTGGTAGGATCCTCGATTTAATAATTCTGTAGCAGGGGGCAAAGTCTGGTTCTGAGACTTGTACGATTTCCATCAAGAATATCATGAACATGCGTGATGAGGGCGTCAGAAGTATATGGAAGTTTTATTCCACGTATGAGCACAAATTCTTATGAAGGTCGAGGTCTTAAAAAAGGGAGTGATTTCGTACCATATATCGTAATGGGTGGTTGGATACATTGTGCGGGGTCAGAAGAGGTGTTACGGCAGAGAATGTCCTGCATAATCGTTTGGGTGGATTAACTTTAATCTGGCGGTAGATTTTGGATTTGTCCGCCGTGAACTCAAACATAAACTGCCTGAATCTGCACACAATATTTAACCGGTCGAGTCATTAGACTGAAAACAAAGCGGGCGACTTTTAGCTGTGTGAACTGCATTAACTAATCTTGACTCTACCGGAGAACAAAGAGGGGATTTTAGCGTCTAGGGCCTTTACATTCGTTTTGAAGTTCTGTTCGCTTTGGCAAGTGCTCTAGTTCCCAAACCTTTGTGAGAGGTGAATCTAAATGTTCAGCTTGTGGAGACTGCTGAAGAGTGAGCATGGCATGAGACGTTTTGTTTGCTTAACATTTTGGGTATATTTCCTGCGAATATCCAGCCTAGCATAGTGTTTTTCAAAACGCGACAATTTTTGCCTAATGGTATAATTTCATGCGATATAAGCGAATCATAAATGTCCGCACTAAACAGCAATTCAGTGGGTGACGGTTTGAAAAATTCACAGTCAGCTAGAGTGACGTGATTAGGGATTACAAATGTTCTAGTGTCAATCAGTGTCTGGAGTAGTCTGCAAGTGGTATTTGGAAGCACTGCACATGTCGCGTCAAATGAGGAATTTCTATTTTCATTTAAAAAATCCTGAATTTGGCCATTTTCTTAGATAGTAGCGAGTTTTGGGTGATGCCCGAGATTTGTACCTTTTTATGATAGATTTTTCCATTCATTTTCTGTAGTGAATGCTCAGTTATAAACGAATTTTGGAAGCCATTATCGAGAAGGGCCTTGACACGAATAGGATTACCATTTCTAGAATATATGGTGACCATGGCCGTAACGAGTAACACTTCAGTATTTTTTAGGGCAAAAGCAGACATACTAAAGAAGGTGGTAGGTTCTGAATGCTGGGGGGACAGTGATGCTTCATTGTTATGTCGTGATGAATTGTGAGGGTTGAGGAGTTGCTGGGTCACTTGATCTTTATCTGGGGTATTGTGAAGGCTTGTGTGATGCCTCTTCGAGCATACTGAGCATCCTCGAGAAGTACAAGTGTTAACAGTATGCCGTGTGCCGAAAAAACACGTGTCGTTAACTTTCACTTATTCAATCTTTTTAGCGTGGGAGAATGTTAAAAACTTGGGACATATATTCTTCTAGTTAAAAACTTGGGACATATTCTGTTGGATGTTGATGTGCAACATAAACACTTTGGAAAAGTTCGAGTGTTACGAGTATTTGGAGATTAAACGTCGTCTTTAATAGTTTTCGTATGAGAAGAAACAAGAAACTTTTCTGATGGATAATTTTCTGCTTTGTTAATAGCGGGTGATAATGCTGCGGGAATTCTGCGTCGTTATTTTTAAATTTCAAAGAACTCCGCAACAGTGGGGAGCTTAGATATCTCTCTTGGACTCGTAATCACGTTTACTTGCGAAATCCAACTTCCTACAGAGTATGTTAAGTATAACCATACGTTCTGTATAACCTTTAAAATTTTTCAAGCAATCCAACTTTTGTCTCATTTCCGTCAATAAATATCTTAAAGTCTGGGAGTTACCTATAGTGATAGGGGCAAAATATATGATGCGATTGAGGTGTGAGTTGATAAGTGACAATCCATCATTATATATGCTGCGCAAATTCTTCAGAAAGATTGAAAAGTTCTCGTTTGTGAGTTCAAGTTAGTGATAAGGGTTCTCCTTGAAGCGCGGTTTTTAAGTACATTAACTTTTCAACATCTGAAAGTGAAAAATTGTTGACCATTAGAAAATGGAACATATCATAGAATACAATAAAAGGAGGTTCATACTTCATAGAAGGTATATAAAATTTTTGAATAATATCATAGAACGCTGTCCACTTGCTCATCTCTCCACTGAAGTTTGGCACTGTAAGCTGGGGAAATTTGACGTTATTTGTATTAATGTTGTTGACTGGTGAGTTTATTTCCGCCGTTTGAGATTTTGACTTTGGGTGTGCGCTTGAAAGTAAATGTATCTTCTTTTCAACCGCAGCTGCATAATCTAGGTATCGATTAAATGAGGTATCATGTTCTGCTGTTTCAGAGTCAATGTCAAGTCCTTGTTGTTCCATCATATTTTCAATGCTAATTTGAGCCTTTTCATACTATTCATATGTATCAATGAGTGTTTTTTTGCGATAATCTAATTTTAATTCTTCTGAGCAACTTCCTATATATTTATATAGCCATGAAATGGTTTTAGTGAATACGGACTTGGCATTTTTTCTTTTAGACTTGAAACCGTCCATTGTAATAATTTATAGTAAAAGTACAAATAACAATTGTCTTAGTGATGAAATGAAAATTGGTGAAATTGAAAGAAAATTAATTAATACTGAATTCTTGGAAAGCTATTCTACAGCGGTGTGAGATAAATGAGTGCATATATAAAACCTGATATGAATTCAACAGGTGTGTTTATCAAAAAAAAAAGTGAAAAGGAAATTATATATATTTATATAATATCAAACTTCATATACATTATACAGTACTGAAACATGTAAAAAAATATATACAGTATACATGTAAAACCTGTGCTTTCTTTGTTTGATGATCTTGTTAACTAAATCAATGGGGTAATTGTTGTTGATTTAGATTCTCCTAACCCTGTTCAGTGTGTATATTCTCAAATGTGGGCTGGTTAGGTTAATTGCTGTTCTGTCTTTTATGACAATTTGTTTTTGGCTAAAAGGATGTTCGGATAAAAAGTTTAAATATCTTTCTAACCTGGTCAGGAAGATATTTAAACGTTTTCGTATAACATTGTGTGAGTATGACATTATTATTTCTGATTAGTGTTAAATCTAGGAAGTTCAAGTTGTTTTTTCTTCCTTTTTTTTAATTATATTTTAACATGAAAAACATTAAACGCACTTTAGATTTCATTTGTCTTGTTTTGGGGTACAGCCATGATGCAATCATTTACATATCTCTTGTAGAATAGTTATCCAATGTTCAATTTCTCGATTATAAGTACCTCCACCATTATTATTCCTTTAATTGTTGTTCAAATACTATATATATATATATATATATATATATATATATATATATATATATATATATATATTTATTATATGAACAACAATATAATGGAATAGGTGGAGGAACTTATAATCGAGAAATTGAACATTGAATTACTATTCTACAGGAGATATGTAAATGTTATATCATGGCTGTACTCCAAAACAAGACAAATGAAATCTAAAGTACGTTTAATGTTTTTCATGATAAAATACAATTCACAAAAGAAAAGGAAGAAAATAACAATCTCAACTTGCTAGATTTAACCCTAATCAGAAATAATAATGTCATTCACAATATTATACGAAAACGTTTAAATATCTTCCTGACCAGATTAGGAAGATATTTAAACTTTTTATCCGAACATCTTTTTAGCTAAAAACAAAGCGTCATATAAGGCATAACAGACCGTGCAATTATCCTAACCAGCCCATATTTGAGAATATACACACTGAACAGGCTTAAGAGAATCTTAATTAACAACAACTACCCCATTGATTTAGTTAACAATATCATCAAACAAAGAACGCACAGGTTTTACAACAAAAGAAGAAACAGAAAAGACATTCAGGAAGAAAAATACGTTTCCATTTCTTATGTAAGAAACCTTTCTGAAAATATATGTTAAATTCTGAAGGTACATAATTTGAAGGTATGCCACAAAACACAAAAATTTTTCACTCCACTAAAAAGTTAAATTACACCAATGAAAAGTTCAAATTTGGTATAAGTATACCCTGGAACGATTTATAGGCATGACATCATAATTCGAAGTATTTATAGGCATGACATCATAATTATTGAACGGCTGATTGAATGGGCACAAGACATGAAGAACTAAACAAACATATATTAATAGATGACCACAACTCAGATTTCAAAAATACGTAGATCCTTGCATTTGAACCTTATAATGATAAAAGAAACATAAAGAAAATGATTTATATATAGAAAAACAAGAACGCCATGAATGAACTGATATAAGAATCCTGAGCCAGATCTATCAGACCCTCCTATAGAGAAAAATTCTAAAATTAGATACAAAACCTAACAGTTTTTAAGAAACCTTCCATCATCAACAGTTATGTTCGTGACCATCCTCTATAACCACTAATGTTTTCCTTTGTAATACGTGCGGAGATATCCAACGAAAAGATTAAAATCACCTGATATTTCACGACAGAGCGCGTCATTTGCGAATTATTACAAAAATTACACACAAACGATGCTGCATACCACTAAAAAATAGATAAGTTCCTGACATTTTGATTTCAAAATAATATTACTGTTTCTGCTTGGCTACGTCACCTCTTAATTCTATTCTATATGTTTTAAAATTTCTGTAAAATCTTTTTACAGAATGGTCATATGACTGAGAGAATTTTAATTTGTTTACCAATAAAGTTCCGAATGTCCTCAACTGAGGACAAATATATATGAAAAATGGCGGCGATGACAAAGTCACAGATAATGAGCGAACTGAACAAATGGAAAAAAGATGAGCTGATTGAATTCATAGTTAGTAAAAAAGTACCGATTAGTGTAAAATCAAATAGTGCCTTATGTGCTGCTCTTGATTTAGAGAACATAGCAAACACTGATGAATCTGAGATAGTTGGAAAATGTAACAACATAGGCTGTAATAAACTTGAAGTTGAAAATATCAATATACGTAAGTCAATGGTATTAATGGAGAAACTTCAGCATCAATTGGAAAAAAGAACATAGGAACCAGAATTGTTGATAAGTATTCTTTGGAGAGATACTAACAAAAAGAATAATATACCAATACTGGCATTGAGGTTAACAAAAACAAAACAAATGATATGTCACAAAAATCAGGGCAGAATCGTATCACAGACGACGGCAATATTGCACATGTTCCAAGTAGTTCAAAACCCACATACAACGTTGGTACCCAGGTCCTTCAACCAGTGGCGGAGGTGGAGACTGATGGAAATACTGATCAATGGAAACAAGTGGTGCAGAAAAGGAACAGATATAATAGGGTGAAAAGTGC
Source organism: Megalocaria dilatata (assembly GCA_034642435.1). Taxonomy (NCBI): domain Eukaryota; kingdom Metazoa; phylum Arthropoda; class Insecta; order Coleoptera; family Coccinellidae; genus Megalocaria; species Megalocaria dilatata. The sequence goes on along the minus strand of CM067855.1, from coordinate 67,394,971 downwards.
AATGGTATTAAAAGGAAAAGCAAAAATAGGAAGTGAAGATAGCGCTAAAGATCCATGCAAGAAAGCCTGGTTTTATATTGAAAGAGCATCAAACGACTCAAATCCCACAAAGTTGAGCAACTATTTGAATTCGTTATTCCCAAATTGAGTTTTTGAAATAGAGGAATTGCAGAAACATGGTTCGAACATGAATCGGAATAAATCCTTCAAACTTGGATGTGCCCACTCAATGAAGAACAGAATAAATTATCCTGAAACATGGCCTGAAAATGTTATCGTTCGGCCATTTCGCTTCATTCATACCGCGAGGAAAGAATCAACAGTTTGAGTTCCACATGCATAAAACTAAATGTTTAAATATACTAAATTATAATATACAGTCACTATAAAATAAAGTCGATCATTAAAAAAATGTATATATGACAGTAATTTATTTCCACAAAAATGTTTGTACTAATACAACAATTGTTTCACCACGATGTGGCTTCTTCAGGTATTACATTGTACTGTCTGATGGTATTGAGTGTAACCGAGTTTATATACATTTTTAGGTACGTGATCAAATAATAGAAGCACAAGTAATAAAAACTGTAGGTGTTTATTGGAGTTTGCCGCTAAAAATGCCATTAAGGAAAAATATTCAGTGATGGAGAATGATCGACATCTGCTTGTTCGTTCAAAAGGATTTTACGGGCATTATACCTGTTGATTTCAAGAAATTCCTTTTGAACGAACAAGCAGATGTCGATCATTCTCCATTACTGAATATTTTTCCTTAATGGCATTTTTAGCGGCAAACTCCAATAAACACCTAGAGTTTTTATGACTTGTGCTTCTATTATTTGGTCACGTACCTAAAAATGTATATAAACTCGGTTACACTCAATACCATCAAAAGGTACAATGTAATACCTGAAGAAGCCACATCGTGAAACAATTGTTGCAATTGTTGTGTTAGTACAAACATTTTTGTGGAAATAAATTACTGTCATATATACATTCTTTTAATTAAAATGAGTTTCCACCAAGTGAAGACCGAATCTATCAAATAAAGTCGATCAATAAAAATTGCAAGTTAACGAACATAAAGTAGATATAATTTGCTTGACATAAACTTGGTAAAATGAAGAACAACAAATAAACACGAAGGACTATTAATGGCACCGAAAGCTAACTATAAAACAACCCCAATAAAAAAACTTACAGAGCTAGCTATTGAAAAGGATGCAGAGATTGCTGGATTATACTTGATAGATGTCAACATGGCTATATTGGGAGTATACAGATCACCACTGAGTTCAGTGGATATTTTTTCAGAACAACTAACGAAGGTTCTAAATTATCTGATAGATAAATACTGTGAAAAGAATATAATAATAGCAGGGGACACCATAAACTTTCTCGTTGATACTAAAGAAAATAAGGCAATAACTAATTTGTTTTAACTTTTCGGCTTAGAAAGGAGTTTTCACGAAACATCTAGGAAAAGTAAAAACGCGGAAACTTGTATAGACAATATATTTTTAAACATCAAATATCAAAATTGTATTACATTAGAACTTCACATGTCTGATCATCTTGCACAGTTTTTGAGATTTTCGGCTTCGGTTAATGAATCCGAAAATGAAAGGTAAATTATTAGGAGAAAATATATCACAAAAGAAATTATTAGTTCAATAAGAATTATCTCAAATATCTTGGCAAAATATTTTCGACCAAAAAAATGCAAAGGAAGCTTTTTCAGCTCATCATAAATATCTGTTGCAAATAATCGCAATACCTTTGGAGGAAAAAAATATTATAGTAAATATAATGAAACTCATCTGGAAAACGCAAGAAATAGTAGAAATGAAAAACACCTTAAACGCGTTAGATACTATAGCCAAAGTAAAATGAGATCAAATATCCTTATCAGCTTTCAAGTCTTATAAGAAAGAATATATCAAAAGAATAAACAAAACTATAAAAAAGAAGAATGAAGAATACGTATATAGAGACCAAAATAAACAGAAAGCGTTATGGAAGGTGATAAGAAATTAAGATTCAAAAATAATAAAGGACAATATGACCACGGAACTCTTTCCCAATATACTGAATAACTATTTTGCAAGGATTAGCCAAAATATTGGAGAAGAATTAATAACAAAATCCCAAAGCCACAAATTACCAAAAACCTACGCACTAAATAGTGAAAAATCTTGTTTTCTTTTTGAGTGCACCGTAAATGAGGTCAAAAGATAAATCATCTTTAAAATGAAAAGACTCGTCAGATGTTTTTGATATTAAACCTGAAATTTTGAAAGTCTTGAGTGAGGATATTAGTTATCCAATTTCAATACTAATCAATAAATGCTTCCTGAAAGGCTATTTTCCGAATGAGCTGAAAACTGCGAAAGTTATTCCCATTTATATAGAAAATGGAGATAAAAATGAACGTACCAAATACAGAACAATAGCAATTCTACCTTGCCTATCACGAATATTTAAGATAGCTATAAAAAACAGAATGCTGAAATGGATGGAGAAAAGGAATTTATTGAATAAATGTTAGCACGGATACAGAAAAGGTCGAAGTACAACTACGCTGATGGAAGCAATTAACACAATTAGAGAAGCCATGGATAATAATGAGTTTGTTGAGATGCTGAATTTTAACTTGAGCAAGGCTTTTGATGTTGTTTCACATGAAATATTGACTGAGAAACTCAGATTGTGTGGTTTCAGTGGTACCGTACTCGAAATGTTACAGTCGTATTTGAAGGGCAGATATTAAAGTGTTCATTGGAATGGAAAAATGTCTACTGAACAAAAAATTGATTGTGGAGTACCTCAGGGGTCGGTACTGGGACCTATTCTCTTTTTAATATACATTAATGATATAAGCTTTCAGTGTTGCAGCAACTTATGCATCTATTGTTATGATACTTCTATGGTAATAAGCTACAAAGACTCAGGTCACTTTTTGAATAAAATAGAACGTGCTACGAAGGAAGCTGAGAGATGGTTCACAAAGAACACATAACATAACATAAGTTGAATTCGGATGAAACTATAAAATTGAGATTTGGAAGTAGGCAAAGTAGGGCGAGTGCCAAATTTTTAGGAATCGTCTTGGATAACTGACTGAATTGGGCCTCGCATATTAATTACATCTGTGAGAAACTATCAAAGAGTCTTTATTTGCTGAGAAAACTGAAGAAAAGTGGTAATCACGAAATGATGAAAACTGCATATTTTGCAACTTTTCAAAGTATATTGCAGTATGGAATACTCCTATGGGGAAATGCATCTGATGTTTCCAAAGTCTCCATTCTACAGAAGTGGGCCATTCCAGTCATACATGGAATAAAGAATACTGACTTATGGAAGCGAATATCTGTAAATTATGGTGTACTCACCTTTCCATCACTTTATATCAAGGTATGCTTGAGATATACGCATCTGAAAAGCATCAGCATTATGCGGAATGGAACATATGACACGTTTAACACAAGGCAAAAAAACGATCTTATTACACCCCTGCTTAGAAAGAAGAACACTCAGAAATTCTCGACCTACTGGGGAATTAAAATGTACAACAAGTTACCACCAGAAATAAAAGAACTACCCGAACGAGCTTTCAAGAAGAGAATAAATAATATACTGATTTCAAATGCCTTTTATTCCTACAGAAAATTTTTTGAGTTATAATATTATTTGAAAATTTTAAGGGGACGAAGCATGTAATTTTTTGATTGCAATAAACTATTATTATTATTATTATATATATCTAATAAAGATTAAATAAATTAAATTTTTAATTTACTTTTACTTTTTGATACCCTACATTGGTGAAGCCGATTTGATATGGATTTTAGTATATTAAATTTTTATTATTTATAATTATAGTATTAATTCTTAATTAGCAGAATTATTTATTATCCTTACGTTGGTGGCCAATTGTTATGGTTTTATCAAAATGATTTTTTTATTATTATTAATCACTTAGCAGAATTAATTAGATGAGTTTATTTTTGAATGGGTTAAATTTTAATTATCATGGAATTTTACATTTATAAGAGTTGGAGTATGAATATTAGTTTTCAGTATGAATACTAGTTAGATCAACCTTGTATCTAGTTGCTTGTATTAAGTGTTGCCAGCTAGCACTTAATATTATTATTTTGTTATTGAATATTCGATCTATTAGGGAGGGTTCAATTTGAATTTTTTTTTTTCTACAATTTTAATTTCCAAAAGAATTTTTTTATTCAAAAAACTTTTAAAATTAAATTTATGTCTAAAATAAGCACCGCTCACATTTAATAGACGTATATAATCAAAACTCAATATACAATGTCAAATGAAATAAATAACCCAACAGATATACGAAAGTAATTAAAATTAATAAATAAATATTCAAAGGAGATAAAATTTTGTTTCTGGTTTTATCTTTAAGAAATACTACTTGCCTTATAAAAACATGAACACACTTAAAGGACTTCCCAAAGAATATAATTTATTTGAAATATTTAATATATTTAAATATTCGAACAAATTATTTCAAAAATCTCTGAAAAATGTGCACTATATCTTCAAAAAACAAATATAATTCTAGATAATCCCGTCTTCAGCCCTTTTTCAATATTCCAAATATCAAAATCAAAAACATAACCTACATCACTCACGTGTTAAAAGACTTAAGCTTCGAACTACAGATCAACTATATATTCAAGATTGATCTATGTTCTAACAAAATCAAAGAACAAAGTGAGTTATTTTATTTATTTCATTTGACATTGTATATTGAGTTTTGATTATATAAGTCTATTAAATGTGAGCGGTGCTTGTTTTAGACATTAATTTAATTCTAAAAGTTTTTTGAATAAAAAAATTCTTTTGGAAATTCAAATTGTAGAAGATAAACATATTTCAATTTGTTTTGATATTCAAATTTTGTTATATTTCTTCTATCAAGTAAAAAGCCTTTCTATTTTATTTTATATATAATATATAATTATATTTTGGCTTCAATAAATCTCATTATAGAATGTCAATGAATTTAAGTAAACCTTAAAAAAACTCACTTTGTTCTTTGATTTTGTTAGAACATAGATCCATCTTGAATATATAGTTGATCTGTAGTTCGAAGCTTAAGTCTTTTAACACGTGAGTGATGTAGGTTATGTTTTTGATTTTGATATTTGGAATATTGAAAAAGGGCTGAAGACGGGATTATCTAGAATTTTATTTGTTTTTTGAAGATATAGTGCACATTTTTTAGAGATTTTTGAAATAATTTGTTCGAATATTTAAATATATTAAATATTTCAAATAAATTATATTCTTTGGGAAGTCCTTTAAGTGTGTTCATGTTTTTATAAGGCAAGTAGAATTTCTTAAAGATAAAACCAGAAACAAAATTTTGTCTCCTTTGAATATTTATTTATTAATTTTAATTACTTTCGTATATCTGTTGGGTTATTTATTTCATTTGACATTGTATATTGAGTTTTGATTATATACGTCTATTAAATGTGAGCGGTGCTTGTTTTAGACATTAATTTAATTCTAAAAGTTTTTTGAATAAAAAAATTCTTTTGGAAATTAAAATTGTAGAAGATAAACATATTTCAATTTGTTTTGATATTCAAATTTTGTTATATTTCTTCTATCAAGTAAAAAGCCTTTCTATTTTATTTAATAAATGAATTTCAAAACATATATATTGAATCTAAGTAATTTGAAATATAAAAATCATTGAGAACTGAAAAATGTAATGATTAAGCTCTATTTTCTATGTTAACCTAACCCTATCTAAATATCGTAACGTAATTCTAACGAAAACAATTATTTTTTTTTTTATTGGAAATACTTTACATAAATAAACTTATTTCTAGCATTGGTAAGTTTAATCATCCATTAACAATGTTCCTTTTATGTTGATTTCAGGAATTTATTCTGGTTCTTGGAGAATGTTTCTGGAATGTTCAGATTTCTCAGCTCACTTTGTTGATTGCTTCTTTTGGATTTAAATTGCAGAATTTTTGATTGATATGTGGGATGTTTCCATTCACAACACTCAGGTAACGTAATTTTTATCACATTTCCATTCACAATAATAATAATGTTAATTTATTTTAGGATATGGAACTGGATTATTGAAGAGAGAAATGTAATATTTTGAGACAAAACGACGTGAACTCTGCTATCCAAATTTTCATACTGATCCTCATTTCGACTGTCTTAACTAATTTCAGAATGTCTGACGTAGATACTATGTTTTCCTTAATTGATTGAATTTTGTTCAAATTTGTCCTATTTACATCATTCTGGTAAGTTAGATTCAATTAGGCTTATTCTTTGCCGATAATTTCACTGAAGTTCATATATAATTCATGATAGAAATAAATCTTTTCAACAATTTTCTTCATAAAATCAAACTAGATATTTAAATTCAAATAACGTCTATTTATTGCAACTTTGGTTTTTTAAACATTTAATATTTATCAATTTAATGCTCCCTGTAAGTTCTATTTGAGATTATCAAAAGGATATTTTGATTTTTGACTATCGTTCATAGAATTTTCATTCGACTAGTAGTGATATATTCTAAATATGCGTTTTCTTCAAAATTTTGGCTTGTGAGTATGTTTATGAATTGCATTATATATATTTTTGCCTGAATTGATCTTATTCACTTGATTTTTGTCTGACTACACTCTAACGAGTGAACATATATACAACGGTGAGTCTTTTCCTCGACTTTTATTGATTTTCATTTTCTGAGTTTCAATAATAGTTATTTATATCTCGTTTACAAGGCGTTATTCTTAAAATCCATGACATTAATGGATTATATATATATATATATATATATATATATATTAAATGAGTTTAATAAATAAATAGTTAATTAATAATTAATTTTCAGTCTCACGTTTTGGGTGCCATTTCATTATAAAATTTACTTTTATATAAGTTTCCAGTATGAGTACTAGTTGAATCATCCTTGTATCTAACTGAATGATTTGTGTGTGCGTCAGCTAACTCTTAAAATTATAATTTTGAATTGTAAGTAGTATTAATTTGATTAGATTAAATAGGGAGGGTACAATTTGAATTTTAATAAGTTAATTTTTAAAATATATATTGAATCGAAGTAATTTGAGATATAAATCAGTGACAACTAAAAAATGTTATGACTAAGCTCTATCTATGTTCTATGCTAACCTAACCTTATCTCTATTTATAATAATTAATTAATTGCGAAGTTTTACAGAAATGAACTTAATTCTACCTTTGGTAAGTTAGGTCATCGATTCATCTATGTTCCTTTTTATGTCCTTCCTCCGTTTCAGGAATGTGTATGATTGGAAATTTCCAAAAATCACAGCCAACTTTGTTGATTACTTCTTAACATCCAATTTGTTTTATATTTGATTGATATGTGAAATATTTCCATTTACAACACTCAGGTAACTTATTTTTTATCACATTTCCATTCACAATAATGATGCTACTAATTTCCTTCAAGGTTTTGGAACTGGATTATTGAAGAGGGGAAAATCTTTAATCAGAGTGACGTGTTCGTGCTATGGAGTACCTTAATACTGATTGACGTTTGCCGCGATTTCTCCTTTTATAGTTTTCTCGAAAAATTTAATTCCAAAGCTTCTGTCAAAATTATTGAAAACATTATGCTTTCACTGATTTTACAAAATTTACAATATTTCTTGGTTCGAAATTACTGCTGAAAATTAACCTATTCTTTAAACTACAGTTGCACTGCTTATAACTTACAAATTAGTTAAAATAAACTATGAAATTGATTACCTTTCTTTAGCTTAGATACTATTACAAATTTAGAGACGCATAAACATCTAACATCTTCAAGGATATTTCTTACATACTTATTTTCAAAATTTCTGACGTGGACACCATCTTTCTTTGAATTGAATGATTTTTGATTGATTTTACCTTATTTACACTATTCTGCTAAGTTAGATTTGATTTAGCTCATTCTTTGCCATTAATTTCACTAAGGTTTATATATAATTCACGGTAGTAACAAACCTTTTCAACAATTTCAAATTAGATAACTAGATTCAAATTACTCATATTTATATTGCAACTTTGGCTGTCTTCGCTTTGAATAAATGTGAATTGAAATCTCCCTGTGATTATATACAAAATTTTCTACAAATTCACTGATTTCTTATCACTGTTTAAAGAATTTTCAATCGACTGTCGCTATGTACTCTAAATATGTTTTTTCTTCGTAATTTTTTCTTGTTAGTATTTTTATGAATTGAGTTATTGATATTTCTATCTGAATCGATCTTATTCAATTAATTTTGGAATGGTCACACTATAACGAATCAACTTATATACAACGGTGAGTCTTTTCCTTAACATACCTGTATAATCGTTTATTTTTTTTTACTATAAATTCGATGACAATCTATTCGTATGAAGCTGTAATTGATAAAAGCGAAAAAATGACGAAACGTCATGCGTTTTAATGAGAAATCATAACCCTAGGTAACTGATAAAAAGCCCTCCATATATAAAAATATTGTTGTTGCATTTTTGAGAATTATCCAGTTCGTAACTTTCTTATAAATAATGGGTAAAATTGTGTAATCAAGGTGTGTTACACTTAAAACTACTTTGAATAACTATATATGAAACTCTAACTAAACTTAAATTATCCGAACAAGTCCAGTAAAATATAGTTTCATTGTGTGTTATCATCAAGTTTTAAACTATACTCGCGGAAATAAACTCTCATAATATTCACGATCTGCCAATAAAAATAGACGTAATAAGTTCAATGAAAATGATTTAATTAGGAATATATACATTATTTTTTATTAATTTGATGGTGTTGCTATTTAGAAATAGTGGCCTTAAAACATATAAACATATGTCTGCCTAAGTTATAACAGACATTAATAATGGTTCAATTTCTAGTGAATTGGTAGAAATCATCGTTTCTTCTCATTTTTCATATACTTCTCTATCACTAAATTATACCATTTTTGGCCTTCATTTACTGGTCTTACAATTTCATTCTAACTCTAATAACGTGTTTTAATCTTTTTCCTAAATCAAGCACTCGGCATCCAAAACCCACTCAGATTTCTGTCGTGTACATTATATGTCTCAGATAGGAAAAACAAACCTTGCAGAACTGAATGGAAGCAGCGAAAGAAAAATGTGACACTTTATTCTTCGCCCATGTTATAATGTTGCCCTGTCACGTATAGCGTACACTAAATACAGAACCTGACGCGATTTATTCTTCTTCCTGCATCTTTACAATAGAGCTGGTCAAACGAGACATCACTGCCTCGTTTTTGCTGAATTCGAACTGAACATATTTGTGGATTTTATTTGTGAACTGTCTGGACTTTTTTGCGAAGTAATTGAATATGATGCTCAATATATGTTTCCAGTTTGATATAAACGATATACAGGTTGTGATATTTTTATCATATCAAGTAGTCGCGAAGTTTGAAGTCTAAACTGGAATGAAGCATTTACGATAGACTTACTGTCGAAAATATGGAATCATTGAACTATGACCGTCGGTGGAGCGATCTATTAGTACGCATTCATGAAGTTTGAATCATATTCGCATCAATTAGGAGTCAAGACTGCTTTTCTTAATAGAACATTAAATGATAAATCTATATGGAAATTCCGAATTCAATTGTTGGCATTTATTGCACGTTGTATTTTATCTGGCAACTGAATGGTTTATTATTATTATGATTATTATTTTTCACTTTTCGACTAAGCGCTTGTGTTATGGCTTTGTTTATGTATACTACTGTGTCAAGAAAGTACCGGGAATTTTCAATTAAAACAACATTTTTACATTTAATCGTCAAAATTTATTGGATCGCCTTCAAAATAGGCTCCATTTGCTCCAATACATCTATGCCAACGGCACTTCCAATTATCGAAACATTTTTTATAGGCGCTTTCCGGGATGGACTTTAGCTCTCGCGCCGAATTTTGTTTTATGGCTTCAATCGACTGAAAACGGGTGCCACGAAGGGGCAATTTTAGTTTTAGGAAGAGGAAAAAGTCGCAGGGAGCCAAATCCGGCAAATACGGTGGTTGCTGAAGCACGTTTGTTGAGTTTTTGGCGAGAAAGTCAGTCACAATCGTAGTTCGGTGAGAAGGCGCGTTATCGTCCCATAGTAATCACCCATAGTAAAAATCGGCACCCCCTCTGACATCGACTGACTTAATCAGCTGCTGCAAACACACTAGTTGACAGATCCCGCTCAAGCTTGGCATAGTAATTAAGGACAGTGATACCAACCTAGGAAAAAAAAATTTTACCTGCCTCATTGCCCCGCCAGATTTAAATCGATAATTCCCGGTACTTTCTTGACAGAATGTATGACTGAGTGCACACCTTGCACCTATAGTGATACCTTTGGATTGATGACATAATGCCACCCTGTGTTATAATGTTTTGCGCACTATATGGGATGTACCCAGCATAACGGCTCTCTGTAACTGTAGGAGATTATGCTTTCCTGGAACTTCTTTCATTATCTCTGATGTGGTTTTGTAGATGAGGCCTGGTCCTTTTATGAGGTTGGAGATGACCATAGTACGCATGTTCCACATTATTCGAATTTCTATTTGCCGGTCTTTGTACTTTAATTGCTTTTCGGTGTGATGTTGTAATCGGATAGAACTACTACATCTATCAGAAGGCATTGTTTATGCTTTAAATCCTTCATGATCAGTTCTGGTTAATTTGCTGTAGTCGTCCTGTCAGTGTGAATTTGTACGTTCCTTATGATGGTAACTTCGACTGTGTCAACTACCGGGTCCAGACTGTGCCGGTGCCATTTCTCGTCTGCTTCTATGTTGTAATGTTTGTAACTATTCCAATTGAATTGTTTCGCAACTGTGTTATTCTGATCCCATTATGTTTTTTTGGCGAAGACAGGACAGCCAGATAAAATATAGTGGAAGGTTTCATTACCATTTCAGAGTCTACATTTTTGGTCGCATCTTATTTCCCTTATTTTCGGTTTCATTAAATTTATAGCGATGGCTCAATCTTGACATGATGTTATCAATGCCTCTGTCTCTGTTTTAAGATTTGCTTAGGATAGCCACGCCCATGTCACTGTTCTGTTAATGGTATCTTGTTCTGTCTCGTTTACTATCTGTCCGTGTATGGGTTTTGCCTTCCATTTTGCTTTTCGATCTACTTTTATTCGCTATTCAGGTATTATTTAATTTCTTTAGAATATTGGATGGAGTAGTCCTTTACTTAGTGATGGTTCATTTTAATTGGAATGAAATGAGAAAAACAAAAAAGCTTGAAAATTTAGTATCACTACGAATCTCGAGTCACTGTATAATTAATGAATAAAGTGATATAAAACAAAGACATTTCTCATTTCATTCTAATTTGCTTGTCCTGTTTAAGTTTTATTTGCATTGCGGTCTTGTGTTTTCATCTGTCATGCTTTGGTATTGGTCGTCTCTACTGTAATTGTGTAGCTGTCTGTACACCATTCCTAGATATTTATCATGCTCTTTCAATTCTAGGTAGTTGTTAAGTCCTTCATTCGCGATGTTATTTTTATCATTTTTATTTTTATTCTTTCCTTATCAGGTTGATCCCTGGTTTATATTTCCTTAAACGAGGTACGGATTGGCTACCAAGCATTCTCGTCTATTCTTGACTCAAAAATCTCCGAACAATTCCGACTGTATTCGGTACAGCCTCTTTCTGAAGGAGATTATAGAGGTTGTCGTTTGTGCCATAGTGTTGAGGCTCCTGTGTAGGTCTTTTGGGATCACTTCAGTGGCGGAGAGCACAACGGTCACTTTGTTAAGGTTCCATAGGTTCTTTATTCCATCTGTAAAGTCGGTTAATTTCCTTTTCTTTTCTGCTGTGGTGTTCATTCCGCCCCCCAGGCATTAGATCTTGACGTGATGGGGGCGCTCTCTTGACTAGGACCCTAGATTCGTCCCGGCGAATTGGAGGGTTAAGTGTCTAACTTAATGCCATTTCGCGCCAGTCACTGGACCTGTATGGTGGAAGATCTCCGAATGGGGCCCTAGTTTTACTCAGGTGAAATGGAGGGCTGAGCCGGTTGATTAACTCAGTGACAAGGGAGTCTGTCGCAGCACAGGGCTTCTCCCTTAAAACTGGCGTACTCTACCCTATCGCAGTATAAATCTCCGGATTCTGTGTAATGGCCGAGTGCGTTATGTAGCATACTGCGTTACCTCGGGGGGGTGGACTTGCCCTCAGGTGTTACTTGTACCACCTGGCCACCCCACTTGGTGTTGGACTCGAGGGGGCAGTGGTTGAAAGTCCGCATGCTGGACTAGGGGGGTATTTCATTTATCTGTTCGCAGACCCCCATTTTCGGGATATTCTCATGAAACGACTCGGGGTTTAACGGGACTTGACGGTTCGACCGGCCTGTCCTGGCCCCTGGATCTGTGCGTAACAATTTAGGGTTTGTGGATCTCGACGAAATGGCTCCGCCATTAGTGCTTGACGCCAGGACCAATCAAATGACTTCACATGGGTTCGGTGGGTCAGGACGTATAGTCCGCTAGACGGTGCTCGTACCAGGATCAATTGTAGTCGTCAATCTTGAGTTTATCTTAGTTTATGGGACTGCGTTCGGGTGGATGGATAAGAATTCCCTCCGGCGGGTGAGTTGCGTCTCAAACCAACTCGGGTACTGACCTGCTGAGCCAGTAGAGGTTGGATAGTGCTTCGCTGCTACCAGTCAGACGGTTCTGGCTTTCGAGTCGGGGCCCAAACTGGAAGCTGGTGGGTTCATCTCTTCGGAGGGGTTCTCGCCGAGCGCGATGATATGGCGTAATCCTTATCACACTTTCTACCTCTAGGGGTGGACTGTTGAGACTGCTTGGTAGTCACTTGGAAAAGAGGCCTTCCTCAAATAGCCAATAACTATTCTGGTAGAATTCACCTGTGGTGTTCATTCGCCCCCCAGGCATTAGATCTTGACGTGATGGGGGCGCTCTCTTGACTAGGACCCTAGTTTCGTCTCGGCGAAATGGAGGGTTAAGTTTTGGTGTCTAACGTAATGCTATTTCGCGCCAGTCACTGGACCTGTATGGTGGAAGATCTCCGAATGGGGCCCTAGTTTTACTCAGGTGAAATGGAGGGCTGAGCCGGTTGATTAACTCAGTGACAAGGGAGTCTGTCGCAGCACAGGGCTTCTCCCTTAAAACTAGCGTACTCTACCCTATCGCAGTATAAATCTTCGGATTCTGTGTAATGGCCGAGTGCGTTATGTAGCATACTGCGTTACCTCGGGAGGGTTGTTTTGCCCACAGGTGTTACTTGTACCACCTGGCCACCCCAATTGGTGTTGGACTCTAGGGGGCAGTGGTTGAAAGTCCGCATGCTGGACTAGGGGGGTATTTCATTTATCTGTTCGCAGACCCCCATTTTTGGGATATTCCCATGAAACGACTCGGGGTTTAACGGGACTTGACGGTTCGACCGGCCTGTCCTGGCCCCTGGATCTGTGCGTAACTATTTAGGATTTGTGGATCTCGACGAAATGGCTCCGCCATTAGTGCTTGACGCCAGGATCAATCAAATGACCTCACATGGGTTCGGTGGGTCAGGACGTATAGTCCGCTAGACCGTGCTCGTACCAGGATCAATTGTAGTCGTCAATCTTGAGTTTATCTTAGTTTATGGGACTGCGTTCGGGTGGATGGATAAGAATTCCCTCCGGCGGGTGAGTTGCGTCTCAAACCAACTCGGGTACTGACCTGCTGAGCCAGTAGAGGTTGGATAGTGCTTCGCTGCTACCAGTCAGACGGTTCTGGTTTTCGAGTCGGGGCCCAAACTGGAAGCTGGTGAGTTCATCTCTTCGGAGGGGTTCTCGCCACGCGCGATGATATGGCGTAATCCTTATCACTCTACCTCTAGGGGTGGACTGTGGAGACTGCTTGGTAGTCACTTGGAAAAGAGGCCTTCCTCAAATAGCCAATTACTATTCTGGTAGAATTCACCTGTGGTGTTCATTAGGTTGTGTGTGTAAGGGACGACTATATCTATAATGTAGACTTCCTTCTTTCTTCCGTCTCTCACAACTATGTCTGGTTTGTTACAGGCGATGGTTCGGTCTGTGATGATGGATCGGTCGTAATACACTGTGAGGTGGTCTTTTCCTGTTACTGCTTTTGGTTCATACTCATATTATGGTATTTTCCGTGTTTCGCTCAGCATTCCCAGTTTGTGGCATATTTCATGGAGGATGATAGCTACGAGTTGGTTATGACGGTGTAAGTAGTCGTTCTGCGATAACATGCTGCATGCTCCCGTGATGTGTTGTATGGTTTACTGATTCTCTTTGCATTTCCTACATTTGTCGTCTGTCATTCCTGGTTCCTTGATGATATATTTCTGGTAGTTTTTAGTAGGTACCACCTGATCTTGGATTACTAGTCGAAAGCCCTCCGTTTCTGGGAATAGTTCGTTCGCTCTCAGTTATTCGTTCGATGCTTGTTTGTTGACGGTTGGTCGAAATCATGCGGGTTTCCCCATGGAGCTCCTTACTTCTCCACCCTTGGTGCTTCTCTTCTGTGCTCACTAGGGTCTCGTCGCTTTGCGTTTCTTCTCTTGATATGTTCAATGGTGGTGGTTTTTGTCTCTTAGGAATGCGAGTTGTTGTAGGGGTAAGGTTTCTTTTCTGTCATGGAAGTATTTTCTCAGCAATTTGATTTGTTTGTTGTGTAGGTTTTTGATGTCTATCAATTCTCGGCCTCCATATTTCCTTGGTATTGCCATTCTGAGATTGCTGTGTATTTAAGCATCTTTTCAGCTTCCTTCTGTGTTATGTTGTAGTCAGAGGGCCATGTATGTGTTATTATTATCATTATTATTATTATTATTATTAGAAGTCGGTGTCAAAATTGAAGAGTCAAAAACGCATATAGTTCAAATTTACAAATTTCACACCAAAATAATGGTGTAAAGTATTGTGGCATTCTTAACGATTTTCTCCTTGATACGGCCCATGCTTTATATCCAGAGTGGTGGCGTTTTCAGCAGGATAATGCAAGACGCTATACTTCGGCCTATATACAAGCTTGAATGCAAGACCACCAAATGACAACCATTTCATGGTCAACAGCTTCACTAGATCTTAGTCCAATGGAAAACATATGGCGACTAATGAAAATTGGAATTGAACGAGCAGCTCCACGAAATAAAAATTATTTCATTTAATCATGTTCACAGTACTGGATTACCATCACCGAAAATTATGGAGATGATCTAGTTTCGGGTGTACTGCAACATTTATTCAACTGTTTAC
This sequence comes from Megalocaria dilatata, assembly GCA_034642435.1. Taxonomy (NCBI): domain Eukaryota; kingdom Metazoa; phylum Arthropoda; class Insecta; order Coleoptera; family Coccinellidae; genus Megalocaria; species Megalocaria dilatata. Next base: position 67,379,627 of record CM067855.1, on the reverse strand, counting down.
AGTTAAATATAGGTTGTGTTAGTAAATAAGTAAATGAGTAAATAAGATGAATATTTTCTTATAATTTTTTAATTAAGGAATTGAAAATATACACTTAATAATAACAATTGAAAAAATTTTTTCCGGATGCTTTCTACACGGACTATACTATTGCATCATAGAGTGTATGAAATGATTTCAAAAAATTTATAACTCTTTCGTATAAATCGTTATATATATACGCGACCTTTCATTTGTCTGATGAGGAATATATATTAAGAAATCCCTCCCACGGAATCAGATACACCATCAAGATTCTCAAGAGCCCCCAGAGAATAACCTTCACAAGGCCTTTCGTCCGAGGTGTTACTGATAAAATAAATCAACAGAAACAAGATAAAAAGACCATCTTCACATCAAGCTATAAAATATACACCTTTCTTCGATCTCCCCATGATTCATTTCTAAACGAATCTCAAAGTATATATGAAATAGCATGCTCGGAGTGTTCCAGGTCACACATACATTCTGTCAAGAAAGTACCGGGAATTATCGATTTAAATCTGGCGGGGCAATGAGGCAGGTAAAAATTTTTGTTCCTAGGTTGGTACCACTGTCCTTGATTACTATGCCAAGCTTGAGCGGGATCTGTCAACTAGTGTGTTTGCAACAGCTGATTAAGTCAGTCGATGTCAGAGTGCGTGCCGATTTTTACTATGGGTGATTACGTTGAGCAAAGAATTTGTTTAAAGTTTTGTGTTGCAAATGAATTTTCGTGTGCCGATGCATTGAAAATGTTGCAAAAGGCCTTTGGTGATAATGCTCTATCGAAAACTCGTGCATATCAGTGGTACAGAGCCTTCAAGGACGGTCGTGAAGTGGTCGCCCATCGACGGCTTCGATCGAAGATAACGTCGATAAAATTAAGGAAAGGGTGCTGGAAAACCGTCGTACCAGCTTGAGAGAGATAGCACATGATCTTAAGATATCCCAAGAGTCCGCACGTACGATTTTAATTGATATTTTGGGCATGAGAAAGGTGGCCGCACGACTCGTACCGAAAGACCTGAATTTTCTTCAAAAACGTCATCGCGAACAGGTTGCTTCAGACATGCTGGATCGCTGTAATTCCGATTCTACATTCATGGAACGCATTATAACTGGTGATGAGACCTGGGTCTACGAGTACGATATGCAAACAAGCCAGCAATCATCGTAATGGGTGGCAAAAAATGAGCCGAAACCGAAAAAACCACGCCAAAGCCGCTCGAAAATGAAGGTGATGCTCATTGTTTTCTTCGATATCCGTGGCGTAGTGCACTACGAATTCGTTCCAAAGGGTCAGACGGTAAACAAGGAGTATTACCTAGGCGTTAGAAAACGTTTGCGTGAGCGTATCCGCAAGAAACGGCCAAATTTGTGGGCGAACAACTCATGGATTTTGCATGACGATAACGCGCCTTCTCACTACGATTGTGTCTGACTTTCTCGCCAAAAACTCAACAAACGTGCTTCAGCAACCACCGTATTCACCGGATTTGGCTCCCTGCGACTTTTTCCTCTTCCCAAAACTAAAATTGCCCATTCGTGGCACCCGTTTTGAGTCGATTGAAGCCATAAAACAAAATTCGGCGCGAGAGCTAAAGTCCATCCCGGAAAGCGCCTATAAAAAATGTTTCGATAATTGGAAGTGCCGTTGGCATAGATTTATTGGAGCAAATGGAGCCTATTTTGAAGGCGACCCAATAAATTTTGACGATTAAATGTAAAAATGTTGTTTTAATTGAAAATTCCCGGTACTTTCTTGACAGAGTAGTAGGTTAAACTAATGGACGAGTGATTAATAGAATGAACAACAATTTGCGATCCGTTAAGCGTTAAGCCATGCCATGCTCTGGCCTATTCACACATCACTAATATACAGGTCACAAAATTGACTTTGATAGTTGCAAAACTATTGCATCGAAAAGAAACCTAACAAGTCGCATTACTCGTGAAGCCCTCGTAACTGAGTAGAGACCAAACTGCCTCAACAAATGCGATGACAGCAAACTCCTGGCCGATACATGGAAACCTTTAATTTGTCGTCTTCCCATAACACATAGGATTTTCCCTACCACTCCCAACCCCACTCTTGTCCCACCTTCATCACGTGCAAATACTTGAACTCGTTGCTCTGCCGACCAGTAGCTTCCGCGTGCTAAGCCCACTGTCTCTCTGAGTCGAAACTCCAACAGCTTCTCGTGGGACCATACATGGAAACACAGATGAAAGAAATGACAAGGAGGGACAATCCTTTATCCCTCTGCCTACTGAGGAACTCATGGAGGTGGATACTCAAACCACCTCAGACCATTCGGGCCGGAAATCTGATACGACAGAATCCCAAGTGTCAAATGGAAAACCAAAAAAGAAGGCGCGGCTGACGGGGTCGAAGAGAAGACGACTTCACAGACTCCTCAAGAGCGGTACATCGTACAAAGCCGCCTTGAAAATAATCCTGGGTGAAGACTCCAAGCTGCCAACTCTTGAAGAGGGGGATAAATCCAACTCGGAAACAGAGGTCAGTGGCAAAAGGTTCAGATCCGAGGGTAGCACACCAGAGTGGATGTCAAAGAGACCTAAGACCTTCTACTTTGTAGTGGCGGAGGGGATCAGGGTAGGCTTGCTGTGCTTTGGTCACCCTGCCCTCTCAATGTTCAATGTTGGGGGATCAGTTGGTGTTACTGCAGAGGGCGGTTATAAGAGCCGTTACAAACACACCTGATAAAGGACAACAGAAGAAATTTCATGGCTGTTCACATCGGCCTAGATAGTTCCAAATCACCTGTGCCGACGAGGAGAGTGTGAGGTGGCTCGAGGAGACGACACCCTCACTCAAACCATGGGAAGGAGCGGACCTTAAGCTCGTAAAGTTTGGGAGCCATTCCCAAACCTAAGATCTGTACGGTCTCATCTGTAGATGAGAACCCAGAAAAGATATTTCTGTCTGAGGAGATACTCAGCAGCCTGGTAATGAACCATACCCTGAGGACTCGTGAGAGTAGCATTCTAAGTAGCGGTTTCAGGGCCAGGCCAAATCTGTAGAGTGGATGGCATTTCCATGTAAGCTCTGAAGGACCTGTACTAAGAACCCTTCTTTGGGTTCGTAAGAGTCCAGTTCCGGACCACAAAGGCTACCAAGGTGGCATAGTCACGATACAAGCAGTCAGAGACACAATAGGGTCAATGAAACCAATGTGTTTGATTTCACATCTGCTAAAATTATTCAGAACAAGTCTGGCTTGGGAGTTATCCCTACAAGCTGAAAATTAACTGAACTGGTCTATATACCAAAGGTGGGACAAATAGAACCGGAACCCCCATCGTTTAGGCAAAAAGTTTGACATCGTTCCTGCTGAAAAGTCTGGAAAACGTGATTGATGTCCATATCAGAAGGAAGGTGCTAATTGATAGCCCCCCTAGCCCTCATCAATACGTCTACCAGGCCAGAAAATCAGCAGAGCTAATTGGCCAGAAAATCAGCAGAGCTGATTGGTCGGAAAATTAAACCAATCTCTTGATAATCGAAAGATAGCACTAACAATGTTTCTAGACATTGAGGGTGATTTTCACAATACGCTGCAGGCTTCTTTCGCTGAAGCTATCTCTGCGAGAGGAAGTGGCCCTCTACTTTGTAGATGGATACAGGCAATTCTATGCGGTAAAATAATAACGACCTCATATCAGGATGAGGTCTTCAAGTTCAAAGCTGCGAAGGGCTGTCCGCAGCGGAGTATTCTCTCACCGGCACTTGAGAACCCTTCGATGACCTGCTAGCGATCATTTCGCTGTGGGGAGTCGACGTTCAAGCATTTGCTGATGACATGGCAATCATAGTGAAAGGTAAATGAGAGTTGACGATATCGGCTGTTCTTCAAGAGATACTGTATACTATAGACAAATAGTATATGAGGGAAGATATGTCTCTTAATCTACAAAGGGTCGTTATAGTACCATTCACTAAGAAATGGAGGCTGGATGGTTCAGAACCGCTAATACTCCATGGTGAAACAAAACAATTTTCTTATGAGGCAAAATACCTGGGAATAATCCTGGAAAAAACCCTGAGTTGGAATGCACACCTAGGCAAAGTGTGTCATAAAGCCAAAATATGATTCTGCAGGCGATATGACCTGCAGGCGAATTTGCGGTAAAACCTGAAATTCAAAGCCCTGGCAGGTATACTGGCTATAAAGTATGGTAATTAGACTACAGATAATGTATGGCGTGGTGTAAGAAAGGCCAACAAAGGATTAGCCAACATAATCTCACCGCACTACACAGAGAGGCTTACGTTGCAATAACAGGTGCGTTTCGCACCGCACCTACGGAACCCATGGAGTTCCTACTAAATCTACCACCCCTGCACCTACCCGTGCAGGCGGACCACATACAATTTATATCAACTGGCGGCCGACAGGCCAGAATCAATAGTGATGGGAGGCTTAGGACTGCTGGACGAGCTTTTATCGAACAGCACCCTATTGATGCCTTCGAATCTAATGTCAAAAGTCACGAGCGAAGAACGGCATTTCAATGGAATCTTCCCCATCCAGAACGAATGTACCCAGCATGCTGAGGTTCTATTGAGGATCGACCTTGGATTGTTTACAGACGGCTCGCGAACGACGAGTGGAACGGGAGCGGAAGTCTATGGGAGCAAACTGAGAATCGACATCTCATTTAGTCTCGGTCAAAACGCAACCATATTCCAGGAAGAAATATTTGCCATTGAGACGGCAAATCCACCACGGCAATATCAAAATATTTAGTGATAGTCACTCAGTACTTAAAACTCTGAAATTCAGCTTTCGAACATCAAAAACAGTCTGGAGTTGCCACACGGCCTTAAACAGGCTCGGTATGTATAACAGTATCACTTTTGTTTGGATACCGAGGTATTCAAACTATTAAGACAACCAAGAGACAGATCGGCGGGCGTTTGCTGGAGCTGCGTTGTCTCTGGTAGGCTCTGAACCATTCCTGGGAACAACACATGACCTGAATGAGCGGACGATAACAGGCAGAATGAATTAAGGAATAGAGTCTTTCTGGCTGAGCCATCCTGGCCTGAAACATTCGAAGGTGTTACTTGGAACAGCTTCGAACCAAAAGATGGCCGACCTAGCGCTAGGTCTGGATAGGGCCAAATTGAGAAAACTTGTCGCAATTATGAAAGGTCACTGCAGTCTGAAAGCGCATCTGCACAAAATTGGTCTGGCTGAAGACGATGAATGCAGGCTGTGTCTTGAAGACACAGAAACAGCCATGCATATCGTTTCAGCGGTTACTCGCATCAGATTCGAGGTATTTGGTCAGGCTCCTATAGCCCACTGCAAATTGAAAAAATTGACCCCTAACAAGATTATCGATTTTGTCCAAAGGCGGATCTCGTCAGGGAAATATAAGTTAGGGGCCAACCATAATAGTACGTGCGGATGCCGTGTTAGGGTAGACAGACGCCCACTCACTTTAAATAATTATAATAATAGTCCTTCAGAAGTTGCAAACTCAGACAGTTTTATAAAACGTAATTTCAGCAGCGGGAGTGTTTCTATTGTTACTGAAATTGTTATTGCTTGTAGTCAGTGGTATAGTGGAATTCATTTTAAATTAACAAAAATTAATAATTTTGGACAAACGATTCATTCTTTTCATTTCGATTCCGTCATTTTCAGAGTCATGAAGCTGATATTGAAAAAGGAAGAAATGTTGAACTAAAACCAGTTTTCAAAAATTACCAAGTGTTACCACCGAAATAGTTTAAGTTTACATCGTAAGACATTTTTTGGTATCAAAACATTGATTTTTGAAATTTTTTTTAACTATGATGAACTTCGGAAACGGTTTAAGTCAAAACTGTTCAATATCTGAAACGTTAAGTAGTTGGAAACTTACATTCTCTTTCCAATATTCTCCGGAATTCCCAAAATTAGCTTTTGTCCATTGTCGACGGAATTTTTAAGTCCTTTCTAAACATAAAATAAAAACAAACATAAAACTTCAAGCCAGCAACAATTTCTCAGTTAAAATGAATAAGAAAAAGGCTCTTCCATTGATAGAAGAAATATAACAAAATTTTAATATCAAAACAGATGTAATCTGTCAGTCTTCTACAATTTTAATTTCAAGAAAACTTTTATTCAAAAAACGTATAGAATTAAATTAATGTCGACAGAATCACAGCTCATATTCAATATATGTATACAATCAAAACTCATTATACAATATCAAATGGAATAAATAAACCAACAGATATAAATTGTCAATTAAAATTAATACATAAATATTTGAAGGAATTTCAATGGTTTAAATAAAACGCTATAATACCTTACAGTTTTCTGTGATTTTTGTGACGAACATAGAATATCTTAATTTTTGGAGTTAGTCTGTTTAAGCAATTATCCGGTTACTATTCTGAGGTAAGATATACTGATTGTTAGTTGATTTTGATTTTTTAAATATGATTCAGGGCCGATGAAGAAATTATCGGAATTCTGGTTGTTTTTTAAAGATATAGTGCATGTTTTGAGAGATTTTTGGATTAACTTATTTGAATATTTAAATATATTGAATATTTCAAATAAATTATATTTTTTGAGAAGTCCATATGTTGTGTTTTATGTTTTTGAATAATAATTGGTGTTCATAATGGTAAGATCAGAAACAAAATATTATCTCCTTCAAATATGTATTTATTAATTTTAATTGACAATTTATATTTGTTGGTTTATTTATTTCATTTGATATTGTATATTGAGTTTTGATTGTATCCGTCTATTGAATATAAGCTGTGCTTATGTAGACTTAAATTTAATTCTACAAGTTTTTTGAATAAAAATTTTTTTGAACTTAAAATTGTAGAAGACTGACAGATTACATCTGTTTTGATATTCAAATTTCTCAGTTCCCGTAATAAAATTTGGGATTTCTAAAGGCAACAAAGTGGCATTAAGCATATTTTTGGGACAAATCTAATGTTCATTTTTCATCATATCTATAGGAAATATCTCATAAAAAATGGAAAGAGGGCAAATATGAATGGTTGTAGTCCTATTTTAGACGGAAAGCAATGTTCATTATAACATTATATTCATTTCCGTACTGAAAAAATATTTTATGTCGATTTCAGAAATATATCTGTCGAATTCAAAATAGGATTCTTGATTTTAGTGATAAATTGACCATTTTAAAGTCCATTTGATGGCGATAAGTTTCCTCCAAAAAAATATGAAGAAAATTTCATGAAATTTTAGATTTTTTCCGAAAAGTTTCGGAATTTTTGCTAACTTCAGAACGGCATCTTTTCCACATAAAAACTGAACAACTATTTATAATTCAGTGGATTTCATATACCCACCACGTTTTCGAAACAGGTGTGAACCCCGAATATCACCTACCCTGTAGAGCATTCTAACTATGCTGATGCAAGAAATTTTCATCAGAATCGTTTTTCAACGAGAAAACTCAAACGACTCTAATGATTTCTTTTTTGTATACCCGAAAAGGGAGAGTAAAAAACCCAGTCTAATCATCTGAAGCTTCAAAAGTCATTCCAGTAAGAAAAAAAGACAAATATCTTAATCAAATTCGAGATTTCACTTCGGACATGAATGAATGGGAACGAACGCTAAAGTTTATAAGGATTCCGTTAAATGAAAAGTTAAAGCGGGTCATTTCTCTACAAACGAAGAGATGCTAGACATTGCTGAAGAATTCGTTCTCTCCGCTTCTCCATTCCATTCGAAGAAGTCAATGGAATCCTTTATTTATTCAAAAATGATGATTATTATTGGAAGAAATCCAGTAAACGAGAATTGTATACATCGAATGACATCTAATACAGCCGAAAATCTTTACCAATTTTGAGCGATTCTCATCAGTTTCTTATAAACCAATTTCATCTTTTCTTGTCCTGATTCATTTGTTCAATGTTCCAAGATTATTTCCTTCGAAATGATAATAAAGCTAATTCTTCATATAAAAGTTTCAAAAATATGTAAACAAAGGGGTCCATCAGAAAAATATCACTTCATAAGCGATTGAGATTTCTCAATAATATAATCGCGATAAATACGATACGAAGATTATCAAGTTGTGGCAACAACAAATTGTTTGAATTTGGAATGTGAAACATACATCTCTGTACAGTTTCAACTCGAATCGACACGAACAGGTATCGTTGACTGTCAGGATAAAAGCAGTGGGCATGCATGTTTCGAATCTTATTGGATTCATCATCGGTGATAGCTCTATAGCCCGACAAATGTAACGAAGTTTTGTACTTACTTTCACTCTGATAGGAACACTCGTTTTCTCATTTCCATCCATGAATGTGAATACACAAATATTATTGCTCACCGAGCTATTTTAAACAGTGAAATTTTATTCCACATGAACTAATTGTAGAAACCTTCCTCATGCTAGACCCTTCAGGAACATAGCTTCTTTGTATTATCTGAATATTATAATCTCTTATCTATATGAATTTTGTTACCTAAACCAAAAGTTTATGCCTGTGCTTTCAATTTAAGATTTGCTGTAGCCTAAAAATCCTCGGATTACTTGATCATACTTTCATAGCATATTCGAAGAAGGATGCTAAAGAGAACATGTAGAACAATGTAGAAAACAATGTTACTTGTCTGGCGAAAACTTCAAATCATTAAAATGAAAATAATGATTGACTTCAGCTTCCAGCAAAAATTTTATTACAAAATACAACAATTGTTGCTCTACACTGCATCTTCATCAGAATACATTCTGAACTGATAACAAATGGAGAACAACTTGGTTCTTAAATAGTATGGCTGAAAAAGAATGAATACCCATGTGGGGACCTTGCATACTTTGCATCCTAGACAGAATGAATGATTATCTCGATGCTTTTCTCGCGTCTAACTGTATGAAAATAATAATAATAATAGTTTATTTGCCCATAATTAATATACAAATATAAAGAATAAAAAGAAAAAAAAAATTTTACAAAAAAATAAACAAATTTGTATCTTAATAAATAAATGCCATGGCAAACAAACAAGATGATGAACAGAGGCTCACTAATGAATGGTTCGCCTGTTAGTTCTTATACTAAGAAACCTGAAACATTTTACTAGCCGTCCCAAAAAATGAAAAAAAAATGAACAAAGAATATATACACATATAGCGAAGCAGGATGACCAGACAACCAAGGAATCAAACAATTTCACCCACAATAGAAAAGAGATGCAGCATGCATCATCTAATCATGAGAACAAAGTGTCATAATTGGTTCATAATAATAGTCAATTTCGGGAAACTATTGTGAATTTTTGGGGAAGCACTTAAATGATAAATATCTTAAAACTATTTACAGCACTCGGCACAATTGTCAAATCCGGAAAAGCATATCTTCTAGCAAACACCTGAAACTTCTTACTTTGGTCCAGTCACAGAATCACCAGGTATTTTTCTATATGGCACTATTCATTAAATCATGTATTCGTTTTCTATCAGTATTAAGAAGCCATATTTTAGTTTTCATCATGAATGATCTGTAGCTGTTTACTAGTCTAAACTCCAAAGGTAAGAAAGCAAACATCCTGGGTGCCAGAAACGACCAGCACTTTTGTCCTGCTGTTTTGAGGACCCGATGTGTCTGAAAACTGGTAAGGTTATATCTTGTCAAATGGTTATGTTGTATTGGCCGGAGTAAGATCTTCTTCTTTTTTATAAGAGCAATAATTTTTTAAAAGTATAACTGTCTTACATCCATCTTACATTCGAATTTACTGATTTTTGGGTGGCAAGAGTTCTAAATTAAGTTTTTATATTCACTTCCTAAGGCGAGCTCACTTATCGTAGAGAAATAGCTACCAAAAGCATAACCAACTACATTGGGATCAGAAATAGGTTCTTCATTAATATTTATTGTGATACTTATACTATTATTATCTTTGATAACAGATGTCGCTACTAGTTCATTATTCCACTGTGTTAACTGGTGACACCGTCATTTTTAAGTGTCATCATCAGGCTTTCAGTATCATTTCGCTGAAGTTTAAACAACATAGTTTCTGTGCGCTCAGAAAATGTCAACTTTTCTAACCAATAATGTGTTTTTGCAGGGAGTTTGACTGCATTACTTCAGTATAAAGGAAAAGGCTTCCGAAATTCATCGTATTTTAGTGAATGTTCATGCTGACTATGGTTTAGATAAATGAACACGTGAAAAGTGATTTGTTCGATTCAAAAGTGACACTTTTGATTTGGAAGACGAAGAACGACCCGGAGCGCCACCAAAGTTTAAGGACGAAGAACTAGAGGCAGGGCTCGATGAAGATCCATCGCAGATACAAGAGGAACTCGTAAAAACACTTGAAAATACTCAATCAGCCATTTGCCTTCATTTAAAAGCAATGGAATAATCGGAAAGGTAGGAAATTGGGTGTTGAATGAACTGAAGCCAAGAGACGTCGAACGTTCCACATGTAAACAACTGCTCCAACGGCAAACAAGGGGGATCTTGCATCGAATTGTGACTGGCGATGAAAAGTGATTCCATTAGGATAATCCAAAAGGTGATCATGCTGTGTATTTGGTGGGACTAACCATGTGTGGTGTATTATGAGGTGCTACAATTGAACGAAAGGATCACAGACGACAATGGATACGTTCGAGCCGAACAGTGCGAGAAAAACGGCCGCAATACGCCAACAGTCACGATAAAGTTATTGACAATGCACAGCCACATGTTGCATCGCCTGTTAATACGTACTTCAAAAAACGTTCAAATGGAAAGTCCTTCCTCACCCGCCGTACGGTCCAGACATTTTTTCTCATCGAGGCAACATGGCCGTTCTGACCACTTCTCCAATCACTATGGCCAATATTGAAAATAAGAAGATAATGGCAATAAAGGACAAGCAGTTTCAACTAAGGTAGTCAATATATCTCTGAAATCTGGTGTCGACAGTATTGCAATACCTGAAAGCTACTCTTAAAAATCATGGAGGAAAGTTTCTCTAAATTTGATTGGGATATTTTTCCGAAAATTATGGAATTATTCTCTTGTTCGTCAAGCCATAGTTAGTTGAGAATGGGAGCTTTATGATCACTTATGAAGGGTTAACCTACAGTCACCGAGATGTTAATTCTGGCAGTGTTAGTTGTTATATAGTCAACTTTACTTGATGAGATTTTTCCGTGTTTATTCTTAAAAACTGTCGTATGCTGCTACGAATCTTCTTACAAGCCAAAAGAAACGAAGAGGTCGTCAATAAGCTTTTGGCAAGGATCTTCAATTCAAAAAGTAATCAATAGTCAGATTGCTCATAAAAAGAAATTCCGTTAAATAGACGTACCCATAGTTAGAACATAATTTAAAGTGTTTAATAACAAATGAGGGGGTTTTATGAACACTTAAGACACAATATGTAGTTTTTGTGTTTTGATATTTATAGCACAAAGTACATTTCAACAGAGTATTTATCTATATTCAGGTGTTGAACTATATATACCGACGAAACATTGTTAGAACTATTAAACAGTTTAGTATGTAGGACTATTTCCATATTCGTGACCAGACATAGTAAAATGAATCGATTTGATAACCAGACAAAGTCATATAACAAATGCGATCTGATATACAAAGTGTTCCACAATACTAACACCATCAGTATCTGCAGAACTATTCGAATTTAAATTGGAAGAGTTTGAACATTTCATTGTGAAATCCTCGTTTTATTAATTTCTTTCATGTCGTGCTGAATTGAAGATTCAACGTTGGCTACATATGTATGTATATCATTTACGTGGCTTTGTAATTCACCATTCTACAGGTGGTAGCAGGGCCGTTGGATCATATTATGTACCGCTCATTCCCTGAAGGGATGTTTCCATCTGCCCTCAAAATAGCTTTATCAAACCCCTGCATAACAAAGGAATTGTACATGATGTCAATAATTTCTGTCCAATTAGTTTACCCAGTTCTTTCGCAAAAATATTCGAGAAACTTTTGGTCGGCAGGCTTTGCTCATTAATGTATAAGTATAATTTTCTCTGAGAAATAACATGGCTATGGAAAAAACAGAAATACTACTATAACGATGTATGAATTAGTATGTAATATTGTCGATATTTTGTAGAGCGATAAACTGCCTGTTGGGCGTTTCTAGATTTATCTAAGGCATTCTATAGCGTGAATCATGAATGCCTTTTGAAGAAACTCTCTTTATGTGGTCTTCGCCATTGTCAACTGGAGTTGCTTAGGAGCTACTTGTCTCCTCGAGTTCAGAGGGTCTGTATTGATGATAGAGGACTAGTTTTTATGTCAAAGGATAAATATGTCAACGTAAGAGTTCCCCAAGGAAGTAATCTGGGACCCTTTTTATTTTTGATGTACATCAATGAACTAGACCTGTTGTTGTTTTTTGACGATGCGAGTGCTTTGCTATGTAGCAGGAATCTTAATTCGAGTATTGAACAAACTCGATTAGCCTTCGATTCAATACAGCATTGGTGTACTCAAAATGAGTTACTTCTCAATGTCAGTAAGACGGAGTGGGTGATTTTTAGAATGATTCAGTATAAAAATATGTATCCTTAGTCAATAACTCTGGATATCACCAAGGTCAGATTTTTTTCGTCGACAGAATTTCTCGGAATTTCGTTTGATTCTCACCTGAAATGAAACGATCATGTGAGTCAGGTCAGCAAAAATCTCAATAAAAAATTGACCACGATCAGAGTATTGTCATTGTCACGAAAAGTGGACATAGAACTTTTAAAAACAATTAATCATACTTCCTTTCGTGATCTCTACTTGATAGAAATCCATTGTACACTTAGTTGAATGAAACACACATATATATATATATATATATATATATATATATATATATATACATATATAAATATAAATATATATGTATGCAGGGTAGCATTAGCTATCGGGGCGTGACGACCCCGCATACCCGAGTCATCCAGAGCCTCAGGTCAGCATCCTGAGGCTCTGCAGAATATATCGCTCCTATCACTAGAAGCCAGAATCAGGGCGGTAGGGGACAGCGGGCTGGTCCTCTTCGGAACCGTCTGGAGGCAGAGCCCGATGGGGTCAGCTGTGGTGCAAGCGGCGCAGCCCCCCGAGATGGCACCGTAAGCCAGGATCTCGTTTCACGGAATATGGAAGGAAGCTCAAGTTTGGACGAGAGAGGATCTCGTCCCACGGGAGTTTCAAATAGGCGAGATGCGAGAACGCGATGGACGGAGGAGGACAACATCCTTATAATGCGCGTTCATTTTATAGCGAAGGAAATGCAACCAAGAACAGGAAAGACATACAGAGAGCTACTTACAGAATTATGGAATGACACCAACCCGCAGAGACCATCGTACGCCAACCTTCTGGCAAATAGAGTCAGGTGGCTTCTTGAAAGGGAAAAGTTCTCCACCACTGAACTTGACACCATTGCTCAAAGTTATATCCCGCGTGGTGCCCCTATAAATGCAGAGCCTGATGAAGAAACACGAATGGAAACCAGATCACATATCCGAATGAGCGTACAACCATCCAGGCTAGAACGTAATTATTACCGAAACCTCCAGAAATACTCAGGACTTTCTCCGAGTAAAAGGGCAAACATCCCAAGAATGAAGCAATCCAAAGAAATGCTAGAGTGTGTCCAAAAAATCAACAGGATAATGGAGAGATACATCGATGTAACCGCCACACTGAGAGAGGTGGTCGACTGCGTATACGCTGGAGCAATCACAGTATGCGAAGATCTCAAAATAAGCATAAGCGGGGCCCAACCAACTCGCCGTCAAGAAATGATACCACCATGGAAAATGAGGCTGGAAAAGAAAATTAGGATTATAAGAAAAAGAATTGGCACCTTACATACTTACCTCAATACAGAAATACCGTCCAACAGGATCATGAAGGGAGTACGGCAGATCGCATCAGAAGCACGTATTAGAACAAATGGCTCGAACCAACTTCTCGCAGAGCAGATGATGGTGGTCCTCGACAAGCTGAAACAGAAGGTGAAAGCGTTAGGAAACCGCATACAAAGGTACAACGAAAGAGTAAAGAGGTATAGGAACAACCAGCTGTACTACAAAAATCCTAAAGAGTTCTTCCGCAAGCTTGAGAACGCAAACAACACGGAAGGAGTGAACCCAGATGAGAGAGAAATGTTTGAAGTCTGGAAGGGAATTTGGGAGCGAAGGGAGACTCATGATGATGAGGCTTTCTGGATAAAAGACGCTGAGAAGGAGGCAGGAAACTACACCATGGAAGATCTCGAAATTATGGAGGAAGACATATCATCTGTCCTTAAGAACTCAAATAACTGGGCTGCTCCAGGATCTGACAAACTCCATAATTACTGGTGGAAAAACTTCAAGGCCACTCACCATAAATTGGCCAAATTTTTTCAGAGAGCGTTGGCGGAACCCTCCATCATACCAGAGTTTTTCACTTTGGGGGTCACCCATATGCTTCCAAAAGGAAACACCAGTCCTGACCCCAAGGCTTATCGACCCATTACATGTCTTCCTACTGTCTATAAGATACTCACAGGAATAATCACCAAACATCTGTGGAAGCATGTAAGCAAGTACAAGATCCTTGCACGAGAGCAGAATGGCTGCAGAAGAGGTGCCCAGGGCTGCAAGGAGTTGTTAACCATCGATCATCTTATAACCAAACAGGCAAGGAAGAAGTTAAGGAATATCTCGGTCGCATGGGTCGACTACAAAAAGGCTTTCGACTCGGTCCCGCACTCCTGGCTTCTTAAAGTTCTGAAACTCTACGGTGTATCTGGAAACATTATAGGCTTACTAGAACATCTGATGACAACCTGGAGGACGAACTTAACATTCGGCAAAATAATAACACCAGAGATAAGAATCTTAACTGGCATCTTCCAAGGGGATAAACTCAGCACCCTCTGGTTTTGTCTAGCTTTAAACCTCCTCAGTAGGCTGCTCAACAACAACCGATACGGATACCTTGTGGACGACAGGTCAAACATCAAAATTACTCATCAACTGTATATAGATGACCTCAAGCTATATGCCGCGAATGAGGAGCAACTGAGGAGCCTTCTTGGGATAGTGACATCTTTCACACAAACCATCAGAATGGAGATGGGGCTGGACAAATGTGCCTCATTACACGTCAAGAGAGGAAAGTTGACACAAGGGGGAGAAATGCTTATTCAAGATGAGGTGACTATACAAGAACTAAGCCCAGAAGAATCATATAAGTACCTGGGTATACAACAAGCATTGGAGATAAGAACATCAAAACAGAAAGAAGATTTCAAAAATAAATTTTTTGCTAGAATAAAAAAAACCCTCCGCAGTAAACTGAACTCCAAGGCAATGTTTACGGCAATCAATACATGGGCAATTCCAAGTATAGCCTACTCTTTCGGCGTGATCAGGTGGTCAAGCACAGAGTTGAAGGCGATTGACACACATGTGCGAGTCCTAATGTGTAAATACGGCATCCACCATCCCCATGCATCGGTGATCAGACTTTACATGCCTAGGCACCAAGGAGGAAGGGGTTTGCGAAATGTTGAAAAGGCCCACAATAAAGCGGTAACTGAACTCAGAGAATATTTCCACTCAAAAAACTTACCGTTCTTTCAATCAATATGCCAGGAAGACCGCAACATCACGGCTTTAAATCTGGCAAGCAGAAATAACCCACCACAGACGCCATCATCTGAACAACTACTGGAGGAATGGCACGGCAAACCCTTACATGGCAGGTATCCGGAGGCACTGAAAGAAAATAGAGTTAATAGAGAGCAGTCACTAACTTACCTTAAATCCGGTTATTTATTCCCAGAAACCGAGGGACGTCTCATCGCAATCCAAGATCAGGTAGTGCCAACAAGAGCGTACCTGAAACATAAAGCCAAAAAGAACATACCGACTGACAGATGCCGGAAATGCTGCCAAGCCTTGGAGTCTATACAACATGTGACATCCTCATGCCCCATTCTTGCACCCAGGGAGTACACCCAGCGGCATAATGCTATGGCAAAAATCTTTCACCAAGCCATTGCCATGAAAGTAGGACTTATACTTACCTCTCGAAGGGTACACGAATACTTACCCAAGCCGATACTTGAAAACAGTCAGTTCAAACTCTACTGGGACAACCTGATAATAACGGATAGATCGGTACCGCACAACAGGCCCGACATCGTGATCTTTGATAAAGGAAACCGCAAAACAACAATCATTGATATAACCGTCCCGGCAGATGATAACATAAGTAGAGCGTACACGGAGAAACTAACAAAGTACCACGACCTGGCTTTTGAAATAAAAGAGATACACCAGCTAAGAACGGTAAAGATTCTGCCCCTGATAATCTCCACGAATGGATTGGTTGAGAGCCACCTGGCAGAAAATACGGAACTCCTTGAACTGGATCAGGAGTTGATAAGTAAAGCTCAGAAGGAGGTGATCCTCTGGGCAACAAGAATTGTTAGAATGTTCCTTACAGCTGCCTAGAAGGTCCTTGGTCGTTAAGACCCGGACCTTCTAGAGGAAACTCCCATAATGGTGATTATTAAAAAAAAAAAAAAAAAAAAAAAAAAATATAAATATATATAAATATATATATATAGTATATATATATATATATATATATATATATATATATATATATATATATATATATATATATATATATATATATATGTATATATATATATAGTACATATATACTATCATATACTAAGAAAAAATCCTTTAACTTGGGTTCTCGACATGGGGCTGAGGACAAGATTAGTGACAACGACTAATGGTCAGTTAATTTTATATTTCGAACATAAGGGCGAGGTTCTTCATCAGGAATACTGAAAAATTAACATTGAGTACTTACAAAATTATACAAGGGCCATAACTGACATAGTCAATAAACTATTATAGTAAAAACGACAAGAGGAACAATGTAGCTGTTAGAATTAACATCCATAAATCAGTAAAAGAAATTATTGAAATCACACAGAAAATACATCGAAATTGTCAATTGTTTAAGGTTAAATAATAAAATCATAACAAACAATGTACAGATGATAGTAAAAAATGAATTTGGAAAATTAAAATTACAATCTAAAAATATAATATTGGTCTTATGTATCCGGACTATCAAGCAATCTATCCAACGACAAAAGATAACTATAAATGTTACTTGGGTTTTCTATATCAGATTTTTTATTTATGTTATTAAGGAAGTTGTTAATATAACACATCTCTAAGGAGGTTATTTTATTATAATTGTATACATTCGAGAGAATTTTGAGCTCATTGAAGTCAAACCGATGGTACTGAAGACGATGCATGATTTGCAAGTGCACATTTTATTGGGATTTAATCTGATGTCACTCTTATGAATTGCCAATCATCTCCTAACACTGAGTTGGACAGAAAATGGACTATATCTAGCAATCTTGATGTGAGGAACATCATGAAGAATTTGGACTAAATTTTGAGTCAGTCCCTGGATCAAGGTTAGTGAGACATATTTGGTTTTATTAGTGTCTTGAGAACTGCCATTAATTGGTGCAACATTAACCGGGGGGTTGAGAGGTATTATTAGTGGGACTCTTGAAAGCACTTCGCTAGAAATGGTCTTGAATATCCATTGTCCAAAAAGATGTCAAATGTCTGGATTCGGCTGACCTGACATAATCAGAATGACAAACAGATGTTACTCTGTGTATAATTCTCCTGATTAAATTAATTTTTATTCCTGAGCTGTGATTTGATCGATAATGGATATATTTCCCCGATGCAGTTCTTTTCTGAAACGAATCAAATTTCACAATATTATTGGTTGACCTGACCACCCTTGTGTCCAAAAAGGGTAGGCTGTTATCAGTTTCCTCCTCCACTGTGAAAGAGATATGTTCATCGAAAGTATTAAACACCCTAAGTATTTCTTCTGTTCCATTTTCAAGCAGTGATGATACTACCCATCGAACAACCAAATATCTGTGAGTATACAGTACCTGTGACAGTGTCGATGATGTTGTTATCTTTATGTTGTTTAACTATTTGATTGTTCTTATTCTGAACCTGTGATGTTGGGTCTTTAGTTAACACTTTGTAAACAGATCGATCCTCCAGTAATAGGTCCATTTTTTTGTTTTGTTATATACTGTTGTTGAGTAAGTGCAACAGTCACGTTCTCTTTATCTGCAGATGTGACAATGATATCATCATGTAATTTAATGATTAAATGAAAAATTAAATGAACAAATGATCAAATCAATTAAATTTAGGGACAAATAGTTTCCCAACTTAACATCTCATTATATAATTTTCCATCTAATATTAAATAACTATTGGGCTTAGGTGCAAAATTTAGTTTGAATCCGCTTCCACGAAAACTTTTTTCCTATCAAAAATACATTATCGGATGTTGAATATATCATAAAAATGGTTTCTTTTTCCTCTCACAATATTCTGAGAGCTGAATGCTCCAATTGTATAACTAATTTTATTCACCAACATAACAACACCGACTCATTTGTGATAAAATTAATGTGGAAGAATTATTGTATAAACCTTAAAGGAATGAAATTCACCCGTTGATATTCAACTCAAGACTAACATTTATTTAAACGTTCACAAATTAGGAAAATTATAAAAGCATAGAACATTACACATAGGTGGCGTTCATGGTAATATACCAAGGTATATAAAAGTTGATTTACTACCAACACCCCCACTAAATCAAATTTAGTACATTACATATTCCTAATTCATTTTGTCGTTATATAATGAAATACATTCAAAAGCTAACAGGCTTACATTCTTGCATCAGAAGTAAACCGATATACTGCTCTTGGTCCATGCTAATTTTCCCTTCTTCCTTATTCACATTAATTCTGACACCAACACATTGTTTGATTTTGACTGAATCTTTAATTTTAAATTTGGAACTAAGTTCATATTTAATTTCGACTGTTTCCTCCTCAGAATTTGAAAAAATTAAAAAATCATCGACATAAGGAGCAATTATGACCATTAATTTATCAATTTTCTTTATGAAAAGACATAGCTCAAATTTTGATTTCGTGAAGCCTAACATTAAAATAATTCCTTCAACCTTTACATACCAGACCCGTGACGACTGTTTTAGGCCGTAAATTGCCTTTTTTTAACCTAAGTACTTTGTTCTTATTCTCAGTTTCACAGAAAGCGTGAGGCTGGACCATATAAACTGTTTCAGACAAAGTGCCATTCAAGAAAGCAGTCGTTACATCTAGATGAGTAATTCTTAATGATAAGTTAACAGACAATGCAATTAATAGTCTAAGGCTAGAATGTCTCACAACAGGTGAGAAGGTTTCATCATAGTCCAAGCCTCTCTTTTGAGTGAAACCTTTTGCCACTTATCGAGCTCTATGTGTTGTGTTTCCCGCACAATCAAGTTTTATTTTGAAGACCCACTTGCACTGCACTACACTAGCACCGTTTGGTTTCACTACCAGTTCCCATGCGTCGTTGTCTTCGAACAAATTCAATTCTGTGGTGATCGCTTCTTTCCACATTTCAGCATCTGGTCTTGCAAGTGCCTCATCTACTGTTGTTGGAACGTCCTCTACGTTATCGACTACTCGGCATGCATAGGTCAAATAATCTTCAAACACTCGTGGCTTCTTTTCTCGACTTGATTTTCTTACAGTAAGTGGTTCCTCTTCTACATTACAAGTAGAATACGAGGAATCACTATTGAGGGTCTCTTCCGGCTGGTAATCAGAACTATTCGATGGTTCATCTTCAGAGATATAAATATCCTCTACCCCCACTGAAACTGATGCCTCTTCTTCAGGGATGTACTGCTGGCCGGAAAAATTTCAATAAAGTTTGATTTGACTATAGTTTCTTTAATGATAATATCTCTGCTTGTTGTTATGACTTTTGATGTTGGGTCACAAAGTCTATATCCCTTGGATGTTTTAGAAAAGCCAACTAAGATCATTTGCTTCGATTTCTTGTCAAATTTCTTCCTTTTCTCCGCTGCCAAAAATTTTGATGTTACTTACATCAGGTTTCTTCCCGGACCATACTTCTATAGAGGTGAACAGCAGTGTTGACTGCTTCTGCCCAAAAACATTTTGCCAATCCTGCGTCGAAAAGAAGACATCTGGCTCTTTCTACCAAGGTCCGATTCATCCTTTCACACATGCCATTTTGTTGCGGTGTGTAGGGATTAGTCTTTTGATGAACTATACCATGTTCCAGAAGGAATTTTTCGAAGATTGAAGAACAGAATTCTCCACCATTATCTGTCCTAAGGTTTTTGATTTTAAAATTAACTTGGTTTTCAACCAATGCCTTAAAAATTTCAAAGTATTTGAAAGCTTTATTCTTCTCTTTCAAAAAATAGACAAAAGTCATCCTACTCAAATCGTCCTCGAGAAGAAAATAGTACCTTGAACCTCCTAGAGAATTAACTTCCATAGGTCCACATAAATCTGCATGTACAATCTCTAAAAGTTTTGTTGCTCTCGATCCTTTGTGACTAAAAGGTAGGCGAGATTGCTTATCTTCACAGCATACATTGCAAGTTTGGTTCATTTCCACCTTTCCTTTAATTTCCGTGGCTTGAACATGTCTTTCACGAGGGAAAGGTCCCTGAAATTCATATGACCAAAACGTCTATGCCATATGTCACCTAAAACAGCTGCAGCTATGAACGATTCTTCAGGACTATGTAAGTTTAGTCTGTACATATTATTCACTAGACTAGCTGTTAAAATGAGTTCTCCATAACGGTTATATATTTGACAACCATTTATTACCAAACATAACTTTGTTTCCTTTTTCAGTTAGTTGAGAAACTGATAAAAGGTTCGTAGACAGTTTTGGGACATACGGACATCATGAACGACTATATCAAATTTGTGTTCATCTGCAATCGTTGAAATGTTTGTATTGCCCAAATATTCAACTTGCAAACATTCATTATTGGTAACTGTGATATTCTCAATTTCTGTATTTCTAATATCAACTAACCAATTATTTCTTGCAGTTACGTGATGGGTTGCTGCGGAATCCAAATACCAATAATTTGGGTTAAAATTTCCTGAAAGAAAAACTGTACTAAAGGCGTTCGAAGTGCTTTACTTTTTCTTCTGTTGCCCTTGTTTTTGTTGAAGAGTGGGACACCTTATCCTAAAATGACCTGTTTGTTTACATTTGTAACAAACAATTGGTCGGCCATTTTTCTCCTTTGACAGTTTGTTCAACGTTGTTACTGCCACCTCTTGGCCTTCTGTGGTAGTTTGCTTTATTACCGAAAGCATTCGCTACTGGGCTTCTCGAAGCGCCATCTGTATCCATGTCGAGTAACTTGGTTTTAATTTGGTCCGATGTTACTGCTAAACCGGAATGTTCTAGCGCCATTATCATAGGGCTAAAACGATCAGGTAAACCTGCTAAAAGAAGGGATCCAATCCATTCTTCCGTTATGTGTAAACCAGTTCTGTCCAACTGCCGGGAAGTTTCTATTACCTGGGTCACGTAAGATTCTATAGATGAACAATTCTCGTACCTAAAAGAAATTAAATGTCGGAGTAAGCCAATCTTTCGAGAAAATCCATTATCTTCATACATATTCTTAATGTGGTCCAAACGTCGTTGCATGTTTCTTTATTCCTGATGTGTACAAAAATGGAAGGGTCCAACGTCAGGATCAATATTGCCTTTGCTTCATTAAATAACACAGAGTCTGTTTGCTTACCGGTTAAACAATCTGTTAATCTTTCTAAAATAAACAAGGTTTCGATAGCGAAACTCCACTCCGCGTAATTCTCGCGACCGCGAACTTAGGTTCGCTCGACATATAATTAACCGCCATTTTGAATTTACACTACACGTGGCACAACTGTTCGAGTCTTGAAATATCAACTTTCCGAGTGTTCACTGTTTCGTACTATTCCTTGTTCAAAAAGTTCGAACAATAATTAAGTTAATTCACCGACTAAAAAGAAACTGGGAACATAACCTGATAAAATTAATGTGGAAGAATTATTGTATAAACCTTGAAGGAATGAAACTCATCCGTTGATATTCAATTCAAGACTAACTTTTATTTAAACGTTCACAAATTAGGAAAATTATAAAATCATAGAACATTACACATAGTTCATGGTAATATACCAAGGTATATAAAAGTTGATTTACTACCAACAATTTGAACACTACCTAAATAGGTAGAGTAGTACTGCTCAGTTTCTTAAATAACATGATGATATCATTGCCAATTCTGCAGAGAAAGGGAATGTTACTGTTCCATTTACTCAACAACAGTATAAAGAAAAAATGGACTTGTTACTAGAGGATCGTTCTGTTCACAAAGTGTTAACTAAAGACCCAACATCACAGGTTCAAAATAAGAACAATCAAATAGTTAAACAACTTAATGATAACAACGTCATCGACAGTGTCATAGCAAAAAATTTGACAACATATAAAGGGTTACCACCTAGAATATATAGACTCCCCAAAATACATAAGGCTGATATACCCTTTAGACCAATTGTCTCTACTGTTGGATCGACCACGTCTGGCCGAATTGAGTGAGTTTATATCAAGACTTTTATCAGAAGCGTTTTTAAACTATCACATATATGCGATAAAATATTTTCTTCAGTTTAGTGATGAAATCAATAATTTTCAATTGCCTGATGGATATAAGATAATCTCATTAGATGTGGTGAACCTCTTCACTAATGTTTCCATTAAATGTGTCTTACAAATTATTAAAGATGAATGGGACAGATTTAACAGCATAACAACAATGGACTTCAATCAATTTCATAGTATAATGAGATTTCTCTTTGATTCCAACTTTTTCATCTTCCAAGGTACTATTTACTCACAGATATTTGGTTGTCCGATGGGTAGTAAATTAAGCCATATATTGGTATTAATTGTTATGTCCACACTTTTGAGAAGATGTATACCTTCACTATCCTTTCGATTACCCTTTTTATACCAATATGTCGATGATCTTATTTTGTCACTGCCTGAAAATGAAACAGAAGAAATACTTAGGGTGTTTAATACTTACGATGAACATATCACTTTCACAGTGGAGGAGGAAACTGATAACAGCCTACCCTTTTTGGACACAAGGGTGGTCAGGCCAACCAATAATATTGTGAAATTTGATTGGTTTCAGAAAGGAACTGCATCGGGGAAATATATCCATTATCGATCAAATCGCAGCTGGGGAATAAAATTAATTTAATCAGGATAATGATACACAGAGTAATATCTGTTTGTCCTCCTGATTATGTCAGGTCAGCCGAATCCAGACTTTTTAACTTCTTTTTGCAATGGATATTCAAGACCAATTCTAGCGGAGTGTTTTCAAGAGTCTACACTAATAAGATCTCTCACCCCCTGGTTAACGTTGCACCAATTAATGGCAGTTCGCAAGACACTAATACAACCAAATATGTCTCACTAACCTTCATCCAGGGACTGACTCAAAATTTGGTCCACATTCTTCCTGATGTTTCTTACATCAAGATTGCTAGATATAATTAAAAGATAAAATTCCAACCTTATCTAGATCTGATTGAATTTATTTAGTGAATTGTTATGGTTGACAATCAGTTTATATTGGTCACACAACTCAGTGTTTGAGGAGAATATTGGCAATTTTTAAGAGTGACATCAGATTGCATTACAATAGATGTGCACTTACAATAGATGTGCACTTACAAATCATGCATCGTCTTCAGACCATCAGTTTGACATCAATGAGCCCAAAATTCAAATAGATTGTAATTGTAATTTTCCAAATTCATTTTTATCTGTCATCTGTGTACATTGTTTGTTATGATTTCATTACTTTACCTGAAACAATTAACAATTCCATGCATTTTGTATCATTGTGTAAGACCTCAATGTTTATTTTTCAGTATTCCTGATGAAGAACCGCACCTCTGTTCGAAGTGTACAATTAACTGACGATTAGTCGTTTTCACTAATCTTACCCTCGACCCCTTACCTAGAACCCAGGTTAAAGGATTCTTTCTTAGTATATAATTTTATCAGTACGGCAGTACTCCCTTTTCATTGATATATATATAAATATATAAACTTCCGCTTTAAACAGTTTAAATACTCACCTGATGAAGTCATGGTATGACGAAACAATTGTTGTGAAAATCAATAAAATAGCGGAAGTTAACATTTGTTTTTCTTATATTGAAGATGAATTTCCGTCAAGTAAAGACCGAGACAATCAAAAATATATATATATATATATATATATATATATATATCCCTTTTCATTATCTTGACTTGTTCACATGACGCGTTTCGTTAACATAGTTAACTTCTTCAGTCTGTTTAATAATGTTATATTTCTTTGTCAAAATTCTCACGTGACATGGGTATGTTGGCTAATCTATATAACATACTATTGTATGCTGCAAATTTTTGTGAGTATGGGTGGTTTGATGTTAAGTGAATTGTGCTATCTCTATGGGTTGGATTCCGGTATATTGAAAGAACGTGAAGTGAATTCTGCTATCTGTATGGGTTGGTTTTCGGTATATTGAAAAAATGTGTTTATTATTAATTTTTGCGATAGTTAAATCACAAAAATTAATAATAATAATAAACACGTTTTTTCAATATACCGGAAACCAACCCATAGAGATAGCACAATTCACATAACATCAAACCACCCGTACTCACAAAAATTAGCAGCATTCAATAGTATGTTATATAGATTAGCCAACATACCCATGTCACGTGAGAATTTTGACAAAGAATATAACATTATTAAACAGATTGCGTTGAACAACGGTTTCAACGTCCCGATTATTGAGAATCTTTTCACGAAAATACAATTAAAGCTGGCTTTGAAATTAGTATATCCCATAAATAATGATTCAATTGCAAGTAAATACATTTCGTTGACATACTTGGGACCAAAAACAGAAAAGGTAGCTAGATATTTAAAGAAGAACCACAATTTTAGAATTTCTTATAAAACGAATAACTCCCTAGAAAGACTATAATAATAAAACATAATAAAGATAAAACAACTAAGAACAAGAAATCAGGTGTTTATAAGTTAACTTGCGGTATATTTTGTATATGTTGGTCAGACAGGAAGATCGTTCCAGACGAGACTTAAGGAACATGAAAAATGTTATTGTAACAAAAAGCGAAATTCAACCTACGCAGAGCACCTTCTAGACACAAGACATAGTTTCAATAGTAACTTTGAAATTTCACACTCAGAAAAAAAAGTTTTAGATTAAACTTGTTAGAAACTTTAGAAATTAATAGATATCATAAAAGAAAAATATTATTGAATAAACAAACAGAATTAAGTAGCTCCCCTTTTTTGAATCATTTTTCAGATTTCCAAAAGAATTGTAAAACTCTCTTCACCCCCTCTATTTTTGTTATATCCATGTACTATAAAATAAATTTCTTGTTCATGGTATACTCAGTATCTTGTAATACTCACCTGAAGAAGTCATGGAATAACGTAACGATCGTAGTGTTAATAAAATATTAGCGGAAATTAGAATATTGTTTTTATTCATATTTTCAAGATGAATTTCCGTCAAGTAAAGACCGAAACAATCATAGATTAAATCTGTTTTGATATTCAAAGTTTCTCCATGATGTGTTTATATATATATATATATATATATATATATATATATATATATCCTTGTGTTTTCTAATTATCCTGGTAGGTGAAAGTATGTTATATATATACTTGCTGACATTGAGCTTTGTAAATTTTAATTTGAATTTTATTTCAGTTAAAACATTGGGTTTCAACTTATATCGAGATTTGAATTTTCAATTTTTTTTTGATATTTTATTTTCATGTTGACCGTCAGTATAAGTAGGCTCGATAACCTGCTGGTAATATGAGTACCAATAGTCATGAGGTTTCGCCCCGTGTCTCTAAGCTTTTTTTACATATATCCCAACAACCAATAGAAAAGAGTTTGAAATTTTCATATCATAATAACTCCTTAGTTATTAATGAGGTTAAGGCACTGGTTGACAAGGCGTCCACTTAGAAAGACACAAGTTCAATGGAAGAATGTGGTAACTTTATGATAATTATTAAAAAAAAATGGAAGTTAGGTTTTTCGAGAAATTTAAGACTAGTAATTATAAAAATACAGATAAAGGCCTTTTCTTAGTTCTTGATGAATCTAATGATAAAAATATAGATAATCTCAATCCTTTCAGTTTGGGCAAATAATTTTTTTATTACCTAATATCTAAGATTTCAAAATTACAAATATACTCGTAAAGGCCTTAAAAGGTTAGGCGCATATTTTTACACCGCTGATAGTGCAAAAATAAATTTTAGGATAATCACGGTCTAGATAATAAGAAAAATTTAGTATGTATTCAAGCTAGAATGGTTTCCACTATGGGTGTTGTTAGAGATGTTGGTTTAGATATTGAGGAAAGTGTCTTTATAGAGTATGACAAGGGATTAAACCCGCCATGTAGTATTGTTAGGATGCGTAGATTGAATAAATGATGTTGTGTCCTATAGACCCACTACCACCTGTGTAGTGACATTCGAGTGTAATATATTACCCGAAGAACTCGTTATTTTCAATACCAAATCCCCAGCTGCGGTTCATATGAACCGTTTATACAGTGTATGAAATGCCTAAGGTATGGACATGTTGAAGACCTTTGCAGGGGATCTTTAAGATATCACAAATGTGAAGCATCGCACTCTGATTGTCTGGCATGTAACGGACCAGCTAATTGCTTAAATTGCTCTGAACCACATTCTGCCAGTGATAGGAACTTAAAGAATATCTCCGTCAAAAGAAAATTAGTGAAAGAATGACTTATTATAATATCTCTCTTTTCGAAGCCAATAAAAATTCTAGAAGTTCTCATGCTCCTATTCTGTCTGATTTCTTCACGATTCAGAGAACCTCTCAATACTCTTTTACAAGCTCTCCTACACTCCCCAATGATAATAAGCATAAATGCTTTTCCGCAGCTTTGAGAGTGAACAATTCTTCTCCAAATCTCCCTTCCCCTTCCTTTACCCCTAACCTGGACAAACGTAAGAGGAAAGTTCCGGCAGAGATATGATTTAAAAGCACACCAATATTGTCTAATTAATTATAAGCCATCTGTCAATGTTGGTACCCCTATTGCCTCTCTGGTGTATTCTGAACCCTTTACAGCATTACTATAGGATCTCTCAGCCGCAAAAAAAATCGGTCAGAGTAGCCGAAATTCACCATAGTGCAAATAGTTCTTCAACACAATTTTTCATTGAAAATAAAGTAGAGTTTATGGAGAAAGCGAATTGTACTCTTTCTTCCTCCGATTTATAATCCTCCTTCATGAATGATCCCAACTTTTGTCATTTTACCATTCTACAATGGAATATGAGATCTATTAACTCTAACTATAACAACTTACAGGTTGTCATTATAAAATAAAACACTTGTTTACATTTTCTACTTTATAAGTAGAAAATGTAAACAAGTGTTTTATTTTATAATGACAATTACAACTGATTTCTACCAAGCAACGGCCCAATCTATCATAAACTTACAGGTTATTATCAGAGAAGTTGAACTAGATGTCATCGTACTTTCTGAAACATTTCAAAAGTTTGAACAAAGATTTACTATTCCTGGTTATAAAATTTTTCGTGAGGAGAGACCTTCATGTCATCTGAAGCTTTGTCCATTTATTCATCTCTTCTGCTGGATCGCTGCCCAACAATAGGCTTGTCTTTTGGAGATAAGATGACCATTATCTTGAACTATTTATCACCTGATATTGCGATCCAAAACTCGCTTTGGGTTTTTTAGCCTATATATTAATGGACGGGCTCTGTGGCTGAGTGATTTTAATGCTAAACGCCTCTTTATGTAATTTTATAGCAGATAATGATTTAGTTTTGTTGAATTCTTCGGTTTCTGCAAAAACCATAGAACCAGATCAAAATCTTAATGCTCCAGACCTTTGCTTAGTAACCCCCTTTGTAGCCTTCAGATGCTCCTGATTAGTTGAGTCTGATCCTAGACCATGTGTTGTTTCTTCCCGCAAGTTTCATCTGAAAAAAGCTGACTGGTTCAGATATTAGACCAATCTGATTATGAGTTCTAGAAATAGGGAAGTCACAACTGCTGAGTGTTGAGAATGCGATTCCGTTAACAGCTAGGTCTCACTTTAGTAGATTTAGTATTAATTGGTGGAATGAAGAGGTATCCAATGTTATTATATTGAGAAGAGAGGCTGTCAAAGCATACATTCGTTCTCCCTCAATAGAGAATTGTATTAAGGCTAATCGGTCTAGGGCACTTACACGTAACAAAAGCAGGAGAATAAAAAACATAATTGGAAATCAAAGATTTCTTCGATGGAAGACTCGGCAATGCTCAACCTGGTAACAACCTTTGATCTTTGAGCTTTTGAATATACAGTACTCTCTGCTTTGAGTCAACCTAGTTGATTAGCCAATGATAAACAATATCAAATAAGCTCTTCGGCTTCTTCGCCGAACTGATGAGTTCCGAAAAAACGAAAGCTAAGCAGTAACGAAATGGAAATCAACATATAACACAAGGTCATGGTAAAACTTCAGATGGACCAAGTTTACAAGTACGCAATGAAAATCCCAAAGTCAAGAGTGCAAAAGCATAAAAGAAGACAGAGAGCAATCTCAAAGTCAAAATCAACAAAAAAGGACTCGTTCAGAACCTGTTGCCAGAGAAGTTTTATAACACCAAAATGCTTGGAGATTCACTGAAAAGATCTCTGGTAGATCACAACCTTCTAGAGAAATTCCTATATCTGACAAATTGTCCCTCAGTATCAAAGATTCGATTAGGCAGATTCCTTGTGGAAAAATAATTTGTCCTAATGTTCCTTCCGTTGAGTTTGCCTTTGTCCTCAATTCTTTTTGAAATTCGGCCCCGAGACTGGATTGCTTGGGATATTCCATGTATAAAAACCTTCTTCCATTATTTAAGAATAGACTTTTATCTATTGTTAATGGTATTCTCAATACTGGTCTCATCCCACTCAAATTTTTTGAGTATAAAATGATAGTATTATTAAAACAAAACTAACCTCCATTGCTTCGTACTAGTTAACGGCCTATCTCCCTTACCCCCTGCATTACAAGGATTCTGGAAAGACTGTTTAAAAATAGAGTACAACCACTAATAGAAAGGAAGTTGGATAACATAGTGATTTTTGGCTTCCATAAGAGAAGATCAGTTCATGATTCCATTGCAGCTTTCACATCACTCGTCTGTGGGTCCTTCCATGAGAAGAACATGAATATGGCTGCTTTTTGGATGTAAAATCGGGTTATGCTCATGTGCGGTTGGATATTCTAAAAGAAGATATGGAGAGTTGTTTCATTTCTGCAGGAATAATCAAAGAATTAATTGTAAATAGAGAAGTATCCATTTCTAGTTCAGTTTTAGGTACATTGTTTGCCTCCCATAAACCTCGTGGAGGACTACTACAGGAATTGTCAGTTAGCCCCATATTAATATCTTTATAATCCTCCCTGCATACCTTCTCCTTGTTGATGTTATCTGCATCCAGTTTGCTGATAATACAATTATTCTGATTATAGGTAGGAATATTAATTATATGAGGATAACACTCAATTAAGTAGGCTATCATAGTGGATGGAATACCGAATACTCTCCGGAAAAGTCTTCGGTTATGATATTGGCCAAATTCAAATTGTCTGATTACCCGGAACCATTAATGTTGAACATACCGATACCTTGGAAGAACACGGTCAAATATTTAGGTATTGTGATTGACCCTAAGCTTAAATTGAAGCCCCAGATTGAGGCTACCTGTACGAAGGCTTCGAAGGCCTTTAATATAAATACAGGGATTTACTGGTGTGCACACACAAAACCTATACTGCTCAAATATAGAGCTTTAGTTCGACCATATCTGGATTATGCAATCTTAGTATATGGGAAATGTGCAAAGTCTACTCTCACCAAACTGGATAGGGTCCATTTTGCTTCTCTTAGGTTTGCGCTGGTAATGATGCGTTCCACACCTACCTATAAACTTCTTTCAGAGAGTACAGAATTACCCCTGCAGTTGTGGAAAAATTCGCTCTCTTACAAATTTGTATCGAAAGCGATGCGTCTTGTTGGACATTCCATAGTTGAAAAAGTTCCTGTAAAAGTACATTACGCGGAGTTGTGCGATGATGTGATTTAATGAGTGTGGATAGCTCAGCGGGAGAGCATCGGACTCGTGACCGGGAGGTCCAGGGTTCGAATCCTATTCAGGTAGAAAAGAAATTTTCTAGTTGGACGGGTATCTGCCACCATTTCACTGTTGGGTCAAAAATTAACAGTGCTGTGACCTAAAGTGGCGCAAGATCGCAGTAACAAAGCCTACACAGAACACAACTGAACTCCTAACTCGCACAAGCTGAAAAAGCTTCTGAGGGATCTTCACAGAAGATCTAGGAGTATCAGGATAATAATAATAATAATAATAATAATAATAATAATGGGACTGTGCCACCTTATATTGATGCTAACGGTCGGTTATCTGCATGAGGAGATCTAGTCTGGAAGACCCATTCCTTTCCTCATTTTAGACTTTCGTAACATGCTGAAATTAATAGTAACCCACTTTTCAGTGGATAATAATGCACCATTTATTGTGAAGATCTGAAGTAAATGCTGGTGTTATGAGGGATAGTTTGGACGACGGCGTTTCGTTCTGAGCATGCGCACCTGAACTCTTCAGACAGAAGTGGTACGCATATCTGGCTGTGACGCAAGTGACCACTTGTTCCAGGTCGGAACAGTCGTCAAACGTTATGTACTCCGCCCTACTTGAACCCGACGATTATGGTCAGTTGGGTATTGTCTGAATTGGTCGTGTCCTCTATATGCTAAGTCGGGAAGCATAGCAGAGCAGAATTCCTGGGAAGGAAGGTCGCTACACTTGAATTGGTCCACTCACGTTGTGACTCGTACATCAAGTTCAATCTGATTTGCATATTTATTGAGTATATGTCTACATTCGACTGTACTCGTAGTACTGTAAAGTAAAAATATATTGAACCTGGATTTGAATCAAACTCTAGTCATCTTTGAATTCTGTAACTTCTAATACCATATTCTATCATCTAATTCCTTGATTATTCAGTATATTCTTAAAACTTCATCGAACATCTAAATATTTCAAACTTTCTTTCAAATTTTGTTTGGAATAAAAGGGAATGAACCATTCGAATAACTGTGAAAGATAATTTTTCATTCTCAAGTATGGAAACTTCTTACCTTGGTACATAAATTCTTGTTTACTTCTACTAAGTCTTGACTTTTCACGTATCTGTCATCCAAAGTAGGGTATACAGTTGTACGATTGCATTAATCAATCATTTTGGGAAGCTCTCGTAATCAACTAGTCCAAGCTGCCATATATTTCGAGATTTATGAAACAAAAATATTTATATCCTGTATTAAGAACTTTTCATGCATTATAAGCACTTAGTTCATCTCCTAATCTCATCTAATACCAGGTGTAGGATAGAAATATTCGTTTTGTGCTTCTAAATTGCCTCAAACGCATAGCAATCCTTGGCAATTTCAAAATTATGTACATTAAGGCATGTTGAACTACGCCTTAATGTACATCATTTTGAAATTTGAAATTCCTTTGGAAGCAACAGAAAATCGTTTTCATATCAATTGATGAAAATTTTAATACCGATGAAAAATATCGATATAAAACTCAAATATCATATAGAACTAATGAAAAATTCATTAGTTATTTCGCATGAAATACAGACGGGAAAACAAAAGCTCGAACTTACAATAATTCATTGTGGAATACTCATTCCTCAGTACAAAACGATTACGTTGCCCCATGCGAATATTTTCATTCAATCAATCGGTCATTACAGACAATACTCGTTGTTTCGCTATGAAAACGTTATAGTTCCGGTTTTTCATTATTTCAGGGAGTTTTATTTGCTTTATAAAATTTATTGAAATCATAACATGATAATTCGAATATATGGAGTGATAACAATGGATTTCATTCTACTATGTGTTATGACAATTGAAATCCTAATTGTGCTCAACTAATAAGAAAAACGTTAGGATATAATATTGCCCAAATAAAAATCAAACAAAATTCAAAACGCTTAATGGATATTGTTACCTATAGTTGATTTAACAGGTGCCATCCGCTGGTTTTGTTGCTTTTGTGTTTCCTGGTGATTCACCAATAAAAGGCAATGTAAAACCACTTGAAGCGTAATATGGTTACTATGCTTTACAAAATTATTACAATGGTTGACTCCCAAACTCACATGTTTGAATAAACATGACGTCGACTCCGCTTATTAAGGCTATCTCTGCATTCAATAAATCAAACCCTGTCAAGCAAAAAGATCAGAATCTGTGTGATACACAGATAAAAAAAAAAGTGTATAAGATAATGTGCCAGCACATCTCTGCAGAAGACAAACTGAGCAAAGAGCCAAAGTACGACATGTATTCAAACTAATATATATACTCATTTTTTTATTTTAATCAACAATTTATATTTGTTGGGTTTTTTATTCCATTTGATATTGCATAATGAATTTTGATTTTATACGTGCTTATAAGGCATTAATTAAATTCTAGAGGTTTTTTAAAAATAATTTTTAAAGAAATTAAAATTGTAGAAGACTAAGACTACTATTGTTTCTCGAAACAGTGGGGTTCATGGTAGACATCCAGGATCAGGTAGATAGTTAAAACAAAAACGACCTGAAATACATCATGAAAGACTCAAATATACAAGACGACAAATGTCGAAGATGTGGGATTAGATCTGAAACGATCCAGCATATAACATCTGCCTGCAGTACCTTGAGCCAAACTGAATACCTTCACCGCTAAAACCAAGTTGCTGCAATCATTCATCAAAATTCATGTAGCAACTTCAAGCTCTTTAACAAAAAAATATCGTACTATAAGTATGAACCTCATGCTGTGCTGTAATCTGAAAGATATACAGTATATTTCGACAGATCTATCTTTACAGATAAAACAATCCCTTATAATAGACCGGATATTGTAGTATGCGATAAACAGCTTAAAGCTGCCTACTTGATAGGTATAGCTATTCCTAACACCCACAACGTACAAAGTAAAAAAGATACAATAGCAGAGAAGAAGGCAAAATAACTCGCAGAGGAAAAAAAAAAGTATGGGAATTCGAAAGAACGTGTTCATACTACTGCAAAAAGCGATCGTGCTAAACACCACCCGCATAGTGCGAAAATGCCTGGCTTAGATGTACATGAGAATGTTGTGACGCAGTCTGCATCTCATTGAGAACTAAAAGTAAAGAATAAAAAAATAATATTATTGATAATAATAATAAGATGGAATAAAAGATACTAACAAATATCTAGTATATCAATAAGCGAGAATGATGAATCACATAGGTATTAGGGAAAACCTCTCGAAGGAATATCTATCCAGAGTAACGAGAGTCTGGAACACCGATCTCAATAGCAAACACTTATTCAAATCAATAAACACTGGCGATACCGATATTAACATACCCTGAGGACTCGCGAGTGGAGTATTCTACGTAGAGAGTTGTCAGGGCCAGGCCAAGTCTGGAAAGTGGCCATGGATGACATATCCAGGGAAGCTCTGAGGGAACTGGACAACAAAGCCCTCTTTGTGTTTTGAAGGGTCCAGTTCTAGACGACAAAGGCTACCAAGGTGGTGCAAAAAACCGACTTGGAGCAAGCGGAGAGGGGAATGGGGGTCTCCCAAAACTCGATCAGGGTGGAGAGGGAGGCGTTGGTAAACCCTTCCTCAAGACGCCGGCCAGCGGCCAAGGGGGGCGTGGTAAAAGGCTACACCGGGGCCGATCTAGAAAAAAAAAGAGATACGCTATATGCATGCCAATCTCAAACATGTCAAGGATGCATCGTTCACCCTTGGCCGGAGATTTACAGAGCAGCAGATAGACACCACACCCATGCAGGAACCCTGGATATCATCCTACGGTAAAGTAAGTATACTTGAATAAAATCCAGGAACTATTATAACCGAGTTCTCGAGTAGGGGACTGAGATCCTATATGGGAAAATATAAAGTATTTCGTCCTTTCAGGGTTCTTTACAGGAGACGTGACATCCATTCATGTCGGCTACCGGGAGGTAAGTAAAGCTATGGAGTTTATCATCTGTTCTGCTAGAGACAGAGGCTCAAGAGTGCAGGACGAGCCTCTAACGAACAGCCCACTATCGATGCCCTCGGATCTTATGTCAAAAGTCACGAGGCAAGAGGAGCAGTTCAATGCATTCGTTTCCAGCCGGGACGAATGGACTCATCATGATAAGCATGGTGAGGTTTTATTGAAGAACGGACTTGGCTTGTTCACAGATGGCTCGCGGAAAGGGGAACGGGAGTCTGTGGGAGTAAACCGAGAGTCAGCATCTCATAGAGTCTCGGTCAATACACAAGCATATTCCAGGCAGAACAATTTATCATTGAGACCGCGGCGGTTCTGCAGAGAAAACGGCAAATCGACCACGGTAAAATCAAGATACTTAGCGATAGTCAATTAGTACTAAAAACTCTAGAATAGAGCTGTTGTATATCGAAAACTGTCTGGAGTTACCGTAAGGCTCTAAACAGGCTTGGTATCCAAACAAGATTGATTCTGAAAAATCACTCTTGTTTGGATACTCAAACTATTTGGCTTACGAAGAGGCAGATCGGTTGGCGTTTGCTGTGACCGCGCTGCTTCTGGTAGGCATGAAACCATTTCTGGGAATACCACAAGACGTGACTAAGCGGACAATAACAGGCAGAATGAACTCTAGACTAGAGTCTTTCCGGTTGAGCTATCCAGGCCCGAAACATTCGAAAGCGTTCCGTGGAACGGCTTAGAACCAAAAGATGGCAGACCTAGCGCTAGGTCTGGGCAAAACTATACTCAGAATACTTGTCTAGGTTATGACAGGTGACTGCAGGCTGAAAGCGCACTTACACAAAATAAAAAAAAAAATTTATTCCATTTGACATTGTATATTGAGTTTAGATTATATACGTCTATTAAATATAAGCGGTGCTTGTTTTAGACATTAATTTAATTCTAAAAGTTTTTCGAATAAAATTTTTTAAATTAAAATTGTAGAAGATAAACATATATTAATTTGTTTTAATATTCAAATTTTGTTATATTTCTTCTATCAAGTAAAAGGCCTTTCTATTTTATTACACAAAATAGTTTTGGCCGAAGATGATGAATGCTGGCTGTGTATTGATGACACTGAAAACAGCCATGCACATCGTCTCAGAGTGACCTGCGGTGAGTCGCATCATATTTGAGGTCTTTGGTCAGGCTATTTTAGCCCACTGCGATTAGGAAAAAATACCCCCGAAGACGATTATCGGTTTTATTCAGAATCTGGATGTCATCTGGGAAATATAAATTAGGAGTGAATCACAATAGTCCGCGCGGATGCAGAGGTAGGATGGACCGCTCACTATAAATAATAATAATAGGTAACTGTGAACAAATTCAATGTAAGATAAAGCAGCCGTCCTTGTCGAGTGACCTGATCTGAAATCGTGCTGGGCAGTGTGAATATTATACTTATTTATATACTACATCATTCGGTTGTGAACAATTCTTTCAAATACCTATTAGAAAACACTGAGTATAGGAATTGGTCTGTAATTACCAATATCATGCTCATCTTTTTTTGTAGATGGGCAAAACAATGGCTCTCTTCAAGAGATTGGGAAAAACGCCTGATATAATTGAAAACTTCATAATATAAGCAAAATGAGGATCGATTTCGGGTCCTATCATTTCCATTTTGCGAGCAGGAATGCAGTCAACTCTTGAACATTTTTTATTCTTTAAACTATCCACCACGTCAATCACCTCATGATCCAAAACAGGATGAAAAAAGAAGTTTTTTTTTTAATAGCAGAGGTCGTGCATGCTCCGAATAGGGTGGAACAGTATTATTTACATAGGGAATTTTCAGTTACTGTAGAGAAATATTAGCAAAATTAATAAAAAGGTTTTTAGGATCAGCATAGGATGCACCATTTATAACCAACTCAATGGGCTTGCAATTTGCCGACTTACAACCAGTTTGGGTATTAACGATGCTACAAACTGTTTTATGTCTATTGTCAGACGATTCGATTAAATTATTGTAGTAACTGGGCTTGTTATTCCGTATTAGTGAGTTATATAAGGACTTAGCTCTTCTCTTTATAATATTCATAGGTGGATTGGCATTTCAGGTTAGTGTACAATCAATGGACTACTCAAACCACATTTAGCCGAAAGTATAGAGGAAGCTATTCAATACTTTTCGTTTTTAGCATGATAAGCACAATCAATCAAGGGGCAAAATCTAAAAAAAATTTCTTCAATATAAGATATGAAGGCCATAAAACACTCATCGACAAGCTTAGAACAATAAACAATTTTCAAACACAATTCTTGACAAAATGATTGAATCTGTCAAGATTTTGCGGGCTCAAATCTCTAACCAATTTATGTGCAATATAACGTTTCGATATCTTATTCACCGAAAATTTGAGTAAAAGAAATCTATGGTCACCAATGTGTGCCTCAAAAACCTCGACAAAAGATTCGGGCAAATTTATACTATAGTCAAAATATAATCAATTTTAGCTATAAATCTGTGACCGTTAATATTTGTAAAAATCCTTGTGGGATCCGTCGATGACATGCGTTAATTGTAACATAACGTAGTTCTAAAAATAAATTTCGATTAGGACATTCATCTTCTGAAAAATCAACATTCAGATCTCCACAGATAAGAACTAACTTACCAGACTTAGAAATATGATACAGCATGTACGCAATGAGCTTATTAAAAGATGCAAAGTTAACTGAACACAGTAGGTAAATACTAAGAATAACATATTTACTATCTTTAATTTCAAGCATTGTTGCACAAACTTGAAACACCATTTCCTCGGAAAAGTTCGATACGCACAAACTTCGTATACCCTCATTCACATGAAATAATGTTCCTCCAAGTAATCTGGTGGAACGGCAACATGAATCAGCAAGGGCATATCCAGGAAAACACATAGTTTCAACACTTTCATCTTTACACCAATATTTCGCAACACTGACAATGTCAGCTTTTCTTCGTTGAGCAGGACTTCAAGTTTTTCCAGTTCATCAGACAGACATTGCAGGTTCATTTTAAATTTGGTTTAATCGTCTTTTATGTGTACGCAGGTTCACTTGAATATTCCCATCCGGTGGGCGATTAGCTCACTTGGGTTGAAAAAAAAAATTCAAACTAGTGTTATTAGGTCAGTTCGAGCCATTAAGTGCTTTCTTCTACTCCAAACTAGCAATAAGAACTTTGAATGAAGAATAGCTTTCAGGGAATTTAGACTAGAATTTCTAATATTTTGCATCCGAGAATTTGCCCTTTAGAAACTGTTCTAGATTTTCAGCTGTGGTTTTTGGTTTCAGATTTGAAATATGGAGGCTCTATACTTTTCTATTCTTTCAATTGTGGAAACGCCGGAAAAACTACCGACAAGATGTGATCTTTCC
The DNA here is from genome assembly GCA_034642435.1 of Megalocaria dilatata. Lineage (NCBI taxonomy): Eukaryota > Metazoa > Arthropoda > Insecta > Coleoptera > Coccinellidae > Megalocaria > Megalocaria dilatata. Next base: position 67,341,947 of record CM067855.1, on the reverse strand, counting down.
GTTTATTAGACTTCTTACGAGAAAGGAAATTCCAGTCATTTCCGTTATTCAGGGATTTCCCATTATTCGATGCATTATTTATTAATTTTAACAATATCGGAATAAGCTTCCTCACCAGAAACCCGATGGAATCCTCCACCGAAAGAATCAGTTGGAGTATTAGCACGATCCGAGGAGTCTGCAGCCCCAGTAGTTATTACCCTTACACTATATATTAAAACAGTAATTTCCATGGCAACCAACCATCGATATCGCCATCACGTAGTGTAACTTCCAGACGCATAGGATCCCGACGGGCGAAGCCCGTCGCCTGGATATCGGTGCGGACCGAAGGTCCGCACTTCCCTCCAGACAGTAGTACCGTTCCTGTTCCCGGATGTCCCTCCATTCCCGAGATACGAGCGGATAAAGTTCGAAAATTTCGGGACTTTTCCCGCGCACTCCATTTGTAAACAAACAGGCCCCGCCCACTGCGACCTCGAACCGTTTCTGTGGTGTACGTATAGGGGCGATCCGCGAAGTTAAGTACGGAGACCGTCCGAAAATTTTCCGAAAAAACGGATATATCTCGCGACGGGTGAAGCCCGTCGCGAAAATAACCGTTCGGACCGAAGGTCCCATAGACTCACTACCCGCGAAAGCCCATATATTTCGCGGATGACTTTCCGTCGCGACGAAACGAGCGGATGAAAATTTCCGGACTTTTCCCGCGCCCGCTAAACGGTCACCGCCCTACGCATATGCCGCGTAGGGATGACCAAAGGGGGGTGACCAAAGACGGAATTTGAACGAAAAGCAGATCCCACCTAAAATTATAGAAAATTATTAAAAAAATTGACTTTTTTAAACCGGATCGATCGAAAAATATAGATCAATCGACTCTACTCGTTATTATTATTATTCTGATACTCCTAGATCTTCTGTGAAGATCCCTCAGAAGCTTTTTCAGCTTATGCGAGTAAGGAGTTCAGTTGTGTTCTGGGTAGGCTTTATTAATGCGATCTTGCGCCACTTTAGGTCCCAGCACTGTTAATTTTTGACCCAACAGTGAAATGGTTGCCGACACCCGTTCAACTAGAAAATTTCTTTTCCACCTGAAGAGGATTCGAACCTGGACCTTCTGGTCACGAGCCAGATGCTCTACCACTGAGCTGTCCACACTCAGTTGATAATTATATTTTGTTTCACAGAATTCAGAGACATCGCTCATACTCGGAGGTCTAGCAAGTGAAAATAATTTGGTATTATGTATATTATTACCAGATGAAAAGTACATAGTACTGGTGGCCCTTGAATTCTTCCTCTTGGAGTTAGCCGAGGTTTTGTCGATCTTTGGGCTTTTATTTCAAGATCTGTTTTTTTTGTTGACGTCAATTCATCATTTATCCGTGTCGGAAACGGAATGAGCTACTTTGTTCTCTCGAAAAGTGATAACATCAGAGGTAGAGATAGTATTCGAAGAACATGGTTCAGGCGGAGCTACTTGACCTGCAGAAAACTCATCAGACGATGAACCAGTTGGACAAGCGAAGACACTCCTTACGCAGAACGTACAACAGATGGTGAATTAATCTTATCAGGGAAATTCCTTTCAGCTTCAGGACCATATTTGAAAGAAAAGCATCCATCGTAGGTACTTCCGTCTAGTATACAGTGTTAAAGACGTGAAACGAAGAGGCTATGTAGGTGGCGTAGAGCAGATAAAAATAAAGGTCGTCATTGACGTTACTACGTAAAATCTATCTTGTACCTACTGACGTGAATGAACATTTTCAGTTTCAGAAAAGCCGCCAGTGAATGTATCATCAGGAAAAACTTTAGGCTTCAGTAAGTGTTTTGCTTCTGCTTGGAGAAGCACCAAACATTCCGCTGAATGCCTCATAGTTCACGATGTACGAAAATTTGCTTGTACATCTACCTATGTATTGTCGGCAGTGAAGGAAAAAAAAATTGAACAAAAGCGTCGGAGATAATTTTAAAGCCGTTAAAAGGACTTCGCTACACACTTCCATCAGATGATGTACGAGTTGTATTGAATGCCACCTGCGGTTTCGTGGTTGGAACATCTAACTGATGTATGTATAGCATGATGAGGAATATAGAATAGCTCTTATTATCAGGTAATATCAAATTACAGTAAAAGAGATGAAATGTTTGATTGTATCGGTCTCTCCTTGTCGGAAATACATCTCGATAATTAGAGTAAAACAACTTAATTTCCGCTAATTTATTTAATTTCACAACAATTGTTCCGTCATGACAACATGACTTCGTCAGGTGAGTGTGGTACTAACTACATAATTGAGATTGAGTTCTTTGAATATTCAAATTGTGCAGAAAAAAAGGTAGTGGGAATTTACAGTAATTTGTTTTTTTATTATTACACAAAGTTTCAGAAAACGTTAAGTAAGGGGGATTTATTGAAGTCCGTCTGGTCGTTTAGGAGAATCTGTTTTTTATTGTATCTGTTGATTTTGAGGGCTTCTAGGTAGTTCAACCTGAGGTTCTTTTTTTCTAGGTGTAAGATTTTGAAGTTATTGTCGAAACCATGTCCTGTCTCCAAAAGCATGTGTTGAATTTCCGGTTTTTCCAAGATAAGCTTTCTCGTGCTCAAGTATCCTAGTGCCGAAAGATCTACCTGTCTGACCCACATATACAGATGGGCAAATACCGCAGTTTAACCTATTGACTCCAGACTTTTTGTTATTATGGATCAAATCTTTATTTTTTTTTATTACATTTCTGTAAATTACTGTAGATTCCCACAACCTTATTTTCTGTACAATTTGAATATTTCAAGAACTCAATCTCAATTATGTAAATAGTACCATACTCACCTGACGAAGTCATGTTGTCATGACGAAACAATTGTTGTGAAATTAAATAAATTAGCGGAAATTAAGTTGTTTTACTTTAATCATCGAAAAGAGACGAAGACTGCTCTGTTGATGTTGACGACTGAATTCTTTTTGGAGAACTAAATCACTAAATAACACTTTGATTTAATAATAGTTAACATCAAATCGATTGAAAAAGGGGTAATTGAAAGTGAGTGAAAGGTAAATAAAAGAATGATTAGAAGAAAACTTGGAACTCTTTATTCCAGTTCATCTAAAAATATTTAGCAGTGGAGAGTTATTTAGGTCTAATTGTTCGTTGAGTATTATTCCTATTTTGATGTATTAATTTATAATAGTGACTTTAACAGGTTTAAGGCATAACTTTTTAATATCAATATGTGAAATTTCAAAATTATGGTTGAAAGTATGTCTGCTGTTTCTGACAAATAGTTCGAACATATGCAATTCCTTTTGTTTTTGGGAAAACTCTTCAGATGTTCCCTAATTCTCTCTCGGAAAAATCTTTTTTGTCGGTCCTATGTAAACCTTTTTGCAATCACCGCAGTTTAACTTACGAACTCCCGATTTAGCATCTTTATGGATAATCTCTCTATTATTTTCAATAAACTTACTGAGATTTGAATGAAGTCCTCGAATGATATTTATTTTTGTGATATGTAGCCATTTCCTCGGGAGTACCTTAATTATATTTGGAGAAAATGTATATGAAATTGTCTTTAAACTGCCTTTATGTCATTCTTAGCGTGGTACTACAAAAACTTCAATTCAAACTTACAGTCGTTACTGATTGAAGCAAATTTTTATGATGATGTTTTTCAACTTAGATTCCCAAAAATTTATTCTGAATAATTTATAGCTCTCACGACATGTCAGTATCGTATATCATCAATGTCCTTGTTTTATCCTTTCAGCTGATTTGTTAAAATAGGGTATACATTGGACCACCTTCATACTGAATTTCCGAAGAAATCAAATTGATGACGACACTCTTAAAAAATATAGATAAAATATATTAAATGATTATGATTCAGATTCACACATCAATATTCTGGAAACTGAATTTCTCTAAATATTTCTTCATTAATTGCAGAGATCAGAATATAACATTCGCGCATTTCCGTCAAAGCGAAAATTGCTTGATTCACTACTAATGGTACAGCATCCACATTTAACTATTGAATTGTCAAATTTCCACTGTCTGATGTAGCAAACTCAAGTAAGAACATAAAACCGTTCTAGTTGATTAAGATCGAGATTTTTAGAAATATTCTCTAACTGACATTCCCGTAAATGATTTACTCAATACCCAAATAAATTAATTCGACTGATCTGTACCAAACATCATTAATAAGGCGTATGAACTATTTTCAAATTGAGACAGTATAACATACATCTATCTGTATGACAAACTCAAATAAGCCCGATGAAGTTTTGTTAATCGATGGGGCATAAGTAGCAGACAACCACACGTTTCCAACTTGTGGGTTCTCTTCAGTGCACTGTAATGTCCAAGGACTATCTGACAAATCTGTCCAGTACCTAAGTGCAGAGCGAATTTAGGTACTTGGCCGATATACAGTCGTAGATATTACAGTGCATCGGGCTTCTTAGGTTCAGAATTGTAATACAGCTGTATGTTGCACCGTCTCGATTTGATTAACTTTCTGTTCATTGCTCAAAGCAAACAACTTAGTAAAGAGTTTGCATTCTTCGAAAATACAAAGAAAGGACTGAAGGCCCACAATAGTAACATACTCGTAATATTTCCTACATATGAGATTAACAGAAAAGTAGCATTCACCCGTACTCTGTATTATATAAAATTTATTTTCGATGCTGATATTGCTTCTTAACTTTTTAGATCCAGTAATATCCAATAATAAAGCACACCGTTATTATGTGTCATTTCTTCCTCTCTATCAAGGGTTCTACCCAATTTTCGATGTTGAACGTGTGACATGGTTTGATAAATCTTTCGTATCAAATTCATTAGAGATCAACGTTGTCTGAGAAAACATTTTGGCGTCAGTTTCACTGCGGAACCATCTCTAAACCCCTAATTGGGAACATAACATTATTACAGCGACATTTGCCGCTAATAACTTTTTCCCGGTTATGACTGCTTCGTTCCACATAAAGTTCTTATTATGGCAGAGAAAAATCGATGAAGTTATTGGTCGTAAATTATATCTTTCGATATTATGACGATGGAAATCATGACAATTTCAAGGTCTGCGAGATGCATGGAGTAGATGAATGCAGGCATTATCGTATAATAAGATCCCTTAATTCCACTGCTGTGGCAGAATAAAACTAAAGTGGTGACCACTAAAAAAGAACGGAACTGATTCGGTATCATTACAAATTGCATCTGATAAAGTATTTCGAATTGCATACAGCTTTACTTGCAAATATTTTCCTCGTCGTTGTTAAAATAAGTTTTCGGAAATGGGTTTGTTTTACCTACAGCAAAAAAAATTGATGCTCATTTGTATTTACTGAGTTTCACAATTTAGCATAGAGTATATAATTATAATGATACAAAAAATACAATGTTATAAAATATCGGTACAGTTGAATAACGCGGTGAACAGGTGTTATTTGAATGCATTAAATATACTGCTTCGCCAAAAATGTGGAACCTCACACATTTTAACTCCTCAACTGGTAAGGTGGGGTCTACTAGACTCCAACGCATTTATTTTTCTCTATAGTTCATATATTTTTTGATCGATAGCTCTATCTGTCAGAGTACCTTGAGTCAATGTGTCTTGAGCAATACAATGTTGAACATCTGCTTATATTACTAGTTAGCACGATTCTGTTGACACTATTTATTCGCTTGGGGTATGTGAGACCCCACCTTACAAATAGTGTAATTATTTTGTACCAGAAGTTATCTCATTTTGGAAGTTGCAATGGCGAGTTCATCACGAAAGCGAATGCGAACAGATGTTTCACAGTTTGAAGAATGGGCAATACAAAATTTGGATACCCTGGAAAGTGATTTCAGCGGAAACGAGAGCGATGCTGATCCAAATTTCGTGAGCGACCACGATAGCAACTCTGGAATGAAAATTGGAAGTGAACAGGAATATGAGGATCAAGACAATGATGTAAATGAGGCAACTTAAGACGAGATAGATACAGCAACCATCGACATGACATCTAGCACAGTAAGATAAAAATCATCGGCATTTGGATGAAAAATGTACTGTTTACATGTGCAACAGTGGAACGCTTGTTGCACCTGTAGTAATGGGGATGTATCAACATCTGTTTGTTCATTCAAAAGGATTTTACGTGCATTGTACCTGTTTATTTCAAGCGATTCCAAAAGTGTCAATCTAGAACTTTTATGACATGAATAGAGGTTAATACTTGATAGAAGGAATATAAAATTATTAAAGTATTTAAATATTAGCCTTCTACATATTTAATTTCAAAAAATTATATATTAACCTCTATTTATGTTATTTTATTCATAATATATATTAGGAGTACAAATAAATTTCAGCCGTTTTATTGTAGATGGCGCGGCATGGAGTTTCGGTTAGCTTTCGCAGATGATAACCGCCTTTAAAAATAGTTTGGACATTCAAGAACAACATAACCTATTAATATCATTGATTTTATATTGGTAAAATATAATTTTTATAAGTTGAAAATGTCAAAATTTGAGTCAAGTGAGAGTCATTTGCGGGAAATATTAGTTTACTTCTTTAATTTAAAGAAATCTGCTGCTCAGGCGCATCAATTGCTCGTAGAAGCATATGCTGAGGGTGCTTTGAGTGAGAGAACGTGTCGAGAGTGGTTTCAAAAGTTTAAAAACGGTGATTTCGACGTAGAAAACAAAGATCGCAGTGGAAGACCAAAAATTTACGAGGATGCAGAATTGGAGGAACTATTGGAGGAAGATTCATCTCAAACACAAAAAGAACTTGCTCTAAGATTAGAAGTCACTCAGCAAGCAGTCTCACATCGTTTTCTATAATAAATATTTAATTTGTGTTAAGAAACGGCGGAAACTTATTTGTACTCCTAATAATTATTTGGTTTCCTTAACATTCTTTATAAAGATAGTCCTTGTGCTATAACAGAGGCCGTTTAATTGTCTTTCAATCTTTTAGATCAAGGGTAAACCACAGAATTATTTATTTATAGTTAACTTCACACTACATTTAAATTTTTCAGTATTCATTTACCAGAAGTTTTCTAAATTGTTGAAGGGTGAGTAAATATTTGTTGTTGATCGATGTGATACTTTATTGAATATGAATTATTTGAATACTGACGAAGCAAAGTCTCTCTTAAAACTTGTTTTTCAGTAATGTTTTCACATATCTTGAGATTTTACAGAAAGTAACTTAGTTAGATATCCAATAATATTGAATATTCTAAGTAAGATAGAATTATGGTGAAATTTTTAAGATTATGTTAAACATTTTTGAAAGATATTTGTTTTCATAAGATTGATCAGCAGAAACAAAATGTTGTCTATTCAAAATATTCAATTTATAGGATTTTGGTTAACAATTTTTATTTATTGGATTTTGTTATATCAGTTGGATGTCTTATAATGAATGTTTATTTTATATGTCGATGGATATCCGTGGTACTTATATGACATTATTTTAATTTGATTCCTGAAGTTATAATTATTAAATATAATTTTTTGAACTTAAGTATGTAGAAGGCGAATATTGAAATATTTGAATAACTAGAACTTTTGCTTTCGACGTGGATAATTTCATAGTTATTGGTGAAATCATGTCTGAGTTCTTTAAGATGATTAGCATATGTCAAATTTACGGAATCCGATATGTAACTCTGTCACATAGATTAATACTTTTAGAATCTCTTGAAATCAACAATGTCCATCAAATCCTTTTGAATAAACAAAGAGGTTCTGACAGATCTCCATTAATGATTACCTTTCCCTAATGGCATTTTTTAGCGGCAAACTCCAATGAACACCTTAAGTTTTTATGACTTGTTTCGCTATTATTTTGTCACGTACTGTGTTTATTTAAACTCTTTTTCACTAGACACAATCAGTCAGTAGAATGTAGATACCTGAAGAAGTCACATCGTGATGAAACAATTGTTATATTGTAAACATTTTTGTGGAAATTGAAATACTGTCTCTTATATATTTTTTTGATTAAAATGAGTTTCTACCAAGTAAAGACAGCTTCTTGGTCTTATTTATATTTCAGCTTCTTGGTCTTATTTATATTTCAGCTTCTTGGTCTTATTTGTATTTCAAGCTGTTGTTAAGAAGTAAGAAGAATACCCTATACATCTGGTTCTTCTCCAAATGCATACATTTGAACTTGTTCCCGAAATATATCAACAAATTAGGAAACAAGAGCCCAGCAGGCACTTACGGTTAATACATAGAATGAAGACATGGTTAAAGAAGGACAGGAAAGTACAATACCACAAAATAGATGTGACCAATGTATAAGTAAGGGTAATTCATACAGAATTAATTAATAGACTTCATTCTATTAAATTCGATAAAATTGGCAAAAGTACTAGAGAATGTGTGTGAAAAATTATTCACCCCAAATTCTTAGCTCAAATTAAAAAACAAAAAGATTCAACTCATGAAAAAAAACTTCCGAAATTTAGATAAACTAACAAACAACTTTTCTCTGAACACCAATTTTACCCCAGATTTATCAACTTATCTGTAGTAAAATTCAATAGTGGAGAATCCAACCTTTAAAAAAAGGATTTAAATTTAACCTAGAAAATAATAATACACAAAAATCCCTAGATTATTTAGCATTAGATTCAGAAGTCGCCATTAAGTCTAGTAAATCCCTTCAAAATCAATCAAATTCAAATCACCACAAATAAAGTATTGCTGACATAATTAAAAACAAAAATAAAATGAAATTATTTCTTCCTCGATAAAACAGAATTGGGTTAAATCAATTATCGAAAAAAGAAACTAAAATGATTTAATCTTCACAGTGCCGATAAAGGAAACAGTATCTTTGCCATTCCAAAACATGAATATATTCACAAAACTACTGTTTTCTTTAACCCCAGATAAATATAAAACTGTTATTAAAGACCCCACTGAACACTCCCGAAAACATATTAAAAATATAATAGATCAATGCCTTTTCAATAACTTTCCGAAAAATATTCGCTCACTTTAGTGAACCCACAAATCCCAAAATTCAATTCATTAATAAAACTTCATGAAGACAATAATCCGATTAGACCAGTAGGAATCACTATCAACAAATTCCTCTTACCTCACCTGACCAAGCTTAGTTTTCACACTGTAGTCGTATATTTGATGAAAATTAGACATTGAGAACTTAAGTTATACAAAACAATAATAATTGCTTCTGAAATGTTCCGCTACCGTTCTTAAATATCCTCCAGAGATTTTTTAGACCAAAATTGTTGAGGTTTCAGAGAGTTGTTGTAAATATTTGGCGGAGAAAGAAAGTTACAAAAATTAGGATCAAGGAAAAGTGTCGTTAGAGAACTGGGGGAGCACAAGAGATTCGTGATTGTTCAAAAAAGGAAGTAACAAGAGCAATAAAGAACTGCAGAATAAGAAATAGGCGGTCAGATGAAATCCTAATCTAGAAAATGGAATTACCAGATTGAATGGATTTCCTGGTTAATTTTTTATGCCAGGACATTGCAATGCAGTTGCACTGCCAACTTTCTTCATTTGTTCATACCTGTTCATTGCCTTGTTATCATTAGTGTGACATTTCCTAAATATGTATCGTGTCTGAAAGATATAAAGAAATACTCATTTACTTATAATAATCTGTACAAAACAAAATTGATTCGAAACGAAAGACATCAAGAATAGTAAGAATGAAGAGATTTCTTCCACATATTTCAAAACATTTCAAAGTTTCATCACATGGAGTAAATATAATTCTACATTCAGTAATATCCGGGCAGAATAATAATATAAGGGAATACGTTCATTCAACTTCATTAATTTAAAAAAATCGAGAGGATATCGGCCACAAAAATATAAAGTTAAAATAGAGAAGTTTTAATATATTCATTGTTGGAAACCGATTAGCGAACTCAGTTATGACTAGCTGATGCTCGTGACTTGATTTACGCGTCAAAACTTCCCAACGGAGAATTTGTCATAACAGACAGACAAAAAATTACCCCATTTAAATTTCCAGCAAATAATTTGAATACACATTCCAACTACACTATGCCATTGTATGAATAGGTCAATACGTGTCATTTTTGAATATCGTTATCTTCGTTTCCTGTCATTGGATATCGATTCAACGAAGCATTTTAGGCTCTTCATAATCTACTTGTAAAAACCGCATGGAAATCTGTTTAGAAGTTTAGGAAATAGTCGGTCACGAACAGACAAAAACCAGACAGACAAGAATTAAAAAAAAAGTTTTTCTTTTTCCTTACTTTTATCTTACAATTCTCAGTACATTTTCGACAAATATGTCCAATATGCAGACAGAACAATTCTACGCCGCTGAAGACCAGCGGCGGACTGTTTCCTTGCCGGATCCCAATTCTGTGAGTTTACCGACGCTCACTGGGAGGAGAGTGTGTGGCGCTACTTTCGCAGAAATCTACTCTGCTCTGCTACAGCTTTCCGATGTAGGATATAAGGTGCGGGACTGGTAGCAGACAAAACCTTACTCATCCGTCCTCGGCGGTGTTAAGTAGGGCAGAGTACAAGCGTTCAATGACGTTCCAACGAGGAAAAGGGTCACTGCTGTAACAGGCAGACATGCGCACTACGCTTGTCTGTAGAGTTTAGGTGCTCATGCTCAGAACGAAATGCCGCCTTCCAAATTGAGAGGTATAAGCTCCCTCTTAACACCCGCATTCACAAAGAGCTTCACATCATTCAATTATTTCAGTTGATAAAACGAAGATTTATCATCAACCGGAAAGATAGTAGAAATATTTCGAAGATATGTGATGGTGCGACCACTATAACTATCAAGAAGCTTTCAACAATACTTTCAACAGAATGGAAGTATTCTTAGTTATTCCAAATCTTAGGCGATATATTATATGTTATAGATTCAATCTTCACTTGATGAAAACTCATTTAAAAAATAATGAAGTATGATCCACTCGACTTTTCATTAATAAAGAACAATTATTTCACCGCACTGTGGCTTCATCAGGTTCTACATCTGTTTAAGTTGAGAACTCACATAGAGGTTTGCCGCTGGTTTTTCTAACTCACACAAATACTTAATAACGACGATCTGTTAACTTCTATTTGTCCTTTCAAGAAAATTGTTGGGAAATTTTATCTGTTTACATCGAGTGATTCTAAGAGTTTGAATCTAGATTCTCACGATATGTATAATTTTAAAATAATTGTTGAAACTTTATCAAAATTCAATAACATGTTATGTAAGTTCACACCCAAACTGTTAAGATTGATAACTTGATGAAGCCATAGTGCGATGAAATAATTATTGTTTATTAGTAAAGAGTTAATGGAAAATGATTTTTTCACCATTCATTTTCAAGAATATTTTGGACACTATTTATTGTTTTGTTCTTTGCGGATTCAGGTATCCATTTTTTGACTGTGAAGTGGTTAGCACAGGGACAGAAAGCTGATAGGAGATTCCAAAGATAATACGAAGAAAGTGTAGCCTAATATTTAAGACTATATTTCTGGGTCTGATGACTAATCAGGTTCAAGCACTAGGGAAATAAAATAAACAAATGTTATCAATTATTTCAATAAGTCGCTTTGATATTCGTATTGTTTTCAGTTGAGACAACAATAATAATCTTCAATAGATAGATAACTAGTTACAACCAATAAAAGAAAACACTAAAAAAATCAACTGCACATAAGTAATCAACAGTTTTCTGAATTTTCTATAACTGATACACTACCTTATTTTACTTGGTAAACAAACCATTATTAAAATTTGAATCCCCTAATCAGTGTGGATCCTAATACTGACCTGAATGTTTCAATATAGAAGTTTTTCCTATTTCTCGTATTATATTAATGAATTTCAAAGGCATATTCGATGTTTTCAGAAAGGTATTTGGAAGCAATTCATGCTCAAACTTATATATAAAATCTGATGTTTTGGATATTATCCTTTGCTTTACTTTCATCAAATTTAAGGCACTCAACATTAAGAAATAGTTGCAAACCTCTGTTTAATACCTTCTGAATCACCCCCACACTATTCGCCCTGTGATTGAAAAAATAGGGATGTACAAAAATCCAAATGAGGCAATAAAAAGTATCTAAATAAGAGTGATCTTTTTTTAATATCTATTCTGTTGTTAATTCTACCGATGAAGTGTATTTTTTTGCCGTTTTGCTCGCAATATACTCAACATGTAATTTAAAATTCAAATTTCCATCCTTTCTTACTCCTCAGTATTTAATTAATTCTACTTTCTTCAACACATTTTGATTTATGTACATCACGATGTTACTCTTATCAACTTGTTTAAGTGTATGTTCAGCTCAAATAGCATATAATATGATATGGTGAGATAAAATCAGTTACCATGGTAATTGATTTCATCTCACCATTAATTAACATTCATTGATTTTATCTTTTAAATGTAAAGTTGAAATGGTCTTATCTGAATTATAATTATTTTTTGAGTATTTGCTACATGTTTTTTGAGTTTTTGAAGTAATTTATTCAAATATATTAAATATTTTAAATAAATTATAATAGTTTTTGAGAAGTTCTTAAAATTATGTTGTATATTTTTAAGAAAGATTCAGTTTTCATAAATATAAGATCAGAAAACTAAACATTTTGTAACAAGCAAAGCGGCGTTTCCGCTTGTCTGAAGAGTTCAGTACGCATGCTTGGAACGAAGCAAAAAACATTTATTTATTTATTAATTTTAATTGACAATATATATTCGTTGGGTTTTTTCTTAAGTCTATTTGATATTGATAATAAGTTTCGATTTTATGAGTCTATTAAATATAAGCAGTGCTTATTAGACATTAATTTAATTCTTAAAGTTTTTTGGATAAAAATATTTTGAAATGAAAATTGTAGAATACAAACAGATTAAATCTGTTTTGATATTCAACCATTGCTATTTTGGAAATATGTTTGAAAGAGTTCACTTCGTTACCAGTATTTCAATATATTGTTTTTTATTGTACCTGTAATATTAACTACTTACTCCACCTTTCTGCGAAGAAATACTGTTAACTCATGTGAGATAAAATCAGTTACCATGGTAATTGATTTCATCTCCCAATTAATTAACATTCATTGATTTTATCTTTTAAATGTGAAGTTGAAATGGTCTTATCTGAATTATAATTATTTTTTGAGTATTTGCTACATGTTTTTTGAGTTTTTGAAGTAATTTATTCAAATATATTAAATATTTCAAATAAATTATAATAGTTTTTGAGAAGTTCTTAAAATTGTGTTGTATATTTTTAAGAATGATTCAGTTTTCATAAATATAAGATCAGAAAACTAAACATTTTCTAACAAGCAAAGCTGCGTTTCCGCTTGTCTGAAGAGTTCAGTACGCATGCATGGAACGAAGCAAAAAACATTTATTTATTTATTAATTTCAATTGACAATTTATATTCGTTGGGTTTTTTCTTAATTCTATTTGATATTGTATAATAAGTTTCGATTTTTAAGTCTATTAAATATAAGCAGTGCTTATTAGACATTAATTTAATTCTTAAAGTTTTGTGGATAAAAATTTTTTGGATAAAAATTTTTTGGAATGAAAATTGTAGGAGACAAACAGATTAAATCTGTTTTGATATTCAACCATTGCTATTTTCGAAATATGTTTGAAAGAGTCCACTCCGTTACCAGTATTTCAGTATATTGTTTATATTGTACCTGTAATATTAACTACTTACTCCACCTTTCTGCGAAGAAATACTGTTAACTCATGTGTCAACAGTTGTACTATTTGATTTCCTTATATGTAATTTAATTTAATTCATGAAAAAAGTTTGGTATTATAATTGTTACGTGAGGATCAATTAAGACCCTAACGTCATAAATTTCGCCTTCTACCCAAACTGTCATCTTGAAAATCATCCTGTAAATTCTGAGTGTAGGGAATGCCCTTTGTTGTGACGCAATGACAATAAATAAAGGAGTAAATAAATAACTGTACAATCATAAAGGGAAGGTAAAATGGATCTGAAAGGAATGAGCTGTAGCGGAAAATCGCTAGAAACAAAAGTGGCCGGAAATGATACACTTTCCAGAGCGTTGTAAGGGCTATAACGCGAATTTATTTTGTTTTCCTCTTTCAGGATACCTTTCGAGTTATGTTTTTGCAAACATGAAATCTTCATTTCGCGGAGAGCATTTCAACAGCTAGAACTGAAATGGAGAATAACAAATGTTTAAAAAACAAATGCTAAGGTCCAAGATATAATTTCATGAAATTCGGAGCAATAAGATTTCTTCCTCATAATCTGAACGTTCCTCGGATGAAATAAAATATTTCAACCGAAATTTTCTCGACCGTTTTCCACCTATTTTATGTTGAAACTCATTCGTAAATTGAAATGTAGAGTTCATTTTGATGAATTAGTTTCCAGTAAATGTGTGAAGATTTAAAGAAAAGACTGCATATATTGAATTCACCTTAAGTCTTGATGATATTTAATGCTTCTGGACCATGTTCAATTCGTAATATGAAATTTAAAATCTACTAACAAAATGACTGTATCTTTGAAGAACAAGACAGAACAAAAAACGACATAAATTTGTCCATACTTCAGGTTTTGCCTGGAACATAAAGTTTATACGATGAAACTGTATCTATACTTAGCCTCTAATTTTTACAAATTTATTTGAACTGACTTTGATAGATTATTCGATCGTTTTCGAGTCGGAAGACAGGTATGAATCAACAAAAGATGAGGAATTGCCTGATATACCTTTTGGAATTCTTCTCTAGGAGTAATTGAACGTTAATCAAGTAGTATGCAAATTACAGGATAAGCATACTTTGAGGGCAATATAAGAATATCATGATAGACTACAACTCGTTCTTTATATTACACAGTACATTAAAAAATATTGTGCTGTTTTACCAAAGATTAAGACAATTATATATGAAAATACATTCAATTTCGGGCTTTTTAGTTATTGCGCGAGAGAATTTTTTAACTCAAGTGGAACGTGTTTTTTGTTAATACACTATAGACACAGATTTCAGTGACTTGGGCGAAGAAAAGAGAGTGAAGTCGGTGATCAACCGGGGCGACATTTATTGTTTAATTGCTTTTTGGAGTTATTAATATCGGATTATATTGGACGAAAACACAAGACATTTTAGAAAGTTGAGTTTTAGTCGGGCTTCGTCCGAAAAGTAACGTGATTAAGATACCGAACAAGCCCAAAAATATAGTGGTCGAATTTCGGTCTAAACTTGAGAAGCAAAGTTTCTTGGCGGCTGATAAATTGAAACGTATTGAGCAAGAGGTCAAACATGGCTTCAAGATTGATAATGTTTCTCTAGGGTGTTATATTAACGAACATCTCTCAACAAGGAATAAAGTTCTTCATCAAAATGCTAGAGCAGCGGCCCATAGTAACAACTTAAAGTATGTTTGGGTTCAAAATGAAAACATCCTGGCACGATAAGATGACACCTCAAAAATTTTGCACATACTGAGCGAGTTGGATTTGAATATGATATCAAAATAATTTGTTTTTCCCACAAGTACCAGCCAATTATGATATATCGGAAGTGAACGTAACTCTATCTCTACATCCCTACTAATCCCTACTTAATATTATAAATGCGAATGTAAGTTTGTTTGTTACGCTTTCACGCAAAAACTACTGAACCGATCATCATGAAACTTTGTACATATACTCTTGAAGGTATTAGAAGTAACATAGGGTACTTTATATTTAAAAAAAAAAAATTTTTTACGAAAGATAAAACAATTGTTTGTCAAAAAATCGTCAAATTTAGCTACTTCAGTAATGAAGTTTTACTATTATTATACCCTTACCCTTTATCTTTCATACTTATTTAATGACTCCACTGCGGGCGAAGCCGCGGGTAAAAAGCTAGTATTGCTTATAAAAATGTTCGTGGATTGCAAACTAAACTATGTACTCAAAATTAAAACAAATTGTAGAAATTACTACCAAAAAATATATATTACACATTTTCTTGTGACTCGAGTTTCGGGAAACGAACTATCCCATCATCTTATGATGATGATGATGGGATAGTTCATTTCCCGAAACTCGAGTCACAAGAAAATGTGTAATATATTTATTGGTAGTAAAACATAGTAATTTCTACAATTTGTTTTAATTATGATCAACTACCTAATAGTAACGGCTGAAATAATTCAGTATCTAAACTATGTACTTTCAATATATTGATTTCTCGCAAACCACCTGATGAAACATTTTGGATATTGATAAGGTAAATAAATACACTTGGCTCAAGTTTCACAAAAGTTTAATTGTGTTGTTAACATATATGTTTCGGGTTTCACCCCATTATTAAAACTAAGGAGAATTCACTTCACAATGCTATTTTTAACAGAATTTGAATATCAAAACAGATTTAATCTGTTAGTCTTCTACAATTTTAATTTCAGAAAATTTTTATTCAAAAAAATTTAGAATTAAATTAATGTCTACAATAAGCACCGCTTATATTTAATAGACGTATATGATCAAAACTCAATATACAATATCAAATGGAATAAATAAACCAACAGATATAAAAAAAGTCATTGAAATTAATAAATGAATATTTGAAGGAGACAAAATTTCGTTTCTGATCTTACCATAATGAAACCAATTCCTTTTCAAAAACATAAAACACAACTTAAGGATTTCTCAAAAAATATAATTTATTTGAAATATTTAATATATTTAAATATTCGAATAAGTTAATTCAGAAATCTCTCAAAACATGCACTATATCTTCAAAAACAAATATAATTCTAGGTAATCACTTCGTTGGTCCAAGATAATATTCCAAATATCAAAATCAAATAACTATCACTATATCTCAACTTACACGTGTTTGCAGGATGATTGCTTCAAACAGACTGACTTTAAAATTCAAGATGGTCTATGTTCTAACAAAATCACAGAAAAATGTGTGAGGTATTTTTAAGAATATATTTAAATCATTGACATTCCAAAATTCTATTTTAATGCTATTTTTATATTTTTCGGACAACAGATGGAAGTGACGGGATTTATTTATTTTAGGTTGTTAACAGGAAGTTATACCTATTGACGGCATTTGCTTATTTTCAGACGCACTGGTTATCAACAGATGTCAGCAATGGAGAAAAATGGAATTCGAACTTATCGTTTGTAATGGTCAGATGTTTTTTATAAGCCGTGTGGATTTCTACATTTTCGAGTAGGTCTAACTATTTGCCCTTGATACCTGAATGTGAAATTTCGGTTTTATCGAAGTCTATGAAATGGTCTCTTTTATACAGAGAGCAGAAAAACCAGTAGTTGTTTTATTTAGTAGTATCGATTTTTTATGTTCACCAACCCTAATGTTAATTGAACGACCAGTTTGACCTATGTAAAAAGCATGGCACTCACTAAAAGACAATTTGTATATGCCAATTTCTTCTCCAATTTATCCTTATCCTTATTTGAACCAAAATTGATCCTAGATTTTTCTTATTTGTACATATAGTGTTGATGTTATTTTTCCTGAGTCTATTGCAAATTTGGGTACTAATTTTTGGAAGTTAATCAATACTGTAAAATTTTTCTTTTTCTCTTTCTTGAAGAGGCGGATATATGGATGCTAGGGATTTTTTATGTAGTTTATTGGATATTGATTTATCCATTAAATTTTTCGTTTTGAGCGTTATTTGATGCTAATGTTTTGAGAATTTTAATTTTTTTTTGAAATTATCAATTGAGAGTGGGATAGGAAGCAACCTGTGTACAAATGAATGGAAAGCGGACATTTTAAAATTTCGCGGATGAGAGCTACTATTATGAGTTATGGTGTCTGTGAAAATTGCTCAACACTGAAATTATACGTGGAACAATGGCGCTATTGGAAATATGCCTGAAACAAAGTTATTTCAAATTTAATAACAAAATTTATTAACAACTAGATGGTGTTCCTATGGGTTCGC
This sequence comes from Megalocaria dilatata, assembly GCA_034642435.1. Classification (NCBI taxonomy): domain Eukaryota; kingdom Metazoa; phylum Arthropoda; class Insecta; order Coleoptera; family Coccinellidae; genus Megalocaria; species Megalocaria dilatata. The sequence goes on along the minus strand of CM067855.1, from coordinate 67,323,937 downwards.
CCTTATCGCCACTGCTAAGTGAAATCTTTATGAGTCATCTCGAAAAAAAAAATTTTTCCACAAAAAATAATTCAATTAAAAAAAGTTCTTTATTGGAAGAGATATGTCGATGTTGTTTTTTTGTATCTGGTTAGGCTATTTGAGGGAACTAAAAAATTTTTGGTGATGAGAATATTGTCAGAGGAATTCATCCGTTCCAATGAGTTCACATCAGAAATTTTGGGTTGCCGACAACCATCGCGAATCTATTTATTTGAGAAATCTTTGCGATCTTTGTTGAAATTTTCCAAAGATAACTTCACAGACTTAATTAAATAGGTTTATCACAATTATTACGATAAATAGAATCATCGTATCTAACTATTTTAGCAGAACACTGGGAGCAGTTTTTTTTAGAGTGATAGAACATTCGATAAGGATAACTGTGATTTGACAGAAGGTAGAACCCATGTTGTTTTGATATTTCTGTTCAGTAAGCATTGACAAATTATCATGGAAAGACTCATGCCGCAACAACTTTTACAAATTGTTGAAATTCATTTTCAAATCAGTATTCGCCAAACCTATACAGCACGTGAAATTTACGGTGTATATAATCATCCATCAGATCAGCTTATTCGTCGAATTATCGATAGATTTTGAACAACATTTTTTCTACTCGATGCAAAAACAATAACAAGACAAAAAACTGTTCGTACAGAAGAAAATATCGCTGCTGTAAGTCATACTATTAATGATGATCCATAATTCTCTATAAGTCGACGTTCATAACAAGTTGGACTCTGTGCATCCACCACATGAAATATTTTGCGTAAAGATCTTGGTCTACACCCTTACAAAATCCAACTGGTTCAAGAACTAAAGCCACTTAACCATAATAAGCGTCGTTTGTTTGCTGATTGGGCCCCAGAACAGCTTGAAGTTGATCCATTTTTTCATCGTAAAATTGTGTTTAGTGATGAAGCTCATTTCTGGTTGAACGGCTATGTAAACAAGCAAAATTGTAGTATTTGGAGTGAAAACAATCCTCCAGAAGTTCTGCAGGTTCCATTGTATCCTGAAAAATGCACTACTGTATGGTGTGCTTGTACACGCTCGAGGCATCAGCGGTCCATATTTCTTTAAAAACGATGCTGGAGCTACTGTTGCAGTGAATGGTGCTCGTTACAGATCGCCGCTTCTGTGAGAATTAGAAGAAATCGTGCTTTCAGCGTGATAGAGCATGTTCTTAAATCTGCACCTTTCTTCTTAACAGGCGGTAGAGGAGTTCAAAATAACACATGTCACCGAAAATTTTCTATGTAGAATCTTAAAATTGTCGAAGTTGAAAAATAATTCATAAATTAGATGTTCAAACGACTCTGCGAGTATGTCCACGTAAAGCTGGCAGTACCTTAATTAGTTCAGATTATCTCGCGATAAATAAATCTGCCATATGGTGTCGTTTAAAATATTGACTGACAATTCGATCTTTAACAAATTTGAATATCCGTATGTAATGTTTATTAGATAATTTCTGCTGAAATATTTCGTTCTGACACTTTTCATTTTAGTGCAAAGAGCAATTTTTGAAAACAAAATCATCAAAGATAGTATGGTAGATAACATTCTAACCCACAGAGTCAGTTGTAAAAATGATGTTGAGTGAATTAGTATTATTTCCCCAACCCTACTACAAACTCACTCAATGTCAATCTAACAAATTATTAGAAGTAGAAATATTTTCGTGCGGTCTTAATAACGATGATGTCGCTACTACTTTATTATTCCATTGTTTCATCTAGCAACACCTTCATTTTGAAGTTTCATCATTAAGCTTTCTTTTGAATATCTGTCATTTCGCTGTAAACAATATAGCTTTTGTGTGCTCTGAAAACTGTCAACTTTTTTACCGAATAATCTAATTTTGCGGGGAGCTTTACTTCATTATTTCAACATGAAGAAAAGGCTGCCAAAAGTCGTCGTATTTTAGTTGATGTTAAATGTGGCGATGATCTAGCTGAACGAACGGTTTACCCGATTTCTTCTTCTTCTTTCTTCCAAATAGACTTACTGCCTGTTCCTCATCGTAACTCGCCCCTCGGTAACTCGGGTAGATTACCACTCCAGCACTTTCGAGGCCTTCCTATACTTAGCTTTCCCGAAGGTGATATGTCTCTGCCCATCTTCACCATTCGATCCTCTGTCATTCAGGTAATATGGTCAATCCATTCAATTTTTCTACCCAGCCCCCACTCATTATTATTCTGTATCTGGCAAGGCCGTCTGATGTCTTCGCTCCCTTCCCTGTCCCGTAATGTTCTTCCGGATATTTTTTGAACTATTCTCATATCTGTCGTTTCCATAATTTGTTGTGTTCTCGATGTTTCGGGTTTTGTAACTGCTGCATTTATAATTATAGGCCTAATTGCAGTCTTGAAGATACGTACTTTTGCTTCCGCTCTCAAATATTTGCTGTTGGATACGGTGTCATTTAGTTGTGCGGCAGTTCTTGCTGTTTTAATAGCTTGCCCTCTCACTTCAGATTCTAAGTCGCCATAACTCGAAATTTCTATGCCCAGGAAATGAAATTTTATCTCCTGGTAAATTATCTTATCATGAACTGCCAATTTACATCCTAGGGGGGTTTTTTATTTAGTCATGGACTTCGTCTTAGACACTGATATTGATAATCCTAGCGTTTTTGCGACGTATTTAATGTGTAAAGGAGCCTCTGCAAAACATCCTTATTTTCCGCCACGAAGACTGCATCAACAGCATAACACAATATATTTACCTCTCTATTTCCATTCTATAGCCTCTGTTTCTGCACTTTTGATTTAAAAGTGGCAAATTTGGTTTGGAAGACGAAGAACCGACTCAGAGCGCCACCAAAGTTTGAGGATGAAGAATTAGGAGCAGGGCTCGATGTGGATCCATTACAAACGAAAGAAGAATTCGAGAAAACACTTGGAGTCACTCAATTAGTCTTTGCCATCGTAAAAAAGCAATGAAAATTATCTGAAAGGTAGGAAATAGGGTTCAGTATCAACTGAAGCTAACACGCAACTCACACGCCGAAAGGGCTTCTTATCCATCCACCCGAACGCAGTCTCACGAACTAAGATAATCCCAAGATTGATGCCTCAACCGTCAATCCGACCTGTACGTCAAGACCAACGAACCCATTTGAAGTCTTTCGATTGATCCTGGCGTCATGCACCAACGGACAAGCCGTTTCGTCGAGATCCTATGAACTGCTACAAACGGACAAGCGAATCACAGGATAGGTCTATCAATAACAATTGATGCGTTTAAGCCGAGAATTGCGAGAAAAACGGCAGCAGTACGCCGACCGATACGACAAAATTATTTTGCAGCATGACAAATGTTGCGTCACCCGTGAAAATGGTACCTAGAAATACTTAAATTGGAAGTCCTACCTCCGTACAGCCCAGGTACTGCTTCTTCTGATTACCATCTCTTGCGATTAACAAGGCCTGGCTGGCAAGCATACCTCCAATTACGATGGAGTCAAAAAATGAATCGATGCATAGATAGCGGCGAAAGAACCGGCCTTTTTTTCCGATGAGATCCGTCAGTTGCGAAAAATATGGGAATAAAGGTTTAATGTTCAACCAAAAGCCGCACGGACTTATTTATACTCCTAATATTGTTCCCGATTTATGTTATGAATATGAAACAGAGAAAACAATTTACAATTTTTTTTTTTGATAGATTCGGTCTTTACTTGGTGGAAACTCATTTTAATTAAAAAAATGTATATAAGACAGTAATTTATTTCCACAAAAATGTTTGTACTAATACAACAATTGTTTCACCACGATGTGGCTTCTTCAGGTATTACATTGTACTGTCTGATGGTATTGAGTGTAACCGAGATTATATACATTTTTAGGTACGTGACCAAATAATAGAAGCACAAGTCATAAAACTCTAGGTGTTTATTGGAGTTTGCCGCTAAAAATGCCATTAAGGAAAAATATTCAGTAATGGAGAATGATCGACATCTGCTTGTTCGTTCAAAAGGATTTTACGGGCATTATACCTGTTGATTTCAAGAAATTCTAAAAGTGTTAATCTAGAACTTTTGCTTTCAACGTGGATAATTTCATAATTATTGTTGAAATTATGCCTGAATTCCTTATGATGATTAGCATATGTCGAATGTACAGAATTGTATATATAACCCCTTTGGTGTTCTTGAATACGTTTCTTGAATGATCTACCAGTCTGGCCAATGTATACTAAAGGGCAATCTTTGCAAGTTAACTTGTAGACTCCGGATTTATTTTCTTTATTTGTACGATCTTGATTGTTTTTTATGTAGGTACTAAGGTTATTAATTGTCTTAAAAGCCGCGTTATAATTGAAACCACTTTTGAAATATTTAGCAATATTATTAGATAATCCATTGACATAAGACAACGAAAAATATTTCTGTGTATTATCCTCTTTTATGATTGGGTACACGAGATTTAATGCCATTTTCTTTTATTTATTGGATACCATTTTGTCTATAAGAAAGGAATTGTAAATTGAATGATTGAAAATATTGCTAAATACTTCAAAAGTTGTTTCAATTATAACGCGGCTTTTGAGACAATTAATAACCTTAGTACCTACATAAAAAACAATAAAGATCGTACAAATAAAGAAAATAAATCCGGAGTCTACAAGTTAACTTGCAAAGATTGCCCTTTAGTATACATTGGCCAGACTGGTAGATCATTCAAGAAACGTATCCAAGAACACCAAAGGGGTTATATATACAATTCTGTATATTCGAAATATGCTAATCATCTTAAGGAATTCAGGCGTAATTTCAACAATAATTATGAAATTATCTACGTTGAAAGCAAAAGTTCTAGATTAACACTTTTAGAATTTCTTGAAATCAACAGGTATAATGCCCGTAAAATCCTTTTGAATGAACAAGCAGATGTCGATCATTCTCCATTACTGAATATTTTTCCTTAATGGCATTTTAGCGGCAAACTCCAATAAACACCTAGAGTTTTTATGACTTGTGCTTCTATTATTTGGTCACGTACCTAAAATGTATATAAACTCGGTTACACTCAATATCATCAGACAGTACAATGTAATACCTGAAGAAGCTACATCGTGGTGAAACAATTGTTGTGTTAGTACAAACATTTTTGTGGAAATAAATTACTGTCTTATATACATTTTTTTAATTTACAATTTCTTTGCAACTACAATATTGCAACATCCAAAAAGTACCTGGATCTCAGTTAAAACATATATCACCTCCTCACTAGATTCCTTACTAGACATTTTCTGTCTTAGGAAGCATTTGATTAGAATGAGTTACACAGACACTGATGAATGCAGATTCTTTGGAGAAGAGGAAGTAACTCGGAATCATCTAGTTACGGAATGCCGTGAGGTTACAAGCCAACACAAAAAATGCTTTGGTAGAGGAACCTGCAGGAACGAGGTTGCTATCTCCCTGAAGCCAACCCAGATACTGAAGTTCATCAAATCTCCGAAACCAGCTGTAGTACAGCCCCGATAGGGAGCTCAAAAAACCCTAAGATCGCGGTGCGAAGTAGCCCCAGTTAAATCTACAATCCATAATTCCTTATTTGTATCCTTCAATTCGGTATGTTTTTTATTTATTTTTATTTTTTATATATCCTTTAACTGGATTAAGTTTCCGATTTTGAGTCATTATTTATAGGGATGTGATGCACCATCTTGGAGCATCCAATAACGAATGAATTAGTTTTAAGTCATCTGCTCATCAGCAGAGCACGTTTATATTTAGGTATTTTATCAAATAACAGAGAATATCGTTTTAATCAGCTTACTCATACAATTCGCAAACATATAATTATTTTTTCATAAATTGTCGAAGTTTGCATAATTTTTCATGGTAAAATGACGAGACCTTTAGCACTTCCAAAATATCTAGAATGCTTTGAAATTTTTGGATTTTTCAATTCTTATATCTATTAATTAAAACAAGTTGTAGAAATTACTATGCTTTCTACCAATAAATTGATATTATCATATGTGATTCCCATTATTAAACTATTCTCATTATTATACTAGGAAAAGTCCTTCAACTTGGGTTCTCAGCTAAGGACTTTTTTCCTAGTATATGATTTTATCAGTACCGCGATACTTCCTTTTCATTCACTCAGTTCAATTTAAGCTGAAATTTTCATGGATGATTTAGAATCAACTTTAATCCGATCAGCAATTACTTCCTTTATTGGTATAGATTTATAGATAATATTCTTTGTTGTTTCAAAGCACCGACCCAGAGCAACATAACTTTACCAATTTTATTAATAAATTCCATTCAAAAATCAAATTCATTATCGAAGAAGAAAAGAACAACAGCATTTATTTTCTTCACCTCACTCTAAGAAGACTAGATAATTCTCATGATTTCAGTATTTTTCACACACCCACACATACAGATACAACAATACATTAAACTTCACATCACCTCACCAACCAAATAATATCAGCATATTTTCAACCCATTTCATATAGACAAAATGGTATCCTATAAACAAAAGAACATGGCATTAAATCTCATGTACCTAATCATAAAAGAGGACAATACACAGAAATACTTTTCATTATCTTATGTTAATGCTCCAATATATGTCAACTCCAATATACCCCCTAAGTTTTTATAACTTGCTTTTACCACTAGTTTATCAGGTACTTAATAGAACAGTCGGTTATTCTCAATTATATACGTCTATTGAATGTAAGCAGTGTAGACAGATATTTAATTCTACAAGTTTTTGAATAAAAATTTTTTGAAATTAAAATTGTAGAAGACAAACATATTTCAATATGTTTTAATATTCAAATTATGCCTAGTTCTTATGAATGTTGAGAAATCGATGAATTTTTGTCTTCACGAACACTTACACGTACGTCAGGAATATTCCCTTCAGTTCTTGCAATTCAACTAGACTTCTGCAAATATCCCTGTAACCGAACATCATTAAAATCCTAATTGGGTGAGTCACAGTTGAATATTTCATTATTATTTCTACAAAAAATTTGTTTTCAGTTAGGAATTTACTATTTCAATGTAAATCCCAATATCACAACATCTGCCATCACATTATTTGTAGATTTTCTTTATTTATACCCATAATGTAGATAGTTTTTTGTGTATTCATGAAAAAAAAAATAGAAAAACAAAAGCCATAGCGTATCGAAAATTGATCTCTGAAATTTTTCCACCTTTATTGATGGTTCAGAAATTTCATAACTCTGTATTTACTACTCTGTCAAGAAAGTACCGGGAATTTTCAATTAAAACAACATTTTTACATTTGATCGTCAAAATTTAATGGGTCGCCTTCAAAATAGGCTCCATTTGCTCCAATACATCTATGCCAACGGCACTTCCAATTATCGAAACAATTTTTATAGGCGCTTTCCGGGATGGACTTTAGCTCTCGCGCCGAATTTTGTTTTATGGCTTCAATCGACTCAAAACGGGTGCCACGAAGGGGCAATTTTAGTTTTGGGAAGAGGAAAAAGTCGCAGGGAGCCAAATCCGGCGAATACGGTGGTTGCTGAAGCACGTTTGTTGAGTTTTTGGCGAGAAAGTCAGTCACAATCGTAGCTCGGTGAGAAGGCGCGTTATCGTCATGTAAAATCCATGAGTTGTTCGCCCACAAATTTGGCCGCTTCTTACGGATACGCTCACGCAAACGTTTCATAACGCCTAGGTAATACTCTTTGTTTACCGTCTGACCCTCTGGAACGAATTCGTAGTGCACCACGCCACGGATATCGAACAAAACAATGAGCACCACCTTCATTTTCGAGCGGCTTTGGCGTGGTTTTTTCGGTTTCGGCTCAATTTTTGCCACCCATTCCGATGATTGCTGGCTTGTTTGCATATCGTACTCGTAGACCCAGGTCTCATCACCAGTTATAATGCGTTCCATGAATGTAGAATCGGAATTACAGCGATCCAGCATGTCTGAAGCAACCTGTTCGCGATGACGTTTTTGAAGAAAATTCAGGTCTTTCGGTATGAGTCGTGCGGCCACCTTTCTCATGCCCAAAATATCAATCAAAATCGTACGTGCGGACTCGTGGGATATCTTAAGATCATGTGCTATCTCTCTCAAGCTGGTACGACGGTTTTCCAGCACCCTTTCCTTAATTTTATCGACGTTATCTTCGATCGAAGCCGTCGATGGGCGACCACTTCACGACCGTCCTTGAAGGCTCTGTACCACTGATATGCACGAGTTTACGATAGAGCATTATCACCAAAGGCCTTTTGCAACATTTTCAATGCATCGGCACACGAAAATTCATTTGCAACACAAAACTTTAAACAAATTCTTTGCTCAACGTAATCACCCATAGTAAAAATCGGCACGCACTCTGACATCGACTGACTTAATCAGCTGTTGCAAACACACTAGTTGACAGATCCCGCTCAAGCTTGGCATAGTTATTAAGGACAGTGGTACCAACCTAGGAAAAAAAATTTTTACCTGCCTCATTGCCCCGCCAGATTTAAATCGATAATTCCTGGTACTTTCTTGACAGAATGTAGGTGTAAAACTAACATTATTTTACGTATGATGAATTATTGATTTTATTATTTCACCGGGTGTTATTCAACAGTTAATTCACGATATAGTTTTTTGAAATCAGGTTAATAAGAAGCTTTCAAAAATATAGAAATTTACAGGGTGTTCCAATTAAAACAAAGAGATTAGACTGTGCTGGACTTGCGCAAATCACTCTGTATATTTAAATATGCTCAAAACGCGCATCATTCAATTTGAAAGTTGACGTGTCTCAATGTTTTTTATATTTTTTTAAAAATAAGTACACAAATAATCTTATTCCATAAGTGATTTCCAAACTGTATGTTAGTTACACGTTTCGCAGAATCCTCAATTAGCCCCAGCTCAATACTGATTCAATTATGCGAAATACCTTCATTTCAAAAGTAACGAAAATATGTTTTTACTCAGTTATAATTATTTGCAGTCAAAGATTTAAGAAAATAATTGGCGGTATTCTATTAACCCATTATCCCATAGACTGCGCGAATTTCCAATTAAATTTATCTACTTTATTATCAGTAATGGCATCAATGACAGGTCATTCATTCGTGTTCGGGGACTAATTAGAATCCTTATTCCGATCTGGAAACCAGAAGTTTTCGAGGTTCAGTATTCTTGACCAAAGTTCGTTTGAGACTCTTTCGATAACCGAAAGTTGGAAATCTCGGAAGAATACTTCTCCAATTACTTCGGCCTATGTAGTGCCCTTTGGAAATTTGCCAATCGAGAGAAATTTGTTCGAATAATCAATTTTTGATGATGCCGAAATGGAACTTTGGTTGAAGAGATGGTGAAGTACAATATCATAAAACTGGGAAGACATAGTTCAACTTTTGTGTATTCAATTTTGTCAAGATATTTATTTAGTCGATAATAATATGGTTAACTGTAATCCATATCCTGTATAAGTTTGTATTTTGCATCATCTCACGAAAAATATATATTGTACGAATTTTAATCCGTAAATGGTTTTAAATATTTATATGAGACCAACAGAAAATTTTAAAATTTAATTCGGACATATGGCCGATAATTAACTGGAGAAAATTTTTAGAGACTCTTTAAATACTGAACCATCCCATCGTAACTATATAGCAGGTGTTAAAATTAAGAAAAATATGGTAGAATATTGGATGGAGTAGTCCGTTACTTTGTGATAGTTCATTTTAATGGAATGAAATAAGGAATTACTTTGTTTTCTATCACTTTTATTATAACTGATATACAGTGAGTTTCGTAGTGTTTACTACATTTTCAAACTGAACGAACAAATTAGATCTCAACTATTATATATGGGGATTGTAGGCTTCGGCAGAGCTTCGAAGAGAGGGGTTTTCCAAAGTTCCGTCTGTTCGTTAAGTAGTTTTATTATTGGTACGTGCTTTTTATATTTTTCAATTTCTATGGATTCCAGGATGTCAAGTTTTTTCCCTTTCGCTTCCACGTGCAAGATAACAAGGTTGTTCAATTCTAGGAAGGTGTGATCTGTAGTGAAGAAATGGTTCGCAAAATTTTAATTATTCTTCCGGTTCCTAAAAGCAGATTCATGCTCTTTGTACCTTTTATGGAAAGGTCGGCCCGTTTGACATATATACACACTATTACACTCTTGACAACTTAATTTATAGACTCCAGAATTATTCAGTCGGTTCTCTTTGTCTTTCGGATTAAAAAAGAGATAAGAAATTTTATGGGAGGGTGTGAAAGCTGTTACTATGTTAATTTTTGATAAAATTCGAGCTATTTTTTGTGAAATTGGTCCAAAATATGTTAGTTTTATAAATTTATTGTTATTATGATCTGATTTGGAGATGGGTTAAATTTGTTTACGAATTAGTTGCTTCTGTTTTATGTTTATGATGAAATTTATAGTTTTGGTTTCGAACTGATTTTTTGTGGCTATTTGTCTGATTGTATTCAATTCCCTCTTTAACGTAATATTATCTAAAGGAATTGAAAATGCTCTATGTACCATTGATCTATAAGCAGCTAGTTTGTGATTGATCGGATGGTTTGAAAAATTTGGTATTGTTGTATCAGTTGATGTGGGTTTTCTATATATATCGAAGGAAATTTCATTATTACTGTTAATTAAAGTTATGTCCAGAAAATTTATTTTATTATCGAATTGTGTTTCCATGGTGAATTTGACCTTATTGTGCAAACTATTGAGATATTCTAATGTTTCATTTAATTCTGAATGTGTTCCGCAGAAGCAAGCCGATATATCGTCTACATACCTGTACCAAAAGGTGATATGCTTTGCGTGTGTGGATTTTAGAATTTTTCTTTCAAAACGGGACATAAAGATTTCAGCGAGTAATGGGCTGAGAGGTGATCCCATGGCAAGTCCATCTTTCTGTTTGTAAAATTTACTATTGTATTGAAAGTAATTTTCTTCCACGCAAAGTTCGAAAAGGGTTAAAATTTCGTTTTTTATCACAGGATTGATGTAATTTTTTGTTAGAATAACTGTTATTCAAAATGTGATCTTGCCTGATGATGCTACTGTGATAGCGAAACAATTGTTGTGAGTTTAACAATAAAAATTTGTGAAAATCAGAATAACCTTATTTCAAATTATTTAATATGGATTTTCATCAAGTAAGGACTGATACAATTCAATACATATTTGTGCTAGTAAGATAAATAATAAAATCAGGAAGTTTTATTACATTCAGAATATGGATTCACTGACAAAATAAGTTTGTGGATCATGACATATGTTGTAAAACTAAAACGAGAGTAAGCCAAAAGTATGGTTTCTTTTCTCATTTGGGCCCAGCAAAGGAACCATTCGAAATAATGACATTAGACACAATTGGAGGTTTTGCTGGATACCGCTCTTCAAAAAGATACCTTCATCTCCTAGTGGATCATTTAGTCGATATGCATTTGCGAGCACTTCAAAGCACCAAACAACTGAAGATTTGATCAAATTAATTAATAAAATTCAAGATAAACGACCAATAAAAACACTATTAACAGATCAATACCCAGGAATAAATCCCGAAAAATTCAGACAACATATCAGAAGTTTCAATATACAATTGATTTTCACAACAATAGATTGTCCTTTTTCTAACGGTCTGAATGAACGACTAAATCAGGCATTAGTGAACAGAATAAGGTGCAAACAAAACGAAAAAAAACTAGGGCATGGACGAAAATAGCCGATAAATGTATGGAAGAATACAATAGACCAGACCATTCTACAACTGGATATAGCCCAGAATATTTACTTTCCATTATTCTGAACGCTAATAAGACTGATCTTGTGCACTTTCAGTCAAGAGATATGGGTCGCCAGTTCACCTTAAGCCTTTCAGTGAGAGACTTGAAGTGTTTCGGCTGTGTTGTAAGAGATTTAGCAGTGCATTTTTCGCCATTAGACGTTTTAAGCATACTATACCGATAGAGTCCTTAATTTACGTTTATTATTTCCTTGTTTACTCCCACCGTAACCATAACGTTTTGTTTTGGCGAGATTCATCTTCGTGCATTTATTGCGCAGAACAAAATTATTTGACTCATCTTCAACCTCACGTCTATGGAGTCCTGTAAATCTTTCTTTATTAATAACAGATTGCTATGTTTTCCCTGTATTTTCATCTTCAATTGTTTGCTGTATACTAGAAAAATTATTGAATTATTCAAGAAATGTGCGGATTACCAAGTGTACAATGCAAGAAATAACGATATCCTCTGCATTCCAAAACAGAACAACTAAATTTCAGCATTCATCATTGTATTGTGGTGTTAAATTATTTAACCATGTTGCTAAAAAACTGAAAGTTTGGGAGTATTAAAAATTTAAAAGATAGATTAAGCAGTAATGCTGGCGAATTTTTATTACACTGTAGATGAATACTTGAATGGCTTTATAGTTTAGGATATCTAAATTTTGTGTTGCTTTTTTTTCTTGTTTTCAGTTTCTTTCCTTTCTACGAGTTGCTACATTTTTATACTATTTTTTTCTCTGATTTCCATGATTAATGTATTAATGGATTAATCAATGAATGAAGTGCGTTCATCAAAATTTGGAGCTTAATATTCATCTAACAAAAATTCTAAAAGATGTGGACCTATCACCCGCTGTGAAAACATGAAGTCCTTTTCTGTATTCTGGAAGCTTTCATTTATCTTCAAGTATAGAATTACTTGCATATAAATCCATAAATAGACAAGAATAGAATGAATTCTGATGAGAGATATATTCAGTTCTCCATCCTTTTCTAAGATCACTTTATCAGAGGATCCAGAAAGTGTCGGCCTCGTTCTAGATTGATTTATTCCACCCCATTCATCCAACATGCTGAAATCTGCAATGATATATTATCAACTGGAACTGGAAGAATAGTTCGACGTTATCTACTCCCATGTATTTATTATACAAGGTGCAGTAAAAATATTACCGATTTACTGCTAAGGAATAAACCATCTTGTCCACAAAATTATATTTAATTTCTTCAAAAGCATATACAGTAAATACATTAAAAATGTGTGGCTTACACTGAACCTGCAGTTTCAATTACGTATACGAGTGAGGCGGTAGCAGAGCTCAAGAAGAGTACAAACGAAAGAAAAACAATGAAGAAAAATGAAAAGAAGAGTACAATGCTTCTTGATTATTCACTTGGTAAGTTAATGTTTTTCTGTGTCCGATGATGTTTACTAATTCAATTTTTTTCAGATTATACCCGGAATTGTAGATTTCGAATAAATGCGATACGATCAGTAGGCAATCAGATAAATTGGATACTGACTTCTGCTTTGATGATTAAAACTAAAACAAATTAATTTCTGCTAAAAAATTTATGTGAAATTAAATAAATATTTAATTTCACAACAATTTTTCCGTCATGACATGACCTCGTCAGGTGAGTATGGTACTAACTATATATTCGAGATTGGGCTCTTTAAATATTAATTTTCTATTGTATTATTTTTCTATTTTCTATTCTATTATTTATTATCATCTATTTATATATTAAACAGATTGTTGATAAGTGAACACGTATTGCCTGGCGGTCCGTTTGAATTGTGAAATTGCGGTGGGTTCTGGGTTGTTTTTGAGTTTGATTTTGGAGGGATGAAGTGTTAAGGTCCATTGCGTACGCAGGTATGTGTGAGAGATGATTTCATTCAATCAATTTCATTGAGAAATCGTTGTTTGTTTTCGTTGATATCGCTTCTTTTTTTCGTCGATATTAGCGGGCAGCGTATGTTCCACATGTGTAGCTTGATTGTGCATATTTTAAGCGTGATTCATTCTCGGAAAGAAATTACGATAAGTTGTTGACCTCTCATATCGCACCAAATTCCCCGATTCCTCTTGTTCCGTGGCCTTCCTTGTCTGTCTTGAGTCTTCCTTAAGGGCCCAAGGAAGTGAAGTTTGTCCTCCTGATTTCTCTTTGTGAAAGGGGGCCATTACTGCGACTCAATTGACCACCGAAGCGATTTTTAACTCAAATTACTATGGATAAAAAATTAGTTCAGCAAATACTGGAGAAGATACATGACCTTAAGATCGAATTAAAAAATAGTACTCAGGCTTCCGAATCCAATATATTACTGGAGCTCGAGGATTTGAGATTTCGATTTCGCCAGCTCGAATCGGAAAACGCACTTCTGAAGGAGAAAATTGAACAGTTCGAAAGGAAATCTAGGAAAAATAACATTGTTGTATTTTGAATGGGCTGCGTCGAATGAGGAGATCAATTTGGAGTTTATTTGTACTGGACTCAGTAAACTGTTGGGGATTGAAATTCGCGGTGGGGATATAAACGATTTCTTCTGTCTGGGTAGAAGATCAAGAAGAAGGGTAAAACTTGCTACATCAGGGGCGTCAATGATGAAAAATTTTCAATTCACCCCGAAGAGAAAACACCAAATCTAACAGTACTCCGGCAACACCGACTCAAGCCCTTATAGTGCGACAGGAAAACGTCGAAAAGCAAACTCGAGCTCACCAGACTGGAGTACAGACGGAGATTTCGAGAGTTGGTCGACCGCGTGGTACATCGGTATCTTATACAGCAGGTGAAAAAATTGCCGGGGACACACCAAAATTTGATAAAGGTCTCGGGAAGGATATTGGGACAAGACTGCGCTCTAACTCGCAAAAAAAATAACTTGAAATATTAAAGTTCACCCAATACTTACATTGGGTGAACTTTAATCTTGTCATTGTCGAATTATAATAGTAAATAAATAAATTTTAGAAAAATTAAAGATAAAAAATTCCTACACACATATATAATAGTATATATAACTTTTCTATAGTCTTAATAATCCCTTGTGATTTTTCTGTTCGGATGGATCCATTTACAAGAGAATACCATAATGAACCTTGGCAAATATAATACCTAATATAAATGACTTTGTGCCACAAGAAGAGGCACCACTTAACATCTTACAATTAAATATAAGATGTATAATGAAGAATATGGATGAATTGATTTTGTTTTTGAATCGAGTTGTGCTTAGTAGTTAGTAGTTAGTGCCTAGTTCAGATCATTGCCCTTTCTGAGACATATCTCGTATATGATTTGCACGTACTGAAAATTGATGGTTTTATCACGTTATATAATGATGGTATATTAAACAAGAACGATGGAGTCATAATATACAAAAAAGATGACATCCATTTCACCCATGAAGTGAAAAAATTAGGAGATCTTAAGTTTTTGTAGGTTTCGGCGAGATTGAGTCGCAACAAATTACCCTTTCAACTATTTACAGATCCCCAAGCACATGTCCGAAAGTGTTCAACAAAGATATACAACAATATATTCAAACTGTGAAAGGTAATGACATGCATAACGGGGGATATAAATATAGATTTATTATCGAATACAGATTTCTGTGGGAAATTTAAGAACATCTTGAGCGCTTTTGGCTATGAATCATATATTAATGGATGCACTTGACCGCAGAGCCAAACTTACCTTGACCATTTTCACGTAAGAACAAAGGCTCAAAGGAAAATTCAGTCATATATTTTCCACTATCTCATTACAGACCACTATAGCGCTGACAGTGGATTTGAGTCGAAAAACGGCAGGTTTGTCTGGGGTGGATGGTAGATGTAGACAATATATTAATTATCCAGCACTTAAGACTGCATTAAGTACTGGGAGATGGGAAAAATTCTATTGTACACAAAATAAAGACGATATGACCGATGACTTCATTGATAAGATTAATAAATATATAATCGAAAACACAAAAAGTGTTAGGTCAAAAAAACAGAATACTAAGAGAAAAAAATGGATAACTAACGAACTTCTCACATCCATTAATAAAAAACAGCGATTAAATAAAGCCACACAGGGTGATCCCAGCAACTCACATTTGAGGATGGAATATGTGACATATAAAAACAGATTGACCAAATTAATAAGCGTCGCGAAAAAAACTTATGCGATGATGATCTGAGTGAACCCATCTATGTGACCTATGGTATTCCACAGGGTACTGTACTCGTACCACTGTTATTCACACTATATATTAACAGCTTATTGAATCTCAGAACAAAGGGCAAAATTCTTAGTTTTGCTGACGATATTGCACTACTTTGTGAATCTGACTCTTAGAAAATATTGAAAGCAGAAACTGAGGCCGACATTAGAATTTCTAGAAAACTGGTTCAGTTACAACATGCTCACCCTAAAGCTGAAAAAAACGAGGTACTTGCCCTTTTCATCATACTCCAGTGGACTGCAGTCTATGGGGCCATAGGCAACCGGAACTGTTTCTTGTATCCTGGAAGTAGAATCAGTCAAGTATTTGGGTGTGATCATTGATCGACATATGAGGTGGGACCTACAAATAAAAAATATAGTTAATAAATTGAGAGGTGTGCTATATAAGATAAAATATTTGAAGGGTTACCTTGATTCGAAACACCTCAAACTGCTGTACTTTGCTTTGGTCCAGTCGCAGCTAACGTATGGAATTGTTGGCTGGAGGGGTGTTAGTGATGCTCACCTAGAGGAATTGAGCGTTGTTCAGAGGTGGATTTTACGAATAGTTTATAATAAACCACTCACTTTTTCTAATTATAGATTACATGAGAAGTCCGAAATACTCGAGAGACAACTATTATGAGTATGCTGATGAATATAAAAATATCCATAATGAATTTTAAGCCCATTGTACACCTTCACAACACCAGAGCCAAAATGAGCTCCTTGACCGTACCAAGATGTGAAAAATCTATAGGACAACGCCGGACTATCTTGCGCCGAAACTCATCAATCAGCTTCCTGCTAACATCTTAAAGATAAACAATTTCAGTTTATACAGAAAGAAATGTAAAAAGTGGATTCTCTCCTACGGAAAGAAAGGACTACATGACTTCATTAACCGGAGGTAGGGGTGTAAGATGAATGGGAAAAAAAACAGAAGGAAAAAAAAGAGAAAAAAAATATTGTATAGACAAATAAAAAATAATATTCAGAGTATAATGAATTTTTAAATAGAAAAAAATAGAAAAAAAAATGATAAATAAAGAAAATTTTTGAAAAAATAACAAAAAAAAACATTTCTTAATTCGTAGGTGAATTAGGTATTTCAGTTTGGTCCACTTTGTTCACTCATCATCGGGGGCAGTTTTTTCTCGATATGACAACGCGTAAAAGCGATGGCTAGCCGGAGCTTCTGTGGTATTGTCTATTTGTTCACATATATGGATATGCATACTGCTCTGTTTCAACTTTTTGTAAATGGTTTTATGGTGAATAAAATATTATTATTCAAAATAAACAGAGAAGAAGGCAGTGGGGTTTTGAAAGTAATTTGTTTTTTATTATTTTACAAACTTTCAGAAAAGGTTATATAAGAGAGATTTATTGAGGTCCGTTTGGTTCTTCAAGTGAATCTGTTTTTACTATATATGTTAATTTTAAGTGCTTAAAATTTTAGAAAATTTCAAAGTTAAACATGAGGTTCTCGTTTTTTATATGTAAGATTTTGTAGTTATTGTCGAAATCATGTCCTGTCTCCAAAAGATAGTCAGCATATGTCGAATTACCGTTTCTGTCAAGATATTCTTTCTGGCGTTTTCTTATCCTATTGCCGAAAGATCTACCTATTTCACCAACGTATACACATGGGCAAGTACCACAGTTAATCTTGAGGAAGTTGATATACAGAAAAAACAGAGACCAGTAAACAACCAAGGGAAGGAGGGTGCATCGACCAGCGAAGAGACCACTAATAGGAAGAATATTAAAACTCAGATACAGAGTGAATTTTCATGAAATTAAAATGCTTCTTGAAGAGACTAAATATATTTTCGACATAATAGTCTTATCAGAAACTTGGCAGGTTGGGGATGTGGATTTGTATAATATTGATGAATACGATCTGATATATAACTAAGGTACTGTGAATCAAAATGATGGAATAATAATCTACATAAGGAAATGTTTACACTTCAGTTATGATGTTATTTCATATTTTAGTTGGGGATATAAATATTAATCTGATAGAAAATGACGAAATATCTAACAATTATTTAAATGCTCTCAGTACACATGGCTTCATTTCACAGATCAATGGGATAACCAGGTCTGCCTCGGGTTCTTGTATTGATCATTGTTTCGTGAGAGATCCTGCGGGTTTTTTTGAACATAGTCCTTTCATCCTTGAGACAGATATTACTTATCACTTCTCCGTCATCCTAAAGTTCGTCTCTTCTAAAAAGAAGATGAAATCATCACAGTTCTCGAGATAAAGGAAGTACATCGACTGTGATAAGCTGAGGGAGAAAATTTCTGCGGAGGGATGGCCAGGATACGTCAGATGATTTTGAAAATGGGAGTAGATATTTTACACGAAGAGTAGTTGAAATTGTAGAAGAGAGTACAAACATTGTGAAGGGGAAACGAAGCAACATAAAAAGAAATCCCTGGGTCACGAATGGTACTCTCAGATCCATACATAGAAAAACCGATCTCTACAAGTCAATGAAATTGAATCCAAGAGAACAAAATATACAACAATATAAGCATTATAAAAACAATTTGAAAAAAATTATTGAGAAATCGAAAATAGAATATTACCAGAAAAAAATTGATGATAGTAAAGGTGTGTCCTCAAAACTTTTGAAGAAGATAAATGACATAACGAAGAAGGGAAGAACGATGCAGAAAGTCAGTGAGATACAGGTTTGATGATCATGGTACAATTGGCGACCCTAAATAAGTTGCTAATGTGTTCGTGAACTATTTTACCAGGGTTGGTGAGGGCATCGTGGATGAGATGCGACGCAGACCGGGTTATGAAAAACAGAAAAGCAGTAGTTGATCTGTATTTCGAAGCTTGAGTCTTTTAACACGTGAGAGATATAGGTTAAGTTTTTGATTTTGCTATTTGGAATATTAAATGAGGACTGAAGACGAGATTGTCTAGAATTATATTTGTTTTTTGAAGATATAGTGCACATTTTTAGAGATTTTTTAAATAATTCATTCGAATATTTAACTATATTAAATATTTCAAATAAATTATATTCTTTGAGAAGTCCTTTAAGTGTGTTCATGTTTTTAAAAGGCAATTGGTGTTCTTAAAGGTAAGACCAGAAACAAAATTTTGTCTCCTTTAAATATTTATTTATTTATTTTAATTACTTTCGTATATATGTTGGGTTATTTATTCCATCTGACATTATATATTGAGTTTTGATTATATACGTCTATTAAATGTAAGCGGTGCTTGTGTAGACATAAATTTATTTCTAAAAGTTTTTTGAATAAAAATTTTTTTGAAATTGAAATTGTAGAAGATAAACATATTTCAATTTGTTTCAATATTCAAATTTTGTTATATTTCTTCTATCAAGTAAAAGGCCTTTCTATTTTATTTTATATATAATATATAATTATATTCTGGCTTCAATAAATCTCATTATAGAATGTCAATGAATTTAAATAAACCTTAAAATAACTCACACTGTTCTTTGATTTTGTTAGAACATAGATCAATCTTGAATTATATAGTTGATCTGTATGTCGAAGCTTAAGTCTTTTAACACGTGAGAGATATAGGTTAAGTTTTTGATTTTGATATTTGGAATATTAAATGAGGACTGAAGATGGTATTGTCAAGAATTATATTTGTTTTTTGAAGTTATAGTGCACATTTTTAGAGATTTTTGAAATAATTTATTCGAATATTTAAATATATTAAATATTTCAAATAAATTATATTCTTTGAGAAGTCCTTTAAGTGTGTTCATGTTTTTAAAAGGCAATTGGTGTTCTTAAAGGTAAGATCAGAAACAAAATTTTGTCTCCTTTGAATAT
Source organism: Megalocaria dilatata (assembly GCA_034642435.1). NCBI lineage: Eukaryota > Metazoa > Arthropoda > Insecta > Coleoptera > Coccinellidae > Megalocaria > Megalocaria dilatata. Next base: position 67,304,025 of record CM067855.1, on the reverse strand, counting down.
TTATTTATTAATTTTAATTATTTTCGTATATCTCTTGGGTTATTTATTCCATTTGACATTATATATTGAGTTTTGATTATATACGTCTATTAAATGTAAGCGGTGCTTGTGTAGACATAAATTTATTTCTAAAAGTTTTTTGAATAAAAATTTTTTTGAAATTGAAATTGTAGAAGATAAACATATTTCAATTTGTTTCAATATTCAAATTTTGTTATATTTCTTCTATCAAGTGAAAGGCCTTTCTATTTTATTTTATATATAATATATAATTATATTCTGGCTTCAATAAATCTCATTATAGAATGTCAATGAATTTAAATAAACCTTAAAATAACTCACACTGTTCTTTGATTTTGTTAGAACATAGAGCAATCTTGAATTATATAGTTGATCTGTATTACGAAGCTTAAGTCTTTTAACACGTGAGAGATATAGGTTAAGTTTTTGATTTTGATATTTGGAATATTAAATGAGGACTGAAGATGGGATTGTCTAGAATTATATTTGTTTTTTGAAGTTATAGTGCACATTTTTAGAGATTTTTGAAATAATTTATTCGAATATTTAAATATATTAAATATTTCAAATAAATTATATTCTTTGAGAAGTCCTTTAAGTGTGTTCATGTTTTTAAAAGGCAATTGGTGTTCTTGAAGGTAAGATCAGAAACAAAATTTTGTCTCCTTTAAATATTTATTTATTAATTTTAATTACTTTCGTATATCTCTTGGGTTATTTATTCCATTTGACATTATATATTGAGTTTTGATTATATACGTCTATTAAATGTAAGCGGTGCTTCTGTAGACATAAATTTATTTCTAAAAGTTTTTTGAATACAAATTTTTTTGAAATTAAAATTGTAGAAGATAAACATATTTCAATTTGTTTCAATATTCAAAAATTTTATTTTACCAGGGTTGGTGAGAGCATCGTGGATGAGATGCGACGCAGACCGGGTTATGAAAAACAGAAAAGCAGAGTTGGTCTGACCAACTCTTCTTTCCTGGAAGAAACAAAACTTTTGAAGGAAATAAATGACATAACGAAGAAGAGAAGAACGGTGCAGAAAGTCGGTGAGATACAGGTTGATGACCATGGTACAATTGGCGACCCTAAACAAGTGGCTTATGTGTTCGTGAACTATTTTACCAGGGTTGGTGAGAGCATCGTGGATGAGATGCGACGCAGATCGGGTTATGAAAAACAGAAAAGCAGAGTTGGTCTGACCAACTCTTCTTTCCTGGAAGAAACAAAACTTTTGAAGGAGATAAATGACATAACGAAGAAGAGAAGAAAGGTGCAGAAAGTCGGTGAGATAGAGGTTGATGATCATGGTACATTTGGCGACCCTAAACAAGTTGCTTATGTGTTCGTGAACTATTTTACCAGGATTGGTGAGAGCATCGTGGATGAGATGCGACGCAGACCGGGTTATGAAAAACAGAAAAGCAGAGTTGGTCTGACCAACTCTTCTCTCCTGGAAGAAACAAAACTTTTGAAGGAGATAAATGACATAACGAAGAAGAGAAGAAAGGTGCAGAAAGTCGGTGAGATAGAGGTTGATGATCATGGTACAATTGGCGACCCTAAACAAGTTGCTTATGTGTTCGTGGACTATTTTACCAGGATTGGTGAGAGCATCGTGGATGAGATGCGACGCAGACCGGGTTATGAAAAACAGAAAAGCAGAGTTGGTCTGACCAACTCCTTTTTCCTGGAAGAAACTAATGAACACGCGGTTTTACACGATCAAGACACTAGAAACCATCAAGCTGGTGTCGAATGAGTTGGCACCCATATTGACTTACCTGATCAATTGGTTCATCAGAATTGGAATATGTCCAGCTATATTCAAGACTGCAATGATTTCACCATTATTCAAATCTGGTTATAAACTTAGAGTGGAAAATTATCGTCCAATTTCCGTCGTTACGAACTTCGCTAAGATCTTTGAGACCATTTTGAAAACACGGTTGGATAAATATTTGCATAAATATAACAGCTTATCTAGTAATCAGTTTGGGTTCAGACACGGAAAGTCAACTGTAGATGCGGTCATAATTGAAAAATTACCAACCCTCTGTATATTTGTTAAATTGAGGAGAGCTTTTGATACTGTTAGTCACGAACAACTTCTGGAGGTGCTCGAGGATATTGGCGTCAGGGGTGTATTGAATCGGCTGCTGGGCAGTTATCTAGGTAAGAGGATCCAGGCCGTTAAGATCAAGGATACCCTGAGTGATTATCGAACAGTTGAGTATGGGGTGCCTCAGGGAACCGCCCAATCCTTTTCAACATAAATTTGAATGATCTGTTTTCGTTAGATGTCGGTGGGGAAATACTTGGATTTGCGGACGATAGAGTGATGGTGTATAAAGAGGGATCATGGGTCTCTTTTAAAAAAAAGTTGAACAAAACTTCAAAGCTGTGACTAAATGGTTCGAGAGTAGGTTGCTGAGGATTAACGAGGACAAAACTAGCTATATCGCTTTCACTTCATTTTATAGTAATTTGCCTGGGTTCGGATCACTCACGATAGATGATGAGGACGTCAGCTTCTCCTATTCGCGAAGGAATAAAGTGAAATATCTTGGTGCATATATAAGTTCACATCTAAGATGGGATCTACATGTCGACTCCTTGGTAAAGAAGCTTCGTAGTGTAGTATATAGGTTAAAATATTTAAGACCATACTTAAGTGAGATACAGATGCGCATGCTATACCAAACATTGAGCCCCATCTCACTTACGGTATAGTTGCTTGGGGAGCAGCAAACACCTGTTAGTCGAGAAGGCTGGAACAAATACAGAAATCGGTGTTGAAGATGATTTTCAGAATAGAAGAACTTATACGACTGAATTTTTATTTGGAGAAACATTGATCTTGGACCTCAGACAGCTTTACTTTCTTAAAACCGTAATCAGACAACATATGAATAAGCACAAACTCGAAAGAACAGATAACACTCATGAAAGTCGTCACAGAATAAATTCTCACGTTCTAAGGTCACATAAAAATATCCTGCAGAGCTCTAGTTCTTACTTGGCTCCTAGGTTCTATAACTTGATACCGGTAGAGGTCAGAAATACTAGTAGTACTTGTGTATTCAGGAGAAAACTTAAACGGTGGATACTGGGCATACCGAGACTACAGATACATTAGTACGTTGATAAGAAGAATATGTATTATTTCTAAGAGATGTGTTTTGATTCTGCCATGGTTAAAATCTTTTGATTTTTGCACTGCGATTTTCGGAGTTGCAGATTCTGAGGACGTGTCCTTTTATTAATTATTCATAAAATGAATAATTTAATAGGTTAATTCGGGAATTTGTTTTAACAGTGTTACTGTTACGCCATCATAAAATAAATTAATTCTATATCATGTTTAATATGTTCTTCCTGATTTTCAGAAACTACGAGAAACCAAAGCGTGTGTAGCGGCGCTTCCAATTTTTCCCCATAGATTCAATTTAGGAGGACAGAGCATAAATATTTATGTTCACCTTCATCTGCATAGCATTGAGGTTACACGGAAGTAAACCACAATACATTTGCATATTTACTTCCCCCGTTCTGCATCGGCTTTCTGATTTTATTCCGATAATTTTTATAAGGCAAATCCTGAATTCATGAAATTGACGTTCATATTATAATCTGTTTGACCGATGGTATATGCAAAGTGAAAAATAGTGCTGGTGGAAAGCATAACTTTTTATGTATAATCAGACAATAAAATCAAAATAGAGGCTGCGTCTTTTAGTTGTACATTAATTTCAACCATAGATTACCCTGATCACTTGAAACACTTTTTAAATCTTTCATTTTTCAGATTTGGCTCGTGCGTGCCCACCATAGATAAATAAGAATATATAGATGGGACACTCACCGGAAAAAGTCTGAATCAAGTATGTCGCTTTTTGTAGCGACTGATGCATGAAACAAATTCAACTAGAAAAAACTGTATTACCAACTCTCAAGAGAACTGCTTTCAGAATACTGCATTATCGAGGCTTAATGCGAATACTTGAATCTTCTTTCAGTTTTTCCTAGGGCTAAAATTAAAACAAGTGTTAGAAAATTACCATGTTTTTCTACCAAAAAATTGAAATGCTTACATTCACCCAACTTCACAACAAATACATTTCAATTTTTTTGGTAGTAAAACATAGTAATTTCTGAACATTTGTTTTAATTTTAGCCCTAGGAAAAACTGAAAGAAGATTCAAATATTCGTTTCAATCTTTAAACTCACTATTTGAATAACAAAACATGTTTGAACTATAATTATTTATTCATTCTAAAAAATAGACCCTATTAAATATAAAAAGAGATGAAATTAAAATATGTATTTACAACATTTACATTTAATGTTTTTTGTAGTACAACATAGTAATTTCCAAAAACTTGATTCAATGTTCAAACTCACTATTTGAATAACAGAAATATGTTTGAACAATAATTATTTATTGATTTTCAAAAATAAAAACTATTAAATAAAAAAAAAAATAAAGTTAACATATTTACAATATTCCTAGGTGTTAAGACAAAAATTGAACCTTGAGAGCTTCTTTTAGATTCAAAATGTCTTTCAGCTTAGACGTTAATCGGATTAATACGCTGTATTACTTAGTAAAAATTTTTAATCAGTTCTGGTTGCTATTTTATTCACTTGCTTACACCACCAGAATAGAGAACAGCTGACTAGTCGAGCATAATATTTGATCAAGATTATGTGATGCACACTTCAAAATTTAAAAATTTTAATTCTTCAATATGATATTTTCAAGACATTTTGAGATTTTTCTTCTCTCACAAAGTCTTGCAATGAAATAAAAGGGATAATTAAAACTGATTAAATAAAAATTAAGTATTATGTCGCGGTTTCATCAAATTACCAAATTGATATTTCCTACACTCAATAAAATCTAGATCTTTCAACAACTTACTATGACCAAGTGAATTAATCCTACAGATTGCACAGTTTCTAATAGAAAAATCATTTGATATAATCTTACGTCGGAATTGATCGGAAAACACTCAATGGCATGCGCTAAAGGTGAATTTATAAGATAATGTTTTATGAAGGCCGCAAAAATTGAAAATCTCAGGAACGTGGAGATTTTCCAAAATATATCCTTATTCTGGAATACTATCGCTGAAAGAGTTACTGAGTTGGGAGCCAATATGAGTGATCAGATTAAAAGAAATTTGGCATCTTTCATTGCATTTTCTATTGCCTGTGGCAAAAGTACGGATGTATGTGATGTGGCGCAACTCGCTGTTTTTCTTCGTGGTGTTGAAAAAGATATAAGAGTTTATGAAGAATTTTTGGAATTAGTATAATACCTTTGCATGATACAAGAACTGGAGAGGATATTTCAATGCCGTCTATGGACTTTTACAAAAATATAATTTAGATTTGTCGAAACTGTGTTCCATCGCAACAGACGGAGCTCCTTCCAAGAAACTGCAAGTTTCCTACAAAATATAAACATAAAAAATAACAATCTTAGAAAATGAACACAGAAAAAATAACAATTTTTCTAACAGATTTTGAAAACCGTTTTCAAGATTTTATGTCCCAAGCGAAAAATTTCACCGTCGATATCGATAGTGTTTACCCTCACCTGCAGATGGAACTGATTGAGATACAGTATCAAGCTAATTTGGAAGAAAAATTTAATACAGTTTACAAGTATCAGGTGTTTTTTTTTAGAGTGATAGAAATTTAAATTGAAATAAAATACATTTAAATTAAGATTGAAGCCAAATTTTTTTTATTTGGAAGATAATTTTATGACATTTATGTTTTAAAAATAATGTCCATCACGGTAGGCTCTGAGGAACCGCATTCGACGAGACCAATTTTCGACCAATTTTTCGATTGATTCAGGCCTTATTCCTCCAAGAACACGAGTTATGTTGGCTTCCAAAGCGTCTATTGTTTCTGGTTTATCAGCATGAACAAATGACTTGACATGATACCAAAGAAAATAATCCAGTGGACTTATGTCGCATGTTCTTGGAGGCCAATTAAATGGACCATTTTTCGAAATACTGTTATCACCAAATCTTTCTTTCAATAAATCAATTGTTACGGTACCAGCATGGATGTCACAATCACTTTGTTGGAACCAAAATTCTTCTGGGTCGATACCATTCAAATTTTGAAACAAATAAACATTAATCATCGATCTGTAATGAGCACCATTCACTGTAACATTAGCTCCAGCATCGTTTTCAAAGAAATATGGACCGATGATGCCTCCAGCGTGTAAAACACACCTTACAGTGCATTCTTCAGGATGCGATGGAACCTGCAGAACTTCTTGCGGATTGTTTTCGCTCCATATATGGAAATTGTGCTTGTTTACATAGCCGTTCAACCAGAAAAGAGCTTCATCACTACACATAATTTTACGATAAAAAAGTGGATTAACTTCAAGCTGTTCTAGGGCCCAATCAGCAAACAAACGACGCTTATTATGGTCAAGTGGCGTTAGTTCTTGAACCAGTTGAATCTTGTATGGGTTTACACTAAAAACAAAAAACGCAAAATTGTCCATGTGGTGGGTGCAGAGAGTCCAACTTGTTGTGAACGTCGACGAATAGACAAATCTGGACCATCATTAATACTATGACTTACAGATCTTCTTGAGGATTGTTTTCACTCCATATATGGCAATTTTACTAGTTTACAAAGCCATTCAACCAGAAATGAGCTTCATCATTATACACAATTTTACGATAAAAAAATGGATCAACTTCAAGCTGTTCTAGGACCCAATAAGCAAAGAAACGACGCTTATTATGGTTAAGTGGCTTTAGTTCTTGAACCAGTTGGATCTTGTATGGGTGTAGACCAAGATCTTTACGCAAAATTTTCGATGTGGTGGAAGCACAGAGTCCAACTTGTTGTAAACGTCGACGAATAGACAAATCATTAACACTATGACTTACAGCAGCGATATTTTCTTCTGTACGTACAGCTCTTTGTCTTATTGTTGTTGTTGCATTGAGTAGAGAAAATGTTGTCCAAAATCTATCGATAGTTCGACGAATAAGCTGCTCTGATGGACAGTTTTATGCACTGATTTTGCATATAAATTTCAACAATTTGTAAACGTGGTTGCGGCGTGAGTCTTTCCATGATAATTTGTCAATGCTTACTGAACAGAAATGTTAAAACAACATGGCTTGTACCTTCTGCCAAATCACAGTTATTCCTATCTAAATTTCTGTCACTCAAAAAAAAAACACCTTATACTTGCCGGATCAATTCGTTCAAATGAAAAAATTTGTTTGTAAAGTACTTCAAATGTTCAGGAGTACCAACAAGTATGAGCAATGATGCTGATGAAAGGAATCAAATCTCATACAAGATCGGATTTAACGGACGAACACTTGGGTTTTGAAGGTTATTGCCGCTGATGAATTAAGATCACAAACGGACAACTTAATTAAGAATAAAATATGTCAAATCCCTGGAAAAAACTCAATATTTGTTGTAATAAATTCTGTAATGTCTTCCAATCTGAAAATTTTATAAATATTCTATAATAGTTCTCTTTGTGTTTTTTGGGAAAGGTGTAATCAATGAATCAATATATAATAAAAAAAAAACATTCGATTAGATGTCATTACTACGGAAAATCAATCGAAAAATGTCAAAACGAGAAAATTTGGGTAGTTTTAAGCCCACCACCGACATCGAGTTTGACATGCCTGCTCTAGAATAACCAATGATCTGCTATTTGAAATTCCATGAATCTTCATTGAAAAAACATATTTTCTCAATTGTTTTCTCTATTTTTGACGACTGAAATACTGAATTTCCACATCATTTTTCACCCACCACCCAATTATTTCACTATAAAATTAAACACAATTTCATCACCGCCAGTTTGTTTGACTGATTGTAAAAATGAAGCAAGTACAGTAATGTAATGTGATTCACTAGAGGCCTTTACTTGATCAAGAATAGATCTACAAAACAAGCGCCATTTTCCATTTTATATAATTTTATAACAGTCAACGTTGAATATCTTATATACGACTCATTTTCAGAGAAAAGATGAGGAATCAGTGTTTCTATAACTAGAAAACCAGTGGTTTTTCAAAAAAATTATAAATAGAAAATACGTGCTCTGGTTCTAGAATTTTTCCCTTCAGAATACATCTCATTCATCTTTTTACCTAAGCCAAATCTTGCAAAATGGTAAAGGAAAATTGTGTTTTTTTTTCTGAGAGAAATTTAGTATATCGTATTTCAAAGAAAAGGTTGATAAAATTTGGAAACCTTTTTCACGCGCTAGTTCCAGTGAACAGCGTGCTCGCGTTTCGCCCAAATGTCGGCAATTCTCGAATTTTAAGCCTAAAATGGTCTTAAACAACTAGATTGGGCTCACTGATGAAGAATCCGAGATCATAAGTAATTCTGTCCGGCTGGCCGTACCTAAAAACACGCTCTTGAAACTTTCAGTGAAGGTTATTATTTCTACAGATAATAGCTGAATTAATTCTCCGTAACTTCTACAAACTTATTGAAAAAAATCTCTTAAAAACTTTCAAAAACTAAATTAAATAACATTTCCTATAAACAGTGTTTAACTTTATAGACATAAGGAATTATCAACACATTTGAGTGGCAGTTAACTAATGAAAAATCAAAAGAAAACATGAACTACTAACCGTGCTCTTCCAGAAACCATCATCCAAGACAAGCTTGTGTCGATTGGATATACAGAAAAAATAAATTCAATCACAAACAATTCAAAGAGGTCTCCATTATTACCCTTTTTCAAAAATAGATAGCACATTCTCAAGAAAAACAATCTGAAATTCTTACCCATATTTTTCTCAGATGAAAGTTCTTGGATGCTAAGTAAGAACAATCAATACAATGTAGCTACATACTTTCATTCGCCAAAAATCCTGTTTGAAAGTGAACTTGAATAAAGATGGTCAACTAATTAAGCAGTAGTAAGAAACTAGGTTGTTCCACAGAAAAATCTTGAAAAGAAGATACGGTCATCGACTTACTATCTGAAATCTGCTAATATGTGTTGATAATTATATATGTCTATGAAGTGGAACAGTGTTTTTAAGACATTTCATTCAAGTTAATTTTAAATATTGAAGAGATCCGTATTCTATAAGGATTATACGAGTGACAAAATCCCTTATAGATTATATAAATTCAACAATGAATGAATCACCAAACCTTGATCGCTTATCAGCCTACACTTGGCTCAGGTTCTTATAAAACCTATAACTGTATCAAAGTTTTGATGAAGAAATTTAATCAAAAAAAAAAATTAAATAAATCAAATAAAATGTGCCTTCACACAAATCCTGAAGGGATATTATTTTTACTGCAAATTGCGTGGGGTGTACCTCAGGTAATTGCTCACACTATATATCCCATTGATCAAATCTATTAACTATTATTAGAGATACGTATGGAATAAAGATCACAAAGCCAGTGCAATGCACTGGTTACCTGATATAATTTACTAGCGGTCCTCAAGCGTACACACGATACCAAATACCCGAAATCTTAACAAGAATACCCCAGAACGTAGATCCCAATCTAGTAGGTAGATTTGACTCAGGATGTAAATACCTGCCCAGCACCTGGCTACTGGCTTATCCCAGCACTAGGATGTGAATACTAGTTTTACCCAGCACTTGGATATTGGCCCAGAACTTGGACCCTAACAAAAGAGTATAAGCTACTGTTCTACTAATAAAAATGATTTCATACCTCTTGGTTGTTGTTCGAGGGAATGTATATAAGATATAATATCCAATTTCAAGTCTTCGTGTAAAGTCCCATACAAAATTCGAGATCGTCACGATTCTAAACTCAATAAAAGATGTTCAGATTATGGAACAAAATAACAAAGGATATACATACCTCTTAGATGTTCAGAGGGAAGATTGAAGATCGACCTCGTGGAAAAATTTTTGATCGCGTATAAAACGCTGTTCCCATCAATATTCCAAATCAAAATACATCCAAAGGAAATACTCAAATTGAAGATGTAATCACCTATAACAAGGATGATTCTAGATCACAATATTCCTTACCTTGATTCAATTTTTTTCAGAAACTTTCTCTCAAAAATGACAGTGTCACCTTTTTTCGTCAGAATATCATATGCATCGAATAAGTTGAGAGAGATGCCAATTGTCAAGAGAAATCTTTTACAATGAAGAAGAAGAAGGGTGTCGAGAAATCGAAAATATATTGAATAATTAAAAACGGTAACGATGGTCTACCGTACTTATACTAACAGAGATGTTTTGTTAATTTCAAATATAATTCCATATTAAAATTTCAAAATAATTCCTAGAGGCCACTTCTTCACTTATAAAAAGGATGATTCTAGATCACAATATGCCTCAACTTGATTTAATTTTTTCCAGAAACTTTCTCTCAAGAATGCTGTCACCTTTTTTCGTCAGAATATCATATGCATCGAATAAGTTGACAGAGATGCCAATTGTCAAGAGAAATCTTTTACAACGAAGAAGAAGAAAGGTGTCGAGAAATCGAAAATATATTGAATATTTAAAAACGGTAACGATGGTCTACCATACTTATACTAACAGAGATGTTTTGTTAATTTCAAATACAATTCCATATTAAAATTTCAAAATAAATCTAGAGGCAACTTCTTTCTCGCGTATCAATATGAACTACCTACGATGAATGACCATTACCATTAACCTCTCAGTTTTCCGATATAAACAATTAAATAATTTTCAAATCGAATTCCCAAGGATAAGAATCTAATTACTCTAAATGATAACTTTACAACTTGAACCCGCGACCTTTTGGTTACGAGCCCTGTGCCTTTACCACTGAGCCATCGACACACATTAGAGTGCATAGTGTATACAATACACTATGTAAATAATGTATAACTTAAAAACTCACCTTGTACATAATTCATTTACTAATTATACATACCGAATAAAATGTCTCTTACCATATGCAGAGTGTTTTCAAAGATGAGACTTTTTTAACGAATGTTGGAACTTATTAAAATAAACCGTTTCAACGAAAAATGCTTCAAATTGACAAAGTAGAGAAAACTGTTGAGTTCAATTTAAAATTGTCTAGTTTCAGAAAATTTCGAGCAGGGATATATTATATCAATTGCAGTTCAGTTTAAAAAATCCTATAACAACTCTTTTAATTTTCATGAATTTATGGAAAAATTCTGCACATTTATTAAAAAATTAAATACTTGGAAAATTAAAGCAAAATGATCAATTTCAAAATCTCAAGAATTTGATCAATCTAATCCACGAATATTATATGTTATAAAATATAAAAATAAATTTTTCAAGTTTACAATATAAAAATTTGAATAATGTATTGAATAATACGCATTTGTGTACATTGGCGAAAAATATAGTGGTAGTAAGTATAAATCTCATTGAATTATTTTCACAGACAAGGTTACTTGATTTCACATAATGAAATTGTAGTAAGGCTGATAAAATATTGGAACGAGTTCTAAAACGAAAGTTCCTCAAGAAGCTATCAAAGTATGAATAGACATTCATGATACCTATCTAAAAATCTATCTCACGGATATTTTTCCATGCTGAAAAGAAAACCTGTAAAACCATATTTTACGACTCTATCAAATATAAGAGTCCAGTCTCGCTATATTGGAATGCGGACAATAAAATATCCATCAACTAAAACTGAGATATATCTTCGGGTTGAGATGTACCTTTGGGAATATTTTATAACAGAAAGCGTTGAAGGAATACATATTAACATGACACCAAGATAGTACACGTCATCTATTCGAAACATATCTTTACATTGTATGAACCCATTTCTAATAAAATATAAGCGGGGATACACAATGAAAAGAAGCATCCTATCGAGTTATATTTGGCTTAATTGTTCATTATTCTAAGTAAGCTAGAATAAAATGAATTGCTAGCTAGAATAAAATAAAATGATTTTTAATAAACCTGACATTATTATGGTTGGACTAAAAATAAGAAAATTTTAACCATCCTATCCAATTTGTAGTTCAGGGGAAAGTAGTTTATTATTATATTATATTTATCATTTAAGCCAATTTTTGCTATCGTTCGGTGTTTTCATGAATGAAAATAATTTCACATATTCACACAACACTTCGTATCGTGCTGGTCTTCACTTGATTAATAGAAATCCATTCTACACTTCAGTTATAAAACACATATATATGTAGATTTCTATTTATAATCTTGAGTTGTTCATACAACGCGTTTCGTTAACACAGTTAACTTATTCAAATGCTTATAAAAGCATCTTAACAAGTTAACTATGTTAACACGTCATGTGAAGAACAGAGAATAATAAATAGTTATATATATAGATATAGATATATATATATATATATATATATATATATATATATATATATATATATATATATATGTATATATATATATATATAGATATATATATATATATATATATATAGATATATATATATATATTTATATATAACATATATAACATATATTTATATATAACATATATATATATATATATATATATATATATATATTTCATTTAACTAAATTAACATAACAATTGTTATGTTAATTATATATTATATATATATATATTATATATATATATATATATATATATATATATATATATGTATATATATATATATATAGATATATATATATATATATATATATAGATATATATATATATATTTATATATAACATATATAACATATATTTATATATAACATATATATATATATATATATATATATATAATATATGTTTTTCATTTAACTAAATTAACATAACAATTGTTTCGTCATACCATGACACACCATGTGAAATTTGAAATGTGAAATGTGTTCTTGAATACTAAAGTCTATTTGCAAAAAATAGGGAAGTGAAAAACATATTTTACAAATATCGGAAAAATTCTTCACGATGAGTAAAGTAAAACAACTTAATTTCCGCTTATTTATTTGATTTCACAACAATTGTTTCGTCATGACAACATGACTTCGTCAGGTGAGTATGGTATTACAATATATCTGAGATTGATTTCTTTAAATATTCAAAATGTACAGAAAAGAAGGAAGTGGGAATTTACTTAACCTTTTCTGAAACTTTGTGTTATAATGAAAAAAACAAATTACTGTAAATTCCCACTACCTCCTTTTATGTACATTTTGAATATTTAAAGAACTCAATCTCAAATATGTAGTTAGTACCAGTCTCACCTGACGAAGTTGTCATGACGAAACAATTGTTACGAAAATAAATAAATTAGTGGAAATTAAGTTGTTTTACTTAAATAATTCCAAAATTATGTAAAATTATCAAAACTAATGATCAAATAAAATTAATTGAACGATAACTCCAACATTTTATAGCTGCTATATCGGTCTCCAGACCCTCTTCAGAAATGTATTGAGTTCAGATTCAAATATATCACAAGATCAAATTTTGGATGGAATAGTCCGTTACTTTGTGATAGTTCATTTAAATTGGAATGAAATGAGAAATTACTTTGTTTCCTATCACTTTATTTACGATTATACAGTGACTCGAGTTTCGTAGTTATACTTCATTTTCAAACTGAATAAACAAATTATGTCTCAACTATTATGTATATATATATATATATATATATATATATATATATAAGAATGTAATCAATTCTTATTTTTATAATTGAAGAAATAGACGTTTTGATGTCATGATTCTGGAAGAAATCAAAAACAATGCTATTTCTTCGGGTTTCTCAATTCACATTTCTAACAGCTAACTAAATATAACATGTGACAGTTTTAGGTTAAAATCTCAGACATGCAACATAGAACAAAGAAGTTACGAAGTTATTTAGAGACTTGAAATTTCGATGGTAGTTTTATGATCTGAATTTCTTTCACTGAGTCTGCTTAAGGGCGAAATCGGTCTCATGATTCCACAGTTATTTTACATTTGAAATTTTTCATTATTTTTTCCAATACTTGCGGGACTACAAATCCGATCGATCTGAAGTTTTGTGCTCAAGAATAGAATAACAACGTGCGTACTCCTGCAAAATTCAGTGAGAATCGTACGATCCGAAGATTAAAAAAAAAATGTTAGCAGAGTGCTACTGAAACCATATCATCAATTCTACGACGGAATTTAAACTTAGCACGTAGATGTGAAATAACGACTAGAAGTCTAATGCTAAATTTCGTGAGAATGGTGGTATAAACCCGCAGAACCTTCTGCTTTCACGTCCTCGCTTTGCTGGAATTTTATTTCGTGATTTGAACTGAAGTTTTATTATTTATTCAAGAAAAAATATCATCTGGTAATAACTCAGAAGTGGATTCCTTTTCTGAAGATGAGTTCCAGGCACAAAATTGTGTAGAAAATGAGTTTAATTTGATAGACATAAATTTTTTTGATATTCATTGGTCCGATGATATTTTGGAAGCTACTGAGAATTTTGAGATAGTTCCCTTTGATAGTTTTGTCGAATAGAGCTGCTAGTTAAGGTAATCGAAGCAATAAAATGAAATAGAACTGAAAAGTATCAAGCAGAATATAATATATAGATTGGGGGAAAAGAAATGCATTATTTTTTCGGAACAGGGCTGTAGTGATCGATATCTCGTTAAGTATCGATCAAACTATTTCAAATTTATGCTCGTTGTCAACGTGACTTTTCACACTGAAAATCTTTTTTTGCTGTTTTTAGATTAGTCAAGTCAGTTGTGAGTTACAGGGTCTACATTTCACAGTTTTTGATAAAGGCGAAAATGCAAACCAGGCGGCTGAAATTATGCATGGTGTTTATGGTCCCGATACTAAAACGGTTAATTAGGTGCAATTTTGGTTTTGTTCATTCACTTCAGGTATTTCTGATGTTAAAAATTCTCCTGGCACTAACAGGCCCGTCGTTGAAAATGTCGATAAAACCACAAAAATAATCGAATTTAACCGGCATGCTAGTAATCGTTATATCGCATAGGAGCTGAATTCAAAAAGAAGCTCGATGTTTCGGTGCCACACCAAGTAACACCAAAAAACACGATGAATCGAATTTCCATCTGCGAAGCCTTAGCCAAACGAACAAAATCGACCCACTTCTTAAATGGATGGTGATTTGGATGAGAAATGAGTCACATAAAACATATTGTACAAAAACGTCCAGGAAAAAACCATCTGAGTTGCTTTCATACAACCAAACACTAAATTTGTATCTCTACTGTCAACAACTGGACAGTTCGAAGCAAGCGATTAACCGAAAATTGACGAGTATTGACCAACAGAAGAGGTGCTGTGCTCCATCAGGGTACACACGTATGTAGTGAATCTCCAGAAACTCCGGGAACTTGGTTGGGAAGTGTTAATACATCCACCGTATAATCCGAAGCTGGCACCCAGCGATTACTATATTTTTCTCGCCTTGCAAAACTTCCTGATATCCTGATAATGATAAGAAATTGGCATCAAGCGAATATTGTGAAAATCGATTACTAGAGTTTTTCTCCAATAAGGACCAAGACTTCTATTAGAGAAGCATCATAAAACTACCTTCAAAAATGGAAAAAAATTAAAGAACAAAATGGTTCATATTTAATCCAAATCCGGCGCATGTTAAAATAAGTTTTGAAAATACGCGAAAATAATTGATTTTTTCCCAACCTAATATTACGTAATAATGCCTAGAAAAAGAAGAGTGATCCAAAAAAAAATATTCTCATGGCGATAAAGTACGACAAGGCTGCCCATACCCCGAATTATCTTGAAAAACCCAAGAGATGTGCTCTTTGTAGAGGTACTCGTGCGGAATTGAGTCTTGCTGGAGCTGCTCTACATGTGATGTAGGATTATGCCTAAAACAAGAAACACTGTTTTCTTCAATTCCATACGATTTCTGTATTATCTTTTATATTACACAATAATTTTCAAAAAATTTCATCTTGTAAAATTTCTAAAATATTATTTCCCTTCTGTTCCCACACAGAAGACTTGTCCTGAAACTTGAAGCTGGAGTCTGAAAATTATAAAGCATGAATATTCATCTATTTGAATCACATTTCAATGATTTTATTCAATCTTCACTTAATAAATTCCAAGGATATTAATTCCAGTTCAAAGGATCAAAATGCGGTTGGTTCTTTTTACGAATGAAGTTTCGGGTGATAAACGCAGCTACACTTCAAACAGATGAGGACCAGTGGTGCCAAATAAGACCTTCTCTACCTTTTTTCGCTGAGTTTTTAGTCAATTTCGTGAATATAACGACACCAAAGACAATTCTGATAATAACTGAAGATGGCCCACTCCTTACTAATTTTAAAGACAGCGCTGATCTGAAGAACAAGAATGGTCCACCCCGTTATTTGAAATTAAAAAAATAAATTTATATATTTTTGTCCGGTGCACACACCTTATATAAAATTTATACTGAAGCGATTTAAAAATTCCTACAAATTTTTTCTTTCGAAAACAAATTGAATTCTCACTGTAATGGCCATGCGTACATACAAAATTGTCTTTATTTGTCAACCAAATGCTTGGAGCCGAAAAAACATGACTTACCGATTATTGTTTCAGCCACGGTATCTGCCATAGAAATGATCGACTTTCAAATCTTTGAACAGTTATGCAAGTCAGTAATGTCAATATATGCAGAGTATAATTTCACAATTTACAGATTTTTTTATGCTACATTTTAATGAGCCAATATGATTTCAACAACTGGATTGTTTCAGCCGTTACTATTTGGTAGTTGATCATAATTAAAACAAATTGTAGAAATTACTATGTTTTACTACCCATAAAAAGATATATTACATATTTTCTTGTGACTCGAGTTTCGGGAAGTGAACTATCCCATCATCAGACAACTGAAGACCTAACAGTGGTACAGAGTTATTTAAACAAAAGTGATAAATATTTTGAATATTTCAATAGATTCTAGGTAATACCTAAAAGTGGTACAGAGGTTTACACGCGGAACGTGATAAAAAACCGGGTTAAAAAAAAGGGCCTTCTAACAGATATCGGAATGTCGGCAATCGACAAAGAAGGTTGTTAAACAGATGTTGTCCATTTAAATATCTCAAATAATTTTTGGGGTTACATAACTCTATACAGTCATTCATTATTTTTACATTATTTTGTTGTATATCTCAAATATTTGGATTTATCTAGCTCCGTACAGTCATTCATTATCTTTTACATTATTTTTACTGTGAACGAATTTGAAAATTTCAATAATCAAGTTTCTTTTTTTTTAATCTACATGTAAAATTTTCTTTTGTCGAAAGGAATTACTGTTTTCTAAAGAATGAGTGGCAAAAGTTGAATTTCTGTTTACTTTTCATTAAATTCATTTTATGTTCAATGAAAAAGGTTTTAAACAGATGTTACTTTTTAAATATCTCAAATATTTTCGATTTGCGTAGCTCCTTACCATTATTTTTACATTATTGTTATTGCGAACTAATTTGAAAATTTCAACAGATTCTAGATAATCGAGTTTCTTCCCTTTTGATTCTACATGTAAAATTTTGAGATTATCTATTGTGGGAAAGGAATGACTGTTTTCTTGACAATGAGTGGCGAAACTAGAATTTTGTTTATTTTCATGAAACTCATTTTATGTTTGTTGAACTTTGTCTTGAAGGAACGTCCTGTTTATCCTATACATTTGTTTCTGCACGTAGAACAAGATAACTCATAAACTCCTGATTTGTGTATGTTTGGAGTAGGGTACTTTGCGTTAAATAATACCGATGATAATTTGTTTTGCGTTTTGAAGGCAATATTGACATCTGATTTTGAAAAACTATTGGCCACTTTTTGACTTATGATGCCCAAGTACGATAGAGAAATGATTTTTTTTTTATTTTCTTCAGTTTTTATGATGGGATAAATTTGGCTCATAGCTTTTTTAGATATTTTCTGTCGAATTAGATTATCTATTATATTGGGGTTGAAACCGTTGTTCGCGGCTATTGATTTTATAGTTTGGACGTCAGCTTCGCGGTCATTTTTTGATAAGGGTGATGCGAAGGCTCTATGGATAATCGATTGATACGCTGACATTTCTTGTGAATATGGGTGATTGGAATCAAAAGGAATACATATATCAGTGGATGTGGGTTTTCTGAACACGCCCAATTCTATTTTTCTATTTGAGTGTGATATCGAGAGGTCTAAAAATGTAATACTGTTCTTCGATTCTTTTTCTAATTTGAATTTAATTTTTGGGTGAATATTATTCAAGAAATTCAAAAATTGACTCAGTTGTCTGGATGTTCCGGACATATACGTGAGAATATCGTCTACGTATCTGTACCAGAAATGAATATTTACAGGTAGTTTGGAATTGAAGATTTTATTTTTTATTTCTGACATGCATATGTTTGCAAGGAGTGGACTCAGTGGTGAGCCCATAGCTAGGCCGTTTACTTGTTCGTATATTTTATTCGAAACTACCTGTAAATATTCATTTCTAGTACAGATACGTAGACGATATTCTTACGTGTATGTCCGGAACATCCAGACAACTGAGTCAATTTTTGAATTTGTTGAATAATATTCACCCAAAAATCAAATTCAAATTAGGAAAAAAATCGAAGAACAGTATTACATTTTTAGACCTCTCGATATCAAACTCAAATTGAAAAATAGAATTGAACGTGTTCAGAAACACATCCACTGATATATGTATTCCTTTTGATTCCAATCACCAATATTCACAAAAAATGTCAGCGTATCAATCGGTGATCCATAGAGCCTTCGCATTACCCTTATTAAAAAATTACCGCGAAGCTGAAGTCCAAACTATAAAATCAATAGCCGCGATCAACGGTTTCAACCCCAATATAATAGATAATCTCATTCGACAGAAACTATCTAAAATAGCTACGAGCCAAATTTATCCCATCATAAAAACTGAAGAAAATAAAAAATTTATTTCTCTATCGTACTTTGGTAGCATAAGTCAAAAAGTGACCAATAGTTTTTCAAAATCAGATGTCAAGATTGCCTTCAAAACACAAAACAAATTATCATCGGTATTATTTAACGCAAAGTACCCTACTCCAAACATACACAAATCAGGAGTTTATGAGTTATCTTGTTCTACGTGCAGTAATAAATATAAAGGACAAACAGGACGTTCTTTCAAGACGAGGTTCAACGAACATAAAATGAGTTTCATGAAAAATAAACAAAATTCTACTTTTGCCACTTATTGTCTAGAAAACGGTCATTCCTTTCCCACAATAGATAATCTTAAAATTTTACATTTATAATCAAAAGGGAAGAAACTCGATTATCTAGAATCTGTTGAAATTTTCAAATTAGTTCAAAATAACAATAATGTAAAAAATAATGAATAACTGTACGGAGCTATGCAAATCGAAAATATTTGAGATATTTAAAAAGTAACATCAGTTAAAAACCTTTTTCAACGAACATAAAATAAATTTAATGAAAAGTAAACAGAAATTCAACTTTTGCCCACTCATTCTTTAGAAAACAGTAATTCCTTTTGACAAAAGAAAATTTTACATGTAGATTCAAAAGAAAAGAATCTTGATTATTGAAATTTTCAAATTCGTTCACAATAAAAATAATGTTAAAGATAATGAATGACTGTACGGAGCTATATAAATCCAAATATTTGAGATATACAACAAAATAATGTAAAAATAATGAATGACTGTATGGAGTTATGTAACCCCAAAAATTATTTGAGATATTTAAATGGGTACCATCTGTTTAACAACCTTCTTTGTCGATTGCCGACATTCCGATATCTGTTAGAAGGCCCCTCTTTTTTAACCCGGTTTTTTATCACGTTCCGCGTGTAAACCTCTGTACCACTTTTAGGTATTACCTAGAATCTATTGAAATATTCAAAATATTTATCACTTTTGTTTAAATAACTCTGTACCACTGTTAGGTCTTCAGTTGTCTGATGATGATATAGTTTACTTCCCTAAACTCGAGTCACAAGAAAATGTGTAAAATATATTTTTCTGGGTAGTAAAACATAGTAATTTCTACAATTTGTTCTAATCGATTTCAACAAGTTGGCGCTACACATCAAATCATTCAAAAGAATCCGTGGAGGAACTATTTCCCAATTAATTTATTTGGCGAAGTGGTGAAATGGTATGATGGTTACTTAAAACCTTCGACTGCGTTGGCTACTTTGTAGTCAAAACCCTAGTCCTGTGGACTCTTGGGAGGATGTGCCAAAATAAATTCAACCTCATTAAATTAGAGCGTCACAACATCAATTCCTTTTAGTCTCACAGGCTTTTATCAACTTTAGATTGAGATTATTACGAAACTTCTGTGAAAATCTTGGTTTGGTTTATATTATTTCATTTATGTTAAACTTCTTGAATGGAATTTGAGGAGAAGTCAATGTTTTGAGATCTTGAAGAAATCTTTCCTGTATATTTAAAACTTCTAAATTATTCGAAATGTTTCGTGTTTACGATAGGGTCCGTTAGAGAGAATTTAATTTGACTACAAATTGTTCAATTGTTGCAGCAATGAAACCGTTCTATACCGTTTCCGGTTCAAAATCCGAAAATGCGAACGTTTGAGAACCCAAAACCGAGCGCACATAAATGTGCTCACTGCAGTTTTCCTACAAACAGAAAAAAGCTCGTTAGATTTGATCGTAACTCGTTCTTCGCTCATTAGTCCTATCTACAATCATGGTAGTTCAACAACAATATTCCGCTAATGAAACAAAGGGATTGGTCGAATCAATTATTGTGGCACTTTTCCAGTTTCGAAATGTGTCATGGATATTGTTCCGATTTTTCCATCCTGTGGAGTGAAACATTTCCATTGAAAATTACCGTAAAATTCATGCTTGTTAGTAGTGTACTTCTATCCGATGTCATAATTATGTTTTCAACAAAATATCGCGAATTTGACAGAAACTTATGAATG
The DNA here is from genome assembly GCA_034642435.1 of Megalocaria dilatata. Lineage (NCBI taxonomy): Eukaryota > Metazoa > Arthropoda > Insecta > Coleoptera > Coccinellidae > Megalocaria > Megalocaria dilatata. The sequence continues at coordinate 67,283,021 of CM067855.1, read as the reverse complement.
AATATTGAAATTTATTATTGCAACTCCAAATCTTCAACCAACTGATAAAATAATTGAACTGAAACTTATGCTATGAAGTAGATGATAAAACTTTTCTTGTAATATGAAGAAGTGGATTTACCAGCAATTATAAAAACTTTTAATTACAATTATTGCTGTGTGTTTCAAAATTCATGTTTCAAAAGTCATATTTTAAATGAAAAAATTTCGCTGCTTGTTATGAGCGTTCATAATATTTTTCAATTCATAGTTGCAAAAATCAAGCTTCCACAACTTTTAGTCATTGTACCACAGTTTTACATTATATTATTTTTTATATTTAACTGACTCAAACTTCAGTAGATGAAACTTCATTTTGAAATATAAATAATAATAAAGTTCAGTTTCAGCTTGATTGAAGTACAAGTCAACACACCTGGGTATTTGGAGATGACCTTATACAAATTTGATGTTCCTGAGCTCGAACTCCAATCACATAATATTTTAGTTGAATATGAGTTACATTATAACATTATAATATAATAACAGTTTTTAATTGACTCATAAATAAACGACATTCTTACATCATGCCAAAATATTCTGTAGTAAATATTCTTACATTACTACAACCCTTTAACATCCAAAAAGATAAGAAAAAAATCTCTTACCCGAAGGCATATCCATTACCAAGTCACTGGAACTGCCTGTGGAAAATTTATGTTTCATAAAAGTGAATAAAAAATTCAAAAACAAAAAGGGAAACAACTCCAGAAGATATAAGAAATTGATATATTAAATTGAATTTGTTTTTCTTATTTTTCTTTGACATTGACAATATAAATTTTTAACAGATACACCAATTTAAACATGAAAAAATGAATTTTTTATAATGAGCATTTCATCAACTACTCTTACAGACATCACTCTCAACCAATCCTTCATTATTCTCTTCAATTCATTAAGTGTTGAAGAATTTTTTATTATTGTGGCAATCTTATTGTAAACAAAGAGCGCAAGGTAAATATGTGATCTTTGACTTACAGTTTTTATTGTCCGTGGAAAAGTTATCCAACTTCCTCTGTTTCTAGTACTATACTGATGTTCGTTGCAGCTTACTAACATTAATTTCTTTCTTTGCTAAATTGGCAGAACCTTGAAAAACAGTTTTCGCAGGTCCATTGTTTCACTCTCAGCAAATCGGCGTTCTGTAGAAAACAAGTAAGGTCTTCGAAGTATTATCTTAATCAATCATTTTTGTGTCACTTCTAGCTTCTTCAAGTAAGGTTTAACAACAGCATCCCATCTTAATATTCCATAAAGTAAATGAGGTTGAACCAGAACAAAATGGAGCCTCCTAAACAATTGCAAATCACAAAATTCTCTAAGAAGCTTGAATCTTGGGACTGCCATGCGCAACTTTTTCATTAGATGTTCAACCTGAACATTTCACCTAAGATGACAAGTATTTTAACTTATTCACAGCACTGATCTCATGTGTACAGCCGCATTCATTGAATAATAAATCTTGGAAATTAGACAACCTGAGCGGAGGTGACAGAGAAGGGCATGAAGCACATTTTGTCATAATTGAGTGTCAACAGCCGAGAATCAAAAAAATCTTTGATTTTTCTGAAATCATCTTCCACCAAATCTTTCAGTTCATCCCGTGTATCAGCTTGGTGAAATATAGCGGTAACATCTTCGAAAGCAACCACTTAAGCCCTATTATTCAGAGAAAAGATGGGATTGCGATAGGTAATGAACAGAAGAGGACCCACTAAACAGCATAAAAAGAACTCAGGGCGCTTCTAATCTGTATACGCTGTCGTCTACCAGTCAAATAGCTCCTGTACCAATCCAGTAACCGACCTCTGACTCCATAATCCTCTAATGTTCTCAATAGTTCTTCATGATCCACCGTATCAAATGCCTTCGCTAAATCGACAAATACACGCTTGGATGAATCGAGTGATCAGTAAATTTTGGCTATCAAATCAGCAAGTGGATCCTACGTTGACTTACCACTTAGAAATCCAAATTGCCTCTCATTCAAGATATTACAATCTTCCAGGAATTTATAAGTTCATTTGTGTATGATTTGTTTCAAAATTTTAGAGATACCTGAAGTCAAGAAGATGGGACGATTGTTATTCAAATTTTGAAAATTGAAAAAAGATTTAATCTGTTAGTGTCCTACAATTTAAATTTAAAAAAAAATATTTTGAAAACCTTTTGGAATTAAATTAATGTCTTATTAGTACTGCTTATATTAAATAGACGTATAAAATCAAAATTCATTAAACAATATCAAATGGAATGAAAAACCAACAAATATAAATTGTTAATTAAAATTAGAAAATAAATATTATCTGAATGTTTCGTTCCAAGCCTACGCACCTGAACTCTTCAGACAGGCGTGGTGCATATGTCTGCCTGTGACAAAATGTTTTGTTTCTGATCTTATATTCATGAAAACTAAATCTTTTTCAAAAATTCACAGTATAATTTTAAGAACTTCTCCAAAACTAATTTATTTGAAACGTTTAATATATTTGAATAAGTTACTTCAAAAACTCTCAAAACATGCAGCACATCCTCAAAAACAATTTTAGTTCAGATAAGGTCAGTTCAACATCACATGTAAAAGACAAAGTCAAATGACAATAAATAAACTTACCCATTGGAACTCGTGGAATCCCTGATCAACATTCAAACTAGGTACTTCTAATATTCAAGATGTTCTATGCTAATCACAAAAATCACACAAAGGTTGTAAGGCACTTTATGGTCTTGGTTAAACCAGTGGACACTGTATAATGAATTTCTTCATTCAAAAAACCAATATAATTATATATTATATATAAAATAAAACAATGAGAATCGGTTTTTCACTTGATAGAAGGAATATTACAAACTTTGAATATCAGAAGAGATTTAATCTGTTAAGTCTCCTACAATTTTAATTTCAATTTTTTTTTTTTTTGACTTTTAGAATTAAATTAATGTCTTATTAACACCGCTTATATTCAATAGACCTATTAAATCAAAATTCATTATACAATATCAAATGGAATATAGTTATTCATCCCATCTCGAGCCCCAGAATCAGTTGTAAATATGCATTCTTAAACATCACATCTTCTTCGGCATCAAAATATATTTCTTTCAATTCCGGAGTTAATGAAATGACACACTTACGAAATGAACTTCTTACTTTAATCGATTTCAAGATATTCTTCAGCTTCGGTAGAGCCAGAAGTTCATGATGTTCAGATATATCCTGTTTGCCCTCTGGAATTTTATAATATGTATTTTCCGTTCCCGTAGTTTGGATCCATTTGAATTTGTATGTATTTTTCTTCTTATCAGTCTTGGATGCTTTCAAAGCGATGCAAATCTTCATGGATGTCGTCATTATAGCTTACGTTTTTGATTTATAAGAATGTAATCAATTCTTATTTTTATAATTGAAGAAATAGACGATTTGATGTCATGATTCTGGAAGATTTTATTTTCTTTAGTTTAAAATATAACAGAATAACATACACAAAAAAAAAATAATAACATACAAAGAAATAAAAAGAAATAAATAAAAAAATAGCTTACTAACCTGGAAGAAATCAAAAACAATGCTATTTCTTCGGGTTTCTCAATTCACATTTTTAACAACTAACTAAATAAACATGTGACACTTTTTAGGTTAATATCTTAGACATAGAACATAGAAGTTTCAAAGTTGTTTCCCATAAAGAAACAGTTTTATTTTTACATATACATTCTGTCAAGAAAGTACCGGGAATTATCGATTTAAATCTGGCGGGGCAATGAGGCAGGTAAACATTTTTTTCCTAGGTTGGTACCACTGTCCTTAATTACTATGCCAAGCTTGAGCGGGATCTGTCAACTAGTGTGTTTGCAACAGCTGATTAAGTCAGTCGATGTCAGAGTGCGTGCCGATTTTTACTATGAGTGATTACGTTGAGCAAAGAATTTGTTTAAAGTTTTGTGTTGCAAATGAATTTTCGTGTGCCGATGCATTGAAAATGTTGCAAAAGGCCTTTGGTGATAATGCTCTATCGAAAACTCGTGCATATCAGTAGTACAGAGCCTTCAAGGACGGTCGTGAAGTGGTCGCCCATCGACGGCTTCGATCGAAGATAACGTCGATAAAATTAAGGAAAGGGTGCTGGAAAACCGTCGTACCAGCTTGAGAGGGATAGCACATGATCTTAAGATATCCCACGAGTCCGCACGTACGATTTTGATTGATATTTTGGGCATGAGAAAGGTGGCCGCACGACTCGTACCGAAAGACCTGAATTTTCTTCAAAAACGTCATCGCGGACAGGTTGCTTCAGACATGCTGGATCGCTGTAACTCCGATTCTACATTCATGGAACGCATTATAACTGGTGATGAGACCTGGGTCTACGAGTACGATATGCAAACAAGCCAGCAATCATCGGAATGGGTGGCAAAAAATGAGCCGAAACCGAAAAAACCACGCCAAAGCCGCTCGAAAATGAAGGTGATGCTCATTGTTTTCTTCGATATCCGTGGCGTGGTGCACTACGAATTCGTTCCAGAGGGGCAGACGGTAAACAAGGAGTATTACCTAGGCGTTATGAAACGTTTGCGTGAGCGTATCCGTAAGAAGCGGCCAAATTTGTGGGCGAACAACTCATGGATTTTGCATGACGATAACGCGCCTTCTCACCGAGCTACGATTGTGACTGACTTTCTCGCCAAAAACTCAACAAATGTGCTTCAGCAACCACCGTATTCGCCGGATTTGGCTCCCTGCGACTTTTTCCTCTTCCCAAAACTAAAATTGCCCCTTCGTGGCACCCGTTTTGAGTCGATTGAAGCCATAAAACGAAATTCGGTGCGAGAGCTAAAGTCCATCCCGGAAAGCGCCTATAAAAAATGTTTCGATAATTGGAAGTGCCGTTGGCATAGATGTATTGGAGCAAATGGAGCCTATTTTGAAGGCGACACAATAAATTTTGACGATTAAATGAAAAAATGTTGTTTTAATTGAAAATTCCCGGTACTTTCTTGACAGAGTGGTATATATATATATATATATATATATATATATATATATATATATATATATATATATATAAGGCGCAAGTGCATGACCAATCTTGGTGTTTCCGTGCAGAGCGAATATAGATACGTGGCAGCTTGGTTGTCGTTGGACATTACACATTACACTGCACTGGCGATTGAATGCAACAAGTTTCGAAAGGTGCACATGTCTGCTACTTCTTTCCCAGTGATCAACAAAACCTAATCGGGCCTCTTTGAGTTCAGAATTGTTATACAGATGTATGTTGCACTGTCTCGATTCTAATAATTTTATATTACCATAGCTCATACATCTCATTGATTGAATATACTTGTGGAATTTTGTAATGTCCGTTGTTGATCGCAACAAGCCTAGTACATATCAATTTCACGGACGAAACTATTCCCTTGTTCACAACTAAAATTTTGCTCTTTTAAAATACAGAAGTAACATATTCTTCCTTAAGTCATAATTCATATTTTGTAATATCAGCACATACCTCTGAATTCCTCTGAATACTAATACCCCAAAATAAATCACGAATATCCCTACGGTACATTGGGCACAAACGCAGCCGACGCTTCTTTCCCAAACCTTTCCCGTCTCTCATCCTATCTTTATCAAAGTTTGTATAGATCGAGGTACTTACCCACCATTTAACCCTATATTTCTATTACCAAACTCTCGTACGGAACGCGCTGCAGGAATATAAACGGCATTCGCCCGCTCTCTATGTATAGAATAGGCAGTTTTGTCGTCCTGCGTGGAATATTGATGATGCTGTCACCTCCAGAGGCTGGTTGAGGAGACGATTTCGATCTAAATATAACACAAGTGTCTGGTGTTAGCTGAGATTCGGTCACTAACTCGGTTATCTTGCACTCAATAGAACATACTCAGAATGGGAATGTAGGTTTTATGAGAAATTTTTGTAAACCTAAGAGAGCAAAATTCCCACTGTTTAGTAAATGTTTACATCCATAATTTATGTCTTTCGACTTATTTCGATACTTACCGGTGGAAACATTTTTGGGTGCTTGATACCTCAATGGTTGTCTTTCGTTTAGTAAATTCTGCTATTTTGGAAATTTTTAATCAAGAGTCATCTGCAATCAACTTATAGACTTAATGTAAGAAGAATTTTTGCTTGAATTATATCACAATTACCAAATTACGTTGGTCTGACACACAAACGGCGCCATAAATAGAAAACTGATATTTTTTCGTGCTTTGTCTCTCAGTAGTGTATTTACAAGCACATAGGATTTTTGATGACCATCATAAATATCTGATTTTAATTTGTAGTTTCATTGATACAAAATACCACTGAAAATACTAAAACTGAAAACATAAAACAAACAGGAAAAACTAAAAATGAATGTACACATACAAATTGAGCAGGTCAGAGGAATAATCAATTCAATTATTTCCCAAGTATTTTTATTTATAATCATCAAGTTATGGAATTCTCATAAAACTTAATTGCATTTTTTTCGGATACTGCTTTCGAAATATATCTCATATGTGTATATACATATCTATCTGGACTGAAATGAAATTTTTATGTTTGTAGTAATTTGATTGCCTGGAAATTGTGCATGAAATTATTTTTCTCCACTTAGTGTCTTGATTTAAAATCAGATGCTTTTCCAAATTTTGAAATAAAGATGAGTAAGGTTTTTAAAAGCTATATTTTCAACAGATTCTGCCAATTTATCAACTTGATATATCAATTTGACCTTGAAGCCCATCCTACTGACTTTTTTTCATAAAGTTATCGTACTGACAACTAGTAACTTAATTTTTATTGTATCGATTTGTTGATGAAGAAGCAGTGTTTTTAGATTATGAATGGTATTGAGCCCGACATCACATTGTCCTACATCTAAATGTTTGTTGAAGATTTTAGTCATCACCTCCGGATCCTTCGTAATAGAGCCATCTTGATGTCTAAGACCCTTCACAGTTTCCTCATCTTCAGTCTTATATATGTGGTTGAGGGTTCTCCATTATTTCTTCTTAATTTATATCAAGTTTCTCTCTGAAGAAGTTACATTTAGCGGTTCTTATGATGTGGTTCAGAGAATGTCTGTAATGAACAAATTTTGCTAAATATACATGTTTCTTCGAGATATATTTTATAGAGTTCATTTTTATTCTTAACAGATCTAACAATACCCGCAGTTGTCCTGTCCTTTCTTCTCACATCTCTCTTTCTCATCTAAATAGTTCTGCTCTAAGAATTCGTTTAGTATACTCAAAAATTGAATGAATATAGCTCTGGTTGATTCAGGGAATAGAGTTAACTCCAGTCGTACCTTGCTAGTGACTTCATGAATGTTATGTTACCTTTAATTAGATAAGTAAAAAATATATGTATATTTCTACTTATTCGGTAACATAATGTTTCTGTTTTGAGACACGGTTGAAATAAAATCATTTCATCACTTTCTTTAGAACCATTAGGTCTCTAGGTAAATAGATCCGATAGAGGTGAATTAAATACCTACGAACCCGGTGGTTTCACTGAAAGTAAAAAAGAAAATTCCATAAACAAATATGTACGTATTATTCAATGAAATTGTACAATGAATTTTATCAAGTAAAAGCTAACACGATTCGAAGTTATGTTACCTGATAATCACAAATCTGGTTAAAATTAATCCTCTGGCACATTTTGGAATATATTCCTGCATTAGGACGTTCAATGGAGAGGATTATGAACAGCTCCCCTCGAGAGTTGATGTGTTCCTACTTACTGAAACTTTCATTCCAGAAGATCCTTTTATAAATAATTTTGATTTTGAGTCAATACTTGAAAGAAGTAAAATTTAAATGACTTTAAATTCAGGATTATTATTATTATTATCCTGATACTCCTAGATCTTCTGGGAAGATCCCTAGATGTGCTATATATTCTTTAAAAATGGAAAGTAAAAATGGCCTTTTTGAATAATCTGTTGAACCTTTTTCGGTAATGATTTAAGAGGCTTTAACATCCAGTCCAAACATATATGTATAAGGTGATGTCTAAATAATTTGGTCATTATTTTATATTTCTTTTGATTCTTCAGTAGCTGATTTCCATTACATGTGATGATAAAATGTATGTCTATAAAGTGATACAGTTTATTTGAGACATGTTTTGAAATTTAATTCTAAATGTTTTCATGAGATTTATTCAGATAAAAATCTGTAGAGGTTCTGGAGAATTAATTCCAGCTATTATTCTGTAATATGCAAATACTTTTTCATAGTAATTTTCAATTTATATATAAATTAATAATTGGAAAATTTCTTTGTAAATACATCAAATGCACGTGGCGGTTATCTGATGCAGAGTCTAAGTCGTATCTTCTTTTATCGTATATTTCCGTGATATAACCTAATTTTCGTATAGGCCATTCCTACCCCAAAATTGGTTGTTTGTTGCAGAAATGTGTGATGATAAATAAGGTTTTTTTATATATTCTTGAATGATTATTTGGTTTATTCAAACAACTTCTTACTGAAGAGATTTTGGCTCCAAATTTATCAGGTTCTTTCGCTGGAAAATGTGCTATATATTTTTTTAGAAAGGAAAATCTATGTTAAACATTTTTGGTGATGGAACTTGTGATTCTTCAACATACAATCGAAACATATATGTATAAGGTGATGTCTAAATGATTTAGTCGTTATTTTATATTTCTTTTGATTCTTTATTAGTTAATTTCCACCACATGTAATGATAATATATATGTCTATTAAGTGATACAGTGTATTTTAGTGTTTATTTTGTTTCAAAATTTAATTCTTAGTGTCTTCATGAGATTTATTTATATTAAAATCTATAGAGATCCTGGAGAATTAATTTCAGCTATTATTCTATAATTTGCAAATACTTCTTCATAGTAATTTTCAAATTATATATATTAATAATTGAGAAATTTCTTTATTTGACATCACATGCACATGGCTGTTATCTAATGCAGAGTCGAAGTCGTATCTTTTTTCATTGTATATTTCTGTGATATAACTTAATTTTCGTATAGGCCATGCCTATCTAAAAGCTGTTAGCTGTCTTGTGAATTTTGCGACTTCTATTAATGTGTTCTTTTTGAAAGTTAAGGATTCCTGTGTATGCTGTATTATACAATAGAATCCATTGGTGATATCTCTAGGTAAACGCTGTATAATCGTCAAAATTTCTAGCCGATTCTTGTCTTGTTAAGGAAATTTTTACAGTTTACTTGAATATCGCAGAATGAAAACAATTTGAGTCTATTCCTTCCAGGAAAATCAAGAATATATCGAAACGCAGAGAAACATTGGTATATAATGATATTCTATTCTTTATCTGGTGAATCTGAAAACCTATAGTTACTCACAATTTTCGTTATCAATTCCTAGTTTGGAATGACTCCTTAATCTACACAATATCATTCAGCAAAAAATTTTTTGAATCTGTCCCTGCTTGATGGAAATTCACTTGAATTAAATGAAATAATACAGATTATTTTCACATTCGTCGCTAAATTAATAAATTGTGGAAATTATCTTTATTATTTTATTTTATCATTCAGTAACAGGGTATTTTGTTAAATTGAGCAGGAAAGAATTGATATATTCAAATATACTTTCGGTATTGTGATAAGAATAACTCCGTTGGAGGCATTGATGAAATTATTAGTTTTCTACAGTTCTGGTTATCAGATGAAGTAATCCGTTATTTTGTGATGGTTTATCTTAAAAATGAAATTAATCATAAATTGATTTATTTTCTATCATTAATAAGGAGTATGAGCATTGGTAACAGAAAGTTCTAGAAATCGAGACAATGTAACATACAACTGTATAACAATTCTATACTCAAACAAACTCGTAGATCACATGTAAAACTTGTAGATCACATAACAATAATTTCGGGAAAATATTGTGAATTTTTGGGGAAGCACTTAAATGATAAATGTCTCAAAACTGTTTACAGCACTCGGCACAATTGTCAAATCCGGAAAAGCATAGCTTCTAGCAAACACTTGAAACTTCTTACTTTGGTCCAGTCACAGAATCACCAGGTAAGTATATTTCTATATACCACTATTTATTAAATCATGTATTCGTTTTCTATCAGTATTAAGAAGCCATATTTTAGTTTTCATCATGAATGATCTGTAGCTATTTACTAGTCTAAGCTCCAAAGGTAAGAAAACAAACATCCTGGGTGCCAGAAACGACCTTTGTCCTGCTGTTTTGAGGGCTCGATGTGTCTGAAAACTGGTAAGTTTATACTTGTCAAATGAGTATGTTGTATTGGCCGGAGTAAGATCTTTTTCTTTTTTATAAGAGCAATAATTTTTGAGAAGTATAACCGTCTCACATACAGCACTCTTTATATATTATAATGTTCATCAGTGGGGAAGAGAAGGCTCTTTCCAAGTATGTATTGAGTATCTCCACATGAGTCCATGAGCTGCCCCCCAGCCAATGTTACCATATGACAATTGAGACTGAACTAATGCAAAATACACCTTCATCAACTGAGTAACATTCATTTCTCTTTTTAGGTTTCTGAATATATAAAGAAGACCGCGGAAATTTTTTCGCTACATATTCACAGGGATGATCTCAACGCATATGCCTGTCAATATGAATAGCAAGATACTTAATGTGTCCTTCTGGATGTTCAAGAATAAAGTTTTGGTTATCGACTTTGAGGGGTCCCAAACTAGGAAGTCCAGATTCATATAATGTAAATGATAGGTAAAATGACTTCCTTATGTTCAATGTAAGTTTATTCTTTCTAAGCCAATTCGAAAGTTTCTTCAAGTCTTTTTCAGCACTAACTTTGAGGTTTTCCCATATCCTGTCCTCGCAGATCACAGCTATATCATCAGCAAAACTTATGATCCTCACAGACACCTTCATGTACAGCATATCATTCATGTAGATAACGTACAGGAGTGGACCTAATATCGTACCTTGGGGGACTCCATAGTATACAGCTTCCTATCCTCTCTACTACTCATTTCCTGAATTTGTACTAGCTGCTTTCTATCTGTTAAGTAGCTTCTGAATAATGCTAAGACAATTCCTCTTATACCATATTTATGCAATTTATTTAATAATATTTCGTGGTTTACGGTATCGAATGCCTTAGATAAGTCTAGGAAAACCCAAAGAAGAGGCACTTTTTTGTCTAGTTCATCATTAATCAGTTTCGTTAAATCTCTTTGCGAGTTAATTCAAGTGAAGAAATGTATTCTCGATATCTTCACGTTACCAACGCTTCATTCTCAAATCAGACCATAATTTAGTGCAATGCTGAAAAATTAGCAACTCCATATTAATATAAATTAATTCGGCTGATCTGTAACAAAAATAATTAAAAAGGATTATGAGCTATGGTAATAGAAACTTCTAGAAATCGAGACAGTGTAACATACGTTCGTATAACAATTCTATACTCAAACAAACTCGACGAGGTTTTGTAGATCACAGAGGCGAATTGCAGACATGCGCATGTTTCAAACTGATTGGTTTTCGCCAGTACAATGTATGGTAGTGACTCCAAATCTATCAAGTATCTATATTCGCTATTCTCAGAGACTCCAAGATAATAATACACTAGCGCCATCTAGAGTATGCAAAATACATACACAGAGACTCTAAGATATTAATAATATACTAGAGTATGCAAAAACCATACATACGTTTGCGAGTTAATTCAAGTAAAGAAATGTATTCTCGAGAACAACCAGATTGAAACGTGCGCATGTCTGGAATTTGCCTTTGTAATCAACTAAACCTTTTCAAGTTTGTTTGAGTATAGAATTTTTATACAGATGTATGTTACACTGTCTCGATTTCTCGTACTTTCTATTACCATAGCACATACTTCTTGTTATTGATTTTTGGTATAGATCAGCCGAATTAATTTATTTTATAATGAATATGCTAATTTTCGAGCATTACGGCAAATTTTGGTCTGATTTGAGCATGAGGAAATGTCATTCTGCATTGTTAACGTGAAAATATCGAGAATGCATTTCTTTACTTGAATTAACTCGCAAAGTTATGTCTTGTATGTATTTTGGATACTGTAGATGGCGTTAGTGTATTATTAATATCATAGAGTCTCTGTGTATATATTTTGCATACTCTAGATGGCGCTAGTATTATTAATATCTTGGAGTCTCTGTCTATAGCTAATAGAGATACTTGACAGATTTGGAGTCATTAGCATATATATATATATATATATATATTGCACTGATGAAAACCAATCAGTTTGAAACGTGCGCATATCTGCAATTTGTCTCTGTGATCTACAAAATCTTGACGAGTTTGTTTGAGTATAGAATTGTTATACAGATGTATGTTACACTGTCTTGATTTCTAGAACTTTGTATTACCATAGCTCATACACCCTTTCAAATGATTTTTGGTACAGATTAGCGGAATTAATTCATTATTCACTAGCACTTTTTCATTATTATGGATACATTGTTTAACTATAATACATTCTCAAACTGGTAAATAACAAGAAATGTTTCAAAGGTTCTACATACCATATTTATGGAGGGCTTGGATTTGTGTAGAAATTTAAGACTTTATAAAGTGTGGAATAACACAGGTCCGTTTACTAGCTTAATAGTTTTACTGCGTGATCTTGATAACGTTTGTGCACCTTTATTTATTTCATGATGTATAGTTTCTTACCTGTCGCCTACATATCTGTACTGAAATATGATATACCTTGGGTGTGTGGAATTTGAAATTTTCTTTCAAAGAAGGATAAAAGACATTTCTGCGAGGAGTAGGCTAAAACAACTAGCAATGGGCTCACCTCTAAGAGTACTCCTTGCTGAAATCTCTATATCTTTTTTCGGAAGAAAAACACCTAAAATTCATACATTCTGAATTATGAAATAACAAGACTTATTTAGAAAAAATGTTTCGTAAAGTATGAATTATCCTTCTGAACCTTGAATGATGCATATTTTTCAGTAGTGAAATTATTTCTACTAATTTTTTGTTATATAAAATAAGGATAAATTGGAATGAAAACTGTATGTATTTTATCTATTAAAGTTTCAGAAAAATGAGCTATCACAGAAAAAGAAGTTTTAGTAACCATGGCAACAATAAACGGCTTCCAATATTCATGAAAAAATGTTTTGATATTAAATCATAAAAATGCTTGTAACCCGAAAATAGTGCATTTTTTCGTGGTTGCACTAGTACGCCTTTTTTTGCAGAATTAATGATGACATATATAAATGAAGAAATTTCGCCGATATCTTCAACCAAAAAAAAAATTTCTGTCTATTAACTGCTAGGGTCAGTTTGTCCCTGGCGGTCCTGAAGAAGGAAGGTATGGAAAACAAATCATAACTGATATTTGTTTTGATTAAAATCCAAGAAATTACCAAAATCGGTTGAGTCGTTCGGAACTTATCACAAAAAAGCTTAATTATGCGACTTCCATTTGGAGGCATATATCTTTGCAGGGGGACCTCGTTATCTGAAAAATTAAAGCATTCCTGACTCTTCTTTATATACTTTATTCACAGCTGAGGAAGAGTCACGTAGTGCTAGTACACTCTGTATATAAGTTCAAAGTTTCAAATTGATGGAAACGTTGGAATATTGTATTTATTGTATTATATACAATAAAAATAGTATTATTTCCTAGTAGATGCTTTTAAATAGCATATTATGTTATAAATATCAAAAATGCATATTCTGGAACCGTTTTCGTCCATATGACATAATATTGAATAAAATAAAATAAATTACTACGTAATATCTTTATTATATATCTTACGATATTTATATATCTTACGATACACATTCTGTCAAAGAAGCAATGCTCTACAAATGACAAATTTTAAATTTTATCAAATAAAATATAACAATCAAAAATAACAAAGTCAGCGAAGAAATTCAATATAACACACATAGTCCAAATACAATATTTTATATGTCCATATTTAAAATTTTAATACTCACATGTTCCATATTGGGAACTAAACAGAAATGATTTTCGACCCCATGGTTATATTGAATTACTTCCCTGACTTTTTCATTTTTGATTGTTATGTTTCAGTTGATAAATACTGAACTCTTTCAGCCGGTACTATTTGGTAGTTGATCATAATTGAAACAAGTTGTAGAAATTACTATGTTTTACTACCAATAAATTGATAGTTTTCATATTTAATTATGACTCGAGTTTTGGGAATTAACTATCCAGTTGTCTGAAGATGGGATAGTTAATTCGCGATACTGGAGTCAGGATTAAATATGTAAAATATCAATTTATTGCTAGTAAAACATAGTAATTTCTGCAACTTGTTTTAATCAGTTGATAATATTTAAAATTTTTCATTTTTAGAGCGGCGCTTCTTTGACAAAATGTGTATGGTAAGATATATAGATATCTTCAGATATTCAAAAAGATATTTCGTAGTAATTTATTTTATTTAATATTAATGAAAACCTTTAATAGTAATACTCATTCAGTTTAATATTCGTATGACATGAGTTATTTCAAAATTAATTGTGTTTTTATCCGATTTTTGTAAGACAATTATAACGGAGAACAAAAAGTATGTGCTCCTTTCTTTGTCCAAAACCATTCCAATTGTATATTTTATAAAAATATTAAAAATAATTGAAAATAGAATAATTCTGAACAAAAACGTGAGCGTCCGAGAAGTATTTGCAGCCTCGCACAAAAAATGTTGCTGAGCTACCAGCGCAATAATTGGCACCTTATTGAGAAGGTTTCCTTTCTGTTCAAATATCATTTTTAAACACAAAATTAGTTTCAAGTATCTGATACATTTTTTGGTTTCTAATTCACAACGGATGATGTCTTATAGAAAAGGAAATACATATTTCAGTGAATTATCTATCTATCTTAGCAAAGATGAATTTTCAAATGTGTTCAGTCATCTAATCTTGAAGGGAATAATAAATCACTCCACATAATTTGGAGATTATCGATTTCGTAATTCACGGTACACATGTCGCCACCTATCGGACACAAGAATATATTGATGATCATAACTAACTTCTTGGTAAATTATAGGAAGCTATACATACCTGCTTTTTAGCAAACTTCTTGCATAGTGAACGATCCGAATATATTATAAATATATATATATATATATATATATATATATATATATATATATATATATATATATATATATTTAGAATATAATTTTTATGGGGTTATTTTGTTTTTAGACAAAAAAATATTTCAGTTATTATACATATTCATAAAAAAAAATGATTATATAATCCTGCTACATCATATAGAAAAGAAACTATGCTACTTAATATCCGCAATAAATTTTCATTTGTTCAAAACTTGAGATGAAACGACAACTTTAACTAGAAAAAATATTGAATCATCTCTGCAAATTTTTGATATATTTGTGGTCATAAAACATGAAGATTAAAACGCGCAATTTAATATTAAAACTTTTTTCATATAATTGGCCAGAAAAACCAAATTCTAAACATTTATTAGAACATGATCTGCATAATATATTCAGTAGATTAATAATCAGGAAATATGCAAGTATTGTATTTTTCCCGCTATTCAGAGAAAAATGAAAAATTTTGAAGATTTCATTTTCAGAGTTTCTGGGAAGACATTTCAAAAAACTTCAATCAGGTAATGCGACACAAATACGATAAACACATAAAACAAAGGAATGCTGGTTTTCCTTTGAAACTTAAATAGAGTCAATGTTCGATTACAACAAGAGATAGAACTTATTAAAATGAACCATTCCATGAAAAATCGTCTACAATCATTAACGGAATAGAAAAGTAATGAAAGTTTCACTCAGTTCCATCTTAGTAGCTTAAATTCATGGATGGATTAAGATGTGTCCAGTTAACGTGATATAGGTTTAGAAAAAGTTTTGTCTTTTCCAACGTCTTTTCTTTCTTTCATGTCCAGTATAGCTTCTTCATTGATTTATAAAAAAGGAACTCGAATTTACGAGTAATTGCTATGATAAAGTCAGTTATAATATCACAAGAGCGTAGACAATATTCGATTATACACCAAGTCACGAGACGAAATACGTCGAGTAAAGAGGTTCGTATTATCGAAATATATTGTCCATGCTCGAGTTGGTATTCGTTACGATTATATAAGGAATAATATTTCAACGCTAGAACTATAAACAAAGCGCTGTATTTTGAAAAATTCAATTGCATTTGTTTGAACTCGACTTTTATTTCATTTGGCGAACGTCGAAGAACGTTACTATGGAAATAATAATAATTTAAAAATATATATGCGATAGTATTTTATTTCCATAAAAATTTTTGTACTACTACAACGATTGTTTCACCACGATGTGGCTTCAGGTGTTACATTGTACTGGCTTGTACAAACATTTTTGTGGAAATAAAATACTGTCACATATATATTTTTTGATTAAAATGAGTTTCCACCAAGTAAAGACCGAATCAATCAAATATATAATGATAATAATAATAGGATTTTATTGATGACCACAATCAATACTACATGAGAAAAAAATAAATAATATATTACTATGTAACAACCACAGGGCGGAGTTCAGATGAATTTAAACCCTCTGTTCTACCTGTTTCTACTTAAGCATAAATGTTACCATTTAATGTCCATACATTTTTATTTCCCACTATATTTATGCTTTTCTTGAGGAGTGCGCAATTATACCTCGTTAAATCCTCAATAAATACGAATCGAGTTCCGTTCAGCTTACTTTTATTTCTGATAATTATGTCTCGAGATTGTACAAAGGAAAAATGGACTATTACAGGTTTCGCCATCTTAGCATTGACAATAATCAACGATGACAATAATCAACTTGAATGTCATAATCATGATCACAATATGGCAGGAGGCGAAACACCATAGCGATTGTATCACGTCGTCAAGGGTATATTCACTTATCAATACGCCGTAACTATGGGAAATTCATGGATTTTATTGGTTCTTTAAAACATGAGTTATATAATCAATAAGATATACGAAATAGACGATGATGCCTGTTGAAGTTTTGATGATGGTGAAACATAAAAAAATGTTCTCTAGGCCAAGTCGAATTCATCCCATCTTCTATATACTTATACATTCCTCATAATGAGCATAATATTTATTTCTGGTTGACATGAGGGCAAGTGAGTGAATGGTAGAGTTAAAGGTCGAGTATGTTTTTACTCTCGAAGTCATCATATGGGGGTTGTGTCTAATGGTAGTCAATACTCTTCACACTGATCACTCACTAAAAGAAGTTCTCAGCATCTTCAGAGATTACAAGGACGAGACTGGGTCACTAGAAATTAAATATTTTGCTTGCATGTGTACACTGAACATTTCTTAATACGATTAATGACATGAACCAATACTTTCCTTACAAACATTTCAGAGTATGTAATTGAGTTTTAAACACCAATAGTTGCTTGATCTCGATACAAAGTAAAAATGATCAACCCTTGCGTAAACTTTAGAGCATTTGAAGATATTGAAGAAAAGAGAATCTTGAAAAATTGCTTCTGAAATGACCTTTCAATCCTCAAGAGAAGATTTAGAGACCACTGATACCTTATTGTATTACTTATCATGAAAGCCTAACAAGACTACGCGATTGGAGTGCAGAATACTGAAAGTGATCAGAGAAAGTTATGAAAGGTTATCAATGACTTTAAATTCAGAATTATATATTCTAACCTCTACAATATATGTTGAAACTATATACTACTCTGTCAAGAAAGTACCAGGAATTTTCAATTAAAAAACATTTTTACATTTAATCGTCAAAATTTATTGGGTCGCCTTCAAAATAGGCTCCATTTGTTCCAATACATACATCTATGCCAACGGCACTTCCAATTATCGAAACATTTTTTATAGGCGCTTTCCGGGATGGACTTTAGCTCTCGCGCCGAATTTTGTTTTATGGCTTCAATCGACTCAAAACGGGTGCCACGAAGGGGCAATTTTAGTTTTGGGAAGAGGAAAAAGTCGCAGGGAGCCAAATCCGGCGAATACGGTGGTTGCTGAAGCACGTTTGTTGAGTTTTTGGCGAGAAAGTCAGTCACAATCGTAGCTCGGTGAGAAGGCGCGTTATCGTCATGCAAAATCCATGAGTTGTTCGCCCACAAATTTGGCCGCTTCTTACGGATACGCTCACGCAAACGTTTCATAACGCCTAGGTAATACTCCTTGTTTACCGTCTGACCCTCTGGAACGAATTCGTAGTGCACCACGCCACGGATAGCGAAGAAAACAATGAGCATCACCTTCATTTTCGAGCGGCTTTGGCGTGGTTTTTTCGGTTTCGGCTCATTTTTTGCCACCCATTCCGATGACTGCTGGCTTGTTTGCATATCGTACTCGTAGACCCAGGTCTTATCACCAGTTATAATGCGTTCCATGAATGTAGAATCGGAATTACAGCGATCCAGCATGTCTGAAGCAACCTGTTCGCAATGACGTTTTTGAGGAAAATTCAGGTCTTTCGGTACGAGTCGTGCGGCCACCTTTCTCATGCCCAAAATATCAATCAAAATCGTACGTGCGGACTCGTGGGATATCTTAAGATCATGTGCTATCTCTCTTAAGCTGGTACGACGGTTTTCCAGCACCCTTTCCTTAATTTTATAGACGTTATCTTCGATCGAAGCCGTCGATGGGCGACCACTTCACGACCGTCCTTGAAGGCTATGTACTACTGATATGCACGAGTTTTCGATAGAGCATTATCACCAATGGCCTTTTGCAACATTTTCAATGCATCGGCACACAAAAATTCAGTTGCAACACAAAACTTTAAACAAATTCTTTGCTCAACGTAATCACCCATAGTAAAAATCGGCACGCACTCTGACATCGACTGACTTAATCAGCTGTTGCAAACACACTAGTTGACAGATCCCGCTCAAGCTTGGCATAGTAATTAAGGACAGTGGTGCCAACCTAGGAAAAAAAATGTTTACCTGCCTCATTGCCCCGCCAGATTTAAATCGATAATTCCCGGTACTTTCTTGACAGAATGTATATTCTAACCTCTACAATATATGTTGAAACTATATACAAAAACTATCAAATTGATATCCTTATATTTAATCAATATAAAATATTTTTCATTGTCTCGGAAGAAACCTTTTTACATACCGACTTGAAATGTATTAATACAAATGTATTAATATAAATTACAATCCGGATATAGCCTTTGATATTCCCTAGCAGCTTCATGACCATTGCACTTACAAAATCCATAAACTGACAACATATCAGTATACTCTGTATTCGTAAATGACGGCATGTCCATAATTCTCTTGATGAAAATTTTATGAAAACACAACAATCTACCACTTGCATATTTTTCTATTTCAATAATCACCCGACAAAGGTTTGAAATTTTTCAAATTCTTAGCATGGGCCACTTATATTTTGAAATGGCTTGAATTCAGAGTAAACGAATTTCTTTTGTGATCTTTCACACAGCATTGAAACTAAATGATATATTAAGCTTCAGATCGATTCAAGCAGCATGTGAGAAGATACACAGTGGACCAGAAAGAAAGGCTAATGAAAGCTGCAGAACATTCAATACAAGAGTTAGCAAGTGTCAAAAAGAAATAGGGAAATTTTCGAGAATAAATAACATACGAAAACTGATGAGGGAATGGTTATAAAAGAATTAATTTGCGAAAGTGTAAATAAGATGTCGAAAAGTATTTTGTTTTGTATGCGTGTTTCTAATTTCAGTCAGTTATTAAGTTTTTTAAATGTCTAAAATTTTTCCCTTCGGTATACTCGCACTTAAGCCTTAAGTCATGATACAGAGAAATGAAATTCATTCAAAATGAATTAACGTATTATTCGGAGAAACACAGGCCCGCATTTACTATGAATCGAAAATTCCAGATATTTAATAGCTCATAAAATATTGATGCGAAGTGTGTCATTATTTCAACTGAGGTTGTTTTCATTGTAAATTCTGAGGAGAATTTCACTTTTGG
The DNA here is from genome assembly GCA_034642435.1 of Megalocaria dilatata. Lineage (NCBI taxonomy): Eukaryota > Metazoa > Arthropoda > Insecta > Coleoptera > Coccinellidae > Megalocaria > Megalocaria dilatata. Next base: position 67,262,941 of record CM067855.1, on the reverse strand, counting down.
AAAATTCGATGTACAGGGTGTTTTACAAAATGTGGCATAAAGAATATGATTTTCTCAGTCCGGACCAGCGCTATCGACAAATGATTAGGTGCAAATATTAGGCATTGGCCTATACTCATTCTCTCAAATTTTCATGAAGATTCATGCCTGAGTTCAAGAGTTATGCCGATTGAAAGTTTTTGATGCAATACATAAAAAATCACATAACTAGAGGTTAATTCTTGATAGAAGGTATTATATATAAAATTATTTAAATATTTTAGTATTAGCCTTCTACATATTAAATTTCAAAAAATTATATTGAATAATTATAACTTCTGGAATTAAATTAAAATAATGTCATATAAGTACCACTTATATCAAACGACATATAAAATAACCATTCAATATAAGACATCCAAATAATATAACAAAATCCAATAACTAAAAATTGTTAACCAAACTCCTATAAATTAAATATTATGAGTAGACAAAATTTTGTTTCTGTCGATAAATCTCATGAAAACAATTATAAATTTAAATTTTTCAGTATTCATTTACCAGAAGTTGTCTAAATTGTTGAAGGGTGAGTAAATATTTGTTGTTGATTGATGTTATATTTTATTGAATAAGAGTTATTTGAGTACTGACGAAGCAAATTCTCTCTCAAAACTTATTTTTCAGTATTGTTTTTACACATCTTGAAATTCTATAGAAAGTAACTTAGTTAGATATCCAATAATATTGAATATTCTAAGTAAGGTAGTTTTAAGATGAAATTCTTAAAATTATGTTAAACATTTTTGAAAGATATTTGTTTTCATAAGATTGATCAACAGAAACAAAATTTTGTCTACTAAAAATTTTTAATTTATAGGATTTTGGTTAACAATTTTTATTTATTGGATATTGTTATATCATTTGGATGTCTTATAATGAATGTTTATTTTATATGTCTTTTGATATAAGTGGTACTTATATGACATTATTTTAATTTAATTCCTGAAGTTATAATTATTAAATATAATTTTTTGAAATTAAATATGTGGAAGGCTAATTAAAATATTTAAAAAACAAAAAAATCCTGTATCTCTTAAACTACTATAGTTAGGACATATTTCGAGCACTGATTCAGATTCAGCAAAATGTCCTGCATCTGCTCTGAAAGCCTGTACAATCATTCGTGAAACACCCTGTATATGTTTCATAGCTATTTTTCTGACATCACGAAGTTCTTTTATACTTCAATTATGACTAGGAATGGAATAATTCTCAGTGGTACACATTATGTGTGGATATTCTTCTCCATAATATTTCAGCTATCTTACCCCCAAACAATTCCTAGCGACGAATATATATTCATGTTTTATTATAACCAACTGAAACTGACGAAGTCGCCACGACCACATATCCTACCAGGTTTGAAATGCTGTGCAAGTGCTCGTAAGTGAATTCCTTCAGTGGTAGTAAGAAATTGAATATTGTCCAACATCGTATGCCTAAGCTACAGTTGGGAAATATTATTCATAAGCATTATTAAGCTGTAACAAATGGTACATTAAGGAATAAAATTTCAGTTCTTTTTATCGAATCTGGTCCATCTCTTGCATCCAGAATAGTTTTTAATGTCTCATTTCAAGTCTTCGGGTTTCATTAATATCATTTGTAACTTTTATAATTCCAATAAAAAAATTATGGCTATCAAAAGTTTTATTTGTCAGTTTTCGATACAGTTCGGTTTACATAAGATGCATTTATAATTCCACAGAACGAATTACAACAAAAACGGTTTTGACATGAAAATTGAGAAAGATACACTTAACACATGTTGGAAAGTGGAATATTCAACTGAAGAATAAATAACGATCATAAGGAAAAACACATCTCTAATGATGGCATATTCAAAGAAGTGTCTAGTTTATTTTTTCTCCACATTTATGTGCATTATAATTTCAAATCCTGAATTTTCTCCTTTTATGATAGCTAGAAATACAATTTCAGACCATACAGGGTATTCTAATTTTCAGATATAGGAAATCTTGAACATTACCAGAGCTTCCGTTGTACGAATACTACTCAGAAATCAAGAATTTGATACAGTATACTTTCAGGGTAACTTTCGCGGTATTATATCAACATATAAACTTCTAAGACGACCCCACAATGCATATTAACGTACCGTTCGTACGGACCATCACAAGTCCACACTCTACTTCCAAGACATCATGGACTGATTAGTGATGATTCTGAACTTTCCGTCCTTCGTTACTTGCTATCAAGATCAATGCTTCACACATCACAAAATGAAAGAAGTCAAATTTACATCGAACAGGTTATTTTGCCTATAATATATCCTATCCGTATTTGATGAGAAAAAAATTCCGTGGTTATGAACGACAATGCAAGAATGGTTCACGATACAATAATAGCCTAATTACACAGAGCCAGTTTCTGATCTAAAAGTGGACATTAATTACAGTTTTGTTTTCGTATGACAGTGGCCCCACTCGCCTCTCCAAGTCATAACATAATGCTGGCATAAAGCTATTCTGAATAAGCTATCTACGTATAGTTTTCCTGGGAGTCTCTGCTATTGGGTGATGAGTTTCCTTACCAATAGGAACATTCATTTTGTGAATGATGTTGATTCCCATTGTTTCAAGGTGAACGCTGGAGTGCCCCAAGATTCGGTTTTGTCGCCCACCCTCTTCCTGATCCATATAAACGATGTCCTTAGTACGACCAACAACCACATTGTGGGCGGATGATAGCACGCTGATGTCTTATCTCACCAATGACAAACCTCTGAGCACTGTTGAGTCTGACCTTCATAGATACCAGAAAATCGATTCCCTGAACGAAGACGTAAAAAGATAAACGAATGAGGTCAACAGAATATGTTGCAATTCAATGCATGAAAGACCCAAACAACAACTTTCTCAAAAAAAAATCAGTTATCGACTGCTGACGGAAAGCCTGGTGCATCAACCAAATGATTCCATGTATATTATTGTCGTGACTGTCAACTGTTCGGTCTGTTGGGAATACATGTAAATGACGTTACAAGTCTGCTGCAAATAAGTTGAAATATTTCTGTGCGGATAAGGTCTTTCTACTGTCCATAGTTTAAGATCAGAACAGGACTTTAATATTGCTCTCATGTTTGGAGCTCAACATCCCAGCATTCAAATATTTGACAAATTCGGTCCTTACTTGATGGAAAATCATTTTCAACTAATAATAAATAAAATTCAATTCCCACAAACTTTTTATTGTTGAATGACACACTGTGGATTAATTATCTTCTACTTTTGAACTACTACTTTGAGCTACTGTGTGGCAAAACAATTGTCATTCGACAATAAAAATTCGTGGAATTTTTATTTTACTTATAACTACCCCAAAATTAAATTTTTGCATTGCATTCAGAAAAGAGCAGTAATTGGCTGCAACAGCTAGTTTGCAGTCGTTGTAAGATAGAAGGATAGTTGCCGACTTGTGCTTGTCCTATATATATTATCACAGTCCATTTTTCATGCAACTGAAGGAAATTATGCCAGCTGCCGCCTTATTTCCACGCAGCACTACGACTGCGCAACTAGGAAATTCCTATGCAGTTGATTCCAAAACTCCGGGAATTTCTATTTATCAGAAGTGCTCCTTGCACCGAACCAGCCAGTTGTGGAACACGCTTCCAGCTGATTTGTTTCTTGCAATATACAATCTTCAGCAGTTTAAGACGAGAGTAAACGGACAAATTTTTTCGCTAGGGGCACTAACTAGGTGACATAGGCTTTGTTCCGTCTCATTGGAGACGGCCCTATCCTCCGAGATCGATGTGTCATCGATATTTAGGCCTTTTTAGGTTAATATTTCGATCTAGCATTTTTCAGCTGCACCAGACGAACTGAAGTAATATTTGACACTTCTGTTTATTTGTTTTATAATTATTATATATGGCCTTAGAAAACATAAAAAGTAATTTAGTGATTTGACATATTTATTCCTGTTAATTTCACATGACACAGCATTCCAAATTATAAACTGATTTTATCCTTCTTTTTTTGCATTCATCACATAATTCTTCTGTAGCCAATAAGAAGAATTATTTTGTTCATTCAGTCCACCTCCAAATGGACCTTCCAATCAATTATGTTAATTTCCCTCTTTTTGTATTAAAAGGGATGCATCAAGCACCTCTAATGTTCAGTCTTTGAAAGGAAGGAAAAATAATTATTCTCCGGATAGTCAAGTTGTTTGGTTGTAATTGTACAAGCTTAACGCGATTTCTGTAAACGTAGCAATCCACCTTACACTTGTTTGTAGTGTAATTGTCATAACATTAGCCTGGTATCATATACAGTGATACCAAAATATATTAATTTGTTTTGTTATAAGTGTTTTACTTCAGTTCCTCATCATCGTTGTGGTTTATCATTATTAGATAAAGGAAGCTGTAGACCACTGCACATAGAATGTTCTCTGAAGTCAAAATCAACGCTAATAATCAAAAATACAGTCCACTAGAAGCCATTGGAATTAATCATCGAGATTAATTAATTTGCAATTGTCTATTATTTTAAAATACTGAAATGATAGGCAAATACTACGGTAAACTAACCGTGGTACAAAACAGGCTTTCCTTTCCTCTGGCGGTCAAACATAATACAAATATAAATGCGAGCAACTGGAGTGTGCACTCAAATTTTTTCAGTTTCGTGTAATGTAGTCTCAAAATACACGGCTGTACATGGATCCAATAGATACAAGAATACGTTGCACTCAAGTACTTCTAGCTGAAAGTGCTGCACAAAAGAAAAACAGAAATATTCGGATCAGTAATTAGATGCAACGAATAGGGCCAACGGATACATAAAGCTCATGCATTATCATTTCTGCTTGTTGCGTAGTGGGGAAAGTTAAGAAGCGATTAAAAACAAAATTGATTGTAGTAACTCAGATGTAAGATGTGACCGACTTGCAAATAACTTGCATACTTCATCTGTGAAGTAAAGATGTTTTGGGAGAATTCTAAGCAATTTTTTGGAAAGGTTATGCGATTGAGGTGGCACGTGCATTAAGCCTTAGAGATACAAAGTTAGAATAGAATTTTTTCTTAATCATTTGTTATACATTTACTATTTTCTTGGAACTGTGTTTTCACTTTGGATATTCATGTTTTAATGACCGGTAGGACAGACAGACCCTAAAAACACTTAAGGGACGGAAACTTTCTCTTGGTTGAAGATACCGGAGAAATTTCTCTATTCAGTTATTTTATCAATAATTCCGCAAAAAATACTGTACCAGCGCAACAGCAAATAAATGCACCATTTTCTAGTAACAAGCATTATGATTGAGTATCAATAGTACATACATACCGAGGTGAAAAGTGGTTGATTACTATCGCGAGATTATGAAGTTTACCGAGGCACGAAGCGCCGAGCTAAACTTTATCTCGAAACAATAATCAAACTTTCCATCGAGGTTTGTATACTTTTTTATTGGCAACCATGAAATTTTTTCCTGGATTCTTATTAAAACGAAAAAATCCGAAAAAAAGTCTGCCAAATTTTCAATTCCGATTAACGATGCTATGGAACAAATAGACATCGTCAACGGAAAATAAAAGTCACTTAACGTGTTGTGTGCAGACAAAATTTGATGAAAACAACGTCTCACGATTCTGATTGCGATTCAAATGATATTTCACTTGAATTAAAAGAAATAGCCGAGAAGATAGAAATGAATTTATTGCCGGATAAAAGCAAGGGCCGTTACGAAAAAAGTTTGACATCTATAAAAACTAGTGAATTGAAGAACACCTGAAGAACAATATGACTTCAGAAACTTTCCTGTTGGCTGTTTTTTGCAGAAATTAGTAGACATAAGACACCGTCAACGATATGGTCAATGTACAGCATGATGAAGGCCGTTCTCGTCATTAGAAAGTAGGTATTTCGAAATTCGGTAGACTCCTTGTATTTCTAAAAAAACGAAACATATGTTACAAGCTAACGAAATCGAACACTTTCACTAGGGAGAACATTGATAATTTTGTGTAAAAGCACCGAAGGAATTTCTTCCAATCAAGTTATTCTAATTTTTTCCTTATATTTTCAAACTACATCCATCTATTTCATTATAATTTCAGATGGCTCTTGTGATAGGAATATCAGGTGCCCGCAGAAGTGATGAATTATTCAAAATAAAAACTTTTTTAGCCGGAAAAGTATCAATTGAAATACGAAAACTTATAGAAGCAGAGTATTTCTTATAACAGAGGAAATTTGGATACAGATATTGATGAATTACATTAATTTTAGAAAGGACATCCACAATGAGAGATTTTTTGTTCAATGCCGATTCAGAAAGAAAACCAAACAACCTTATGAACATAACACCGCACCGAAATTTCCAAGGAAAATAGCTACATATTTGGATCTTGCTCAACCAGAGAAAAACACTGGACATTGCTTCAGAAGAACGTCGGCAACATTACTTGTTGACAGTGGCGCAAACATTTTAATGCTAAAACGTCTAGGAGGTTGGAGGTCCAACACAGTAGCCGAAGGATATGTATCGGGTGTTTTTTTTCAAATTGGTAGAACTTTAGATAGGGATAACTCTGATTTGACAGAAGGTAGAAGCCATGTTGTTTTAACATTTCTGTTCAGTAAGCATTGACAAATTATCATGGAAAAACTCACGGCGCAACAACGTTTACAAATTGTTGAAATTTATTTTCAAAATCAGTGTTCTATTCGCCAAACTTAAAGAGCACTTCGTGAAATTTATGGTATACATAATCGTCCATCACAGCAGCTTATTCGTCGAACTATCGATAGATTTCAGACAACATTTTCTCTACTCGATGCAATAACAACAAGATAAAGAACTGTACGTACAGAAGAAAATATCACTGCTGTTAGTCATAGTGTTAATGATGATCCAGATTTGTCTATTCGCCGACGTTCACAACAAGTTGTACTCTGTGCATCTACCACATAGAAAATTTTGCGTAAAGATTGTGATCTAACCCATATAAGATCTAACTTGTTCAAGAACTAAAGCCACTTGACCATAATATGCGTCGTTTGTTTGCTGAATGGGCCCTAGAACAGCTTGAAGTTGATCCACTTTTTCATCGTAAAATTGTGTTTAGTGGTGAAGCTCATTTCTGGTTGAACGGCTATGTAAACAACCAAAATTGCCGTATATGGAGTGAAAATAATCCTCGAGAAGTTATGCAGGTTCCATTGCATCCTGAAAATACACTGTATGGTGTGCTTTACACGCTAGAGGCATCATGGGTCCATATTTCTTTAAAAACGATGCTGAAGCTAATGTTACAGTGAATGGTGCTCGTAACAGTTCGATAATTCTTTGTTTCAAAATTTGAATGGTATCGACCCAGAAGTGTTTTGATTCCAACAAGATGGTGCTACACCTCATGCTGCTACCGTGACAAATGATTTATTGAAAGAAAGATTTGGCGATAACATTATTTCGAGAAATAGTCCAATTAATTGGCCTCCAAGATCATGACTCCACAGGATTATTTTCTTTGTGGTTATGTCAAATCACTGATTTATGCTGATAAACCAGAAACAATAGACGCTTTGGAAACTAATATAACTCGTGTTATTGATTAAATAAGGCCTGAATTACTCGAAAAAATGGTCCAAAATTGGTCTGGTTGAATGCGGTTCCTCCGAGCTAGTGATAGACATATGCCGGAAATTATTCTCAAAACACAAATGTCATGAAATTATCTCTCCATTGAAAAAAATTGGCTTCAATCTTAATTTAAATGTGTTTTATTTCAATTTAAAGTTCTACCACTCTAAAAAAATCACCCGATGGATAGTTCCATTGAAAACCAGTCCAAAACGTCTGTTTCGCTCTCAAGACCTTCTATATCCAGTTTTACATCTTCTGATGTGTCCTGTAACTTTAAGAATTTTCCAAACCATACAACAATAAGTGGAAAACAGCTGTACATTAACATTCCCACAACTAGCTTGACTAAAGAAACAGGTTTATCTATTTCCATCAACGCCTATGACTCATCAACAGTGACTGTTAACTTTAATAAGTAGTGAAGTTCTTTTTGTATGAAATCCAATTTATATTCAGTTTCTGCTCTTGTGTTGTATATATTGAAATAAAATTACATGTTCCTCTCTTCTTCCACCACAAAATTACCTAGAGTTTTTGTGTTATATGTATTGAAATAAAATAAAATATTCTTCCGTTCTTCCACTACAAAATTACTTCACACCCATGGGTGGAAAATGATCACTTTTCGACCTGTTGGAAAGGAAAGTCAAAAAAGTGACATTTTCCAACCTTCAAAAGTCAGAAAATATCACATTACGCGGAGCTCCTCCCAAACAAAATTTGTTAAGAGATAAGACATTAAAAGCTGAGGATCAAAGACATAGAGAAACTGGTAAAGGATTCAAAAATGGCAATTATTACAATAGATATTCAACAAAAAACAAACAAAAATCATAGAAAATCTTTACAGTTTATGTTCAATATACATATAGAAATATATATAAATTCAACGCATTTCCTCAGGTACCACTGGCATGATCTTTGCACTCAAAACATAACTGCTGGTTCATTTTTTATCCCCTCGTAATGAAAATTCATTCTTTTTTGTAAACCAAATCTGTCAGATGGCCTCACAAAAAAACCCATTGAATTAAGGTCTGGTGATCGAGATGGCCAAGCAACAGGTCCGTCTCTTCCAATTCATCCATTTGGAAACGTGTAATTCAAATTTTTCCTAACATGTTGTCCAAAATGAGGAGGTACTTCATCATGCATGAACCACATGCCAAGACAAAGTAGCAACGAAAATCTTCTAATAAATTTGGTAGTTGTTCGGCAAGAAATTATGAATATCTTGCAGCATCAAGTCTGTCAGGAAGAATGAACGACCCAATCAATTGATTTCCAAATGTTCCCACCCGAACATTCATATAAAATCTGTGCTGAAAATCAGATTGAATAGAAGCGTGGGGATTTTCCTCCTACCCTTTATGGATTTTATGAGGATTTACAAGGTCATTTCGACCGAAACCAACTTCGTCAGTAAATAAAACTTCAGAAACAAAATCTGCTACCATTTTTTGTTGTTCCAAAAACCATTCAGCAAACTGAGACCTTGGAGAAAAATCTGCCATTCAGTGAATGAAGTTTTTGAAGATGAAATGGATGCAACAGCTGTTCTTTCAAAATTCGATGAGCGATAGACTTCGAAATATTAAGCTCAGTCGACAATTGTCTAACGCTCTTTATTGGATCCTACTGTAATCTATTCAAAACCTCTTTTTCCAATGCTGCTCCCCTAACATTTCTCCTATGTCCTCTTTTTGGTAAAAAACCAAACAATATAAACAATACTTATCGAGACAAGTTATGGAATCATTCAGTGTTTCGGAAATTTATCCGGGTACAACTAACTCCCTTTCACTAACAGCATTAAAAATTGAAAGTCCGTACATTGAATGCGTATCCACATATTATTCTGTAGTGAAATTATCCATAATAATTTTTTGTTATACAAAATTAGAATAAATTCGAATGAAAACTGTATGTATTTTCTCAATTAGTTTCAGAAAAATGAGCAATCACAGAAAGAGAAGTTTTAGTAACCACTGCAACAATAAACGGCTTGCAATATTCATGAAAAAATGTTTCAACATAAATAGAGGTTAATACTTGATGGAAGGTATATAAAACTATTTGAATATTTTAATATTAGCTTTCTACATATTTAATTTCAAAAAATTATATTTAATAATTATAAAATAAAATAGAAAGGCTTTTTACTTGATAGAAGAAATATAACAAAATTTGAATATCAAAACAAATTGAAAAATGTTCGTCTTCTACAATTTTAATTTCCAAAAGAATTTTTTTATTCAAAAAACTTTTAGAATTAAATTAATGTCTAAAACAAGCACCGCTCACATTTAATAGACGTTTATAATCAAAACTCAATATACAATGTCAAATGAAATAAATAACCCAACAGATATACGAAAGTAATTAAAATTAATAAATAAATATTCAAAGGAGACAAAATTTTGTTTCTGGTTTTATCTTTAAAAAATACTACTTGCCTTATAAAAACATGAACACACTTAAAGGACTTCCCAAAGAATATAATTTATTTGAAATATTTAATATATTTAAATATTCGAACAAATTATTTCAAAAATCTCTAAAAAATGTGCACTATATCTTCAAAAAACAAATATTTTATTTTATATATAATATATAATTATATTTTGGCTTCAATAAATCTCATTATAGAATGTCAATGAATTTAAGTAAACCTTAAAATAACTCACTTTGTTCTTTGATTTTGTTAGAACATAGATCAATCTTGAATATATAGTTGATCTGTAGTTCGAAGCTTAAGTCTTTTAACACGTGAGTGATGTAGGTTATGTTTTTGATTTTGATATTTGTAATATTGAATAAGGGCTGAAGACGGGATTATCTAGAATTATATTTGTTTTTTGAAGATATAGTGCACATTTTTTAGAGATTTTTGAAATAATTTGTTCGAATATTTAAATATATTAAATATTTCAAATAAATTATATTCTTTGGGAAGTCCTTTAAGTGTGTTCATGTTTTTATAAGGCAAGTAGTATTTTTTAAAGATAAAACCAGAAACAAAATTTTGTCTCCTTTGAATATTTATTTATTAATTTTAATTACTTTCGTATATCTGTTGGGTTATTTATTTCATTTGACATTGTATATTGAGTTTTGATTATAAACGTCTATTAAATGTGAGCGGTGCTTGTTTTAGACATTAATTTAATTCTAAAAGTTTTTTGAATAAAAAAATTCTTTTGGAAATTAAAATTGTAGAAGATAAACATTTTTCAATTTGTTTTGATATTCAAATTTTTTTAATAATTATAACTTCAGGAATTAAATTAAATGAATGTCATATAAGTACCACTTTTATCAAACGACATATAAAATAAACATTCATTATAAGACATCCAAATGATATAACAAAATCCAATAAATAAAAATTGTTAACCAAAATCCTATAAATCAAATATTTTGAGTAGACCAAATTTTGTTTCTGCTGATCAATCTTATGAAAACAAATATCTTTCAGAAATGTTTAACATAATCTTAAGAATTTCATCATAAAACTATCTTACTTAGAATATTCAATATTATTGGATATCAAACTAAGTTACTTTCTATAAAATCTCAAGATATGTAAAAATACTACTGAAAAACAAGTTTTAAGAGAGTTTGCTTTGTCAGTACTCAAATAATTCATATTCAATAAAATGTAAATCAACAACAAATATTTACTCAATTATCTATCTATCTTAGCAAAGATTAATTTTCAAATGTGTTCAGTCATCTAAACTTTAACGGAATAATAAATCAGTTCACATAATTTTGAGATTATCGATTTCGTAATTCACGATACACATTTCGCCACCTACCGGACATTCAAGAAATTATCGATGAATGACTTCATGGTAAATTATAGGAAGCTGTACATACCAGCTTTCTAGCAAACTTTTTGAATAGTGAACCATCCGAATATATTATATATTTTTTTCACCGACAAGCGGGTTGGTATCTAAGAAATCCGGGCCCTCATTGTAGCCAAGGTTATTCTCAAAGGAAGTTAGAAATCTTCTTACCATTCGTGTGGTGGCCAAAACAACCTCCTTCTGGGACTGACTAATCAACTGGCTATCTACTTGCAGACGTCTTGCGTTTTCCGTCATATGGGTCTAAACCAATATATTTATATACTATATCATTATATTCTCATTGAAAAACATGACAAGATCCGATTTCCTGCTACACCTTATGTTCAAAAACTTCGGAATTGCTTGAACGCGTTCTTTGTCATTTCTAGGCATAGTCCTGATTGTGCCGATTTATATAACAAAGTGAAATTTTTGTATGACAAGGCATTGCAAAAGATGTACCAATATTACTTCAGAAAATCAATCTCCACCAGTGAGACTAAATGCAAAACATCTTGAAACACACTGAATGAATTAACTGGAAAACATAGATCCTGAAGTTCTTGCAAACAATTTTATTCGATATTTCGCTATCTTAGATGCAACAACAAATTGCGAATTGAAAATATTGCAATGTATCAATTTCCGGAATGGTAAATATTTCTATTATTTTCCCGTTTCTGAGAGCGAGCTAATAAATATTGATGAAAACATAAAAAATAAGAACTCCTATGGTTTTGATGATATACATATATCCTTAATAAAAAAATCAATTCATATTATTGCTGGACCTCTAATGCAAATTATCAACCAAGCATTTACTGAGGGTACATTTCCATCGGCCCTTAAATAAGCTCTGATTAAACCACCTTATAAGAAAGGAGATCCTGATGACATTAAGAACTATCGTCCGATTAGCCTGCTCACTTCATTTTCAAACATTTTTGAAAAAGTTCTAGTGAACAGACTGCTTAACTTCTTCCATAAATTTGGAGTATTTTCGAAAAACCAAACATGGGTATCTGAGAGGCAAGAGCACCAACACTGCTCTTTATGAATTGACTTCTGAAATTCTAAGGCAATCGAACGTATCTGTTGGACTGTGTTTGGATCTGTCTAAGGTCTTCAATAGTGTGAACCATGAAAGGCTTCTCAACAAATTAAATACGTATGGTATTCGAGACGCTCAACTGGAATTGTTGAGTAGTTAGCTCAAGAATAGGATACAGAGAGTTTCTATTGAAATTGGCGAAGGGAACCACTTATCCAAGTATGAAACTATAGTTATGGGTGTACCTCAGGGTAGTATTCTGGGACCTCTACTGTTTGTGGAATACATAAACGACTTATCTGAGTCCTTGTTTTCTTCCATCTCAAGATGGATAAAAATGCTTTTGTTTGCTGATGACGCAAACGTTTTAGTGCGTAATAATGATTTAAAATCCGGCATGGAGCAAACTTAGATAGTTTTCGACTCGATAAGTGTCTGGTGTGCTCAAATTGAGCTCCTTATAAATGTTGATAAAACTGAGTGTATTATTTTCAGGAGCTCAGTTCAAGGAAAGTATTCCAGCAACTATCGACCTTAACAATACAGAAGTCGGCATAACAGACTCAACCAAGTTTTTGGGAATATATCTAGACTGCTTCTCAAACTGGCACCAACATATATGTGAGCTGAGTAAAAAACTAAATAAAGTTCTATATATGATAAGAGCAGTGTCTCGCGGAGTAGATAGGGAGCTCTTAAGATCAGTTTACTTCGCAAATTTCGATTCTTTGATGAGATATGGTGTTGCTCTTTGGGGTAGCACCTCTAGAGCTGAAAGGATATTCATTCTTCAGAAATCTGCTGTGAGGTCAATGTATGGGCTGAATTATCGAGAATCATGTAGGGAAAGATAAAATAAAATTCCGACATTTATTGTGTTAGATATAATAGAATGTGCTCTATTTTTGAAAAAGAATCCACATTACGTCGAAGATCTGCGTAATATGAATAACACAAGACGGACAGTTCCTTACCATTTTCCTAAACATGGTCTTACATTGACAGAAAAAAACACCAAGTATATGTGTATCAAAATCCATAATATACATATTAACAAATTCTATAAGAGATATTACAAATCATAAAAAATTCAAACAACAAATAACCAATTGAACTATAGTTGAATTGAATTTTTTAATCATTGTTTTGGAATTTACAGAATGTAGTATTTTTTCCATATATGTATTTTCTTTTGACGATTTCTCATTTCCTTGTGAACAATGATTCTGAGAATGAAGTTACTATTTATTGTTTGTTTGTTTATTGTTTATTTTTTACTATAGAATATAATTTTCATGGGGTTGCGTTTTTTGAAAAATAAATAATTCAAATACATATTCATATAAGAGAATGAGTTTATCATCCTGCTACAACATATATAAAAGAAACTATGCTGCATAATATCCACAATAATTATAGATTTAACATTTTTTTCCCGCCATTCAGAAAAAACTAAGAATATAATAGATTCCATTATCAGAGTTTCTGGTGTAAACTGTAATCAGATTATGCGACACAAACAGGATAAACACATAAAATAAAGGAATGCTGTTTTTCATTTGTGAATTAAATATAGTTAAATATATTGAACTATCCCGAACATTACGGAGTACTCTAAAAGATCCGGGTTTTACGGAGTACTCTAAGATCTGGGGGTTTACGGAGTGCTCTAAAAGATCTAGGGGTTTACGGAGTACTTTTAAAGATCTGGAATTATACGAAGTAATCTAAAAAGCGCTAACCTTTTTATCGTGATCGTCTAGTGGCGGGCGAATAGGACATTTACGTTGTGTAGGCAACCCAAATTACACCTAACGAGAGCAAGGACTAAATGACTTATTACTACATTGTTAGGTCGCACAAATCAGATATCATTCTTATGCAGCAGTTATGCAGGAAAAGGTGATACAGCCAGCATTCGCACCTTCAACTGTACTTCCGGTAATCAGTGCTGAACCTTCCATTACAAGGGGTAAGTTTAAATGGAAAGTAAGGTAAGGGTAATTGTGGCATGCCCAGGGGATCTCCTTGAAGAGGGGATCTAACCTAATTCGAATCGACCGGAGAAGTTACTATCAAAGGAACTGTATCTGGCCTCCTCGGGATAGTCAAGGCCCAGGAAGGCTCAGATATTACTGAAGAACGAACCGAGCACTACCTGAAGGGTCACGTAAACTAATCCCTTGGGATAACACAATACATCGGAATAATTATCTAGCAATCACTCACACATTCTCACAGTAGAGTTGGATATCTGGAGGTATTTACTTTCTCTATACGATATGTTGTCCTCTACCAAGACTACCCATCAATTAAGCCTAAAGAACGCCACTGGTTCACATGGAATACAATCTCTCAAAGTAAGCGGGCACATGAATATGATAAATATGTAACACGAGCTGACTAGGACATAATAAAATAGATACAGTATCCCATCACCTAGGCGTGTTAATGGACGTTACAATAAGAACAAACAAAGAAATGGGTATCCGGGGGATCACACAAGAATACATACAAATCAGTTACATATCAAGCACCGCAAGTGGTAAGAACAGATAATATAAAATCCCTATTAACAAGTATTACGCAGATAAAGAACCACTATTTACAAATACAGCAAAAAGCCATCAGGTACCGAGAGAAAGTATACAATAAAAACAGAAAACTTGTGAGGGTGGCTTTAGTTATGTACAAAGGTCATGCAAATTGGGTAAAACATTCCGGTCGGATTAAGCAGTGAAGCAAAAATACAAGAATGAAAAGCGAAGTACAATGAACGAGCGTGCAGTCATTAATTTCACATTAACACAAAGGTGGTTTTCAAAATATAAAGCATGCAATTAATCAGAAGCATTTAAAAGAAGTTCACTTACTAAAAGTTACCAAGGAGGACTGTTATAAGTACTATTATCTCGAGTATGTTACTAAGTTGCTCAGGAGGTTTATTTCCAAGAACCATCCTTTTGAATGCTTTAAAATACAAATGGGGACGCTATAAGGACCTTGTTCTCCTTTGTTATTGTCACTCAGCACATACGTGTCAAGTTACAGCGCCACAGAGTATTTTGACACAGAAATAACGCGGGTAAATACAATGACATAATGATAGAATTTATATAATCTATCAGGGACTCTGTGACTCGTATGATCCTTAGAGGATCCGGATCTCTTCAATATGTTCGATTTCTACAAGAGATACAACTTATTAAAATGAACCATTCTATGAAAAATCATCTACAATAAATAACGGAATAGAAAAGTAATGAAAGATTCACTCAATCGAATCTTAGAAGCTTAAATTCATAGTGTACGGATTAAGATGTGTCCAGTTAACGTAATATGAGTTTAGGAAAAGTTTTGTTCTTTCCAAAGTAATTTTTTCTTTCATGATCAGTATAAGTTCTTTCATTGATTAATAGTAAATGAACTCGAATTAACGAGTAATTGCGATGATATACTCAATAAGATATACGAAATACACGATGATTCCAGTTAGAATTTTGATTGATGATGAAACATGAAAAATTGTTCTCCGGGCCAAGTACAAATTCACCCCATCTTCTATATACTTATATATTATTCATAATGAAGGAATGGTGAAAATTACACATTATATTTATTTATGCTGGACATGAGAGAAAAAGAGTGAAGGGTAGAGTTAAAAGTCGAGTATGCTTTTTCGTCCGAATTCATCATATGGGAGTTGTGTCTAGTGGTAATCAATAATTCTTCAGGACGATACTTCTTTACTGAAAATTGAATGGTGTGCTTGGTAGACTGAAATCTTCTTAATGATTGATAACATGAACTGCCACCTTCTTTATAAACGCTTATTAAATATCAATAGTTGTTAGTTTTCAATCCAAAGAAAAAAGATCACCCCGTGCGTAAGGTCCGAACCATTTGAAGATATTAAAGAAAAAAGAATCTTGAAGTATTGCTCCTGAAATGACCTTTATGTCCATTATGTCCTAAGATTTAGAGACTACAGACACCTAATTATAACACTAATCATGAAAGCCTAACAAGACTCGCATATCGAGTGTAGAATGCTGAGATTGATCCGATAAAGTTGTGCTCCGAATAGCGAGGCTCGAGACCAGATAAGGAAAATCCGTATATAAACTAATGAAAACTAATAACTGTTTATATAACGGAAAATATGTTTTCCAGATTGCATCAGAAAACTTGAATGAGTACTTCCGTATCGTGGGTGCAATGCTGCTGCAAGGATGTAAGCCTCGGTTTGCCAGGACCGCGGTATCATTCATATCTGATTCATAGAGATTCATCTGACATCATTAAGTGCTTTTATATTTCACTTATGACTGTGAATAAATTCATTCTCAGTGATACATAATATTTCAGCTCACTCATCCTCAAACAATTTCTAGCGACGAATGTATTAATGTTTTATTATAACCATCTTGAACTGACGAGTTCACCAACGACCACAGGAAAGTGTTGTCCTGGATTATCTCGAAGATCAATGAAACTGAAAAATTTGACTCCTTTGTTTCAGAGCATTTTCACATGATCTATATTTTACCTGAATTTTAATTTATTTCGGTTTCAATATAAAAATTCGTAGGTGAAATCATTCAGCGGTAGTTAGGAATAGAATATTGTCCATTATAGTATGCCCAACCTCCAGTTGGGAAATATTATTCAAAAGTGTTATTAAGCTGTATCAAATGCTAGATTCAGGAATAAATTTTCTCTTCTCTTTATCGACTGAGTTCCAGTATAAAATATGAATCTGGTCAATCCCTTATAACCCGAATAGGTTTCAATGTCTTTTTTGAAATGTTCACGTTTAGTTAATATCATTTAAAACGTTTATAATTTCAGGAAAATACTAATGTTTCGTTGGCTATCAAACTTTTGATCTGTCAGTTTTTGATACAGTGCGGTTGACATAAGTGGAATTCCTTATTCTGTAGAACGAATTACAACAAAAAAGGTTTTGACATGAAAATTGAGGAAGTTGCACTTATAACATGTTGGTGCGAAGTTGAAAAGGAATACATCCCAAACTTTCCTTAAGAGTGGAATATTCAACTGAAGAATAAATAACGATCATACGGAAAAACACACCTAAGCAAATCCTGAATTTTCTGATATTAGTGTAGCTAGAAATACAACTTCAGACGATACAGAGTATTCTAATTTTCAGATATAGAAAATCTTGAACATTACCAAATACTCTGTTTTACGAATACTACTCACATATAAAAAATTTAATACAATGCACTTTCTAAGTAACTTTCGCGGTATTATATTAACATATGAACTTCTAAGACGACCCCGCAATGCATATTAACTTACCGTTCGTACGAACCATTACAGGTCCCACACTCTATTCCCAAGACATCATGGACTGATTAGTGATGACAATCGGCGAAGACTCTGAAAAAGTCAGATCGTCGAAAGCGGCCTAACTTTCTCTCCCCAGTTACTCGCTATTCAGAAGGTACCGTAATATTTCACACATCACATAATGAAACTAGTCAAATTTCCATCGAACAGGTTATTGTGCCTATAATATATCCTATACGAATTGGATGAGAGAAACATTCCGTGTTTATGGACGACAATGCTTGGCTACATCATGCGAGAAGAGTTCAGGATACAATAATAGTCTAGTTACATAGAGCCAGTTCATGATTTGAAAATGGTCATTAATTGCACCTCTGTACTCGCATAACATTAGCTCCACTCGGCTATTCCACTCATAACATAATGGCTGGCACAGGACTTTTCTGAATAAGCTATTTACGTATAATTTTCCTGGGAGTGCCTTCCATTGGATGATGAGTTTCCTCACCAACAGGAGTATTCATGTAATCGTGGATGATGTCTATTCCCGTTGTTCCAAGGTGAACGCTGGAGTGCCCCAAGACTCGATTTTGTCGCCCACCCTCTTCCTGATTCATAAATCGATCTACTTAGTATTACCGAGAACCACATTGTGAGCTTGGTGGGTGATCTCTTCTGTCACCACTGGCAAACCTCTGAGCACTGTTGACTCTGACCTTCACAGATGCCAGCAAATCGATTCCCTGAACGAGGACCTAAAAAGATAAACGAATAAGATCAAGAGAATCTGTTGCAATTCAATGCGTCGAAGACCCAAACAACAACTTTTTCTAAAAACAATCAGTTATTGACTTCTGACACCATGATGGAAAACCTGGTGCATCAACCAAATGATTCCATATATATTATTGTCGTGACTGTCAACTGTTTGGTCTGTTGGGAGAACATGTAAATGGCACTGCGGAGTCTGCTGCAAATACGCTGAGATATTTGTTTAAATCTAGGAAATTTTTCTGTGCGGATCAGGTTCTTCTACTGAATAAAATCCAAGATCAGACCAGGACTCGAATATTGCTGTCATATTTGGAGCTCAATATCCGCGCATTCGTTACAACTTTTGAATGCCATCCAGAAATGGGCAATACGACTAATTGACTGTAGAACAGTTAATTTGCAGTCTTTGTAAGATAGAAGAATAATTGCCGACTTGTGCTTGTCCTATATAAATTATCACAGTCAATTTTTCATGCAACTGAGGAATGATACTAGCTCCTGCCAGCTTCACACGCGGCACTAGGATTGCGAAACGAGCACATCCCTATACAGTTAATGTAAAAACTTCGAGAATTTCTGTTTATCGGAAGTCCTCTTTTCACCTAGCCAGTTGTGGAACACGCTTCCAGCTGCTGTGTTTCCTGCAGTGTATAATCTTCGCTAGGGGCACTAACTAGGAGACATAGGTTTTTTTTCCTCTGGCGGTCAAACATAAGACAAATATAAGTGCGAGCTACTGGAGTGCGCACCCATATCTTTTCAGTTTCGTGTAATGTTGTCGCAACATACATGACTGCACATGGATCCAATAGATACAAGAATATGTTGCAATCAAGTACTTCTAGCTGAAAGTGCAGCATAAAAGAAAAACAGAAATATTCGGATAGTAATTAGATGCTACGGATACACAAAGCTCAGTCATTATCATTTCTGAATACTGTGGGGGGGAATGTTGAGAAGCGATTAAAAAGAAAATTTGTTGCAGTAACTCAGATGTGAGATATGACATCTGAGTTACTGCAAGTCGGGGCACATAACTTGCATAATTCATCTGTGAAGTAAGGACGTTTTGGGAGAATTCTTATCAGTTTTTTGGAACAGGTGTGCGATTGAGGTGGCAAGTGCATTAAGCCTTAGAAATTCAAAGTTAAAATAAAATTTTTTCTTATTCATTTGTTGTACATTTACTATTTTCTTGGAGTACTATTAATGGGCACCCATCCAAGGTTTTTTCTTGTAAGTTGTAAATGTGAGATGGAATATGCAAGTTTTATTTGGTTTCCTATTTATCGATATCACCTAGTTCCTATGAAACGCATTCATAGATATTTTTTTCAAGAACATATTTTTCGAGCAGACTGATATAGTTATCCATAACGTTGACATCAAAAGTGATATAGGGATATCATCGTTACTTGAAGGGCCCGAGGTTCAGTGTGCCAGATTTGCTCATAGAATACTTGATTGCGGAAAAAACATTTGTATTGGCTAATATGCCTTCTAGAGTCACTAGGTTATCTGCAAGGACGCTGTCTATCTTCTTTTTACCGACACATCCTACTAATTTGCTCGAGCACCAGTGTAGTGTACTTATATGTATAGAAGTGCTGATAAACTGTAGATAGGTATGTTTGATTAGGTTTGGACTAGTATTTTCTTTTCCTTTTATAATAGATACTGTTGAAAGCACTTGTCCACTTGTATTATTTTACAAGTGTTTATTATTTTATTAGAGATTTGCTCACAAATTAGATCACAGATTTTGTTAAAATGTTATACTTTTCTCTAACATGTATAACGTATCAAAATTGTCCTTATAGCTGCAGCATCAAATTGTTTCATTGAGTTGTTTGTGTTGCCTTTATGTGGTTTTTTGATTTTCTTGTTTTTCCGTCTTTATCGTGTGTACCAGATGTGGAAAAATTATTCTCGAATATTCAATACGCATTTTGAATTCGTTTCTGATCTCCAAATAGCTAGTACGTAACGTATTATAGTAGAGGTTATGAATTGAATTTTCTTATGAAAATCATAAGTTTTGGGAAAACCATAACCATCTATATTTTCACATGTTTTCTTTTTATTTTAGGGCCTTTTAATTTTTACTTCGCCTTTTTCGTTTACATCTACGATTGGTAATATTTTTCTACTACGTTTTGGTTTGAAATCTATTTTGCGGAATTTTGGATTGCTCAATTCTGAATAGGACATCAAAAATAAAATTCACATTTGTCCTTGGAAGGACAAATTGAGGATAATTTTCATTGGGAATAGTGAAAGGCAGTTGATTTGGAATAGTGGAATCGGTAAATCATCTTTTTCGTTGCCTGGTATGTTAAAGACTTTTTAACATTGACGTCACAGGAAACCATTTGCAGAAGATTGAAATATTGTTTATGTCTATCATATCAAATGAGTCAAATCAAATCAAACTTTTTATAATAACTACATTAAAAAAAAAAGAAAATTTCCGATCATAATTATTTTATTTCATTCATAACTGTTCCATAATTCAACTACATTTAAAAAGTTAACATCTCAAATTATATGTATATTTTTTTCCATCTATAAATAATTCAATAATTCACGTAAAATTTCAGTAAAGTTAATAATATATAGTGTGTAGCATAATAAATATGATTTTTGTGAAAAGCGTATAGGGAAAATATCTGTGTATAGGCTCTGTAACCACCAGAATAGATTTGTATGGAATTGATAATAGAATTTTACATCGAATCATTCTTTTATTATTATTATTATTTTTATAATTATTCATTTCATCAATTGGATTAACTTACCAATTTTTTGTTGTTGTTATTTCATACTTTTTTTCATTCAACTGTTTCGGAGTTTACGTGTTTGACCGAAGCAGTTCATTTCTACGGTAAATTTACAAATTAATAAATTTAATTTTTTTTTCTGCAAATCTATTTTTTTTCACGTTAGATCGCTAGGAAGTAAAAATACGTTTGCGTCCTATTCAACCGAACTGAAGTCATCCCATCTCAACTGTCAGCGAACCGAGGTGTTCCTAGCGTGTCCTAGTTCTCTTTCGTTTTGGGAATTTTTTTTTATATCAATAGCAGTTGATACCTGAGTTTTAGGTGGTATAAATTTTGGCGCCCAACGTGCGGCCATTTTGTGGTTTTCTTGATCATTTGCTGGAAAGTATTTTTACTGTTGATTTTCGAGAACGTTTGGCTACTACGATGGCAAAAAGAATAGTAGTTAATAGGTTGAATCAATTAGAGTTAACATATTTATTGACTTTCAGAGGTTTTCCAACTGGAGCAATTGACAAGATGCGGAAATGCCTATCTAGGACTATGACGATCGAGAGGGAGGGGACCGTCAATATCCTATCTTCGAAATCCGTTCACTTTTGAGCAAGACAAGATAGCAATTGATTAAGTTATCGCGAAGGTAGAAAAGAGTATTACGGATACAGAGCCCTTAACACTGTTGAGTAATCGCTATGTTGTGTATGATACACGTTTGAGATATGCCTTGTTTCAATTGGATCATCATCTGAAGAGAAAACGTTTAAGACAGAAATTTTTGCAAAGGTTCTTAGTTTGCTGGGTTTTCTGGAGGACAAAGCAAATATTGCATCAAATTTACTAAAGCAACGATTCAACGAGGACTTTTCTGGGACTGGCGATAATGATGGCTCCTTGGAGGAAGTTGGTGAGCAGAATTTGCCCACTTCGACTACACGTATAATGGAGACACGTGGTATGGAAACAACTTCTAGACAGGTAAAAGCAATTGCAGTTTACAAATGGGGCTTACATTTTTTAGGCGAAAAGGAGAGAATGTCTGTCCATGCTTTCTGGCAACGAGCAGAAGAGTTGTGTGAAGATAGAGGAGTTACAAAATCTGAGGTTTTGAGATCAGCAGTGGATTTGTTGGAAGGCAGAGCATTAATTTGGTAAAGAGCTGTCAAGGACTCAATCGTGGTCTAAAATTCTTTTGTTGAGAACCTGAGGCCAGAGTTTGAACCCTACAACTACGATGTAAAGCTCTTAGAAGAAATTCGAAAACATACTCAGAGTAAGGACGAACGTATCGGTATTTATTTAGCTTCTATAAAATTCCTATTTTATCGTTTACGATTACCTCCAACTGAACAACAACAAGTTAATACAATTCTGAGAAATATTCTCCCCTTCTTTCAGACCCAACTAGCTTTGGCCAGTGTAGATTCTCACTTTGAATTGAAAAAATTATGTCGTCGATTGGAGGAACGACGTAAGTATGTTTAATTACCACCAAGGAAATCTCAGTCTTGCCTGGAGCCTGATTTGACCTACACAAGCATCGGGGAAAGTGTTGAAAAATAGAACTTGAGGACCATCAGTCAGCTGAGCCAAAATTGGAGACGGACAGGAAGTCCAAATTTGAAAAAACCTGTAATTTGCTATA
This sequence comes from Megalocaria dilatata, assembly GCA_034642435.1. Classification (NCBI taxonomy): domain Eukaryota; kingdom Metazoa; phylum Arthropoda; class Insecta; order Coleoptera; family Coccinellidae; genus Megalocaria; species Megalocaria dilatata. Next base: position 67,239,853 of record CM067855.1, on the reverse strand, counting down.
ACTGTAACAAACCAGGACATAGAGCAATAGAATGTGCAGCTCCGAAAACAATGCGTTGCTACAAATGTATTCAGGTAGGGTTTACCTGACTAAACTGCAATTTGTCGGGAAACGGTTCCAGTCGTTGATTACAGGACCATTTTCAACGACTTCTGTACATGAAGGTGCCACAGATGAATTTCGCCCTGTACTGAATTATATACTGGACAGCGTAGTTGGGTCTTCTTGGTTCCGGCGCATCCCTCACAATCATTAATTGATAATGTTGGTCAGTTCTTCAGAAATTAGGGGTTACTCTGGAGTCGAATAACAGAGTTACGTGTACCGTAGCTAATGGATAGGTTTGCTCAAGCATTGGAAGCTGTAGAGTGCCTATGAAAGTGAAAGATAAAGTGATGCTTAAGGAGGAATTGATAATATGATAATATTGGAGCTATCGGACGATATTGCTCGGAGCAGATTTTTGAAAGCCTTGGGTATAATAGCTAATTTAAGAAATAATGAGTGGTCCTTTTATGCTGAAAGAGTTGATGATCCCATTGTGGATACCCACTTGAATGAGGATCAGAGTGTAAAATTGAATGAATTTGTCGAAAGAAATTTTGATTTGATGGGAGATGACACGATCGGTTGTACAAATTTAGTCGAGCATGAAATTGTAGTAGATGGTACCCCTATTAAGCAGAAATACTACTCAGTATCTCCTGTACTCCAAAAACATATTGAAGAACAATTGAATGATATGTTGCAGCAAGGAATTGTAGAAAAATTTTCTAGCCTGTGGCCCTCCTCAATTATTATGGTAAAAAAGGACGGCAATTACAGATTCTGTGGCAGCTACTAGAAAAGAAAGTTATTCCCTATCCTATGTATCTAATACTTTGGATAAGTTACGAAATGCAAAGTACATAAATTCCTTAGATATAAAGAGTGCCTTCTGGTAGGTTCCAGTTAAAGAAGAATCACGACACTACACTAGGGGACTTTTCCTGTTTCTAAGAATGCCATTTGGATTGAGTAATAGCCCAGCTACTTGGCAAAGATTGATGCATATTATACTTGGAAGTGACCTCAAACCATACGTTTTCTTCTATCTGGATTATGTGATTATTGTAACAGAAGACTTCGAGAAACATCTCGAAATACTGGAAGAAGTGTTCCGTAGATTGTACGGAGCAGAACTCACGGTTTCTATGGATAAATGTCAATTTTTCAGGAGTGAAATGCGATATTTGGGATATGTGGTTGATAGTCATGGTCTTCAAGTTTATCCGGTAGAGATTGCGATGCCTCGTAATGTGAAGTATATCCGTAGTATTGTAGGAACCTTCTCATGGTATCGCAGATTTACCCCTAATTACTCTGACCTCATCTCACCCTTAACAAGTTTTTTAAAAAAGAATAACAAATTTCTATGATCATCAGAATGCGAGAAGTCTTTCAATTTATTGAAAAAAAGCTCGTATCCCCACCAATTATGAGCTGTCCTAACTATGACCTGCTTTTTCAAGTAAAAACATCAGGACATGGATTGGGTGCTGTATTGAGCCAACCAGACCCGAAAGGAGGTGAGAAGGTGATATGCTACATTAGTCGGTCTCTGACAAGACAAGAACAAAATTTTTCAACTACGGAAAGGAACTGTCTGCCAGTTTTATGGGCTCTCGAAAAGCTACTTCTGTATATTGAGGGAATTAAGGTGGAGGTAATTACCGATCAATACTGCTTGGTATGGTTGCAAAACATCAAAGCTGTGTCTGGTCGTTTGGCGAGGTGGATTGTCCGACTACAGCAATTTGAATTTAGTGTAACACATTGAAAAGGTTCTGAACATTATGTCCCAGATCTTCTGTCACGCTCTGTACCTAAATTAAATTTGGTAACCGTTGATGATTTTATCAATATAACCGCTCCATGGTATCTAGAAACGTCCATAAAAATTTTCTTCCTGGAAAATTCACGTTGGTTTTCTTTATAAATATTTGGATTCATGTAGGAACGATTCCGATGAGAGTTCGTGGAAGCTGGTTTGAGAAACTGCGAATGAAGTGTTCAAGACTCATTTTCGCTTGTGCGAAAGATATTTCTGGTCTAAGTCTCACTCAGACGTAGCTCAATACTTCAGAAATTGTCAAATTTGTTTGAGGCATAAAGCAGATGCGGAAAAGCCTGCTGGTTTAATGGCATCCCACTAAGGATAATGGGATGTCATTAAACCAGCAGGCTTCAGTTGCTTCAGGAGAAGCAACAAGACTCTGGGAGGTTGTAAATTCGGATCTTATAGGACCTCTTGCTGAGTCTAAAAAAGAAAATTCGTATATATTTGTAGTTACTGATTATTTTAGTCAGTTCTGCTTAATATTTCCTTTGAGAAGAGCTACATCTGTGGCGGTATGTGAGGCATTAGAAGAGGGTGTATTTTTGATTTTTGATGTTCATCATTTCTGACAAAGCCCCCCAATATAAGAATGGGTATCTAAAACTATTGGAGAAATCTAAGATTCGTCCTAAGTTCAATGCAAATTTTCATGCTCAGGCAAACCCAACTGAACGATACAATAAGACTACAAAGTTTCTTTTTTCAGGATATGCCTCTGATAACCATCAGAAATGGGACGAGAATTTAGCAGAGCTTACATTTGCTATGAAAACTTCTAGAAATGAAACCACAAAGTACACACCTTACTTTATTATTATTTTTGGTAGAAGGATGATACTGTCTGGCGACGACTATAATATAACTCTGCAAGAAGATTCTGGCGTAAACTAAAGGCAAGACTGAAAAGTGCAGCAGAGAAGGATGCTCATTATTATAATTTGAGAAGAAGACATGAGGAAATCATGGTTCATCAACCAGTTCATAGGAATAATTTTGTACTTTCTGACTCTAGTAAGCACTTCACGAAGAAGTTATCTCCAAAATGGCTAGGGCCATTTCTAATAGCCAAAAGGTTGTCACCCTGGACTTACCGGTTACAGGACAACGTTGACAACTATAGGGGAGTATGGCACGTAAAGGACCTCAAATCTGATACAACAGTTGAAGAGGACTAAATTTCAGGAGACTCACGTCGGGAGGGTTCGCGAGTGTTTTGTTTTCGTATTTTTTTTTTGTCTTGTGAAATTTTGGGAAAATTTCTTGGCGAAGTGGGAGAATATATAACGTATCAAAATTTTCCTTTATAGTTGCAGCATCAAATTGTCTGATTGAGTTGTTTGTGTTGCCTTTATATAATTTTTCGATTTACTTCTTTTTCCGTTTTATCGTGTGTACCAGATGTGGAAGAACTATTCTCGAATATTCAATACGCATTTTAAATTCGTTTCTGATTTCTGAATAGCTAGTACGTAGTGTACGTAGTACGTGGTGGCTATCAATTGAATTTTCTTATGAAAATCCTAAGTTTAAGGAAAACGATAATCATCTACATTTTCACATATATCGCTGATTAGATATTGGAAGTTGGAATAGCAATATCACACTTTGGCGATAAAAACGTATTTCTGCCAAGAAGAGCATTTAGACCAACAACTCGAGTGAGTGTCTTTCATTTTCACTTGAATAAGACCATAATATATATGTTTTCCGATCATAGATATTTTATTTTATTTCATTCATACGCTGTTCGATAATTCAACTACATTCAAGAAGTAAACATCTCAGATTATATGTATATATTTTTCCATCTATAAATAAATTCACGTAAAATTTCAGTAAAATCAATAATATATAATGTGTTCTATAATTAATATGATTGTTGTGAAATCTAATCTTGATCAAGCGTAGGGAGAAAATATCTGTGTATAGACTCTGTTATCCAACAGAATAGATTTGTAGGGAATTGATAATAGAACTTTACATCGAATCATTCTGAGTCTTAGGTGCTATAAATTTTGGTGCCCCACGTGGAGCCATGTTGTATTTTGCTTGATTATTTGCTGGAAAGTATTTTTACTGTTGATTTTTGAGTACGTTTGGCTATTACAATGGCAGAAAGAATAGTAGTTGATAGGTTGAATCAACTACATTTAACATAACTGTTGACAAAATTTTAATATCAACACAGATTCAATCTGTTAGTCTTCTGCAATTTTAATTTCAAAAAATTTCTATCCAAGAAACTTTAAGAATTAAATTAATGTCCAATAAGCAATGCTCATATTTAATAGACGTATAAAATCGAAACTCATTATAAAATATCAAATGTAATTAAGAAAAAACCAACGAATAAAAATTCTCAATTAAAATCAATAAATAAATTAATGTTTTTTGTTTCGTTCCACGCATGCGCACAGAACTCATCAGACAAGCGTACGCAGCTCTGCTTGTTACAAAATGTTTAGTTTTCTGATCTTATATTTATGAAAACTAAATCTTACTCAAAAATATACAACATAATTTCAAGAACTTCTCAAAAACTAATTTATTTGAAATATTTAATATAAATAAATTACTTCAAAAACTCTCAAAACATGTAGCAAATCCTCAAAAAATAATTAGGATTCAGATAAGACCATTTCAACTTCACATTCATACAAAATTTTTAGTTTTCTGATCTTATATTTTTGAAAACTGAATCTTTCTCAAAAATATACAACATAATTTCAAGAACTTCTCAAAAACTTATTTATTTGAAATATTTGATTTATTTAAATAAATTACTTCAGAAACTCTCAAAACATGTAGCACGTCCTCAAAAATAATAAGAATTCAGATAAACCCATTTCAACTTCACATTTAAAAAATAAAATCTAAGTAACAATAAATAAACTTACTCAGTACCATCTTTAGGGATATGTGTTTGTTTGAACAATAAAACTAGGTATATCTAATATCCAAGGTACTCTATGTTCTATGCTCACAACAAAATCACACAAAGTTTTAACTTTAATGATCTTAGTTAAAACATTCAACACTGTATAATAAATTTCTTTATTTAAAAACCTAATATAATTATATATTATATATGAAATAATAATAATGTTATGAAATAAAATAATAAAGAAGCGGTTTTTTACTCGATAGAAGGAATATTACAGAATTTGAATATCAACACAGATTTAATCTGTTAGTCTTCTACAATTTTAATTTAAAAAAAAATCATTCAAGAAACTTTAAGAATTAAATTAAGGTCTAATAAGCAATGCTTATATTAGATAGATGTATAATATCGAAACTCATTATACAATATCAAATGGAATCAAGAAAAAACCAACGAATAAAAATTGTCAATTAAAATTAATAAATAAATGTTTTTTGTTTCGTTCCAAGCATGCGCACTGAACTCATCAGAAAAGCGTACTAAGCTCTGCTTGTAAGCATAGAAGATGGTACTGGAAAAGTTTATTTATTGTTAATTAGATTTTATTTTTTAAGTGTGAATTTGAAATGGTTTTACCTGAATAAATAAAATATTTCAAATAAATAAATGTTCCGTCTCATTAGAGACGGCCCTGTCGTTGGAAATTAGTTTGTCATTCGATACTTATGTCTTTTACGTTGATATGCGATCCAGCAGTTTTGAGATTGTTTCAAACTGTTCATTTTTACTCGACACTTCAGATTATTGGTTTTTCAATTATTATATATGGCCTTAGAGAACATGGAAAGTCAATTAGAGATTTGGATATATTTATGCCTGTTAATTTCACATGACGCAGCATTCGGAATTACAAACTGACTCCATCCTTCTTTACTTGCACTATTCTCATGATTTTTCTGTAATCAATAAGAAGATTTGGTTTGTTCATTCAGTCCACCTCCAAATGGATCTTCCAATCAATTATGTTAATTTCCCTCTTTTTGTTAGAAGGGGTGCATCGAGCACCTCTAACGTTCAGTCTTTGAAAAGACTGTAAAATCATTATTATACGTCATAATCGAAGTATTCGCATGTAGCCCTTGCTACATCAGCATTATTATTCGAGTAATAGTCAAAGTTGTAGCATGTAGCTGTAGCTACATTATGCATTATTCTCCGAATAGTCAAGTTGTTCGTTTGTAGTTGTACAAGCTTAACGCGATTGCTGTAAACGTAGCAATCCACCCTACACTTGTTTGTAGTGTAATTGTCATCACATTAGCTTGGTATCATATTCAGTGATACCAAATTATATCAGTTTGTGTTGTTATGAGTGTTTTACTTCAGTTCCTCATCATCGTTGTGGTTCATCATTATCAGATAAAGGAAGCTGTAGACCACCACACATATAGTTTTCATTGAAGTCAAAATCACGGCTAATAATCAAAAATACAGTCCACTAGAAGCCATCGAAATTAATCATCGAGATTAATTAATTTGCAATTGTCTATTATTTTAAAATACTGAAATAATAGGCAAATACTACGGTAAACTAACCGTGGTACGAAACAATAAGTTTTTGAGAAGTTCTTAAAATTATGTTGTATATTTTTGAAAAAGTTTCAGTTTTCATAAATATAAGATCAGAAAACTAAAATTTTGTATGAATGTGAAGATGAAATGGTCTTATCTGAATCCTAATTATTTTTTGAGGATTTGCTACATGTTTTGAAAGTTTTTGAAGTAATTTATTTATATTAAATATTTCAAATAAATCAGTTTTTGAGAATTTCTTAAAATTATGTTGTATATTTTTGAGTGAGATTTAGTTTTCATAAATATAAGATCAGAAAACTATACATTTTGTAACAAGCAGAGCTGCGTACGCTTGTCTGATGAGTTCAGTGCGCATGCTTGGAAAGAAACTAAAAACATTCATTCATTTATTTATTTTAATTGACAATTTGTATTTGCTTAATTCCATTCGATATTGTATAATGAGTTTCGATTTTATACGTCTATTAAATATAAGCATTGCTCATTAAACATTAATTTAATTCTTAAAGTTTCTTGAATTATTATTTTATATCTGTTGATTATAAGAGGTTTGCAGATGCAGAAATGCCTATCTAGAACGATGAAGATCGAAAGGGAGGGGACCGTCAATATCCTATCTTCGAAATCCGTTCACTTTGAGCAAGACAAGATAGCAATTGATGAAGTTATCGCGAAGGTAGAAGAGAGTATTGCGGATATAGAGTCCTTAACACAGGAGAGTAATCGCTATGCTGTGAATGATACACGTTTGAGATATGCCTTGATTCGATTGGATCATCTAGATCCTACATCACCTGAAGAGAATACGTATAAGACAGAAATTTTGGCAAAGGGTGTTAGTTTGCTAGATTGTCTGGAGGACAAAGTAAATGTTACATCAAATTTACCAAAGCAACTACTCAACGAGGACTTTTTTGGGACTGGCGATAATGATGGCTCCTTGGAGAATAGAACTTTACATCGAACCATTCTTTTATTATTATTATTTTTATAATTATTCATTTCATCAATTTGATTGGACCCTTTTTTTTGGCGCAATTTCAAACTTTTTTTCCTTCAACTGTTCCGGAGTTTACGTGCTTGGCCGAAGCAGTTCATTTCCACGGTAAAGGATAGGGGACGATAAGTATACCGAATCGGCCGCAGATAGGGATCGGGCTAATTTTTTCAGGGAATGTTTGTACCCATGAGATACTTCGATGCTGCGAGTTTCAGGTCTTTATCTATAACCACTTCGGAGTAAATCGAAAAATACTGAAAATTAGAAAAAATTGATGTTCTCAGAGCGTACTTATTCGATTGATCTGAAAATTGGATATGTTTTGGGGGTTGATGGTAGCTATCTGGAAAAAAAATAAGAGCTATTTCGGCTCACAAAAACCTAAAAAAAAACGAGTTTATATTTTCAATTTCAATTTTTAAGCATCTTACCATTACGACACAATTATGAAAATATTTTTTTTTGAATTCCTCATCCAATTTTCTATGAATCTATTGCCTTTCGAAATTTTTAAAGATGGTACTACATATTGAAAAAAAAATAAAAACCAGTTTTTGCTCAAAAATCGGGTTTTTCTAATAATTTTACTCTTGAACTGATAAAATACAAAACTTACTCGTTCACTAAGTAAGAGAAAACCATAAAAGAAATAAAATATCCTTACATTATTAAAATAATTTTTTTATTTATTAATTTCAACACTGATATTTCATCCATAAACAATTAAAACTGCAATTAAATATATTAATCTACTACAAATGATAAATAAAATTGTTCTCCTAATTTGTGACTAGTCTTCGTCGCTATCTTCATCAATCACAAGAGTAATATTATCTTTATTAAATAAAGTGTTGAGTATTGCTGCTGGTCTGGGGATTTTAGCCAAATATCGCCCGTATGCTAAATAGAAAATAATTGCAGCAACGTGCGAACAACAACCGATTGTCCTCAATCCATTAGCGCATTCACAGCAATATCTTGATATTCCACTCCATCCAATAGTATCAGGTTTATATTCAATGAAACATCTGTACACTTTTCTATTAATATGACGAGATTGCACTTGAGCCTTTAAAATATTGGTTATATCTCTGACAAACTGGATAGTCATATTATCAGATTCGTCAATCGTCTCTGCTAGATATGATACTGCTTGTTTATATTGATAAGAACCGGTAAAGAAAAGTTTCAGGTCTTTCTCTGTCATTTCTGGAAAGTCGATCAAATCAGAGGACAAAATCGTTTCGAAAGGAAGTTTTTTCGCTGCCAACCATTTTTATCGACTTCATCAGCAGGTGTATTATTAGTATAATTTCGAGATTTAATCATTTAAACAATTTCGTCTGAGTACTCTTCATCAGAAATAAGACTTTTGTTGTACTGATTGTGAAGAAATGATGCGATTCTATAAAAATTACTGACTCTGGGTAACATTTTATTATCGAATTTTAGGTCTAGTAGACGATATTTTTGTTTCAGCATTCCGTGTACTTCCGCTTCAACTACCCAACGAACCTTTGTGATGTATCTTGATGAATTAGATTCAGAAGTTGTTAACCGATTTCTTTTGCCTTTAAATGCTGGCATTAACACTTCATAACCTTTTTCTTCTAAGTGCGCCTGAACATCTCGAAACCCTCTATCAAGAACAAAAACATCACCAGTATCGATAATTTCGTTCATTATACTAGCATCATTTACATTGGCATGGTAGGGCCCTAACGTATCTACTATATAGCCATTGGTAGTACAAATAGTAAATGTCTTACATAACGGTACTTTCTTCTGTCCAGAAAAAGACTTTTTCTGATAAGCGTTATTAGAGCTCTTTTGTTGCCGAGCATACGTTCCATCGCAAATCAAGAAAAGCTTATCACTACGATCAGCAAACAAACTTTTCAAAAGTGGTGATGAATGATTTTCAATGAGGTTTTTTCGAGACATAGATCGAAAACCAAAGTACTGAGGTAATATATCTTTCTCAAATGATTGGATCACTTGGTCACAATATTTTGAAACCAGCATCTCATTTTCCAATTGTAAGGTCGCTGATATCAACCTGTTAGAGTTACCGGTACGTAACTTAAATAAGAATACAATGAGAGCTTGAATAACTGAACGGGAATCTGTATTCCTCATAGTTGTCAATAAGTCTCGCAATTCGAGTATGTTTTCACGTTGTAATCCGGTAAATATAAAAAGTTGCTCATCAGTTATTCGAAAATCATCCATTTTATCGAGAAGTGTCGAATCACATTCTACAGCCAAACTTTCCATCATTTCAGACAATTCTGAAGATCTTAAGTTACTCCAATGAGAATAAACTTTCAAGTGGTTAAAATTCTCCGTATAAAAGCGTTTTTTTATGAGATGATCGCTGCAGCATTGATTCCCATTCGGAATAAAAATTCTTTTCTTTATAAAGCATTGCATACGGGCATCTTGAGGAACAGCGACTAGATTTTGATTTGAGACAGAACATACACAACAATATCTATGAGTCGCAACAGTTCTCTTCATTTGAACTTCTATACATTTTTCTATTTCATCATCACAGGCAATATCTAAATGAATAGATGGATCATCAGTACTTGATTGAGATAAAGTCATCGTTGATAAACTCGATTTTGTTCTTTCTAAAAGATCACTCCTATCTGAAGGTAGTTCATCTTCCAACGATAATTCCTGATTCTCATCTTCAAGTTTGGTTTTTTTATATTTTTTTACGCGACAATTCGAACAAAGAATATCACCAACTACAATCGGACACTCAAAAACAGTTGAAAACTCTTCAGCTTCTTCGTCAGATTTTATATGTTTTGGAGTACCCGGCATTTTTTTCAGGTACTTCGAACAAATACAACACTTTGGATTATTAGCTTCAGGGGTCGACATATTTTCACTTAAATAGTTATTTAAACAATTAAAAATAATAACTAAATATAGATAATAGTACAGCCAATTCTTTGGAATGTCAACACTCAGTAATTTTTAGGTTATCTACAGATCTAGTGACTTTTCACAAAAAAAAAACAGTGTTACCAATTTCGAATTACAGTGCCATCTTGTGGTTGTTAAATTCATTGAATATTGGGCGGGAACGTTTAAGTTCTCTGAAACAACGTTGATTTACATAAACAATAGTAATAAATACTGATTTACTCATTACAGTTACTGATAGAGTTTTTAATAATGGTTAAGTACATTGAATGAAATTATTTTAATAATGTAAGGATATTTTATTTCTTTTATGGTTTTCTCTACCTAAGTAAACGATTAATTTTTGTATTTTATCAGTTCAAGAGTAAAATTATTAGAAAAACCCCATTTTTGAGCAAAAAATGGTTTTTATTTTTTTTTCAATATGTAGTACCATTTTTAAAAATTTCGAAAGGCCATAGATTCATAGAAAATTGGATGAGGAATTCAAAAAAAATTTTTTCATAACTGTGTCGTAATGGTAAGATGCTTAAAAATTGAAATTGAAAATATAAACTCGTTTTTTTTTAGATTTTTGTGAGCCGAAATAGCTCTTATTTTTTTTCCAGATAACTACCATCAACCCCCAAAACATATCAAATTTTCAGATCAATCAGTACGCTCTGAGAACATCAATTTTTTCTAATTTTCAGTATTTTTCGATTTACTCCGAAGTGGTTATAGATAAAGACCTGAAACTCGCAGCATCGAAGTATCTCATGGGTACAAACATTCCCTGAAAAAATGAGCCCGATTCCTATCTGGGGCCGATTCGGTATACTTACCGTCCTTTATCCTTTATAATTTAATAAATTGGGTTTTTTTTCCGCAAATCTAATTTTTTTGCGTTGGATCGCAAGGAAGTAAAAATACGTTGACGCTCCATTCAACCGAACTAAACTCATCACATCTCCAGTGTCAGCGAACCGAGGTGTTCCTAGCGTATCCTTGTTTTCTTTTGTTTTGGGAATTTTGTTTTATGTCAATAAAAGTTGATTTCTGAGTTTTAGGCGCTATACATGTTAACCAGTAATTGGGTGGGATATTTCTTTTGGGTAAAGAAGAATTATTACTATGGTTAGGTCACGCAATACGAGTAGCTGCATTACAGTCACTGATTAGGTCAGCTCAGATGCTATTGGGAGTATAAATAAGTTCGTGCGTATTTTGTCGTTATTTGAAGCTTTGTTGTGAAAAATTGGTTATATATTTTAAGTTCAAAGTATGGCCAGTTCCTAGCCACTACTTTTTTCATCTTTCTAGCAGTTGACGTAATCCGTCGTGAAATGAGGACGGCTCTTTGATCCATATTCATGTATCGATCCTTTTTTTGATTTCATCGTAATTGGAGAAGTTCTGGTCAGCCAGATCATGTTATATCGATCAGAAGAGATGGTAATCGAAAGGAGCAATATCTGGGCTGTACGGTGGATGGGGTAGTTCTTCACCTTTGAGCGTTTCTAAGTAAGTTTTAACGAGTGATGCACCATGTATCCATGCATTGTCATGCATTATCAGTAAGTTTGTTATGTTTGTCGACTTATAGCGGCCGCTTTTCCCGCAATGCTCGACTCAAACGTATCAATTGTCGTCGATAATTTTCACGTGTGATCCATTCGTTCGATTGTAGTACCTCATAATATACTTCGCCCGGCTGGTTCCACCAAATACACAGCATGATCTTCTCGCCATGAATATTCGGGGTATCAATACACTATCCGACGTTTTGAATTGTCGTAATGGACCCACTGTTCATCGCCAGTCACAATTCGATGCAATAATCCGTTTTTGCCGTTGGAACAGTTGTTCACACGTGAAAAAACCTGAATCGACGTCTCTTGGCTTCAGTTAATTCGGCACCAATTTCCTACCTTTCAGATCATTTCCATTTTAAGTGTTAATGCGAGATCCTCTTAATTTGTGATGAATCTTGATCAAGTCTTGCCTCTGGTTCTTCATTGTTAAAATTTGGTGGCGCTCTGGGTCGTTCTTCGTCTTCCAAATCAGAATTGTCATTTTTAAATCGGACAAACCACTTCTGACGCGTTTATTCAGCTGGAGCATTGTCACCATGGTCGTAAAATACGATGACTTTCGACATCCTTTTTCTTCATATTGAAGTACTCAAGTAAAACGTCATTTCAACGAAATGACGGATACTGAAAAAAAAATCTGATGATGACACTTTAAAATGAAGGTATTGCCAAATGAACAAATGGAATAATAAACTGATAGCCACATCTGTTATGTCTATTCCCAATAACTCGCATTGTGTAACCAGGACACAACTTAGTTTGACTGACTCGTATAAGACAGTAACTTGAATGAAGCAGTTACACGGTGCGAGTAGGTGCACTGCATTGACTAACTGTGTAAGGTTGGATGTCAGCTCGCCAAGTCATAAGGCAGGATACCAAGTCATAAGGCAGGATACCTTAACCAAGTCATAAGGCAGGATACGTCAGTAGGTTGTATTGACCACCCAGCTAGCCTGATTTGAATTCGAATGAAAACAAACTGAATTACACTGCGAGAATCATGCACACTCAAACTACAGATGGGTTGGTCATAAAGCCATCAGAGGAATAGCTCCTTCATTTCAGTACCCAGATATCTATACTATAATTGAAACGTGTATGTAAAGAATTGCTTGGGATGTAGAGATACCTTTTCAAATTCTTCCTTGTAATTGCAATTAGTATGCAAATTCTTGGTTACGCAAAAGAGGTTGCGAAAAGAATGTATAAATGGCTTAAATTGTTTATTTTCAGCCTGAATACATACATTACAAATTATAACTTTGAATTATTTACCCAAATTGAGAGAGATGTTCCGGTGTAGTATATAACTCTAATTGCAGTGAAAACTCTATCTTGTTCGTGGAAAAATTCTTCTTTGAGTTTTTTCACCGTTGCTCACTTCCACAGAATTCACTTTTATTGGTTTCAGTGTTGGGTTCACTTTATACAAATCACTATCCAATTACAAATAATGTAGATAATACATTCACTTCCAGGCCTTTAGTGTGTTATGGGTTACTAAGAGAGAGTGTTCCTCGGAAGGTTAAAGTGAAATGCGAATTTAAAATAATTCAAGAGTAGAGAGAAATGTGTGATTATAACTTGAGAGACAAAGAGAAATGTGATTAGAACTCACATTGAGAAAATTTGTGTGGGATCAGAACTTGATGTTCAAAGAGTAGAGAATATTTTCTGACCGTCTGGTTGAGGGAATGTCTTCAACCGAACCTTTTGGCTAACTAAAATGAGAGAATTCTGTTGCGTGACCGTTTGGTCGACGCACGAAGAGAGGGCCGCGAGCGAATTCGAGGGATGTCTTCAACTGAACCTTTTGGCTGACTGACTGTAGAATGAGGGTTCGAAATTTGGTTAGCTAAATTCCGAGACAACATTCGACTGTTATCTTGAAACGGCTGAAACGGTTCTAATGAGTTCCTACGAAAAATGTGAAGGACAAATATTTTCAGTCCTTAACAGACCCAAAGCTTTCTAGGAAAAATTGAGACATTTTTGAAAGACCTAGATCCTGGCTCGGGGATCATAATTGTTATGTGCCTGCATAATAAATTAAAAATTCCTTGTTCGATGTAAATTCGAACATTGCGGGAGGTCAAAATGGGTATCAATCAATGAACAACATATTTTATTACTTCATCTCAACAGTTGTAGTTGATTCATTATAAGTTAATAATAGGTATTGCATATTCCCTATTTTTGTCATAATAATAAATTTGGTCCAATGATACATTTGTTAGTTAATTTCATAAGTACATGACTTTACGAAAAATGCTCTTTATACAAAAATATATTCTGAAGGAATTATATTTTCATTAATATTTGTTCAACCCTGATATTATTAGAATTTATTTTCAATTTTTGGAATTCAATTGATGTTTTTAGGATCAGAATTCCATTCGAAAAAATTTTTATGGAAATCATGTTTTAATATTTGTATTACTTATCGAAAAACTAGTCCTTTCGGAGGGACCCTAGAAATATGAATTTGATTTTTATTAGGAAAATAGATTCATTATTGATTAATACAACATTATTATTATTTTTTTGTTATGACAAAGCAAGAAATATTATTTGGACGGGAAGTCTTTTTCACATTTTTCGCACAATAAATTAAACTTTGTGTCAAACTATGAATGGAGGTGGTTTAAAGACGTTTCATGTAGTTTCCTTTATTTCCAAAAATGTTCTACTAACTTTATATAACTACCTACATCCGCCATTCCGCAACAGTGCCAACTGACATACTAACATACATTTCGTTCGGAACAGTTCCCTCTTCCGGTAATATTTTCAACTAAGAACGATTTCAGGACCACGTCAACTTCCCTGTATCGATCCCAGATGTCCCTAAATTCGTTTCATTGTGCAACACGCAACTCGATAGTCTGCAATGCAACTACGGTGATTCGTCGCTCCATCAAGAAATAAAGCTTCCGCAGCAGTGATTCCGCAATGAATGGGAGAAAATAGGGAAAGTTTCGAGTAAAACAACGACATATCAAATTTTATAGTGATGAGTGGTTCAAATATTGATGATGTGGTTTTGGAAACCTGAAAATTGATGGCGATGAAGAAGAAAATCATTCAATGATAATTCAGGGTGAGTATAAACAGCATCGTTATCTTCTCAATTAGTGACCATAGTTACAAGCGATTACAAAAACATTTTCCTCACAATATTTAAAATATCCTAAGATATATGTATACATGTGCACATATACATACACTCATAGAGCACATAAACAGCAATAAATTCGCAATTTACATCCCCTTTCAAACATTAATACTTATAATTAAAAAAAAATTCTCATTCACTGAAAATAATTTCTAAATCGATCGGTAACATACAATTAGATATAGAGAGCACATGGATGTAAATTAATTTTAAATTTATATACCCTCATTAAAATGAAACGTGATGTCATGTCAACTGTAAAAATAATTACTATACATTCATTTTGAGCAATATACAAAAAATTGTGATGTGAATGCCGCATGAAAACATTTAATTTTAAATTCATTCGTGGGAATTTCAATTTTAGTGGTGTAAAAAATATTTTTGTTCGCGATATTTTTAAATTATTAATCGTGAATAGAAAAAATTATGATTTGGAGAATATCAGCGTTATCAGGGGCCACTGTCATAATAATATATATCCTTGATCGTCGAAACAGAAACCACGTGTCTTGAGGATGCTGCGTGGTTAATGACTTTCATTTCCTCATTTTGAGATATTTGGTATTGTTTTTTACTTATCAGTAACGTACCTAATTTCTCACAATAATTTATTATGTCAGTTTTAGGTTTACCTACTTTTGTGCTTTGAACACGGAAAACGCGTTATTCTTGGGTTGTTCTTTCTACCGCGGTAGTTAACTTCACAAAGTGAAAACCAGGTTTTCATATTACCCATGATCCTCACGAAATTTTGCATGAGCCTCTTGTCCTTATTTTCAATATACAACGTGCTGAATTAAAACTCCGTCGCGGGAGTGCTGCTGTGGTTGCGGTAGTTCTCAACGCAATTCTGCTAAAAAAAATGTCAATATTCTGATTATACGATTCTCATGAACTTTTACATCAATATACGCATGATTATTCTACTCCTGAGCACTTAATTTCAGATCGATCGGATCTATGTTCTTGAGAATATTAGAAAAAATAAGAAAAAAGACCAAGCTTGTTCCTTAATGAACGATGAATGAATTCAAGCCACGAGCCTACCTTGAAAGTTTCTAGCTCTTTTCGTCCGAAAGCTTTAACCTCGCATTCTCAATAAGTCAGACAAACTTAGTCATTTGATACCATCTTCAGCTCAGAATTCGAAAATAGGATAGCACGCTTTTCCCTAAATCAAGCACGCAAAAATTTTACAATGATTCCATAAAATACAATCGGGACATTAAATATTTACCTTTTAATATCATTCAGTTTTGGCCGCACATTTATTAGGTTCTCACGACCGTTGAGATATTAGAATATAATATTCCTATGCTCCGCACAGAATACAGAATGCCGTGATTCTCAAATTTTCTTATTCTTTTCCAAAATCATTGAAATATTCTACATCGATAACAATGGAAACATCGAAGAGTGTTTTTCGTTCCGTATTATTTCTCCATTCTGTGACTATGATATGATTGATTGAAATGAATGCAAACAATTATAAACCTCATTGATCTTAATTTTCCGATTCGTTTGTTACAACTTGATATGAAGTTCAATTATTTTGGAAAAAATCAAAAAGTACTATCCTTACTCAGTTTCTAGGTTCGAACCCACAGCGCAGAGATGCATTGCATTGGCAAAAACCTACGTCATTACCTACGCTGCCACCGAGGCATCAATTTCCTTCCACATATATTTTTTGAAAATTTCAAATGTCAGCTTTCATAAATTTAAAAGTTGAAAATAGTGTCTAAATTTTTCCTAACAAAATCGTTCATTCTTCGTGTTGTTATTTTACTTCTGAATGCTGAATTTGAACTCGATTGTAGGACTGTTACTGTGGTTTCGATAGAACACTGCTCCAATCACGATGTTTTGTTTGTTTTAAATCTAATCGTACGATCCTCACGAACAATTTTAGATTGACCCGATTCGTCGTTTGGAAGATATTAGAAAAAATTAAAGAAAACTTCGGATATGGATAACTGCGAAACCATTGTGATGATTTTACCCTTTGACCAATTTTACTGGGCTATTCAAATCTCAAACTTGTCCTAGAAATTTCAACCATCTAACTTTTTTCGTTCGCAATTTAAGTGTTTAAGGACGGAGAGCCGGCCGGCCGGACAGAATTTCTACTGACCTCGTATTCTTCATCAATAAATTCAACCTAGTTTTAAAAAATATTTTTGCCACAAAGATTAAAAAATTACCAGGCATTTGGACGAAACGATAGCTCACTCTTTCCTGGAACAAACGTGCAAAAATGGACCTAAGTTTCGAACTGGCAGTTAAACAATTAAAAAACTATTAACGCTTTGCGAATAGTTCCCACAATTAGAAACTAGAAAAAATCCAAAATAAGTGGAAATGTTAATTATCATTAATACAACCAATGATGAAAAGTCTGAACATTTTTGGTACTATATAGATTGCTGAAGGAAAACTATCTCGCAATATGAAAGATTTTTACTCATTTTTCCTAAAATGATAATATTGTATATTTAGTATGTTTCGATTATACTTGTCCACTAATTATTTATCAAATTACTTCCTATACATCTCTTAATAATTATAGCCGATTGAATTAGAAACTGGCATTATTTTAAATTATGGAAATATGTTATGAAAAAACCTCTGAAATTATAAAAGACGGTCACTTAACGTGAAAAGCTTTGGCGCTTTAGTCATAACTATATGTGGTTATCACTTTATTATAATAGTTTTTGCCTTCCGTTTCTTAGAAAAAAAAATCGAAAATTAAGAAAGATCAACTCGGCAATTTAATTTGATGCCTTTTAATTGAAATTCTGACTACGTAATAAATGTACTAACGAGAGGTAGACACATTTCACTTTCACTATGCCACTACATGAAGAGCAAAACATTTTCACCAAAATTTGAATAGTTGAAATGATAATTCCCAAAAAATCAACAATTCGTATGCTTATCTCCCTTAGTTCATTTTTTCTATGAATATTTTTTTGAGATTTTGATTAAAAAATAATTAAAGGGTCATATTTCCAGATGTAATCAGCAGTTTATACACGCGAATTTATTAACTCCATTTACGCACTTGATCTTATAATCTACCTTACAGATTCTAAGCAAATCATTAATTCAAACTAATTTTGGGTACGCCTAGATGGACAAAATAAAGATAGATATTGAAACAATAAGCGAAGGGAAAAATACTTCTTCATATTTAATTTGAAACATGGATGAACAATTTTCCTCAATCAATTGTAATGAATGTTTATTGGAATGAAATAAGATATTACTTTTTTTACCACTTTTTATTAACTGAATATATATACACTGACTGGAGTTTTAAAGTTTTTACTACATTTTCAAACTTAATAAAACAATTTATATTTCAACTATTATATAGATTCTGTCAAGAAAGTACCGGGAATTATCGATTTAAATCTGGCGGGGCAATGAGGCAGGTAAAAATTTTTTCCTAGGTTGGTACCACTGTCCTTAATTACTATGCCAAGCTTGAGCGGGATCTGTCAATTAGTGTGTTTGCAACAGCTGATTAAGTCAGTCGATGTCAGAGTGCGTGCCGATTTTTACTATGGGTGATTACGTTGAGCAAAGAATTTGTTTAAAGTTTTGTGTTGCAAATGAATTTTCGTGTGCCGATGCATTGAAAATGTTGCAAAAGGCCTTTCGTGATAATGCTCTATCGAAAACTCGTGCATATCAGTGGTACAGAGCCTTCAAGGACGGTCGTGAAATGGTCGCCCCTCGACGGCTTCGATCGAAGATAACGTCGATAAAATTAAGGAAATGGTGCTGGAAAACCGTCGTACCAGCTTGATAGAGATAGCACATGATCTTAAGATATCCCACGAGTCCGCACGTACGATTTTGATTGATATTTTGGGCATGAGAAAGGTGGCCGCACGACTTGTACCGAAAGACCTGAATTTTCTTCAAAAACGTCATCGCGAACAGGTTGCTTCAGACATGCTGGATCGCTGTAATTCCGATTCTACATTCATGGAACGCATTATAACTGGTGATGAGACCCGGGTCTACGAGTACGATATGCAAACAAGCCAGCAATCATCGGAATGGGTGGCAAAAAATGAGCCGAAACCGAAAAAACCACGCCAAAGCCGCTCGAAAATGCTCATTGTTTTCTTCGATATCCGTGACGTGGTGCACTACGAATCCGTTCCAGAGGGTCAGACGGTAAACAAGGAGTATGACCTAGGCGTTATGAAACGTTTCCGTGAGCGTATCCGTAAGAAGCGGCCAAATTTGTGGGCGAACAACTCATGGATTTTGCATGACGATAACGCGCCTTCTCACCGAGCTACGATTGTGACTGACTTTCTCGCCAAAAACTCAACAAACGTGCTTCAGCAACCACCGTATTCGCCGGATTTGGCTCCCTGCGACTTTTTTCTCTTTCCAAAACTAAAATTGCCCCTTCGTGGCACCCGTTTTGAGTCGATTGAAGCCATAAAACAAAATTCGGCGCGAGAGCTAAAGTCCATCCCGGAAAGCGCCTATAAAAAATGTTTCGATAATTGGAAGTGCCGTTGGCATAGATGTATTGGAGCAAATGGAGCCTATTTTGAAGGCGACCCAATAAATTTTGACGATTAAATGTAAAAATGTTGTTTTAATTGAAAATTCCTGGTACTTTCTTGACAGAGTAGTATATATTCGTTGAAGGCTTCCGCAAAACTTCGAAAAGTGGGGTGTGCCACAGTTCCGGCTGCTCATTTAATAGTTTTATTGTCGTATCGTGCTTTTTGTGTTTAAATATTTCGATGGATTCCTGGATATTTAGTTTTTTCCCTTTCGCTTTCAGGAGCAATATTTCAAAATTGTCAAATTCTGGGAAGATATGATTGGTGTCGAAAAAATGTTTCGCAATTTAAGAGTTATCTTTCCGGTTCCTGCTGAAGATTGATGTTTTTTGTACCTTTTGTTGAGATCCGCCGGTTTGTCCTGTATATACGCTAATGCACTGGTGACAACAGACTCCAGGATTATTCAGCCGGTTGTTTTTGTCTTTTGCATTAAAACAGAGGTTAGAAGTTTTATGTGAGGACGTGAGAGCTGTTATTTTGGTAGTTTTTGAAAATATTAGTTTTTTAAATATTTTGTCATTATCTGTTTTGGAAAAATGTTGTATATTTGTTTCCGAATAAGTTGTTTTCGTTTTTATTTCTGAGAGAATTTATGATTTTTGTTTTCAATTGATTGTTTGTGGCTATTTGATTGTATTCAGTTCTCTTTTTAATGTACTATTATGGATTTTAATAAGGCCATATAATTCGGGAGGGGTGGAATTGATATTAATGAGTTTGAATTCATCATAGTCTGTTGAAGTAATTTGGATATCTTTGCGGATTGTTCTTAGTTTCAGTTGAATTTTTGGGGTGGGTTCTCTTTTTAGATGTATAGGAGATTCCTTCTCTAAAAAATTGTTTATTTTCTGGTCAAATTCTTCTTTCGATAGAGTACCAATAGAGTTTCCTTTGTCGGCTTTAGACATTATCAAACTATCATTTCGAATATTGTTTTGAATTGATTTTTATATTAATTTTTCTTTATGATTCTGTGATTATGTATAGGTTAATAGTAATGTTTCTGAAATATAATAAAATAGATATCAATAATGTAATAAAATAAAATAATAATATAATGAAAAAACTGGAAAATGTTACCCCTCCACCTAACAGTATTCTAGGATCGTTTGATGTACTTAATATGTTTCCGAGTATACCAAATACAGAATGTATGAATATAATCGAAAATATCCTAACAAAAATTACATCAATTTGCTCATAAAAATAAACCCTTTTCGATTTTTGCGTGGAAGGATATTACTTTAAATACAACAGTAAATTGTACACAGAAACATGGACTTGCCATGGATTCACCTTTCAGCCCACTACTCGCTGAAATCCGTATGTCCTCTTTCGACAGAAAAATCCTAAAATCCACACATGCAAATCATATCACTTTTTGGTACAGATATCTAGACGATACACTGGCTTGCTTCTGCGGAACATATTCAGAATTAAATAATACACTAGAATATCTTAATGGTTATATAAAGTCTATAAATTAAGTTCTTAACAGTGAAGTAGTGTATATATAGTACAAACCGGGAGATCTTTCCAAAAAAGGTACAAAGGACATAAATCTTCATTTAGGACCCGCAAAAATAACTTTTATTTTGCGAAACATTTTTTCGAAACCAATCAAATCTTCCCAGAATTGAAAAATATTGAAATATTGCAGATAGAAGCGAAAGAAAAAAACAAGAAATCCTGAAATATATCGAAATATTTAAACACAAAAAGCACGTTCCCACTATAAAACAATTAAATGAGCAGAGGAACTTGTGGCACACGGCACTGTTCGAAGTTCTGCCTTCAACGAATATATTTAATAGTTGAGATATAATTCATTTTATTCGGTTTGAAAATGTATTAAACACTACGAAACTCGAGTCGCTATGTGTCGCCAGTTAATAAAAAGTGATAGAAAGCAAAGTAATTTTTTATTCCATTCCACTTAGTATGAACTATCACAAAGTAATGGACTATAAATGTTTAGGATTTTTTCAATAAAAACAACCATGAAATGAGAAAATTTCCAAAAAACACTATTTATGAATGGTTCCAAACTCAATAAAAACAAGCATGTACCATAAAATGAGGAAATTTTCAGAAAAGCGTATTTATTCGTTCAAATCCATTTCTTTGAAAATTTTAAATTTTTTTCTAAAAATGCCAAGAAATGTTGGAAGCAAGATAATTTGATATTTTTTCGGGGAAACGAGACTAAAAATTCACATATGGTGTTATTTTTTTGCTATTTGTCATCTCAAATCTATAATAATTTTACATTCTTATGAAACAAATTTTCATACCCTCTTTTAGTTTCCTTATCATCTGAAAATATCAATAGAATTACCTAGTTAAAAATATACAAGCTCATTATCAAGTAGGCGGAAGTATGCAAAGTTTATGTCTTTTTAATCATCATATTTTATCCTGATATTCAATCTGTGAAGATCCATCAGAAGCTGCATCTTGTGTATGTTAGGAGATCAGTTGTGTTCTGATCAGACTCAATTACTGTATCCTTACACCACTGTTAATTTTTGACTTAGCAGTGCCTTGACATCCTAACAATGAAATGTGTTCTACCATCAAGATGCGCATACGACTGGTACTTTCGAACCACTAGGTTCCCCGACTCTAAATCTCTAAAATTTAATTATTGAAACTTTTGCTCAACAATTATATGTCTTTACATGCAAAAGTACCTGCGAAAACCGATATTGAACATTTGATGAATCATCTGAAATATAGAGATATAGTTCAGAGTCAACATGTTTCATTGAATTTACCTCTTTTCGAGCAATATTTCTTATTTCCCTTCAATTAATATTTTCCTTGTTATTTACAAATAGACGAACCTTTTTTATTGCAATCTTTAATGGTCAGCAAGTTGTGCAATTATTTATGGGCAGGTTTGAAACTTCGATAATTTTTCTAGATATTTCCAACGATCTGATAGCATATAGTTCAGCTTTCACAACCAAAATCATAACCATGAATTCGTACCTTCTTCAACTTGTGAATCAAGTTATGTATTCCCGGTACTTTCTTGACAGAGTAGTATATAGTATATTATACATTTTATTGGGAACTAAATTTTCCTGAATTTCAACTGTGATAAACAATGGAGTATGATTCTTCTGGGATTTTCAACCCGTTTTGAAAACAGAATGAATTTGAATATTTCCACATCAGAAAGGTTCTTGAAATTTATTTTTGAAAATTATGAAGTGAAATTAATTATTGTGTTTATTCAGTCAGAAATATGCGTATCCGCCATTTTGCATATAAAAGCTGTCTTCACTTGAAGGATTATACAAAATATAATATTTCAAGATTCTCCTCACCAGAAGAAGTTATTTTATTTTATTTGGAAGCATTGACCAATAATACCAATAGCCGTTACATAGATTGTATACATATACCCTCTTGCTTATATATAAAACACTTATGTTCAAGAGTATTTGACCTTATTAACAGTAAAAATACTTTTTTTTTGAGTAAAATAATCAACAAAAAATTCATTTCAAATTTTGTAGAACATATTGCAGAACTTTGTCGAAAAATTATTATTGGCTTATAATACCTAATTTATTACCGATTTTTTTAGACATTATTTGTTGCTATTGAAGCTTCAATAGTAGGAAATAATTCAGGAAGCAATATTACAGAAAGTGAAGGGAGCTAAATACTTCTCAGTTCTATTCTATGAAACAACAGATATATCACATATCTCACAGATGAGCCTATCATTCAGATATCCTCACAATGGTATCATAAAGGAAGATTTTGTGACTTTCTGTGATACATACGTTATTATTATATGTGATGAAGTGGAAAAAAATGAAGACGTCATAGAGCCTCAGTTGACAGGTGTTGACACTGGAGAAAATCGTTGAAAATCTCTATCTCAAATTTAATATAGATTTAACATGGTGTGTAGGTATTGTTATTATTATTATTATTATTATTATTATCCTGATACTCCTAGATCTTCTGTGAAGATCCCTCAGAAGCTTTTTCAGCTTGTACGAGTTAGGAGTTCAGTTGTGTTCTGTGTAGGCTTTGTTACTGCGATCTTGCGCCACTTTAGGTCACAGCACTGTTAATTTTTGACCCAACAGTGAAATGGTGGCAGATACCCGTCCAACTAGAAAATTTCTTTTCTACCTGAATAGGATTCGAACCCTGGACCTCCCGGTCACGAGTCCGATGCTCTCCCGCTGAGCTATCCACGCTATTGTGAATGACAGCTGCTTGGTTATGGTCTCAGATACAAGGGGTGCTGTACAGGAGTTGTCAAAAAAGCTGTATATGCCAAACGTTGCCCGTGCAGCAATCTGGTTCTCAATAATACATAAGCTAGGTCATCCAGAGTTATTTCTTGCCGCAATACCTCGTGCACGATAAGAAAATTTGTGGCATTCGCCAGTGCTTCCGCTAAGAGACATCAAATAAAAAAAAGAACTTGAAATTATAATGCAAAGTATCTGTGAGACGCGCTGGGTCGAGAGGCATGATGGGCATCTAAAATTTCAAGGAGACAACCTAGTAAAAATTTGTAGCTCTCTGGAAAACATTTCTACTTGGCAAGACCACAAAACTGCCAATGACGCGCATTGCTTACTGCAAACGTTGCGCAGTTCGGACTTCATCACATAATCTATCTGCTTGAGTGATGTTTTAAGTACCAAAATATTTCGTTTTTTGATCCTATATACGAATGCATGAACGAAAGATTTGAATAATTTATTTTATTTGTAACTTTTGAGCATTTCAGCAGTTCGGGCAATTCAAATAACCGTTTATATAACATAAAGAGCCAAACTGAAGTTTAAATATAACTCAATATTTTTCAGGTACGACAGTAGCCTTAATCAGGGTATTCGAAACGAGGTCGATTGATTTAAAAAAGGGTACCGATGCCATAAATGATATACAATATTATTACTTAATGTTATTTATGGCGAGCGGGCGTCTGTTCACCCTACCACTGCGTCCGCACGGACTATTGTGGTTTACCCCTAATTTATACCTCCCCGACGAGATCCATTTTGGATAAAACTGATAATCTTGTTCAGGGGTAATTTTTTCAGTTCGAAGTGGGCTATAAAATGATAAAATGATATACAATGACTGTCCTACAAAATAAAAGTAGCAACTAGATGCTGAAATTAAATGCCCCAGAATAGTATTACGACAAACCCACAGAGCCAATAACCATCTTGCTCAATCTGCTGAAGAGTATTTCCGCAGAGCTGTATACATCCCTCTTCTAGATTCTGTAATAAATTACTTGGAGGACCGTCTATCTCCAGAAGTACTAAAATTATTTCAACTGGGCATTTTTATTCCAAAAGTCGATTAAACTAATGAAGGTGAAGACAATGAAACTGTTAAACAGCTTGCAAACGACTATAAACTGCTAATAGACAATAATCCAGTTTCAGTAATCATAAAATATCGGCTGAGGAAGGTAAAATAGCAACGGAAACAGAATATTCCGCAGTCGACGTCTCATCTTATAGTGAATTGTGATACTGAAAGCATCCTTATGTAAGAGAATTTTTATGTATTCTTGCTACACTACCAGTTAGTGAGGCCACAGCAGAAAAGTCCTTTTCTACTCTTAGGAAGCTCAAAACTTGGCTCATAGCTTCAATGGTAGAAGATCGCCTAACTATCTTGGCACTTCTCTACGTTCACAAATGTATACCCATTCAATTGGAGAAAGTCATAACTCGTTTCTCGAGACGAAGAAAGAGAAAAATTGATTGCATTATTTGATTAAAATTATATATGTATATTAGGAGTACAAGTAAGTTTCCGCCGTTTTATTGTAGATGGCGCGGCACGGAGTTTCGGTTAGCTTTCGCAGATGATAACCGGCTTAAAAAATAGTTTGGACATTCAAGAACAACATAACCTATTAATATCATTGATTTTATATTGGTAAAATATAATTTTTATAAGTTGAAAATGTCAAAATTTGAGCCAAGTAAGCGTCATTTGCGGGAAATATTAGTTTACTTCTTCAATTTAAAGAAACCTGCTGCTGAGGCGCATCAATTGCTCGAAGAAGCATATGGATGGTGAGGGTGATTTGAGTGAGAGAACGTGTCGAGAGTGGTTTCAAAAGTTTAAAAACGGTGATTTCGACGTAGAAGACAAAGATCGCAGTGGAAGGCCGAAAATTTACGAGGATGCAGAATTGGAGGAATTATTGGAGGAAGATTCATCTCAAACACAAAAAGAACTTGCTCTAACATTAGAAGTCACTCAGCAAGCAGTCTCATATCGTCTTCTATAATAAATATTTAATTTGTGTTAAAAAACGGCGGGAACTTCTTTGTACTCCTAATATATATATATATATATATATATATATATATATATATTTAACGCTGGATCCGCCCTTGTTCCTTGGGGTATATTCCCTCTTTGCAGCAACAATAAAATCTCTCGTATTTACTGGTGGACTATTTCGTCTAAGATTGGCTTTCGAAACTTAATTCCACACATGTTCTATAAAATTTTAGTTTATTCAGGGGATATTCTCATTTCAGGTCTACTAGACTGGATATTTTGTGATGTATCCTGCCATTATCATCCATAAATGTTAATCATTCTCCTACTCGTATTGCGTAGGGGAAAATTATGAAATTGATAATGTTTGTGGGTAGAACCTGCCCTTCTTCTTGGTACATAAACCAATTTAGTTTTTCTGTTGAACATTGTATCCTCCAAAATATTGCTGTCCTACCGCGGTAGGAAGCAACCTAGCATTTACTAATCTCTAATAACGTCCTGGTTCCCTCCAAACTCTTAATCATTACGCATGAGACATCTGTAAAAAGTACGTTACTCCACGGTTGTTGCGCCTACAATCAGTTTAGATGCTTTCAGTACGATTGCAAACGAGTAGCCTAGTGACGAAGTGTAAGCAGGGAAACTCAAATGGTCTCTAGATCACAATCCTGACGATATCACCCATTAACGTATTGTAGCGGAGTTAATAACACTCTAATACCTCCTCTGAAATTGAGATCTCAGAGCAAGAACAAACAGAAATTGATTTATATGATCTGCTAGCCATTTAGAAATCGCACGACTTCACTGCCACGCTGCTGTAATGTCTAGCGAACAGCAGAGATTAGATGGAATTCTAAATCTGCTACAAGTGGAAAAATAATAAGCACCTGGTAAATTTAAACCCCAACAAATACCCAAACGAGAAGCAATGCGGAGTAAACCAAAAAGTCGCTACAAGTTAACAGATGGACACGTTTCTCTCGGTATTCAACAACGAAATAGCCAAACGCATATTCATATGGCATAAAACGGGTTGATCAGAAATGCGTTAAATTAGTTTAAGGGAAAATCTATTAGATTTGAGATAAAGAGGTGAGTAAAATTTCTCAAATGAGAAATCAATACGGTATATGTTAGGAAAAAAAATATTGAAAATGCACTAAATGATTCACAATTCCGATTCAACAAAAATAAAAAAATATATCAGTGAAAAATGTCAATAAAATTTATGTCAGATGTTTTATCCCAAAAACACAAAATATAAACTTGCGGGCTTCCTGCGCTTCTCTATTTCCTATTATTCTCTATTCTACTCACAGCGAAGTACGTTGACTATCATTATTACTAACTACCCTCAGCACAAATCCAATAGACATCAGCAAATGGGGTTAGAAATCCTCTCTCAATATATCACCGAATTATGAAAGAATCCTGTGTCAGAAACTTAGTACGAACAGGAAAAAAAGGTGCAAAAGAACAAAGCATAGAATCCTTTAAGATAAAATCTATGAGTAACTGACCTCACCTCCTACGTAAATGAAAATGCACAAATGAATATTTATTAGTAAAATATGTTATATTTTCTTCATTTCCTGTTGCTCGGGGACCTGGGATAAATTAACACAATATAATAAAAACAAATGTAAACTTCCGCTATTTTATTGATTTACACGACACTTGTTTCGTCATCCATGACTTCATCAGGTCAGTATTTAAACTGATGAAGTCATGGTATGACGAAACAATTGTCGTGTAAATCAATAAAATAGCGGAAGTTAACATTTGTTTTCCTTATATTAAAGATGAATTTCGGTCAAGTAAAGACCGAGACAATCATAAATTAACACAGTTACAATTCGACGTACAAATAAGTTACTATGACAAGTGCTGCAAGGAAAGGATCAAATCGGAAAGTATGTCATCTAATGATGCAACAAAATGAGTGACGTACCAGTCGTTCTATCCTCGTGATAAATATTTAATCATCCGATATACCCTCTTTCGAGATAAATGCAGACAATGTATCAAAAATAAACATTATAAAACTTCCGAATTAAAATCCAGTGAAGACGATATTCAATATCAAAATCAAATTCCGGAAAAATTTCCAGAACTTCAACTTCCTTCTTTCGTGAGAATGATCACTCTACCATTCCTCCGCACGGATAAAAGAAAGAAGTGACATTACATAATTTTCATCCTAAAATAAAGCACTACATTTGACAACTGGAAGAAAAAATCAGTCGATATGCCTGGAATCCAACTAACATTCAACTGAATGAAAAACAATCTTAAACTCCGAAGAAATATAAACAAACAATTAACATCAAATTTAAACTTCTTCAGTCCATAACGTCTACTAATAGTAACGATTGTACTTCTGATTTGAAAATATTGACTATATATGATGGTGACTTTCTTGCAACACAGAAATATTATAAGAGCTATAGAGAGCAGATAGATCATTTCTCAGCATATTATGCTGGTCTTAACCGAATCCTATTCAATGATAAGTAACAGTGATTAATATCTTTGGACCATACTATGAAATGAAGAGTACTGAAAACTCTTTGTATTTATTGTTTCATAGTTTTATGTACCAACAAGCTTTTGTTTTTACTATTAGTGTTTTCACATATTCAACTCATTTAATCTTTATTAATTTTTTAATAATAAAAATAATGATAAACTTTAATTTACACAAAAAATTCCATTGCATAAAACAACAATTATTCTGTCACACTGTAAATTCGGTAAATTACATTCTGAACAGTTCCAAATAGTTTTCATTTTGTAATGTTATTCAATCTTTCAATGTAAATATAGATAGGATCCTGGCTAACAAATAATTCATTCAAGTTTTACAGATATGTCTTAAAAAATATATTATTATAAAATTTTAAATATCATACAGTTTTTTCTGTTAACTTCATCTATGATATTAACCTCCTGTATGATATGTAAAATTTTGTAATAATCCTTCTATCAAGAAAAAAAAAATATATATATATATATTATAATGATGGGAAATTAGAATTCTAGTTAGACCTAAGAATAAATTGATTTCATACAATTCAACAGGATACTTAGCTCAGTTAGTGGTGCATTGATATAGGTACTCTTTTTGAGCACCTTTCTAGATAGAAATTTATTCGATTTCTGAAGTTCGTGCTCGATGATATTGTCTTTGGCCAATACAACCTCGATATCTCAGTCAGATGGACAGAAGAAGCCTGTTAATAATACTCTGCTTCGGTAAGTTACTGCAGCAGAACAATAAAAAGAAAATGCAGCGGAAAACTCAAAATAGGGAAACTATTCAACTCAAGGCTAGGTATTCAAGAATTTCAAAATTCCAGAGAATAAAATGGTCATTCTCCAATTCTCGACAAGGAAACGTGATATTTAAAATACACCAGAAATAAGAATCTTATTCAAATCAGATGATTAGTTTCAGAAAAAAAATGCTAAAATGAGGGTTGGAAGTCTAAAACGTTTATATTCATCATGGCTTCCTGAAACCAAAATGGAAATTAATGGAACTCTGTATTCTCGGCACCAGCTGATAAAATAATGACGAGAATAATGTAATTCAGAAGCGTAGAGAAAAAACAGTGAAATTCTACAATATTGATATATTTCATTCAATGTTATAACATTTGATAGATTCGGTCTTTACTTGGTGGAAACTCATTTTAATTAAAGAAAATGTATATGAGACAGTAATTTATGTTATTACATATCAAGTGATCGTAAAAATCCCAGTCTTCAGAAAAAAAAGAACTTTTCAAAACAATTGAGTAGATTCTGGCATATTTGGATGGTCCATTATTATCATCAAACTCATGTATTTTCAATAGCAAAATTTTTTTCCAGAAATTGGATCTTGTGAAGTGTTAATTTAAATAAAAGGTACCCAGTTGTTTGGAGTATCTTAGGTTATTCGTTGCCATATCTCAATTTTATCCAGAGTGCAAGCGCCCCTGCTTCGACATTTCAATCCAAGGATTTTTTTTGTCAGTGGTACCTCAAAAGGCTAGTCCTCAATCCTCCTTCGATTATAAGTCTTCTTCATTAATGAATACCATTTTTCACAAATTTCAATCATTTATCTTCCACTATGAGCACATATGGGCAGAAGAGAATCCATATGAAATTGTGAAAACTCATTTCCAAAAGCTCTCATTGACTTTCTGTGGAGTGACATTAGCGATTATTTGATTTTTTTTGTCAGAACAATTCAACGGTCACTCATACCATATATACCTCTTTTGGAAAACGATACTTAAATATTTACCTCTTCTGCTACCATGTAATAGTTCAACTGCAGTTCATCTGTATCTCGAAAACAAAGCGTTAGCGGGCCCATCTTTATGAAACTTACATTTTTGATATCATCCAAGTAATCAAGCCTTCTTCCTTTGTTTCTCCAATTTAGGATACTTCTGTATAATTACGTGAGATGATTACTTCAAATTTGAATCTTTTCAAATATGTGTAATGGATATTTTCACCAGAATTCATATCCTGATGAAAAACGAAATTTGGAAATATAAGAAAACTTGTTAATCTCAGTGCTTATTTTAAATTCACAGAATGATCTTCATGCAGTATTGACCTTTTTCAGGTTCCACAATGGACTGGGTATACGATGGTGTAAACACTACTGTTCCAAGGAATGCTGGTCCAGAATGTGCAGCATATATGAATCCAACGTGGAGGAGAATAGAAAGCATGCTCATACTCGTATTGGCAATAAAACTTTTCGATTGGAGCTACAAAAGAATCAGTATTGCTTCTATAGTATATAAGGAAAGGGAAATAGGAAATTTCAAAATAGTACTGCTAATCACCATGTGCGTAATATGGGGTATGGAAATAGGCTACAAATTCTCATCTAGGACTGTGATATACCTTCTAAATCCTTGTCATGTAACAACTGCTATTCAGGTATTTCACATTTTTTTCATTGCACTTTATTGAAATTCAATTTTGAGTTTCCCATTTGAATTTAATATTAATTAGAATTAGGTATCAATTCAATTATAATACCTTCATTCGCCGGTCCAAAACTGAACAAATTGTGCAGCGATTGCTAATAGGTGGAGACTTCAATCAATGCTGAATGTTTTTCCTGTTATTTTTCCAGAATGATCCACTTTGTCTTCATCGCCAAATTGAAGCAATACTTATTTTCAGAAGAGGCCCATACTTTTTGGGCCTGTCGGTTATTTCCAACGTGCCTTTCAGAATCATAATCGCTGAGTGAAAATCATGAAAAAGCGGTTTTAGATTTCAACTAGAAAAACCCTCATAAAATTAATATGCTTATTGTTAAATAACAACTGTCCTACCACTCATATTAGGAAATTAGGAAAAATGCACAAAAGATCAGGTGTGCACACAGAATTGTTTTCTTAAAAATCTGAACAAAATAACACCATCTGGCAACTTACCATATTTATTCCCAGGATAGACGTCGATGCAATAATTTTATCGATATTCATGATGAATCAAATCAAAAATTTCTGATTACACTGTTATCTGTCGTATCAAAACATAATATTTTAGGTAATTCTATCAACTGAAAAAATGAAAATATAAATGAAATAAACCAATGAAATTTTCTTACTGCTAATTCAGTACATTTTGTTCATGAAATTGCGTTTCAAACTGCTCACACTTATCGTACTCAATTAGTGCTACTAAAATTAAAGATTTAAATTCAAATTAATACTTCAGGAAATAAATTATTTTTATTGTATAGGCATTCTTGAACAGTTTCGTGAAAAGTATTAGGAGAATACCTCCGTTAATATTTTCTTTGGTACCTCATTCTTCGATTCAATCTTCTTTGAAACTTCTTTCAAATATTCGCATGAAATTTCAAACGAATACGTAGGTTTACGAACTGGATACTTTTACATTCAATCATCCATAATAATCGGTAGGTTAAAAAGTATGATATCTAGGATATCCAAACTAAAATACGCCACCTTTTGTCACTTAGTCAAACAGCGATTTTTTCCAAAACCACTCGTCAATTTCTTTTTGGAGGGAGACGTATTTGAAAAGAATTTCACTATACCGACTGCATTCCCTTAGTAGTTGGATAAACCCTTCCAAGTTCTTGGAGAGTATTTTCAATCCAAGTGTGTTTTCACACCGTGGTTGTTTAAGGGAAAAGATCCGAAGGAATGAATTTATTTGAAAAAAAATTAAAAGTTACAACATATGCTCAAAATGGTCCGCTCGTTCAACTATTTCTATTTTCAAATTAGGGTTAACCTTCCATACAATATCTTTTACTATTTTACTATTAATGATTGCCACTCTTCTACTATTTATTGGCGCAATTTTGGAAAAGATTTTAGTGATGTTAAACTTCTCGCAACGTCAAATTTCCAGACAAAGAACATTCTGTTTGATATTCTAGGAAATCATTTTAATCACTATATTAATATTATTCTTAAGAAGCATCAAACATACAGTGTGGAAACCACTTTAGGAATAAAATTATTTTTGTCCTTATGTTAGGAAATTATAAAAAAACACTGGGACACATCAACTTTAAAATTTGATGGTCCGCTTTTTGAACATAAATTCAAATACACAGTCCGTTCTCTTTATTTCAAATGGAATACCCTGTATATCTTTATAATTTTAAAACTGCGGCGGTAGTCTTGTGGTCTTGTGGATTAGAAATCGGACTTATAATCGTGAGCTTGAGAGTTCAAATCGCAGAGCAGGAAAGAAATTTTCTGGTTTCGGGGGATCGCCCAACCATTTGTTGTTGGGTAAATAGGTGACAGCGCTGTTCCTAAAGTAACGTAAAGAAACAGTAACAGAGCCTACATAGAACAAACCCGATATGGAGACTATAGTGGAATTTCTGTCCGTCTGGATCCCTGCGCCACCCAGGCATTAGATCTTGACGCGATGGGGGCGCTTGTCATGACTAGGACCCTAGTTTCGTCCCAGCGAAATGAACGGTTAAGTCTTGGTGCCTAACGTAATGCCATTCACGCCAGTCACTGGACTTGTGTGGTGCCTCCGAATGGGGCCCTAGTTTTGCCGTTCTGGTGAAATGGAGGGCTGAGCCGGTTGATTCAGTGACAGGGAGTCTGTCGCAGCATATTGCAGTAAATCTCCAGATTTTTCTGTTCAATGGCCGAGTGCGTTATGTACGACCTGGCCATCCTGTTGTTGTTGGACTCGAGGGGATAGTGGTTGAAAGTCCGCATGCTGGATTGGGGAGTTATTTCATTTATCTGTTCGCAGACCCCCATGTTCAGGATATTCTCATGAAATGACTCAGGGTTTAGCGAGCCTTGACGTTTCGACCGACCTCGTCCTAAACCTGGATCTAATGCGTAACGTTTCAGGGTTTATGGATCTCGACGAAACGGCTAGTCCGTTGGTCGCCCCCCAGGCATTAGATCTTGACGTGATGGGGGCGCTCTCTTGACTAGGACCCTAAATTCGTCCCGGCGAATTGGAGGGTTAAGTCTTGGTCTCTAACGTAATGCCATTTCGCGCCAGTCACTGGACCTGTATGGTGGAAGATCTCCGAATGGGGCCCTAGTTTTACTCAGGTGAAATGGAGGGCTGAGCCGGTTGATTAACTCAGTGACAAGGGAGTCTGTCGCAGCACAGGGCTTCTCCCTTAAAACTGGCGTACTCTACCCTATCGCAGTATAAATCTCCGGATTCTGTGTAATGGCCAGGTGCGTTATGTAGCATACTGCGTTACCTCGGGGGGGTGGACTTGCCCTCAGGTGTTACTTGTACCACCTGGCCACCCCACTTGGTGTTGGACTCGAGGGGGCAGTGGTTGAAAGTCCGTATGCTGGACTAGGGGGGTATTTCATTTATCTGTTCGCAGACCCCCATTTTCGGGATATTCTCATGAAACGACTCGGGGTTTAACGGGACTTGACGGTTCGACCGGCCTGTCCTGGCCCCTGGATCTGTGCGTAACTAAATATTAGTTCAACATCGAATGATAACGATACGTGTCGAGCGACAGAAGAATAAATGTGCGATATTGAGAGTACCAAGTAGAGTATAAATTAGAAAATTGATACAGAAACGTAGATGAAAACATTCTTCATCTAATAGTACGAAATTGGATTGTGGATGGTTCGGGAGTTTTACCTGCAAAGGTGAAAATTGACCGAAAAAACTGAGACAAATATTCTTATCTTGTGTGTACATGTGATGGTCTGGCTACATTCAAGAGATAATTGACAAGTGAAATCGACAGGGAATAAAGAATACCATACACTATCGAACAAACTTAGTTGATTGTGTTACAAGGCGAAGGAGAAGAAACGATATCATTGAAAGATCTGTTGCAAGAAATCAAATGTTCTAAGGAGGAGGTTAAAAATTGCATTTCGGCTACAGAAGTGAGACTGCTGTTAGAAATTCAGACGCTTAAAAATAGAAACGAAGTATTAGAAAAAGAGAATAAGATATTGAAGGAAAGGCTTGAAAAAACAGAACAGTATCGTAATAAAAATAACCTAATAATATTTGGTTTGAATAGAACAAATACATTAACAACGGAGTATATTTGCGAAGAAATAAATAACTTGTTGGATATACAGATCGAACCAAAAGAAATAAACGACTGTTATTCATTGGGAAAAGAAGATAGTAGCCCAATTAAGGTAGAGTTCATTTCTTATCAAAGTAAAAAAATTATTTATCGACATATTAAAAAATTAAAGGGTACAAATATTGCGGTGGCCAATGATTTAACCTTGAAGCAACGACAGGAACTGCAAAAGTTGAAGTCATTTTTAAGAGAAGCCAGATCAAAATATTCAGAGAAATCATATTTAAAAGGAAACAAACTCATGATAGGGGAAAAATCCTACACTTTGGAGGAATTGGAGAGCTCAAGCCATAAGGTTACAAAAATAAGCAGTGCCCCAAATACACCTTCCACAAGTTGTGGAAATACTGATGTCAACAAACATGAGCAGGATATTTTAATGTCTGATGAGGAGTCTGGAGAAACTGAAATACAGGAGAAGAGTGGTAAAGACAAACTGTTCCATAATACACCCCATCTATCGACTCATAGAAAGGTTTTATCAGTTAGTAAAAAATATCCAGCAAAGACGAAGAGTGATGGAATGCGGCTTCGGCAAAAGTATACATCAGAGCGGAAAAAATAACTTTCAACTATCCCGAAACAGTGAGTAAACCTCCATATACATGTTATAGTTAAGGGTGGTGGAGGCGGTGTATTTTTTGGGGATAACTCACTTGAATGTTTTTAGAAAATAGGTTATCGAATAGTTTTGTATGAAGTTGCATTTTTTTTTTTTTTTTCCTGAAATCGAAATGGACCCTTACATAAGACAATATCGAAATGAAGACGTTGATACAATCATCATTCAAAATATTAATGAAATTAGCAATTTTAAAATTGAAGATATGTTTAATATTCTTCAAATGAACATACGGAGCATACAAAGAAATTTTGAAGAGTTTGAACTGATCTTGGAGAGGACTGAAATTAATTTTGATATAATTGTGCTAACAGAAACATTCATAGTGGACGATATCAATTTATACAAATTGGAGGGGTACGAGCATATCTATAATGGTGGAAAATACAATAAAAATGATGGTACCATAGTATATGTAAGACAAAATATTGTCTTCGAGCACGAAATAGTAAAATTAGGAGATATCGATGCCATAGAATTGTATATTCAACACGAAGGAGAAAAAATTAAACTAACTGCAATGTATAAATCACCACAATATTCCATTCCTGAATTCAATGAAAAATTAGCATTATATTTAGATAAAAAAAATTGTAAACAGCATATTATTACTGGAGATATAAACATCAATTTATTGAGTAATGAACATAGTGTAGCAGAGTACAAGAACATATTGAACTCATTCGGCTTCACATCACTCATTAATAGTTATACACGGCCTGAGAGTAGAACGTGCCTGGATCATTTTTTCATAAAAGGCATCCAACCAGGGGACTCAAACGTTTACGGTGTTGTTCTTCAAAATTTGGTCACTGATCATTTTCCTGTATTATTGTGCACAGACCTGAAAATAAAGAAGAAACTTTTAAAAGTAAGGAATGAAAAGAAATACACTAATTACCATGACTTAAAAAATTCACTCAGACAGGAAAGTTGGGAGCAATTATATATAAATGGGGATGTGAATAGTGGCACTGAATACTTCATAAATACTTTAAAGAATTATATAATTCTTTAGTCTCTATATAGAGACTAATACAACTACAATCTGTAGTAAAAACAAGAAGAAAATAAAAAAAGAATGGATTACTCCGAAAATATTGAACGATATAAATGAAAAACAGAAAATGTACGCGAGAATAAAAAAAAATCCTAATAATAATAAACTGAAAGAGGACTACTCCGAATTAAAGAAGAAGTTACATAAATCAATTCTGCGAGCTAAACAAGAATACTTCAAAAAATGCATAGAAGATAACCAGAACGAAACAATAGCCTTGTGGAAATGTGTGCAGAATAGCTCAAGGAAGGAAACACAAATCAAATATATTAAGTCAGAGGATGAAACTGTTATCGAAGATGATCAGGAAATGTGTGATGCTTTCAATAATTATTTTAGCGGATTAGGACAAAGATATGCCAACGAAATAACCGAACCATCTGACTTCAGGGAAAAAATTGTTCAGAAAGATGAGACCTTTTTTTTACTCCCGACAAACTCCAATGAAATCGAAAAAACTATTGATAAACTCAAAACCAAGAAATCAACTGGATATGACGGAATTCGTTCAGAAATACTTAAACAAGTGAAACAAGAGATATCAGAACCTCTCGCCTATTTGGTAAATAACTGTTTTGAAAAAGCATGTTTTCCGGAGATTTTGAAAATAGGTATAGTGAAACCTTTACATAAGGGAGGAGACAAATCAAATATTAGCAACTATAGACCAATTACCCTTGTGTCGAATATATCTAAGATCTTTGAAAAACTAATAAAGGTTCGTATGGTCGCATTTATGGGAAGGTTCAATATTCTGTCAAACAGTCAATTCGGATTTCGCCAAGGGATGTCGACTGAAGATGCTATAAAAAAAGTAACTGAAATTATATATAAAAATATCGATAAAAATATTCCATGTTTAGCAGTTGTGATAGATTTGGCAAAAGCATTTGACACCGTAGACCATAAAAAATTATTAGAAAAACTTTCAGATTGTGGCTTTAGGGGAAAAATAAATACTCTCCTCAATAGTTTCCTTTCAGCACGAAAACAAAAGACAACATTAAATGGCAAATTTAGTAACACAAACATACTTACTTATGGGGTTCCACAGGGGACGGTGCTTGGGCCTGTTCTTTTTTAATATATTTAAATAACATATTTCACCAGAAAGGCAGTGGGGAAATTGTAGGCTTTGCAGATGATATGGTAATCATGTACGAAGGAACAACTTGGGATGATCTGAAACAGAAGGCAATAGCGGACATAACGATTCTGAAAAAATGGTTTGAAACTAATAAACTTACCTTAAATCAGCAAAAGACTAAATATCTGACCTTCTCATCTAACCAAGTAGGACTACCGAACTCAGGAACCCTCCAAGTGGACAATCAATTCAAAATCTTAAATACTAGTTGCACAAAATATCTGGGCATATATATTGATCAACACTTAAAATGGGATGAACATATGAATTACTTGATAAAAAAGCTAAGAGGTATCGCATATAGATTCAGAGAAATACGGAAGAAGGTCCAGTCCATACGACATCTCCAAGTACTCTATGATGCATTGGTTCAGTCTCATCTCTCATATGGCATTATTGGATGGGGAGGAGTATTGGATTGTCATAAAAAAGGCTTGGATATTGTACAGAAATATATACTGAAAATTATGTATGGAAAAGAGTATACATTAGATGTAAGACAACTCTATGCGAGTAAGATTCTAATTAGTGTTCATCAGGAGAAGATACCTCTGGTACTGAGAGAACACAATTACTCG
The DNA here is from genome assembly GCA_034642435.1 of Megalocaria dilatata. Taxonomy (NCBI): domain Eukaryota; kingdom Metazoa; phylum Arthropoda; class Insecta; order Coleoptera; family Coccinellidae; genus Megalocaria; species Megalocaria dilatata. Next base: position 67,201,865 of record CM067855.1, on the reverse strand, counting down.
ACCAGAAGGAAAAGTTGTAGCTTTGTAAGAACTAAAGCAGAGAAGAGATTGGGCCAGAGAAGCTGTACATATCTAGCTTCAAGACTTTACCTCAAAATTCCCAGGCAAGTAAGGGAAATGAAAAGTACAAAAAAATTCAAGATAGCAATAAAGAACTGGTTGATTGCTGAAGACCGCACGCTAATTCATCGAATTATAAATTCCTCATAAAAATAAGACAAGAGAAAGGAAGTGAAAGAAAAAATACCGACCGTGACAAAAATTCCTGAACGTGACAAGATTAGCCCAACTAAGACTAAAATTCTAGGATATGACTACAAGCCCAATGAAGACTAAAAAGAGAAACCAATTGTGACAATGAATGATGTATGAATTATTGTTTTTTTTTTTTTCAATTTTGCTGTCGTTAGAATCAAACTTATTTTTTACAACTGTAAACAGTTATATTAATAACTCACAGTTTTTTCTAGAGTTTATAACACTTTGTATAAATGTTGAATAAACTCATATCTATCTAAAAAAAAACTATTTAGGGTTTGTGGATCTCGACGAAATGGCTCCGCCATTAGTGCTTGACGCCAGGATCAATCAAATGACTTCACATGGGTTCGGTGGGTCAGGACGTATAGTCCGCTAGACGGTGCTCGTACCAGGATCAATTGTAGTCGTCAATCTTGAGTTTATCTTAGTTTATGGGACTGCGTTCGAGTGGATGGAAAAGAATTCCCTCCGGCGGGTGAGTTGCGTCTCAAACCAACTCGGGTACTGACCTGCTGAGCCAGTAGAGGTTGGATAGTGCTTCGCTGCTACCAGTCAGACGGTTCTGGCTTTCGAGTCGGGGCCCAAACTGGAAGCTGGTGGGTTCATCTCTTCGGAGGGGTTCTCGCCGAGCGCGATGATATGGCGTAATCCTTATCACACTTTCTACCTCTGGGTGGACTGTGGAGACTGCTTGGTAGTCACTTGGAAAAGAGGCCTTCCTCAAATAGCCAATAACTATTCTGGTAGAATTCACCTAATCCGTTGGTGCTCAACGCCAGGATCAATCGAAATACTTCACATGGGTTCGTGGGTCATGACGTACAGGCCGTGTTGACGGTACTCGCATCAGGATCAATTGAGGCATCAGTCTTGGGATTATCTTAGTTCATGAGACTGCGTTCGGGTGGATGGATAAGAAGCCCTTCCGGCATGTGAGTTGCGTCCCAAACAACTCGGGTATTGAAAGTTCATCAGCGTATCACACTTTCTGCCTCTGGGGGCAGACTGTGGAGACTGCTGAGTAGTCACTTGGTGAAAGAATTCACGTCTGTATCCCTAGGACCGATAAATATATAAATCAAGTCCTCAACGAACTGATCATGTATTACGATTTCAACGAACTAATCATGCATGGTCTCTTATGAATAATACCGGGTGAAATTATGAAATTAATAATTTATCAAGCGTTGAATAATGGTATTTCTTAAATAACCTAAATACAGACTTATGAAATTTCTGAACTAACTATCAATTAAATTGGGAAATTTTCTTAAATCAATTCACGATATACTCATACAATGTGAAACAATTATCAGTCAGATGTTGCGGTGGATGGGACTTTCTTCCTCCACTCTTTACTTGAGACCTTGGTTTCGAAAGTGTAATAGTGTACCAATGTTTCGTCTGTAGTGAAGATTCGCGTTAAAAACCGTCCCCCTCCACCTCGTAACGCGTCTCTAAGCGGCGATAAACTTCCAACCGCGTTAATTTTTGTTCAATATTCAACAGTTTAGACACCCATCGCACCGTTATTTTGCGATATTGAAAGTGTTCGTGGATGATAAACTCTATACTACCAATACTTATGCCGACTTCAGCCGAAATGTCTCGAACATTCATCCTACGGTCCTCCAAAATGAGTTGACGATATGCGGCGAATGTTGTCTGGTGTGACGCTGATTCGCGGTCGACGATCATGCGGCTCTTTATCGACGGTTCGACCATCCTTGAATGTTTTGGCCCATTTAAACACGGTGCTTTTGCAAACGCACAAAAATAGCCGTGTTTTTAACGTCTTCTCCCACTAAAAAACGAATGATAATACGTTGCGCAACGGCAGTCGGCACTTGACGTTCACTCATTATCGTAGCACATGAGTGAAACACGTACTCCGACGAAAACAAATGCCACACTGTTCGTAAGAGACCCAGCTATCACATACTCAAGCCACGACCTTCGAAACCTACATGCGCGCCATCTATATATTTTGTCTCGGTCATATTTGAACCACCCTCGTATAAGGATGTTCGATTAATTGAAGCGTGATTTGACGCTGGTGAAGAAGGAATATAATTTTTTGAAATCAGAGATGAAAATTATGAAGCAGCTCGGACTATTGAAGAATGTCGGCTTATGTGGTGTTCACGAACGTGGTGACAAATTATTATGGAACTAGTTAAGAATATCGAACAGGAAATAAATTAACTAGGTAAAAATTACGTTTAAGAATATAATAGTGGAGGAGTGATTTTCTAATTTCTTTCCGGGAGTAGAGGCTAGAGCCTCGCCACTAAAATAATCAATCCGAATGCTGAAGCCCGAGAGATTTTTGAAAATATATATATATATAACTCCTCATTACAAACTGCTACATGATGGAGCCCGGGAATATTGCAGGAATCTGAACGACAAGTATTATTGGATAAATGATTGTGAAATATTCGTGAAAGAATCACATTACACATGAACTGTGTATTTTTATGGCGATACAATCTTGTGAAATTTGAATTAGGAAACATCATGAATCTGGTGAAAATTTTTTTATCATTATTATTGGCCTTCAAATATAAACATTTGACACCATATTACCAAAATGTTCGAAGGTTAAGAACGAAGATCTGCGAGTTCTATCGGTCACCTTATCTTTTGAATTTCAAAATCATCTGCATAACTGAATCGTGGTTGACAAGAGAAGTTCTCAGTTCAGAGCTGTTTTCAGCTTCTTACAACGTATACAAAAAGTATCCTGACCCAATAATTAGTTGCAAATGTGTTGTTGATTTCTGTAGCACTTAGTGGAAGTAAGAAATTAAAAATTTCTTGTGTGTATGTCTCTTGGGGCTTCTCATGTCATACTTGAAATATCGAAGACAATATGTAATAAATGGTTTCAGATCGTATTCCCTACCAGTTACATCAGGTGTACCTCAAGGCTCGCAACTCGGTCCGTTATTTTTTCTTACATTTTTTGATGCTATTGCCGAATGTTTTACAGATATATTGATTTAGAATTCTTACCAATGACTTCAGAATTTCCAAACAGAGGAAATCATATAGTGATTTTTGCTTTTACAATCAGACTTTGATGAATTATCTGACTACTGCAAAATCCAAAAGTTGCAACTGAATCTGGATGTATGCCATGAAATTCTTTTTTCAAATGCAAGAATCCTATTTCTTCCAATTTGATATTGTCTGATTTATGTTTGGCAGAGGTCGGTGAATGATTTAGGTGTCAAGCTTGATAGGAATTTTTCTTTTGAACTACATAATGAAAGAATGTTTCAACAGTGTTCAGAAACCTGGGTTCCATACTATGTATGCCGATTTTAGCTGTAATAATGTGAGAAGTCGTACACTACTGGTTGTAGGGAAAAGCCATAAAAATTATATATTTGATTAGTGCAATTTGAATATTATTTCATCGAGTTTTCTGTCGTTTAAAAGATATTTGAGAAAGAGTTTATGTAAAAGATTATAATATTGTCCTGTTTAACTGTTTCGATAGTCTGGATTAAGGGTGTGTTTGGATATTATTCTTGTTTACTTTGATAACTCATGTTACATAATCGTTATTTTGTTGTATTTCTCTATTATAGGACAGTTCTAAATGTCTGTTGAGTAAGCTCTCACATGTAAAATGAATAAAAAATAAATTTAAAAACTCACAATGTATGCTTCCTTCATAGAAAAATTGTTTAATAGTTTTTGATTGTCTCGGTCTTTACTTGACGGAAATTCATCTTCAATATAAGAAAAACAAATGTTAACTTCCGCTATTTTATTGAAACGACGAAACAATTGTTTCGTCATACCATGACTTCATCAGGTGAGTATTTAAACAGTTTAAATACTCACCTGATGAAGTCATGGTATGTTTGATAGTTATTTGATGGATTCGGTCTTTACTTGACGGAAATTCATTTTCAATTAGTGATAAATAAAATAGTTTGTGGAAATTTAATTTTATTTATCACTAGTTAGATAGTGTTTCCCTGAAATACTGATCACAAACATTCAATTTTATAGGTCATTGAGCGTGACTTTCGTGAAATATATTATGCTTTGTAGTTTTTCAGTTGCTACAACTATGTCTGTATAGTGATTTCTCGGATGAAGTATGAACAATATTTCAAGCTGTTGTTGAGATCATCTGCAGTAATTCCATGCACTGATCAACTTGCATTAATCTTATAATATGTTACTCTTATAATTCGGTGGACACTATTTCAAGGATACCAATGATTGCCAATAATTTCGTTTTATGGGTCGATTCGCATTGCATATCCAAAAACTTGGAGAGGATGAAACTGTGATGTTAAATCCTCATCAAAACAAATTGCTCTCTAAACTAAAATTGACAGGGTCGAAGGTTTTCCGAAAATTAAATTATGTGACTAAATACAAAAAGTGGCGTGTTTTAGTTGGAACGTTCTGTATACAGTATTGCTCGTTGTCGCTACAAGCTGTAGACCCAGGCAGTTGATCACTTTCTGTAAGACGAGGATGCAGAATTGTATACTCTAGATCTCCCAACTGCCTTTGGTAGAAAATCAACCAGGGTCCACGCCCAAAAAGCTATTCATGTTTCGTACACATTCTCGTAAAAATCTACATCAATATAATATTGAATTTTCCAGATTTATTTACTGGCAGCTGCACCTAGCAAACTAACTACGGCAATTTTCAGGATTCATATGAATCTCTTGAATGGACCATTATTAGCATTTCTCTTTCCAGAAACTGACACTAGAATTGTAAGTATCATACGATGTTTTAAAAAGTTCATTTTGTGGCAATTATTACCCCTGCCAGAGGAAATAGAATATTTGGAATTAATTTCAGTTCCTTATTCAAGCAAATAATTCATGCAGCAAAATGTCGAAGTAATACCATAACAAATTCAAATTTCATTATGTTTCTTGAAATTTTTCAGCAAAAAACTTTATGATCAATATTTTCATATTGAGTAACGTGTAATCCAAAGTCGAATGAAATACATCCATTGGAGCGGAAATGAATTAATCGAACTCGATAAAAAAATGTCTGTTAACCCGCCAATTCGTTCTGTATATCATCAATAATGAAAATAACTAGGTTGTAACTTCAAGTATTTCCATTAGCCTTCATTGCATTCTGTGAATTTTAAATAGATAATCAATAACACAGACACAGAAATGATTGAATTGAACCCAATGGATTGATTCAAAATAGGAAGACATAGATAGGAAAAAGTCTGAAATTCTTTTTTTTTTCACAATATTGATTCTGGTTTCTTTCATTATTGAACAGACTTAAGGGTTGAGCACAATTAATTTCAAGCCTTTGAATGAAACTGCAAAATTCTTTAGTGTAATACAAAGAAAATTTTCAACATTATAATAAACTGAATAGTTTATCAAATTTGTTTTAAAAAATTTTCACAGAAGAAGCATCAACCACTTCACCGTTTAAGATGTTCCATCGGTCAAATATCTAATTCAATAAAAAGTTTTATCCTTGCTAGCTCTTGAATCTCTCCTTTCTCATTTTGAATATGTGGCCATGTAAACATTCGTTTGAGTTTATAACAATCAAATGACTTAAATATACGCAGGATGAGAAAGGACAGGATGCCATCTCTTCGGAGACTGCACTATAGGAAAATCACCAAGTTAGCCATTCGTAATTGGATTATCCGAGAAGAAGGATGGCCAAACTTTTACCCTGAATTTCCTGCTTGTGGAATAATTTCCAATCTAAGCATTTAATTTTCCTAATTTGAATGCCGCAATGATCGAGCTGGTGCAAAAGTCTTCTTGTTAGTACTTTGCCGAAAGCTCTGGCAAAATCAAGATAGATTATATCACTGGAGACTCCCTGATCGATAGTAGCTGTCCAATCGTTCATACACTCCAGTAAATTTGTTGTTGTTGATTTTCCTTTAATGAACCAACGCTAGTCTGCGACCTGCCAAAATATCATTCGTCTCTTCGGCAACAACTGCTTTCATAACATTGGAAGGACAGATGGATCTGTAGTTATAGGGACTCAGTTTATCACCCCTTTTGAAGATTGCTATAACTGATGCCTGCTTCCATGCATTCAGTACAATTGATTTCCCAAAGAATGCCGACATATTCAACGAGAAGGGAATGATCAGGGAATCAGCATTGTTCTTCAGAAGGAGAGAACTCAGTCTGTCCAGTCCTGATGAGGAATGAATCTTCAACTCCAGCAGATGTATCCTAACTCCTTCTGGAGAAATCAAAACTTCTGTACGACTATTTTGAATTCGAGAAGACAGCAGTACAGGCATTGTGTCTTCCATGAGCTCGCTCGTAAATGTGGTGGAAATACCCCAGCCAAGATTTTGGTTGACTCATTGTCCGAAGAATATAGGTTGCCCTCTGCTTTACGTAGTAGTGGAATACTAATTTTGGTGCTCAAATTAGAGCGGATATATTTGTTTTGGATTGAAAGAGTTTGCAATAGATTCTCCATATTTGCATCGTGAAATTATCAGTGAATTCTTAAGAAACTTGAAGAAATTGCAATATATATATTAATCTTCAGCACCTTTGGAGCTCTTATACCTTAGCCATAATTGTTTCTTGTGATGGATTAGAGATAGAAGATCGGCGTTCAGTCAATCATCATAAAAGCCCATCACGAAAAGCGAGCTGACTTCTTGGAACTCAGCTGAGACCAAAGTGAAGTCGGTGATCCTTAGAACTTATAAGACAAATGGAAATATTATAAAAAATCTTAAATAATTGGGACTATCTTGAAGTTAATAACTTTTGAAAAATACATACGTTTCAAAATACATCATTATTCTTATTATTATATATATTATTATCAAAATACAATATTATTACAGCCCCTGGAATAAATTCCAGGGGCTGTAATAAAGAGTTTCCAAAATATTATCATAATATGAAGGATCATATGTGAATTATATGAATATTACTCGTATATCAACCAATTTCTCGAAGCGGCAATTTTACCACAAAATATATGCATTTCCGTCTAAATGAAATAAAGGTGAAAGTAGGTGTTTTTATTTGGAATACAGCGTCTGATATCTTGCGTTAAAAATAATAATTATTGAAAAAATTTTAATAAAATGTCGAGAGTTGCATAATTCTTGATTAGAAGTAATAAAATAAAATAGATTTTTTAAATGGAAACAGAAGATCCGATAGGACCAAATAATGACTAGTTGACATACTTTACATGTTCTGTTTTCAATTTTATCAATACTTGATCGAAATTTGATAATCATTTCTTCATATCACAAGGGTGATATCATATTAGAATAACCTATAAAACTTCCAGAGTTATTTGTTGCAATATATTACCTGATTTCTTACGTTAAAAAAATTTCTTCAAGAAAATGTTGAAAATTCGCATGTTTCCTGATTACAAGTAATAAAATAAAATAGACTTTATGTAGTGGAAAACAGAAGATCCGATGGGAACGAATAATGAGTAATTGAGATATTTTATCTGCATTACTTTCAATTTTTTTAATACTTAATCGCAATTTGATAATAGTTTCTTTATATCTCAAGGGTTACATCATATTACAATAACTTATAAAACCCCTAAAACCACCAATAATCTAGCGAATACAAAAACCTTTGTAAAATTGAATCTTTATTAAGCTTTCCACTTGTTCATCTAATATTCTGTTTCCTCAAAGAAGTGTGTGTTACCACTAACTTTGTACATTGTTGTTTTTAATTCGAATTTCGATGTTTGAAGTTGCCCTTAGAGTCTGCTATCTATTGGATACAGCATGGAATGATGTTTGTTGTGCCTTATTATCTGTTGTTTCTTAGAGGTAAATTCTCGCTCAAATGAGGAAATTATGATTTTAATCCATTTTTTTCAGGTCCATACAATACCGAAGACTTTTTTGATTTGAGTTGGTGTGCGTTCAGTTATAGCATCAATATGATCTATCATTTCGGAATTCTCCAAACTGTTTCAATAGTAAGTGAAAAATTGTTTCTTCCAAATGAAACTTTTTCCCATGTTAGCTCTGGTTTGGTATCACTTTCTTTGTAGAGTATAAACCCACAATACAGGCATTTTAGCAAGACAAAATCTAGATAATGAGTAATAAACATTCAATAACGCATTTGATGATGAATATAATTGACAGATACAGAAGGTGCATGAAAACCTCAGCGAAAAACGTAAAATTATGAAAGCTTAACTATACAGGATGCCCCAGAAATCCACATCAAGCCGAAACTGGGTGACGAGGCAAGTCGTAGTAGTTATTAGAAAAATATTAAAAATCATCTTTGTGAAATGCTCTCAAAATGATTGGCATTTAAAAAATATTCTGAAGATTCTACACCCTGTGTCGGTCGTTTTTTTCCCTTGTTGGCACAAATTTCCACTTTTTCCAAATATTTTTTTTGTTATGTAATCCTGAATAATGCTTCTCTGAACTGCTAACAAAATTTCAAATACCAGCTGCTCCAGCTTGGATGAAAAACACACATTTTTCCGAAAAAATTTTCAAAATAAAAATTTTGCCCAGTTTGAACTGACTGAACGGGAAAAAATTCACTACACCAGTTTGGCAAAAGACGTCAAAATTTGGCCCATTTGGTGAGAATTCCAAAATATAATAACACTTGGTAAATTCTTCTTGAAATTCTTCATTCTTTTTCATCCAAACTGGGACAGCTGGTTTTGAAATTTCGATAACAGTTTATAGGAACATTATTCAGGGTAACATAACAAAATAAATATTTGGAAGAAGTGGAGATTTGTGGCAACAGGAGTAAAAAGGCCGTCACAGTGTGTACAATTTTTAGAAATTTTTCAAATGCCCATTTTGAAAGCATACAACATATATTTTTTTATATTTTTTTATGAACAGTACGACTGGCCTTGTCAGGGTATTATTAATTGCAGTGATTCTCAATAAATTCTTTCGTTATTTTAAACAATCTAATACATGTTCAGTGAGGAAACAGATATTTTAACGAATTTGATAAACTATTGAATGAATTTTCTATTAATTCCAATCTGTTATTTTTATTATTATTAGGATTATTGCCAGGGCCGGAAATTGCGTTAAGAGGGCCTGGAACAGAATTGAGTGGGGTGTTCCATTTATCGATTTTTTTTTCATGTTTAAGTCTCAAAATAATTTCAATCAAGCTATTATCTTAATCACACCAAAATCAACATAATCTTCGTTCGATGAGAGGTAATAAAGTAACAAACTGTAACAACAGTTAGCCAGCAGAGACATATTGAATATAAGGGAGGAGGATAATTATATAAATCTACCCTGAAGGTTTTCAATCTGTGTTATGAATACTCAAAACATTTAATCAAAGTCTTGATTGTTTCGGTCTCTACTTGACGGAAATTCATCGTAAATGATTTGAAGTAAAACACTTAGTTACCAGTTACCATACTCACCTGTTGAAGTCGATATGTGATTGGCGAAACAATTGTCGTTGAAAAATAAAAATAAGCGGAAATAAAGTGTTTTACTTCAAATCATTTAATCAAAGTGTTGCATTCATGACATGACGCGTTTGTCATGGCATCGTTGCCAATTTGAGAATTTGTTCCATGACAAAAAAATCCGAAAATCGGATTTTGTTCCTTACTTACTAGGGCCCTGCCCGGAATCCCAGTACCCCTAGTAGTTCCGCCCCTGAAAATTGTTTTATCATTATAAAGAACTATCATATTACTATCAACAGAAATATTTAGAGATAAACCAGAATTGTATTAAAAAATAATTCGAATTTGTTCATGTGGATAAATACTCAAATATCATTCCTGGTTTATACTCTCAATGGATACGACCGTTTCGTTAATAAAATAGTTCAAATGTATTATGGGGAGAATGAAATTTAAATGTTGAAATAATGCATAGGTTTACTAAGAATCAGTTCAGCCACACGACTGTAAAACTAGTAAATTGAGGTTGAATAATTCAACAATTTCCTATGAAATTGAATTCGAATTCACAAAATGGAACATATTATATACAGTTATTGAAAAGATTATTTGAAATACAGTAATGAATAAACTACTTAGTAGTTTATTTATGTAATGAAATATTTCGTCTAAGATCACAGGAGTAACCAAAAATAAGGTGATAATGTTAACAGGATGTTTCCATATAATTTGCCATCATTGAAACCTTAATTTGTCGAATTATAAAAAAAACTGAATTTGATGATTCAAAGATTTTTTCTGAAGATGTTAATCATATTGATGAAATAATAAAAGACCATCGGAAAGGTAAAAAATGTAATGAACTATGGAATTTTTATGCGGAGCACTATATATCAGTCAATTAATAGAATTCACTGATTATCTCTTCTCTTTACTCTCTTCGATTTATTTTATTTACTTAATGGTCCCAGGAATACACAGACAGTCCACTCTAGTATCCACATCGGGTTTGTTCTGTGTAGGCTTTGATACTGTTTCCTGACGCTGTTAATTGTTTACCCAACAGCGAATAATTGGCGGTCTCCCGAAACTAGCAAATTTCTTACCTGTCCCGCGGTTCGAACTCTTAAGCTCATGATTATGAATTCGATGTCTAAGCAACAAGAGTACCGCATATAAATTACTGGGCTAATATTTTCAGTTCCTGAATTATTGTAATTTGAATTTTCGCATAGTTCGTCATATTTAGTGCTGTTCGAAACGTTGTGAATTTGTTTGGTCGTGTAATCGATTTTTATTTCTTTGTTTAAATCTGTAATTTTTCAGTTATTGAACTTTAACTTTCCGCACATTTTGATGATGTTGACCATGCTTAGTGCTGTTCTGCAGATTCTGTCTTATCGCATCCTAATGACTATTATGATAGTTGCATCTTTATTTCTGAATCAGACTTTTTTTATTAGTGTCGATGGCTCAGTGGTAAGAGCTTTGGGCTTGTAACCGAAAGGTCGCGGGTTCAAATCTTGTTCAGATGGAAAAATAAATTTCTATTTGGACGGGATTTGGCCACCATTTCACTTTTGGGTCGAAAATTTACAGTGCTGTGAGCTAAAGTGGCGTAGGATTGCAGTAACAAAGCCTTTATCGAATATCAGGAAAAAACTTTTATATCCAATGAGACCATTCTTTTCATCCTGAATATAAAACAACATGAAAATGAACAATAAAATGAATAAACGCATTAATTTTCAATACAAGAACCTCTATTCTTATATATCTATCTCAAAATGACATTACATAACCGCATTTGTAATGAAACTGGTAAGTTTTCTGTTTCATGCACATATTCTTTTTGGGATTTTACGTTGGAATTTTCACAAAATACTATCCAAAAAAGTCTATCTTTTAAATGTCCTCAAAAAATGGTGAGAGATTTGGGCTGTTTGCGGGTCAATGTTTGTAACAGGCAGATGTAATGGGTCACTCACTATATTGATACCATATAAGGTCATCATACTCTTGAACTGAAAGTTTCTGCTATTTTATTGTTCAATAAATGTTAGTAGTGCTTCCCAATCAATATATTTTCTAACCTTAATCTTATTTTTTTTTAATTCCACACCATATACTTAAGTAGAGATCTGCATTCTTGTCCCTTCATTGTTCAAGTTTGTGGGGATCCCGAACCTTCCAACAATGTTCATTTTTCCCATTGAATGTTTCGGATATTGAAAATGGTGCTTCGTCTGACCATATTATTTCATCTAATAGATCATTATCTTCTTGAATTAGTATACCCTTACAAAAATGCCCACGAACCATCTGCTACTGCTTAGATCGGAGCCTTATTTTGAATTATAAGGGTAGCCATATTTTAGTAATGTTTAATATATTTTTTCATGATTTGCCAGCAATCTTGGGACATTGGGTATGAATCGATAAGGATTCTCTGAAAATATATTATTATATTATAACAAACCTAATTTCTTAAAAAAAGTACTGAAACGTTAGAGAAGCGCTTGAACGATTGACTGTGTTCTTGAATAACAGTGAAATTTGATGCAGCAACTTGTATTTTCTTCATTGACACATGAGTTATTATTACCACCATAGTATGATTGTATCACTTTAAGATTTTGCAATTTGTCATCAGCAGGTTGGAAGAGTTTTTTCCCAACATTGAAATTAATATTATGCGTTTAATTGAAAAAAAAGTTGTTGATGTGACAATATATTATTAATGCAATAAGAAAGAAGCTGCATCAAACAAAGCAATCTAAATCAATCACAATTACTCGAATAATAAAAATCCTAACTAAACAAGATTAAACTTCGAATAGTGTTGGCCTTTACTTGATAGAGAAATCCATTGTACACCTTAATTAAATTATACATACATATATATACATATATATATATATATATATATATATATATATATATATATATATATATATATATATATATATATATATATTTTTTTTTTCATTGTGAGTTGCTCAAATGACGCATTTCGTTCACATAGTAACTTCTTCAAATGCTTATAAACAACTAGTCTGAAATTTGCTAACATACTGTATCAAAATGGTTTTTGTATTGAGATAAGGGTAAAAAAAAAAATTCAGTTTTGAAATTTTTATACCACTCGTATGCTCAGGTTTTTTTATGAAGCAGAGTAGCCGTAGACTTTCTGCAATATTTTGAGCGAATCAGCATAAGAAATTCCGTTTGCAATGCGGAAATTCAAAACAAAGCCATTTTAATATGCGAAAAACACAAAAGTTTGTCTGATGTGAACAACTGCCCAAAAAAGTCTAATGATCCGATCCTAAAATTTAACATAGATATTAGTTAAGGATCTACTAAACAATCAACTAAACAAGAAAATAAAAGGATCCGCAAACAGCCTTTTATTCAAATCAGAATATCCCGGTACCTTTTTGATTATATCTTATATCACATTTTTGTCTATATCGACAAATAAAGGTTTCAACAGGCAAATATTGTACATACAAAGTTCAGATAGAAAGTTGAAATCTTCTTACACTCTAAATATAATATAGTGTTCCCAGTAAAGACGATATGTTACTGAACTTCAAGAGATACTATATATTTGAAATATATGAAATATATTTAATATATCAATATACGGTAAAAGGAAGATATCATTGGGTTTCTACCTATCCACACAATTGATACTGTAAACAACTGTACATCCTATTTATTCATTGATTCGGTGATGAAAGTTTATTTCAATCAAATGAACCACTAACGAATATTTCCACAATTAATAAATACCAATTGCTTCGCCAACACTGTGGTTCTTCAGGTTTTAATTTAGAACTAACTCTTCACTGTGTATATAGCTATCAGAACTTGAAAAAAAAGCCAGAGCTATAAATAACTAATAATTTTCGGAAATGTAGATAGGAAAACATATACAAAAAAGGATGCAAATGACTATGAAATATATTAGGGTAAATTATAGTAAATACCTCGATCAATAATAATATTCTACAAAGGACATCTATCGACATCTGTTTGCTGCTTGAGAAGAATTTTAAGGTTTTTGTACGTACTAATTTCCACTGCAAATTAATTGATTGAATCAACGGATTTTTATTACGGATATGATAACGAATACGAGCATAGTAAATAGGAAGTTTTTCGACTCGAGACAGTGCAACATACATCTGTGTTACAGTTCGAAACTTAAATAAAACCAAATAAGTTTTATTGATCGTCGGGCATAAGCAGTTGACATGTATGTTTCATAGTTTTGGGCTATTTAAGAGTGCATTGCTCTAATGCTAACGAATGCAACAAAGCACTGCACCTATATTCGCCCTGCATAGCGACCCTACTTTTTTAGCCTGGCGTTGCATGCTGCGTAAGTATTCGCGTTGGATGGCATTATTGTTTGGCAAAACAGTAGCGTATGCATAGCGAATATAGGTGCGTTGGCATTGGTTAATAGCCAAAAAGCTATGAAACATACAAGTCTATTCGGCTTTATTTAAGTTTCTAACTGTAACACCGGTGTATGGTTCATACTGTTACACTGTCTCGATTCTAAAAACTTTGTATTTACCATGTTTATATTCGTTGTCATAATTTCTATAGCTTCCAAAAGTGTGAGTCTAGTGGTTTTGGTTTCATAATGGGTAATCTCATAATTATTAATGAAATTATGTGTAAATTTGTTCAAATGACTGGCGTATGTTGAGTGTGAGATGTCTGATGTATAACTGGTGTTGATGAATTCTTTTCTTAAAGAATCTACCTGTTTGACCAATATATACAATAGAGTAACCATCAAAAGTGAACTTTTAAACTTCAGATTTATAGTATTTATTTCTTTTATTTTTCCTATTTGTGATATGAATTCTGGATTTATTAAACGTTGTTAAAGTTACACTTGAGTCAAATTTTATATTAAAATACCTGACAATATTATCCAATATTCTAATTAGGTAAGGAATGGGAAAGAATTTTTCAGTCAAATTTTTTTGTGATAGGTCAAACTAAATTAAATGCAATTTTCTTTTGTTTTTGTTCAAAATTTTGTTGATCATAATGGAACTATAGCCGTTATTGTATGCAATTTCCATACAATTCTATAGAAAAGTTATGACCATTCACAGTTACGTTAACCAATTTATGGTTCATACTGTGATACTGCCATTTTTGGTTAATAGGATGGTTCGATGTGTGATGAATAGCAATTCAATTTATTTCTTTCCCAAAAGTTAATTGGATGTTTGAGTGGATTTTATTGATGAACTCATTAAAATTGTATTGTTGTCTATCTGTTCCCTCAAAGAAACCAATGAATAAACGAATAAAGAACATATTTACTCAAGGGATTTGAGAAATTTTTTTCTCTATTGGTTTAGATATGTAGATGACATTATTTGTTAGTTTAAGGAAACATATTGACAACTATATAACTTCAATGAGTTTATTATAATAATAAAATCCATCAAAAGATTGAATATGCTTTTGAGGAAGAAAACAATTGTAGTATAAATTTCCTTATCTTGAAATATGCTGGGTGAATCATAACTATTGGGAAATAGATTAGTGACAGGTTATTTGGACCAAACTATGGCGATTGGACCAAATATACCTCAATAAAATATTGCTTTGGAAAAAGATTTGAGTTTAATTTTGTTTTCGTGAATTGCTAATAATATCACTGTTTATTTCTCAACTGTTATCAAAATCATAACAGAGGCATAACTTCAGACGAGGAATATTATTTTATGTATTTCACTTTTTGTTATAGGGCTATCACTCAATATTATCAACAGGAATGATTCACGTTGCAGCAACGTGAATCATTCCTGTTGATAATATTGAGTGATAGCTTTTTTTTTTACCAAAGTTGATTTTTATAATGCAATAGGATATAAAAATAATAATTACGTATAATAATAACGGTACTCCCGTTTCCTTATGTGAATATATTTTAAATAAAATTCCACTCAAATGTTGGTTTTAGCCCGGTTAATAATTCATAATAATTCAGGAATTCGAATAAAAAACAATAAATATAAAATGAATAAAGGAGAGAAATCTAGAGTTTCTGAACTGACTCGCAATAATCGCTCTATGATATACAGGGTGTTTCACGAATGATTGTCCAGTCTTTCAACGCAAATGCAGGATATTTTGGTGAGTCTGAATCAGTGCTCAAAATATGTCCTAACTGTATCAGTTTAAGAGCATAACTCTTGAACGCCTGCATGGATCTTCATGAAAATTTAAGGGAATGAGTAGGCCAATTCCTAATATTTGATCCTAATCACTTGTCGATAGCGCAGGTCAGGACTGAGAAAATTATATTCTCTATCCCACATCTTGTAAAACACCCTGTACATCGAATTTTCGAACAGTGAAATTCTCCTCAGAATCTACAATGAATACCCTCTCAAACGAGCTCCTTTGAAATAATGGCGCACTTCGCATCAATATTTTATGCGCTATTAAAAGAACAATAAAGATAAAATAAATAAAGGAGAGAAATCTAGAGTTTCTGAACTGACTCGCAATAATCGCTCTATGATATACAGGGTGTTTCACGAATGATTGTCCAGTCTTTCAACGCATATGCAGGATATTTTGGTGAGTCTGAATCAGTGATCAAAATATGTCCTAACTGTATCAGTTTAAGAGCATAACTCTTGAACGCCTGCATGGATCTTCATAAAAATTTGAGGGAATGAGTAGGACAATTCCTAATATTTGATCCTAATTACTTGTCGATAGCGCAGGTCAGGACTGAGAAAATTATATTCTCTATCCCACATCTTGTAAAACACCCTGTACATCGAATTTTCGAACAGTGAAATTCTCCTCAGAATCTACAATGAATACCCTTTCAAACGAGCTCATTTGAAATAATGGCACACTTCGCATCAATATTTTATGAGCTATTGAATATCTGAAATTTTCGATTCATAGAAAACGCGGATCTGTGTTTCTCCAAATAATACGTTTATTTATATTGAATGAGTTTAATTTCTCAGTATCATGACTTGAGGCAGCATTTCTAACCTGTTTACGGAAAGGAAAAATGTTAGATATAAAAAAAATTAATAACTGACTGAAATCACAACACACGCATACAAAACGAAATACTTTTCAACATATTTTTTATACTTTCGCAAATAAATTCTTTTATAGCGCATCCTCCATCAATTTTCGTATGTGATTTGTTCTCGAAAATTTCCCTATTTCTCTCTGGTACCTGCTAGCTCTTGTATTGAATGTTCTGCAGCTTCCATTAGCTTTTCTTTCTGGTCCACTATTTATCTTCTCATATGCTGCTTGAATCGATCTGAAGCTTAAGATATCATTTATTTTCAATGCTATGTGAAATCAAAAGTGGCTCGTGCTAAGAATTTTGACATTTCAAACCATTGTCGGGTAATTATTGAAATAGAAAAATATGCAAGTGGTAGATTGTTGTGTTTTCATAAAATTGTCATTAAGAGAATTACTGATATGTTGTTAGTGTATGAATTTTGTAATTGCAATTGTCATGAAGCTGCTAGGGAATATCGAAGGCTATATCCGGATCGTCGAATTCCTTACAACCAAACATTCGAACATGTTAATCGCTCACTTCGTGAAACTGGACACTTTTCGTCAGTAAGTAAACGAGAAAGAGCAAGTTTGGTGGTAAACCTTGAAGAGTTAATAGAAGCTGTCCAAGAAAACCCCTCAACCCGCACTCGGCGTCTGGGTTCAGTTTTAGGTTTGCCACATTGTCAGGTCTGGCGAGTTCTGCACCGAGAAAAGTGGGATCCATTTCATTTACAATCAGTCCAAACCTTGGAGCCAGGCGATGAACTACCAAGGATGCGATTTTCCAAATGGGTTTTGCGGAACCAGCGAGATATCTTCAGAACGTTTTTTACTGATAAAGCGACCTTCACAAAAGATGGAATTTTGAATGTTCGCATTGCACATATTTGGTCCAGAGCAAATCCGAAAATGACTAGGAACGCAATTCACAACATCGTTTTTCCGTCAAAATTTGGTGTGGAATTTACAACAATCGCCTAATTGGATCATATATTCTTTCACATAGGCTGAATGGAGTGACATATCTACAATTTTGAATCGAACATTTGCCAGGGCTCTTGAATTATGGAAGCAATATTCCAACAGGAATGTACTTCCAACATGATGGAGCTCCGGCACATTTTACCGGTGAAATTGTAGCGCATTTGAATGAAGTTTATCCAGATCATTGGTTTGGTAGAGGAGGACCTCATGACTGGCCTGCAAGATCCCCAGATCTTACATGCATGGATTATTTTCTGTGAGGGCACTTAAAAAATGAAGTTTACTTTGAAAAAATCATAGACAGGGAGCATCTGATTAATCGTATTCAAGCTGCATGTGAAGCAATACGAAATCGACCGGAAATTTTGGAGAAAGCTGTAGCTCATTTGATCACAAGAGCTAGAAAATGTTTAGAAGAAATTTTTGATAACAAGTTTTGATTTTTCTCTTATTTATCATCAATTATTTTCAGTTCCACACATGTTCATAAGATACATTTTATATTTTTATTATTAAATCCAATTTATAATCGTCCAATTAAATGTTCAATGTTAATTCGAGCTTTCGGTTAAATTTAGTTTTGCAAAAAATATTTCATGTTGCCCCTACATTCATGTATTGGATGGAATAAGCACAATACCTAAGTCATGTTACTAAGAATTTCAATCGATTCAATATGAATAGACACATTATTCAGAGATTCACAGGTCCGTGTTTACTATAAATTGAAAATTCCTAATATCCAATGGTTCATAAAATGATGATGCGAAGTGTGCCATTAATCCTAATAGGCTTGTTTGGAGAGTATTTATTGTAGATTCTGAAGATAATTTCGCTTTTTGGAAATTGGATGTACAGGGTGTTTTACAAGATGTGGGATAAAGAATGTAATTTTTTCAGTCCGAACCAGTGCTATCGATAAGTCATTATGTGCAAATATTAGGCATTGGCCCATACTCATTCCCTCAAGTTTTCATGAAGATCCATGCAGGCGTTCAAGAGGTATGCCGATTGAAAGTTTTTGATAAAATACGTAAAAAATCTTGTATCTCTTAAGCGAATACAGTTAGGACATATTTCAAGCACTGATTCAGACTCACCAAAATCTCCTGCATCTGCCCTGAAAGCCTGTACAATCATTCGTGAAACACCCAGTAAATTGATTATACAGGTAGATATTTTAAGAAAAAATTCAAGAACACCATAGATGTACAGGCCCCTCTTCCCCACTGTGCACTATGGGCACGTGCCCAGATGGGCACGTTCCTGCCAGATTACCAAATGATAACCGATATTTAGGTATTACCGAAAAACATTAATTTTGAAAAATCTGATGATAATGACTTACTACAATACCTGCGCTTATTATATTACCTTTAGTTTGCCGCATGCGGATAGCTATCTATACCTTGTACAACATAGCTTGAACTTTTTGACAGATGGGTCAGTGATGGGAAACAGAAAATATCTATTGATGTAAAAAATGTGCTGGCTAAATATGTGGCTGTATGTATGTTTTAAACTATTCAAAATAAATAAATAAATTCATTCGTCAATCAATTTTATTGCACTAGACATAAAAACATTGGGTAGGTAAGAGACCATTGGTTTCAGTTTTTCTATTTAAATTTTACTTCGAAGCAATAAAAACCACTTAAGACTTTCGGAAAATGCTTGAGTCCTTAACAGGTACTTTTATGTTGTGTGTCTATTCTTATGATTATTATCAATTTTTAATATTATTAAAATAAGAAAATATTGTTCGTCGTTGCAAAGTTATATCGATTTCAGATTTGACATCCGTCAAAAAGAAAGATCAAACTAATAAATAAACAGGGTATCCGTATAAGTACTCCACTCTCTCTTAAAAATGAGTTTTTCCGATATTAGTATGTTTAGGTTAATTTAAATACCTATATGTAAGTATAAGAATACAATTAAAAGAAAAATTATTAAATTAAAAAAAGAAGAATTATTTGATGCGGTGTGGTTTATGTCTTAAAGAAACCTATTCGAACGTCATTCGTAATACCAAAGACAAAAAAGGGGAATTCCCGACTCCCGATCGTCGTTTGACTTGACGAACGGGGGAATTCCCTTCAATTATTTGTCTGCGATGTTGTGGCGTTTGTTTTGTTTGTAGTTGTTAGTTTGTTACTGACTGTGCTCGAGCTCTGATAAAAAAAAATAGTATTGTTTGATTAAATCGTCGTTTGTCTGTTTTGTGTTAGCGAATATTTTCGTTATAAAATTAATTAAATACTGAATTATAATATAAAATGTCGAAACGGTCATATCCTAGTGGATCTGAAAAAAGGAAAAAAGCTCTACATCAGAAAGAAGTAATTGAAAAGTTACCAAAATTAACATCATATTTTACTACTACTACTGGAGAAACTTCTGTAAGTAGCAATCAACTCATAAATGTTCCACATGATGACTCAGCTCAATTACAAATTGCGGGAATTTCTAAACCTTAATGTTCCAATTTTGAAAAAGAGATTGAATCAGAAAGCGACTATTCCTACGACGAAAGTGCAACGACTTCAGTGACTTCACTAAAACCGATAACTCCAACTGTGTCAATTGAACAGCAGTTTTCCAACACAGAAGAAGTAATATCGCACGATCCCGCCGATTATTTTCACGAAAAGTTTGTTGAAATAAATCGCGAAATTTTAATTCGTAAGGGATCGGTATATTTTCAAAATAAAGATTCTGACTTTTCCGAGGCATCCAGAACCTACAAAGATGGTAATAAATTAGTAACGAGATATTTCAACAAAGCATTATTTATTCGCAAATTAAAGAACAATGAAAGCGTCGAAAGAAAATGGTTGCTGTATTCGCCTTCCAAATGCTCTGTATTTTGTTTTTCATGCTGCTTATTTAACCCAACTGATGTTAATCTTTGCTCTCGGAATGGATGTAATGATTGGAAGCATATTAATCACATAATTTTAACACATAAAAATAGCCCAGCGCATAAGCAATCTATGATGACTTATCTGGCACGAAATAAAGCGGTTGGTAGGGTAGATATAGACTTATTATCTCAACATCAAAAGGAAGTGGATTACTGGAGAAACGTACTTAAACGGATTGTAGCTGTTGTAAAATTTTTGGCATCGAGAGGGCTTCCATTTCGCGGCGACAATCAAATCCTAGGATCTCCAAACAATGGAAATTATTTGGGTTGTGTGGAATTATTGAGTGAATTTGATCCATTTCTTGCAGATCACTTAAAAAAATTTGGGAATCATGGAAAGGGTAACATTTCTTATTTATCAGCAAATATCTGTAATGAGTTTATTGAAGTTATGAGAAAACAGGTTCTAAAAAAAATTATAAATGAAGTTAAATCAGCAAAATATTTTTCCATAAGCGTTGACAGTACGCCCGATCTGTCTCATATTGACCAGCTAACTTTCACCATTCGATACGTAAAAGACTGTGTTCCTGTTGAAAGGTTTTTGAAATTTATACCTATTAAAGAGCATAAATCTAAGTATTTAGCGGAGACCATCTTAAATTTTTTAGAGATACATGATATTCCCATAAAAGATTGCAGAGGCCAAAGCTACGACAATGCTTCAAATATGTCGGGAAAGTATAGTGGTCTACAAACAAGAATCAATGAAAAATGTGAATTTGCCACATACCATGTGCAGGACATTCTCTAAACTTGGTAGGTGTCCATGCTGCTGGGTGTGTACCGGAGGCATCACAGTTTTTTGAAATAGTTCAGAAAGTGTACAACTTTTTTTCGGGCTCTACCCGCAGATGGAATATGTTAACAGAACAGGTTCAAAAAAAGTTGTTAAGAGTCTTTCACAAACCAGATGGTCAGCCCGAGCTGATGCAGTAAGTGCTTTGCATGGGGGTTATAAAAGAATATTAGAAGCTTTAATCACCATCGCAAACGATACTGAACAGGCACGAGAAACAAGAGACGCAGCCCTTAGTCTGTCTAGAAAAATGGGAAATCTAGAATTTATTATACTGACGGAAATCTGGAGCACTATATTGGAAAGAATAGACAAAACAAGTAATTATCTTCAGAAAGAAACAATAACACTGGACGTTGCAACCAATTTGTTGACTTCACTTTATGATTTTATTACTAACCTCAGGGATAAATTTGATAATTTCGAATCATCTGCCAAAGAAAATAACCCACAATCTGACTACAAGGATCTATCTCAAAGAACAAGACATAGAAGCTCACGGCAGAGTTTTTTTGATGGCTCTGCGCCATCAGTCCAATTGAATGGAAAAGAGCGATTCAACGTAGAAACCTTTCTGCCAATAATCGATACCTTGAGTGTTTATCTAAAACAGCGACAAAGTTCATATGAGACCGTCAACGTTTTAATTTATTTTTTCACCTAAAAACTCTGAATTCCGAAGAGATACGACAAGGATGCAAAGAATTTTCTCAAATCTATCACGAAGATGTAAATGAAAAAGAGTTAGAAATAGAATGTCAACATTTAAAAGAATACTTAAAAAATGTTCGGAGTGAAAATGAAGCATCTAACAGTGTACAGGAAGTATATAATCTATTAAAGCAAAACAAAATTGAAGACACATTTCCTAACGTAGAAATTGCATTGAGAATATTTTTAAGCATGATGGTAACTAACTGCAGCGGAAAACGCTCCTTCTCCAAATTGAAACGAATAAAAAATGAATTAAGAAGTACAATGCTTCAAGAGAGATTAAATAGTTTGTCGCTGATGTCCATAGAATGTGATATTCTCAATACCATAGATTTTGAAGAAGTGATTAACGATTTTGCTCATCTTAAATCTAGAAGGGTACCTTTGCAATCAACATAGAATTAATCTAAGGATTTTAAGTTAAGCGAGACAGCGAGTTACTTTAGTAGATTATTTTTTATATTTCCTATTTTTTTATAGTTAGTAATTAAATAAAAATAAATTTAGAACCTTGTTTGTCTTTCTTTATCTATTGTAACTAAATAGTGTTTTCTCAAGGTCATAGGGGCCCCATGATCCTAATGTGCCCAGGGCCTCAAATAGTTTAAAGACGGCCCTGTAGATGTATGCGGCAGACATCTGACACTTCAGATATTCCACAGTCATTTCAAAGAATTTGGACATAATTTCAACAGCAAAATTATACCTAATGAAATTAAAAGTACCAGTAGAAATTTACAGGTACAAGAACCTTAAAATTTTTCTCAATGAACAAATGAATGACGTCATATCTACCTCGTTGAATATCTTTTATTGGTGAGGTACTTCAGATAATCGAGCCGAATATACAGGGTGACAAGGAAAACCTCAGACAAACTTTTTTCATTTAACTTTATTAGACAGAAGAAATGAAACAAAACAACAACGAATAATAATAACATGAATATTTGGTAATAATATATTTAGGCGGTTGCGAAGTGGCTTCCTTTAGCAGCGATACATAGCTTAAGATTCTTGAAATTTTCGGCAAAGGACCGCAGCTCTTCGGGCGTTAATCGGTCCCTCCGCAGAGATTGCTTCAGCGACTCCAAATTTTTGTGGTGTTTAGCACACGCACTGAACACCAAAATCACAATGGACACTGTAGTCCATTGAGTTGAGATCCGGCGAGTAGGGTGGCTATTCTGTAGATGTGATGAAACCCGGAAAATGGGTCTTACACCATTCTTGCATTATTTGAGCGCTTTGTGAGCCGGTGCGGAGTCCTGTTGAAAAAATGCGTGTCACCGAAGTGCTGCTGGGCCCACGGAAGTACTACGGCCTCGAGAATGTCGCAGCGGTAGACTTCTTGATTGATTTTGACCCCTCGAAAACCAAGAGTCCTTTACAGCTGGCGGAAATTCCGCCCCAGACCATGACGGATTGCGGATTTTGACGATGATCGACAATGGCCGACGTACCGGGAGCCTCTGCAGACCAGACTCTGTCGTTTTGTTGGTTGTGAGATTGTTCTACGGTGACAAGTTTATCGTCTGTGAAGAGAATACGCTCCCATTGCTGACCGGCGGCGAGACGAAGGAGTTTGCGGCACCTTTGGAGTCGTACGCGCTTGTTTCATCCGTGAGTTGTTGAACTTTTTGGAGCTTGTATGACTTGAGGTTGAGCTCTTTTTTGGACATTTTACGAACGGATTCACGGTTGATACATGTCTCACAGCCTATTTTCGTCATGGAGACCCTCGTATTTCGATTCACTCCCTTCTTGATGATGTTGCGATTGCTAGGCGTATTGACAGTGCTTTTTCTCTCACCTCCTGGACGACGTCCATCATAGCCAAGCTCCTTGAAACAAAAAATTGCATCGGACACGGTTTGTCGAGACACATTGAGCAAACGGGCAATTTCACATTGACACTTACCTTGACGAAACAGCTCCAACGTTGCACTACGTTTGTTTGACATTCTAAAACTCTGCAAAATAAAGTGATATCAAACTAAAAATTCACATGTTAGTACAAGAAAGTATAGAGAATCTAATAGAATAAAATTATTTGGCTGCGCTAAAATACTTTTGTTCCAGAAAGCAGTAAAATTTGTCCGAAATTTTTCTTGTCACCCTGTTTTTTAAGGTTATTTGTATCTACTTTCTGCATATTTCTTCTTATTTATATATCAGAAAATTGATCGTTATTTTTGCTCTCCTTTTTTCAAGGTTTTACTTTAACCATAGCTTCATGAGAAAATGAAAGTGAAATGTTTAGAATATATTCAAAATAAAAAAATTCTAGAAAAGCACTGACGACAGGTCAGGAGCTTTTGCGCGCTTGTTCGCTCATAGACATAATGAAAATATATTTTTTAAATTTTCTAATCCTCACGAAATTTTGCACGAATTTAGGCGTCATTAATCTTGTAAATGCCAAATTTTGAATATATCAGATATATGTTTTAGGAAATATTGAGAAAATAGTAAAAAAATTTGAAATGTCAATAATTCTGAAACTACTGGACCGATTTAGCCTGTTAACAAACTTAGCCGCGGCATTTGGTACCCAAACCTACCCTCAAAATTAAAGCCTTTACTTACGGACGGCAGCACAGAATCACTTTTGACCACGGATTCTTCATCAGTGAGTCCAACCTAGTCATTTGAGTCCTTTTTTGTCGAAAATTCAAAATTACAGACATTTGGGCAAAACTATAACACGCTGTTCTTTAGTGGAATAAGCCAGTGTTGACGAAACAATTGTTGTGAATCAATTAATTGTGAAAATATTCCTCATTATTTCATTTGATCCTCTCAAAATACTACTCCAACTTGTCATATTTGAAAGGCTTAATTCTAATCCACTAATCGACCGAACCTTCTTCAAGCTGATAATTACAATTTAAAAAAAATTATATTGGTTTCTTGAATTTCATTGGCTAATAGGAATTCTAGTATGAAGTGAAATGAAATTTATTAAGAAGTATTTAACGATTGGAAGAAGAATCAAAAGCGATCGAAAATGAAATTTATTAAGAAGTATTTAACGATTTGATGAAGAATCAAAAGCTTTTGTGAAGATTACTATCCAGTAATCTTCACGAAATTACCTTAATTTGATCAAACGAACAGAATATTTCGTTAGATTTTTGCACGTTAAAGCTTACAGTTCACCATGCTCAACTGTCGAACTATACTAAATACGAACAAGAACTAGTGACATTTTTACCATTTCAAATATGGCTTCCCGATGCATTTTGATAACACATCGTTCGTATTGGGAAATCTTCACATTTATTCATTTCACGACTAAACTTTTTTCAGCCCACAGAAGTAAACCTCAATCACATGTTGTGTCCAGCGATTTTAGATCCATTCGACAGTCAATTATATAGGACCTGTGGCATAATTCACCAAGCTTTTTTATGTCCATTTATGTGTAAGTTTGTGTGTGCTACTGCTAAAATTTCTCATGTGATCTTCGAGGTGATAATTTCCGACAAAAGGATACTACCAAATGGCGATAACCAGAAGCAAAAATCCACGAAGGTTATTGAAAAAATGGACTGAGTCGAACTCCCGAAAAAATACCTCAGTGGTCATAAGGAAAATGACAAGAATATGAGAAATTTGTTATCATCGACATTATCTCTATATATATATTTCTGTAGTTTCACTCAAATGGCATCATGAAAAATGACATACATTCCTATAAAATAGATTGCATCGTACTCATAGGCAGTTAAAATATATCCACTAAAGTACAATGTCAAGATCATTCATCCACACTACAACATATAATTTCAACAGTTCAAGTCAAATTCATTCAGTATATATATATATATATATATATATATATATATATATATATATATATATATATATGTTCTCCAAAATTCAATAATTTTCATCTTGGAAAAATGTTGGGATTGGTATCCCAACGTGTATTGATAACTTATTCAATAATTTCCATACTGAGCATATCTCAAACCATATATCATTTAAAATAAATTTAAAGCTTCAACTCAGTAGAGAGAAATTGTATTTGCATCGAATTTTATAGCAAACATTAATTTGCTTCATTCACAGCACATAATTCTAAAAAAAGGAGGAAACATTTCAATTAGCCTAAAAGTTCCCCTCACTTTATTCCAGAACTGAATATTCCACCTTCAGTGGTGGATAACTTGAGAAAAATATCTAGTAATTTAAAATCATTGCTTATATCATCTTCCTCATTAGGCACAATCTTTGAAATAAGCAAGAGCTTACCTGTCTATGAATCTGAGTTCTAAAATTAGTTGTGAAATATACCATCATAAGAGGCAATAAATTGTAAATAATGAGTTGATATCTGACAGAAATCTTTATAATAATGTTACGTTTTGGAATAAATTCTATTAAAAAAATATATTTCAATTCACTCTGAAGCAGAACCCTTCCTGTACATATAAGTACATCTATTTGGAGTACAAATAAGTTTCCGCCGTTTTTTAACACAAATTAAATATTTATTATAGAAGAACGATGTGAGACTGCTTGCTGAGTGACTTCTAATGTTAGAGCAAGTTCTTTTTGTGTTTGAGATTAATCTTCCTCCAATTCTGCATCCTCGTAAATTTTTGGCCTTCCACTGCGATCTTTGTCTTCTACGTCGAAATCACCGTTTTTAAACTTTTGAAACCACTCTCGACACGTTCTCTCACTCAAAGCACCCTCACCATATGCTTCTACGAGCAATTGATGCGCCTCAGCAGCAGATTTCTTTAAATTAAAGAAGTAAACTAATATTTCCCGCAAATGACGCTTACTTGGCTCAAACTTTGACATTTTCAACTTATAAAAATTATATTTTACCAATATGAAATCAATGATATTAATAGGTTATGTTGTTCTTGAATGTCCAAACTATTTTTTGAGCCGGTTATCATCTGCGAAAGCTAACCGCACTATCTACAATAAAACGGCGGAAACTTATTTGTACTCATTAATAGTCCTTGTTAGATTATATAATTTCTAAAGAGCTTGGGACTAAGTAGATTGAACGGCAATTAAAAGAAGAATCTTCTATGTATGTCAAATATTTCGAAACATTTTTTTGTTTCTTCTTCAGCGACACTAGAAAATAAATATAATTTACATCAATGCCAGATCTTATCAAAATTGTCACCATGGTACTTACACAAATGATCGGTGAATGACTACCTACTAGAAAATTTCTATACATAGTACAATATTTCATTGAAGTTGTTAATATTAGTTTCAGGCATAATCCACGAATTTTTCAAGTGGCAATGGAACGTAACGAACAGGTGTGATATCTGGCGGCCTTAAATTTCCTCTATCGTGTGTTGGTGTACTATAAATTAATTTTTTCA
This sequence comes from Megalocaria dilatata, assembly GCA_034642435.1. Taxonomy (NCBI): domain Eukaryota; kingdom Metazoa; phylum Arthropoda; class Insecta; order Coleoptera; family Coccinellidae; genus Megalocaria; species Megalocaria dilatata. The sequence goes on along the minus strand of CM067855.1, from coordinate 67,174,297 downwards.
AAACATATCCATTATCCTGCAATATGTGGACAAGTCTATTGAGTGTTGCTGGACGCAATTCAGGGTGTACTATTCGGTTTATCCGTTTTTCAATCCCAGAATGGCATCGGTTTTCATTCTTATTGAGTGATAGGATAGGTAATGAATATATCTCCCAAAACTTGTCGCCTTCTGATACCAATCCAACCTGACGTGCTCATCGGTTGTCCTAATCACACGCGTGTCCAGAAACGGAACTCCACCCTTGTTTTCCATCTGTAAGGTGAATTTGAGATGTTTATTGAAGTTGTTAAAAACATCAAGAATCTCCAGTTAACCATCCTCTGGGATACTGAGCAGAAGGTCATCGACGTACTGAAAAAGAAATGGCACCTGGAAGGAGAGCATAGGAGTGCAGTTCTTCAACACCTTGGACATTGTTATGTTTGCCACTACGGGGCTGAGACTCGATCCCATGGGACAACCAAACGTCTGCCTGTAATACAGAGAGTGAAGTTGACGGATGACGATGTCACTGTCATAATAACAAATGAATGTAAAAAACTGTAACACCCTCTCGAAAAATTCGTTTGTTATGCCTGAAACTAATATTAACAATTTTAGGTAAATATTGAATTATGTAATTAATTATGTATGTAAATTATATATATATATATATATATATATATATATATATATATATAAATAAATATGTACCCCATATTCTAGACATTGGCTCATAATCCTATCCCCATATACCATGAATATAACTCTGTTACTTTTTGCTTACTTTGTAAATTCTGCTACGTAGTTGCACTGCCATGTGCGCTGAGTAATATCTAACAGTGATTTTAGCATTAGAATTGAAGCTAATAGTTTACTGTATGATTTTCCCAATAAATAGTTTTATTTTTTAAAAACAAGGTTTCCTAATCAAAATACATATTTGGCGACGAGTATGGGATTGTACCGGTCTTGTTAGAAAAATTAGTGCATCATTGTGACCAGCCCCAGAAGAGGTTCCACTGGTCAACACAGTAGCAAAATCTTCCCAGGCCGTTGGTTTCAACCATTAAGCACAACAAGACGATCAGAAAACCTACCCGAAGCCCGATCACCTGATTAGCGCCCCGTGACGACTTCGTTGGAAAACTCTACATTCTAGTAAGTGAGCAAATTCCTTTCTTTTTGTGAAATCCCCAGTAATCAACCTGGCCCAAAGTTCAAATCATTCTTTTCTCACAGTTTTGAGTGTAAAACTTGTGTTAGTTTTTCTAGGTTCGGTTTAAAACCGACTTAATAAGTTTTTTCTAGGTTTTTTTAATCAAAAACCGAATAATAATAATCTTTATTAATAAGTATCAATTAATTCAATAATAGTGATTGATTTTTTTTTATTGTTCAATTTTTACTATATTTAAAAAGTCACTATTACTTCAATTAAACAATTTGTTAGAAAGGAAGACAAAAAAATTAATAAAGTGAAAATGGCGAATGGGGGTATTAATTTAACTACTGCTGAAAAATTTGGATTACTTCCACCAAAATTGTCGGGAATTGAAAATGAGTTATATTTCTTTATTAGAAGTGCTGAACAGTATCTTCGCATGTTCACAAATGAAAATAAATTGATTAAAACATATTGTTTCGCTGTAGTAAAATCAAAATTGACATATAGGGCACTAATGAATGCTGCAGAAAAACAATTGTATAAATCTAATATACTCAAAATTTGTAAAACTGTTTTGATATCGAACTCTCCTATTGAATTAAGGATCTATCTGATAACCAACAATGCTTTCTCATTTGATGATACAGTGAACGCCGTGAAAGATTACCTTTCCAATATGGCACAATACGAATTATTAGACAGAGGTAGAAAGAATAGAAATCCCCAAGTAAATTTTAATTATAAAAATTATTCGTACTTTAATCATAGAAATAATTCTCAAAATTCGATAATGAATATTTTTTCACATTTCAATCAGCTTCCTCATCAAGAATCGAGGAGTTTTTCCTCTCAACCCATAAATTTTCAACAAAGAAAAGTGTATACGCATCATCCAACAAATGAACAAGTGTTTGGTCCGAGTACATCGAGACAAACAAATGTATTCAAACCCAATCCGAATCAAAGGATTCGAACTCCTCCAGAAAGAATGTCTATTCAAACTAGGAATTATCCTCAAAAAAGAAACACATATTCGACCCAATATCAAAATAATCAAATAATCAAAAATACTATTTTAATAATCAACCCAATCAAAACTATACATTTGAAGAATTGACGAATTTACAGTCAACTTCTAATTTCGAATTGAATCCAAATAATGATTTCCAACAAAATTTTCGGGAAACTGTCTCGAAAGACAAATTGACTTGAATTCAACTCTAGATCATACCAATCAATTAACATATATTGAACTTGAACAGCCTAAATGTAAATTACTAATTGATAGTGGATGTTCGATATGTTTAATAGATCCTAAATTTGCGTATAATAATTTTCCTAATAACATTTTTAATGAATCAACAACATTGACTGCTTGCATGAAGCAAGAAACATCTAATGAAAAAATATTGTTACCATTATTTTCTGAATTCGCTATTGAGGATCTACATCCTTTTATTTTGCATAAATTCCACAACAATTATGATGGTCTGATAGATGCAGATTTCTTGAACAAATATAGACTTATGTTAGATTGTAAAAATAAGATTTTAGGAAATAAATATTGTCAAATTCCTCTTAAATTTCAACAAATCTGTCAAAATCCTACAAAGATACCAGTAGATCTCAGTTATTTAGAACCAAAATTAAGTAACCAATTAATGAAAATTTTAGAGACCAACAAAGATGCTTTACAGTTACCTGGTCAACCTTTGAATTTTTCTAATCAAATTAAACATAAAATTCGAACGATAGATGAAGTTCCCGTTCATTGTAAAATTTATCGATATCCCGAAGTACGTAGGGCAGAAATTCAAAAGCAAATTACGGAAATGTCAGATACAAAAATTATTTGACCAAGTATTTCACCATGGTCATTTCCCGGTGTAGTAGGAAACAGGATTTATCGGGAAAACAAAAATGAGAAAACTCTACAAATGTTCACAAATTCTGTGTCGGAAAGTTCTTCCAGTCTGTCCTATGTAAACTTTAGGGCAATCACCGCAGGTTTACTTATAAACCCCCGATTCATCATCTGGGGTGATTGCCCTAAAGTTTACATAGGACAGACTGGAAGAACTTTCCGACATAGAATTTGTGGACATTTAAAGAGTTTTCTCAATAATAAAAGTAATTCTACATATTCCGACCATTTGTTAGAAACAGGACATACTTTCAACCATAATTTTCAAATTCTACATATAGAAAGTAAAAGTTATGCCTTAAATCTGTTAGAATCCCTAGAAATAAATAAACATAACAAAATTGGAATATTACTTAACGAATAAATAGATTTAAATAACTGACCCTTCTTAAATATATTCAGATAAGCTGGAATTTGCAGAGACCCTTTTTTGGGTTTTAGTGCTCAATAAAAATTTATTGTACTTACTGTAATATAAATAGCAACGGATATCGGAAACAAGCTTAGTTATTCAAAATGTAATCGTGGCTGATGATGCTACTGTGATAGCGAAACAATTGTTTTAAACATAACAATAAAAATTTGTGAAAATCAGAATAACCTTACTTAAATATTAATTAATATGGATTTTCACTTAGTAAGGACTGATTCAATTAAATATTTAAGACACCAATGCAAATTATAAAGGGAGATTTAAATTACTCTTTGCAGATTGAGAGAACTCATAATGAACAAATAGAAAATTATGTCGAGAATTATGTAGAGAATCTTTATGAAATTTCAAAACATTTGGAGACTCATAATCAGAAGAATGTAAATCGTTTAGAGGAAACTAATCAGAAAAGATCAGCAAAAAAGGACCATCCTTTGAATGAAAACCCAACTTATATAAAAAAAACCCATTAACTCGAAAATTAGATCCTGCTTTCAAAAGGATAAATGCACGTGAAATCGATAAAATTCGTATACAAGATAATAAAAATAAGCATATTTACCACAAAAAGATTTTGAAACAGAAAATAAAGTAGTATTTTTCTTTTGTTATAGGTCCAAAATGGATTTGCCTATCATCATATTAATATTATTCAAGATGATGACACAAGTTAGGAATTTAGAAATCATACCCCTAGAAAGTAGTATTCTACCAATATCTTTAGCATACGCAACGAACAAGAATTTACAATTTATTTATCACATAGATTTGAATTGGTTCAAAGATTTGATTCTGAATTATCAAAAAGAAATAGAAAACTTTAAAAACTCAAAATTGGGTTTTGCCCAAACGGCAAACTATAGATATTTAAAGCAAACGAACGAAATAAATTTCAATACTCTTGAGGAAATTCTGAATGAAAATATAAGAATGAAATAAGGAATTACTTTGTTTTTTATCACTTTTTTATTATAACTGATATACAGTGACTCGAGTTTCGTAGTGTTTACTAAATTTTCAAACTGAACGAACAAATTAGATCTCAACTATTATATATGGGGATTGTAGGCTTCGGCAGAGCTTCGAAGAGAGGGGTTTTCCAAAGTTCCGTCTGTTCGTTAAGTAGTTTTATTATTGGTACGTGCTTTTTATATTTTTCAATTTCTATGGATTCCAGGATGTCAAGTTTTTTCCCTTTCGCTTCCACGTGCAAGATAACAAGGTTGTTCAATTCTGGGAAGGTGTGATATGTAGTGAAGAAATGGTTCGCAAAATTGGAATTATTCTTCCGGTTCCTAAAAGCAAATTCATGCTCTTTGTACCTTTTATGGAAAGGGCGGCCCGTTTGACCTATATACACACTATTACACTCTTGACAACTTAATTTATAGACTCCAGAATTATTCAGTCGGTTCTCTTTGTCTTTCGGATTAAAAAAGAGATTAGAAATTTTATGGGAGGGTGTGAAAGCTGTTACTATGTTAATTTTTGATAAAATTCGAGCTATTTTTTGTGAAATTGGTCCAAAATATGTTAGTTTTATAAATTTATTGTTATTATGATCTGATTTGGAGATGGGGTAAATTTGTTTACGAATTAGTTGCTTCTGTTTTATGTTTATGATGGAATTTATAGTTTTGGTTTCGAACTGATTTTTTGTGGCTATTTGTCTGATTGTATTCAATTCCCTCTTTAACGTAATATTATCTAAAGGAATTGAAAATGCTCTATGTACCATTGATTTATTAGCAGCTAGTTTATGATTGATCGGATGGTTTGAAAAATTTGGTATTGTTGTATCAGTTGATGTGGGTTTTCTATATATATCAAAGGAAATTTCATTATTACTGTTAATTAAAGTTATGTCCAGAAAATTTATTTTATTATCGAATTGTGTTTCCATGGTGAATTTGACCTTATTGTGCAAACTATTGAGATATTCTAATGTTTCATTTAATTCTGAATGTGTTCCGCAGAAGCAAGCCAATATATCGTCTACATACCTGTACCAAAAAGTGATATGCTTTGCGTGTGTGGATTTTAGAAGTTTTTTTTCAAAACGGGACATAAAGATTTCAGCGAGTAATGGGCTGAGAGGTGATCCCATGGCAAGTCCATCTTTCTGTTTGTAAAATTTACTATTGTATTGAAAGTAATTTTCTTCCACGCAAAGTTCGAAAAGGGTTAAAATTTCGTTTTTTATCACAGGATTGATGTTATTTTTTGTTAGGATATTTTCGATTATATGCATACATTCTATATTTGGTATATTCGGGAACATATTAACTACATCAAACGACACTAGAATACTATTAACTGGAAGGATAACATTTTTTAGTTTTTTTGTGAGCTCGATTGAATTTTTTATTGAATAGGGTGAGTTGAATTGTGTTGTTTCTTTAAAAATTTGGTTTAATTTAGAGGCTAGTTTCGCAAGGGGGCTATTAATATATGATACCACAGGGCGTATTGGACAATTATCTTTATGAATTTTAATAAGGCCATATAGTTTGGGAGGTGTAGGATTCATATTAATAAGTTTGAATTTATCATAATCTGATAAAATAATTTGAATGTCTTTGAGCGTTGTTTTTAGTTTTAGTGGAATTTTTGCGGTGGGATCTCTTTTTAGTTGTATGGGCGATTCTTTCTCTAAAAAATTGTTTATTTTCTGGTCATAATCTTCTTTGGATAGAGTAACAATAGAGTTTCCTTTGTCGGCTTTAGTCATTATCAAATTATCATTTCGAATTTTGTTTTGAATTGATTTTACTATTGATTTTTCTTTTTTATTCTGTGAGTCTGTATAGGTTAGTAGTAAGTTTTTTATTTTTTCTTTGGTGAAGTTTGGGTTCGGTGTTTTAATTAGCGCTAATTCGATTTCGGAAGTTAATGTTTCAATGATATTTTTGAGGTTATGTGGGGATTGTAATTTGGACCTTTCTCAAGAAGCCTAATTTCATCTGTAGAAAAAGTGGTATTCGAGAAATTTATGAATCTATTATATGGTGTTGTGTTAGGAATTGAATTTTTCTGTTCACTGTTATTTTGTTTAAATATCAGGTTTTTTAGTTTTTTTGATTGATTGATATATTTTTGTGTTTTATGATAGATATAGTATGTCTAGTTTTATCATCTAGTAAGTCAAATTCAACCGGGTGGAGTCTATAAGTAAGTTCAGAGTGTAGTACCTTAATATGTAGAGACAAATTGTTCCTGATGCTGAACCATTTTTTACTTTCTTCTTTAAGCCATTTGGTTTGTCCTGATGTTATTGCTCTTCTGGATTGGGTAGCGTAAGAATAAAATGAGGTCTAGTTAACATTGGAGAAAAATTCTTTTCGGAACTCTTGATTCCGATGATGAAGAACTTTACAAGAACTATTTCAAAAGCATAGAGAAAAATGAAAAAGTATTGATGAGAAATCAGAAGTAAATTGCTATAATTGTAACTGACTTGAAAAACAAGTACATTGAAAATTTCCATAAACTGTTAGATAATCTCGAGTTATTTCCGATAGTAGCACAATTGGAGGAATTAGAACAAATGCAATTTTTAACTTTTCAACTTAAAGATGTGAAAAGTCTACTAGATAAAATCCTAACAGCTGTAAGCTTTGCTAGACTACATTTCTTATATGAGTCAATTCTACCCTATTCTAAGTTTTCAAAATTGGTTTAAAATTAAAGTATTATTCCATTACACCACATCAAAGGGGATTATCAGCTATGCAACACGAAAATAATTTTCAGAAATAAGTATCATTATTCATAATATCTACTTCTTTAGTTCATAAAGATAATTTTGACTTGCATAAGTTTTACTATTTACCTCAAAACAATTTAACCCTTCCATATACCGATCCTTATTTGCTCTCTGAAAGAGAAGTTCTGAAATGGTCGACAAGACAATGTTATCAAGTGTAAGAAGACTACCTGTGTGATCAAGATTCTTTAGTTGAATCTCCTACATGTATGCTAAATATTTCAGAAAACCATATTGAAAATTATTCTAGAAAAGAAGTATTTCAATCCCCAGACCTCAAACTACTAGAAGATGGAAATATCCTTTCAATGGAAAATCAAAAACTTATGGAAATCTGTCCTCAACAAACAAAATATTATTTTGTTCCTTCGATGGCTATTCTTCGTACAAGATGTGCTGTTAGTAATGGCAGAAAAGACATCTTCCCAACCACTACAGTAGATGAAGAAAAATACATCGTATTACCCAAGATGACATCCTCTTCCAGTAAACACAATGGTACTGAATTACCGAAGATGGAATACATCACTGACATCACCCTTGAGGAATTAGATCAATGGAATCTCCAGCCCTCAAGATTCACCCTTGTATTCATTTTATTAATCATAATTTTTGTAATTTTTGTATTTTTTGCTTTGAAATATTTTAGTAAAAGTATTTTTCATAAAGCTACACCTCATGAAGGTGATACCTTTAACTTAGGTGCGGAGGAATTACATAATCCGAACCCCATATTCTAGACATTGGCTCATAATCCTATCCCCATATACCATGAATATAACTCTGTTACTTTTTGCTTACTTTATAAATTCTGCTACGTAGTTGCACTGCCACGTGCGCTGAATAATATTTTATTGAGATAAGACAATATTATAAATAGTTGATTCATTGTATCTAATAGTGATTTTTGCATTAGAATTAAAGCTAATAGTTTACTCTATGATTTTCCTAATAAATAGATTTATTTTTTAAAAACAAGGTTTCCTAATCAAAATACATATTTATATATATATATATATATATATATATATATATATATATATATATATATATATATATATATATACTATATATATACTGTATATATATATATATATATATATATATATATTTTGGTTCATTTTTTATTTCTATTTTCATGAATCCAACAAAATTTGATGTCAATTTTGAATTTATAATTTTGCCTCGACTCATTTTCTATCTCACGGTGTTAGGTTCTGAATTATCCTAGAAAGGCTTCGAATGAAAAAAATTAAACATTGGCCAAAACTTTCGTGATATCCTTGCATTTATTGAAATTATATTGAACAATATTGTCAGAGATTATTTCTGGATGCTTTTGGAATATATTGAAGTATATGGAATTTTGATGATCGAATTGAGATTCTACCTTGATAAGTGAATTACGTTAAAAACTTAAATTTTGGTGGATTCGTTGATAAGCTCTTTCAAATTTACTGATAATGAAATAAAATGAATCATGACAATATTCCCCTAAAATTTGTTCAGATTTCAATTATTTCTTGAAATTATGCTAATCGAAAGAAATTTTACCAACCTTCCTGAATAATTATTCTTTATACTCATATATATTTTCTATTTTGTGAATTCCTTTCGTATAGCCAGTTACTGGACCTTTCAATGAATCACTATTTATAGGGTTTTCTGTTTCTATTATTGAGCTTTCGATTTGATTGTGTCAACGCTTTAAAAATTACTAGATCTCCTTTTTGGAATTTTGTCTTCTTCATATTTTTCTTCCAGTTTTTCTTATATATTTTTCTGCATTTATGTACACTCTTTTATTAAGATCTTGAATTATTTGGTCATATTGTCTATAATCATTTATTTCCTATCTTCTTGTCGGTTCTTCATTTTCCATTAATTTGTTTGGATATTGTTCATTTTTTTTCGTTTGAATAGTTCATATATTTTTCAATGATGTCTTATTCATTTTTCCAATCTGAATGATCTGCATAAGTTGTTTTTCTTAAAATTTTGATTTCATCTATTTTGTTGACATGATTTTTCGCAATTCTATTTTCACCAGTCATCAATCTTTTGTATTTCAGTATTAAATGATTTTTACTTTCTTTCTTGTTTTTTAGGTAGGTATATTATATTTTCCAATTCTTCCTTTTTTATTTTGAGATTAAATTTTTTTTTCTTTATATGTTCCTCTGAAATTTCCGGCCCTCTGAATTTATTATTGGATATCTCTAATTCAATTACTCCTTTTTCATAATCAATTATGGCTTCTTGCTTTTCTAATTCATAATTTCCAAATATTACGTCATATTCGATATCTTTCACTATTAATGCCCAAAACGAAATATTTTCCCCGCAAATTCAATCTTATTGTTATTGCCCTATTTACCTCCAACCTCCAACTAAAGATATTTCTGAACCACTATCTATCAATGTATTCAAATTTACTTTTTATTTGTTGTTGTTCTTCTTCTTACTCAATATATTCAGTTGAATGTTCATACTGAATTATATTTATATTATCTTTTGGTCGGTAAATATTTAAAAATTTCGAGGTACTTAACTGATTTTCGGCCCTTTTTATATTTTGTATTATTTTATCTGTCTGATGTCTTCTTCGTCCCCTCTTCTATAGTCATGTCTACTTTCTTGGTATTTATATCTTCCTTTATTTTCTTGATAATATCTCTGATTGTTATTGTTTCCGTCATATCATAATGATTTATTTATTGTTTCTGTCATATATTCTTTCATAAATTTTATTATTATTTCTTTCTCTTTTCAACCTGAGATATCATGCAAGTGCATCCATGTGCCTCCTTCCTAGGAATACCGAAGAAGCATAGAAGACAATAATGCAGCTAGAACGAAAAAACTCCAGGACAGGATAATATAAGAGCGCTCTCAAAAATCAATAAATTTTTTAGATATTCAGATCACAAGAAATGTTTATTTCCTTGAATTTGACATATTTATAAAATCCACGTACACAGATTCATTAATGAATAATAACAGTTCCGACCCATAAAATATCATTTCCACGCCTTTATACTTAGGTTACTATCAACCCCTCTATCAATAAAAAACTTCAACAAAGAAATTAAAATTTTGAAGTCATTAGCGTCGAATTATGGTTACAATACGAACGTAATAGATAAATTAATATTTTAGAAACAGCGTAAAAAAGCTCTAGTTTCTCTTTATCCTATTCTTTAGGACAACGAAAAAGACAAATTCCATAGCATAAACTTCTTACCACAAATTAGTAACAAAATTTGCAATAGACTAAAACAAAAGGTATTAATATTATTTGAAAAATAAGAAAAACTTAGGTTCAGTCTTAGTCAATAGCAAAGACTATCGTGAAACGTGTGAAAAAAGCGATATATACAAATTATATTGTTATGAATGCCCTGCATTTCACATAGGTCAAACAGAACGATCTATAAACATAAGGGTAGAAGAACATAAAAAAGTATATTACATTGTGAAAAAACATCGGGTTTTTCGGATCATTGTAAAAATAACCATTTTATAGATTTCAGTAGAACTGAGATTTTACACGTAAGTAATAAAAGCAGAAGAATCGACCTTGTAGAAAGTTTAGAAATTTGTTTAGCACATGGAAAGAAACTACCAATCACAAATGAACAACTTCAATTTAGTTTGAATATTGAAACAAATTAATATATGTTTATCTTCTACAATTTTAATTTAAAAAATTTTTTTATTCAAAAAAACTTTTAGAATTAAATTGATGTCTAAAACAAGCACCGCTTATATTTAATAGACGTATATAATCTAAACTCAATATACAATGTCAAATGGAATAAATAAACCAAAAGATACACGAAAGTCCCTAAAATTAATAAATAAATATTTATTAATTTTAGGGACTTTTGTGTATCTTTTGGTTTATTTATTCCATTTGACATTGTATATTGAGTTTAGATTATATACGTCTATTAAATATAAGCGGTGCTTGTTTTAGACATTAATTTAATTCTAAAAGTTTTTTTGAATAAAAAAATTTTTCAAATTAAAATTGTAGAAGATAAACATATATTAATTTGTTTCAATATTCAAACTTTGTTATATTTCTTCTATCAAGTAAAAGGCCTTTCTATTTTATTTAACTTCAATTTAATTTATCACCATGGCTCTTATCTGTAAATGATTAGGACCGAACTAACATCATATTTTTACACTCTTCAAAATTGTACCTGTGATCTACCCTACCATTATAAATAGGATTCTAAGTTTTGTTCCCTTCAGTTTTGAAAATGGGCTAAAAACCCGAAACATTTATATCAACAGACATCAAATAAACAGTGAAACTTAAGCCAAGTTGTTTTTATTTACTTTATTAATTTAAAAATGTTTCACCAAGTGATATGCGAGAAATCAATATCATTCACTGGGTTCACTTCACATACGTACTGTCTAATCATAAGTACTTGATGCAGATAATACATTCACTTTGATGCCTTTTAAGCGTTATTGGGTTATCACGAGAGGATGTTCCTTGAGAAGTTTAAAATGAATAATAATTAGAGAATTTATGTAATAAAATGTAGGAAATAAACTCTATGATACTGTAGAGTTAATTTTATGTATATTGACTGTGCACAGTACTGAAATAAAACTTTTTCTTTAAACCCGCTGCAAAATGAACCATTTTCTGATTTTGTCCACTCCCAAAAAACATGCGTTCCATCGCAGACATGAGCATGCAGACATAGGTAACCATGTCGAAATCATGTCACCAAAAACCTTCAATTCCAGTCATTCTTCATTGTCAAGAGCAGGTAATTGTCAAATCCATTTTTTAATTTTCCTTTCAAAAATCGGCTATTCATTATTAACTTTGATTTATTGCCCTATGTATTTCCGTTATATCAAAATTCATTATCCATTTCTTTTATTCACTTTTGAAATATCGTTTATTTTTCAGTAAAATCTTCGGGCAATAGGAAATACAGCCTTAGAGCTATATTGGCCAATTTTTTTATAGATCTTGCTATGGTTTTTTTCAACACCTTTGATATGATATTGGTGGTCCATCTTTTTTATATGAAATTTTCCCTAAATGCTTTTAAACAATATTCAGTGCAAATATCAGCCTTATATCGGGTTAAGTTATAACTCGTAACGTGTTTTTTAATCTTAAGTACTTCATACTGATTGTGAATTTAACGCGTATTGAAAATCAAATTTGTTTTGAATGGTACGCAGGAGAATGCATCGTTTAAGGGGGATTGAGCGATCCTTCTATGTGGTTGGAAGATTGAGTGAAGAAAATTTCAAAGTATTTTCGAATTATAAATTCGTTTGAATCTGAAAAACTGTAAGATTCGAAAAAAGATCTTCGAAGGCTTTTTTTCCTGAAGCAATTTTTTCTTGTTGTCTAAATCGGGATTATGATTGAATCTAAAAATTTTGGCTTGAACGGAAAGTATACTTGAACCGGAAAGCTTTCTGGTGGTCGACTTTTTGAAGCTGTAGAAGTCTGTTAGCGCCCGTCAGGGAGATTTCACAATTTCCTACAGTGAACTGCACATCGGAGTTCCCGAAGGCTCGAGATATTAAACAGATTGTGAGTATCGTAGGTTTCTTTGAAGCGGTTATCATTTGTTAGTTATGAATTTGTCATACAAGTTAACCCACAAACCAGTCATTTTGATCACTTTGTGAGATTTAGTAACTATATAATTCAGGTATTTTAAAAAAATTTTGTCTTTTATTATCGTCCAAACACTAGGAAAAACAAATATAACTCATCCAACAGAATAGAGCTATAGGGTAATATCCTTTTAGATAAATTATAGGTTACAAGCTTAATGTCGTTATTTTACATCTGAATGCCAAATGTAAACTGGATAGCAGGTGTGCTGCTATGATTCCGGGAGCGGCTCAACGCTGCTCACCTTATAAGATTTCATGTTTGTATATTCAATTTAAAAGAATATTGGCACGAACATACATTATTCTTCTTCTGATTACCAAATTTCATATCGATCAGTCAGTAGTTTCGAAAATATTGGAAAGAATAATAAAAAACTTCAAAAGTGAATACTGGGGAAACATTACATAGACTTTGTCATTAACAATATTGATTACATTCCCTAGATCTTTCCGTTCGAAAATTAGAGTGTTTACGGAATTTAATTTGACCTTGAATTCACCATCAGTAAGTCATTTCAGATCAACTTTTCACTTTCCTCCTGTTTTAAACATAGTGTTTTTTTCTCAGTTTCAAAAGAGTTTATATGAGAAAAATCGGCACTGTTTCTGCGATAGCAGTTCATAAAAATTCTTTACTGGAAAAATGTCACAACTGTTCATGCGACGAATGAAAAATCTGCTGAACAAAGTGATATTTTGCATTTTCAAATGACTCTGCAAGAGGAAAATTTAAACTATTTCTATAAGGCTGTTTCTGAAATATTTATAATCTAAAAAATGTCTGCATGTTCCGAACAGCCAGGAAAGTCTGTGGTTTTTGACTGTATTATGTAGTTATTATTCGTACTCATAATTGTCACATCAGCAAATTAAATGAATAAAGAAATGAGGTTCGGTAGTATGAGTTCATGTTAAACAAGGGCTCGAAAATGTTTGGGAACTACTGCCCTAGACCATAATACAGCGCTCTAAACCAGCGCATCTGTTGGTGAAGAAACGTACTCCACGAAGGCCGTATCTAACCGATACAGAAGCGATACCATTCAGTATTGCCCCATCTACCGACGAAGAGTTTCACCGCAGAAATTGCTTTCGATCAATAGATGCCGCTTCCACTATCTATTTTCAGTGTTGGATGCGCTAGTGAGTACATACATTTAATTTGTTTTTTTGATTGAATAAAATAATGAAATATTCCAACAATTAATAGGCTTCTTCAGATTTACATTTTGAACGATTCACTTTTATTTGATCTGTTCAATGCGTTCCTTTATGCGGTTCTATTATTATGGTGAGTTTGTCTTTCTTTGTATATAGTTTTAATAATATTTTACTGATAGTACTGAAGAGGCCTTGAGTGGCTAAGGTGTCAAGTAGCATCAAGCTGGTTCTGCATATGTAATGATGACCTAATGTGGCTCCTGAAAATTAATATTTCGTTAAAAAATATATATGAGACAGTAGTTTATTTCCACAAAAATGTTTGTACTACTACAACAATTGTTTCACCACGATGTGGCTTCTTCAGGTATTACATTGTACTGTCCGATGGTATTCAGTGTATAAGAGTTTAAATACATTGTTAGGTAGGTGACCAAATAATGGAAGCACAAGTCATAAAAACTCTAGGTCTTTATTGGAGTTTGCCGCTAAAAATGCCATTAAGGAAAGATATTCAGTAATGGAGACTTATCAACATCTGTTTGTCCGTTCAAAAGGATTTTACTGTTGATTTCAATAAATTCTAAAAGTGTTAATCTAGAACTTTTCGTGAATAATTTCATAATTATTGTTGAAATTATGCCTGAATTCCTTAAGATGATTAGCATATATCGAATGTACAGAATCGGATATATAACCCCTTTGGTGTTCTTGGACACGTTTCTTGAATGATCTACCAGTCTGGCCAATGTATACTAAAAGGCAATCTTTGCAAGTCAACTTGTAGATTCCGGATTTATTTTCTTTATTTGTTCGATCTTTATTGTTTTTCATGTAGGTACTAAGGTTATTAATGGTCTTAAAAGGCGCGTTATAAGTTAAACAACTTTTGAAATATTTAGTAATATTTTCAGATAATCCATCGACATGAGCTAACGAAAAATATTTATGTGTATCGTCTTCTTTTATGATTGGTTACACGAGATTTAATGCCATTTTCTTTTGTTTATTGGATACCATTTTGTCTATAAGAAAGAGGTTGTAACCGTTGCTTGACGCTATTTGTTTAATTATATTTCATTCTTTCAAAAAGTTATCTGAATTCAATAATCTATGAATAAAACTATAATATGCTGACATTCTTTGGTTGGTGGGGTGATTTGAAGTTTTATGTATTGTGATGTCTGTATGTGTGGGTTTGTGAAAAATACTAAAATCATGTAAATTATTTAGTCTTGTTATTGTGAGGTCAAGAAAATTAATACTTTGATTATTTTCATCTTCGATTCTGAATTTGATTTTTGGGTGGAGTTTATTAATGAAATTCGTGAAGATTTGTAGTTGTCGGTCGGTGCCTTTGAAACAACAAAAAATGTCATCTACATATCTATACCAATAAAGGATATAATTGCTTATCGGATTTAGGTGTATTTTTGATTCTAGATCATCCATAAATATTTCAGCTAAAATTGAACTGTGCGGATTTCCCATTATTCAACCATTGTTAGAAATATAGACGGCTCCGTTAAATTGAACGGAACCAACCAAAAGATGTCAGCATATAATAGTTTTATTCATAGATTATTGAATGTCCCTTTGAATTCAGATAACTTTTTGAAATAATTGAATATAATTAAACAAATAGAGCCAAACAACGGTTACAACCCCTATCTTATAGACAAAATGGTATCCAATAAACAAAAGATAATGGCATTAAATCTCGTGTACCCTATCATAAAAGAGGACAATACACAGAAATATTTTTCGTTATCTTATGTTAATGGATTATCGGAAAATATTACTAAATATTTCAAAAGTTGTTTCAATTATAACGCTGCTTTTAAGACAATTAAAAACCTTAGTACCTGCATAAAAAACTATAAAGATTGAACAAATAAAGAAAATAAATCCGGAGTCTACAAATTGACTTGCAAAGATTGCCCTTTAGTATACATTGGTCAGACTGGTAGATCATTAGATCATTCAAGAAACATGTCCAAAAACACCAAACGGGTTATATATCCGATTCTGTACATTCGACATATGCTAATCATCTTAAGGAACTCAGGCATAATTTCGACAATAATTATGGAATTATCCACGTTGAAAGCAAAAGTTCTAGATTAACACTTTTAGAATTTCTTGAAATAAACAGGTTTAATGCCCATAATATCCTTTTGAACGAACAAACAGATGTTGATAAGTCTCCATTACTGAATATCTTTCCTTAATGGCATTTTTAGCGGCAAACTCCAATAAACACCTAGAGTTTTTATGACTTGTGCTTCCATTATTTGGTCACGTACAATGTATTTAAACTCGGTTACACTGAATACCATGAGACAGTACAATGTAATACCTGAAGAAGCCACATCGTGTTGAAACAATTGTTGTAGTAGTACAAACATTTTTGTGGAAATGAATTACTGTCTCATATATATATATTACTTAAAATGAGTTTCCAAGTAAAGACCGAATCAATCAAATATTTAATTTTTCATTTTTTGATGTCAAGTTGCTGCTTTTGCACAACAGATAGTACAGCTTTTGATGATCAGGTGTGCTTTATTCAGAGTTTTTTCAAAGTTTGTGAAAGTTGAGCCTGGAATCTAATTTCATATCTGAATATTCGATCGTATTCTTGACGGTTATTGGGTTGTTTTCTAATTTTAGTGCTATAGGCATTCTATCTACAATTGTTCGTTTTTTACTAAACACGAGTTATCCGATTTCCAACTTATAAACTATGATTTTTCATTCCTTGAGGAATGGATAATGTTAATATGGAAAAATACTTTGCTATTTCCTTTTCAATGTCAATGTAGTTATTGGAGACCATTAGCTTAGAAGGTTACATAGTTAAAACGTGCAGGAAGTTTAAAGACTTGGAAATGATTTTTGAGGACAAAGTAAATTTCATCAGTCACTATAATTACATCATACTCAATCGTTTCAGCCGTTACTATTTGGTAGTTGATCATAATTAAAACAAATTGTAGAAATTACTTTGTTTTACAACCAATAAAAATATATTTTACACATTTCCCGATTATATCCACAAAAAAAATGGTGTGCAATTTGGTTCGGAGGAGTGATTGGCACGAACTTTTTTGAAAATGAAGAAGTCACTCAAACCGTCAATTCTCATCGCTATAGTCAAATGATTACCGAAATTTTTTGGCCTGAAATTAATGATATGGCATAAGAAGAGATGTGATTCCAGTAAAATGGTGCAACAAGCCACACAACACGACCCGATTTGGCTTTATGACAAGAAAAATTCCCAGGACGCGTTCTCGTTTCGGCGATGTGAATTGTCCACCAATATCTTGTGATTGATCCCCTTTGGATTTTTTTGTGAGGTTGTGCGAAGGATCATGTTCAAGTCGATAATACTCAGACTACTGACTATCTGAAAACCACAATCCTTATTATTGATGGTTATTAGCAGATATTGCCCGAAATGTGACAGCGAGTAATAGAAAATTATGTAAGGTCATGTAAGAGATCACGTGGAGGAGATTTGAATGATGTAGCATTCCACACATAATGGCAAAGTCCAAGCATTATATTGAAATAGAAATTTGATCGATATTCCAAATGAAAGTGTTTTATTTACATATTTATATTATCAGAAGCACAAAATGGATAACCGACTTGAGATGGAACAAAATAGCATGTGATATATTCGAAATACAAGGTAAAATATTTTTGTTAGCTGTTTATTATTATGCTTACTTTGTAGAAGTCTCATTTCTTGATGACAATATCACTAGCAGGAATGTTATAAATGTTTTAAAGTCAATATTTTGAACGCACGGGGTACCACTTACTTTCATATCAAATGGAGATTCCCAGTTCAGTTCTGATGAGTTTAAACAATTTGCAAGACATTAGAAATAAATTCACATAATGTCTTCACCAACATACACCTAGAGTAATAGTATGGCAGAGAGACTCTTATAGACAGAAAAAAACATTGAGAAAGCTATGCCGGATGAAAGAAATATTGACTTGGATCTATAACATTCTAAAAATTCATGTGCAGAATTGAGATTGACACTTTCGCTGATCTTAATGTCCAGGAACTGGAGGTCCAATATTATTTGCAAAACAAAAATCCTTGTCAACCTAAGATAACTCAGAATGTAAAACTTAAAATCAAAAATGGAGCCCTTGTTTCACCGTAAACGTAAGATGAAGGTCTGAGCCGCGTTGTTCAACTCAGTGACTAATGTGCCTATCGCAACACAGGGCTTCACCCTAAAAAATCACGTACTCTACCCTATTGCAGTATCTCCGGATATGGCCGAGTGCGTTATGTAGCATACTGCGTTACCTCGGGAGGTTGGAGGCCCTCGGGAAGTATTCGTATGACCTGGCCACCCAATTGGTGTTGGACTGGAGGGGGCAGTGGTTGACAGTCCTCATACTGGATTAGGAGGGTATTCCTTTTATCTGTTCGCAGACACTCATATTCGGGATATTCTCATGAAATGCTTCAGGGTTTAGCGAGACTTGACGGTTCAACCGGCCTCGTCCAGAGCCAGGATCGATGCGAGACGTTTCTGGGGTTTATGGATCTCGACGATACG
Organism: Megalocaria dilatata; assembly: GCA_034642435.1. Classification (NCBI taxonomy): domain Eukaryota; kingdom Metazoa; phylum Arthropoda; class Insecta; order Coleoptera; family Coccinellidae; genus Megalocaria; species Megalocaria dilatata. The sequence goes on along the minus strand of CM067855.1, from coordinate 67,155,595 downwards.
GCTAGACCGTTCGTGCTTGAAGTCAGGATTAATTGAAAAACTTCACTAGGGTTCGTGGGTCTTGACGTACAGGCCGGATTGACAGTGCTCGTACCAGGATCAATTGAGGCACTAAATCTTGAGACTATCTTGGTTCATAGGACTGGAGCCGAACCTGGAAGCTTGGTGGGTTCAAGTCTTCGAAGTGGTTCTCGCTAATGCGCAATGCTAAGGCGGCACTTATCACACTTTCTGCTTCCTGGGCAGATTGTGGTGACTGCTGAGCAGTCATCTGGTGAAAGAGCCATGCTCACATGCCAGTAACCTAACCGGAAGAATTCACGACTCTATGTTCCAACGACTGCAAACAAGCTGTTATAATTGGGCAGTCAATCAATCGTACTGCTCTTCTCTGGATGGAATCTAAGAGTTGTAACTAATGCTCGGTTACTGAGCTTCAAACTTGAGAGCAGTATTCGAACCCTGGTCTGATCTGACCTTTATAGAGTAGAATAATCTTATTTGCAGGAAAATATTACTTACCTTTGAAAAAATATCCCAGCTTATTTGCAGCAAACTTCGCAATTTTACTCACATGTTCCCCCAACAGACAGAAGAGTCTTCACGACAAGAAGATGCATGGAATTATTTGGCCTATAATGCAGCTATTTGTTCTTCCATAATGTGTCGTTTAAGCACCCAGCCATCCTTAGTGCTTCGTTTGTTTGTTTGTTGGCTTATTTCCGATTTAACGTCACCATGTCTGGAGAATTCTATGCCTAAGTATTTGAATTTCATTTCCTGCAGTATAATCTTACCATCGACAAAAAATTTCCACCTGAGAGGTGTTTTAGATGTTGTCAATCTTTTTGTTTTGGAGGCAGAAATAACCATGTTCATGGATTTGGCTACACAGTTAAAGCGATACAGCAATCTATGGTCGTCTTCATCTCCCTAACATAGAATTGTTATATTGCGATTACTCATTTTATATCCCCTTAAACGGCCTTCTGGCTTTAAACTCTTGTCCAAAATTATATTAAAAAATAGTGATACAAAACAAATATAAATCGAGTATACTAAAATGCTCCTACATATAATCCCGCATAGTTGTTACTCAAGTATTCACGAAAAGTCAAAGAATAAACTTGTTCTCGGTATACGCACCGAAGATAATAAGCGTCGACATGAACAGGAACATTTTTACGATAAACTTCAGGATACCATTGAATCTCTTACACCAGACGACAATAATTGTTCTCGGCGACTTAAATACAAGAGTTGGCAGTGATATTACACCGGGGTGAATATTTAATTCGGATATAAAAACTGAAAATTTTGTTACTTCTATAAAATCAATTAGTTTTAGAAAATGGATGAAATATTATTTCAGAAACACAGAATATAATCGAATTCAACATTCTACAATATTCTGAAACATGAAAAACTCTACAGAAATGAATAAATTGATGAAAAATATATCTCAACCAAAGGAAGGAGTTAGTATTTTATATTTTTTATCATTTTTTTTTTCTATAGATTTTCTCATTTTTCAAAATATTCTACAATAGTAGAATACAGATATTTCTATAAAATACAAAACGTGTTTGGAAGGTATTATTGTTATAAATTTTCCTAAATAAATAGATTCTAGGAAGGTTTCATATTTAAATGAAATAATAATTATTTATATGTTGAAGAGTCTTCCGCACAAGAGACGGAATCAATTATTAACATATGATCTCTTGAATCGGTTAAAGATGGAAAAATTTTAGGAGATTGTCTCAATACCCTTTACGTTATCCTCTTCGTATTCAAATTTACTCTATATTTCATGAATAAAATCTACAACATGCCTTAGAATACCTAACAGAATTCAGCATTCACCCTAAATAAGGAGTTAAATCTTATAACTATGTCAATTATATGACACCCATTTCAATCGGCGATCTGAATTCAGTCTAGACCTCTGAGTTATATAATAATGGTGGATACATCACTCGCTCAAATTTCTTTCAAAACATTTGTGCAAGTTCTTCATTTCCAGACACTTTCAATTCCGTTTGACATTCAATACCTGAGTCGAATATTACCAAATTAGTATCATGTCTTGAATGTATCGAAAAGGAATATTACAACGATTAAAATGTAGCCTGACCAAATTTGGGTCAGCTTAAGAAGATATGAAAAGATTTTGGCTTGCTGAAATTTGAATCATGAAACGAAATTAAAGAGTTTTAAATATTGAAACGGAATAGTTTTTTAAAATGAAATAGTATCATATTTTGTATGAAAATAAGTACATAACTCAAAAATAATAATGATCTATTGAATATTAAAACCAATATCTATATTTCTTATTACATGTATTTTATTTGAATGTTAATATCGGAGAGTTTTTCCATTTGTTGCAATGCAAACTATACAATCGGAAATGGTAATATGAGATTTCTAAATATGACAAACAAATTATTCGGTTTGCAGGAAGAAATTTGAGATTTCAATTCAAAAAGTGCAGTGCTCTGCAAAACCTGTGGATCTATGATTTTTAACAATAGTGTACTTTGGTTCCATCTCGTGAACAACGGTCTTCCCTTAATGTTCCTAAGCGTTCTTTTCTTTATTGTTTACCAATACTCTAATATTGCTATTTACTGATAAACACTTAATTACCAATTAATTAAGTGAATCTAACCTTTTATATAATTCATAGAAAATGTTACAGAATCTTGTGATGATTCTCATGTTTCATTTTTTCATGTATACTTCCATCTTTATGGCCATTAATCAGATCTCTAGTTTGAATTTTGTGAACTATTTTTTTAGAATTTTTAAATGAAAACTTCTTTCTAGTGATTTACTTTGAAATTTTGAAGAAGATACTCAGTCTATGAATGAAGTTATGAAGGGAAAAGTAGGAGCTCATCAAAGCAATCCGGGAAAAGTTTTAATTCCTCAGGAAATTATTAACAGTGACATAACCTGATAAATTCGAGCTTGCATTGGATTAAGTGGTGGAAATATAGATTACTCAAATTCCCAAAATCTCCAAACATTTACTCAGAATAGCCAACTCTTCATAAAGTTACTTTTACATAAGATATCTTAGTGTCCATTGTAAAAATAAGGAAATTAGTTTTCGAGATAAAATATGTTGAAATACATTCTTTTCGTTATGAATTAATGTTTGATTCATAAAAGTTTTTTTGTGTATATTGAAAATTTTTCGTAAAAAAAGCGAACGAAAAAATGAGTTCCTAGAACTCGGTAGTGAGAGATGAAAGCTACACTATACAATTGTTTCTCAAAACAATCTCAGATTATTTAGTCTTATTTATTGAGTACGTGAGAGAAGATACATTTTTAGCTCTTTCATGAATTTCTAAGTGAATATACTGCTGAAGAGAATATAACTAAATCTCGGGTAAGCAATTTGCTGCTGTTTGATCGTATCCGTCTCTACTTGTCGGAAATACATGTTGATGATTAAAGTCAAACAACTTAATTTTCGCTAATTTATTTAATTTCACAACGATTGTTCCGTCATGACAACATGACAGTGGCATACTCATCTGACGAAGTCATGTTGTCATGACAAAATAATTGTTGTGAAATTAAATAAATTAGCGGGAATTAAGTCGCTCTACATTAATCATCAATTTCCTGCTTGTGATATATTTTCATCCATATGATGCACAGTGTCAATGTTGGCAAATAGGTCAATAAAAACACCGCTTGCATATATTTAAAAAGAATAACAAAATGCCCAAAAAGAGGTCACAAGCTTGTGGAAATCCTAATGATATAGGATAATTCAGTTGTTTTTTGTCGGAACCGCCCTGATTTAAGTTAACATATTATCCTTAATGAGTACCTCGTTAACAAGACAACAAAAAAATTATAGGTGGTCTCTTTTGCCTGTTTTGGTAATGAACAATAGTTTATTCTCTTAAATATGGAAAATACGAGTCTGGCACCAATGGTCATCTTTGATAAAGAAAAAAAAGGTTGTGTTTTCAAAACCGATCGAGGTTGCCTCAAGGTATCAAACCAAATAGATTTACTTCATCACATATACTGGAATTGGGTAAGCATTAAATCCAAATGAATTAATTGAATCGGCGGATATTTATTAGGAAAATGATAACACATAATTTGAGCATGGTGAAGAGAAAGTTTTTTGAATCGGAACAGTAGAACTGTATTACAGTTCGTAATGCCATTCGCGCCAGTCACTGGACCCGTGTGGTGGAAGATCGAACGAATGGGATCCTAGTTTCACCGTAAGGTGGATTGGAGAGCTGAGCCACAATGAGCAACTCAGTGGCAGGGAAGTAAGTCCGTCGCAGCAAGGGCCTCTCCCTTAAAAATATCGTACTCTACCCTATTTCAGTAAATCTCCAGATTTTTCTGTGTTATGTAGCACATTGTGTCACCTCGGGAGGTTGCAGGCCCTCGGGATGTATTCGTACGACCTGGCCACCCAATTAGTGTTGGACTCGAGGGAGCAGTGGTTCACAGTCCTCCTGCTATACTAGGAGGGTATTCCTTTTATCTATTCGCAGACACTGATGTTCGGAATATTCTCATGAAATGCTTCAGGGTTAAGCGGGACTTGACGGTTCGACCGGCCTCGTCCTGAACCTGGATCAATGGTGAGACGTTTCTGGAGTTTGTGGATCTCGACGATACGGCTAGTCCTTTGGTGCTTGACGCCAGGATGAATTGAAAGACTTCACACGGGTTCGCAGGTCTTGATCTACAGGCCGGATTGACAGTGCTCGTACCAGGATCAATTGAGGCATCAATCTTGAGATTATCCTAGGAATCAGACTGCGTTCGGGTGGATGGATAAGAAGCCCCTTCGGCGTGTGGATTGCATCACAATCAACTAGGGTACTGACAAAGCAGAGCCAGTAGAGGTTGGATAGTGCTTCGCTGCTACCAGTCAGATGGTTGTAGGTTTTCGAATTGAAGCCCAAACTGGAAGTTGGTGGTTTCATCTCTTCGGAGGGGTTCTCACCACGGACGGTAAGGCGTAACCCTTATCATACTTTTTGCATCTTGGGGAAAACTGTGGAAACTGCTAACTAGTCCCCTGGTGAAAGAGCTACACTCACATGCCAATACACTAAATGCTAGAATTCAAGTGTATCGTAGTTCGATTCCTAATTGAAGCCTAACAGATTTTGTTGATCGCTGGGCAGAAGCATCAGACATACATGTTTCATAGCTTTTTGGCTACTCATCAATACAATGCTCGAGTGCAAACGAATGCATGTCAGCGATCAACAAAATTTGTTTGGCTTTTTTTAAGAATCGAACTGTAATATAGATGCACGATTCGAAAAACTTCCTATTTACTATGCTCAAATTTTTGTTGTCATGTTCCTTATGTTCTAGCACTCAGTATCCCAACAAAAATGTAACAAGTAAATTGCTAAGTTACTTGTTCTGCAGTTTTCACATCTCTCATTTCAGCATAAAGTCAGTCTTATTTTTAAAGTTAATTTCGACCCTTAAAATCAGTGTGATTTTTGAAAGTTAAGTTCGGCCATATTGCATCAACTCTATCCCGTTTTCACTGTTTAATTTCATAATAATCATAATATATTTCCATAAATACTTACATGGTTTGTCGAATATTCATATATACATTCATATATCATGCTAAATTATAACAAATGCACCTTTCACTAAAGTATCCTGTATCTTCTTTTTGAAATTTCTTTCCGGTGAGTTCTAACCTGTTGAATATTTTAATGCTCCAATATCTCGAGATATTCTGCGTGTTCTTCTTTCTATGTAATTTAGGGAGGAGATCATTTTTATGTCTGTTGTTAAATAAATAGCAAGTTCTGTTTCTCACCATATTGTTTTTATTTTGGGAAACATCTTTGGGACATTCTCTTATGAATAAAGATGAAGAAGTAAATATACCATTCTTTACAGAAAACGTTCCACAAAAATCTCTGTTTGCTACTTCATACATAATACGCACTGCTTTTTTTTAGGATGAAAACTTTCGTAGCGTCTGAGGCACCACAGAAGTATACCAAATTAAAGCATACTCTGCACACTCATTATGCTTGGTCTTTAGAAAAATAAATGGGAGAACCTTTTTTATCAAACACTTATCGAAACAAGAACATATTTTTTTATTCAAGCAATTACTATTAATTCATCGAGAAAGTATCCGTAATTTATTATTTTCTTAATTTTAATATACTTCTTTTTTGTAACATTCTAAGACAAAAGTAATGTATAAAATGGGCTATAGCCAAAGTTGCATGGCAACACTATTTGTTAAATATTGTTGATTGTCAACAGGTATACATTTTATGAAATAATGTAGAATATATGTATAGAAAGGGTCTTTGAAACGTTAAAAAAATAAGTGCAATTGACTGAAGTGGGAAAAAGTGCTGTATATGAGACAATAAAGAGAATAAAGAATGGCATGGATATGAGGCATAGACCAGATAGATTAAAGGAAATAATTTAAACGCTTATGGGCCTTAGGACGACACAATCCGCGCCTGGGTTTTCGCAAATTGGCTAACAGATTTGGAAATCAACGAAATATGAAAGTATGTCCAGAAATCGTCCGTATGTAACTGAAAAGACAAGGTTACATATCAAGGAAACCAGAGAAATCCCTATAATGACACCTGTGAAACAAACGAAGGATAGAATTTGGTCAACGTTTTCAAGAAGATAATTTTAATAATGTCTTTATAGCTGATGAAAGTTGTTTGCAACTTGGTGGAAATCAATTAAAAATACTATAAAAACACAATGTTACCGTTCAAATTTCCAAATTTTCCACCAAAATAATAGTTTGGGAAGCAATATCTCAGCGTAGTGCCCTACGCCTCTCTGTTTAGTTGATCTGACCATTAATGTCATATTTCACATAGTGAAAAGTATTGTGGTATTCTAAACGATTTTCTCCTTCAAATGGGGTGGCGTTTTCAGCAGGATAATGCAAGATGCCATACTCCGGCCTATACTCAAGCTTGGATGTAAGGACACCAAGTGACAACCATTTAATGGCCAGCAGCTTCACCAGATCTTAGTCCCATTGAGAACTAATAAAAATTGAAGTTGAACGAGCAGCGCCACGAAATAAAGTTGGTTTAATTCAGTCAGTTTTATAGTCCTGGACTACCATCCACGAAAATTATGGAGGTGATCTAGTTTTGGGTGTACCTCAACGTTCACTCAAGTATTTACAGTTTAATGGAGGTGGAGATGAATACTTTGCAATAATTTTCTAATTCAAGAATTGAAAATATATTCTTAATAATAATAATTATTATTATTAATACACAAACAAATGGAGGGGCGAACCCATAAACCCTAAAATCAACAAAATTTGTTACCTCAGTAGTAAACACACCTTTTTAAATGTCCAATAAAAAACCCGATAGCAAATTAAGCAAAAAAAAAAACAAATTTTTATTGATGTCACAATAGTCTCAGCCAAACCACCAATTGAGTTATGTTTTTTCCGGATACTTTCGCGACAGACTATATGTAACACGATCATAAGTGTAAAAGAATAAATGAAGTTCATTATTAATTCACATGTTCATAAGAAAACACAATTCTCATCGTATATGTCGGTCAAAAAGCACACAAACATTGTGCAAACCTGTTTATTCAAAATATAGCGTAATAGCGCATACTTTTTCCAATAATGCTTCAAGAAGAAATGAAAAAATCCAATTATGGATGAGTCACATAACGGCATGAACGGTTTATTCGTGTTTATTCCTAAAGAAAAATGTCTCAACCTATATCCTGCATCATTAATGTTTCTTCTTCATTTTCCTTCCTCTCCCATTGTTACACTGTCCGATATTACCTATTTAATTGCGTAGCCTCAAGCGTATAATCGTTCTTACACTGACAAGGATGTGACTTAGGTTTCGTGGTCAAGTTCAGAGGATGTTGTTTCATTGGTTTGTAATTGTTTTAACACGACTCCGACCTGTAATGTTCATTCAAAGAATCGAACCTTCACATAAGAGAATTTTTCATCTGAATGAGAGGATTGTATGTACTCGTTTGTTTGAAGTTCAAATAAGAAATTAACTCTTCTGGTTCAATGAACTATCGGTAGAAAAGAATCTATCTACCAGTGCAAGTCGAGCCAAAAGTGGGTTCATTACCAAAACAGAACTAGAAAGACAGCCGTTAGAACCACCTTCAGTGAAATCTAATGAAAACATCAATATTTAATTGAAGATTTAAGATAAGTGAATTATGTTCACGTCACACCTGGTACAATTAAGGAATTAACATTATTATTTTACTGACATTGATTTTCCGCAAACCACAAGTTTGTAGAGACAAAGATGTTGCTATTTTATTTTAAAAAATTCACACATTGTTTATGTTCCACAGATACGTGTTTCGGTCTTTCTACCATCTTCAAAGGAGTACAAAAAGTAACTAAACTTAAAATTGAAAAGGCTCTTTCATTACACTTAAGACATCTGTGTATTTGCATGGTCCTATATATATGTAGCATATTGTAGCATTACAATCATCACATTTAATTTGATAAATCCCCGATCGGAAAAGTTGAGTGTCCTTTCTTTATTGTTCACCAACATCTTAGCTAAATTATTTCTATTTACTGCTATAGAATTAATTCCCATTTTATGAAGACCATTGGAGATCCTAATGCTAAATCTTTTATATAAGCCATTGAAAACCATATTCTATATTCCTCATAAGAATCATTTATACTGATATAAATTTTTGTGGTAATATTGTGGTAAGTTTTGTTTTTAATCATTTTCTCATTGATTTCAGTTCTATAGCCAATTTTCACCGCTATAGTTTTAATTATATTGATTTCTTTTCGGAAATTGACTTAGTTCAACAGGATACTCAAAGGTCTATGAATGAAACTATAGAATGTTGACATTTTAATTTGCCATGAGATTGGATGTTGAATGGATTATGGTATCTGTAGTGGAAGGTTTTCTTAAAATGCCAAATTTGAACTTATAACTATGACTTACATTAAGATATGAGAATCTGATTGAAGAATTTTTTTCTATTTCTATTAATAATTTAATATTTTCATTTATGCTATTCAGATATTTCAAAAATTGCGATAGCAGCCTGTCAGTTCCAGACCAAATGCAAAATACGTCATCTAAAGGGGCTTTCATTAACAGCACCCCATTTTGTTTTGTAAAAAAAACAATATTTGAAAATCACTGAAATTTTCATTTCGTTATAAAGTCCAATGGATACCATTAGTTATTAAACAAAACATCATTTAAATGTCCACTATGGAAACACTGGCAGGAATGAAGTCATTGAACTCAATTTTCCATCGCTCTCTCACAAAAATCAGGTCGTATATTAGCAATTACTCGTTCAATATTTATCTGTTAATCGTCTAAATATGCTGGATGATTGCTCTAAACCAATGACTTAAAGTAACCCCAAAGAATAAAGTCCAATGGAGTTGAATCGCAGGAACGAGGCAGATAATTTATCAGTCCATCATATCCGATTTTTTTAAGCACCAATAACAGAAAACATGACGCTTTAAATGATCTGTGGGTTTGAGTTCTGGGGTTAAAATAATTTTGTATGGGTGTAAACGAAGGTCTTTTCGTAAAATTCACCACAAAAACGTCTGGGAGATGCCTAGATCATGCAAACGCATGATATTTAAAATATTTCTGTTCTAAACACATTTTAAAAGTTTTGAAAAGATTTTCTTCATTATTTTGTGATAGATGACTGTTATTGATCATAGTTTTTAACATTGTTTTGATTTCATCAGTTGGAATAGAAGTGAATAGGCTTTTCACGTCGAATGAGATGAATTTACATTTGTTTGGTAAGGTAGTATGTTCTAATTTCTCAATTAATTCTAGAGAATTTTCAACAGTATACGGAGAAGTACAAATTATTGTGGGTGGAAGTTTTCTAGCCAAATCTCTACATAAATTATAAATATAATATAAATATAAATTAAAATATGTAACAACAGATCTCATAGGAATGTGTTCTATATGTAAATTTGGCATTCCATAAAGAACAGGTGCTGCAGGATTCATGATATTTAAAGTTTTTGGGTTTTTAACACTGAAAATATTCTTATAATTATTTGATAATTGTTTCAACGATCTGTGAAAAGTGTTTGTTGGATCCGATTTTAATTCTCTGAAATTTTCTGATTTGATTAATTCTTTCATTTTGGTTTTATACTCTGTATTTGACATAATGGTTGGGATATTTCCTTTATATGCTTAACTTATAATCAGATCATTAGATTTTGTTTTTTATGTTTTATAATTGTATTTTCAAAGTTTTCAAATCTACGCATATTTTTCAAATTGAAATTTTGAGCTATCGAAAATTTATCACTTAATGATTTTTTTGATATGTCTAATATTGATTCAGTTTTAGAGGCTAACGTTTCAAAGACTTTTAAATTATACTTATCTGGGCAATATTTCAGTCATTTGATGTTTTTTAATGAAAAAGATGTCACTTTACTATCTAATATTAAAAAGGTTAAACTGATGGACTATTTGGAGATTCTTTCAATCAAAAATGCCATTGAGGAAAAGGAGAATTTAAATATCCTAAGTGTAATGGAAGAACCTTTTCAATTTTAAGTTTAGTTATTTTTTGTACTCCTTTGAAGATGGTCGAAAGACTGAAACACGTATCTGTGCAATATAAACACTATGTGAATTTTTTTTTAATAAAATTGTCATAATATTTCATCTAGAGCCAACCGCATAGTCCATTCATTTAAAAAGTTGCATATTGAATTTTTATTTTCAAATAATTAATAACAAGGTCTGAAACAAAATATTATAGGGGTTCATTTTTCCACTCCTTCGTGACAAAATTTCGCAATTACAGAAACTTTCAATAAGGAACACCAAATCAAAGTTGGCAGTCTGCTGAATTTGGTTCTTCTAAATTGTTCTATAAAATAAATATTCGTTAAAAATAAGATTTTCCCCTTATTTCAAACGGCAGTAACTTGGAAGGAGCGTAACACAAAAGATTATATGAAGGGCCCCCATTATATTCAATTCAAGCACCCTGTTGTCTGTTGTCTGCATTTTGATGACATACATTCTGTGAAGAAAGTACCGGGAATTATCGATTTAAATCTGGCGGGGCAATGAGGCAGGTAAAATTTTTTTTCCTAAGTTGGTACCACTGTCCTTAATTACTATGCCAAGCTTGAGCGGGATCTGTCAACTAGTGTGTTTGCAACAGCTGATTAAGTCAGTCGATGTCAGAGTGCGTGCCGATTTTTACTATGGGTGATTACGTTGAGCAAAGAATTTGTTTAAAGTTTTGTGTTGCAAATGAATTTTCGTGTGCCGATGCATTGAAAATGTTGCAAAAGGCCTTTGGTGATAATGCTCTATCGAAAACTCGTGCATATCAGTGGTACAGAGCCTTCAAGGACGGTCGTGAAGAGGTCGAAGACTTGCCTCGTTCTCGTTCTCGGAATTAAGGAAAGGGTGCTGGAAAACCGTCGTACCAGCTTGAGAGAGATAGCACATGATCTTAAGATATCCCACGAGTCCGCACATACGATTTTGATTGATATTTTGGGCATGAGAAAGGTGGCCGCACGACTCGTACCGAAAGACCTGAATTTTCTTCAAAAACGTCATCGCGAACAGGTTGCTTCAGACATGCTGGATCGCTGTAATTCCGATTCTACATTCATGGAACGCATTATAACTGGTAATGAGACCTGGGTCTACGAGTACGATATGCAAACAAGCCAGCAATCATCGGAATGGGTGGCAAAAAATGAGCCGAAACCGAAAAAACCACGCCAAAGCCGCTCGAAAATGAAGGTGATGCTCATTGTTTTCTTCGATATCCGTGGCGTGGTGCACTACGAATTCGTTCCAGAGGGTCAGACGGTAAACAAGGAGTATTACCTAGGCGTTATGAAACGTTTGCGTGAGCGTATCCGTAAGAAGCGGCCAAATTTGTGGGCGAACAACTCATGGATTTTGCATGACGATAACGCGCCTTCTCACCGAGCTACGATTGTGACTGACTTTCTCGCCAAAAACTCAACAAACGTGCTTCAGCAACCACCGTATTCGCCGGATTTGGCTCCCTGCGACTTTTTCCTCTTCCCAAAACTAAAATTGCCCCTCCGTGGCACCCGTTTTGAGTCGATTGAAGCCATAAAACAAAATTCGGCGCGAGAGCCAAAGTCCATCCCGGAAAGCGCCTATAAAAAATGTTTCGATATTGGAAGTGCCGTTGGCATAGATGTATTGGAGCAAATGGAGCCTATTTTGAAGGCGACCCAATAAATTTTGACGATTAAATGTAAAAATGTTGTTTTAATTGAAAATTCCCGGTACTTTCTTGACAGAGTAATATACAGATGAAGTTTTTTACTGAAATCACATTGGTGCAGCAATTATACTAAGAAAGGAAAAAATTAATAAAATAATTGATGTTTTAAATGGAATAAGTGTTATAATCAAATGAATTCACTAATTCAGATCTTATTTCTAACCACAAATGAATTATATTTTACTCCTGACTAACATATCTGGATAAAATAAAATAAAACCATATGCTTGACGTCATAAACTGCAACGTGACCGTATATGAAGAGTGGAATGCAATTCGCTCAAATGTAATGCTTCATTCAAATATTTCGAATTTGTTGTTTACCCTTCAAACCAATTTTTCCAATGAAAGTTAGCCATATATGTTATTTTTATAATCATCCTAGCTAAATTCAATGACTGTTTAGCGTTTATGCTTCTAATGCTATTGGTTCCCAAAAAACATTGTGTGAATAATCAAATAGTTATTTAAAGCCCTTGTCTCGTTTTTAACCCGCATGTACTTCTATTTTTTTGAAGATTGATGAAACAAAATAATATTTTTATTTCGGACTCTACCAGATATCAAGGAGAAATTTCTTTCATATGAATCTGATTATTCTCCATAACATGAATCTAAAATCAAAACAATACGCTCAGTTTAAAAGTTATGCCCCCAAAATGCTCCTTTCTTCAAGTAATTTTTTGCATCATGAAAATATTCACTTCACACTTATGTAGAGTTTACAGATAATTAAATATCAAGCAGATAAATTCTTTCATACCTCTCTCTACAAATTTCTACAAAATTTCTCAAAGAGTTTCAGAAATTAAGTTAAACAACATGTTTCAGAAACGCCGTCTCTTTTAAGAAGATATATATAATTATTCTTACAATATAAAAAAAAGATAAAGAGGACCTAAAGAAAATATAGCAAACTTGAGCCGAGACAGCTGTTTCATAACGACATTATCAATAACAAATTCTATTTCAAGAATACCGAAGCATTGTTGAAGTAATTGTTGACACACGATCTATTTATGGCGAGGCAAATGAAAATGTATAGACTGACACTGTTTCTCTTTAGTAGACATGTAGAATTAACAAAGATCGCACAGCATAAGAAAGAAAATTAAAAGAATCTGAAGAAGATACACAATTAAAACAAGTTGTAGAAATTACTATGTTTTACTACCAATAAATTGATATTTTACACATCATCGAGTTTCGCGAATTAAGTATCCCATCTTCAGTTGTACTTTTATCAAATATTTTGCATCCAATTCGGGTTGTTTACTTTCGTTCACTTTGTTGGTACGGAAAAATTATTATTGCTGAATTTGAAATGCCTTATTCTAATATTGAAATGAGTGACGTTGCCTTTATGCAGATGCTTATCCCGATCGTCAACTTCCTTCTCATGTGACTTTCAATCAAGTTTTTAGACCATTGAGGGAAACTGGTTTCTTAAAAAAAATGCTCGTGATACTGGACGTCCAAGATCTGTAAGAACTCCAGAAGTTGAAGAACAAATTTTAAATATTGTATTTGATTGACTCTTTACTTGGTGGAAACTCATTTTAATTATAATATATATGGGAGACAGTATTTTATTTTCACAAAAATGTTTGTACTACAACGATTCTTTCACCACGATGTGGCTTCTTCAGGTATTTACATTATATTGGCTGTACAATGATGGTAGAACACAAATGACCGTTTAGAGGTTCAATACTAAACGTCGAGGGATTTTTTATGTAGGCCATGTTTATGTAGGCCATTTTTGAAATAGAATTTGTTGTTCATAGTATCGTTATGAAACAGCTGCATCGGCTTCAGTTTGCTAGGTAATTTCGGTCAGTATTATATATATTCTGCAGATTGTTTCAATCACTTTTTGATGTTTATGCGATGTTTATTAATTTTATATGTCTACTAAAGAGAAACAGTGTTTCTAAGACATTTTTTCAAATTTTCAAAGTTTTCCAGAATAACATAAATAGAGGTAGAACCAATTCTAGAGGACTGAAAGGTAAGTGAATAATTTTTGTTAATTGATGTTATATTTTTTGAATATGAATATTTGAATACTGAAGAAGCAAAGTCGATCTTAAAACTTGTTTTTCAGTAATGTTTTACATATCTTGAGTTTTTTATATAAAGTACCTTGGTTAGATATCCAATAATATTGAATAGTCTAAGTAAGATAGTTTTGTGATGAAATTCTTAAGATTGTGTTGGATATTCTTGAAAGATATTGGTTTTCATAAGATTGATCAGCAGAAGCTAAATTCGCTCGAACAGAAGACAAATAAAACTGTCAAGTTGACGTTCGGAGCCAGAGAGAATCTAGCGAGTGCAATGTTCCTGGGAATTATCTTGGGCAATAAATTGAATTGGGCAGCGCAAGCCGATTATGTCTGTGCAAAGTTGTCCAAAATATTTTGAGGAAATTGAAGAGATGTGGTACTGTATGGAGTGAGAAGTAGAGATTTGTGCAGACTATTTTTTGTAATGCATGGTACACCCAATTTTACATCCTTATTCATAAGAGAATGTCTGAAATACATAGATATATCAAAATAAAGACATAAAGAAATGGGACCTACCATTTTTCTAAAACCAGATACAAAAACGATCTCCCCACTCCATTACATAAAAAAAGAACACGCGGAATATCTCAAGCTACTGAAGCATTGAAATTTTTAACGGGTTACCCGTCGAACTAAAAAACTTACCAAAAAGATACTTCAAACAAAAAATTTTATTGAAAGGCGCATTTTTTTGTTGTCATTTGGCACGAGATAAATATATATGTGTATATATTGTATGGTAAATATCGAAATTATAATATTGTGCTGATGTGAATATCGATAGTTAATATATGAGTACTATTATTATTATATTATTATTACTCATAAACAGCCACACAGGCGAGCGGAGATGAATGCAATAACAAATTAATCATCTGTACCTTCAAATTAGGAATAAAAAACAATATTCTATTTCCACTAATATTTTATTTCGCTACAATCGATTATAGTGACATAAAATATTAGCCGAAATAGAATATTGTTTTTTTTTTCATAATTTTAAGTTGAATTTCCGTAAAGTAAATACCGAAACAATCATAGATCTGTACCTTCAATGTAATTAATAGATCAATGACGTTTTTCTTTCAAAATTGAAAGTAGACAGACATTTGTAGCAAATTATAGGCGCTTCAATATGAGAGCACAAAAATTGGAAAGGAAAAAAGGAAGAAACCTTGCTCATGAGCTTAAGTATTCCAACAGTCAATATTTTTGGGATTAGTTGAAATTACAATAGTGACTGGTTATGATAATTTTATATTTTCCTAAGATCCCAATTACGTACACATAAAATTTCGTACAAATCCTTATATTGAAAAAAATATTTTTTCATATCCTGATGGAACAAAGTTCATAATAAGTTATAAATAAAACCCACGAGACGAGATTACAATTTCCAGATATTTATTATTGAGAATCTTTCATAACTGGATAAATATTTTTGAAATAAACCATAACGATCTTTATTCTATAAAAAAAAACAATAACAATTAATTCGAACAGTTATTTCAATATTCCTTCAACAGTTTTTCCGCGAACTGAAAGAGACTAAATGTAAACAAGTTAATTAAACGGATTTTCTCGAACGCGAGATAACTCTGAAACTGCGAAAAATTCCGTGTCCAAATCGAGTATCAATATAGTCATTTCTTTCTCGTATGACTGGTCAAACAAGTGGTCGATAGGATCCGATCCAGTGTAATCTTGCGAAACCTTGACATTGCAAGGATCATGTCAATGACCCTCCTTCAATAAGTTGCCTCAGGGAAATCTGGGAAGATATAATCGAGAAAAACACCCACTTCTGCATATTGGTGGGCAACATTTACCGTTTAGATATTATTATGGAGTAACGTGTTAGATTTTTTCACTATATCCTTGCAAAGGTGTTTGTGTAACCTACACTGCAAGAAGATACTTCTTAGTACTTCAACAAACCATGAGCTGTATGAAATCCATCGTCGACAAATTTGAAACATGTGGAAACTCAAAACTTTTCTTGTTGTGCTATCATATGGATAATCGAATATAATAGCCAAAATCATAAGTGAAAGAGAATGCTAAATTTAAGGTTTTAGCTCATCCGTAATCGTAATCAATTTTCGGACATCGTTAAATTGTGGAAATTTCTCTTTAAAATATGCTCCATCTTTATGATTTGAACAGGTTTTTACATTATATCCGGTACTACATGACTAGCGATTGACCGCCTGCAAAATTTGTATACAGTATGTCGCGAGAAAACATACGCCTATCAGTGATCGATATAATGATTATTTCGTGATTTTTGCGAAAACAGCAAGTCTAATACTTCTTTGCTGTTATAGTTTTACTTCCAAACCGAAAATGTAAATATTATTCTAGAGGATATTTCATGATTTTGCCAAAACTTTCATCCGCCATGTTTACTGAATGGATGAAGCCAATCAGATGATTTTTCAACTGATATAATTTACTGATACCTCTTCTGTACTTTTTGTACTTCCAAATAGAAAATTATGTGAATATATCGGTAGTTTTAGATAAAGGAAAGATTTCCGGATTTTGCCAAAGCTTTGATCTGCCATATTTCTTGAACGGATAAAGCTAATTTCATCAATTTTTGTCTACTGTGTACTCCTTTTACGTTACTTGTACTTATAAAGTAAAAATTAGGAGAGAACTAATATGTTATGCCTTTTTTGCGCTAACAGTTACACTGTATACAAAATTTTAAAAATAACATTTAATAGCCACAAAAGTAGAAAAAAAATGATAAAATAAAAATAAGCCAAATTTTATTGCATCATTATTTTTAACCATCTACTGATATTTAAAATTATCCTGTTGAAAATATTCAAATCACTAGCAAAAATAATCTTATAATTTATTTTATTAATTGTACGAAAATTATCGGTGAGAATCTCAAATCGCATTTCTGAAGATGTGCTACATATTTTTGAAGAGTTTTTTTAAGAGAAGAATTTCCTTACTTTATTTTGGGCACTTTCAAGGTAGAATTTTATTTTTCATATTGCCGGTATGAAACAGTGTCTACAGTAAATGTTTGTTCAATAGATTCAATCAATATTCTATTATTTATTTGAATTCTTTTATCTCCTTTTGATGCTGTGTCATGAGCGTAAATTTCATATGTCTACTAAAAAAAGAAACAGTATTTCTAGGGCATTTATTTAATTTCAATTAAAAAAGTTTTCCAAAATTCAAAATTTGTAGCGAGGTATAACAGAATTATACTCTGTTCGATATTTAAGATATAACCTTAACTTTAGGTTTTATTCCTGAACTTTTTTCGGTGCGGCACTGTTAGTTTGAAAAATTTTATGAAGAAGCCTTGTTCTTATAATAAACATTATTGTCTCTTGTAGTTTTGTCGTACCTTTTACCAATTTCGAGAAAAAAATTTTGAACCATTCTCTCGAAATCCTCAAATAGGTCCAAATTGTCATAAAAATTCAGTTAGTAATCTGTGGCAAAACAAAAAAAGAATTTATTCAATTCATTGTTAGTTTTGATACATCAAATTAAACTCTTGTGTTTTGAAAAGTAAAGGTGGTTGCAGTTTAATATCAAAACATGCCGAATTACGAGAATTCCGAAATGGCTAACATGCATTTCATGTATGGTCTCGCAAATAGAAATTCGAGAAAAGCCGAACGTCTCCACGTGGAACGCTTTTCCAATAGAATGATGCCTGGTCATCGAATGTTCTCTCATATTCACAAGTAACTTTCGGAAACTGGATCTTTTTCTACGAATAATATTATTGCAGGCAGACCACGAAGTGTGGGAACACAACGACTCGAAGAGGAAGTTCTGAACGAAATAGAAGAACATTCAGGAAACAGCACAAGAAAAATTAGTGTTACTTTAAATATAAGTCATCAAGTTGTTTGGCGAAACTTGCGGGATTCTTTGCTATATCCTTATCACATTCAGAGCGTGCAGAGGCTCCTGCCTCGAGATTTTCATTCCAGGATTATTTTTTGTCAGTGGTACTTTAATAGACTAGTAAATAATCCTCATTTTGATTGCAAAATCCTATTCGCTAATGAAGCCTGTTTTTCAAGAACTTCACTTTTGAATTTCCATAATGAACACATATGGGCTAAAGAGAATCCACATGAAATTGTAGAAACTCATTTACAAGAGCAATTTTCATTAAATGTGTGGGGTGGTAACATTGGCGATTATTTGACCTTTCTTCTTGACAGGTCGACTTACTGGTCAATCATACAGACATTTTTCAAAAAACGATTTTCCCTTGTTATTGGATGATTTACCTCTTATGCTACGATGTAAAATGTGGTTCGTGCACGACGATGCTGCTGCTAATTTTTCAGTTTTGCCTAGGGAGTATTTGAACAAAAATTATGAAAACAGGTGGTTTAGATGGGATGGACATCAGCATGGCCCGCCAGATACTCAGACTTAAATGGATTAGATTTCTTTTTATGAAGCCATCTGAAATCTCTAGTATACTTAACGCCAGTGAACACCGTAAACGAACTAGAAAATCGTATAACAGGCGCGTTTGATACAGTTAGGAATATTCCGGGAGTGTTTGAAAGAATTCGATCATCTATGAGAAGAAGAACAGATGCTTGTATAAGGGTTGGGGAGGAAATTTTCAACAATTGCTGTAGTTTCCTAGTATTTAGTTTTTTTTAATTTGATTAATTTTTTAATTTTACGTTTCTTGTAGTTATACATTTTTTGTGATAATTATACGAGTTCATTGTATATTTATGAGTCATGGCTATAGATCATGAAAATAACCATAAAAAAAATAATGAATTTATTTACCACAGCTTACTAACTGGATTTTTATGACCATTTGAATCTTTCTGAGGACTTCGAGAAAATGATTCAAATTTTTTTTTTCGAAATCGGTAGCAGATACAAAAGTACAAAAGACCATTAAGTTTAGTATAACAACCAAGCTTCAAACTAATAATGGCCCACTAGAAAAAAGTTCTGGAGTAAAGCAGGAAGCAGTGTTCCAGAAAAAATATAACCCTGTAGATTTGCAATCAAAATTGACATGTTACATAGTGTGAACTCTAAATTGTAATAACCATGCCAATTTTCAGTTGAATTTCTTGTAAAATGCATATACTAGGAAAAAACTTTAAAAAAAATCAAACTTTAACACCCTATATCTCGGAAACGAAATGTTTGCGGTCCCATGTTTATGGGTCTTTTTTTTCTAAAATGATTCCAGAAATCTCCCCTCTTCGTTTGTACCTCCAATTGAGGAACACCCTGTATAATCGCACTTTTTTCTGACTGAGTCACTAAAAAATTTAGTTTAAAAAATGGGAAAACCAGACATTCAGTTAATAAAGTCTAGAAATATTGTGAGAAACAAGGAATCAATTGAATCTGATATTTAAAACTTGTGATCTTAATGTGTGTTTCAAAAATTTTAAGTTTTTGAATGTATAATGAAAATCAGTGAAACATAATGAAGATTTCGAGTTGTGAGAATCAAATCTTCATTACATCAAAGTGAAGATTGAAACATGGAGTTCTTTATTTGAAGATCCATAACTCGCATGAATTTGAGTGAAAAATTGTTATCACTCTTTATGAACAAATTTGAAGATCCATTACTCGTATTAAATTGAATGAAAAATTGTGGGCACTTTTTATGAACAAATAACAATCATTAGATTTTTTGACATAAATATTATGCTAAAAATTATCAGGTTATCAATATGAAATAATATCATAACATATAAACTAGAAGAACAGAGTCGAAAATTAATGGAAAATTTCCAAATGATTCGACTGAAAAGATTTACATATTCAAATCAAAAATAGTGAAACTTAATACAATAGAAATCAAAAATAGTGAAACTTAATACTACAAAAGTTGGTTAAATCTATGGTCAAACATAATTTCTCACTTATTTTTCAACATGTACCATCAGAGAATAAAACCAACTTCTGCTGAAATCCTTAGAAAGTCACCAAACGAAATCAAATCGTGGTTTAAAACATCATAAAATTCATTAGCATTCTCTGTGATTGTTGAAATAATGTAATAAATTTCCTTAACGTTATTTTCCTCGTCACAGAAGGATACTCGCCTAACGCACTGTTGGAATCTCCGAGTAGCATCTTGTTGAACATTGAAGTTCATTCATGAATTTCTTAGTTGCGAATCTGAACGCAATTACACAATATTCACTTGAAATTTGCCAAATTATGCACCTTCCTCCACCTCTATATGTGGAAACGCTCTTCTTCATTGAAGAAGCGCGATAATCTAACGTTACTCTTCCCTTCTATCGAAAGAAATGGAAAAGAGCATTGATATACGGCCTCTTGCGTCAGGCCTGCTATCAAGGTACGCCCCTCAAAACTACTTTCCGCCAGTTTTAAAAAGGCCGAAGTAAATATTTAACAGACAGTCCAACAACAAATAACTGCTCAGTGGTCTCCTGGCCTTATCCTGTTGGAATTTTAACATGCACGGAATGTGGTTGATAACTTTTTGGGTACGTAGAAAATTATATGGTGAATAAGTGTTCTCTAGTGCTTTTGTCAGTGAAAAAGTGAAAAATTTTATCGGTGGATTTTTCACGTAGTGAGGAGTTACATATTCATTTCATAAGCGATATGATATTTTGTGATTGGATCTTATGAATTTCGTGATACCATCCTTACTAATTCAGTTTTATTATTAATAAGTAACAATATTCATACTATTTATTATCCCTATATTTCAAATAATTCAATATAAATTATTCAAAGTCACCAAGCATCTACTTATTGGTGATACTTACATCATCTTTTTGTTCTGTGGGTAAAGAATTTTGACAAAATCATTAATCTCGTGAAATTAGACATTAATACCGTCGAATTTGAATGAACTATGATTGTTACCGACTTGATATAGCTGTTGACGTCAAATTTAACTTGAAATACCAAGGTGAAGAGAGCAAGACTATTAAAATATAAATGGAATTCAACCAGATTTTATTCAAGATGTCAGATTCTTGATATAAATTTTTTTGTTTTATGGTCTTGATATATCTACATCAAATTTAGTCTCCAATAATTTATTTGACGATGAATAATAATAATTTGATAATGAATAATTAATAAATTATTCTTTTGGCTATATAATTCTTCTTATTATTTTTTGAATCGAATATTTCATAAACTCAGATTGAAAAATTATGGTCGACACAAGTTTTCCACATTAATTCTTCAGTATAATCAACGTTTTTTTGTATACCAGTTTCAAGCACTATACCTCATTTAAAACAAAATTACTGGCCTTGCTGAGATATTTTAAGTGCTTATACAGTATGACAATTTATAAGGTATGAATAAGTTTTCATTTTCGAACCTCATCTGAAATTTCCACAATTTGAAGAATTTCATAATCGATTGCAAATAAACTATGAAGAATAATTTTAATTATTATAGAAAAAATTAACTACCCTGAAATGATCTTCCAAGTTTTTCTTCATTCTCAAGTATTGAAATTTGGAGTAGATATCGATTGGGTTATATTCAATTGAGTTCATTGAAATGATGGAATCTCATATTGAATATTCAATATTGTTCAATCAATCAAATAATTATTATGATTCAATATTTTTCGTGATGTTTTCACTAGCCGTTTTAAAGTTAATCGTTCTTCAGTGGTGGTGAAAAAAGAAAGATGCAGACAAATAATAAGGGATATAAAAAATTTGGTTATGAAAATTATAAATCTTTATGA
Source organism: Megalocaria dilatata (assembly GCA_034642435.1). Lineage (NCBI taxonomy): Eukaryota > Metazoa > Arthropoda > Insecta > Coleoptera > Coccinellidae > Megalocaria > Megalocaria dilatata. Next base: position 67,133,410 of record CM067855.1, on the reverse strand, counting down.
AAAAATTCTACAATGTACTTTTCAAAGAATTTCTATTTCTAGTGCTTTTTGTAAGCTTTCATTACGTCATAACATCCCTTCAGCTGTTAAAATTCTACTTGAATTCTTTAAACCAGTTTTTGAAAATCACAAAATTCATAAAATATCCCAAATTTCTATTATCACTTAAAGATTTATACTACATTGTGTCTAACGAGACAAAGGAACAGATATTTCAACTAATCAGTCCATTTGAAGGAAAATAACTGAATTTTCTAAGGATTCAAATGAAATTCAATTTGAGAAACAACTAATTCTATTACTTTGTTTTTACTACGTAATTCCCTGCATTTAATCGGTAATGTCCTTCAAAACGTAATTCAATAATGAGGAAATTATTACTTGTCAAAAAAAACAGTATTTAATTTTTTTAAGTGTTATTATGTTTAGTTTCGAATATTTTAACTTTCCGAAGATGTCAAAAAACATGAAATACCTATAAAAGTCTATGTTTTGATTTGAGAAATAAATATATTTTTAGACAAGTATTAATTTCATATTAGTAGTATGTATAAGTTCGTGCTTTTTTCAAATATTGAAGCTTCATTGTGAGAAATTGGATATATTCGTTCAAAGTTCAAGGTTTTGTCGTTTTTCTAGCAATGCTCGTCTTGAACGCATCAGTTGTCGTCGGTAGATCTCCCCTGTTATCCTTCAGTTCGATTGTTGCATCTTATAATATGCCACACCCATTTGGTCCCGCCAAATACACAGCATGAAGATTCTGCTTGAGAGTTGATGATAGGACATCAATGCGTTGCCTGATGTTTTGCATTATCGTAATCGTCTTTTTTGCCGTTGGAGCAGTTGGTCACATGTTAAAAACGGGATTCGACTTATCTTGGCTTCAGTTCATAAGCCACCCAATTTCCTCATTTTGGTTTATTCTCATTGCTTTTAAACGATGACAAATGGCTGGTTGAGTAATTCCAAGTGTTTGTGTGAGTTAGTCCTGGGTTTGTGATGGATTTTCATCGAGCCTTGGCTCTAGTTCTTCATCCTTAAACTTTGGTGGCACTCTGGGTCGTTCTTCGTCGTCCAAATCAAAATTGCCACTTTTAGATCGGGCAAAACACTTCCGTTCGTTCAGCTAAAGCATGACATCCACAATGACTTTCGACAGCCTTTTTTTTCATATTGAAGTAATGAAGTACAACTCCATGCAAAAATACATTATTCGGTACAAAAGTTGACATTTTCAGTGCACACAGAAACAAATGTTTACACTTCAGTGAATTGACAGATACTGAAAAGTATGGCCTAATGATTATATTTCATAATGAAAGTATTGTCAGATGAAATAATGGAATAATAAACTATTAGCGACTTAGCGACATAGGTTATCAAAATCACACGAACTTATTTCGTATATATATATATATATATATATATATATATATATATATATATATATATATATATATAATATATACATATGGTATCAGAAATCTGATTTTTTATTTTTAATTTATCATTTCAACTTTTTATTCCAAAAATGTTGTATGAATAAGTTCTGAGGCAAAACATTATAGAATTTAATTTTTCCAACCTTTTGTGATGAAATTTCAGAATTGAAAAAATGGTCAAATAGATAAATAAATTTATTTAGCGTTTGATAACTTCTAGATTTTATGCTTAGGAACTTTCTCTCAAAATTATTCGCGTCAATTTAGAAACAGGTAGTTAAAGAAGTATCAATTAATCAAGAATTGGTGTGGAATATTCAGAAAAATTTCACAAATTGATTGCAATACACATATACAAATAAAGAAAACGTAATTTTCTGTCACTGTATCAGATTTTTTATTCAATTATATAACTACATCAGGGTAACTTTGTCATCTTGGAGTAGTCATGATGTTTCTGAGAAAACCTTCTGTAACAATATGATTTTTTGATTAATTAATTTAAAGATTTTTCATATGTGTATATAACTTTTCAGCTGAATCTAGTAGACTGTTCTCCAGACAATGAGTTTTCAAAACTTTATACCATAATTTTAGTAGAAAGGGCAAAATTTTGCATGAATATTGGAATAATTATTTCACATTCAACTATCCGATCTTAAATTCATTGCATTAGTATTTTTAGGGTATTAAGAAAACAATACTTCTAATGGGCACATTTTCATATTCAATATAGGTATTCTGCTAATCCATTAAATTACTGACTTCAGTTTTTGTCCGAGATGAGAATCTATTATATTATATGAAATTAGAAAAATGCTTTGATTTTACCCATGTTTGATATAAATTTTTTATAATTAACTTTATTCATTATTATTATTATTACATTAATAGAACATGTGTTTCTATTTTTACTTTCTTTACTTAAGTTTTGCCTATACTTGACAGATTTCATGAGAGTGCAAGGTTTACGTTTTTTGGCATTTGAATTTATAGTTTTCGAAAAGATAAACGAATGTTACTTGTATCGTTTTATAACTGATAAATCCATTCAGGGTCATGTTTAACTAGTCCCTTACAAATATTGAAAGGAAGGGTGAAATGAAATTTGGTTTGTTCGCATAGAAGGATGTTTTTATTTTATGTTTATTTATTCCATACATTTTCTATAAATTTAATTTCAGAAAGCTTCTATAAAATAATCATTCTTCTTCAAGTATATGACGGGTGTTTTTTTTTTAGAGTGCTAAAACTTTCGATAGGGATAACTGTGGTTTGACAGAACGTAGAATCCATGTTGTTTCGACATTTCTATTCAGTAAGCATTGACAAATTATCATGGAAAGACTCACGCCGCAACAACGTTTACAAATTGTTGCAATTTATTTTCAAAATCAGTATTCTATTCGCCAATCTTATAGAGCACTTCGTGAAATTTATGGTTTGCATAATCGTCCATCAAAGCAGCTTATTCGTCGAATTATGGATAGATTTCGGAGAACGTTTTCTCTACTTAATACAACAACAAAAACAAGACAAAGAACTGTACGTACAGAATAAAATATCGTTGCTGTAAGTCATATGGTTAATGATGATCCAGATTTGTCTATTCGTCGACGTTCACAACAATTTGGACTCTTGGATCTTGGTCTACACCCATACAAGATCCAACTAGTTCAAGAACTAAAGCAACTTGACCAAAATAAGCGTCGTTTGTTTGCTCATTGGGCCCTAGAACAGCTTGAAGTTGACCCAACTTTTTTATCGTAAAATTGTATTTAGTGATGAAGCTCATTTCTGGTTGAACGGCTATGTAAACAAGCAAAATTGCCGTATATGGAGTGAAAACAATCCTCAAGAAGTTCTGCAGGTTCCATTACATCCTGAAATATGCACTGTATGGTGTGCTTTACACGCTGGAGGCATCATCGGTCCATATTTCTTTAAAAATGATTCTGGAGCTAATGTTACAGTGAATGGTGCTCGTTACAGATCGATGATCAATGATTATTTGTATCTGGGTATCGACCCAGAAGTGTTTTGGTTTGAACAAGATGGTGCTACACCTCATGCTACTATCGTAACAATTGATTTATTGAAAGAAAGATTTGGCGATAATATTTTTTCGAGAAATGGTCCAATTAATTGGCCTGCAAGAGCATGCGACATTACACCACTGGATTAATTTCTTTGGGTTTATATCAAGTCATTGGTTTATGCTGATAAACCAGAAACAATAGACGTTTTGGAAGCTAACATAACTCGTGTTATTGATTAAATAAGGTAGCAATTACTCGAAAAAGTGGTCCAAAATTGGTCTGGTCGAATGTGGTTCCTCACAGCTAGTCGTGGTGGACATATACCGGATATTATTTCAAAAACATGAATATCATAAAATTATCTTTCAAATGAAGAAAACTTTGGCTTCAATCTGAATTTAAATGTGTTTTATTTAAATTTAAAGTTCTATCACTCTAAACAAAACACCCGATACTATTGATTTTTTACACACTGAAAGTAGATATCTGAAATTGAATATGCGGAAAATAGTCGTATGTATTAATACATGAACATAATTGTAACATGTCTTCTTTAAACGAAAAAGCGGAGTTCTATTACACCCCTTTTCGATAATTTAAAGAACTTATTCGAAGATGATTCTAAAAGGAATACTCAAAATTATGTTGTTAAAAATGGAGATCTGAAATAGAATTTATGAGAAATAATGAAATAGATAAACTTTAAAGTAAGAAGTTCTGAGCGATTAAATCGAATTTTATTACACCTCTTCTTTCAATGTTTTTAAAAGAAGCAATAAAACGGGATCCTGAATATTACTTATAAAGTAATAAAAATTAAATTTGCATATTTTTTCGAAAATCATAAATTTAAATGCCGAAAACTATATTATATCTTGTACTCTGATTATTTTATGTTTGGACGGAATGTACGTCAATAACATTAAAATAAAGTAGAAACAGAAACATATGTTTAATTATTAATTCCACTGAAAAATTCAAGCCTCCTAGTTATTTTTTTTTGGAAGTTATCGTACTCGAAATTTTTTCATCAATAAATCAAATGTAATCGTTAGTAAGTACTTTTGGTCAACATTTGATGATACAGACATCTGGATAAATTATAACGCTTGCTTGGTATGAACGCAAAATAAATTAGCGATCGAACTAGAAGTGATATCACCACAAAATTATTTTATATCGTTATATAAGACTTGAATCAATTTACAGAAAATTAATAATTAAATATTAAGGGTAAAACACTTCTGAATTTCCGAATGCAACCCACAATCAATGAAATTTATCGTTCACAAATCCCATATCACGCTATCAGTTAGACCCACTTCAGTTCAGTAACACAGAAAGAATAACAAATCAATAAATTTCAATATCTTGACTCATTGCTATGTTAATTTATAAATTCCTCTACCTATTGTCCGTCTGAAACAATGAACTTGATATCAGAGAAAAATACCATATGATAAAGTTACAAAAAGTTCTCTAACCGCGAATCCTGATATTATGTAATAAAATAATAACAGTTATTCAGCATCTACTAAAAATGTAGATTTCCGGTACCGTTAGAAGAGTGTTTGAAATTTTAACCGCCAACCATGTATTCGCTTAACACCAATTTGATTTGAATAGATAATGAGTAACAAAGTTCTATAATTTATGTTTGGAATTAGATAAGGTTAGTAATTAATATGACTTTATCCGCCTAATTCTAGGAACGTTGATCTTGATCGTTTTTCGGAAATGTCCAGTTTTTATGGGACTTTGAACATTATCATTCCTTCTTTGTGTCTGTTTGTTAGATAATTTTGGGTATACATGAAAAAAATTGAATATAAGCTATTATTTGAACAATCGGTTCCGATTCGTTATTACAGAGATATTTAAATTATACAATTCTTCTCTCCAAAAAAAATCGAAACTATACGTTTTAAAATGTCCCGCAGATTGCAGGTTTTATTCCTATAAAACTATCATAACAATTAACTGAACTAACCAATATTTATTTTGACTAACTTAATGGATTGTATTCGCGTAATCCCCGAAAACAGTAAAAATAATGAGACACCACACAAAAACTATAAGAACGCTGATTTTACCGGTAATGTTAGAAGCTTCAGCGTAACAATATATCTTTCTTTTTACATCGGTTCCTACTTGATGGAAGTTCATTTCAATCAAACAAAATAATAAAGAATATTTTAACATTTCATTAAATGAATTATAGTTTTTTAGTCAATAATGTGTCTTAATCAAGTATACATTTTGAACTGACTTTAAAAAAGTAACATCACATCTTATACATAAGGGTATGGTTTAGACAAAAATTGAAAAAGGGGGATATGAATAACAGTTAAATGTTGGATACAATTATTGGAAATAACTAAGTAGGTGAAAATATGCTAAGAAGGGGATACAAATAAAAGTGAAACGTATTAGGGTCGATTAACCGAAATGCCTAGTGAAGTGAAAATATTCAACAAGGGAGATCTGTCGATATCGGTTTGCTCATTCAGAAGAATTTAAAGCGTTTTGTAGCTGTAAATTTCGAGTGGTTCTAACAATTTAAGTCTCGTACTTTACATTACATTAAGAATAATTTCATAGTTGTTTTTGAAATGATATCTAAATTTATTTAAATGATTTATGTATGTTGAATGTGAAATGCCTGACGTATAACTCCTCTGATATTCCTGAATTATTTTCTTGAAGGATCTTCCCGTTTAACCAATATAGAGTAATCATTACAAGTCTTAACTTATAAACTCCACATTTATTGCCTGTATTAATTTAAGATTGAAAATTTACTTCAGAGGGTTTTTTTTAAATATTACGGATAATAGCTGGATTTATTCTCAGAAACCACTACAAATATAATCTAAGAAATCTGTTAAAACCTTTAGAACCACAAAAAAATAAAATACCTCAGAATCACTGTTTTACTTTATAGATATATACAAATATCAACATAAATGAGCGACAGTTAACTACTATAGAATAAAAAAAAACATAAAGTACTTATAGCAATTATCCAGATCTATCAATCAAGACAAGCTTGTTTCTATTGGATATTCAGAAATAACGATTCCATCACCAGAAAATACTCCACATAAAATTCAAACAGGTCTCTCTTATTTTCCTTTCTAAAAATTAATAGCACATTTTCCAGAAAATGATTCTGAAATTCTCGACTATATTCTCCTCAGTAGAAAGTTATCTAGGTGCTAAATTGAAACAATTAACAAAATATATCTATATTCACCAAATATTCTGTTTGAAAGCAGACATTAATAAACGTGGTCAACTAGTTGACCACCATTTAAAAAATACGATCATAGAATCAATATCTAAAAACTGATATGCACAATATTACAAACAATTATAGATTGAAAATTCACTATGAAGGGTTTTTTTTTGGAATATTACAGAGATAATAGCTGTTCTCCGAAACCTCTATGATCGTATCTTCTTTTCGATATTCTTCTCTGAACCAGCCTAGTTTTTTATATGGTGCTCAATTAGTTGACCACGTTTATTGAAGTTCAATTTTGAATTAAATCATGTAGATATAGCAGGTAGCCGTTTAAAATTTGCATTTTTGATCGGCTATAAATAAAAAACTAATGGATATTTTTTCACAGTTCTGATTTTATTAGAAAAACTGAACACAAACATTTACGATATAACTTTTGATTAAAAGAAAACAGAGATCTAATAAGGCAAAATGATATTTTAAATTTTCTGCATGTTTGTCCAGAACAAAACTTTTTCCAATTTAATTATACTATTTACCATTCAAATGAAGGTTTAATTATGGGAAGCCCAGTTAGTCCAACTTCAGCACGAATTTTAATGGATAATTCGGAAATAAAATTCCACTCAGATCCTTCGAGCAAATTTTTCGTTTATCGGTTTAGATATGTAGATGATATCATTTTCTGATTTAAAAGGATAGCGCAATTTTAATGATTTCATTTTTGAGAAAGGAAATAAATATAGTATGCAGATTTTAAAATTTTCAGAAAGGGTGATCTGCATTATTTCAGTATTTCTGCAGTATATCGATAGCACTTTTCATCTAACTATCATATTAACCAGAAAATGGCAGCATATCACAGAATGATCCATGGAGTTGACGCTCTTTAAGGTACGGTGTTATTATAGTGCTTCTAATCTCCTAATTTCGGTAGACTTTTCGTTCCAACTTGCACCCCATGAATTCTTCAGATTGGAGTGCGGTGCAAGTCTGCCAATGACACCTGTGATCTGTTCCGCGTCAGAACGTCGGAACGCATAGGCTAATTTGGTAATCTCCGTTGGAACGCTCACATTCTGCTCTACTTAAAGCCGGCGAGGATGGTGAACTAGGTATTATCGGAAAGCGGTACCGTCCTCTATGGGATACGCCCGGAACCTGTAGCAGAGCAAAGCGGAATTTTGGCTAAGGACGGGGCACGTCGAAGCAGATTAATTAATGTACATAAGAATCACGATTATTTTTTATAGATTTTAATATTATTAAACATATTGGATCTAATAACATCTACAACCCAATTATGATTAAAATTTTAACCAAACCATAATGGAAATTACAATAAAACTGGAGTTTATATTATAGGTTGACTTGTAATGATTGCTTTATGTTATTCATAAAAGTTACATTCATTAAGCGCTTCCTATCTCTAAATTTGAATGAAATAAACGTTTTTGTATCGATGCTATTATAAATGACTGAATTTGTTCGATGGTTTGAGCTATGTTGGCTTTGAGGACCGCTGTGGTTTGTGGTGCATTGGCATAGACTTACAATTCGATATAACTCCACAAATAAAGTCTAACCGGGTCAAATCGTATGATCTCGGTGGCCAGTTCACATTATGTCCAAGTGAGATTACCATGCCTTCAAATCACTCGTGCAGTACTACTCTGTCAAGAAAGTACCGGGAATTTTCAATTAAAACAACATTTTTACATTTAATCGTCAAAATTTATTGGGTCGCCTTCAAAAAAGGCTCCATTTGCTCCAATACATCTATGCCAACGGCACTTCCGTCTGACCCTCTGGAACGAATTCGTAGTGCACCACGCCACGGATATCGAAGAAAACAATGAGCATCACCTTCATTTTTGAGCTTCATTCACGACCGTCCTTGAAGGCTCTGTACCACTGATATGCACGAGTTTTCGATAGAGCATTATCACCAAAGGCCTTTTGCAACATTTTCAATGCATCGGCACACGAAAATTCATTTGCAACACAAAACTTTAAACAAATTCTTTGCTCAACGTAATCACCCATAGTAAAAATCGGCACGCACTCTGACATCGACTGATTTAATCAGCTGTTGCAAACACACTAGTTGACAGATCCCGCTCAAGCTTGGCATAGTAATTAAGGACAGTGGTACCAACCTAGGAAAAAAAATTTTTACCTGCCTCATTGCCCCGCCAGATTTAAATCGATAATTCCCGGTACTTTCTTGACAGAATGTATATCCAATGTGGGTGACATGAGCTGTGTGTTACGTAGTGTCGCCTTATTCAAACCACATATCGTTGGTGTCCATATCACTTAATTTAAGTCAAAATAAGTTGGTAATCATCGACCTATAGTACTCGCTGTTTACGTCGTTAACGCCGCTAGTCCAAAATCCACACCAAACATTTTCGAGATGCAGTGACCGCTCTTAGATCTCATGTGAATAGGTATCGACATAAATTAAACAAATTTGTTTGTTGACGTATGATTTTCTGATGTAAATTAGGATAAATTTCCGAATGTTTCATGGCTCATTCAGAGAACACATGTCGTTGTCTATGGTCGATTAACTTCAGCTCCTGGGTCATTTGGATTTTGTACGGGTGCAGATCGTAGTAACTACGAAAATTTGAACTTGTTATATATGAAAGGCCGAATTCTGGTGAGCGACGTGAAATCGACTGCGCCAGATAGCTGCAGCTGTGAAGAGTAGAATTCTGGTCCAGGATGGGCTACACACTGCCTTTCCAGCTAGCGTCGATGGGGTCAAGGAATTGGGCGTTAGGATCTGGGCAGGAGACAGTCCGGGGTTAGGCTGGATGCGGTGCCATCACCAGCGGGGTTACTGTGGAACGAAAATAGAGGTACCTCGGAATGATGGAAGGGATCAGATCGTCTTGGGTCACCAATGAAGCTCTGAAGTAAATAAGGTGTTATGAGAGAGCTTCAACCTCTCAACTCGGAGGCGGCGTTTCGTTCCGAACTTACGGACCTAAACTCTTCAGATAGGCATGGTACGCATGTCTGCCTATGACGCCAGTGACCTTGTTCCACGTCGGAAAGTCGGTTGTCAGAATACTCTCACTCTGCTCTATTTGAACTGGGCGAGGACGCTGAGCTCGGCATTACGAAAGTGGTAGAGTCCTCTATATGCTACGCCGGGAAACTGCGGCAGAGCAGAGTAGAACTCTGAATCAGGAGGGGGCACGTCGCCACATATGTATTGATGATCCAAATTTATTGTATTGCCTTCAAAGTAGGCTCCTTCTTAAGTAAAATCTTACGCCAACTAAAAATTAAATCACCCATTTTTCAAACGGGAATTCTCTTTTATGTCTTTTACCAATCGAAAACAGATGGCTCTATAGCGTAATTCAAGTTTTGGAAAAAACCGTAGTCATATAAGTGAAATGAGGTGGTTGTTCGTTAAAATTTGTTAAGATTTTGTCCAGAAATTTGTTCAAAATGACAATTTGTGACTCAGATCTTTCGGCAATAGTAATGCGGCAATATATTTCATACACAAATTCTACTTGGCGAAGCTAAGTTCAGTAGAATACTTTCATGGAAGCAAATCTTCCACTATATCTCAACCTTTTCTTAATGCATTATTCCTCTTATACTCAAGTGTTCTGAAAAAATTCGATTTACGGTAAACTTTATGTATCAATTTCAGCACTTCCGCACATAAAATTCCATTTGTAATTGAAAACTTAAGGCTGATTAGTCATTTGATATTTTTGTCCATTGTAAAAATCCTTCTGATATAATGTATTATGTTAAAATAAATTAATCCGGCTGATCTGTACCAAAAATCATCAATAAGGAGTATGAGCTATGGTAATAGAAAGTTCTAGAAATCGAGACAGTGTAACATACATATGTATAACAATGGCAATTTATGGTCTGATTTGAGCATGAGTGAAGTTTATTTTGCTTTGGTAACGTGAAAATATCGAGAATACATTTCTTTACTTGAATTAACACTGAAAGCTATGTCTTGTATGTATTTTGCATACTCTAGATGGCGTTAGTATATTATTAATATCTTAGAGTCTCTGTGTATGTATTTTGCATACTCTAGATGGCGCTAGTGTATTAGTAATATCTTTGGATATAGCGAATATAGATACTAGACAGATTTGGAGTCACTAGCATTCATTGCACTGACGAACATAGATAAATAAGGATATATAGATGGGACACTCACCGGAAAAAATCTGAACCAAGTTTGTCGCTTTTTTGTGGCGACTCGTGTATAAAACAAATTCATCTAGAGAAAACTGTAGTACCAACTCACAAGAGAACCGCATTACCTATGCTTTCAGAATACTGCTTTATCGACGCTTGGCGCGAATATTTGAATCTTCGTTAAAACAAGGGTTCAAAAATTACTATGTTTTACTACCAAAACAACTTTACAACAAATACATTTCAATGTTTTGGTAGTAAAACATAGTAATTTCTGAACACTTGTTTCAATTTTAGCCCTAAGAAAAACTGAAAGAAGATTCAAATATTCGTTTCAATCTTCAAACTCACTATTTGAATAACAGAAACATGTTTGAACTATAATTATTTATTCATTATAAAAAATAGAAACTATTAAATAGAAAAAGAGATGCAATTAACATATGTATTTACAATATTTAAATTCAATTTTTTCGTAATACAACATAGTAATTTCCAAAAACTTGTTTCAATGTTCAAACTCACTATTTGAATAACAGAAATATCTTTGAACAATAATTATTTAATGGTTATAAAAAATTTGTTGCCTGTAAAGTCGGTATACGGGCGAAAGTTTTACGTGACAACGACTTTGAGTGGTAAAATAATTTTAATGTGAATATTCATTCGTATAGTAGGAAGAAGGATGAAATAATAGTAACAATTTAAAACATTTATTTATATAAAGAATTATATTTAAAACATTAATTTATACAAAGAATCTCGCACTGAATTTCATATTAACAAAATTTTATTTATCAATCAGTTGTTATAAGTTATTAATAAATTTAACTTGTTTTACATTGTTATAAATATAAAAACTAAATTTAAAAGTTAGAACATTTATTTAAATCACATTAATTGTTAATATCAATCGATTTTAATTCAAAGTGTATTTTCTAAAAGGAGAAAACTAATTCACATTTGATCTTTGAATTTGTAAATCGCGCGCTTACGACCTTGCGCAGTGATTAGTCGTCTCGGTTTGAATGTTTGAAAGTTTCGATTTGACAGGTTGGAGGTTAAACATTGTTATTTCAATTTTTTACATAGCAAGTCGCGCTCATTTTTTCAAGTTAAACAAATTATTATTGATTGAGAAACGATTTCTACTACTTTTTTGATTGAAAACTACCACAACATTGTGATTACTACAACATAACCTATTCACTTATGTCTTAGTCATTTATTTCATCATGTTATATTATCAGTCTGAAATTATTTACCTTTGCTGTTTGAATTGTTGCGATGGACGAAACTACCTTCACATTATCACTACACAATCGTTTTACAATTAACTGGCAACGTGTAAACTTGTATGCAGGCGCCTAAGCGAAATAGAAGCGCAAGACATGAACCGGTGTGTATGCCTATCTCTCTCACTCTCTCTCTCTCTCGCTCTGTCTCTCTTGCTCTTAGGCAGGCTAACTGTGCTCGAGTGGAAGGGACGCGTGCCTTTCACTTTTTATGTCTGTCTCTCTCGCTCTTAGGCGGGCTAACCATGCCCGAGTGGAAGGGACGCGTGCCTCTCACTCGCTCTCATTGTGAGCGCATAACGTGAGCGGAGCGTAACGCAGTTTCTTGAAGTGTCACCCGGTAAACCAATTTAAAAGACGTTGTCACGTCAAAAAATAAACACTGTTAAATAAAAAAAGGGATAAAATTAACATATTTACAATATTCCTAGGTGTTAAGACAATAAATGAACCTTGAGAACATTTATTTATGAGATCTTCTTTTTGATTCAAAATGTCTTTCAGCTTGGACCTTAATCGGGTCAATAACTTCCTTCCCTGGATTACCGAATAAATTTTGAATCAGTTCTGGTTGCTATTTTATTCACTAACTTACACCACCAGAATAAAGGAATAGTCAAGCATAATATTTGATCAAGATTATGTGAAGCACACTTCATAATTTGAAAATTCAAATTCTTCAATATGATATTTTGAAGACATTTTGAGATTTTTCTTCTCTCACAAAGTCTTGGAATGAAATGAGAGAGATAATTAAAACTCTGATTAAATAAATTAAAGTAAGTATAGTGTCCCGGTTCCATCAAATTACCAAATTGATCTAGATATTTTAACAACTCACTATGACCAAGTAAATTAATTCTACAGATTGCACAGTTTCTAATCAATAAATCATTTGATATAGTCTTAAATAAATTGCACCACTCAACCTAAAAAAGATCTTTTCCCATCAACATTTGGCACTGATCCAGAAACTGGCCCATACCATTTCAATATCAGCTACCTCAGGAAAATCACCTAGAGAAAAAATAATATTATTAGATCATCCAGAGCATTTTGTTGGTGTGTTACATAGTATTGATTTATATTCTAAACTAACTAACTAAACATAAAAATAGTCTAGACTACATAGTAAATTAAAATGAACCAACTTGAAGAAATTATATTCCTCTCAATATTTGATCATCTGATAATTTGTGCCAATCAGTTGGCTGTATAATTTCAATCCACCTCTTAAATAACTTGGGATCTCTCTTGGGAAAACGATGTCTAGTGCTGGTTAGATCTTGACACTCATGTACACCACATTTCTTAATATACCTCATTTTCAAGTACTGTATTGAACTCAATATTGGAAAATACACTACTTTAGATGCACTAAACTGTTTTGAACTTAACTCTCACGTTATTTAATAAAAAAAATATGAGATGTACCCGAGGTTGGGCCATAACAAAACGTAAACAAAACCACCACTTTTTTTCAAAATATATGACCATTATTACAACTAATGGCTAACGGCTGATGGTAGTGGTACCTAGCGGCGAAATCAAAAAGTATAAGTTGATGGTTAGCGCTAACAATTGACTGGTGCATCAACTAAAAACTCAATTTTAGGTGGGGGTAGGGAAGTGTCCAATCTATATATTATTGTTAATCTATGACTATGGCTAAAGGCTAATGGTAGCGGTAGCTAGCGACGAAAGCAAAAAGTATAAGTTGATGGTTAGCGCTCACTATTGACTGGTGCATCAACTAAAAACTTAGTTTCAGGTGGGGGTAGGCAAGTGTCCAATCTATATATTCTTTTATCGATGCTGACGAAAACCAATCAGTTGGAAACGTGCGCATGTTTGCAATTTGCCTCTGTGATCTACAAAACCTTGTCGAGTTTGTTCGAGTATATAATTGTTATACAGATATCTGTTACACTGTCTCGATTTCTAAAACTTTCTATTACCATAGCTCATACTCCTTATTAATGTATTATGTGACTCAACTCAAAGTAAAAATGAAATATCCCCGATACCTAATCATCAATATTCATCTAGTTTAAATGTACATATTTTATTCCATTAATGTTTTTACAGATGGCCCTTATATGTTCTGTCCATTGCAGACCACAAAACATCAAATTCGATGACTCTAGCCCTAATGTTGAGTGAGTAAACATTTTTTTCATCCATACTAACATTACTAACCGGTGGTAGAAACTAACAAAAATATATCCTATAGATTTAAGGTTATCATTTCAGGCATTCACAAATTATCATTTAGTAAGAACAAAAAATTTCAATTATACATATTTGTCCTGTCGGTTTCAAGTTGTACCATACAATGTAAATAAAATGGTTGGTTGCTGTGTTAGTGTAAAGTAGTGTAGAAATAGAAGAGAAATTCTTAATCGGGTAGGTAAGTTTATTGAAACTAATTATTAATGATATTAATATATGCAAGGCATGTTATATTCTGTATCAAAAAAGTTATGTTCTTTTTGAATGCATTTAAGACAGAAATTTAGTTAACTCTGAAATTTTCAATTTCAGGATCCAACCACAAGATATACTGCATGTCTCAACTTTCAATAGTTCAATGAGAGACGAGACTTCTCAAAGGAAAATCGAAGAGAACACTAAGGAAATTTTAGAGAAGATAGAAGAACTAAACAGAAAGCAAGGCCTTGTCAAAAAGAAGAAACCAACCTACTTCCACTTCCCCTTCAGTTATTCCAGATCGCAAGAAAATAAAAAAGTCAACCAACAACCGCAACAAAGGACAAACCACGACTTCAGTTTCCCCAACACACTTTTTGAGAATCCCATTTTTCAATATCTGGGAAACCAAAATAATTTACCAAATCAGCTCAAAACATTATCTGCACCACTTCCATCTGGAGGTATCGCAGTGATAGAAACTAACCCAAAGGTTGAGATTACCGCAGACGATGAAGTGACAGGCCAATATGTTAAGAGAAAGATTACTCATCAGCAAGTTATGATAGTTCCAAGCATTCAAACGTACATGAATAACCAGTATAATCCTTCTTTCCAGCAGTATCAGCAGAATATGCTGAATCAGCAAAGTCAAGCAATGCAAAGTTTGCCTGACTACGGGTTGCCAAATACAGCTCCTCCCATGTTCAATCCATTCTCTAATGAGAACTCAGATATAAATGGAAAGAAACCATTCAATCAAAGTGATAAAAAGGAACATCTAGAAAATCAGACTCTCAATAATATCAAAAATATAATATACAATTCTCAAACCATTCCAAACTATGCAAATCCATATTTTCTAAACACACAGCCAAGCCTTCTACCCTACTTTCCACTTACAGCGAATAAACAGGTGAATAATGATAATAACCAAACACCTGCATTAGTTTATGGTCCGTATGTAGTACCTAACTTAGAAGCAACACAAATGACAAGGCAGATACAGGTTCAGTCACCATTGTATGACTATTTCCCCATTGTGGTAAAGGATCCAATAATGCACTTTTTCACAGCTCTCACAACAATGGTAGAGTATGGACCACAAGCTGGTAGTGCTCCAGCAAATTCTGCATGTAAGACGAAAGACGATTCTGTACCCAAATCAAACACAAAATATGTTGAGAAAAACGATACACTCACTTCGACCGGTAATCCTTTCTCAAACAATGAAGGTGATGAACTGAAGTATGATCCAGAACAAGCTGAAAGCCTTAACCAAATGCTGAAGAACCTTACACAGGATGGACAGATCACCGTGGAATTTGAAAATCCTAATTTTCAAGAAGAAGAAGAAGAAAATATTGGACGAGGTTTCAATATCAGATTTCCTAAAAATGACATGAAAGAAAAAGAACCCAGAACAGAAAGATTAGCATCATCTGGAACAGGTTCGAAAAATCCAAACTATAGTATAAAGGAAAATAAAGTTGACCTAGGACCGCAAATGGTGAGGATTGGTACAAAATCTAACAAAAAAGAATCTCTAAGTACTCCAAGGACAGTGTTTATTGGAAATAAAGCACATTTAGTAGATTCGCCACCAGACAGGGAACGTATCGCATACGACGATGAAAATGAGGATGATAAAGGTTTGAGTTTAGGAGAAAACAAGTCACCAGAAGATGTTCAAGTTTCCCATGATGGCAACAAGAAGTTATTTAGCAAAGATAATACAGGAAGTGGAATCTTCATTCATAAGCTGAAGGTTAGGAAAGGTGGAGTCGCTATAGCTGGTCCAGGAGGTATTGCGACAGCGGGGGATGGAGGAACAGCTATAGTGGGTCCTAATGGGTATGCTTATACTCAACCAGACAGTCTTGCCATAGCAGGAACCGGGACCAAAGTTATTGCAGTTGAACCGTCAATAAACCTAGGCGATCTCTTGAAAGGTAACAGATCTAGATTATTTGATTCAGATGGAAAAAGAATTGGTAAAGTTGTAGCTGTTGGACCTGTAATTTACTACAATAAGGGCTGATTAAAATCAGAATTAAAAACGCCAAATTTTTCCTAATGAGAAAAACAGTATTAAAGATATGTTAAGGACTATCATAGAGAAAGATTCTTAAGGACCTATAAAGTTTGCTTTGAAATTTATTCATAATATTTCAATAAATGTTAAATTGCAAACTGATATATGATTAAGATCTCCAAACAAAAGTGATATTTTTTGTTCAATATTATTGAACACCATAAGTCGGTTGTATTAATTTAACCGATGTACTAGTATTATATTTTTAATGGAAATTGTTCCTGTATTCTAGTTTAATAATTGATACAAATGTATACAAGTTTATTTCGCTGAGTTGTAAATTCATTTGTAAATATATCATTATGAAATAAATCATTGTAGTACTGAAGATATAGAGACTAGTTTTAGTATTATAAATAAAACATGTTCAAAGTAATAAATATGTTTAATTTCTTACACCATGCTCATTATAAGGCAAATACTACCATTTCGGAGTAAAGCTAATATTCTAATGAAATGGGTTGAAACTGTAGATTTCCTACTAACTAAAATATACAGCTATTTTCCTATGAATGAATTCAAGATTTCATGGTACCTTAAGTTAGCATGCTCTTTCCTTCTGGTTATTCACGATATTTTTTCTTCTCTAGATTGACCCCTTTACTGTATGGTGGTGTCATTCCATCCTGGATTGCTAGCGATCATCTTCAACCTATTTCTAACCCAAACTTCTATCTATACCGCTTAATCTCATTTCCAAAAAATGGTGGAGGATACATTAAGGATAAATCGCTTATTATGAAGGAAACTCAACTGATAACAACAGAATCGTCAATCAAAATGAAAGAATCAACAACTATTATCAATAATGAAATTTTAAATCTAGAGAAGATTTCACCATCAAGCGAAAAATTCACAGAAACTACAGAAAAATTAAATGTGACTCCTATGAATCCAATTAATAGAATGATTTCCGACTTGACTAAGGAATCTATAAGTTCTGTCAACTCCACACAAGATGATTCTTTGGCGCCATACAGATATCACCCTCTTCTTAATTTTTTGAGGCAAAGGATCAATTTAGGAGACAGTAAAATAATAGAAGTGAGGAATGACAGATTCAAGGATCCTGCAGCAACGACAACACTGATTCTTAAGCCTGTTGCAAGGTCAGTTGCAGGAGTTGACGGTAAAGCAATTGCAACCCCCGTTTCAAGGGCTGCTCTACGAAAAGGTGTTAATGCAGACATTCTTTTTGAACCCGATGCTATTGCTATAGCTGGTCCAGGTGGTATTGCGCATGCCGAGAGTAATTTGGAGATATTTTATGAGGACGATCGAGAAGAGAGAAGATGAGTGTGTGATTCGAACAGTAACAGTTAACTAGTCAATTTTTTAAGCGCTTATTGTTGATATGATCTTTTCCATGAAGAGTGTTGCTTCGGTATTATTTTTTATTTTTTGATCAACTAGTCGATTCGATATTTTAAAAAATTAGTCCACTCGCCATTACGTTATATAGTAATATTTTCCAATGATAATGTTATTAATTTCAATAATCCAATAATTTTAAGTTTTGAATGTTCACTCTCCATAGGATAAGAGTGCCTACAGTTAATTTTTTTATTAACGAGTTCCAATTTATTTTTGTACCTGAAATAAATGTTAGAAAAAGCTCAGTGTTTGATTCGGGTATTATATTTTGATAAATAAATAATGAAACGATTCCACCATTTAATGATTATCATATAATGGTGGTCGCACTAGAATTAATTTCATTCTCATATGACAGTTCTGATTTGAACTATTTAAAGATAATAATCCATGGAGATCGAGCAGTGAAATCAAACATCATATATAATTTTCATGCAGACTGGTTCACTCTTAGGAAAGAAGTTTCTAGTGAAATAAAAAAAATTATTATGGGACTAATCAATTCACCTACCTGAAACTCGTTATACTCAACAGAACCAGTCAAAAATGATTCAATATTTTTTCCACCTTGTTATGGTTTGCTTGTAATGTTTTTTGCTTTATGTGTTTTAGGGAGCCAATAATAAGGGAGCGACTTAGTGATAAATGTAACAAAATATTCCTTTCTTTCACTAAGCAATGTTTCAACTCTTACATTGGAATTTTCCAATATTGAGTATACATTCTGTCAAGAAAGTACCGGGAATTATCGATTTAAATCTGGCGGGGCAATGAGGCAGGTAAAAATTTTTTTTCCTAGGTTGGTACCACTGTCCTTAATTACTATGCCAAGCTTGAGCGGGATCTGTCAACTAGTGTGTTTGCAACAGCTGATTAAGTCAGTCGATGTCAGAGTGCGTGCCGATTTTTACTATGGGTGATTACGTTGAGCAAAGAATTTGTTTAAAGTTTTGTGTTGCAAATGAATTTTCGTGTGCCGATGCATTGAAAATGTTGCAAAAGGCCTTTGGTGATAATGCTCTATCGAAAACTCGTGCATATCCGTGGTACAGAGCCTTCAAGGACGGTCGTGAATGAAGCTCGAAAATGAAGGTGATGCTCATTGTTTTCTTCGATATCCGTGGCGTGGTGCACTATGAATTCGTTCCTGAGGGTCAGACGGTAAACAAGGAGTATTACCTAGGCGTAATGAAACGTTTGCGTGAGCGTATCCGTAAGAAGCGGCCAAATTTGTGGGCGAACAACTCATGGATTTTGCATGACGATAACGGGCCTTCTCACCGAGCTACGATTGTGACTGACTTTCTCGCCAAAAACTGAACAAACGTGCTTCAGCAACCACCGTTTTCGCCGGATTTGGCTCCCTGCGACTTTTTCCTCTTCCCAAAACTAAAATTGCCCCTTCGTGGCACCCGTTTTGAGTCGATTGAAGCCATAAAACAAAATTCGGCGCGAGAGCTAAAATCCATCCCGGAAAGCGCCTATAAAAAATGTTTCGATAATTGGAAGTGCCGTTGGCATAGATGTATTGGAGCAAATGGAGCCTTTTTTGAATGCGACCCAATAAATTTTGACGATTAAATGTAAAAATGTTGTTTTAATTGAAAATTCCCGGTACTTTCTTGACAGATTAGTATGTTGATTACTATTAAATAATATTAACTCAATGATAATATATATTCAAATCAGAAGAAAATCAAGGAAAATCTTGATTTCACCTTTTTGAATATCGGGTGTTTTTTTTTCAGAGTGATATAACTTTAAATTGAAATAAAACACATTCAATTTAAGATTGAAGCCAAATTTTTTTTATTTGAAAGATAATTTCATGACATTCATGTTTTAAAAATAATTTCCGGCATATGCCCACCACGACTAGCTCTGAGGAACCGCATTCGACCAAACCAATTTTGGACCACTTTTTCGAGTAATTCAGGCCTTATTTCATCAATAACATGAGTTATGTTGGCTTCCCAAACGTCTATTGTTTCTGGTTTATCAGCAGAAACCAATGACTAGACATAACCCCAAAGAAAATAATCCAGTGGAGTTATGTCCCATGATCTTGGAGGCCAATTAATTGGACCATTTCTCGAAATAATGTTATCGCCAAATCTTTCTTTCAATGAATCAATTGTTACGGTAGCAGCATGAGGTGTAGCAAACATCTTGTTGAAACCAAAACACTTCTGGGTCGATACCATTCAAATTTTGAAACAAATAACCATTGATCATCGATCTGTAACGAGCACCATTCACTGTAACATTAGCTTAAGCATCGTTTTAAAGAAATATGGACCGATGATGCCTTCAGCGTGTAAAGGACACCATGCAGTGTATTTTTCAGGATGCAATGGAACCTGCAGAAATTCTTGAGGATTGTTTTCACTCCATATACGGCAATTTTGCTTGTTTACGTAGCCATTCAACCAGAAATGAGCTTCATCACTAAACAAAATTTTACGATAAAAAGGTGGATCAACTTCAAGCTGTTCTAGGGCCCAATTAGCAAACAAACGACGCTCATTATGGTCAAGTGGCTTTAGTTCTTGAAGCAGTTGGATCTTGTATGGGTGTAGATCAAGATCTTCATGCAAAATTTTCCATGTGGTGGATGCATGTGGTGGAGTCCAGCTTGTCATGAACGTCGACGAATAGACAAATCTGGATCTTCATTAACACTATGACTTACAGCAGCGATATTTTCTTCTGTATGTACAGTTCTTTGTCTTTTTGTTGTTCTTTCACCGAGTAGAGAAAATGTTGTCCGAAATCTATCGATAGTTCGACGAATAAGATGCTCTGATGGACGATTATGTAAACCATAAATTTTACGAAGTGTTCTATAAGTTTGGCGAATAGAATACTGATTTTGAAAATGAATTTAAACAATTTGTAAACGTTGTTGCGGCGTGAGCCTTTCCATGATAATTTGTCAATGCGTAGTGAACAGAAATGTCAAAACAACATGGCTTCTACCTTCGGTCAAATCACAGTTATCCCTATCGAAAGTTCTATCACTCTAAAAAAAAACACCCGATACTTGAGTTGTCTCTAATTGTTCTTTATGAAGATATTATTTCGTCTTATTCTTTTTCATCAGATTATTTTTGGACAATTATATTGTAATTATTTTTCATGCACAAGGAATTTTGTAGAACATCAAAAATCATATCGTATTATCTATTTTTATGATATGATAATCATGAAGTAAATAAATACAAAATTTTAATTATTCATTAAGGATTTTCCTGTTGATTCAATGAAAACATTTTTTGAATAGTATATTCTTTCAAGCAGCAAACCTGAGATTTGTACTGGGTCATTTGGCACATGAAAAATATTGATGTGTTAAATACTAAATTCAAAACAAATTTCCGAAATCAAAATTTTTATTCACTAACACTTAAATATGCGAAACATGTTCATTCTGTTCATGACGAAAGGATAAAAAAATTTAATTAAAAATATTAATTGAATAATTCCTTACTTAATGAAAATTCATTCTGATTAAAAAAAATAATGAAGAATATTTTCACAATATTCAAATCTCTTAATTTCCAATAATTGTTTCGCTTCAATTGTGGCTTCATCGGTTCACATTTTTAACTGACTCTAAAATAGTAAAAAATTAGTTTTTGCCTATTTTGATAATCAGCTTCATAATATGTGAGGGTGCAATTTTTACAGGTAGTTCGAAATGTGAACCTGACGAAGGCATCGTTTGAAGAAACAATTGTTGTAAATTAATAAATTTTGGAAATATTCTTTATTCTTTTCTTTATTCCTGAATAAATTAAATCAGTTATGTATATACTGAATTAAATTTTTTTCTTTCGGTATAAAATGAAAAACATACACATAAAATTCATTTTTTGAGAGAAAACATCGTTTAATATTATGGAATAATGTGGAAAAAGGTAATGGATAATGATTCAATTCTAAAACAATTATTGCACATTAATCTAGTAAATTGTTATATATTTTCTCATATTGATACAGAAATTGATATGTACATATCAATAGAACATCTCGTGATCAATACCTCACCCTTGCCTTAAACTATTTGGTAATGATAATAATTATAAAACATATCAAGGAAATTTTATCTAATTTGAAATAAATTAAGATCATTTAACGTTCGATTATTACACAAAATAGTCATCGATCTCAAATTTTGCATGGAATTAATCTTTGAATTAATTTGAATAATGTGATGAAAAACTCGAGTACTGAACGTGAGAATATTTTTTTATAATAGTGACATGTTGATTGTGAGATAAACTTCTCAATAGCATTTGAAAATGTAAAAATTATGTAGATTTGTGGATAGGTGAAGTGATTCCTTAATTAATGATTTATGCTCTTTTTTAACAGTCGACTACAAATTATTTGTCATATTAAATGTTTCTTTCTGAATCCATGAATTTTAAATCCTATTTCAGATTTAGCTATAACCATCGAATTATTAAAAGAAAATTATTTTTTTCTTGTAGATATAATAGCTACTGTAGATGAGATCTTTGGATAATTTATCTTAGGGAAACTTCCCTGAAGTATGAAATATGAAAAAACTAAATTTCTAATGAGTTAATAGCAGGATTCAGATTTTCTCCATTTAGAATATTCATCTTTTCCCTCGAACATAACCTTGCAAATATTACTTTTTATTTTATTTATTTTTAAGTTTTCGTGTCAATAGACGATCGGACACACATATGATAATTGAATTTTAATAAAAAATATTCAACTCTAGATTCAATATAAAATGTCCAATATTATTTTCGGCACAAACACTTGAAATAATAGCGCGCAAAAATTATGTCTTATAACTAAGAGCTGCTAGATCTTCTTCTGCATGTGTGACCTACGGGTATAAGTACAGACATAATTCAATAAAAAAGTAGTTAAAAATGTATTAATTCATTTATTATTGTAATTAATATTCCTTGAGTGCAATTATGAATAGAAATAGCAGAATTTATATGCATTTGGTAGGTTTTTAAAGTGCCTGGGGTAGGATGACCTATTTCTATAATTGCATTTCCTCTATTTTTGAAATAAGTATTTAACACTTTGGCTGTTTTTGAGAAACATTAATCTTGTTCGATAAGCAGTCGTTGATATATCTATCCTTCTACATTTGCAAAAGAACGCATTTTCCTTTGAGAGTCTCATTTGAGCAAACCCTCCCAATCACGTCGGGGTCGCCAATGAAGCTCTCGAAGGCATATGCGGTGTTGTGGGGGAGCTTCCACCTCTTAATTCGGGAGACATCGTTTCATTCGGAGTCTGCGCATCTGAAACTCATTAGACGGGCGTGATGCGCAGCTCTGTCTGTGACGCCAGTGACCATGTGTTCCGCTTGGAGTGGTCGTCGACGCTATGTGCCTTGCCCTATTTGAACCCGGCGGGGGCGGTTAGTCATGAATCTTTATACTGGTCGTGTCCTCTATTGATACGCCGGTTAAGCTGGAACAGATCAAGGCACGAGGAGCGAAGAAGTTGTTCGCACAATGTCCTATGTGTGTACTATGTTCAGGCAGATTCAAAAAAATGACTATTCTTTCTGAAATATTGCTGAATGCATTTTCTTAAGTTATACTGTACACTTATTATTCTATATTATTATAGAGTGTGGGTAGTTGTAAGAGAATATTTGTTGTACATTGTAAGTAGATTCAATCCATTAACTATTTTATTGCCTAAAAGTTGTTGAGAAGAAGAATTCAGATTCTTCTGTGACATATCTGTTGATAACCTTAAAATGAATTCTGTGTTTCAATTTCAAAATGATTACCAGGCATAGACAGGTGTAAACAGCATGTGTGGTTTTGTTTGGAATTTTTCCTGAAAGTTAGTTTTATTGTGTTTAATTCTCATTGTTGAAGCTATCTGATGATTGAGAACAACCATAAAATACGCAAAATAGCTTATATTCTGAATGAAGTATATAATCATATCTGTAGACTTTTTTCGGTTCACATTACGAGAGAAAATTCACGCATACCTGTTTTATACAATATAATATATAAACAAATAATATATATATATATATATTCTGTCAAGAAAGTACCGGGAATTATCGATTTAAATCTGGCGGGGCAATGAGGCAGGTAAAAATTTTTTTTCCTAGGTTGGAACCACTGTCCTCAATTACTATGCCAAGCTTGAGCGGGATCTGTCAACTAGTGTGTTTGCAACAGCTGATTAAGTCAGTCGATGTCAGAGTGCGTGCCGATTTTTACTATGGGTGATTACGTTGAGCAAAGAATTTGTTTAAAGTTTTGTGTTGCAAATGAATTTTCGTGTACCGATGCATTGAAAATGTTGCAAAAGGCCTTTGGTGATAATGCTCTATCGAAAACTCGTGCATATCAGTGGTACAGAGCCTTCAAGAACGGTCGTGCAGTGGTCGCCCATCGACGGCTTCGATCGAAGATAACGTCGATAAAATTAAGGAAAGGGTGCTGGAAAACCGTCGTACCAGCTTGAGAGAGATAGCACATGATCTTAAGATATCCCACGAGTCCGCACGTACGATTTTGATTGATATTTTGGGCATGAGAAAGGTGGCCGCACGACTCGTATCGAAAGACCTGAATTTTCTTCAAAAACGTCATCGCGAACAGGTTGCTTCAGACATGCTGGATCGCTGTAATTCCGATTCTACATTCATGGAACGCAATATAACTGGTGATGAGACCTGGGTCTACGAGTACGATATGCAAACAAGCCAGCAATCGTCGGAATGGGTGGCAAAAAATGAGCCGAAACCGAAAAAAACACGCCAAAGCCGCTCGAAAATGAAGGTGATGCTCTTTGTTTTCTTCGATATCCGTGGCATGGTGCACTACGAATTCGTTCCAGAGGGTCAGACGGTAAACAAGGAGTGTTTCCTAGGCGTTATGAAACGTTTGCGTTAGCGTATCCGTAAGAAGCGGCCAAAGTGGGCGAACAACTCATGGATTTTGCATGACGATAACGCGCCTTCTCACCGAGCTACGATTGTGACTGACTTTCTCGCCAAAAACTCAACAAACGTGCTTCAGCAACCACCGTATTCGCCGGATTTGGCTCCCTGCGACTTTTTCCTCTTCCCAAAACTAAAATTGCCCCTTCGTGGCACCCGTTTTGAGTCGATTGAAGCCATAAAACAAAATTCGGCGCGAGAGCTAAAGTCCATCCCGGAAAGCGCCTATAAAAAATGTTTCGATAATTGGAAGTGCCGGTACTTTCTTGACAGAGTAGTATATATATATATATATATATATATATATATATATATATATATATATATTCCTTAGATATAGCGAAAGTTTTTCCCATCGCAGAAAAATGCCGGCTCTTTGGTCGCTATTCATTTTTTGACTTCCTCATATTTGGAGAAGAGCTGGTTAGCTACTCCATGTTGCATCGGCGTATGGAGATGGAAATCGGAAATCGGCGTATGAGCTTTTCTAAGTATGTTTAAACGGGCGAGGCAACATGTGTCATGCTGCAAAATAACTTCGTCGTATCTGTCGGCCTTTCTTGTCCGCAATTATCATCTCAAACGCACCAATTGTCGACAATAGACGTCCTCTGCGATCCTTTCGTTCGATTGAAGAAACTCATAATACACCACACCCAGCTGGTCCCACCAAATACACAGCATACGTTGCCCTACGTTTTGTACTGTCATAATGAACCCATTTTCCATTGCCAGTCACAATTCTATGCAAAATGACCAGTTTTGCCGTTATGGCACGTGAAAAAACGGCGTTCGACGTCTCTTGGCTTCAGTCCATACTGCACCCAATTTCCTACTTTTAGGATCATATCCATTTTAAAACGATGGCAAATGGCTGATTGTGTGACTCAAGTGTTCTTGCGTTTGTGATGGACCTTCGTCCAGCCTTGGCTCTAATTCTTCATCCTTAAACTTTGTTGGCGTACTGGGCCGTTTTTTGTCTTCCAAATCAAAATTGCCAATTTTAAATCGGGCATACAACTTCGAACACGTTCGTTCAGCTGGAGAAATCGTCACCATAAACATACGAGGGGCGTTCACTTTTCACAAATATGAAAAACTATCTTCGTGGAAAGCGATTTTCTGACGATGAAATGAAAGTAGCAAATAATACCTATTTTGAGGAGAAGCCGGAAGAATATTTTTTACAAGGATTAGAGAGGCTTATTTCTCGATCCAACAAATATATTGAAGTTCTAGGGGATCACATTAAAAAATAGAATTTTTCCAAACTTTTCTTTCATGCCTGTACCGAGAATACATTAAACGCCCCTCGAATACTAAAATTTTTTCTTCATATTGAAGTAATGAAGTAAACTCCACGCAAAAACACATGATTCGGTAGAAAAGATGACATTTCAGAGTACACAGAAACTATGTTGTTTACACTTCTATGAAAGATACTGAAAAGCCTAGTGAAATGAATATGTTGCCAAATGAAACAATGGAATAATAAATAAGTAGCTTTTATCAGTTATCAAAACCTCACCAACTTGTTTCTTCTTCTAATATTCTAAGATGTTATGTTTGTCAGACAATAGATCTATATCTTCGATGTTACTAATTTCATGTCCTATGACTAATTTTCACTTTTTGGTTATTCAATGCCTTTTTCAGAGTGACATTCAATAACATTGACTTTTAAGTATTATACTCCAATAGATATTTCATATTTAGAACACAAAAGATTGTTAACATCATAAATATATTCAACATTGAAACAAAAAATTCATATTCCCCTTGACACAGTTCCTCAAAACAATAATTCGCCAAAACACAAATTATGTCCAAGATTAATCACTCTGAATAAGGAAAAATACGTCGCATCATCGCATAAAATTAACATATAGCTATATTTCCTGAAAGCATGATTCAGAAATGGGATTCCTTTATTCGCCGCCAATCTAGCAGAATCGCGTATGGTGATATCGAAAGCAATTTCCCAGGTGTTTTCTGTGTCAAAATCTTTGTCGGGCTATGTTCAAATTACTATGCTCGGTGCATTTTTCTTATTACACACATCACGCATATTGGCGGTCGAATCACATAGGCATATATTTTTCTCGAATAATTATTAGTAGATGTCCACAATATCCCGCAAGAAGTTGTGCAATTAACCTTGACTTGAACTGCTTTGCAGAAATCAAATCATTGGAAACATTGCGTGCATTGGATGATTTCAAATTCGAAACAAGTCAGTAAACAATACGATGATAATACGGGTACTTACCTAGGCCACACTCTTTTAGATTGCAAAACTGAAGAGATTGATATTTGTCATTATAAAATAAAACACTTGTTTACATTTTCTACTTTATTTTTGGTATTGACGTACGTTTCGTCTTTGCTAGAAAGACTTCATCAGAATACCTGAGATACAATATCTTAATTTCCACAAAAATGTTTAATACACCAATTGTTTCAGCACGATGTGACTTCTTCATCTAAATTATTCTGACTGATGGTGTCTAATATAACAGAGTTAAAATACAGTTAAATACGTGATAAAGTAATGGTAAAAACATGTCATAAAAACTTAGAGTATTTATTGGAGTTTGCCGCTAAAAAATGCCATTAGGGAAAGATATTCAGTAATGGGGATCTGTCAACATCTGTTTGTTCATTCAAAAGGATTTTACGAGCATTGTACCTGTCGATTTCCAAAGATTTTAAAAGTGTTAATCTAGAACTTTTGCTTTTAACGTGCATAATTCCATAGTTATTATTGAAATTGTACCTGAATTCATTAAGATGGTTAGCATTGTCGAATGTACGGAATCCGATATATAACTTCTTTGATGTATTTTGACTCTTTTCTTAAAAGATCTCCCTGTCTGGCCAATAAATACTAAAGGGCAATCGTTGCAAGACAACTTGCAGACTATTGAATGTCATTCTGAGTTCAGATATTTTTTCCCAAGAATTTTTTATTATTAAACAGATAGCTTCAAACAACGGTTACAACCACTTTCTTAGGGACAAAATGGTATCCAATAAACAAAAAAAACATGGCATTAAATCTGGTGTACCCACCATGTTAATGGATTATCTAAAAATTTTGCGAAACATTCAAAAAATAGTTTCAATTACAATAAAGCTTTTAAAACCATTAATACCCTAGGTACTCATATAAAACACAATAAGGACCGAACAAAAAAAGGAAATAAATATGGAGTCTACAAGTGATTTGCAACGATTGCCCTTTAGTATATATTGGCCAGATAGGTAGATCATTCAAGAAGAGAATCCAAGAACACTAAAGAAGTTATAGATCAGATTCCGCTCATTCGACATATGCTTATCATCTTAAAGAATTCAGACACAATTTCAATAATAACTATGAAATTATCCACGTTGAAAGCAAAAGTTCTGGATTAACACTTTCAGAATCTTTGGAAATCAACAGAAACAATGCCCGTTAAATCCTTTTGAATGAACAAACAGATGTTGACAGATCCCCATTACTGAATATGGCAAACCCCAATAAACACCCTAAGTTTTTATGACTGGTTTCTACCATTATTTTGTCACGTACTTAACTGTATTTAAACTCTGTTATACTAGACACCATCAGTCAGTGGAATGTAGATACCTGAAGAAGCCACATCGTGGTGAAACAATTGTTGTATTAAACAATTTGTGGAAATTAAAATAATATCTCTTATATATTTTTCAATATTAATTTAACTTATTGCTCTGAATAATGAGATACAAACCGGGTAAACTCCATAGAAATTATCCTCAAACTTCAATCAAAAATAGAACTCCAATAATTTTTCATACTTAAAAGCTATAACTAGCAATTATAGACAAAAAACAAGAATACCACTGACGTCAAATCAGGAGCTTTTGCAGGCTAGTTCATGTCACTCACAATTTTGACAAAACACTTCTAATTATACAATCTTCACGAAATTTTGTGATGGCAGTCTTGTCGTTATTTTACTTCTAATTGCCAAATTTAAACTCGATCGTGGATCTGTCGGTGTGGTTCCTTTAGCGCTCACCTCTGCTCCGCTGACAAAATGTTTGTCTTTGTTTTGATTCTTCAACTCATACGATCCTAATGAAATTTTGCAGAAATTTGTGCGTTATTATCAGGATTATAAATAATTTCGAGCGGTTTTTCCTCGAAAATTGATTCTTCATTGTTAAAATTTGTTTGTTGAAAATGTTTAAAGTTCAAAGTACTATCTGTCGCTAGCCACTACTTGTTTCCATCTTCCTGGCAATTGACAGATCCCATCGTGGAAAAAGGCTGACTCTTTGACCACTATCCATGTGTGGATCCATTTTTTGACCAGGTCATGTTGCATTGATCGGAAGAGATAATAATCGGAAGGGGCAATGTCTGGGCTGTGTGGCGGGTGGGGTAGAACTTCCTATTTAAGCGTTTCTAACTACGTTTTAACGGGCGACGCAACAAATGTTATGCTGCAAAATAAATTTGTCGATTCTGTAGGCGTACTGTGGCCATTTTTCTCAGAATGCTAGGCTCAAACACATCAATTGTCTGCGGTAGACCTGACCTGTGGCCCGTTCGTTCAATTGTATCAGCTCATAATACACCACTCTAGCTCATAATACACCACTCTAGCTCATAATACACCACTCTAGCTCATAATACACCAAATATATAACATATTTGGTGTATTATGAGCCATATTCAGCGTAACAGTTGATGATGAGACATGAGGTATCCATACGTTTACTGACGTTTTGGAGATCGAATCGAATTACCTTTGACTTCGGATTCCTTATCAGTGTGTCCAACCTAGTCGTTTAGGACCATTCTCATTAGAAAACAACAGACATTTTAGGCAAATTGATAGCACGCTGTTCCTTGGAACTAATATTTTAACCACAGATGAATGGTATTTGCAGAAGATGCAAAAGGATGAACCCCTAATATACATAAATCGATAGTTTGTTTTGATTAGTTTTCGGTTGTCTGAAAATAAAGTAGTATTTCAACTACAGTCATAAGATCATGTAAATATTTCAAATTTTGTTATGGTGAAATATTAATTTCTAAAAACTTCTTTAAATGTTAAATTATACAATTTAATACATCGTTCAATTTCATCTTGCATAGTCCACGAAAGGATTCACGTTTATTTCAAAGATATATATGGTATGTTCTCCTGCAGGATTCCGGCATTTATAGAAAGCAGTAAACCGGAATTCTCAAATTTACTGAATTTTCATTCGAATACTGAACATAAATTTTTTCTTGTGTCAATTATTTTATGTTCATCTCAATATATCATGTTTTAAAATAATTTATTGATTCAATTATAACTCAACTATTGACTGATTCTTTTTAAATATTTTTCGCAACTATTCTCACTGCTTAGAATAAATTTTGAAAACAACTTATAAAGTCGAAAGTGGATGTTGTTTTAATTTTTGTGCTAACTGTCGATCCCAAAGTGAATTATTTGAAAGAATAATTACTAATAAAAAAACCAGCGGCTAAGGATACGAGAGCAAGTTTGTAAAAAATTTTTTTTCCATATACGAATCATTAATTCTGTTAATCTTCAAATCATACATAAAATTTAGTAAAAGAATTTCAAAGAACAATAGGAAAAGAAACAATCTTAATTTTACTAACCGAGCATAGTGTGCTCGATGACATTTGTTTATAGGCTGCTATTCGCTAAGAGTGAAACCATAGAATTTATGTAGAAAGTACTTCACACGTATTTCACCTTAACTAACAATATTTTTAGGTATTATTATTTCATTAATTCCATTCCTTTGTACAAAATGGCGAAGGCGTTGTTATCCTTTCATGGAAGGATGTGATGCATTTAGAGGAAATATTCAAAATAGCTTGAAAATTTTTTCAGAATTATTATATAATTAGTTTTCATAAGTAGGTGGAATTTCAAATTATTTAGAAGCCGTCGAGTGAGTGAAAATTGAATTGAACTGTGCCGTTACATTACATACAAATAGGTCGAGTAAACAATAGCGTATAAAAACTCAAATAATCATGAAGTTGATCGTAAAACAGGCATAATGAGGAAAAGTGAGTATTTCAAACCACCTATGATATCGAAATAAATTTTCACAATTCAAATACCTTATTTTGTCCAAAATACATTGTAAAATTTCAGAATTACTCTTGCTGAAAGAAATATGAGAGTTGTAAATAAATCAATGGATTATTTTTCTCACACTGGATATGGATCTCGTATATCCGAACACCAAAAAATTGACGAGAAAACTGTCCCACTTTACTGAAGCACGTATTCCTAATGAATACATTCAATTACAAACAATTAAAAATATTTAACCAAAGTTACTTCTAAATGCTCCTCCGAAGAAGTAGTAGTTTGATATTAACCTGTATATTATGACTTAAGGACAAGTGAACCACTCTAGCAAATATATACTGTTAATTGCCCTAGTCAATATCTCGATAAACTCTCGATAAGAGTATTTCCCCAATATTGAATGAAGAAATATAATAATACTGTAATTGTTGATTTAATTTTTCTACGTAATAATCTTAATGAATTTTCAGATCTGAAGGAACAACAAGAATAACTCTGCTTCCATTTTATGGAGGTGGTAAAGGACAATCCTTACAAATTATAGAAAATTCGAATGGATTAATCACAACAAATATTATCAAGACACCAGACCAAGATAAAAATAAGGAAGAAGAAGTAAATCCTGCAGAGCTTGAATACCCTCCACTACCCTCCAAATTTGAAAAGAAATTCAACGATCACGTTAGATTGATAAACGCCAATGCCATGAACATACTCTCTCTGCAAGCAAAAGCTAAAAACAAAGGAGAACTCAGCAAAGAAGAGCAGCGAATGTATCAAGAAAATATGGATGAAATATCTGACGCAACTAGAGAATTAACAAAAATTCAAGTAAAAAACTCAGAATCAGAACTTGATCTTGAGAATAGAGAAGGTTTGAGTGCATGGTTTGAGAAAAAAAATAAATTACAAGCACAGAAAAGGGCTAATAAAACTAATGAAGTAAACAAGACAAACAATAAGATCAATTCGGCCAACGAAACAAAGAAAGAACAAGATAAAAACAAATGGTGGAATAAAAATGGCGAAGATACTAAGAAGGGGGAACAAGAGAAAATGAAGAAAGAGAAGGAAGAAGGGGAAAAGGGTGAGAAAGAGGAAGAAAAAGAGGAGGAAGGTGGAAATGATACTGTTGAGATCAATCTTCCTCCAGATGAAGCCTCAGTTGCTGAAGCTATGCCTGTTGGTTTAGCAGTAGCAGGTGAATGTTGAATTTTTATTTGTGAAAGATTATTCGGTTATCGCAAAAACTCTCTTATTTTTTCTGTTTTTGCAGGGGAAGGTGGTGTTGCTGCGAGTAAACCTGTAGCTACAGCTGTGGTAGGACCCAACGGTCTTGCTGTAGCAAGACCAATAGCAACTGCGATAGCTGGCGTTCGTCCTGACCAGGCTTTAGTACCAGTTTATGCCGAAGGGTACGTTGGCCAAAGTAAACCCCCGAGAAATGGATCCCAAAATCCAAAACCAGGCAATGCTGATGAATTTTTGAAGAAAATTATCTCGAAGTTCCACGACAGTGCTATTCCAGATCTCTCGTAGCCATAATTTTGTCCAGATTTAAATATTTATTTTGAGTATGAAAATAAATCGATCATAAAAAGATTAATTTTTGTTTCATTCACATCATGAAGTTATTATTGTCAAAAATCTCTAGTTTGAATTAATACTGGGATTTCGAAAAAACAATTATTCAATTTAAAAGTTTCTGAAATATACATCAGAACTAAAATATCACACTCAAATGATTTTTTTGGCGATAAAATATCACTTTAAATTTATTACTTCTAAAAAATAAAGATCGAAAAAAATTCAACCACTTTACTCTCTCACAGTTTACTTTCTTAAAAACATTAATTCAAGTAATAGAATAAAAAACATGGCAGATCAAACTGCTTATAATTTCTCATTAAAATGTACACATTTTTGATTTGGTATTACACTGTCCAAAGATAATAAACAAATCCATGAAACCTTTTTTTGAATAATTTTTTTTCATTGTTTTCGAAGGTATTCTTAACTTCTGATGTGAACTTTGTATGTGTGTATTCTTGTAAAGGCAAAACATTATTATCAAGTAATAATCATGGCCTATCAAAAACCGAATCTCATCCTTTACTATTCAGGTATAAGTATATTTTAAAATGCTGAATTTCAGTACCTTTTCAAATGACTAAATTTTTTAACATTCATCAATCAATGTGAAGAAATTCTTCTAGAACAGTAAAAGTTTCCTAGTATAATCTTATTCTTAACTAAATTCTGTTATTATTACTAATCTTGATGTGAGCATTTTTGAATGTAATAAAGAAAATAATTAAAATGAAATAGCTGAAATAGACAAATCAGATTGTGGAATTGAACGATTTTCGAAATTTATTTCGTCACTGAGTTGGCACAACTGCCCTTCAAACTCAAACGAAGTTTGAGTGTCATCTATTGGAATTTTGTGTACAGAAGAGCAAAAAATGTTACATAAGGATTACCGTACATTGTTCTTGTTGAAAACACGTGCCTCGCTCTGGTCGGTTATCGATGTCTCAACAGAAGTTAACACAGCTTAAGTTAAAGAAATTATAACTGCAAAAGGTCGTTCAAGTTTGAGAAATATAACTACTGAAATTTCTGTGACACTCTAGTCAGTAGTGTAGTGGTTTAAGCACCCGACTTGTGAGTAAAGAATCCTCTTCGGTACGAGTGCGCATTTTGACGAGGAAAGAAACTTTATCGCTAGGATGACCGACCACCATTTCACTGTTGGGTAAAAAATTAACGGTACTGTGTCTAAGATGGTGTTTTCAGTAAATAGAAGACATAAAAAAAATTCATGAAGAGCACAAGTCGATTCCAGAAAATACATTTGAAAAAATTATTAGTGATTGGATTATTTGTTAGCATAAGTATATCATTTCGAAAGGTATCTACTTCGAAAGCGATCCAACAATACATATTTTCTGTTATATTGGTTAATTCCCTGATGCTTACTTATTTGACCCTGGAGTATGAGTATCGCACCACGGTAGTTATCTCGATGATGAACTAACTAGTTTATCTAGCAATAAGATAAACTGCAACGAATAAACTAAGCAATAAGATAAACTGCAGTGAATAAAGAGTCGAACACTAATAACAAAATCAAAATATAATTCTACCCTCTCTCTAATAAAACAAGCTAAACGATTATTATAAGAGTAAGGGTAATGAATTTTCCTATACTTGGGCTTTCGAGATTATGTGGATTTCTATATTAATAATAATAGCGATAATCTTGGGCCGCAGGCCAAACGAGACAAAGTTCACTGTTACAAATTTTATGAAGATGATAAAAATAGTATTGTTATCTAAAGAATCAGAAATATCCATCGTCTATCATGAAACATTCGGAATTTTTCAACAATTCTTATTCAAATAAGAGATTGACCGAACTTCAGTAACTAAGCTCAAGAAGTCATGAAATACGTGTTACACTTTATATTTTGAATTGAGAATTTTATCATTCTGTAGTTTTTTTATTTTTACTCCAATAGATAAATTTACGTATACATGTCATAAGATAAAAAAAAATTTCTAGACAGAAATTAATTTCATATTAATCAAATATATATATATATATATATATATATATATATATGTATATATTTTTATATATAGGGAAAATTTTTCAGAATTCTCATCTAAATTCCAATCTCAAATTTGAACTGTCACTAAGTAGACTCAAAATTTGTAATTCAAATTATTATTTAAATAAGTGTGCTTTCTTAGTCATTTTCATCCAATGAAACCTTTTAAAAATTATGGAAAAAGATTTCAAGTTTACATAGAGATTGTTCAGAAGAAGATTTCAGATGCTTCTGTGAATTCCGACATATCTGTTAATAACCTTTGAATAAAATTCTGTGTTTTAATTTCAAAGTTATTAACCAGTTAGAAAAATCCGTTTATAACTGACTGTATTTGGGATTTTGTTCCAAATTTTCTTGAATTGTAAATTTCTCATCTTATTATTTTCATTCTAAATGGTTGAGCTGTCTGAAGATTGAGATAAATCAGGAATTACGTATAATATAATAGTTTATTCTTTGAATTTTATCATTTCTGTAGTCATTTTGGCTCTTCTTCTAAATGGATATATTTACTTATACAAGTATGTAAACAATCCATAAAATATAAAATTTATGAATTTTTTAGCAAATTTTTCAAAATTCTGATACTAATTTTTAATTTTAAAGTAGAACTTTCACCAAGTATACCCAATATTCATAATTTATCTAATGAATTTTAGAGATCATACTATCCCACAAAAAACGGAGATTTTCTTTCATTTTCAGAAGATCTGCATGGAGATATACATTCTGTCAAGAAAGTACCGGGAATTATCGATTTAAATCTGGCGGGGCAATGAGGCAGGTCAAAAATTTTTTTCCTAGGTTGGTACCACTGTCCTTAATTACTATGCCAAGCTTGAGCGGGATCTGTCAACTAGTGTGTTTGCAACAGCTGATTAAGTCAGTCGATGTCAGAGTGCGTGCCGATTTTTACTATGGGTGATTACGTTGAGCAAAGAATTTGTTTAAAGTTTTGTGTTGCAAATGAATTTTCGTGAGCCGATGCATTGAAAATGTTGCAAAAGGCCTTTGGTGATAATGCTCTATCGAAAACTCGTGCATATCAGTGGTACAGAGCCTTCAAGGACGGTCGTGAAGTGGTCGCCCATCGACGGCTTCGATCGAAGATAACGTCGATAAAATTAAGGAAAGGGTGCTGGAAAACCGTCGTACCAGCTTGAGAGAGATAGCACATGATCTTAAGATATCCCACGAGTCCGCACGTACGATTTTGATTGATATTTTGGGCATGAGAAAGGTGGCCGCACGACTCGTACCGAAAGACCTGAATTGTCTTCAAAAACGTCATCGCGAAGAGGTTGCTTCAGACATGCTGGATCGCTGTAATTACGATTCTACATTCATGGAACGCATTATAACTGGTGATGAGACCTGGGTCTACGAGTACGATATGCAAACAAGCCAGCAATCATCGGAATGGGTGGTAAAAAATGAGCCGAAACCGAAAAAACCACGCCAAAGCCGCTCGAAAATGAAGGTGATGCTCATTTTTTTCTTCGATATCCGTGGCGTGGTGCACTACGAATTCGTTCCAGAGGGTCAGACGGTAAACAAGGAGTATTACCTAGGCGTTATGAAACGTTTGCGTGAGCGTATCCGTAAGAAGCGGCCAAATTTGTGGGCGAACAACTCATGGATTTTGCATGACGATAACGCGCCTTCTCACCGAGCTACGATTGTGACTGACTTTCTCGCCAAAAACTCAACAAACGTGCTTCAGCAACCACCGTATTCGCCGGATTTGGCGCCCTGCGACTTTTTCCTCTTCCCAAAACTAAAATTGCCCCTTCGTGGCACCCGTTTTGAGTCGATTGAAGCCATAAAACAAAATTAGGCGCGAGAGCTAAAGTCCATCCCGGAAAGCGCCTATAAAAAATGTTTCGATAATTGAAAGTGCCGTTGGCATAGATGTATTGGAGCAAATGGAGCCTATTTTGAAGGCGACCCAATAAATTTTGACGATTAAATGTAAAAATGTTGTTTTAATTGAAAATTCCCGGTACTTTCTTGACAGAGTAGTATACAGATGTCAACTTAAGTGAGTGCCGATAGCTCAGTGGTTAGAACCTTGGGTTGGTAACCGAAAGGTATCAGGTTGAGGCCCTGTTTAATTAGCACAGAAATTTTGAAGCTAAACTGGTTTCGATCACCATCTCACTGTAGGGGCGAAAATTAACCGTCCTGTGCCTAAGGTAACACAAGGACGCAGTAACATAGCCTAACCAGTACACAACTGAACAACTCGCTCAAGTTTCTGAGGAGTTTTCACAGAAGATCTAGAAGTATCAGGATAATATCATAATATCAAAAAGTTACCAGAAAATGAATAGAGATCCCTGCATTTATTTCATATGAAGGTATTTCATTATAAAAGTTAGATTACTAATATTTTCCGAAAGAGTGGCAACACCTCGAAAATATTCCAGTTGGGTAAAAACGCTTCAATTTATATTATCCATAAAATTCCCATACAGCAGCACCCAGGACATGGTTTATTTTCAAATAAATAAGAAATTTCGATAATTAGTAATAATTTTTGGTATGTATATCAACAACTTTTTCAATGACTAGGTAAATATGTGGAGAAACCCAATTATCACTGATATCCATCGCAAAAAGTTCGACCAGTTCGTCATAATGTAACTCTTAATATTTTGGTATTTTAACAACTTCTTTATATTCTAATTCCACCTACTTGGACTCAACAACCATATAAAATAGATCTTTCGAGTAAAAACACGCAAACGGAAATATTAAGAGATTCCAAAGCATACAAAAGTGGGAAGAAACCTGATGACACTTGAAAAATGGGAGCTAAGTACTTGTAGTGAATAATTTATGATGCTTAGGACGGAGTTACGCAAAGAAATATTTTAAATTGATGGATTTGAGCGATAAAAATGATTTTATTTAATTTGGTCAACGTTCAGTTTGCGTGATATGGGTACATATTTGAAATGTACGAGGGGGATTTGAAAAAAGTAAATGGGCTATATACTTACGAAAAGGTTTTTGGTTCATCAATTCCAACGATTACTGTTTAAAAAACGAGCATATAATAATAATATGGCCTTATTGAGAATAAGAAAACAACATTTACCTCATAATGACAACCAATATCCCACGACAAAACAACGTGGAGCACTGTTGCTTCAAGCTTCTCTAATGAACCACATCATTTGAGAAATTAAACGGAGATTTTTCTTGAAACTTATTTAGAACAAAACCATTTTTAATTAAGTGATACTATTTACCCTTCAGATGAAGATTCAATTATGAAAAATTCAAATAGTCTGATTTTAGCTCAAAACATATGTTATGGAACATTTAGAAGAAATAATTTACTTGAATCTTTTGAGCAAATACTTTCTTTATTAGAACAGTAGATGATACTTATCATTTGTTGCTTGGAGAAGCAGATAGATTCTCTACTATTTGAATGACTTGATTACCAAAATCCAATATCAAATTCACTTTTAAGACAGATAAAGGACTGTAGTATAGATTTCCTTCATCTTAAAATTTGGATGAAAAATGATCTACATAACTTTGGTAGTATTTTTTACAAACCCACGTATACCGATAATACTATTCATACTCTCTGGAGAATGTTCTAAATATTCTTTAAAAAAGGAAATAAAAAAAGGCCTTTTTGAAGTATATGTTGAACATTTTTTGGTGATGAAAATTATGATTCTTCAACATCCAATCGAAACATATATATGCAAAAAGTGATGTCTAAATAATTTGTTCATTATTTTATATTTCTTTCGATTCTTTATTAGTTAATTTCCACCACATGTGATGATAATATATATGTCTATAAAGTGATACAGTGTATTTAGGACATATTTTAAAATTCAATTCTAAATAAAATAATAAGAAGCGGTTTTTTACTTGATTGAAAAATTAGTACAAAATTTGAATATTAAAACAGATTTAATTTGTCAGTCTTTTACAATTTTAATTTCAAAAAATCTATTCAAGAAACTTTAAGAATTAAATTAATGTCTTTATAAGCAAACAAAAACCCAACGAATAAAAATTGTCAATTAAAATTAATAAGTAAATGAATGTTTTCTTGTTAAAAATCAAAATTGTAGAAGACTAACAGATTAAATCTGTTTTGATATTCAACTTTTGTAATAATCTTTTTATCAAGTAAAAAACCGTTTGTTATTATTTCATTTTATATATAATATATAACTATATTAGGTTTTTAAATAAAGAAATTCATTATGCAGTGTTGAATGTTTTAACTAAGACCATTAAAGTGCCTTATAAAGTTTGTGTGATTTTGTTGTGAGCATAGAACATAGAGTACCTTGGATATTAGATGTACCTAGTTGAATGTTCAACAAACACATATTCCTAGAGATCGTATTGAGTAAGTTTATTCATTATTAATTGATTTTATCTTTTAAATGTGAAGTTGAACTGGTCTTATCAGAATTCTAATTATTTTTTTGAAGATGTGTTACATGTTTTGAGAGTTTTTGAAGTAATTTATTCAAATATATGAAATACTTCAAATAAATTAGTTTTTGAGAAGTTCTTGAAATTATGTTGTATATTTTTGAGAAAGCTTTAGTTTTCATAAATATAAGATCAGAAAACAAAAAATTTTGTTACAAGCAGGGCTCGTACGCTTGTCTGATGAGTTCAGTACGCATGCCTGGAACGAAACAAAAAAAACATTTATTCATTTAATAATTTCAATTGGCAATTCATATTCGTTCGGTTTTTCCTAATTCCATTTGATACTGTATAATGAGTTTCGATTTTATACGTCTATTAAATATAAGTAGTGCTTATAAAGACATTAATTTAGTTCTTAAAGTTTCTTGAATAAATTTTTTGAAATTAAAATTGTAGAAGACTCAACAGATTGAATCTGTTTTGATATTCAAATTTTTTTAATTTTAAATGTTTTCATGAGATTTATTCAGATTTAAAACTGTAGAGGTTCTGGTGAATTAATTCCAGCTATTATTCTGTAATATGCAAATATTTCTTCATAGTAATTTTAAATTTATATGAATAATTTCATCTCTGAAAATCAGAACTTGAGTTATTTTTTTGCCATAACTAGTTTGAAAATGAAATAAATTTTAAAGAAATCTGAGGGAAAATGAAAACGAGTACTGAAAAAAACTCAACACAAGTCGAAGTGTTCAAATAGTTCACCCTGTTGTGCCAAACAGCAGCCAAATCTGTTATTAAGAGTTAATCATATATCTCTGAGCAGATTAGGAATAGTGGGTATTTTGGCACAAAGTTGGATTATTTTTAACTTCAATTCAACAAGATTTGTAGCTCGATCGATCTCATGTACATAAAATGACTTTTCATATATCCCCAAATAAAAAAATTATTGGGAGATAAATTAGGTGATCTTGGTGGCCATTTGTTCGTGCCATTTGTAGAAATGACACGGTCCGAACTCATTTCGTTTTAAATGACTTTAAATTCAAAATTTTATATTCTTACTACAATATATATTGAAACTATATACAAAAACTATTAAATTGATATCCTCATATATAATCAATATAAAATATTTTTCAATATCTCGGAAAAAACATTTTTACAATCCCGACTTGAAATGTATTAATACAAATGTATAAACAAAAATTATATAAGTATGTAAATTAACATACAAATACAAGAAAATCCACCATTCCAAAATTATCTAAAATTATCAAAATAAAGGATCAAATAAAAATATTCAAAATATTTAATTTATAGGATTTTGGTTAACAATTTTTATTTATTGGATTTTGTTATACCATTTGGATGAATGTTTATTTTATATGTCATTTGATATAAGTGGTACTTATATGACATTATTTCAATTTATTTTCAGAAGTTATAATCATTAAATATAATTTTTTGAAATTAAATATGTAGAAGGCCGTCTGATCATATTTTTGTTTTGTTTTTTTTTTTTCTTTTCGAAAGTTTGTATGTATGGTACGGGTTTGCTGCCTTTCATCCCTTGTCTATCCTGAGTCTTAGTATGCTGCTTCCAGGATTGTTTATGATTACTGATTGTGTATATTTTGTATGATTCATAAGTTGCTACGTTTGTCATGTCATAGAAATGGAAAATCAATTTAAGGCCAAAGCAGAATCCAGTATGGAATTCTGATAACCGTAGGCCCTTTGTTGTACACTCAGAATATTATTTTATATATTATATTTGTACTTATGTACTTTTGGGTGATACAAACAATATATATTATTATTATAAAAATTGTTCCAAATTCATCTAACTAGAGGTAGATCGTGCGAAAATTTCTGATGAAAAGAAAGTATGCTTGAAAATTTTCTTTGTTTTATATATTCCAATATACACACCCATATTAACGATCCTATTTTCAATAGAATACAGTTTCCACATTAACAATTGATTTTCGAACATGCTATACGCTATTTGCATTTTACGCCGAAGGTCAATTTTCACGTCAGGCAATGATGCCGAGCAAAATATGATTGTGCAAGTAAGGTCAACGATTCTACTGAGCATGGAACAAAATAAAGACATTGATATAATCAGGAATTCAAATGGAGTAACGGTAGATACGAGAAGGAGCGTAGCTAGAAGATTAATGCCGCTCTTTCCTATGTTGAAAAGGCTGAAATTGAAACAAGTGGTTTTAGTGATACGAGGAGTGACCTTAAATATGAAATATAATTCGAAAAATTATTCTATTCAAAGTAACTAGTAAAATCACCAGTCTTTTTGTTAGATTTCGAAACTTCTAATAAATATTGTATTAATTTAGCTGATACCATTTCTGATAGATGACCTGGTGGTCCAATTTGAATTGAAACATGAAATCAAAGAAATTCATGCATTAATTTCTAATTGAAACAAATTGTAGAAATTACTAAGTTTTATTACCAAAAAATATATATTACACATTATCTTGTGATCCCAGTTTCGGGAAATGAACTATCCCATCATCAGACAACTGAAGACCTAACAGTGGTACAGTGATATTTAAACAAAAGTGATAAATATTTTGAATATTTCAACAGAATCTCGGTAATACCTAATAGTCGTACAGAGGTTTACAATCGGAACGTGATAAAAAACCGGGTTAAAAAAGAGAGGCCTTCTAACAGATATCGGAATGTCGGCAATCGACAAAGAAGGTTGTTAAACAGATGGTATCCATTTGAATATCTCAAATAATTTTTGGGGTTACATAGCTCCGTAGTAATTCCTTATTTTCACATTATTTTGTTGTATATCTCAAATATTTGGATTCAGAAAGCTCCATACAGTCATTCATTATTTTTTACATTATTTTTATTGTGAACGAATTTGAAAATTTCAATAATCAAGTTTCTTTTCTTTTGAATCTACATGTAAAATTTTTTTTTCTTAAGATTTTCTTTTGTCGAAAGGAATTACTGTTTTCTAAAGAATGAGTGGCAAAAGTGGAATTTTTGTTTACTTTTCATTAAATTCATTTTATGTTCGTTGAAAAAGGTTTTAAACGGATGTTACTTTTTAAATATCTCAAATATTTTCGATTTACATAGCTCCATACAGTCATTCATTATTTTTACATTATTGTTATTGTGAACTAATTCGAAAATTTCAACAGATTCTAGATAATCGAATTTCTTCCCTTTTGATTCTACATGTAAAATTTTAAGATTATCTATTGTGGGAAAGGAATGACCGTTTTCTAGACAATGAGTGGCAAAAGTAGAATTTCGTTTATTTTTCCTGAAACTCATTTTATGTTCGTTGAACCTCGTCTTGAAGGAACGTCCTGTTTATCCTATATATTTATTACTGCACGTAGAACAAGATAACTCATAAACTCCTGATTTGAGTATGTTTGGAGTAGGGTCCTTTGCTTTAAATAATACCGATGATAATTTTTTTGCGTTTTGAAGGCAATATTGACATCTGCTTTTGAAAAACTATTGGCCACTTTTTGACTTATGCTACCAAAGTACGACAGAGAAATGATTTTTTTATTTTCTTCGGTTTTCAGGATGGGATAAATTTGGCTCATAGCTATTTTAGATAGTTTATTTCGAATTAGATTATCTATTATATTGGGGTTGAAACCGTTGTTCGCGGCTATTGATTTTATAGTTTAGACTTCAGCTTCGCGGTCATTTTTTGATAAGGGTTATGCGAAGGCTCTACGGATCATCGATTGATAGGCTGAAATTTTTTGTGAATATGGGTGATTGGAATCAATAGGAATACATATATCAGTGGATGTGGGTTTTCTGAACTCGTTGAAATTTATTTTTCTATTTGACTGTGATATCGAGAGGTCTAAAAATGTAATAATGTTCTTCGATTCTTTTTCTAATTTTAAAATACTGTTAGGTCTTCAGTTGTCTGATGATGGGATAGTTCATTTCCCGAAACTCGAGTCACAAGAAAATGTGTAATATATATTTTTTGGTAGTAAAACATAGTAATTTCTACAATTTGTTTTAATTATGATCAACTACCAAATAGTAACGGCTGAAACAATTCAGTATCATTAATTTCTGTTCAAATTCAAAATAAATATGTAAAGTCCCACTTTTTTAGGTGCTATCAGTACATATTAGAAGTATAAATAAGTTCGTGCGGTTTTTTGTCTGAAATTGAAACTTTATTCTAAGAAATAGTTATACATTCAAAGTTCAAAATATTGTCGGTCGCTAGCCACTACATTTTCCCATCTTTCTGATAACTGACAAATCCATTCGTCAATCCATTTTTTGACTTCGTCGTAATTGGAGAAGCGCTGGTCAGCCAGGCCAGGTTGTATCGATCGAAAGAGATGAAAATCGGAAACAACAATGTCTCGGCTGAATGGCAGTTGGAGCAGAACCTCCTATTTGAGCGCTTCTAAGTACATTTTGACGAGCGACGCAACATTTGTCACGCTGCACAATAAGTTTATCGTGTTTGCTGCCGTTTTTCTCGCAATGCTCAGTTGTCGTCAGTTGACTTCTTCTGTGATCCTTATCATAATGGACTCCCTTTTCATTGCCAGTCACTTCGCAGTTGGTCATCTGTGAAAAAACGGCGTTTGACGTCTCTTGGCTTTAGTTCATAGGGTACTCAATTTCCCA
This sequence comes from Megalocaria dilatata, assembly GCA_034642435.1. Taxonomy (NCBI): domain Eukaryota; kingdom Metazoa; phylum Arthropoda; class Insecta; order Coleoptera; family Coccinellidae; genus Megalocaria; species Megalocaria dilatata. The sequence continues at coordinate 67,089,483 of CM067855.1, read as the reverse complement.
CATGTCGGATGATTCCCATTGCATTTAAACGATGGAAAATGGCTGGTTGATTGACTCCAAGTGTTTATGCGAGTTCCTCTTTCGTTAGTGATGAATCTTCATGGAACTTTGCCTCTAATTCTTTATCCTCAAACGTTTAAACGTTGAAATTTTCAGAGCACACAGAAACTATGTTGTTTACCTTTCAGCGAAATGACAGATACTGAAAAGAAAACCTAATGATGACACTTCAAAGGTGAAGGTTGAAACAATGAAATAATAAGCTAATAGTGACATCTGAACTTATTTTTACTCCTAATAATTAAAAGCACTAATTTAGAAAGAAAATAAACTGTCAATAAAAAGTTAAGGATATTGAATTGAATTCATTGCTGTTTTCTCTTCAGAGAAATATAATTTCCCTTTGATATATGTATATGTAAAGCATTTCAGGTTGGTGTAATAAGATTTCGGAAAAATTATCTATTCAAAATAACAAAAATACAATATTTGAAAAAATATAAATTTTTAAGAAAAACCGAAATTCTGAAAGTTCCAAAAATGTATACCTGTCTTCGCCCCGAATACAAAGTATAAAAACCACTCGCATTAATAACTGGCATTCTTTCTGCATACTTTTCACCAAGTCATTGAGGATATCCTACTCAATTGGTTGCCAAAGTTGCGACAAAAGATCTCGGCAATGTTGAAGCGCTTCCAGCTTTTTTGTAATTGATTTCAAGCATGCTCGATTGGATCCTAGATGTGGAATACCGTGGTTTTCTATAGCAGCAATCACCTAGCGGGATCTATATGGCAGTGGATTATCATCCAGATTGCCAATTGCTGAATGAAATTGTGGGATTACTCCATTGATAACTTCTTCAACATATGTCCGAGATATCATGGTCCTGGAAAATACTAATAAATCAGTTCTGCCTTCGAAACAAACTGCACCCGAAAACATGAGTGCGCCTCCTCGAAAATAAACGGACTTCTTGAACAGAGCAGTGATTCCTTCAGAAGAACGTTCATACCTGGACTCGTCAGTAAAAAAAAGTACATACATGTACCCCCCCAATACCCACTCTATTTTTTGTCTCTTGTGTTCGCGACTAAGTGGAACTCTTCATAACGAGCGTCTCGATGTTCGATTGACTTAATAGAGACGTCTTCTGACTATGCTGAGGTAAATTGAAATACTGTGGCATCTCCAAGACGTCAACTTGCCATTCTGCTCACCGAAAGAGTTGAAAAAGATCTATCACTTAGATTATAGCACTTGGTCTTCCACTTCTGGATCTTTAACGAACAGTTTCAGTGGCAATGTACTAGTAAACGTGATCTAACACTTTCGGTAACATTGAAGAAATTGTTCATTTGCTGTTGTATTAGATCAGCCTGAAGAATCCCAATGGCTCCGTTGGCATCATCATCAAATAAAATTTATCTTGGCATAATGAAAATTATATTTTCAATTTCGTAGAACCGTGTGATCTTATTGAAAACGAAATACAATGAAGATGAAATCATTAAAATGAGCATTTCTGATACATATAGGCAAAAAATGATTAAACTTGATGAGAACTTACATCACTATGCACCAAAAGACGTTTCTATAATCGTTATTATAATAGTTTATGTAATTGAAACATAATATAAAGATCTTACGGAAAATACGCATCTTCGGTAAACATAAAATCCTTAATTTTTGACAAGCAGTTTATTTGGGTTGCCTTCAAGACGAACAATACGATTATAGATTCATAAAAATTAATAAAAACAAGATGGATAACCATATAATTATAAGTAATCTATATATTCGTTTTCTTAGACTAGTCAGAGGTTCATATTGGTAGAACGGGTATAAATTTTAAAATACTTTTATCTGAACATTACAAGACGTTTCGATAAATATGGGACGGAGTCCCATCACGCAAAACTATCAAATGAAATTGATAGTTTGCACATTAGTTCTAAAGGGTTTGAAGTTAAATTTATCGAAAATATATGGAATCAATATTTATCGTGTCGATAGCTTAGTAGTTAGAACATTGGGCTGGAACCAAAAGGTCTCGGATTCAAATCCTATTCAAGTAGGAAAGAAATTTTCTTGTTAGACTGGTTTCGGATTTACCTGGAAATTTGTAGAGACTAGAGTTCTTCCATTGTGTCGTTGGTTATAGTGAAAAGCCTGCTCTATATCGTCTAAATTTTGATGCAATTTGTCCATTACGTATTTCAAAATACCCCACTTGATGTCTTCAGACAAAACATAAAATTTATTACTACCAAGAACAGGCGCATCTCTGCTTATTTGGCTGCATACAACGTTTATAGGCCATAAATCACTGCACATATTGGTAGGAAGAAGTATAAAAGATATGAAACGACAATATTAGTATGATGCCATACATTCTTTCGACGCTGTCTGGAAAAAAAACGAAAAAAAGTAACTGTGGAGGAGAAAGATGCTATTATTACCAGATCAGAAAAGGAAGAAAGTAATACCAGGATTTCCACCGATAAGGGGGAAATTTTTACAAACCGTTATGAAAATTGAAGGATAATATTTTAAAACAATTTTTGGGAAAGAATTTTGTCAATTATGCATCGATGGGAACTTTAAGGTTCGTACCTTATGTAGATTATCTCATCTGACACCATGTTATTGTCCCATTTGAATGCGGAGTATTTGAGTGTTATGCCGATTTTTGAAATTCACTGAGGAAATTTTTCACTTGACCGTTCCAAAAGAAGCAGCTTAATATACATATTGGATGAAATGCCCCTGACTAACAGACAAAATGTCTGGTTTCAAATGGATGGCTCCTAATAGCCGGAATGTACGGGACTTAATGAATGAATATTTTGCGGTGCAATGGATTGGAAGGTACGTACCGGTAATATATCCACCAAGTATACCCTACTTTACGCCTTTGGAATTTTATCTTTGGAACACCTTGAAAGAAAATTATATCAAATTCGCGTTCAGACTAGGGAGGATCTGATTGAAAGAATAAAATTGTGTTGTGCAGAAATGCGTCAGAAATGTTGTGAACTTCGCAGTGTTGTAGATTCAGTGCGAAAACGATGTATGAAATGTATTGAATAAGGCGGTGGACATTTTGCACAATTGTTATGAGTAGTAGTAGTCTGTTTTCTTTACATTTTTTCATAAAATCTGTATTATTGAAATTAAGTTTATTGTTTTAAATTATTTTGATTCGACAGATCAATGCATGATTTCCATGAGAATTAATTTAATATTCAATCATAAATAGCTTCAAGATAGAGTATATTTAGGTTTGGAACATTTCAACTTTTCGATGTTATCTTCTTATTCTTAGCCATGATATTATAGCAGAGGACAAGCTTCTAGCACATGTCATTCGAAAGCACACTAGATGAGGTATTTTTTGTTGAAAAGAAAACATGTCTATAATTAATAATTTTTCATCGATAAAACCATTGGAGAAATATGACTGCTTTTGTTCACTTCAGAATCGTGATATTCATCTCCTTACCACGCCCGTAATGAGAATTTTTTGACACATAAAACTTTTTATCTTGTAGCAAATTTAATGTGGTTTCCAAGTAGGTGGCCAAATTTCATTAGGCTGCAAAGATAACTGAATTATAATTGATTTTATGGAAAAAATTTAAAAATTACGTGGAATTAAGAAATGTTCAATTGAAGAATAACCATCAACATTTCGACCATGTGTTATATGACTTTTTTGTTGTGAATAACTTGTATCATCTCCCCTTGAAGTTTGGCCCTTCTTAAAGTAGACAACCTGTATAAGAAAAGATCACCGAACCAGCTTTTATACAGCTGGTATGTACACAGGAAGAAACTGTTGCCGAGTGAAGTAAATACATGAGGTAGGAATTCTCAGACACCAGACATCCCTACGCCCCCAGAGCTAGAGTATTCCCCTTCCTATACTAAGATCCAAAATAAAATATGCCATTAAAAACTCAAAATCTGAAAAATCATCAGAACCAAATGAAATCCATACAGAAATTATAAATTCAATCGACGAAGACAACATTCACGTGGTGGTAGAATTGCTTAACGGAATCTACAAGACCGGACATACCTCGAATGGCTTACATGTACATTTTCTCCGATTCCGAAAGAAAAACCTCGAAAATGCAACTATTACAGACTGACAAGCCTCATGTCCAATGTACTTAAAATATTCTTTAAAATCATAGACCAGAGAATACACAGAAAATGCGAAGCGGATATGGGAAATTAACAATTTGGTTTCAGGAGAGGTTTTGGTACACGCGATGCCTTGTGTAGTCTGAATATTTTATTGCAAAAATGTAGAGATCAGAGAAAAGATCTTTATGCATCATGCTTCATTGACTTCAAGAAGGTGTTCAATAAGGTGCAACACTCAAAACTACTGGCGTGTCTGAAGAAAAGAGGTTTGGCAAATAACGACATCAACATCAACAAAAAGTTGAATATATTTGTTTTCCACTACTTCTTACCAATATGTGACGATGCAGATAAGAGGAAAGAGTATGAAGCCTTTAGACTTTGTATATTTCATTTTTACAAGATTTTCTGTTTATTCGGGAGAGAAATTCTAAAACTGCAAAAAATGACGTTTATTTCACTCTCAAATGACAGCAAATAATTCTGTAGTTTCGAATTCATCATATGCAGCTTCTTTAAGAAGTCATTAAGGTTTTCGTTCATCCATTATAAAAATTGCAAAACACACTTCAGATGAGCTGACAAAATGAAGCAGTGTAAATAAACACCCCAAATGACAGATGTTACTCAAAATCCGCGTGAGCATAGAAGATATTCGTGACAAAAAGAATTTCGACTTTTTAAGCGGGTTTTTTATTTGATAAATTACCGGTACTTTCTTGAAATAATTTTTGATTTTTGACTTTTTCAATCAATAGCAAAATTCCAAGAAATGTTGGCAATCTACGATTTTATAACCATAAATATTAATGAATTTAACATTTTAGTGTCCAACTCATGGCCTAGTGAAAATTTCTTAAAATCTGCATTTCCCACCCTTCAATTTATCACCACTTGTAAGTGATCTTCTATCGTAAATTGTGTGACTCTAAGATTTTGGTAGGCGAGATAGAACAACAAATCACATGCAAATTTTTGATTGTCTGCCAATTTTCCCAGGAGTAAATAAGTACCCGAAAGACCCCTAATTTCCATTGAATGGGCATCCGAACTCCGAAACCTACTCGTCAACTGTCGAAATTATAATTGCAGCACGTGGTGTGTTCTGATTTATATCGCAAATTTGAATGCACAAGTGCATTGTCGTTTTCCGAAACCAAATCTGAATGGTAGTAGGAATTTTTGGGTGCGTTCCACCGTTGACTCATAGAAGTGTCAACAGCGACGTATGGGATCAAAACAAATGCTAGGAAAGGTTGGTTTATGACAACACTTCTTGGATTCCTGAGACAGATAAATTTGTCTTTATTATTTACAAATACAGACAACTGAACTTATATGAGAGCTATACGATTCTCTACACCAGTGATTCCGCAAGTGGTCCACAAAGGACCCTTGGTTTCCGGTTCTGGTTTTGATTGTAAAGAACAAAAATGTTGGCTTGGCTGACCAATGCAGACAATGTAGAAGAAATGTTTCGAAACCACCGCTCTAAACCATTTAAAATTTAATCAGTGATGGGCACTGAACTCTATACTATCGGGTGTTTTTTTTTAGTGATAGAACTTTCCATAGGAATAACTGTGATTTGACAGAAAGAAAAAGCCATGTTGTTTTGACATTTCTGTTCAGTAAGCATTGACAAATTATCATGGAAAGACTCACGGCGCAACAACGTTTACAAACTGTTGAAATTTATTTTCAAAATCAGTGTTCTATTCGCCAAACTTATAGAACACTTCGTGAAATTTATGGTTTACATAATTGTCCATCAGAGCAGCTTATTCGTCGAACTATCGATAGATTTTGGACAACATTTTCTTTACTCGATGTAACAATAATAAGACAAAGAACTGTACGTACAGAAGAAAATATAGCTGCTATAAGTCATAGTGTTAATGATGATCCAGATTTGTCTATTCGTCGACGTTCACAACAAGTTGGACTCTTTGCATACATCACATGGAAAATTGTGCGTGAAGATCTTGGTCTTCACCCAAACAAGATCGAACTAGCTCAAGAACTAAAGCCACTTGACCATAATAAGCGTCGTTTGTTTGCTCATTGGGCCCTAGAACCACTTTTTTATCGTAAAATTGTGTTTAGTGATGAAGCTCATTTCTGGGTGAACGGCTATGTAAACAAGCAAAATTGCCGTATATGGAGTGAAAACAATCCTCAAGAAGTTCTGCAGGTTCCATTGCATCCTGAGAAATGCACTGTATGGTGTGCTTTACACGCTGTAGGCATCATCTGTCCATATTTCTTTCAAAACGATGCTAGATCTAATGTTATAGTGAATGGTGCTCGTTACAGATCGATGATCAATGATTATTTGTAACAAGATAGTGCTACACCTCATGCTGCTACCGTAACAATTGATTTATTAAAAGAAAAATTTGGCGATAACCAATAATAATTAATTGGCCTCCAAGATCATGCGACATAACTCTACTGGATTATTTTCTTTGGGGTTATGTCAAGTCATTGGTTTATGCTGATAAACCAGAAACAATAGACGTTTTGGAAGCCAACATAACTCATGTTATTGATGAAATAAGGCCTGAATTACTCAAAAAAGTGGTCCAAAATTGGTCTGGTCGAATGCGGTTCCTCAGAGCTAGTCGTGGTGGACATATGCCGGAAATTATTTTTAAAACATAAATGTCATAAAATTATCCTTTACAGAAAGAAAAAAATTGGCTTAAATTTAAATTTAAATGTGTTTTATTTCAATTTAAAGTTCACTCTAAAAAAAACACCCGATACATAGTAGGTCATCTCGGTTGCATAGTCGGCAGAGATGAGCACTATGGTATCTGGGGTTGCAGGTTCTAGTCCCGTTGCGCCCATGGGTGTTTGTGTAAGTCAGGTGGTAGCAGTCGATGTCATAAGACTAACAAAAATTAATAATAATGCAGGAGTTCAATTTCTTGAGCTTAGAAATTGAGTTTCTGCTATGTAAATAATGTGAATAATACAAAGGTATAACCTTAGGTGTGTGGGTTACTTAAGCAAAGGGTTGTGGAAATACCTGGGTTGTTATTAGAAAGACCGCTTCAAGATGGTTCGAAATGGGACGTTAAGAGTAAAGATTTATTGCTGAACCAAAAATCGTCAACAGTTTCCTGGAAGAAGATATCGGAATATGGGGTGCCTTGAGATTCGTCTCCATTGTTATATTTCTCGCTGTGTACGCCACCGATTCAGGTAAATGTGGGGACAGTAGGGGTTTGAGACGCAACCGGCCCTTTTAAACCAGTTCACCACCGTCAGCGGAGAAAGAAGTTCAGGACGGTCAGTCAAAAAAATATAGTTAGAAACAGTCGGTTCAAGACAATCAGCGAAGAAGAAAGGTTTCTGAGAGAACTGAGATAGTGAAGAGTTCGGAGAAAAGAATTGAGAGAGACAATCAAACGAGTGTTAGAAAACGTATTTAGTCGAGGTAAAGTATAAAGACGGAGAGATTCAGGAACTCAGTAACTGTTTTGGTTTAAATATTGTTAATGTTGAATTGTTAGGACGTTCTAGAATAATTTCAACCTTGTAAATAAACTGCATATAGTACAGTCTGTCTTTATTTTACATTGAAGAAGAGATATGCCGATTTATCTATCAATACCCCTAGACATTGATATAACAATCATTTATATATACATTCAAATATACAAAATTAGAACAAAATAAGTCTTCTAAAGAATTTTCACTAAATTATGCTATATCTTCTTTTTTAAATTCCTTTTCGATGAGTACCTTAGTTCGACATGTAACCTGTTGAATATTTTAATGCCCCAGTAGTTCTATATATTCTGCATGTTCTTTTTGTATATAATGGAAGGAGAATATCGTTTTTATAACTGGTGTTATTGGGTTGTTCGGAAAGTAATTTCGTATTTTTTTTTGGAGAAAATGAAAGACAATTTTTATATCATGAAAGAATATTTCATTAAATTATATGTTGGCCATTCTGGTAGAACACCTTCTGCCATTTTTCTGGTAGTAGCATGATTGCACGCTCATAAAATTTTTAGTCTTTGCTGCAAAAAACTGATCCAGGTGATTTTTGGCCTCTTTATAAGTAAAAGTTTTAGCGTCCAAAAAATTTTGCAATGACCGAAACAAATAATAATCCGAAGGTGCCAGATCTGGAGAATATGGTGAGTGTGGCAGTGTATTCTATTCAACCTGTAAAAGCTTTTGACGAGTGACCAAACTTATATAAGGTCTCGCATTATCTTGGTGGAACACTATACCTTCTCTGTTGATTAATTCTGGCCTAATCTGTTGAAGTGCATCATTCAGTTTGTCTAGCTGATGAGAGTAGACTTCCGAATTAATTGTTGTATTATCCGGAAAAAGCACAAACACACGATTCCTCTAAAATCCCACCAAACAGATAACAATCCTTTTATATGGATATTCGCTTTCGAAATATTTTGATCCGGTTTGTCTTTTTTGCTCCGTGATCTCTTGCATTTAACATTGTTATATACAACTTATTTTTCACCCCAATAATGATGCGCTTCAAAAATGGATCATGTTCGTGACGTCCGAGAATCAAATCACAGACGTCCCCCTATAAATTTGCAGAATATGCTGGTTAAACTATCTCGGTAGTACCGCATCTCTTTAATTTCCTCAGAAGGTGGAGGATTTTGAATAATTTTCCACAGACATAGTCGATTTGCGCCGCCCAATTCAATTTATTGTCCAAGATAATTCCCAAGAACGTTTCACTTGCTTGATTCTCTTTGCCCCCAAACGTTAACTTGACAGTTTGAACCGAATTGAATTAAAGGGAATTTAGAGGTAACCATCTCTCAACTTATTCCAGGGCGAGTTGTGTCCTTTCAATTAAATCAGCAATCCTCTTTGAAGGTATAATTATGGATGTTTCATCCAAGCACAAGCACAAGCAATTACAGTTTATGATGTTCAGATTGTTAATATAAATAAGAAAAAGAATGCGTCCCAATACGGATCCCTGAAGTACCCCATGACACATTTTTCTCTGCACAAATTACACCATTCAAGTAAACTCTCTGGCTTCTAGTGCTTAAATAAGACTCTATTAATTTGGCCCTAAAATCACAGGCGTGTTGTTTCTTCAGCAACACTGCATGTAAAACTGAATTAAAAGCTTTGCTTAAGTCGAAATTAAGCATCTTCGCAAATTCGCCAACATCCATAACCCCAGCAACTTCAGTCAAAGCATGCATAAGTGCAATATGATGCTTCGGCCTTTCCTATATCCGTATTGGTTTTTGGTAAAAAAAAATTTTCCATCCCTTTAATCTGTTCTTGATGTTTCAAAATTTTTTGAGAAGCATGGCAGAATAGCAATAGGTCTGTTATTATAACATTTTTTATCTCCTTTTTATTTATTGATAGCTTTTATTTTAGCTGTTTTCAGCTCATTAGGAAAAAAAAATTTCCTTAAATATTTTGTTAATAATTATGGAGATGGCCTCGGCGATTTTCGATTTTTCGATTTGTAAATGTCAGTAGCCTGTTTAAACTTAAGTGATTTAATTATTTTCCTAACTTCATTTTCTGTACACTCGAAAAAATAGCAGAATTTTTCATTGTTAAAATTTTGTGTTTTCGGCATCTCAGTTATTTCATGGATGTTTGTTCTTGATTCTTATTTATTTCGGTACTGCTTTTTTGTATGTATTATAAACTCTAAAGGTCTGCTTTAAGTACAGCTGTTATATCGAGAGCTTCTAGTGTTGTCATCATATCTGTAATTTTTTTGTGTTTTACATTTTGAATTTTTATTGCTTCATACTCTTATTTCTCTATTTTTCACGGGCATTCTTTGGTTTGTTATATTCAGAAAATGAAGAAGTCATTCCAGGATATTTCAGATATATCATAACTTCAGCCTAAGAATAATAATAATAAAAAGAGGTTTTTTCATGATATAAGGATTATTACAAAATTTTGAATATCTCACAAATTTTTTTCTGTTAACCTCCTACAAATTTTAATTTCAAATTAATTTAATTATAAGTGTTTTTGAATAAAAAAATTTTTAAATTAAAATTTGTAGGGGGTTAACAGAATAAATCTGTATGATACTTTAAATTTTGTAATAATTCTTCTTTCAAGAAGAAACCTTTTCTTATTATTTTAGTGTATATATAATAATTATATTTTTTAGTTTACACTTATAACATATTATCATTTGGTTTAAAAGGAGTCCATAAAATACCTTGCAAACTTTATATAGTTTCTGTGACGAACAGAGATTACGTAGGATTTTTAAAAGTACACTTCAATCTAGTGTTTGCCTAAATAACTGCATTCAGTTTTGTATGGTAAGATATTTTTGTTCATTATTTTTATTTTTTAAATATGAAGTAAAGCTGATGAGTTTCTGTTGTAATAGTTCTAAATTGCTTCTTGAAGATGTTCTGCATGTTTTAGGAATTTTTTTAAAGGAACTTTTGAGCAAAATGTTCTTGAAGAAGTTCTTGAGGTTATGTTTTGCATTTTTGGAAAGCAGTTTGGTTGAAACGAAACAAAATTTTGAAATTTGTAGGAGGTTAAAAAATAAATCTATATGATATTTAAAATTCAGCCACAGACTTTTGAGTTTTCCGTTCTATGTAGTTAGTTATCAGAAGAATGTGTCAACATAATTGAATTAATATTCGAAAATAATGGCACTAAAATTATAGATTAAGAGATAAAAAATAACTTAACACATAATTCTGAAACAGTTTTAGATAAATTTGAATAATCATTCTGAAGTAAAAAAATTGTCACCACTGAATTATATAAAAGGCAGATATCTCAGCAGAAAGATTTTCAAAATATTCTTCATGAAATGGTAATTAATCCTTGAGCTGTAAATAGAAACAATTTAGCTAGAATATTAGTCAATTGTTATGAAAGGGAGTCTAGATATTTAGATCTAAAACTTAACCTGAAAATGTCGAGTCCTTAGCTATTTACATCCAAAAGTTAGAATATTTACGGGTAAACCAGCCGTAAAGATTACTTTTGAGCTCGGATTCTTCATCAGTGAGTCGTTTGAGACCATCTTCGGTTCAAAATTCGAAAATTACAGACATTTGGGCAAAACTATAGCGCGCTGTTACCTAAAACAAGCGCGCAATAATAACAAACATCTTTAGTGTAGTAAAAATAACAAATATACATCTGAATCGATACCCCGCACTTTCTTCTGTTATTTTTATTCTTATTTATATTTCTGGATCAAAAAAGAGTGTGCATAAACGTGATATCCCATATCGGTAATTCTAAATTTTTCGTGATCATCACGAATTTCCGAAGAAAAATTCGACGAATCCTTACTGAAACTCCAACACTCGAATCAGTATTTAAAATTGATATTGATCACCGATATCATGCTGAGGAAACGGTTCGAATTAACATAATTATTGAGTAACATCGAACGAAACCTGTCTTTTACGACAAAAATGACTTCAAGTCTTCGGAAGTTCAGAATCGGAGATAAACTTGAACTTGTTCTAGTTTTTGTGCAGTCGCTACACTGAAGATGTTGACTTTGTGGAAGGGCGAACTTTATTCATTTCTGTTCTGCTTAGAAACAATTTCTTTCGTATCGATTGATTTATCAAATCATAAAATTTTAGAATCGATGAAATTTTGAACCAACTGTAATTTGCACATCCCGTTTCATAAGTAAATGAGTGGAATTTAAAAATGAAAAATTCATTCTTAATCAAAACATATATGTTCATTTCTTTTTATTTTCAAGAATTACTCACATAATGCGCTTTGAGCAACATCTTAAAATTTATATAAAAAATTCTTCAAAATAAATAAAAACCCATATATATTTTTATTATTTAATCGAGTATATACAACAAATTTCTATCAATTAGAGACCAACACAATTCGAAAAATTCATTATTTTCATTTGCTATATTCTATTAAAAGATGATGAAAAGTACTGGCGTGAAGTCCAGAAGGTTTTGCGCATTTGTTCAACAGTCCATTTCCTCTGAAAGTTTAAATTCTGTGCGTTCCTTCTTGAAGAAGCTGCTATAGGGTTTTTCAATAAGAGGTTGTATCATTTTGACAAAACAGTATATTTTAAGAGAAATGAATTGATATTATTTCATTTTTAAAAGGAAGGTATGCCATTAACAATGAAAAACGATATCAACCAAATAACCGCTACGGCTACAGTTGCAGGACCATATCTTTTTCATGAATTTTCCAATTCGCATATTTTCGGTCCTCGAGAACTTTACGAATTCCATCTTCACGGTCTTAAATCGATTGTGGGGGATTGGCATAAACCTTATCTTTCAAGTGACTTTAAAGAAAAAAGTCTACAGGTGTTAAATCACATCTCTGTGGCCAATTTTTATCACGTCTTCGAGAGATAACACGACCAGAAAACTTTTCTTGAAGAATGGTGATTGTTTCGTTGCTTGTGTGGCGCGTAGCACTGTCTTGTTGAAAATAAACACCGTGCACATCAATATCTTCCAATTCCGGCCATATAAAATCATCAATCATAGTTCGGTAACCCAATCCGTTCATCGTAACAGTTGCACCAGCCATCCTTTTCGAGTAAGTAAAGTCCAATCCACTGCCAGCCCAAAAACCGAAACAAGCAATGACACTGGAGGATGGAGAGGCTTTTTAACAATCATTCTTGGGTTTTCTGAGCCCCAAATGCGACAATTCTGCTTATTTACGTAGGCTGCGAGGTGAAGATGATTTTTTGGAGAAAAATCCGGATCATTTTGATGTGGGTTTTCAAGGACCCAATCAGATACGACGTTGCTGGGGATCGACCGGCTTGAGGTCTTGTGTTAAGAAAACTTTGAAAGCCTTAAGAGCTAAGCCCTTATGAAAAATCCGTCCATTTTCAAAGAAGTTGAAAAACTTTCCGTTATTTATCTTCATTATGCATGAGCCCTCGTATCGTTATTTCATATCTAAATACTAAATTTGAATCAGATCAGTACTTTCGAAAATATTCGAAAACTAAAATATTTCAGAAATCATTCGGCCGATTCTGTCCTTTTTTGAGCATAACTGATATATTCTCGTTCAGAAAATAACATTTTTACCTCTAGTCGTAGTCACGAAATTTGGCATGTATCATTGTATCATTATTATACACCTAAATGTCAAATTTGATATTGATCTGATCAGTAGTTTCGGAACTATTGAGAAAATGGGTTAAAATTGAAATGTGAATAACTCCAAAACCATTTGACCGATTTTATCCATTAACATACTCAACTGGGATATTTGAGTCCTTAACGTAGCGTGAAAATTTCAGGTTTCCTGCTTTTTTCGTTCGAAAGTTAAAGTGTTTATTTTATTTACAGAATTTAAATATCAAAACAGATTTATTCTGATAGCCTCCTATAAATTTTAATTTCAAAAAATTTAATTGAAAAATTTTTAGAATTAAAATAATGTCTTATAAGCGCTGCTTAAATTTATTAGTCATAAAATCAAAACTCATTATATAATATCACATGATTTGAATATCAAAACAGATTTAATCTGTTAGTCTTCTACAATTTTAATTTCAAAAAAATTCTTATTCAAAAAACTTTTAGAATTAAATTAATGTCTACAATAAGCACCGCTTATATTTAATAGACGTGTATAATCAAAACTCCATATAAAATGTCAAATGGAATTAATAAACCAACCAATATAAAAAAGGCAATTAAAATTAATAAATAAATATTTGAAGGAGACAAAATTTTGTTTCTGATCTTACCATAATGAAACCAATTCCTTTTCAAAAATATAAAACACAACTTAAGGATTTCTCAAAAAATATAATTTATTTGAAATATTTAATATATTTGAATATTCAAATAAGTTAATTCAAAAATCTCTCAAAACATGCACTATATCTTCAAAAAACAATTAGAATTCGGATAATCACTTCATCGGCCCTAGATAATATTTAAAATATCAAAATCAACTAACAATCAGTATATCATACCTTAGAGTGTAACACAGATCTTGTTTGAAACAGACTAATATTAAAAATCCAGGTAGTCAGTTCGTCACAAAATCACAGAAAACTGTAAGGTATTATAAGGTTTTCTTTAAACCATTGACATTCCAGAATGAGATTTATTCAAGCCTAAATCTAATTTTATCTATTATGTATAAAATGAAATAGAAAAAGGCTTTTTACTTGATAGAAGAAATATAACAAAATTTGAATATCAAAACAGATTTAATCTGTTAGTCTTCTACAATTTTAATTTCAAAAAAATTTTTATTCAAAAAACTTTCAGAATTAAATTAATGTCTACAATAGGCACCGCTTATATTTAATAGACGTGTATAATCAAAACTCAATATACAATATCAAATGGAATAAATAAACCAACCAATATAAAAAAGGCAATTGAAATTAATAAATAAATATTTGAAGGAGACAAAATTTTGTTTCTGATCTTACCATAATAAAACCAATTCCTTTTCAAAAACATAAAACACAACTTAAGGATTTCTCAAAAAATATAATTTATTTGAAATATTTAATATATTTAAATATTCAAATGAGTTAATTCAAAAATCTCTCCAAACATTCCAAAATACAATTTGAAATTAAATAAGATCTTCGTCAGTCCTACTTCACATTTAAATAATAAAATCAATTATAATAACAAAAAATATCTTACCAGACAGACCTCGTGGTATTCTTGTTGAATAAACACTAAAAGTATAGAACTTTAAAAAAATCCAACGTATTCTATGTTCATCACAAAAATCACACAAATCTTGTAAAGTATTTTATGGCCTTAGTTATTTTATTTATTAATTATTTACTATTACAATGAGTGCTCAGTGGTAGAGCATAGGGCTCGTGACCAGAAGGTCCGGGTTCAAATCCTGTTCAGGTGGAAAAGAAATTTTCTAGTTGGATGGGTGTCGGCCACCATTTCACTGTTGGGTCAAAAATTAACAGTGCTGTGACATAAAGTGGCGCAAGGTAGCAGTAACAAAGCCTACCCAGAACACTACTGAACTCCTAACTCGCACAAGATGAAAAAGCTTCTGAGGGATCTTCACAGAAGATCTAGGATCAGGATAATAATACTAATAAAAAAATAATAATTCATTGGATCACTTTCAAATGGACAACGACCGAAGTCTTCCAACCTGTTACACAATATTTATGTACAAAGTCGAGTGGAATTGTAATATATAAAAAATATAACTAAAATTTTTTATGTAATGAGTGATATAATGGTCTAAGAGGAATTTGTCTTTTTTTTGCCCGGCCCTCATTAAATTCTACTAGTAGATAATGGACGTATAATTTCATTGTTATGAACTTTTCTGATAAATTTCTCATTTCTCTTGATCCAAGCTTCCATTGGTTTGACATTTGTTCTCCGGTAAAGCATCTCATTCGATGGGTTGTATAGGAGGTTGTTTGAATGTCTTATCTTTGTTATTCTTCTCAGACTTGTTTTTTCTCCAATCATTATTCCCTTCTATGAAGTATTACTGCAGGTCTCATATAATTGGTGTCCGTATTCTAAAATGAGTCTGCATATCATCTTGTAAATTCAACTTGCTGTTTTCGTGATGATACCTTGGTCCCTGTAGATTATGAGGCGAAAGTGGTTTGCTATGCCAGTTTTTTAACTGATCTTACACGCTGTTTGAAGTTCAGTTTAGAATTTACTTTTATTCGCAAGTATTCCACAAAATTAACTGGTTGGATTGTTATATTCTGGAATTGCAGCGCTTTTGAAATGGACTTCAGTCTGTCGTTTACGGACCAGCATAAACGATAGCACGCTGTTCACTAGAACAAGCACAAAAAACATGTAAATTGGTACAAAACTCAATTTCCACCGTATAAATTAAGTCAAATCTGTTAGTCTTCTACAATTTTAATTTCAAAAAAATTTTTATTCAAAAAACTTTTAGAATTAAATTAATGTCTACAATAAGGACCGCTTATATTTAATAGACGTGTATAATCAAAACTCCATATAAAATGTCAAATGGAATTAATAAACCAACCAATATAAAAAAGGCAATTAAAATTAATAAATAAATATTTGAAGGAGACAAAATTTTGTTTCTGATCTTACCATAATAAAACCAATTCCTTTTCAAAAACATAAAACACAACTTAAGGATTTAAGTTTTTTAACTGATCTTACACGCTGTTTGAAGTTCAGTTTAGAATTTACTTTTATTCGCAAGTATTCCACAAAATTAACTGGTTGGATTGTTATATTCTGGAATTGCAGCGCTGTTGAAATGGACTTCAGTCTGTCGTTATAGTGTTTACGGACCAGCATAAACGATAGCACGCTGTTCACTAGAACAAGCACAAAAAACATGTAAATTGGTACAAAACTCAATTTCCACCGTATAAATTAAGTCAAGAATATATCTGGAATTGATCATTTAAAAAGTCTCCCTCTTAAATAAATAGCCGAAATTATTTTTGTAGCTAAGTTGGCGTAACAGTCTTTTGTGCTGATGCGGAGTTTGATTGTCATTTGTAATTTATAAGATTGTTCGGAAAGTAATTTCGTTTTTTCCGGGCAGAGGATTTAATTGTATTTTTTCGATCCCAACGACAAACTTGAGCCGCATAATCATTATATGTTTTGAGAGCTGATATAGCAAGACTTTTGTGTGAAAAAGTTCAATTAATTCTACGCAGTAGTATTTGCTTGATGCCCTTTTAAATATGGAGAGCAATAAATAGCATTTTCCTCATATTTTAATTTCTCATTATAGAAAAGGTAAAAATGCTGTTCAAGCCAAAAAGAAATTAACCGATCTGTATGGTGAAGATATGTTGACAGTACGCCAGTGGCAGAACTGGTTTTCAAAATTTCGATCCGGAAATTTTGATTGCGAAAATGCACCACGTTCCGGAAGCCCGTTTAAAGTTGATAAAGACACGATAAAGGCATTAGTTGATTCAAATCGGCGAATAACTACTCGTGAGATTGGTGAGACGTTATATTTAACGAATTCGACTGTTTATGACCAATTGACAGGCTTCGGTTCAACCTTGAAGCTCGATATATGGTTTCCCCATGTTTTCAGGGAGAGAAATTTGTGTCGTCGTGTTGACGTTTATGATTTGCTTCTCAAACGTCACGAAAATGATCCATTTTTGAAGTTCATCATTACTGGGAACGAAAATGGGTTGAAGATAACAATATCAAACGGAAGGTGATGCTGTCTCTTTGGTTGGATTTTAAAGGAATCGTTTTTTTTTTGAGCTTTTACCGGATAACACAACAAGTAATTCGGAAGTCTACAGTCATCAGCTGGACAACCTGAATGATGCACTTCAGCATAAAAGGCCAGAATTATTCAACAGAAAAGGTATAGTGTTCCACGAAGAACATCCGAGACCTCATATAAGTTTGGTCAGTCGCCAAAAGCTTTTACAGCTTGAATGGGATACAGTGCCACGCCGACCATATTCTCCAGATCTGGCGCATTCGGATTATTATTTCTTCTGTTTATTGCAAACTTTTTTGTGCAGTAAAACCTTTACTTCAAATGAAGAGGTCAAAAATCACTTTGATCAGTCTTTTTCCAGCAAAGACTAAAAATTTTATGAGCGTAGAATCAAAATACTACCAGAAAGATGGCAAAAGGTGTTCGACCAGAATGGCCAATATATAATTTAATATTATATTTATTCATTATACGAAAATTGTCTTTCATTTTCCGAAAAAAACAAAATTACTTTACGAACAACCCAATAGCTTGTTCACAGTGCTTTATTTTGTCAGTTCATACACTGCCGAGCATAAAATTAGGGTCATTCCGTAATTTGCATCTATTTTTGACCATTTTTGCTTTTTCAGTTGTAATATAGTTTATTACGTGTATGCGATGATTTTATCATGATAACTCGGATAAACAAAGTTGTGGTTTCGATAAGTATTCGACATAAAAGGGTTATCCCATCTAAATTTCCAACGACCATTATCTGCACCAGTTTTGTTCCAGTGGTTTTATCTGTCTATTGAAAATTGTTTGATTAAGCTGTGGTTCTATTGTGTACTGGTGAATTGGGTGTAAATACTGTTGATGGGGCACAATTTGTGACGGCCGTACAAGATGGCCGCGGTCAGAAGGAAATGGTAAGAAACTTTGGTATGAGTCTCTTCAGTGTGCAACGAGTATTTCAACGTTACGAAGAGAATGGTCTGCTAACTAGAGATCTAGTTCAGGACGATAAAGGACTAACAGGTCTAAAGATACCCACTTCTCGTTTTTAGTGTTTTAAGAAACCGAATGGTGACAGCAGTTTCTCTTCTAAATCATCTGCAAGAAGTGAGAAATGTAAACGTAAGTGAGTGGACACTTAGAAAACGTCTTTATGGTATGGAATTATCTTTTCCAACTAGGACTACTGGATCCCTGCTTTCACGTGAACACTGCAAGATTGAAATTTGCACGAGAATACTTGGCTTAGACAATAAAGCATTAAACTTAAATGTCAACGACATTCTTTCTCAGGTTGAAACGAAGTTTTTCAATAACCATTTATTCTAATTGAGCAATGTTAAGTTGAAGAGGTTGATTGCCGGCCAGAAGAAGGCAAATCTTCTACGACATTTTGAATTATTGTGAAAGACTTAAATCACAAGTTATCATTGTGAATGAATTTCTGGCAAAAAAATTCATCAATCTCTTCTAACAACCACTGTATTTCCCTGATATAGCTATAACTGACTTTTTTCTCCTTCCAAACACAAATTACCACTCATTTTCAGTTGACAGAAGACATTTATATAAAAGGAAATTCGCAGCGAGTAATGAAGTCGATTCCTGAAAATGCATTTGAGAAATATTTTGATGGTTGAATTATTTGTTGGCGTAATTGATGTAATTTTTCTGCGAAGATCGTAATTACATGCAAAAGCCAAATAGTACAAAACATATTATAACAAAGAAAGAAAAACATAACAACTAACAATATCAGATTTAAATAGGGTTTTTATCTTGATGTAGCAACCTGAACTCACAATGTTCAATATTAAATGAGTCAGCAAACATGTTATTGGACAGCACATCATTACACACTCTGAGCATTAGGCAAGTGGAGAAAGGCTTATTAATATAAAAGAAATCAAATGATAATATTTTGAGGCCAATTTTGAACAACCTAAACTTCACACCATCAATCAAACTACAATCAGAATGTTTTAAATTATTTAGGCCCATTAATTATAGATAATTTTATTTTAGTTGACTGTGCATGGCATCTGTACTGTTTCTGGCATTTTAATATAATTCTCACGTGTTTTTTCATTTGGAAATATATTCTTAGAAAAATGCCTATTCAACCAGTAGATATTATCACGCTTCCTACACTCTTATGATTGAGGTTCGCTTCCAATTTTTCTTATTTAAGTTTTTATAGGAATGGTTTCGATTATTTTTAGATTTGCGATTAACTGTGGACGCACCCGTGAATCAATGAATAAGAACTCTGCAAACTACACTAATAAAAAGTTAATGAGCTAAATAGCACAAGAAAAAATTTTAGTGTTCCCAGATCTTCAATTTTACTTCTTGAATATTCTGTATCAATACGTATCTTTCTGGCCAGTAATGACATCAAGTTGTTGAAGAATAAGCCGAAGATTCATTCTGGAGGATCTACCAGCGAAGATGGGTTTTCAAAGCTTTTTCTTCTTTTCAGTTGTTTCTCAATTTATTAAGCCTCCGAATCAGCTCCCTAAATACAATTATCCAATCACTAAGTTTTTTTCTAACGACAAAAATATCACAGACTGCGTCCTTCTCCTAGCATACAAAAAACACAAATGAAAAGTTGATCTATAAGAGACCATTTATGAATGTCTAACAAGAGAAGTATAAAGCTTCCAATTTTAGATCTCTGCTATTACAACTCATTCATGATGTATTTATAGTAACTAATAAACTCCAAGTTGTCCCAAGTCTTTTATATGCCTATACCTTTAACTTTGTAACATCCAATGTAATATTCTCCAATGAGTACACTGACCTTACGGAAAAATTAAACAACACAGTAATCATCGGTACTAACAACCCCTTGTCTCTAAACCAGTTCACTGTCCAATTTGAATCACTGAAAATCAATGGGATCATTTATATTTTTAACAGTTCTAAAGAGTTCGAAGTTCCTTAGGATCTTGGGCACGTTATTATCAAAAATTAAAAACAGAAAATGCCTTAATATACTACCTTGAAGCACACCAGAGGTAGCAATACAGTGGTAAGAAAAAACATCAACACTCTTTACGCTTTGGATTTGTGAACGTAACTATGAAGTTAGAAATAATAATACTCGTTTATCAGTTGAGAATCCAAGGTTTCCCTCTTCTTATCAGAACACTATGATCTACCCTTTTCAAATCATTTCATTTCAAATCAGTAATATATGACATCAAGCTGCTGCTTGCCTAAAATTACCTCCGATACATGTTTAGAGAAGACCCATAAATCATAAATCAATATATGAAATAAATCGTGAACATTTTTGTTGTAATCGTCCCTGTTGAAATGGGGAAATTAATATGTTATCTAGGAAGCGTAAAGCTGTGCTGGAGCAATTCTATGTTTCAGGCGAGTTGATGACTTCTTGGCCTACATAGCATACACAAAAAAAGGGTGATTTGTAGATAGGATCGAAATATGCGATGAATTTTCTGCTTACTTATCATATTTAAAAATGTTAAGGACCTTGGATAGATAGTTGGGTAGATAGACAAAAAGATAAACATAAAGAAGATATATATCATTTAGTTCCAAGGGAATATTTTTATACAGGAATCAATTAGATCTCTTATGCTTCACCACGTTTTTACACTTTACAAACCCTGAGAGCTTCTTTCTCTAGAATAGTAAAGGTGACATAATCACGCGTGCCCGTAAAGTAAGCTGAATCTTGTTTTATATAGGATACGTAGTGATCGGTAAGGAGCCTTCTAAGCAATCCAAGAATTTATTTTCAAAGTAAGTTTTTTGACTTATAATCAACAGCCTTCAGGAGCCTCAATACTATCTGTCTTTAAGCTCAAAGGCAACGCTGCAAATTTTTAGTCTTCAAGGTATTGCTTTCGAAAGTTCACATGCCTAAAAATGGAGAAATAAAATTCAATCACGAAAAGTTTATTCCTTGTGGGATGTCAAAAACGTAAAGCAACTTAAATTAACATCAAAATGATAGATAACTTGTCTTTTGGGTTAGATTATTTTGAATTTTACGAATGACAGGAAATATCACTCGAATTAATTTGGTTTCTAAAACGTTTACTGGAAAAGATTTCAAAACTAGACATGTGCATTTTGGCGATTCTGAGATGCAACTACTTAGGAATTACACCCTCGAATAAAGCTTACATAAAAACAGATTTCAGTTTAATTAGAAGAGTACTGTTGCCAACGTTTTAAAATATCAAGATAAGTGACAGTGCGCGCAATTTGATAATTCTGGTTACTTTTCTTTTGAACCCTGTATATGCATAGCTTTATTGAGAATCCCTTGTAACATTTGCGATTGTATGAATCAGATCGCGACATATTTAGTTCGTCATTACCATACCGCAAAAGAGAATACCGAAATTTACAAAATTCCGAATAAAAATGACCAACCACTAGTTTCTCCTTGACATTCTACCTGTCAATCTTCGCCCGCGGGGTGTTTCCACGATTTTTTTTGTTTCTCAACGATTCTGCGGCCCCTCCCCACCTAGCTCAAGTATAAGACGGGTCGATGTACCTCTTGCTTATCACTATTCTTGCAGCACGTTTGTTTCAGTCTTCATAGTCTTTTAATCAGTGTGTTCGAGCATCTAACGGCTCTCGAAGAGCGGTCAGTATTCTGTCAATAGATTTTCAGGTGGCATTAGATCGGGTGTTGGGCAAGATCTCGCGGTAAGTTCTGAATTTTGACGATTCTTTTAATTTAGAACCTCCATATAGATAGAGGTCTTCTGCTTAAAAGTTGGCAGCGAAGGCATTCAGTGATTGAAAAAGAACTGTTTAGAATATACCGATAAAATCAGTTTTTCCTAAACATTTCAATTACAAAAACTCTTCTTAGCTTGTTACAGAATTTTTCTTACAAATTATTAATCATCGAAGTAAATGATGGAAATAAGTACTTTCTTAACGTCAGAACCTTTAAATACATTGATAATTCTATGGTAATCATATTATTGGATGCCGTCTGCATTTTTCGAAATCGTAGCTATTTGATAAAACTTCATTTCTTGCCCCAAGCTAATTGACATAAATAGAAAAACATATTTTTTCCAATTTAATTGGATCCAATTGCGTACTAGATCTTTTCATTTGAGCTTTGAATCGGCAAATTTCAATTATTTCTTTCGAATGTTACCGCGCTTATAAATACGTAGCTTGGCGGATGGGCAGCATTAAATTTTACCAAGAAATCTCTAGCAGTGAGTGTTTTACAATCTCTTGAGACCCATGTTATAATAAAATTCGTAGAATGCAGTCATTTGTATGAAATGAGAGATAAGTAATATTATTTAAAATATCTAAGTATATTTGTATTTTCACACATGCTCGTGGCAGTTTTCAAATATTGAGTCTATGATCGTATTTTCTTGTCGACATTTTTCTGTGAGATAGACTAAATTTTCAAATGGTGCACAATCACGATTTTTAAAATTTCGCTTTAGAATAGAATATTTAGTGAATGAAGATATGTAGATATAATATATTTTATTGATTGTTTTTATTTAGCATCCAAATAACTTCCAAATGAGAATAATATGGGTTAGAATTTAAGATAACTTCTTTGGAGAATGTGCTATCTATTTTTAAAGAAGAAAATGAAAAAGTCTTGTTTCAATTCTATGTAGAACATTTTTTGGTGATGGAATTTGTTATTCCTAAATATTCAATCGAAACATTTGTCTTGGATGATTATGGTCAATACTCTATGTTTTTTTATTCTTTACTGGTTAACTGCCGCTCATAGTGTTGATAACTCTATATCTCTATAAAATAAAACAGTATTTCTAAGGAATTTTACTCAATTCAATTCTGAAAAGTTTTTCACAGATTAAATCCGTATGTTTCCAAGAATTAATCCAGTAATCTGTAATTATTTAAAATATCAGTTGAATGTTACCGCCATGGTTATAAATGAAATCATTTCAAAATGCAAACACTCGCCTTCGAATATTACATTTTATCGATTTCAGTTCTTCTAGAAGTATTCTATTACTAAAAAGAATCTTCCAAGACCTCTATCTCCTCTGGGAAACATTTTTGGGCAAAACAAATAGACATGAAAATATATCTAAAATATTCATTTCTCCCGTATATGAAATGCATGTATAACAAAATACGTAAAAAACATAAACGTTTCTTCAAAATCTTAAACTTTCGATAGTTCTCCATCAACTGTTTTAATTTTTTTTGCGTAATAGCTGCTATAACTCAGAATTTTTGTTGTTAACGATTGTTTTTCATAGATTTTGAATTATTTTCAGTTTAATTTGATACCTCATCATTGCTCGTCCTCTACACTGCTCCATTCCGTAAGTTAGTCTCAAGACTGGTTATATATTTTCACAATAATTGAAAATATCGGCCAAAGAATCCTGCCATCTTACTTCTAGACTACCACGGCTTCTTCTACCATCTCTTGGATACCATTCCTGCGCCAACTTGGTCCATTTCTCAGTTGAGATGGCCAGCCCAAGTCCACTTTTTCTTGAACAGTTCCTTGCCTGCATCTTTTATTAGCGTTTTTCTTTTGATATCTACATTTTTTATTCGTCCTTTTAATTTTATTCCCAATAAACTTCTTTCCATTCTTCTTTGACCTACTTTTAACTTTTGTGTTTGTTTTTCAGTCAGGGACCAAGTTTCAGCCCCATATGATAGAACAGGCAGTACACACATATTCATCACTTTCCTCTTGTTATTCATGAGGTAGACATCCTTCAGGATAAACGCAAGTGACCAGTACTGACTTCAAGCGTTTTCTAATCTTCTCTTGATTTCTTTGTTCTCACTATTTGGAAAAGAAACTACATGGCCAAGATAACAATATTTCTGAACATAGTCAATGGTTTTCCAGTTTCTCTTCTATGAGTATTCAGGTCATTCAGCATTTGTTGAAGTTCTTCTTGGCTTTCTGAAAAGAGGACAATATCATCCGCGAATCTAAGATTAGATAAATACTTCCCATTGATTTTGATGCCTTGTTCATTTTCTCAAACAATGGTTCTGAATATCTGCTCTAACAGCAGTCTGTCAAATGGGGTCTCCTTGACTTACACCTTTTTCGATTTTAAACGACTTTCCTAAATTTTCAAGTTTGATTTTTGCTGAACAATTTTAATGAATTTGTTGTAGGATATGAATGTATGGTTCTGGTATACCTTGATTGATCACAGCATTTGTAAGATGCGTATGATGCACCATATCTAAGGCCTTGTTGTAATCTATAAATGCTAGGTACAATTTATTGTTGTATTCTTTGTATTTTTCAATGACCTGGGCTACAGTGAATAGGTGGTCAATAGTTGAGTAGCCATTTCGAAATCCTGCTTGCTCAGGTGGTTGATTTTCATCCAAAATGTTGATTATTCTTCTCAAGATAATTTTTTCGAATAGTTTGCATACAGCTGACAGAAAATTATCAATAAGCGCGGACAGCTCAGTGGTAGAGCATCGGGCTCGTGACCGGCAGGTCCGGGTTCGAATCCTGTTCAGGTGGAAAAGAAATTTTCTAGTTGGCGGGTGTCTGCCACCATTTCAGTGTTGGGTCAAAAATTAACAGTGCTGTGACCTAAAGTGGCGCAAGATCGCAGTAACAAAGCCTACCCAGAACACAACTGAACTCCTAACTCGCACAAGCTGAAAAAGCTTTTGAGGGATCTTCACAGAAGATCTAGGAGTATCAGGATAAAAATAATAAAAAAAAATTTATTGGGCGATAATTTTCAATGTTTGTTTTTGGCCCTTTTTTATGTAAAAGTGCGATTTCGCAAGTAGTCTCTTTTGGTAGGTTTTGGCTCTAGATGACATTATTAAATATTTTTTTTAATTCAATAGTAATAGTAATTGTACTTTATTGCTTCTATCAGGTGTAGAATTTTTTTATAAAAATCACACGTCTATTGTTTGGAATCCAGCTTTGCATAAATGTTTGAAATCGTTTACTAGTCGGTCTTTAGGTCATGGGTGATGCTAAATCTGCTAACATACCGGTCAACATCGATTATTTCTTTGATTGTATCGACATTTTCGACGACGGACCTGCGAGGTGCATCTTTGAGATTAAAAACAGCTGTGCGAAATCGACGAAACCGTAATTGTACATAATTAGCTGTTACAGTATCGGGACTATAAAGATCATTCACAACTTTAGCCGCCTGGTTTGCATTTTAGCCTTTATCAAAGAAAAACTGTAAAAGGAGCCAAATTTTCTCTTGTTCACTTCCATTTTCAACACCCTATAACTCACAACTGAATGGACTAAACAAGAACAGCAAAAGAATTTTTTAGTGTGAAATATTACCTTGACAACGAGCATGAATCTGAAATTGTTTTATCTATGCTTTACGAGACACCAATCACTACAGCCATCTACCAAATGGATTTCTTGTTCCCCAACATGAATTTTTTGATATATATTGTGGAAGCTTCAAGAAATAATTCTGAATTTGAATTTATTCAAATAGTACTATCAAGTATCGACTAGAATATTAATTTATTTTTTTCAATTTCCAGATGATCCATCAACTGGGATTACTAGTCGTATTATTTTTGGGTGAATCACTCTGTATCGAGAACAGAGGAAATTCTGTCAGGCCGAAACAGTTACTCTTATCACCTGAAAGCCGGATCTTGGACTTCAATTTCTTGAATCCTCAACAATCACCGGCCCTGGTACCTCAGTATAACTTCGCAGATGCTAGAAATGCTTTACCAAGGTAATAAACCTTTCAGCTGGATGCTTCAGAGTAATATACAAGTGTCTCAAAATTCACTTCCAACCGGTCGGTATTTATTCTACAATAAAAAAGGCAAAATTTAAGAATATCAAAATCCTGAAAACGAAGCAGTTTTTGGGCAATATTGAAAAGAAAAAGTTGCATTATGAATTTTTAATTTGATCTAAACGAACACAAATTCACTAAAAAGTTAGTGAAAATATTCACAAGAAAGAACCTTCTTAGCCATGATTTCCCTCAAAAACATCATCAGTTTCATGAATACATTTTGCAACCTATCACAAAATATAGAAATTTATTATTTTCGATTATAGAAAAATAATCGAAATAAGCTTCATTTAGGTCTCTTGTTGCTTCATAAATCCGGGCCATAACATCAATCTCTCCAGCAGGAACAGTACAATAAATCCTTTCCTTTTTGTGTTCCACCAGCTAAAAATCTACTGCTATCAAATCTGGAAACCTGGGTGGTCACGATCTTCATACATTGTACTCTTCCTATCGGAGATGCTAATGTTATTGCCTCGATTCAAAAAGCAGTAGGAGATTTAAATGAAGCTTATTTCGATTCTGTTACCAGAAAAATTTGTGATGGGTTGCAAAAATGTATTAACGAAAGCAGAGATATTTTTAATGGTTAGCATGACCAAGAAGGTTCTTTTTTTTATGTTTCTAGTTCAGATCAAATGAAAACTTCAAATTGCGAATCTTTCTTTTCAATATTTCCTGAACACGAAGACGTTTTCGGGATTTTATTTTTACCTTTTTTATTGTAGAAAACATATTAGAGGACTGGGGAGTGAATTTTGAGACACGCTGTATACTAATACAAGTTCAAAATGCAATGGTATTCTCACAAGAGTCCAACATTCAAAAACGAGCCGCACACGCTTGATTTTTGGAAAGATGAAAATTGTCCTTATGTACCAATTTAAGAGTTACTTTCCACAATTCAGAAAAATTTCATTGAAGTGAACCAATTCATTTAAATTTATCATACAGTAATATTTGCATGAAAATTAGGTTTGTTGGCATCACTATTTATCACTATGGGCTAAAATCAATGAAATAGCTAAATGACATATAAATAATGTTTCTGAATCCATATACAAAGAGATATAGACCAGAAATTCTCTATACAACTTCCAGAAAAATAAGAAAAAAGACTAGAAGAAAAGACAACAAACACTATCGCTACTATAAATTTTCTCTTTCTATAATTCTGATTATAGTGTTTTTTGTCAATACATACTTAGGAATTTCAATAAATATCTAGTCACAGATCTGTGATCGAATAAAGATTCTATGATGGATTATGATTTAGACAATTTGGTCTGAATTTATAGGACCTACAGAATAAAAACAAGTACTAACACCAAAATGGTTTGTGTATGTCTAGAAAGTGATCAATTTTTTTTAGACCAATACACAGTCCATGTTTATATTTCTCTGGCTGAATTTAATGCAGAGTGGTATACATAAAGTGAAATTGTAACTATAAATTATTAAACAATAAGCTTATATTTGAATGATTCATCTTTTAAGAATGCAGCTATTGTCACACGGAATAGAGAGGAGTTTATTCTATGTTTGATTTCAGATATCAACCTCAATTTCTTTTCTATGGTGCAGGACCAGGGCAACCTTTCCTACTAAATCCTGGACCGCCACCTAATAACTTCCTCTTCCCACCACCAGAAGCCCCTCAGGGACCTGGAGTAGTCTACAGGAACGCACCGCAGCCTCAGCCAGGAAGACCCGTATTCGTAGGACCTGGTGGTGCTAGCGGGTTTCCCAACCAGAAACCATCTTTCGTTCCACCCATCGAGAAGGATGCTGAAGAAATTCCAACAAATCCTGCAAGAGTGCCTCCCTTCAAACCGAAAAAACCAGGTGAATAAATCGATGAACTATTCAGCATTAGAATAGTGCGATGAAATCTTTATCATTTTCATGCTGTCAAGCTTGTGTACAAACACAAATTTACTCTTATCAAAAAACAGTTCGGCTGTTATATGGACATAGAGACTTGAACTGTTCACTCTCTGGTGAGTTGTTAAATAAATGGAACGAGCAGAAAAGTGAGGAAGAAAGAAAACAATATATCTGCTAGTAATTGTCAGTGATGCAGGCTCACAGTAGAGAATGTAGTATTATCTAATCAGTATATGATCTAGTATAAACTTTTGAATAATTCAAAAAACTGTCGAATCACACTTCTGTGATTCAATAGTATGTTTTGTTGTTCTATATCTTTGGGAGATGCAGAAAAGGTACAGGTATTAACAGCTACTTTCTTTATTTTTACTTGTCTATACTAATATGTTTATTTTTAAATTTTGAAAAAACAAAATTTGTAATAGGCATAATTCTGAACTTTTTCAACGTCATAAGCTTGACTTGAACTTAAAACTCACCCTACAAATTTCAAGTTTTAAAATGTTCAATTTCACCATGAAGTCTTCATCTGTAAATTTACTTCTATGGTTAAAGTCTAGATCAGAATTGTAGAAGGATAGAACTACTAGCAGCAATTTCCTTTCTTTCTATGCCATATTTTTCCAATACCAGTGTGGCAAATGCGCTGCGTCCATAAGTTATCGTTTCAATGATTTATAATGAAAATTACCATGCAAATCACAGAATATGGATAATTAAACTGAATTACTTGGAACATATCGCTTGAATAGATAATGTCGACTTTGACAAGAAATTCCAACAAATCCCGCAACAATACATCCTTCAAACAGAAGAAGCGGGCAAACTGATCATTATTCGAATTTACTTTGTAAATATCGTGGAACCTGTCCACATATTGTCTTATAATCGTCAATGTTTTAATTCTGTGTGACTGGATCACAGATCTTTATCTAATCGTAGAACAGGTGTATCAAATGTCTGATAAGAAATTATTATGCAAGTCAGGGAATTCGTTAAAGAGTGCACTGAATGTACTTCGAACTTAGGACCTTGAATTGCTTATTCAAAAATTGAAGTCAGGGTCGGATTTGGAATGGCTTGAAATCATTATTCATTTAAAAATCTTTTCACGTTACAGAATTTAATATCGAATTATTTTAATAACAAGTAGCAGGAATCAATTCCTTAATTGAAATATATTTCTTACAGATACTTATTTTCCTAGGATTTATATTAATTTCTGACTATTCAAAACTATTGCGAAAAAGTCAATACGTGTAAATGATAATATAATAATGCTGAATCCCGAAAACCCAACAACAGAACACAGCGAGTCAATTTGCGTTTGGAAAACGTTTCAAAAACAGAAGTTAGGGATATCTGCAGAAAGTCAACTAAAATTTAATGGAGTGCTTAAATGGGAAAAATAAACATGTTGTTCCATTTGAAATACTTCAGTTCGTCATTTGATTATGTGATGGAAACAAACATTTTTTTCACTACGTGTATAAAATAAATCAAAATCTGGCCATTAGGTCAAAATCCTAAAAATATTATCTCCTTTTTGGAATTCCATCGTCCTAATACTTGAGAGTTTAAATCTGTCAGTGCTTTTGGCTTGCTCTTGAGAACAGCGTACTATAGTTTTGTCTAAATGTCTGTAATTTTTGGATTTTGGGCCGAAAATGATCTCAAACGAGATTGGACTCATTTATGAAGAATCCGAGGTTATAGTTATTCTGTCCGGTTGGTCCATCCGTATACACTATAACCTTCGACAGGAAAGATCTGGAAACAAGAGTAGGTTTGAGGCCTGAATATCTCGTTTGAGTTTATTAATGATCTAATGGTTCAGCAGTTATTCCACATTTCAGATTTCCTCTTAATTTTTGTAATATTTTCGAAAGTATAGATCCAATCGATCTGAAATTTGGTATATAGAAGTAGCATAATGAGGCATATGTTAGTGAAGGTTCAAAAACGTTCTAGTTAAAATTTAACATTTAGATGTAAAATAACTTAATAGCTTCTATGAACAAGCGCGCAAAAGCTCCCTACTTCAAGTCAGCGCTTTTCGCCATTCTTTTAAGTTTGTTTTGACAAAAAAATTGTAATTCAATATTCAACTCGTAAATATCAATTGATTAGTACAGAGAAGAATGATTCAAAGTAATGGTAAATAATAACAAAAAGATATTGGGCAATAAATAATCCAAGTTTAATTTAACTATTCCAAAATCACTATACAATAACTAATTCATTTTTCAACCTTGTTCACTTTATATTGAAAAGCTATTTCGACGCTGAACAAGAAATATTCAAAATATGTATAAATTAATT
Organism: Megalocaria dilatata; assembly: GCA_034642435.1. NCBI lineage: Eukaryota > Metazoa > Arthropoda > Insecta > Coleoptera > Coccinellidae > Megalocaria > Megalocaria dilatata. Next base: position 67,059,081 of record CM067855.1, on the reverse strand, counting down.
TGATACTCAAACTCAATCTTTAAATAAATCCATCAGTCTGAAGAACTCCTATAATTCATGTCGAGGAATAACCGACCTGTGATGAAAAATTCGTCGATAAAATTTGAAAAAGGTATTTTTTCAATTTCAATCTTTAATTTTTAATCCTCTGACAGAAGCAACCAGAATTGAGGAGTTTAGAGAATGAATGCCGTGGGACATCAGATTGTTTCATAGAATAAAATAATAAAAAGGTAGTTTTTACCTAATAGAAGGCTTTTACGATATGTAAAATGTCACAGAGATTAATTCTGCTAACCTCACTTCAAATTCTGATTAAAAAAAAATTTTCCAGAAATTTTTAAAATTAAATAAAATAAATAAATGTCTTAGAAAACACAGTGTTTCAATTCAGTAGACATATAAAGTTAACACTCATTGCACAGCATCAAAAGAAATAAAAGAATCCAATGAAAGGAGATGAACATGTTTTTTGGAGTTTTTTTTAACGAAAAAGAAAGAAATTCTTAAGGTTATGTTGTGCATTTTTGGAGAGGAATCTGGTTTTCATAATACATCATTAACGAAACGAACGTTTGCATCCTTCAAGTATTTATTTATTATAATATATTTAATTAATAATCTATATTTTCTTCATATTCTTTTATTCCTTTTGGTGCTGTGTAATGAGTATTAATTCTATATGTCTACTAAATTGAAACTGTGTTTTCTAAGATATTTATTCAATTTAATTTCAACGTGTTTTTGAGAAAAATTTTTTATGAAATTAAAAGTTGTAGTGAGGCTAGCAGAATTAATCTGTGTGATATTTTAGATATTTCATTGAATATGTTGAAAAGTTATTGCAATTTTTATCCATTAACATTTAGTGTTGATCAATCATACTCAAAATTTTGGAGGATTATTTTTATCTCTGCTTTCAACAAATTTCGTAAAAAACGTTGGTAAATTTTTTTATCCATTGGTAACGAACAGATTAAAAATATTGGAGGCTAAATTGTGAATAAAAACCGTTTTTCTGTAAGTTTTTGAAAATTATTTTCATTTAAACACTCAGTGTTCAACCCTCAGTTTGTTTTATTCGGACAAAATGCTAGAAGGGTCAGTGCGCTTTCCAACAAGATACCATTGAAATATGTTTGTGTTTTTCCAAGAATATTTTTTCTACCCCTTTAATGAATTGATCAGGCTGAAAATTTTAGAAGGTCAGTTCCTTGAAAGAACCGATTTCTTATCTAGTTTTGTTGATGAGGTTCAGAGAACTATTTTTTATTTTCAACTCTTGTATTATTTATGAATTTTTCTCTGGTAGTTTCAGAGAAAAGCTCTGGGCGGATTTTTGGTTTTCGATTTTTTGAATCCATATATCGGGTGTTTTTTTCAGAGTGATAGAACTTTAAATTGAAATAAATTAAAAATTAAATTAAGATTGAAGCCAATTTTTTTTTATTTGAAATATAATTTTATGATATTAATGTTTTAAAAATACTTCAAAATGTAAATTATGAAAATCCAAGAGTAGGTTGTTTGTTTTCTTAGTATTCAATCCCAACGGTTCATTGTTTGAGGAACTAATAAATTCTTATTATCAAGCACATTTTGGCTTGCCTTCTGATATTACCCCGTGTGGGTTTATTTTAATAGATGATAATAATAATAAATGAAAATCTATCTGAAAAATTAGCATATTTTTTTTATCCGGATTCACAGTAGAAATTTAATATGAGAGACAAAAATGTTAAATTGAAGAAAATAAATTTTCCTGATTCAAAACGAGTGTTGATGGATTCATCTATCAAAGTAAAATAATTTCCTCATTTTTCATTACTTCACTTAGAAATCCAAATAATTGCATTAACGAGGCAATTTTACTTGATATACTTGTACCTTGTCACCGATTATTTCAAACATGCGATAAGTTGGTGGTTGTCGCATAAATTTCCTATATCATTGACAGTGACCTGTATGAGCAGATAGCAAGTATAAAATAATATTAGGTAATGAAACTTCATGAAGAGTTATTGCGACTCCATAATAGATGTGATTTGTGGAATAATTCCATTAGAAAGTAGAATTAAATTGATATATCTTGTAATTCTTCAATCAAATTGTCGCCACTTTCAATATGGATTGATTACAACAATAAATTATCTTTCGGAATAATTTTCATGTCAAACTTTCACAAATGTTTAGTTGAATCAGTCTTTACTTGACGAAAATCCATATTAAATAAGGATATTCTGATTTTCACTCATTTTCATTGTTTTTATAACACAACAATTGTTTCGCTCACACACTAGCATCTTCAGGTATATGGTATCTCACATTTTTGAATAACTAATTTCGTTTTCGAAATCGGTTTCTATATATATTAGAGTAGGTACAAAAAAATTGTATTAAGCAACAAAACCCAAAAAAGGGGTTCTCTGGAAATTCCAGTTTATCTTTATTTATTCAATAAGGTGAATTATTTAGGTAAAATTTCGTTTAGTATTATTCCGATTTTGTTGTATTTATTCATCTCTAGTGACCCCAACAGGTTTAAGGCATAAGTTTTACTTTCTATATGTAAAATTTTAAAATTATGATTGAAAGTATGTCCTATTTCTAACAAATGGTTCGAATGTGTGGAATTACTTTTTTTATTGAGGAAACTCTTCAAATATTCACAAATTCTATGTCGAAAAGTTCTTCTAGTCTACCCTATGTGAACTTTTGAGCAATCATCGCAGGTTAACTTATAAACTCCCTAATTATCATCTTTATGTCTAATGTCTTTATTATTTTTAACGAATGTACTCAGGTTTGAATAAGTTTTGAATGAAGTTCTTAAATCATATTTATATTTTGAGGAAATACTACTCTGTCAAGAAAGTACCGGGAATTTTCAATTAAAACAACATTTTTACATTTAATCGTCAAAATTTATTGGGTCACCTTCAAAATAGGCTCCATTTGCTCCAATACATCTATGCCAACGGCACTTCCAATTATCGAAACATTTTTTATAGGCGCTTTCCGGGATGTACTTTAGCTCTCGCGCCGAATTTTGTTTTATGGCTTCAATCGACTCAAAACGGGTGCCACGAAGGGGCAATTTTAGTTTTGGGAAGAGGAAAAAGTCGCAGGGAGCCAAATCCGGCGAATACGGTGGTTGCTGAAGCACGTTTGTTGAGTTTTTGGCGAGAAAGTCAGTCACAATCGTAGCTCGGTGAGAAGGCGCGTTATCGTCATGCAAAATCCATGAGTTGTTCGCCCACAAATTTGGCCGCTTCTTACGGATACGCTCACGCAAACGTTTCATAACGCCTAGGTAATACTCCTTGTTTACCGTCTGACCCCCTGGAACGAATTCGTAGTGCACCACGCCACGGATATCGAAGAAAACAATGAGCATCACCTTCATTTTCGAGCGGCTTTGGCGTGGTTTTTTCGGTTTCGGCTCATTTTTTGCCACCCATTCCGATTATTGCTGGCTTGTTTGCATATCGTACTCGTAGACCCAGGTCTCATCACCAGTTATAATGCGTTCCATGAATGTAGAATCGGAATTACAGCGATCCAGCATGTCTGAAGCAACCTGTTCGCGATGACGTTTTTGAAGAAAATTCAGGTCTTTCGGTACGAGTCGTGCGGCCACCTTTCTCATGCCCAAAATATCAATCAAAATCCTACGTGCGGACTCGTGGGATATCTTAAGATCATGTGCTATCTCTCTCAAGCTGGTACGACGGTTTTCCAGCACCCTTTCCTTAATTTTATCGACGTTATCTTCGATCGAAGCCGTCGATGGGCGACCACTTCACGACCGTCCTTGAAGGCTCTGTACCACTGATATGCACGAGTTTTCGATAGAGCATTATCACCAAAGGCCTTTTGCAACATTTTCAATGCATCGGCACACGAAAATTCATTTGCAACACAAAACTTTAAACAAATTCTTTGCTCAACGTAATTACCCATAGTAAAAATCGGCACGCACTCTGACATCGACTGACTTAATCAGCTGTTGCAAACACACTAGTTGACAGATCCCGCTCAAGCTTGGCATAGTAATTAAGGACAGTGGTACCAACCTAGGAAAAAAAAATTTTACCTGCCTCATTGCCCCGCCAGATTTAAATCGATAATTCCCGGTACTTTCTTGACAGAATGTATATTTAAAATTTTCTTTTGTATTGGTATATACCATATTCAATGCTACGAGAAGCGTTCAATATATTCCCGGTATAGGCATGAAAGAAAACTGAGGAAATTTTGGAAAAATTCTGTTTTTCAATGTAGTCCCCTAGAAATAAGCTTCTCAAAACCTTGTAAAAAATATTCTTCCTGCTATTATTAATTAATTGCTTCCTTCAGTTCTTCATTGTCGAAAAAACGCTTTCCACGAAGGTAAATTTTCACATTTGGGAAAAGGTAGTAGTCACTGGGATGGAAGCCTGGACTGTACGGAGGATGAGTAATTTCTTCGAAGCCACATTGCCGTACAACAACCTTCGCCCCCTCTGTGAGTTTTTCCAGCCTATTTCCTTTAACTTCTTCTCTTAAATTACGCAGAGTTGTTGCGTATGATGCTGCTTTTTAGTTTATTCTATCAATAAAATACCTTTAGAATTCCATAAGCAATTATTTTGCCTAAGGATGGGGTGACTTCAAACTTCTTTAGAAACTGTTTAGCCTTTTTAATCCACTGCATGGACTCTGGTTTGCTCTCAGGGTCATAGTGATGAACCCACGTCTCATCTCCAGTAACCAACCGGTTAAAAATAGTCGATTGGTCTTCTCCACAGAGCTCTAAAACTCCTTACAGCACTCGACTCGCAGGTGCTTCTGAGGTGCGGTGAGTAATCTCATCTTTCACTCATCTTTGAAAGGTTAAGATGGTCATGAAGGATAGTATGTATGGTACCAACGGATAAGTTTATCATCTCTGCTAACATCTTGATTTTTATTCAGGCATTTCCAAGTAGCAGCTTTCCACTTTTTCCACATTTTCTTCAGTGGTGCCGCTAACGGGCCCGCCAGAGCGAGGGTCATCTTCAATGCTTTCTCTGACTCTTTTGAATTCTGTTGATCACTTTTAAACGGTGGATAACGACGAGGCACAGTCTTGGTAAACAGCAACCATCTCTTCTTGACTGGTTTTTTTGACTTTTTCCCTGCTTAGTAAGGAACTTTATAACGGAGCGATTCTCGATTTCCTTCATCATTGTAGCGTCAGTCATTCTGATCGTCTTTCACAGGGGATTCCTAGAAAACTAATGATCGTAAATTAGTGAAATTTTATATTTATAACATAAATAGAGGTTAATTCTTGATACAAGGTATATAAAATTATATAAATATTTTAAAAAATTTTCAAAAAATTAAAAAAAAATTTTAAAAAATTAGCCTTCTACATATTTAATTCCAAAAGATTATATTTAATGATTATAACTTCTGAAAATAAATTAAAATAATGTCGTATAAGTACCACTTATATCATGACATAAAATAAACATTCATTATAAGACATCCGAATGGTATAACAAAATCCAATAAATAAAAATTATTAACCAAAATCCTATAAATTAAACATTTTGAATAGACAAAATTTTGTTTCTGCTTATCAATCTTATGAAAACCAATATCTTTCAAGAATATCCAACATAATCTTAAAAATTTCATCACAAAACTATCTTACTTAGACTATTCAATATTATCGGATATCTAACCAAGGTACTTTATATAAAAACTCAAGATATGCAAAACATTACTGAAAAACAAGTTTTAAGATCGACTTTGCCCATCAGTATTCAAATATTCATATTCAATAAATATAACATGAATCAATAATAAATATTCAACTCACCCTTCATCCTCTAGAAAAAGTTCTACTGAAATGAGACCTTTAAATATGGTATTCACTACACACAGAAATATATCTGTGGTTTACCCTTGATCTAGAAGATTGAAAGACAAATTTAACGGCCTCTGCTATAGCACAAGGACTATCTGTATAAAGAATGTTAAGGAAACCAAATAATTATATATTATGAATAAAATAACATAAATAGAGGTTAATTCTTGATACAAGGTATATAAAATTATATAAATATTTTAAAAAATTTTAAAAAAATTAAAAAAAAAATTTTAAAGAATTAGCCTTCTACATATTTAATTCCAAAACATTATATTTAATGATTATAACTTCTGAAAATAAATTAAAATAATGTCGTATAAGCACCACTTATATCATGACATAAAATAAACATTCATTATAAGACATCCGAATGGTATAACAAAATCCAATAAATAAAAATTATTAACCAAAATCCTATAAATTAAACATTTTGAATAGACAAAATTTTGTTTCTGCTTATCAATCTTATGAAAACCAATATCTTTCAAGAATATCCAACATAATCTTAAAAATTTCATCACAAAACTATCTTACTTAGACTATTCAATATTATCGGATATCTAACCAAGGTACTTTATATAAAAACTCAAGATATGCAAAACATTACTGAAAAACAAGTTTTAAGATCGACTTTGCCCACCAGTATTCAAATATTCATATTCAATAAATATAACATCAATCAATAATAAATATTCAACTCACCCTTCATCCTCTAGAAAAAGTTCTACTGAAATGAGACCTTTGAATATGGTATTCACTACACACAGAAATATATCTGTGGTTTACCCTTGATCTAGAAGATTGAAAGACAAATTTAACGGCCTCTGCTATAGCACAAGGACTATCTGTATAAAGAATGTTAAGGAAACCAAATAATTATATATTATGAATAAAATAACATAAATAGAGGTTAATTCTTGATACAAGGTATATAAAATTATATAAATATTTTAAAAAATTCAAAAAAAAATTTTAAAAAATTAGCCTTCTACATATTTAATTCCAAAAGATTATATTTAATGATTATAACTTCTGAAAATAAATTAAAATAATGTCGTATAAGTACCACTTATATCATGACATAAAATAAACATTCATTATAAGACATCCGAATGGTATAACAAAATCCAATAAATAAAAATTATTTTATTACTTTTATCCATCAACAAATCATCTATCAACGTAGGATGGTAGTCATTATTAATAACTATTTGTCTAATGATGTTCAGTTCAGAAATATAATTTTCTCGATTCATGGGGATGTAAACTAATCATACAATTAAATGCTGATAATTTTTGGTGTACAGGATGATTTGATTTATTGTGTATTATAGTATCAGTGTATGTTGGTTTTTGAAACATTGAAAATTCATGTGAATTATTGATTCTGGTAACTGTTAAATCAAGAAAATTTATAGAGTTATTATGTTCGATTTCCATGGTGAATAATATTGAAGGATGTATTTCGTTGATAAACAAAAAGAATAATATTTATATTATTTTATATACCTTCTATCAAGAATGACCTCTATTTACGTTAAACAAAAAGAATTTTTTTAATAATCTGTCTGTACCTGTGAAGTAACAGAAAATATCGTCTACAAATCGATGTCAATATAAAAATTAGAGAAACTCTTTTTTTGGTTTCTTTACTGCAATTTTTCGACTTTCACAGTTTCCTGTTTTTTTTTCCAATTTTATTGCGCAGTTTTGGTTTGACTTTTGACATGAAAATTTACAATAAAACTTCTAATAAGTGACTTTGGTTGCTACTTGAAATACATAATTTAGATGCAGAATATTGATTTAAATATTAATGAAATTTCTTTAGAATTAGAACGTTACAAGCACAAAATATTCATTTCTATTTCTAATTTTTCAATAATTTAAAGTTTTCAAAACTTTGAATCATCGAGATTCCACTGTATGTATGGAGACAATATGTTTAGTAACCATGCAATCCGAAAGTGCTTAAATTTTCTAATTTACATTAATGATTCTAATGCAACTCTTACAAATTTGTAATAATTAACTTTTTTTTAATATAAATTTTTAAAATCTCGTGTGCAAGTCAATAAAATTAGCTGAAAACATGTGTAATCATATAGTTGTACCATAAATATGTTCGGATACTGATAACTTTTTGATGCACTATTAGAATAATGTATACATATACAGGCGTCTCTCCATAATTCAAACCCTGAATAATTTCAACCTGCGTTAATTCGAAATAACTGTCGGATCCCTTGAAAAACTCTGGCTATATCAAAACATTACAATGCAATTAGGTACACAGTAATTCGAAAGTGGACAAATTTCCAGATCAACTAAAAATCACATTTTCTATATTTCGAAGCTGCAAGTTACAACTGGCTCGATGACGATCTTTAAAAAAAATAAAATCTAGACGTAGAGCTTTTGCGCGCTTGCTCATATCACCCACCAAATTTTAGCACAAAAAGATTCGCAACAAATCTAGGCATACAGAATTTTGTGGTAAAAGCGTAAGTGTTGACAAGTACAGCAAACTACAAACCTTGATTGAAAATTGCATTGCCAAAGGCTTATTCAATACCGACAAAACTGGCCTTTTTTTCAAATGTTTGCCTTACAAAATTTCAAGTTCAAGGATGAAACATGTTATGGGGGAAAGCACACTAAAGAAAGGTTGACATTTTTGCTTGCAACCAACATGGATGCATCGAAAAAGTTGAAGCCTTTTGTCATAGGAAAAGCTAAGACGCCTACAGGCTACCGTGCCAATAAGAAGGCATGGATGACCATAGATTTGTTCAATGAAGGGCCGCTATTGGTGCATGCTGACATGAAAAATCTAAAACGGAATATTCATTTCCATAACAATATCCCAACTTTATCACATGTAACACTTCATTTTTTTCCTCCAAATATTTATTCAAAACTATAATCACTTGGCCAAGTAATAATAGTTATTAATAAGTTGTGAAAATCGCGCTGGATTCCCTCAACAGTGAACGCACTGTCAACATCACGTTTTTGTCGGCATTGCTTATGATAGACAAGGCATAGAGAACTGTTACTCTACATAACATACTCAACTGTTTCAAAAAATCAGATTTTTCAACATCTCAAGAAGAAGGATTGGAAGACGCGGTATGAGTAGAAACTGTTTAAATACTTTCCATGATGTTCAAGCATATGATGTCGATTTGGACTAGTTTGTCCGTATAGATAAGGATATTACAGTGTGGGAACCTCTTACCCATAAAATTTTACATTGTTTTACATCTGTATGCATGAGTACATCAAATAAATTATACAAATACTCTGTGTATATTTCATTTCTCCCACTGATACTTCGAATCTCTCATTATTTCACAGACTTCTTTTAATTTGGAACCTCTCAAAAATTTAAAGTTTTTAAAACTTTGAATCATCGAGAGTCCACTGTATGTATAGAGAGAATATGTTTAGTAATCGTGTAATTCGAACTTTTCCGAAATTGCTTAGATTTTCTAATTTACATCAATGATTCTAATGCTACTCTTACAAATTTCTAATAATCTTTTTTTTAATATTTCACACAGTGCACCATCGAATGCATTTAAAGTACTTCTCATAAGATCTAAACAATTCCGAGAAATCATATGCATTCCTATTTTTTTACTTTTTACTTTCAAATTATTGATCATTATTCCTAGACATTTGATCAAACTAATCAATATATTATTTGATTCTAGCAAGAAAACCTGAAAAACTAGAAACCTTCAATGAAACCCCGACTGCCACAGAAGCGGATGATCTAGAAGGGACACAAACACCACAAGCCGAACCAAAAACACCAAAAACCAACACAGTAGACCCCAAACCTGGTCATAGATATTTCTACCTGAACGGCCAATCACTGTTCAACTATCCGTTTTCACTCTATTTCCCCCAAAACGTGAACCCCGAAGAAGTACTCAAATATTCCCAGAACTACCCAAAAACTCGACCCCAGGAAGTACCAGTACCAGTTATTCCAGCTCTTCAGAATCCCGCTTTCCAAAATCCACAATTTCAAGCTCCCAACTTTCAAAACCCAACTGTTTTTGACGGTTTGAGACCCGATCAAAATAAGGCAAATAGTTTTCCTTTGAACTTCGATCCCTATTACCAAGGAAATATGATTCCCCAGCAAAATCTCCAGCAACCTCAGGCTCAACCCATTCAGGATAATTTACCGCTCAATTACCTGCAACCTCATGTTCCTGCTGTACCATATAATCCTCAACAGATCCAACAACAAACACTCCAACAACTGCCACTTTCTAGCTCACAAAGACAAATTTATATCTTGAATGAACAACCAATAGCAGAAAGTTCAAATACTGAAAATAATAATTCAGATAAAAAACAAAGACAAACCCAAACTGCTTTGCTCAGGTCTATATTGCCTCTAAGCGTCCTTCCCAACGAAGGGCAAAATGTCCAAATAAGGGCCTCCACCAAAGACTTCAACCTACAACCCATAAAATCTCAAGAGTACCCTCAATATCAGGATGATATTGAAAACGATTCCGTTGTTATTGACGCCAAATTTGACGATGATTCCAGGGACAGTGAAGGTCTTTATACATTTTCTGTATTTAAACCAATGAATCCTAAATATTTTTCTGTTACAGCTGTTTCAGTACCAGAAAAGCAGCCTCAAGAACCTAGTTTGGCGCAAGCAGAACCTGGTGCTATCGCTTTAGCTGGACCTGGGGGAGTAGCTGAGTCAGGTCCAAGAGCAACAGCCTTTGTTGGCAAGGGTGGTATGGCGGTTTCAAGCCCAAAGGCTACTGCCATCGCTGGACCAGCTCAGGAAAATGAAAAAGACGAAGAGCAAGATCCTAGTAAAGATCCAAAGAAAGAAAAGAAAGAAAAATACTTCCGACAAAGGTTCAGAGGTCAATACATCTAAAACAAAATTGAGACCCTTTCCAATAATTGACAATTTGTCTACAAAATGTACAAAGAGAATATCTTATCATGGAAAAGTACCTATTTATTATACACCAAGATGTAAGAATATAAGAACACAAAAAACTAAAGTAGACATAAGATTGAAAACTGAAGAGCATACAAGAAGTTTTTGATGACATGGCTACAAGACTTTGTGACTAACCGGACTGAAACAACACTGCTTGAAAATAATGTTTATAATGTTAGTGATAATTGTAGATCATATCTCATAGATGTTAGTGTGGAGAAATATATTTCGAAATATTTCATTGCAAGTGAGTAATAAAACAGGAGTTTAACATAATTTTTTATTCCTCATTTATTATTCCTCCTAACAAAATCCGATTCCTTAAAAAAAATCAGTTATGGTAGGTACTACAAATTATAATACATTATCATGTCCTAAGTCTGACCGAATAATCTACCAGATATCATTTATATACAATAGATATTAATAACCAAGTCAATCAAAACAATGGGAAAAATTATATTATCTAATTTTCATGTTATCATCAAGTCGACGTGTCTACTTAACAATTCAAATATTCAAATGACAGAAAAATTATTTCAAGGAAATAGTACTATAAATTATACAAAATTTAAATAAGTTTCAAAAGTTTTTTTAAAGTAGACAACAATCGAATTAGATATATTTAATTCACTAAAATTTGTTCTGAGAAAGATTCCTAATATTGCATTGTTTCATCAATAGTCATTTATAGCAAATATTTTTTGCATATTTTTTCCCTTTGTGAATTTATCTTCATGATGAATAGATGTAGGAAAACCCGTCATGAATTAACTTTTTCAATATTGAACGGTGGAGCTCTTTAAGAAGCGATGTTATGAAGAACCTCACAAACCTATTGATTACGGAGGGTAGACGTTTCATCTCAGCTTGTACCTCATAAACTCTTCAGATTGGCTATTAGGTGCAAACTAACCAAGTTGGAACGGAGCTGCAACTTAAAACTAGAGAAACAGATAGATGGGTGAGAAAGAAAGTACGGTCCGAGCAACATAAAGAGCGGTCACTACAATATATGGATATCTTCACCACATAGGAAACCAAAATTAAATATCTTATAACTTTTCGGATACTTTCTGTATGAGACCCATAATTTATGAAGATAAAATGGATACCTTTCTTGTTAAATACTACTACCAAAAGGCAGAATTATTAAAAAAGTTGAAAAATCAAAGAGTGGAAATCATTAACTAAGTTAATTACATTAATTAAGTAGCAATATCAACAGAATTTTTCAATTTTAGGTTTTGAAAAAGTTATAGCATGTTGCCCTATTTTTATCTAAATTCTATTACTATTTACCTTGAATTTTCAAATTTATTTTTGGTTCTCTATATATTATTCATTGATTTCGTGTGTCTCAAATGTCTAAGTAACACTTAGATTATCGGACTCCTATTAATTTCAACTTTCGGGATATTAAATATTAATATTTAATATTATTGTAATAACCAATTCATTTTCGAGTGAAGTACATAAATCAAAGAAGTACTAAATTCGGTTTTGTTGTATAAAGTTTTCCGTACCTTGTTTTCAACTTGTGGCGACACTGAATATTTGTCGCATCAAATAATTACTGTCAGAAATGTATGACTGGCTCCGAAAATAAATCACGATAACAATTGAAAATCATTTGAATGATTAACGGTAATTGCCAATTACGGAATTTTATTGAAAATTTTGGGAAACTGAATCTGAAATAAATCTTCCATATCATATTATGATATTACTCTCTCTCTAGTAGAAAGTAACCTATAATCACGCACAATTTTTGAACCTAAAATTTGTCATCAATAAATTTGGAAGTTTATTTGCCCAGTCCAAGGTACAAATATATGTATAACGCAGTGCATAAGACTGTTTGATTTTCATTGTGTCCGATAAGAATAAATTATTAAACGAGAAACTTCAAGGTTGTAGACTAAAAAAATTCTCGTGCAAACAACCACTGAAATATAATGATTCGATCAGAATCATGAAACTATAAAGTGTTTAAAACTTATCTACGATATTTTAATCAAGATCACTGATCAAATGTCGATTGAATGATATATAATACCACAAGTTATTGATTCCTACCAGGGTTTGAGTGCAGCTGCTAGGTTTTGAGGAATTTCTGCAAATTGTTTCTTGCAGTGTGATATTTGGACTAACTATTAATTGCCAATAGAAATGGATTCTTCTATTTTTGACTCAATAAAAAGGTCTACAGTATCGCATTTATGCTTGGCTATTGTATTCTTCACTTCTGGTTTGATTATAAATTTAGCACAATTTATACTGTATTGTACCCTAAGGAATTATGATAAAAGATTATTCAGAAAAGTGAACTATTACTTGGACTACAGTTTATACTCACGTAAGTTAATTTTTTCATGTAAGTTGATTTGAAATAATATACAATCTAAAATTTTTAGAGATTGTGTTTCTTGGTGAATGGTGGTCAAACAGTAAAGTTATTACATATACGGATAAAGAAGATTTTCAGAAGTATTTCGGTAAAGAACATTGTTACTTAATAATGAACCATGCGTATGAAATTGACTGGTTATTAGGATGGATGATTTTAGAAAGGGTGCAAGTATTGGGGGTAAGATATATAATGTTATGCGATTATTTTTCACATAGTTGTATTTACAGAATGCAAAGGCGTACTGCAAGAAAGCTATTCAATACATGCCTGTACTTGGCTGGGCTTGGAAATTCTCTGAATTTGTTTTTCTTGAAAGGAATTTTGAGAAAGATAAGAAAAATATCCAACGTCAAGTTTCAGAGTTATCTGATTATCCCGATCCTATGTGGGTAGGTTTAAATTTTTAATATGTTAATACCAAGAAGTGAATGAGAAATCAGTCATCAAATTCTTGAATTATGATTTATGTTTTAGTTGCTTCTTTACCCAGAAGGCACACGTTTCAATGAAGTTAAGCACAAAGCTTCCCTTGAATTTTCTCGTAAACATAATGAACCCGAACTGAAGCACCATTTATTGCCAAGAACAAAAGGTTTCATAGCAAGTATTCCTGCCATGAGGGGTAAAGTACCTGCAATATATGATTGTCTTACGGTGTTCAAAGAAGACGATCCTGTTAAACCAACTATGAGGAATCTCCTGATGGGGAAAGGTGTCACTGCTCATTTATATTTCCGTAGGATTCCACTTGAAGAGGTTCCTGAATCAGAAGAACAAATGGATAAATATATGAAGGATCTTTTTGTTACTAAGGTAGGAAAGATATATGTATACATAAGTGTTTGAGAACTGTTTTTCTTAAGCAAATAATCCTTTTTTATTTAATATTCATTTGGCTGTCTTAAGTATTTTTTATACAATTATTACTTGAGAAAACCATCATTTTTAATGTGCAAATGTTTTTGGGACCATAGATCTTCTAATTCAAGCTTAAAATCAGCTCTCTGAATGCCTAATACCTAAGTTGTTTCTTTTGAAATTTATTATGGTTGCAAACACTGATAGATGGACAGAATCTACATGTTTTTTATCTTGGCTGCAAATGAGGTGTTCTGCATAAGTCATAATTTGTTTACACCACACTTCCAACTGCCATTTAGTAATATCTAATTTGTAAATAGTTTCCATACAAAGTTGTATAATCTGTACAATCTTACTTAACAAACTCATAAAGACCTCTCAACAGCTGTGCCTTTAATATAATACCTTTTCCATGAGCATATGAACACATTAGGGTGCTAGAGTTGAATAGAGTACTGATGTGAATATACTTTGTGATATCTACTGAAAATTCTTTCAGATAATTTGCAAGATGAATAGTATTCTTGTCACATCACTCACACTTACAATATGTTTATAATGTTTAATGTTATTGTCATATTTATTTGCAATGCCCATATATAATTATTATGATTGTCGTTCATACTTCATACCATCACTAGTCAAACCACATGACAAGCGAAATAAATCTATTGTTGTGAGGTATTTCCAGCATCTAAAACTTGTACATTTTGTCTATGGAATGGATGCAACATTGGTTTGTTTAAGACAAAGTTCGGTAATAAAAAATGACTAATAGCTTCATTCCAAACACTAACTTAAGAGGCGAGAAATAGCTTTTAATACATCTTCTACATTCACATCAGTTGGGCGAATGGCTTTTCTTGGAGCAGGATTACTTGTTTCTCAAAGTTTTCGGAATGATGGAATGGGGGCAAGTCGATGTCTATTTGGATACTTCCTTCAGTATTCATTTGCTTTTCTGGGGATTCCATTAGAATACCCATATACATACACAATATCTACATATTTGTGAGTTGAAAAAGAGTACATTGTTTATTCAAAATGTACACCAAGTGTCGAATGAATAATTAAAATAACACAATAACAGCCTACTTTTAATTTAAACATGAAAATATATTTTTTCAAATGAAAATTATTCCAAAATTTCAATTGAATCGGTCCTTACTTGATGGAAATTCATTTGAATTAAAATAAAATAATATAGATTATTTTCACAATTTATTAAGCTAACGACAATTGTTTTGCAAACACTGTGGCCTTTTTTTTAAATAACTCTTAACATTATACATTCATTCATCTTATGTAGCTAAAAACTAACAATTTTCGGAAATAAAGATAATAAAAACATTGCAAAAGAGTTACAAATAACCATCAATTCGCAGAAATACTGATAAAGAAAAATATGCAAATAGGGCATATAAATAACCATAACATATATTGTGGCCAATTATCGGAAATACTTTAATAACTAAAAATATTCAACAATGGGGATCTGGCAACATCTGTTGTTGAGAAGAATTTTAAGGTTTTTGTACCTACTAATTTCTACTGCTTCCAAAAGCGTGAGTCTGGTATTTTTATTTTCATTATGGATAATATGTTTGATCTTTATCATTTTTTTATGAATTACTAAATTATTAACTGTTCTAAAATCTATGTTCTAGTCAAAATTCATTGTAAAATACTTGGCAAGATTATCTGATATTTTATTCCCGTAAGGGATGGAAATGAATCTTTGAGTAAATTTTTTTTGTAACAGGGTAAACTAAATTCAACGCTATTTTCTTGTGTTTTTTGTTTAAAATTTTTTCTCTTATAATTTGACTATAGCCATTATTGAATGCAATTTGCCTAATCATATTCAATTTTCTAAAAAAAGTTATTTCTATTCACAGGGACATTAACCAATCTATTGATCATACTGGGATATGCAGCCATTTTCTGATTGATAGAAAGAATTCTAGTATAAATTTTCCCGATCTTGAAATTTTGAAAAAAAGATTCCAAACATTCCAATTAATCAGAAAATGACTGCATATCACAGTATAATCAATAGATTTGTTAATGTACCTATGAATCGCAATAACTTTTTTATAGAATTGAATATGATTTAGCAAATTGCATAACGGTTATAGTCCAATTATAATAGATAAAATTTTAAACAAAAAACGCAAGAAAGTAGCCTTGAATTTATTTTACTCTTAGTTCAAAATGTAATTTTGACAATGCCACAGTGTTGGCGAAACAATTGTCGTCAACTTCATAAATTGTGGAAATAATCTATATTATTTTATTCTAACTGAAAACGATTCAGATCTATGTTCATAGGAAAAAAATCCTATCATCTGCCAGAGTTAGTCATAGAGCTTTTAGAACTCCTGTATAATTTTGAGATTTATGATTTTTCATAGTGTCATAAATGACACTATACGTTGATACTGTACAAGTATATTCATATGTTCAAATTCCAGATCAACTAAATCCTGCATATTTATCGTAAGGTCAACAAGTTTTGAAAATGGTCTCTATAAGTCCATAATCAAAATCCAAAAATGCACATAACCAACTTAATTTTATTCAAGTAAAAACTGAGAACTCCCCTGTTATTTATCCTTTACGGACTCCACTGTCTACACCCTGAGTATTTGGAACCCACACTTGTGGAAGATGTTAATGTATTTTAACCAATGAACAAGCGCAAATTACCCTAAAATGGATTCGAACATATGTCGTAAAATACCAAGGTGATGTAAAATAATAAGCAATGAAATATACCCAATTCCCTACTGAATTGCTGGAAACTTAGACAAACTTTGTATATTTTCAGAGTTTGTCAAGTTAGATTGCACAGATGAAAGCATTAATGTTTTTTCCAAACACAACTTTCTACTCAATTGAATCAATGACCACGGAATGTGCCTTGTAGATTGTGATTATCTGGTAGTTCCATTCTCATTGTTAATAGTTAACTGCAAAAATATCCAACTATATCTCGAATAAAATTACATTCTAGGACTGTGATAAAAACATTGAATGCTTTTGCTAGATTTAGAAGTATCGAACTGTTTCAGGTGTTACTTTTTGGTAGTCATCATAATTAAAACAAGTTTGTAGAATTTTGTATGTTTTACAACCGAAAAAATTGAGATGTTAATATGTGTTAATTAAGGTTTTACATTTTTATGACTACGGTTATATGAAGAAGAAGTAATACTTCGAAACTGAAGCCACAAAAATGTGAAACCTTAATTAATGCATGTAATTATCTTTTTGGTAGTAAAATATAGAAATTTCCAAACTTGTGTTAAGTATGGTAACTGCCAAATAGTAACAACTGAAACAATTCACTACTTCAAAACTGTGAACTCATAAGGTAAACCTCTTAATATTTTTTATAATAAACCATTGTAATTTCTGAAAACTAGATTTAGTAGCTCTATAATTTTTTGTAATTCATTTAACATTACACAAAATATACATAATCCATATTTTAGTATCATATATCAAAATTACATATTCATTTACAGGATAAAATGAAGGAAGGCTTCCTAACATGTGGAGATTTCTACAAATATACAGGAAACTTGCCGAAAAATGAGGGGATTGTCATAGAGAGACGCTATTTTACACTACTCAATACTGTGGGATGGTCCATTGTTGTTCTCATCCCTATGATCAGCTATCTGATTAAGTTATTATTTAGTGGCCAGTTAATCTATTTCTCCATTGCAACAGGAATCATAGGAATATGTGAGTAGATTCAATGATTAAAACACAGTGATTAAAAAACTTAAGGTGAATTTTTTATCCAAATGCAGCAAGTACTATTAAATAATTTTTTTGTGAGGTGGTAGTAACATTTTTGATGTCTATGCAGAGTTTTCTGTCGGTATATTTAATTGCACTAGAATAACGTGTTTTTAAAGACATACAAAAGTTACTTTTTCGATTTTTACTTCGATTATAACAAGCAAAGAATTTGAATAAAATTTAATTTCAAAACACCGAAGATGGTGCAGAGTTAATTTGGTGTTGAGACTGTGATGCCAAAGAATATTTATTAATATGTGGTAAAATTCTTCAAAGAAGGCCAGGAATTAGTTCAAGATGAATTGCAATCCAGATAACCATTAGCATCCTCAAGAAAGTGAAAGATTTAGTGCTCACAAATAAAAGATCTTGCTGGACATTTCATTTGGATCAACCCATGCCATTTTACATCCCAAATGCATCAAATTGCAATTGCTTCCAAAATGACTCCTTTTTTTGTTAGAAAGTGTTGCCTGAAATAATGTATTTTTTTTATTAGCTGCAAGGTGCAACTACTGAATTCATCAGTGTACTGTATCCGGTTATGTATCATATTTATAATTAAACAACTTATCATGAATATGAATTTTCTAGTTCATTAGTAAAAAATTCATATAATGATTTCAAAAATTCTATAGAAAGTAAATATATGAAAAATTAGCATTGCAAATTGTCCTATGGGTTGCTGCTACATTGGATTAATGATAGAAGTTTATCTGACTGATTTTTATCTTGCCTTTTTATAATCATGCGGTCTGCTATTCCAGCACCCTGAAACTCATTACATATAACTAATCAAGTAATTCATAAAATCATCTTGAATTTCTGTTAATTATTCTCAAAATCAATTGTTCCTATTCTTTTGCAGTTTACTTCCTACTACACAACTTATTGAGCATGTCAGACATCAACAAATCCTCAACTTATGGAGTAAACTCGAAACAAAGGAACTGAAGCCAAATTAGAATTAGGAAATGACTATAATTGAGCGGGATTCCTTGGAAAGCTTGAATTAGTGTTGAAACCCTAGGTATTTAGATGCACAGTTGTTGGAATTTAAGTACCTATTTTTTTTCATGAAAAATTGTACATGCCTTAAAACTATAATCCACTGGTATTGGAAAAAATTAACTTAATGAATCAAAATATTGATCAAAATATCTAAAAGTTTATGATGAAAGTTCATTTCCTGAATTTTTTTTATGATTTGAAATATTATATATCTCTCAAATTCAAGGAATTTAAGAAAATGATTTTTTATTAGAGACTTTTACCAGACTTTACAGCTACATTATTTTATTATTAAAGGCCCTCATTCCATTTTTTTTAAATGAGCTTTTTGAAGAGTTAGATATTAATATTGTGCCACATCTCGAAGTCAATTATTTAATTCCCTCAAACTAAATGATAGAACTACCCATTAACAAGAGACTCGTAAGATAAGTAACAAAGAGAAATAATGATAACAAAATAAAGAACAATATGAATAATAATATATTATTTTGTCCCCCTCATTTTTTATGGTAAATTGTTTTTATTACTTTCATTTGCAGGCTGTGTACTTGAATAAATTCTTTCAGTTTCAATAAATATTTTATATATAAATTCTCATTATCATCAATGTTTGCTTACACAAAAACTATCGCTAAGTTATTATTGTAGGAGTAAATTTGTATTATGTTATAGAATATATTTTATGTTGAATAATTTGATGTTTATTGATTAAACTTTAAAAATATTAACTACATAATTCAGTAACTGTTCAATGTAAGAATTGAAAAATTTTCTCTGCAATTTTTAAGCATAAGATATTCTTATAGATTCTTGTGACAATTTAAACTATTTTAAAATATTTTTGGGTTATTGAACTAGGATTGCAACCTCATATTTTATCTGCAATACAGAAGACATCTTTGGCTTAAAAAAAAACCTCACATTTACCTTTGTCCATTTTAATAGCTCAGTAGAATGAAACAATTATTTAAAACATATCCTTCCTTTTTGCTCGCTTGTTCTAGGGAACAACGTTCTATCCTTTTACTTAAAGGTCTATAATTTTCGAATTTGGAACCGAAAGTGGTCTCAAATCACTAGCTTGGATTCCCTGATGAAGAATTGGAGGTCAAAAGTAATTCTATCCATCTGGTCCGTCTGTCCTAACACTTTAACTTTTGAACCGACAGAGCTAGAGACTTGAAATTTTAGGTCTTAATATCCCGGTTAAGTTTGTTCATGGACAGAATTGTTATTCAAATTCACATATGAAATCAGTTTTTCTCTATCAGCTCTACTTTTAAGATACAAAACTTATCTATTAATTCTTTTTCAATCAATGCTTATGTCTGAAATTATTATATACTTTATGATCATGTTGGAGCTGTAATAAATACCTTATTATTCTTCTAACTATAAAACACTCCAAATTTACCCTTTTCACAGGCGAAACTGATATAAAATGTCTATAAGACCCTAACTAAACAATTTTAATATAATATTAAATATGAATTTAATAAATATTTTTAACAGACCCTTCATCAATTTATATTATATTTATGATAAAGCCTCTTAATAAATTAAGACCACATGAAAGTTGAGCTTAATATTTATGTTTTGGAAACAGTCGTGTTTTCAAATAGTCAAAAAATGGGCCCTGTTGGAGTAGAAGGAGTTGTGTAAATAGTCCTGATGCGCCTTTTTCATAGACGTATTAGGATAAGTCTATGGTCTTTTTACGTATGTGGCGAATATATGTTGAAGGAAAACAGAAAATCTGTTACTGGCTTTAGAGAGAGAGCTTATCTCGGATATTTTATGGTAAATTTGGTGATCAAGATAAAACCTTGCTTCCGCATTTGACCTGTAAAACTTTTATAGAACATTTATGGCAGTGGACCACCGGAAAGAGAATAGGTCAAAGTTTCGACGTATGGAATAGAGTATCTATTGCAGATCTAGTATCTGCAAGACGCCTGGTCCCCCATTCAGAGGAATTGTTAATTTCAACATTTCACCAGCTACCAGAGCTCTTTGGCGACGACTATTGAGCCAATTTCATAAAGCAATATTCTCCCAAGCACAATATAGAAATATAAGGTTTTTAGGTGAAGTAGAAGTATATAAGCATTTACTTCTTTTAATATTTATAATGATTACCTTATACTCGCAAAGATATCTTCATCCTGTAGAAGTAAAGGATTGACAAGTACCATCAACAAGTTACATATATAATTTTTTTATAACATGTCATTGTCCACAGACCATGAAAGTGCAGGAAATACTGGTAACAAATTGCAATTTATAGCAGATGTCACAAATATAAAAAATAAGAAGGCAAAAAGACGAAGCTGCTAAGAATATTACGAAAAAATGTAAACTGACATTTGGCAAAACATTAGATGAGAAAGATTTATTAAAAAAAAAACAATATGAAATGAAGATTGAAAAAGAAAACGGACAGAAACAAAACAGGTAATAAAGCAATAAAATTGTTGAATTGTGTCAAAATCAATGAGCATTTCTCTGCATAATTCTCTCCTCAATAAGGTGTGCTGCAGGGCTCTCCAATGTCTTCGTTTCCATATAATATTTAAATACATGATATCCACAAGGTAACAGAAGAACTGAAAAGTTTCATCCTCCAACAGCGCTCATAACTCACATCAAGAATCTGAAGAACACAATGGAGGAACTACAAAGTCTATATAACAAAATCATGACATGAATGAAAAAATGGAGATTTCTACAAACCCCTGACATATCTAAATTAGTATAACATTTGGCCATAAACTATCAGACAATTCACCAACCATCAGAATGTTGAAACATAAAACTAGTCCAACATGCTAAATACTTAGGATTCACAGTGGATAATAAGACCAATTTTAAATTATGTTCCAGTAATAAAGAAAGAATAATAATTGTTAGATCAAAATATTTTTGATCCGTCACCTACAAAAACCGCGGCATAAACCACACAACAGCTTCAAGAATCTAGCAAACTATTTGCAGACCAATATTAGAATATGGACATCTAATATATAATAACTATGGAAGACCCATCCTTAATAATATCGAAGTGGCAGAACGCAGTAGTTTAAGAACATTTAGTAAGATACGTCATCCAGAAAATCCACTTCACAACCCACCTCTATGAAAAAATGAAGATAGAACCGATTCTGAGTAGACTTCAGACCTTGCGAAAAAAATTTGTAAGCAGACCACACAACTCCAAGTCCTCCAGCCCATTGTTCTACAAGATCTGAATCAAGAACAAAACAAAAGAAAATATCCGATCTAACGCCTAATGGGGCGCCTAAGGCTCCTAAAGGAGACTTTCTGGTGGAGGCGAAAAATAGCAGCGTCGACTCATACTTTAGGTTTTTTTTCTCATGTTTATTATTATTATATATATATAATAATAAACATCTTTTCTCTCTCTCTGTTATAACTTTGCTCAACATCAGGAGCAAGATTTCGAAATGGACGCATGGTTAATCCCGCAGCCATCATTACTAACATTCACTTTACCCATTATGATCTAACATATGAATTTTTCCATATCCTTGAATCATGGACAGATCTAGACCAACTAACATCGACGCTAGTGAACATTTCTCTGCCATTACAAGTGGCTTGCGCATTCAAAGTTGGTTTACCATCTCCATGCCGTTTCAATATCCCCATGCGAGTACAATCAATGACTAATACAGTCGAAAAACTTTGCCATAACTCTTTCGCCTCTAATATTTCATTGTTAGTATTCGGAAAATTGATCCATTTCTTTGAGTGCCCAATAATTCTTTCAGCTATTTCATGTATGGTTCAGGACACTGTAGCTTGACTCATTCTAAGTTCTTCATCAATACCTTTTTGATATCATGGATCACTGAGACATTTTTTCATTTTATGAACAGACAGACGACAGTGCACCTCTCCAAGTTTCGTAATTTGCTCCTAAAAATTTGTCTTCAAGCTACTTTATATTTTCCTCTCCAAAACGATATAATCCTTTAAAATCATGGGCAAATATTGGTAAATGGAGCTTGTAATGTTTAATATCCCTCAGATGCACCCTTCTGATACTAACGAAAGTGGCAGTAATTATGGATGACATCACTTCCCCAACATTTTAACCAGGATGAATTAAACAACCTCTGCAGAGATCTCAACTTGTCAAAAGAAACTTCTGAATTACTGGCATCCAGGTTGAACGACAAACATTTACTGCAACAAGGAACCAGAAAAAAAGTTTTATCGATGAGTTCTTTTCTTCCAATACGTTATTTTAAATATCATACAAATTTATTCTGTTAACCTTCTACAAATTTTAATAAAACAAAATCCTTTTGGTACTTTTTAATGAGTGTAAATTCTATGTCTACTAAATTGAAACTGTGTTTTCTAAGAAATTTATTTAATTTAATTCTAAAAAATGTTTGAATATTTTTTTTTTAATTAAAATTTGTAGGAGGTTAACAGAATAAATCTGTATGATATTTAAAATATCGTAATAATCCTTCTATCAAGTGAAAACCCCCTTTTTATTACTTCCTTTACATGTTAGATAAATATTTGTATAATATATTAAGTTTCAAATTGAGTATGTTTATTTAATCCATAGATTTAGCTAATAATACTGTAACGTATATTTTGTTTAAATGTCATATCTTGAAATTCGAGCTTGAAGACAAAAAATTTATGCCATATTCGAATTCAGGGCATCAAATTTGTATAAAATTGGATCAAATATTCCGGCACCAAATCATGCGTTGGGCTTGTGATATTCATGATAGCTGGGCAATTTTGACGATAGATTATCAAAGCTATTAAATATCCCTTGAAAAGGTAATTATCTGGAATGGAATTGTTATGATATTAATGATAGAGGAATAAAGATGTTTTTCTTTTCGAATTTTATGTTTCTTGTTATACCAAACCAGGTTTCCAAAAAACTTTTTTTTTTGTAAATATATTTCATAACGTTAGATTTCCTGGTTGACAGACTCAAGATCACTGTTTATAATCAATCAAGAAGAATGTTATCTATATAATTAATTACAGTATAAATTGTAACAATTACTCAAAAGTTTCTAAAATGTTTGTACACATAAAAATGATCAATTCATTACAAATAAACATTACAATATCACATTGACAAATATTAAACTCAAAAAAAATCACATGTCTCAATCTTAAAATATAAAATTAATTGGTGTTCTAAGCTATGTTCAATATCTTCATCAGACACTCTATGGCTTGAACTGAATTCATAAACAACCTTGGCCTCTTTGGGTAATCAAAGCCCCAATCTGGCTTCAGTCCTGGTAAATATAGAGGTTTCTGAGACACGAATCTGGAGTTAAGCATCTTACTCTCAGATTTGATAACCATTTTTTGTTTCCTTAAAACTAAAGTGTGTATTTTCTGGATCCTCTGGTTGATATTTGGCAACTCCAGAATTGTCTTCTTGTATTCCTTATTGTGGGCAAAAAGCCAGAATAAGGTACAGAGGCTTGGAAAAGCCATGTTTTCTTTGTCACACCAATGTGTCATTACTTTCAACATACTGTCTAAATACTGTGGATGCCAAGTTGTGGTAGAGCTGCGTTCATATTTACAAAGATTAATCAAGATGTAAGCAGAAAGTTCGCAAATGGCAATATCTGGTAGAGACC
Source organism: Megalocaria dilatata (assembly GCA_034642435.1). Classification (NCBI taxonomy): domain Eukaryota; kingdom Metazoa; phylum Arthropoda; class Insecta; order Coleoptera; family Coccinellidae; genus Megalocaria; species Megalocaria dilatata. Next base: position 67,034,425 of record CM067855.1, on the reverse strand, counting down.
GTGCAACAGACTGGATCAAAAGATATAGCTGTCCAGATAATAGAGGTCCAACTTTGTCACAAATCTCAGGACTTCTTCTTGTTACATATTCTGTAGAAAAAATAAATTTAATTAGTAATCTATATTATGAAGTTGTGCTGAATGCGTGAATGGATCTACACAAACTCTAACAATATTTGGAATCTAAGCAGATTGACTGACTAGTAAATACTGGGAATTAATCATTTAAGAAGTCCACTAAAACCATTGTCGAAATTATTTTTGTTTTTAAGTTGGAACAACTATCCTCACGGGGAGTTAGAACATTATTTGTCATTTAATTTTTTACAGAAGTACATTGTGTCCTTTCATCTCAAATGCGTTTGCGATTTTTACAATAATCGTAATACAGTAGAAACTCGTTTATCCGGCCCTCAGTTATACGGATTCGCGATTATCCGGACTACCAACCGCGACCAATTTATATGTACCTACAAGTCGAATTTATGCAAGCATGAACATGTCGGAACTTGCAATAAATGATAATTCAATAACCAATACGGATGATTCTTTTTTGGAGGATATGAATGAGGTAATGTCAAAGCTAAAAATATGTCAGGATTGTGATGATGATGATTTTAAAGAGTGGGTCACTTGTGACAGTAATGATCAAGGCTTTCAGATTATGTCTGAATCGTACAAAACATTTTGCAGATAAATGAACAGCAGGAAATGCAAGAAGATGAAACAGAAGAAAATATGGACGTGGAAAATGATACAGAACCATCTCATGATGTCGCATTTCATGCCCTGGAAACAGCTCCAAGTAGTTTAAAAAAAAAACAGAGAGTGATACTGTGAGTTTACTACAACTGAAACGAATTCGTGATATAGCAGCAATGAAGAGAAGAAGTTGCTTACGTCAAATGACAATTACCAAATATTTTAAACCAAATTAAACTTATTACCTACTTATTTCATGATTACCAAATGCAAATTACCAAATACATATTGTAAACAAATTATTCGTACATACGTACCTAAATATTTTATTCCATGATTAATGCTGCAGTTTAGTATTATGTATGTAATCTAAGAAAATATAATATGTATGTACATACATAAGTAAGTGTTAATTTCTTAATAAACATTGAGTTTCGTTGATACTATGTATTTGTTATTTTTAATAAACACATAACATTATTCTTCATACATTCGATTATCCGGATTTTCGATTATCCGAATGCCTATTGACAACAATTAGTCCGGTTAATCGAGTTTCTACTGTACATAAAAATATAGAAAATATAGAATTCTGGGTTGTAATAGAATTTCGTGTGGAGAAGCGATTATAATAGTAGTTAAGTCTTAGTCTCTACCAAAAAAAGGTGGTATGGTGCATTCAAATGCAGTGGAGATGTAATAGAATATTTTCTTCGCTCTGGACGATTAGCACCATCTTCAGCTGAACTTAATATCACTGATTGAAATATTGACCGAAAATCGCCGTATAAGTCTGAGAGAGAGATAGCCACTGAAGTTTCTGCATCTCACGAATCAATGTAGTATATAAATTGAATGAAACACATTGCAGTAACTAGGCTACAATGATGAATTTCTGGTCAAAAACTCGACTAAACTTATCGAACAATCACCACATTCCTCTTGATATGACATTTTTCTCTATTCCATATCCATTTTAGAGGACGGAAAACATAAAATAGAATTCCTGTTCTGCAGTCGATTCTTGAAATTATGATTTGAAAATGTTTAGATGATTACATTTTTTTTTAGGTGCTTGTTCAAGACCAAAAAGTGCTATCATTTTATCCAAATGGTAGGTTTAGAGTCTTAACATATCAGTTATTTTCGAAAATAGATCAAATCGGCTGAATGATTCCGGAGATATCCTCATTTGAAATTTTATTCTTCAAATGAATCAGTTTGAATTTGGTATTTAAATGTGAAATAACGACATGAAGATACATGCATAATTTCGTGGAGATAAATTATGAGAATTTTTTAACTTTCAAATCTTTAAATATTGCTGTTTGAATTCTCATTTCAGAAAAAAGTATGAAAGTTTTGTTCAAAATATTCTATTTTCACTCTTTCTTGCCGATATGTAAGGATGCACATCGCAGGAAGCCTTTTAACCATGTATTTTTAATTTTTTTGAGATTTTCCATTTTTTCTTTCAGAACACTTCTAAATTGCATAAAATGACGTTTATCTGATTTTTGGATGACAGGACACAGAATACAGTGTTTTTTTTCATCGTAGCTTCTTTAAGAAGTAATTCAAAGATTTGAAATTTTCAGGAAAATAAAAGTGCAGAAGTTTCCTACTTCACGTCAGTGCTTTTCACTGACAACTGAAAAGTTTGGATGTTAATATCGTGTCATATTCCAAAGTAAATTATTTCAATTCCTTAAACTAAATGATAGAACTACCTGTTAACCAAATACTTGAAAAAAAAAAACAATAACCAAATAAAGAAAACAAAATAAAGAATAACATAAAGAAGTATGACTTTATGTGATTTACTTTATACTATCTCATCTACCACATTTTTGCGCGTTTGTTCTAAGGCACAGCGTGCTATCATTGTGCCCAATTGTCTGTAAGTTTGAAATATTTTCAAAAGTACAGATGTGATGAAGTTCAAATTTAGTATTTAGATGTTAAATAATGATACGAAGGGGCTCATGCAAAACCTCGTAATGATAAATTGCGAGAAATATTTAAATATGGACGTTTGAAACCTGCGAATGTATCTATAAAGAAACAGACAAATTTTAAGAGCTCAGCTAGCCAGATAGCTAACCCACAATACTTCGAAATTTCAAACCATTTTTGGAATCCAGGCACACAGTGATTTTTATTCATTTAAAACTTCCTCCTTCACGTCATGTAATTCACCAGTTTTTATCGTTAATTGTTTTTATTACCATCCTTTTAAGCTGTGTGTTTAAATACGATTTTCAAATAATTTTGATTATCAATGTTTTTTCTGACAAAATCTTGCATGCTCATCCATCGTTATACTATATATATCTTCTTGACTTTGACTTTGTTGGATTTTTATTTTTTCAAATATTAAAAAAAAGCTTCATGAACCATATACATAGATATGCAGTAAATCATATCAGTAGCTGTTGTTATTTTTTGGAAAAAAAATCTCCATTTCAGTTTTTATCGTGAAATATGATAAATATCTGTTTTTGCAAAAATTTAAGCTCACATGGTAAAAAAATGTATGTTTATGAGTGGTTAATACAGGTTTTAAAAATAAATAATGTAAATAATAAAATATATAAATTTAATAATAAACAGTTTGAATAATTTTGTCCTCTTGAATATTTTATATAAGCAGTTTTTGGTTCAATGGTGGGGAGTTCTACCTTCTTTAAAAAAAAATCTCAACTTTTAACATCTTGAGATGTGTTCATATCAAAAAAGTTTTATCACTGTGTTATATTGTTTTTTATGCAAGACCTCTTCACAAAGTACAGTTTAAGAGAAGGGAGAATTTTTAATATTTTGTTATTTAGTCGAATTTACTCCTCCAAAATAATAGTAATAACTTCGTATTTATATAAGTTATAATTATTATTAACGCCTAATATTGTGTAACAATCGAAACTGATCGTATTTTTAGTGAATAAATTGTGAAAATTTGAAATTTTTTTCTCAAAAAATTACACCACTCATATGTTTTATTGTATATCTAGTGGTATTGTCCATTAAAAATATTATAACACTGAAAGCCCAATGGATTTGATTTATTTGTTGCTGTACTGTATAAAAACCTAAAGTAGTGTGAAATAATCATAACTTTGAAAAAATTACATAAATTAGTTACATGCGTAATACTTTTTTGTATTTTAATTCATGCGTCCAATAGCTCCACTATGGGCTTATCTGTTCTGTATATTTTAAAAGATTTTCATTTCAATACTCACCAAAATCTGTAAGGGCAGATATAATCAATGCAACTGTTATATCATCATTGACTAACATATCGAATGCTTTGTCACTCCTGCTCTTCAAAGATTGCTCTGGATCGGCGTTTCTTGAAGCATTTTCAGATCTTTTTCTGATCTCTTTAAGGGCTCTGTTGCTCTGTTTTCTCTGTTTGTAGCCTCTCCAGTAGGCCTGTAAAAGACAAACTCTGATGAGCATAATAATTTAATATTTCATTTTATTTAATTTTGGTAATTATTTTCCTTCAAGGCACTCACTTTTTCGCTCCAGCGCTAATTTAAAAAAGTAGAAAAAATATTTTTTTGGTATTTATTAACAATTGCTACTTTAAAAACACAGGTGGGAAATCTGAACTTGACAGATTTTTTCACTTCGATGTAAACAATGATCAAAATTTGAATCTTTTTTTGTGAATTTTCCATGAAGTAGTTAAGTATTACTCGGAAAAATGTAGTGAAGTTGGAGTTCAAATTGAAGGCATTCGTTCCTTGTTTCATTTGTTAATGGACTAAAAGTATATTTAATCACTTTTAATTTTGTGATGGCTGATTTTGTTAACGAAAATATGGTTTTATTTTATACTGTTAAGGGTTGTATGATGGGAAGTCCTCTGCAGCATGAAGGGAATACGCAGTTCGTTTCCCTAATCGCTGTTTGCCACATTGGAGCGTCTTGGGTACGGTACCGTCGTGTTCGAGAATCGGGACGGATTCAAAGCGACGCTGGTAGACCGCGCATTTACGATCCTGCCGATGAGGAAGAAATTTTGACCCAAGGATAATCCTACAAATCAAACGATAGCAGTGAAGGGGCGTCTTAATTTGCCATAGTAGAAAGTGGTTTACCATGCATATAGCACAACAATAGCCTTTTCACTATACACCAGTGCACGCCATTGAAGATCCCATGTACTTCAAACAAATGGATGAATTAAACTGAATTTGAAAGAGATGGGCTAACTAATTATCACAGTGCACACTATTGGGACCCTAAAGCTCAAAATCCAAAAAACTCAAAGGAAACTACCTGTCACAGACGATTCTCTTTCAAAGTATGAATAAGTATCCTCCATGATTACATTGTTGGATCATTTTTCCTCCCCGACAACTTAAATAAATCTTTATTTCAGAAAAACATTACATAATGTATACGTCGTCAAAGTTCAAAGAATTCAATAATTTTATAAATAGTTTTGTTCAAGGTCACCTACAAACAACAAATGATTTATCAACACGATATCTGTTCGGCCCATTACTTCAGACGCGTGCGATAGTGAATGGATGAAAACTATACACAGTGCTTGATAGATCGTAATGGACCAATTTCCTGACTTAACCCCATGTGACTTTTACATTTGGGGTATGATGAAACGGTTGTTTTACAATATTCCATCTACAAAACGATACTTTAAAAATTAAGGAAGAGAATTTTGACGGCCGCCTATCTCATGAAAAATATGAGATATCATCTCTGGTATAACCACCACTGAGATACCCTGTAGACTGTGTGCCTGCATAAGAAATCGAAGCAGGCAATTTGTGCGAGTCCTTTTCTTTTTTCTTGTTTGTGAACACGTTTTTTAAAAATCAAATTTCAAATGATGTTATTTACTCCTTTTACTCGATTTTTTTTGATCCCATGAAAAAGTTGATAACATTTGTACTTTGTTAAAAAGCTAATGAAAGAAGGAACTAATGTTCTTAATTTATGCTCCAAGTTCACTACATGTTTTTCAAGCAATACTCAACTACTTAATTGAAACTTTACAAAAAAAACCAATGCTACTTAAGACCATTTATTTCTGAGATTATGTGAGTCTTAGGCAAACATTTTTTTCCAAAGTAATCACTCATATTTCAGTTTTCAAAAAAGTCTCAATTAAATAAGACGGTAAATTTTACATAATTAATTAAAAGTTGAAAAACTGTCATATCTCAGTAAAAAACCATTTTTGACTCTTGGTTAACTAGACTTGATTTGTTGCAAATGATCTTTAATATAAACACATCCAATTCTCAATCATTCTGCATACAGACAGTTTAGTGATTGAATGATTTACATCTGAACAAACCAACCATGTATTAAATTACACATCATTTCTAGGTAGTGACGATAAAACAATTTGTAAAATAAAAAACTGATTCTTACCTGAATTTTTGTTGCAGCCATTTCCTTTGCTTGTTTTATCCTCCTTTCTTCCCTAGCTTCAGTTGTCAATAAAGGATCATACTTCTTCCTTATCAAAAATCCTCGGGAAAATCTTTGAATGGAATTCACAGCAGAAGTCAAAGATAAGAATTTCTGTCTATCTTCCTTCATCTGTTGATAACCCCGGAAATAATTTTGTATTTTTGTTGCAGCTGCCTGTTGTTCTAAGAAAGCTGCCCTTTGGATTTTCATTGCTTGGTTAGCCCTATATTTCCTTTGTACATAAATGACCATCTGTCTGAGCTTTACATAACTTTCTCTAGAGATCTCCATTGCTTTTTTCGCCCTATACTTTTTCTGCAAAAATATCGTCATCGACCTCAAGATCAAGTAACTTTGTCTCTCTTTTCTTATCAACAAACAATTTCTGTAATATTTTTGTATGATAATGCAACATTTTCTTTGTTCTAAATATAATTGTCTTTGGTTCTCCATGAGTTTCTTTGACCTGTATCTTATCTGAATCGTTAATACAGCCTTCTTCAATGACATGTAATATGTCTGTTCTGTATACATTTTTTTATATGCAATATATCTTTGTTGTATTATAATGGCACTGTTTCTCATCAATTCATATTCTTGTCTTTCTTTTTTCATCAATAAATAACTTCTATAATATCTTTGTATAGTAATAGAAGCATTCCATTTTGAAATGTATAAATCTCTTTCTTTCTTCATTAATTTGTTAGCCCTGAATTTCCGTTGAATTAATAAAACAGCTTGTTTCAATCTGATATGGCATTCTCTTGCTTGAATCATATCTCTCTGTGCTCTTAATCTTTGCTGAATTACTATTACGCTTTGTTTAATTCTCCAATACTTCTTCCTTTCACTTTTCATCAATAGGTATCCTCTAACATAATTCTGTATTTTAGTAGCCGAATCTCTGCGTTCTAAATAGGAGCGTCTCTCTTTTTTCATCATTTTTGAGGCTCTATAGACTCTCTGAATGAATATTGTGTACTTTTTAAGTCTTTGGTAATCATCTCTAGCCTGCAGCATCTTTTGCTTAGCTATAAACTTCGATTTCACAAAATTTACAGTTTTTTTCAATGTTTCATAATCTGTTCTTTGTCTTTGCATCATTTTATTTGCTCGGAAACGTCTTTGCACTATTATGCAAGCTTGTTTCAACTTCAGGTACTTCTCTTGACAATCTCTCATAGCCAACTTAGCCTTGTATCTCTGCTGTATTAAACAAGATGCTGATCTTAACTGCAAATATTCTTGCCTTTCTTTCCTCATCAGACAGAAACCTCTATAATATCTTTGGATAATAATACAGCTCTGCTTTTTTTTCAAGAATTTTTGTCTTTGCTTCTTCATTGCATTATTCGCTCTCAATCTAGTTTGCATGAGTATCACAACTTTCCTGAAAGTTTCGTATTCTTTTTTGGCTGAACACATCAATTTGTAGGCCCTGTATCTTTCCTGAATTTTCACAGCACTCATTTTCATATCCATATAATTTTTCCTAATTTCCTTCATGAGAAGGTAACCTCTGAAATAATTTTGAATAACAGTAATACTGTTTTTCAGTTGTATGTACGATTTCTTTTCAGCTTGCATGAGTTTGTTGGCTCTGAATTTTCTTTGTGCAAAAATAACAGCTCCCTTTAGATTCCTAAACTCTTCCCTTTGTCTCAACATCATTTTATTTGCTGTGTATTTCATTTTTATAAAGTCTACCGACTTCTTTACAGACAAATAATAGTTATGTTCTATTCTCATTTGTATTGTGGCACGTAGATGTCTTTGTATAACAACAGAACTATATCTGAGTCGTTGGTACTCAGTTTTAGATTGTCTCATCAGTCTCTGAGCTATATAACGATTTTCTACAGTGATTACAGATTGTTTCAAATTCAAGAATCTGCTCCTCAATTCACGCATCTTCAAAATTGACCTATACCAAATTTGGATAACTATTGTTGAAGATTTCACAGCTGTATATTCATTGAAGACTTTTCTCATCATCAACAAACTTCGGTATCTTCTTTGTAACACGCAAGCTGCACTCTTCAATTCCAAAAATTCACTGCGTTCAACTCTCATCTGAGTCGTTGCTCTGTACCATCTTTGTATAATGATGGCCGAACTTTTCATCTCCATATATTGTTGTTGTTGAAGGAACATTAATTTTTTCGCTATCATGTATTTTTCAATAACTAGAACGGAGTGTTTAGTCTGTAAGTATTTGCGTTGGGCCAACAACCTTTTAAGATTCTTTTGTATGACAACAGCAGCACTTTCTCTCTGTCTGTAGCAAACATTTTCCAACCAAAATCTACATTTCTGTTGTAGTCTTATTATAATATTTCTTGTTCGTAGATAGCACTTTTGCTGCTTATGCATTCTATAGAAACTTTGTATTATAATTGCAGCTTTTTTTCTTTTATGTTCCTCCAAATATTCTTTGAAAAGGGAAGCTATTTGTAATAGCACTCTGGATTGTTTAAGGTGCCTGTACCATCTCTGAATTTTGACAGCCGCTTCCACCTTCTTCTGATATTGCTTCCGGAGTTTTATACGTTTAACACAAACCGGCAAACTCCTCCACCATTTCTGTATGTTTCTGGCAGTTTCGATGACAAGAGGAGCTTGAAATTTATAGATAATCTGCCACAAGAAGGAAAGAGTCCTTTCCCTATGTCCCTCAACGATGTGGTAGGGTTCAATCTCGTGCTGTATCTCATATCCGGCACTACATAAAGCCTCAAAGACCATCTTGACATTATGGATCTTTTGTAACTTGGAAATAGCTGGGACTCTCAAATTTTTCGTCAGGTCTTTCCTAAGCAAAATCAGTTCCATGACCCTCGTCAAACGCACGCCATCTCTCAAATCGCCACCCAAACTATTTACCGCATAATCAAACTCGTGAATATAATGCTGTTGATGTTCCACAAAGTAACTGAAGTACTTGAGGTACTTGGTTATGTCGCCCACGGCCGCGGTGATAGCATCTCTCGAGAACTGAATCAACATCTCCCTGCTCTGTTTGACCGGTGCATTCTTTCTGAACAAGCATGGATCGTGAGGAATCAAAGTGTTCATTTTGGCCTTGTCCAGGAAATAAACAATTGAAAAATACTTTTTCAGTATGAATTTTTTTATATCCACAGTATATTTGGGGTTGTGGACAGTTTTATGTTTTCTGATTAGTACTCGGTCTTTGAAAAACCTTTCATAAAGGAATCTACTGAGTCCTAATATGTCTGAGTTTGAGGAGAGTTTCAATTTTTCTCCATAAATAGTTTCCAGAGCTATTCTCAGCCACAGGGGGTTGTAACTCAAGAGTAATGACATAACTTTGGACTGGAGGCTCAAATCTAAGTGAACATTACGATCCGGTCTGATTTCAATCTTCTTCTTCTCGATGGCATCATATATTTTGGCAAGTACAGACTTTATAATGTCGTCGTTATAAAGTGCATGGGCTGCTCTCCTCAGTATCTCCAATTTGGACGATGTGTGGTACTTGATGCAAACTTGTTCCTTTGTTGGTGCCACTCCAACCTCTTTCTGTGAGCATTCTCGCCACAATTTCGCCGCATCAATCTGTTGTCCCTCATCTGAAACACTCAAGTCGGCAGGAGGTGTTAAAAGCATATTCAACCAGTTCTTAAAACGATCTTCCTGTCTTTGGATCCAATCCTGGTTCAAATAAATTGTGTTGGTTAAAAATGGATCTACTGCCGTTGTTGCAGCTAAAATGAAGGGATCTGTAATAGTTATTGTCTTCTTTTCTACATAGGCAATTCCTTTAGCACCTTTCAAAAAACTAGACTCGTTCAAACTTTTCTTTTTATCTTTTTGTTTTGGTGTTAACAACTTGGTGGTCCTCTGTATGCTTATTCTAGGCCTGTATACCCCTCCTACCTTAGACCAAGTTTCTGGGGACAGATTCTGTCGTTTGAGTGGGGAAAAACTAAATTTAGCGTCAGATTTCCGTTTCAATTGTGTTCTCCTCAGGGATTCGTCGGTAGGTTCCTCTTTTATCGGAAATAAATTATTGTTTAGTTTTAATGTAGGAAGAACTTCATTCTTTGGAAAAACTTCTGTCCTCTTTGGGGATTTCATAAATGGACTATTATTAGGTGATTCAGTAGCTCTATTCCCTATTGAATGATAATCAATTGGACTGGTTTCATGCTTAATGCTCGAATTTTTACTTTGCCAATACTCATTGTGATACGAGATACTATTATAATAGTTTGAATCTCTAGCTTGTGTATACTGTTCTGAACTTCCTTCTTCACTCTTGGAAGTACTGAGGTTATGCTCCCCAAATTGTCTGAGTTGTTCGGTGAAACTATCAGAGCTTATATCATGATCTCTTATTTCAAAGCTTGCATCATCTTTAACATATGTTCCAGAGGTGGAGTTCAAATCCAAATTTTTCAATTCTTTAATTCCATTAGTAGAACTGAAAGAAAGTCTATCATTAGGTTTTCCTTCTGAACTCTTTCTGGTCATGTGTTTCTTCGATTTATTCTTAATGATGCTTTCATGATTTTGTACCACCAATTTAACCTTTGGCTCAGAAAACTCCAAGGGTAATTTCTCTAATGAATCTAATGAATACCTTTCCTCAGCCATTTCAAAAGTATCTTCTTTTATATAGGTTCCAGTGCTAATATTATTTTTAACGAAAGTATTACCATCGAAACCTTTTCGAAGTGAATCGGAGCTCAAATTGCCGATAATGCGCGTCTCCGAACTGATATTAAAGCTCGGCTGCATCTCGCAATTCATCTCAAATGACAAATTTCTTATAACTCGAGGATTTCCCAAAATACGCTCATCTGTTTCATCCCTCTTTGATAACTCAGAAGAAACCCTTGAAGGTTTGAAGACTTGGCTGACGGGAGTTCCCAAGTACGAACAAGAATTAAAGACTAAATTTTTGTTAGCGAATTCATCCAGAGATGAGGATTTCAATTGTATCCCTTTTAAAGCAAGTCTTTGATAGGGGTCTTCGGGCAATCCTAAACCATCATTTATATCCGGCGAATCTTCTTTCGTGAATCCCAGTTTATTTACCGCATAAGTGAACCTACGGAGGTTATCAGGAGTACTGATGTTGAATGACACGTTAGATGACGGTTGAAAATTGTTATCAAAATTTTCTTTATCTTGTGAGATTTGTTTGGGGATGTAAGGTTTATCATTCCATACAGGTTGCTTTTTAGCTGGAGGCTTGGAAGATGCAGCAGACAGTTTTTGGATGGGTTTTTTTGTGTTCTTTTTAAGTGATGGGGATATTTTTTTCACCAAGGTAGTGGTCAATTTTTTTTTCGTTTTCTGCAAAAAGTGACGTGTTATTTCTAAGAATAGCAGAAATAAAATAGAATTAATGTTTTTACTCAAGGAGCAGCAAGGTGGATTAAGTATATGCTGCTCAATAATTAATTTGTTTCAATACCTCTGATGTGATTTCTTATTTTTTCATAGTTGAAAATAATCTGTAATAATATTTAAAGATATATAAAGAAATTTCATGATAAACTCATGAAAGAGATTATTTCGTAATGTAACAGTACATTATTTGAAACATTCTAATTAGGTTTGTATTAATATTAGTCTTATATGAACCATTGTTAATTTTTTTGGGAAATATCAAAATTTCTAAAAACAATAACTATAGGAAAGGTGAAATTTGGGAAAGGTTTTGAGAAATTTTCGCCTGAAGATTTCCATATTAAACTGAAATATTTTCAAATCTTAATCCAGGCTAAACAAAACCAGGTGTCTGATTAAATTTTCAAGATAATTATTCACCAGAATATGTGTAAAAGATACCCATAGTTTGAATTTAAGAACAGTGTAACTTTAAAAAAAATACTTTTATTTGATTTTTTTTAGACTTAAATATCAGATCTTACTTGTGTTATATAACAACATGTAAAAGTAACTCACCTTAGGCAAAACAGATTTAAATGTTATGGGTACATTCCACATTTGCCTTGCACAAGTCACCTTAAGGTTGTGTCTTTCTGAATATTCAGTATTTGGATACCAATATAACTCCAATATCTTAGCATCGTTAGCCTCTATTCTCTGTTCACACCAACTCTGACTAAACTCTAATTCTTCTGGGCCGTCAAAACAAGCATTTACCTATAAAAATTTTATGAAAACACGGACCTAGGTAAATATTGGTAAACACTTACGAATACGGGAACTGGTTTTTTATTTAAAACGTAAAGCTTAATTTCATGTAAAGTATTGACGGCAACATTTTGAAAGGCCAATTTAGGTATTGGAGTGAATGGGGCCAATATTAAGGTGGAAATTTCCTCTTCTTCGGTGTTTGCAACTTTCGTAGGTTTTTGTCTGCTTTGTCCCGGGGACACCTACGAAACATAAAACAGTTTATTAATAATTTGATAAATCTAGAAACCGACATTTCTTGAAAACTCACTTGGAAATAAGACATTTTTCAGTATTTTGAAAATCTTGTTGAATAATCAATAAATCACATTTCTCCGCGAGGTCAATATAGAGTCTTGTCTTATCATTTATTTTTTCAATTCCTTTTTTTTACTTTCATATACACTTTTCAACGGCCTCAATTTGAATTACAACTGTAACAATTGTCAAATTCAAATAAAACCGTTAAAAACTGACATTTACTTCACCTAAATCACAGACTACAACGTAGAAGTACGCCATGGATAAACGAGACAGTCTCGTTTATCTATGATGTACGTTCATTGACTTATTATCCTAATACGTTTATGCTACAATTATTGACATTTGTGATAATAATAATTATTATCACAGATTAGCTGTGTTATAACAAAACTGAATTTTTCAATGTGAAAAGTCTCAGAGAAAATAGTTGCTTTCAAGGAGTCATCTGTTTTCCATAATACTTCATAATATTAAATTTTTAAGTGTAAAATTTGGCGTTTTTTTGTGACATTCATACTAATTTTCGGATAATAACTTATTGAGGAAATTAACGTAGAAGCAAATGATACAAGATATAATCTCAGAGTGTTAAACATAACTGAGGATATAATTAAGATGACTAAAGCCGTGTTTTTAATTCGATTTTGTTTGGTACTCTTCGAAGTAAATCACTAGAAGTTTTTTTGTCTTCCGTAGATGGCGTTTGTTAAAAAATTAAATTTGTTTTATTAGTTTTAATATGGACTCAAGAGCCGTAAGAAATAATGTGGATGCCATTTACAATTATAGCGATCTTTCCTAATCTAATATTCGGAGGCATTCGTTTTGACCCAAATCTTAACAGGCTTGCACTCCAGGGTCTTAAGCATCTTAGATATAATATAATACTCAAATGATTGAAATAACTAAAAATGTATTTACTATTATGTCAATAAATTTTTAACTCATTTCAGTCAACACAATTACGTTATAATTTTTAACATATAATTGAAATAACTTAAAATTCATTTGTTTGTATGTCATTAAGTGTTTTTAAGTAATTAAGCATACTTAAGAACACTTAATGACAGTTTTTTGGATCCTTTTCATTTATACAAAATTTTTAGTGAATTAGAATAAACGTTTCGTGATTAGTTTTTATAAACAGTAAAATTGAGAATGATAATGTTTTCTCCATTAGGTTCAATTAGTATATCAAGCATTTTCATTATTTTCGTGAATTTTAGAACACATCATAAAACGAATATGACGTATTTAAATTTAAAAATACTGAACGTTCCTTAATTAGTTTTTAGGAACAGAGAATGATAAAGCTTATCATAGACGTAATGTTTTCTCCATTAGGTTTAATTACTACTCCTTTTATAAAGTTCCAAAAATCATAAAACGAGTATGGTGTATCTAACATTGTAAATATTGCATGATTCATCAATTCTTCTCAATATACAAAATAAACTATCCTTTTTAGTTATGTATAATTCAAATAGGTCTGTAATTACCAAGCATAATTGAATACATATTTCTGAGTACCAGTCATTGAGCCTGTGCCAATTTTTGTTCTTTTGTTTTCAATTAAGAGCTTTAGAATCCTGCACCAAATTAAGTCTAGTGCTCGTGAAGTGCTCTAATGGCAAATTTTTTACTGTAATGTAATACAATCGGGGAAAATGAATATTCCTAAGAATTATTGTAAATAAAATTGTAATTAATAGTTAAGCTATAGAATAGGTAATATTTGCATTGTATAGAAATTGTTAAAATAGAAAATTCAGTCTCGGCTCGCCTGACTCAATTCTGAATATTTGGTGGATTAGGTCTTTACTTGATGGGAAACTATTTTCAATAAATGGTAAATAAAATTCGATTTCCACAAACTTTTTATTGATGATCATAAATTGTTTCAACAAACTGTAGCTTCATCAAGTTCTGCATTTGAACTGATCAGTTCAGGTGTAGAACTTGATGAAGCCACAGTAAGGTGAAATAATGTATGATCATAAATAAAAAGTTTGTGGAAATCGTATTTTATTTACTATTTATGAGTTCAATTTTTATCCTTTTTTGACTGAAATATTTAATTTTTTGTTGTGAAATAATCAAACTTTATGTAAAATTTGCAGCCTTTTTCAACCAGACATGGAAGTCATCGCAATATACTATTTTACAAACACCGTTCAAAATAAGACTTTTGCGCCTTTGTTCTAGGTAACAGCCTACTATCCCATCATCAGACAACTTTTGTCTGATGATGGGATGGTTCATTTCCCGAAACTCGAGTCACAAGAAAATGTGTAATATATATTTTTATTGGTAGTAAAACATAGTAATTTCTACAATTTGTTTTAATTTTTTTAAGTATTTTGATGTCAAATAACGAAACAAAGGCTCATGCATAATTTCGTGAAGACATATTATAAGAATTTTTTAATTTTTTTTTATCTGGTTTCGGCAAAAAGTATGAAAAATATATGAAGTTTTATTCAATTTATTATTTCCTGTCAATTTGTAATGATGCAAATCAAAGAGATGATGCACCGTTTCAGTCATATATTTTTCATTTTCAGGAGAACAATTCTAAAAAAGAACACATAATTCTGTGTTTTTATTCATCATATAGTTTCTTTGAAGCTTCTGACTTCACGTTAGTACTTTTTTAAATTTGTATCATTTGGAAACTGGCATTAATTTAGTGATAAAATCAAAACGCATGAGGACTAGCTTCCTGCAATAACCCTGATCGCCTAACTCCTTGTCAAGTGATTTATGAGCGAAACTTTTTTGTAGTTTACCTTTTTTCCTCGTATTAAGTTTTGTTATTATTTGTTGAACAATTCATTAGTTATAAAAAGTTTTATGTATCAACGTCAAGTAGTAACAAGGAAAATATATGTATTCACATCAAAACAGAGGAGTGATTCAAACTGATAAGTGAGAAATGAAAGAACAACAAAGATAATATTATCCATACTCTCACCGATAATTAAATTAACGTTTGCAATGGAATATCACCTATTAAGGATAGAATGTCGTATTGATTCTGAAAAATTTCTGAGAAACTGAAAATTTCACAAGGAAAACACGATTTTTAAAAAATATTTTGCATGTTAATTATTACTTAGATTTATTCCAGAATCGTTCATATAAATTACTCAAAAATGTTCATGAATAAATGATTCAAGAAAAATCAGGATAGTGAGGAGCAAGTCTTTTTTTAAGTCGACCCTTCTATTAAAAAAAGAATCATCTCTGAAACAATAAGAAATAATTCATGATCACCTCGATGACAGCAACTGCTTCGCAGAAGATTTTTAAGTATACGCTAGTTACGCACAAAATATGAAGATATAGAGACATAACTTAAAAATATTTTTTATTATTATTATCCTGATATATAATGCGGAGCAATGAAAACTTTACATACCTGATTTTTTTCCGGTCTCCCAATTTCAATTTCGAATTTTACGCTTTTTTTCATTTTCACTTGTGGATATTTGAAAAAAATTCGCACCCTTCTTACGGGAATTTGTTGCACTCTAACTTTGTGTTGACAAAAAAGCAAATGCTCTCAGATCATTTTTAAAGATAAGCGCTTTACCGATCATTAAGATAATCGAAAACATAGAATAAGGCCTTAAGTGGTTGTCTATTGCGCTTATAATTGTTTCTTTAACGTTGATAAATACGATTGTAGTTTGTGAAGTGCGCATGTTCTGTTTGTGTTTTTGTTTTCCATGATATTTGAAATGCTCGATTTCGAATGAGTAACTGGATAAATATTTTATTTTGAACATTCGATATTACTGAGTAACCAAAATCACCCAGTGTTTCACAAAAACATTTGTCTTTACTAAAAGAAATTGAAAATGAAGGAACGTTTTTTAACTAGAAAGAATTTTTTAAATTTTTTAAAAAATAGTTATTTGTGGCAATGTTATGATGGTAACTCTATACATGGTGTATATAAATAGTTGCGAAAAAATTTAGAGGTTGATTCCTTGTAAAAAAATAAGGTGGGTCTTTCATATAGACTTTATTTTTTTGAACTCACCCTGCTTAGTTACAGTTCCCTAAATATGGCGCCCGAAAAACTGTTTTTAATTTTTTTCTTGAAAACCAAAATATTGTTTTGTTACATTTATTTAATATTTGTACAAGTTTCCAATAAAAATGACACCTTTACATCCGCCTAATGGATAAATTTAAGGTCGAAAATAATTCCAGCCTCTGACTCAGGCGTATTATCTGTTGATAAATTATTTTTTCTCAAAAACTGTGAATTTTAGCGTGAAATGACAGGAGACCTTATTTGTTAAGAATAAATCAAGCTATCGAAAACAAAACTTCTTATTGTAAAATATGAATAGGAAAAAAGTTTCTTGCGAAACAAGGTTTAGGGGAGGCTTTTTCTGCCCCTTGCCATCATAGAAGAACACCACCAAAAATATTTTTGAGTGTCTTCTCGCTCGCATAAAATGTCTGGTTGATTTTATTCTGGTCAGTGTTTTGGTTTTTAAGAAAAAAATTAAAAACTGTTCTTCAGGCGCCATCTTTAGGGGCTGTAACTAAGCAGGGGGCTCAAAAAAATAAAGTTTATATGAAAGACCCACACTATTTTTTGACAAGAAATCACCCCCTAAATTTTTTCGCAACTATTCATATACGACATCATATATGACATAAAAATAGTCCTACAGGAAATAATAAATTATCAAAGAGAACTACTCGATTTGTCCAAAAAAAGGGATTGAAAAATCCATAAATTACTCACACCATGATAACACACTAAGTTAATTGGCTAAAATTGCAATCAACGAAAATTTGTTGACTGAAATAACAGATGCAAACGTTAATTGAATAAAGCCCTATTTAGATGAAGAGTTTCACCGGGATATGATCAAGAAGATGTATAAAATCTGGAATCTTATAGTATAATCATGTAGTATGGAATATTATAACCACTGAAAAATAGGGGATTATATTATTATTATTATTTATAGTGAGCGGGAAGAGATCTAATTTTTGGATTAAACTGATAATCTTGGTCGGGGATATTTTTTTCAGTTCGGAGTGGGCTATAATAGCCTGACCAAGGACCTCGAATCTGATGTGACTCACCGCTGGGCACTCTGAGATGATATGCATGGCTGTTTCAGTGTCCTCAAGACATAGCCCGCATTCATCGTCTTCAGCCAGACAGATTTTGTGCAAATGCGCTTTCAGTCTGTCATAATTCCAACAAGTATTCTTAGTTTTGCCCTATCCAGACCTAGCGCCATCTTTTTGTTGGAAGCTGTTCCAAAGAACGCCTTCGAATATTTCAGGCCAGGATGGTTCAGTCAGAAAGACTCTAGTCTTGAGTTCATTATGCCTATTATCGTCTGCTTAGCCACGTCATGTGGTATTCCCAGGAATGGTTCCGGGCCTACCAGAGGTAACGTGGCTCCAGCAAACGCCAGCCGACCTGCCTCTTCGTTACCCAAATAGTTTGAGTGGCTCGGTATCCAAACAAGAGTGATTCTGTTATATATACCGAGTCTGTTTAAACCCGTGCGGCAACTCCAGACTGTGTTCGATATACAACAGCTGGATTCCAGAGCTTTTAGTACTGCCTGACTATCGGTAAATATTTTGATTTTGCCATGGTGGATCTGCCGTTTTATCAGCAGATCTGCCGCGGTCTCAATGACAAATAGTTCGGCATGAAATATGGTTGCATATAAGACTGAGACGTTAATTCTAGTTTTTTTCACATAGACTACCGTTCCGATCGTCGTTCGCGAGCCGTCTGTGAACAAGCTAAAGTCGGTCCTCAATAGAACCTCAGCATGCTGGGTCCATTCATCCCGGCTGGGGACGATTACATTGAAATGCCGTTCTTGTCTCGTGACTTTTAATATTAGATCCGAGGGCATCGATGGGGTGCTGTTCGTTTAAAGCTCATCCA
This sequence comes from Megalocaria dilatata, assembly GCA_034642435.1. Lineage (NCBI taxonomy): Eukaryota > Metazoa > Arthropoda > Insecta > Coleoptera > Coccinellidae > Megalocaria > Megalocaria dilatata. The sequence continues at coordinate 67,015,887 of CM067855.1, read as the reverse complement.
ACAGTCCTGAGCCTCCAATCACTATTGCCTCTGTCCTGTCGATCGCCAGTTGATGTAGTTTGTATGTGGTCCGTTCCGCCTCCCTTTGCACGAGCAGGTGCAGGGGTGGTAGACTTAATAGGACCTCTATGGCTGCCGTGGGTGTGGTGCGGAACACACCTGTAATTGCAAGGCAAGCTTATCTCTGTAGTCGGGTGAGCTTATGTTGGCCAATCGTTGTTGGCCCTTTTTTCACCACGCTAAAGCGCCATACGTTTTCTGGGTCTAATTTCCATAGTGTATAGCCAATACATCTGCTTGGGCTTTAACCACATGTTTTACCGTAGATTCGCGCAGATCTCATTCTGGCTTTATGACACACTTTGTCTAGGTGTGCATTCCAACTGAGAAAATGGTATTGTTTCACCACGGATTGTCGGCGATTCTAAACCACCCTGCTTGCATTTTTTGGTGAATGGTACTATAATTACTTTTTGTGACATATCTTTCCTTATACATCATTTCTCGGTAGTGTCCAGTATCTCTTGAAGGACGGCCGATATCGCCACCTTCGATTCACCTTTCATGATTGCCAGGTTATCAGCAAATGCTTGAACGTCGACTCCCCACAGCGAGATGATCGCTAGCAGGTCATCGACGATAAGGGTCCACAGTAAGGGTGAGACAGTAGCCCCTGCGGGCAGCCCTTCACTTGCACTCGAAGACCTCACCCTGGTATTTTTCTATAAATTAGCGGGTCGATTTCTCTTACAGAGATAGCTTCAGCGACAGAAGCCGGCAACGTATTGTTAAAAGCACCTTCAATGTCTAGAAACGCTGTTAGTGCTATCTCTCGATTATCGAGAGCTTGGTTTAATTTTCCGACCAAATTGTGTAATGCAAGTTCTGCGCATTTTCCGGCCTGGTAGGCGTATTGATGAGGGCTAAGGAGTCAGTTAGTACCTCCCCCCTGATATAGACATCAATCACCTTTTCTAGACTCTTCAGCAAGAACGATGTCAAACTTATTGGTCTGAACGATGAGGGGGTCCGGTTCTGTTCGTCCCACCTTTGGTATATAGACCACTTTGGTTAATGTGCAGCTTGTAGGGATAACCACCACTTGTTCTAAATAATTTCAGCAAATGCGGAATCAACACATCCATGCCTTTTTGAAGTAGGGGTGGAAAGATTCCGTCTACCGAGGTGTTTTGAAAGGTTTGAAGGACTTTATTGCGGCTCTGAATGCTTGTGCCGTGACTATGTTTTTGGATATTTGCCAGATTGAATGGTTAGGGTAGGATTATATTAATTCTATAAAAAATTTTGTTAATGTTTCAAAATTAGGAAGTCGTTTAAAAAGCGTCCAAATAAAAATTGAAATTTGTTTCTGCACATTCTGTATATCAAGTAAATTATACACAACTTGAATATATGCATAAAATATCGAACTAAAAGCAATAATTAACTGGTGCACTATCGTGATAAGTCGCATAAGTGCAAATTATTGTTGTGTATGATTTTATAAATGATATTTCCGCAGTAAATCATGTTGAATTTTGGCGATCATTACTAAGGTATTTTTTCAGTTTAAAGCATTCAAACAAAGTAATCCAAGCAAATATCTCACGAATTTCAATAATCTTTTGATAATCCTTAATTTCATATCTACAGGCATCAATTTACCCATATAAAAAATTATTGACAAAAATTTGTTAGCACCCTTTATCACTAATGTCCTTATTATGAGATAAAACTGCAAGGTTATAACATCAATAGAATTCAATCATAAGAAAATACGGATTTCTACGTTTTATTCTCCTATTTTTATATATAATAAATATTTATTCACATAAAACTAGACAAAACACTTAAAATAATAGATGTGTACTAATTGATAGTTCTTCAAGTCGGAATGGTCATTTTACTCAGTCTGAGCATGAAATCCAGTAAAAACATTTGAACTTTTAATTCCACAGGATTTGTAGTAACGTAAAATCCTGGAACTCCAGCTTGTTCCAAAAGTTGTTGCTGATCTTTCACCTGTGAAACATCTAATGAATGAGTTGTACTCAAGTGTTGCTTACCCTCATACTTTTTCATCTAACTGTAACACTAGATTCATATCGAATATTTTCAATTCCTCTTTATGTTTCTTCATGATTTGTTTAAGTTCCTCCACTTTTTGTTCTGGTTCCAGTCCCTTTAATTTTTTCTCTTCTTCAACTAAAATAAGAATATTGACGACAATCTAGTCATATTGATATTGAAAATTTATACTTTTTTTACTGTTTACGAATTGGAGCCTCTGTTGGTATAGATGTTGTTCTGTTACATGTTGAATTTCTAACAATCCTTTAACAATTTCAAATATAGTGTCATTGAGAAGACAATTTGCAAGGCTTGATAAAAGCTCGATTGGTAATCTCATTTGGTACTTCCTAAAAATAAAACATGTTACATTTATTTGTAATTATAAAATCTAAACATACGGAGGTAAAGTGCTCGCCATATTTTGTAATTGTTCTAAGAGGAAATAGAGTTTCTTTTGCAAGACTTCTGGGGTATCCATTTATTTATTTGTTGTTAAATTGAGGTTAACTTTAAACTACTGTTTACATACACTGACAACTGGATCAAAAGAATCACCTTGGAAAATCTGAACAGCTCAAACAAGACCATAGATTAACAATAATATAGTCTTGTTGATCTATGAACAAGATTCAGCTGTCATTAGGATCTGTGTTTTGTGGGATCTCCCTAACCTTATTTCAAGTGATGAGCAGGATGTATTTTTTTTTATCAATTATGAGATCAAATTCAATTAGGATGCTTTGTTAGACGTTGATCGAGAAAAGGATGTTAGATGATGAGTCACAAAAATAAGAACTAAGATGAGAAGTTACCGTTACATTTATTATTCATTATATGTAATGATTTCATGGTAGGTGAAATTTTATGCTTATTATATTGTCAATAGATGCAATATTCTCAAATTTTAGCTCCACTGTGAGCTCCCATGAAGATGAAGAATGTGAAGAACAACTAAACGCTTTCGCAACTTCAACTTCTAATTTTACTGCATGTGCCATTGCAAATTCAAAACCAATAACACTATGTGAGGATTGTGTTGAAAATTATATGCAACTTATGGAAAGCTATCAGAATATGAGTAAGGTGAGAAATTGGTTTTATGAATGGAAGTCCTTATTATACTTTTTTTTACCATAGGATTATGGAGGTAAAAAATGCATCGATAATTATGTTGATTTGGACAGACTTCAAATTGTAAGAACCATGTATGATAACAGCTATAATTTATGGAAAAGAGCAAAATGCAATGGTACTTATTCATTTTTTAAAATTTTTCTCAAGTCCACACATACATTTCATCTCAGAACTATACTCTATAACTGAACAACAATAATAAATATCTATAGTACAATTCTACTACGAAATGAATATTTCCGCCAATAATTATTTTATTTTTAAATAATATATATTATATTTCAATTGAAAAACTCCAGTTATTTGTTTACGTAAATGAGATACCTCCTATATGACGTAAATTGAAATCTGGCCATGAAGGTGGTCAGGTTTCCTCCATATTATCAAAAATATTTTAGATGAGTAGACCCTTCAGCACCTATGCACACTCAAATTTTCAGATTTATATTTTGTTCAACTTGAAAGGAAATTTTAAATGAAAAGCTGGGTATACAGTACAAAATTTTAATTTTTCTTTTGAATCATGCATGGTAATCTTATGAATATTTATAGAATCAATGAATTAATAATTATTTTAATTCATTCACTTCCACATGCTTCTGAGTTGTCATTTCGTAAATAATTATCTTATTCACTTAACTCTGATTTGTATGTTACAGATTGCTTTAAATTCGAGAATTCAAGTTTGACACCAAAAATTTCTAATACGACACTACAGTTTGACCAATATTATGTAGATCTTGTTAAATGCATTAATGGAACACACACAAATAATACCGAAGAAATATGTTATAAATGTCTAGATAATTACATGTTCTTAAATGACTATTATGTTAGTATAAGCAACGAAAATGAGAAAATAGGAGTTTGTATGGATATTGTTGATATAGTGAGTACATTTGAAACATTTAATTTGCATTTTTATGAAAGGTATGAGGATGTAATATCTAGTTAGCCTAGAGCGGTTCGATGAATAAAGAAAATATTGTGATGACATACCAATAAACAATAACTTATTAGAAGTGTCATTGTAAAGTTTAATGTCAAAAGTCAAACTAGAACCGCACAATAAAATTTGATAGAATTGAAGTATCCATCCAGTATTTGTATTTAAAGGAGTTAAAATGTAAACAGATATATAAAGACATGCTTAATACCCTGGTGATTAATGTCCTTTGACATGAAAAATTAAATTGTAAGCTTCAAAAGAGGTAAATTTTTCATTGAAGATCAATAATTTAGACCAGTTTCTGTGTCCATTCCAAAAAATATTGATGCAGTTTATCAGACCATCATATGTGACTAAAATAAATATCTGAGGCACTTAATATTTTTTTATATCATATAATTCACATTGGTTTAGACATGAGAAAAACTTCTGCCAAATGGATCCCCAAGTATCTGAATGATGACCAGAAAGAATCATGTTAGAAGCATCACATTCGATCTGTGCTCAGTTTGAAAAAGATGCAGACTACTATATAAAAACAAAGCAGCAATTGATGGAATAGAAATACTCTGATTCTCCAAGACCTAAAAACTTTCAGGTTCAAAAAATCTGCCGGAAAAGTTCTCACCTTTTCAAAATTTCCATGGTTTTTTCATGATTGATTATCTGAATAAGGGCAGTACAATAACAGGAAATAAATTTTCTGTGTTACTGGCCACTTTACTAAAAATAATTATGCAGAGAAACTGTGAAAGATTCCTTTTAATTAATGTATTTAATTTACAGAAGAGTATGTTGAGTATTAAAAAGTTTCAAATCCCAAATTTTGTTTTTTTCTGTAGTGGGCCAAGAATTTTTCAATTCATCCTCGTAGCAAGGAAAATTAGAATGACTTATTTATTTCAAGAAAATAAATTCATAGCAATGGCTTCTTTTTGTAGATGGAGAGTATGAATGTTTTGAAAAAATTGATTATCTTTCCCTTTTGAGAAAAAAATACTGCATGTTTGTTATTATCCTACAGATGAACACAACAAGAAGATATTGGAGCTCTAAATGTTGCAAATATAGACGGCATGAGGAATATATTTTTGTTGGAAGTGCTATTGGAATATTTGCCATAACAGCTATATTTTATCTTTCAACCCATTATTTAGGAGAAAAAGAAAAGCCACTAATTCTACAACGTGAGTTTATTTCCAGAATATCTGTAATATCTTGCATAAAATGTTTTTTGCAGAAAACCGTTTAGCAGAATCTCTAAACCATTTGAACAGGGAAAATGAAGTAATATCTGAGGAAGATGAGTAACTAGGCAGATGAGTGATATTGTATTTTTTCATGAGATATTAGCATTAATTCTATTGATATTTTTATTTTATATTTCGTCCTATAGATATACATTCTTTCCATTAAATTTTTTATACATGTTAAGTTTTGTTTTTGAATAAAACAATAAATTTTATATTTAAATAAATTTATGCTATGTATGTTCCTCTGGAGATTAGTTAATTTTCATAACTAAAATGAAAATTAATATTGAAAGATTAAATGAAGTTGTGAAAGGGTGCAAGTCTAAATTTCACCAAACACGAATTTCATTTAGCAATCACATACTATTCTTGCTCATTCAATCATCTTGCCAAAAATGAAAAATTTTTTCATTCATGTTTTAAAATCGACCTAATTTAATATTCTTAATCTGATGACTATCAGCGTTGCCTTGCCTTCTTTGGGTTATTTTTCTTAGGACTTGCATTGAAACTTCGTTGTTTGGCTGAAGTATCTCTCATTGGACTCCCTCGATCTATTCCATTTTGAGTGCCATTCGATAAAATGGAACTGTTATTTGTTGTCAATTTTCCTGCAGGTTTTATTGGAGAATCTAGGTTTACAGTAGGCATGAGATTATTATCGCTTGAATCTTCATTTGTTTGAGATTCTGTTTCACTTTGTTGGTCCACTATAAATTTTAAATTGGAAAGTAGCACTTACAAAAACACCATACATTTTAGAATGTGCAAAATATTTTAGTTCTTTGTAATGTCAAATGAAAAACTGAAATTTTAAGCAGATAAGCATGTATAATAGTTGAAAATAAACATAACCTAACTTTTCAATTTTCATTATCAATATATTTATGTATTATGTCTGAGAAATATGAAACAAAAACAAGCGTGCATACATGAAATGATTATAATAAAAGAAATACAAAAAATAAGTACATTATCTACAAATCAAAATAATATGAAAAGAAGAGAATAACATGGATTTTTTCTAAACACTAGCTACTAGAAAATTGTTCAAATTCATTTATTTCATGAGGTTCCTTACTTTTTTCAGAATTTGGATCTACAATCCCGCTGACAGCCTGAAATTAAAAAAAAACTTTACATTTCAAAATTTTTAGAAATGTTTATCAACTTACAGCCATTGAGGTAATGGATGATTTAGAAAACAATCTTTCTGCTTCTTTGAATTTCCTATTCCTTTTATCAGCCTTCGAATTTGTCGTCTTGTTGCTTGATAGGTATCTATCCCAACCTCTAATTATATTACCATACAATTGTGTATCTTCTAAATAGGAGCCTTCAAAAGCATATATTTGTCTTTCTAAATTGGCCAAAGTCTCCTAGAATGAAAATATTAATTGTTCGTCTTGCATTAAATCTGAGATTACTTACAGCAATTTCAGTTTTTCTTTTTACTAATTCTCCTAGTTCTTGACGAGCATCTATAGCTGAACTATTTTTTGCAGCCATTGTAATATTTTTTCAGTCAATAATTGTTGATTAAGACGTGCAAACGTAATTTTTTATTATTTTAAACATTTGTTTCTAAACAAACCTACTGTATACATATAGTACCAAGTTGTCACTATGTATATATTATTCTTGCTCTTCAATCATTCATTTACTCCCTCATTATGGTCTCAACCCTTTGGTTATGCAACTAATCATCAAAACTTTAATATAATATTCGTAGTTGAAACCAATTCTCACATATTACCATAGACACTATAACATAACATTTATTATAATGTATAGATCAATCTGCATCACATATTAGAGATGTTATTTCTATGCGTAATTTGTGATTTGCATTGAAACTTGGTATTCTCTGGATGTCTTTTGAATATTTGTTGTGTTGAATAAAAGATCAAAATTTCGAACTAAATGGAATTGTCACAAACATTATATGTTCTACGCTTGTTCTATGTATGTTATAAAAATTAAGAATAATTAACGATTAGGCAGTCCAAACGTGACCCAATATGGCGGTCGTTGGCACACAATCGGATATTCGGATTGGACAATGAGATTGTTGACATAGCATAGATTAACAAGACTATAATATTGTTAATCTATGTGACATAGTAGCATAGATTAACAATAATAGTCTTGTTAATCTATGCATAGTAGTATCGAGGTCGGGACTAATAAAAAGCAGTTTTTGGGCTTTTTCTGGAGCTTAAGTGTTGTTTAAACTCGATTAAAATGGAGAGTGAATACCTAAAAAAACTATTGTTGAACAGCAGAGACGTTGCTGAACGGCAAGTTCGAAAAAAATAGACCATCAACGGTTTAGATCCTTTCACATTGAGTATTTCTGATCTGGATTATTCAATAGATGGCATTCCTCCAGCTACATCTATGGTTATTGCTTTGTATTAAGAATTGTATAAATATTTTTAATCTGGCTTCATACTGAAGGTGAGAACGAAGATTGAGAATAATGCGTACATTTTGGTTGGACAGGTGAGTTTTTTCTTAGCTGTAGTATGCTAATTTTTCGATTTCCTAGTGGCATAGTTAATTCATCCAAAGTGAAACAGTCTATGCGAATCCACCATAAGTTATGCATGTAAATGTTTATTGTCTTCTTTGTTGATTAAGACAATGATTCATTATTTATTTGAATGTTTCAGAGTGATTCTTACTATAAATTCTAATCTTAACAACTTATTTTCAGGTCAAACATTCACAGAAAGCAAATACGAAGCCTTCAGATGTTTGGTGAATCATTGCAAAAGATGGAAGTGTATGTACAGCTCATTATACTTGTATGACCTGACAAAGTGAAGTTTGTAGTCACGTTGGTGCAAATTATGCAAATGACAAGAAGGAGTCAATGTCTTGCACAGATATAGCTGTGTGGCCAGTGCCATCCATGAAACAAGTGGCACAATTGTGTGCACAAAAAGTGAATACAAAGTAACATTTCAGATCCTTAGATCTGAAGTGTTCAGCATTTTTGGAAAATTTGTTTTCAGATAGACGTGTTCGCTTTTTTTGTTAAAACAACCAATTTAATTAAAGGCATTTTTTTGTTTTATCTTTTATTTATTTAAATAAATTTTTAACCTCTCATTGTATTTGTATGGCCGGACGAAGTGAATTTTGTAGTCACGTTGGTGCTTTATTATTCGCTGCAAGTTATGCAAATGACAAGAAGGAGTCAATGTCTTGCACAGATAGAGCTGTGTGGCCAATGCCATCCATGAAACAGGTGGTCCCAATTGTGTGTGCAAAAAGTGACATTAGTTTTTTAAACATTGCGTTTTATTAGATCTGAAGTGTTCAGCATTTTTAGAAAATTTGTTTTCAGATTGACATGTTCACCTTTGTTAAAACAACCAATTTGATTGAACACATTTTTTGTTTTATATGTGTACCTGATTTATTGAAAATTCAACAGGTTATTATTATAATTAAAAAATAAATCTTTAACTGACTCATCATATTCATTTTCTGTGAGATGGTAATCCAAAGTCCACACAAGCTGAAGAGTAAAATGTTTATAGGAGTATTTGAGCCATGTATTATTTGGAAAAAAAAGGAATTTCCAAAAAGAAATTGCCTGCTAATGAAACCTAATTTTTCACACCTAATAGCGAATCTTAGAAAGCTATGATATGTCCTATCAGTCACATCTAGTTTTATGAACTCCCTGTTCATATTTTCGAGAACATTAAACGTGGTTTTAATAATAATAAAAACGCAACAATTTATGCTTAGGTCTTTTCACACTTTCCATTAATGGAGGGTTAAGATTGAGAAACACACAAATTTGGAATATATATCATTTATTGAATCATCAGAATATGAAGACAATTTGTTATTTCAATGATTACATTTTTAGCAGATATAAAATAAATAATATAATTTTTTGATGAAAGTAATGTTTCAAGTATTTATGGATTAATTATTTAAAAAAATAAAAGATAAATAAGAAAAGGAATCTCAGATAGATCTGGTGTTGTAATACGTTGCATAATTAATATAAGTATTTTACTTGAAGCATTATAACTTACCTTAGATAATTTGTTTCTTTTGTCGAACCACTCGAACCTTTCAACATCAACATGTTTTTTGAAAATATTGTGCTGAATGTTCCATGTTCTGAGAAGGAACCCAGCCAGGGTTGTTTTCATCCTCTAAATAAGCAGGTTTCACTGAAAATAATGTATATATTATCGAGTAGTGCAAGGCAAAATAGCGTTCAGTGGAGACCTGAAATATCCATTCGCTTGTTATAAAATGTCTACTGCAGACCCTCTGATACTTAAGCTTGGAATCTGCGAAATCATCCCTCTTTTTTTTATACAGGTCGAATCCTCCCTATGGACGAATCCACCCCACTGATAAGGAGTGGAAACAGTGCTGGGTTCACTACATCTCAGTTTCCTGGGCTCTCCCAAACTAGCTCAGTGAGCTAGGTTGCAAAACCTCAGCAAAAAGAGGGAGTCTACCAGCTAAAAGTCCATCCCTCTTGTTTGCAGCTAACCATATATATATATATATATATATATAGTTTTGTTGAACCATAGATCAACATATATTATTGTCTATGAGCCAATACCACCTAAACAGTTTAGGTGGAGATGAACCGAATTGAGATTAGGGGCGGGTGTTATATTTTCCCTAAGTGTTTTTCACTAATTTCTGGGTGCTTTCCTATATTGTGGTGAGTCTTTATAGGTTCAATTGACTGGATATAATATAATATTGATTGAATTGATCGATTCGATATAATAACCTATTTACAGAAACTTGGTTGAGAATGAATAATCGAGATCCGGGGACTAGTCCCCGGATCATGAATTCGTTTACACCCAAATCTATAAAAACGGTTGAAAATTTGAAAAATGATAGTAATTTTTCATTTGCGGATTTAACTTTTCTAAATAATGAAATTCAAATGCTAAAAAAACAGGCCATTGAAAACATGGATGATGAGATGTTATCGGAAATTGAAACTTTAACTCAGTCGATAAATTCAAAAAAAAATCTTAATAAACAATATAAATATGCGGTTTCTGATAAGGGACCTTTTACGGTATTTGTTCAGGCAAAGTCAGGTAATGTAGGTAACCTAGATCCTTTAGCGTTGGGAAAATTTTTCTTTGAAAATAGCGATTTTAATTTCAACATAAAAAAAATCTCTAGGAAGGGCAGGAATAGAGTTGGGATAGACTTTAATACAGCATTGGAAGCAAATACTTTTGTAGATCAAAATAGCCTTTATGAATTTGATGTGTTTATACCATCTAACCTAGTAACCAGTATGGGTGTTATATCCGACATCGCCACAGAACTTACAGAAGATGAAATATTAAATTATGCAAAAGTTTCTACAGAAATTCTCAGAGTTCGTAGATTAAAAAGACGCGTAATTAGGGAAAACAAACCAGTATATGAGGATTCAAGATCGTGTGTTATTACCTTTCAGGGAAAAAATCTCCCAAATTTCATAACACTTTTTCATAATTTCATTAACGTGGAGCAATATGTTAGTCCAGTCATTCAATGCTATCATTGTTTGCGTTATGGTCATACAGCCAAACAATGCAGGGGAAAGAAAAGATGCCGAAATTGCGGATCAGAACATGATGAAGCTTATTGTAATATTCCAGAAGCTAAATGTATATTTTGTAAAATGAACCATTCCGCGGTAGATAGAATCTGTCCTGAGTATGATAGACAAAAAAAGATAAAGGAAACGATGGCAGTGCATAAATATACCTATTATGAAGCTAACATTATCTATAAAAATAATCAGAGAAACATAGACACGAGTCTCAGAGAATTTCCCAATTTGAAAAGGAATGATAAACAGATAAAGGTACAAGAAGATTATAATAAAATACCTCCAACCATAGCCAGACAATCATTCTCACAAATTCTAAAGGAAAGTAAAGCTAAACCAGAACCTGTTAACAGATCAAGGAAGATAACCACACATACGGTAAGGAAAAGGCCACAACCACAAACAAAAGGATATGACCACGAAGAGCATAAAAAATATTTGATAGACACATCACAAAAATCAAATCACAAATTACAGGAATGGGAACAGTTAAAAGGTTACCCAGAGGAAGGTACTACATCCTGGATTGAAAATAAACATTACGAAACAGATCAAATTCAACAAAGAATAAAAGAGAGTAATATACAAGTCCTACAAGACTTTAGGTTAGTAACAACAGCAGCAGTTATACACAATGATAGTACAGAAGAAGCAAAAAGAACACTGGAAGATGAAGTTATGGAAAACACATCAGGAGATGAATAACAAAATATTAAAAAAGTATTAGATAATAATTTTAAGTATGGTTTGGTTAAAAGATAATTATGTATATGTATAATAAATAATAAATAAATAAAGAAATAAAAAAAATAAATTAATTATAAATATAGATACATTAAAATTAATGATCAAATTAGATGAAATAATGTCAGAGTTATTTTACAATTACATAGGATGAGGATGTTATTACAATGAAAAGGGATAATAGTCATATGGATAATAATATCAAGATTTTACAATGGAATATAAGATCATTAAAATCCAACTATAATCATATGTGTGCACTACTCGCCGAACTGGCCCCTGACATGATTTTTCTATCGGAGACCTTTCTGAAAGAAAACGATAAAATTAGATTTAAAGGATACAACATAGTAAGGGTAGATAGAGAGAATGGTAAAGGTGGAGTGGCCGCCATTATCAGGACCTCAATTGAATATAGAAGTATTGAAGTTAATAAAAATGTTTTAAACACTAGATCGCAAATCCAAATAATTAAAACAGCGAACTTGTACTTTGTCAACATCTATAACCCTCCCGATCAAAAATTAAATGCCAATAAGCTGGCAACTCTTGTGAATGGATTTGACAGCACATTCATAATGTTGGGGGATTTCAATTCTCAAAGTCCGATGTGGGGTTCCGGTACTATCAACCATAACGGTAGGGTGATGGAAAACATTGTCATGGACAACAATCTTATTCTCTTAAATGATGGATCACCTACAAGGTTTACTAAACCGGGTATTAGCAAAAGTGCGCCAGATATATCTGTATGTTCAGCAGATCTTGTGAACAAATGCTTATGGAAAGTCAAATACGATCCTGGACTAAGTGATCATTTCCCAATCGTGATATCCATGGAAACAAGTGTGAGCCCCTCAGCATGTAGATTTTTTACAACAAGAAAATTTAACACTCGTAAAGCGGACTGGTTAAAATATCACGAGAATATGATCTCAGTTTTAGATAACACATCAGTGGACTCAATAGTAGATTTCGAAAACATGGTGGAAAAATGTGCTGAGGAATCAATTCCAACATTGAAGAAAACTGGTAATGACAGATATCGGGTAATATGGTGGGATGTGGAATTGGATGAACTGTGTAGAGAAAAAAAAGAGGCATTTCACAAATATGTGAGAGAACCTTCTAGAGAGAAGTATATCGAGGCCAACCGTATTAAAGCAAAAGTTAGAATCACGATGAAACAGAAAAAGGTAGCAGCATTTGAAAAGTTCTGTGAGAGTATAACCTTTAGGGACAGTAAGAAAACATGGAGAATGATCAATAGATTTAATGGTAATAAAAATTCTACTGATACAACCGAACATCCACCAATTGAAGTCCTGATTCAACTTATGGAGAAACTGGCACCTGATGGTGAAGATGGAAAAGTGCCCTGTGCAAGCAATCATAATAATACTCCAACACCTTATTTTACTATGTTTGAACTGAACATGGCACTCAGATTAAGGAAAGACTCTGCACCTGGAATAAATGCGCTAACTTACCCCTTATACAGGAATATGCCACATCAGGCAAAACAAAAACTGCTCACAATCATTAACAATCTGTTGGATAATCCCTCGGAAATACAAGAAATAATGAAGATACTCATCATACCATTTGTTAAACCAGGTCGCAAGGCAGAAGAAATTTCCGGACTTAGGCCAATAGGTCTAGCACCGTGTTTGGTCAAAATCGTCGAATCACTTATTAAAAATCGCATAGAAAAGACTTTGGAAAATGTACTGGATACAAGTAATAAACTGATATATGGATTTCGGAGAGTTCATAAAACAGGAGAATTAATGGGACCTTGGTTAACCAGTAAAGGCCTGATACAGGGTTCAAAAATCAGCCCTCCACTATTCAACGTATATATGAAAGATATAGCGACATGTGCAGGAACAGGTGTGGTCATAGGACAATATGCGGATGATCTTTATTTGAAGATAACTGGTTCAGATCTTGGATTATTGTGTGAGACTTTGCAAGATGCCTTGGATCGGGTGTCCGTGTGGCTTGAAAATCGAGAATTAACCTTATCAACAGAGAAAAGCGCAGCAATGATATATGCTAGAAGACAACTACCAGACTTGCCATGTTTCATGTTGAAGGGCGAAAACATCAGGTGGAAGAAAGAGTTCAAATATCTAGGCGTTATTTTAGATAGAAACTTATCATGGCAGAAGCAAACAGAAGTTATGCGTTCAAAATCTTTGAAGGGAATCAATATTCTGCGCTGTTTGTGCAGAACTTGGTGGGGAGCACACCCAAGAATACTAATGACGTTGTATAAAACACTGATTAGACCGCACTTAGACTATGGAGGAATGTTATACGGGGGATGTTCAAAAACAAGATTGGTCAGCTTAGATAGAGTACAATATTCAGCCTTGAGAACGGCATGTGGATTCATGAAGTCTACTCCTATTAATGTTATATTGGCGGAGAGTGGCGAACTGCCTCTGGAAAAAAGGAGAATTATATTGGCACAAAAATTTGTATGCAAAAATTATAGAACTATGAATAACCCAATAATTTTTGAACTTGAAAATTTAATGCCGTTCAAAGGATTCTGGAACAACAAATTCATACCAGCCCTCATAATAGCATACCAGAATGTAACACCGGAGGCTCGATGGATATTCAAGTCAAAGCTGATACCATTCTTTGAACTCGATCTGATAGAACATGTACAACCGGTAAAATACATTATAACCAAATTAGATAAGAGTCCTACAACATTAGCGAAGTTCACAGCTCTCAGAAATGAACAGTTCTTGGGGTACAATAGTATATACACGGATGCGTCTGTTGATTTTTTAACAAAGTCGGTTGGCATAGGAGTATACTCGGACACACTGAACATCGAATACAAGGCAAAACTTCCGGACCATTGGTCCATCTTCTCCGCTGAGATGATGGCCATCTGCAAAGCCATAAAATTTATAATTAAAAGAAACGCTAAACATACGTTAATATTCTCTGACTCCTTGAGTGCAATATGTAAACTAGCCAATTTGTCGACATCGCCCACATCTTGTTTGCTTGTGAACTTAATATATGCAATTGTGAAACGTTATACAAGAAATTGGTCAATCTAAAATTGGCGTGCCCTATAAGTGTAAACGATATTATATTTAGTCGACCAATGAAAGTAATTGAAGAGGTATTGGAGTTTATTAAGGCTTCGAATTTAAAAATTTAGTCGATGGAACTAGGTATGTTAACACTAATTTACCTGTAGGATTTTCCCGGTGTTTGTCTAAGCCATCCTCATCCTCTGGGCTTCGGGGGTGGGAAAAAGTGTGTGACTGGGTACATGACCTTGGTTGAGCCCAAACCCTCTTTGGTGAGGTCCTGAAAGAAGAAGAAGAAGAACAGTTTAGGTGGTGTTGTATGAGCATACCTTTAAATACAATGTGTGCCAACAGTCGCCATGTTGCATTCGTTTTGACAGGTCGATGGATTGCCTAATTAACCCTAACCAAACTTCCGTATCCGTTTTCTATTTACATTTTTGTAACTGCTAGAAATGGTATATTAATAAGTAATCACCTGCTTCTTTCTTCATAAATCCTGTTAGGAGTGAATACTAAAACAAAATGTCTGCGCCTTCCACACTGCTGAGAGTTACCCAAATGAATGCAGTATATTTGGATAGGGAAATTTTGAAAGCTCTGGAACGTTTGCTTCATCATTCATTTAACGATTTACCAGTAAGCTCGCAGTTTTATATTTAAGTATGAATATACAATTTTTTGTTATTCAGCCAGGTCTGCTGTCTTCTTATGAGAAAGAAATAAATCTGCTTCTACGGATGGTTGTTCTACATTTTTCAGTTGTAAGAAATGGTTCAACATTTGGTCAGCAATTGTTATCCATCAGATATGAAGAAATGTCTACTTTTAAAAGGATTCTTTATATGGCTTTGAGTTCACTTGAATATTTCAAAGATAAACTTGAGTTCTGGAAACCATCGCATGAAGCGAATAATATTATTAGCAGTGTACATTGTTTGATTAGAGTAATGGATTTTATCAACTTCACTTTGTTTTTATGTAGAGGTACTAAACCACAACTAATTGAAAGATTTTTAGGTTTGAAACAGGTTTATACTGACGGTAGTACCCAACGAATATTCAGTTCCAAGTATCTTGCTAAAGAATTATTGTGGAATAGTTTAATTGTAAGCATTGAAATCAACTATGTACTTCTTGAAGTAATTTCACGTGAATTCTAGGAAATTATGGTACATATTATACCACTCATCAACTTTCATAAATTAAAACGACTTGTACGAGATAAAATTCCATTTCAACACAGGATTCTTACAACTACTCATTCAAAGCCTTGTATGACCTTAACGACAAAATGTGCTTATTGTCAGAAGCCTCCAATTTTACCACATCATATGGGATGTCAACATATTTTCTGCTATTTTTGTTTGAAAGTAATTCATCATTATTGGAGAGTGCAACACTTTTTGATTGAGACTTGTTTTTAGGGCAATCTTGAAGCTGACTCAAAATTTGCCTGTCCAATATGCAACCACTGGAATGAAAATATTTTATGTGAAAGGTTCACCATAAACTGAGATGTCAAATGTCTTCAAATACTGTTTTTCATTAAATTTGATATGCAGAAATGATTTTCCTTGATGATATTCATTCAGTATACGGGTTATAGAAGTATAAAACTGGAATTTATGTATAAATCGATATACTTTTATATAACATGTCGAGTTTTTTGACTATGATTTGCAGACAGCTTGGTTTGCTGTTATCATTTGAAGAAAACTGCTGCAGCGCACCAGCGTGGGATACCATCGAAAAAGTTCGCAGACAACAAGTTGCCAATAGTCAAACTCAACAACAACTTGAGGATCAATTGAATATGCCAACATGCCTGCTGAAAAATTGTGTGCATGTCCTCGTTAAGCCAGTACACAAATTGTTCAATATATCTTTGAGAGAGGGTTGCTTTCCACAAATATGGAAAACTGCATTGGTTGTTCCAGTACATAAATCAGGCAACAAAGAACTATTAGAGAACTACAGACCTATATCTAAACTATGCATTATTGCCAAAGTTTTTGAATTGATTATTTTCGATTTTTTATACAATGAGGTTAAAGGCATTTTAAACGTTGAGCAGCATGGGTTCATGAGGGGGCGATCTGTTGAAACCAACTTATTTTTGTACACTCAGTTTCTGCTTGAGCAGATGGACGTGGGTTCCCAGGTTGATGCCGTTTATACTGATTTCAGCAAGGCTTTCGACAAAATTGATCATGCTATCTTGATACGGAAGCTTGCTGGTGTTGGTGTGCACGGTGCTTTGCTTGATTGGTTTGCTTCTTACTTGGTGGGTCGGCGTCAGTCAGTTGTGATCAGTGGATGTTGCTCCTCTTATGGGGATCTCACTTCTGGTGTGCCACAGGGGTCACATTTGGGTCCTCTGCTTTTCAACCTTTATATTAATGATATCGCAGGCTGCTTCAGATTTGCCAAATTTTTAATGTACGCTGATGATTTGAAGATCTTTGCTGCTGTTTCTTGCCTACGAGATTTGATCGAGTTTCAGGAGGATTTAAATAGACTCCATGAATATTGTCACGAAAACTTTCTGTATCTCAACCTCAGTAAATGTCACCACATTACTTTTTCACGAAATAAAAACATTGTTAGTACTCAATTTAACATCAACAATTGTGTTCTGACTAAGGTATCGCTGGTGAAGGATTTGGGAATAATTTTTGACTCGAAGCTTATCTTTGACAGCCACATCGCTTATATTTCGAAAAAGGCTCACGGTATGCTGGGTTTCATCATTAGAGTTTGTGAGCATTTTCGTAGGCATCAATCTCTTAGAGCATTATACATAGCTTATGTCCAGAGTGTGTTGAGCTACGGATCGATAATTTGGAATCCTTATTACAATATCTATATTAATCGACTGGAAAACATTCAGAAAAAGTTTATTAATCATGTCAACAAAAAATGTTATAAACATATTACTGATGGTCGGGATCGAGTTATGAGGGAGTTAGGGTTAACTACTTTGGCTGACCAGAGAATGTTGAGGGACGCAAAGTTTATTTACAAGATTATTAATTCTCTCGATTCCACTGAAATTGTGAATATGCTCAGTTTCAATGTACCTAAATATTGCACAAGAAATAAGTTTTTGTTCCATATAGATCAAAGTTCTTCCAATTATCACCTGAATTCACCATTGATGAGATGCTGCAAAACTTATAATACACTATCTAATCTCGCTGCCGTTGACGTTTTTTCTGATTCTTTATTGGCCTTCTCTTGCACTTTGAAACGATTTCTGGGAAATTACTGAATTTTGTTTCATATTTGTATTTTTTTTTTTTTAATTTATGGTTCAGATGAATTTACTGTTTTCGTTGTTATTGGTTTTTAAGTAACATTGTGATTGGATTATTAGTGAATACATAATTTTGGGTTCGTCCCGTCTTGTATTCCTTTAAATAAATAAATGATGCAAAAAGCCAACTCCATTTGTTTGATAGCAATAAAAAAGATAAGATTTAAATGAGGTTATTCTGATTTTCACGATTGTGAAAATATTATTTAATATGGGTTTTCGCCAAGTAAGGACTGATTCAATTTAATGTAATAGAAAAGATTCAGAAAGTGGAAAAATGGGTTCTGCATAGACTGAATGAAAGGCAGCAAAAAAATCGAAAAACCATATGGCAATTCTACTCAATAGATACAAGAGAGAGTAATTCTGCATCAAATCCTGACAGGTGATGAAAAATGAATATATTTTGAGAATCCTAAGCATCACAAATTGTGAGTGAATCCTGGTGAACCATTGATATCTACTCCATGACCAAAAATTCTGATAAGATCACAGTTTAATGAAGAAAACAAAACTTTTATGATCATATCTGACTTTATTCTCACCTTCAAGAGGTTGAAGGTTAAAGTCATTGGGGGCCAAATCAGGAGACTAGGGCGGGTGCAGATGGAATTCGAAGTGTAATTCGTGCAAATATGGCATTGTAGCCAACCACTTGTGGCTTGGTAAAAGATCTTTTTTTTCTTCTTTGTACATTCTGTCAAGAAAGTACCGGGAATTATCGATTTAAATCTGGCGGGGCAATGAGGCAGGTAAAAATTTTTTTTCTTAGGTTGGTACCACTATCCTTAATTACTATGCCAAGCTTGAGCGGGATCTGTCAACTAGTGTGTTTGCAACAGCTGATTAAGTCAGTCGATGTCAGAGTGCGTGCCGATTTTTACTATGGGTGATTACGTTGAGCAAAGAATTTGTTTAAAGTTTTGTGTTGCAAATGAATTTTCGTTAGCCGATGCATTGAAAATGTTGCAAAAGGCCTTTGGTGATAATGCTCTATCGAAAACTCGTGCATATCAGTGGTACAGAGCCTTCAAGGACGGTCGTGAAGTGGTCGCCCATCGACCGCTTCGATCGAAGATAACATCGATAAAATTAAGGAAAGGGTGCTGGAAAACCGTCGTACCAGCTTGAGAGAGATAGCACATGATCTTAAGATATCCCACGAGTCCGCACGTACGATTTTGATTGATATTTTGGGCATGAGAAAGGTGGCCGCACGACTCGTACCGAAAGACCTGAATTTTCTTCAAAAACGTCATCGCGAACAGGTTGCTTCAGACATGCTGGATCGCTGTAATTCCGATTCTACATTCATGGAACGCATTATAACTGGTGATGAGACCTGGGTCTACGAGTACGATATGCAAACAAGCCAGCAATCATCGGAATGGGTGGCAAAAAATGAGCCGAAACCGAAAAAAACCACGCCAAAGCCGCTCGAAAATGAAGGTGATGCTCATTGTTTTCTTCGATATCCGTGGCGTGGTGCACTACGAATTCGTTCCAGAGGGTCAGACGGTAAACAAGGAGTATTACCTAGGCGTTATAAAACGTTTGCGTGAGCGTATCCGTAAGAAGCGGCCAAATTTGTGGGCGAACAACTCATGGATTTTGCATGACGATAACGCGCCTTCTCACCGAGCTACGATTGTGACTGACTTTCTCGCCAAAAACTCAACAAACGTGCTTCAGCAACCACCGTATTCGCCGGATTTGGCTCCCTGCGACTTTTTCCTCTTCCCAAAACTAAAATTGCCCCTTCGTGGCACCCGTTTTGAGTCGATTGAAGCCATAAAACAAAATTCGGCGCGAGAGCTAAAGTCCATCCCGGAAAGCGCCTATAAAAAATGTTCCGATAATTGGAAGTGCCGTCGGCATAGATGTATTGGAGCAAATGGAGCCTATTTTGAAGGCGACCCAATAAATTTTGATATAAAAATGTTGTTTTAATTGAAAATTCCCGGTACTTTCTTGACAGAGTAGTATATAAAGTCGTTTCTTCCAAATTTGCTCTTTCAATCGATCCAGTTGGGTTATGTCGTGGTACCTTTTGACTGTGTCACTCTTTGCAAGGTAGTTAATAAACGAAATACTGTATGATATTGATTTCTCCCATATCACTTGGTGAAACATTTTTAAATCAATAAAGTAAATAAAAACAACAGACATGAAAAAACAGTGAAACTTAAGCTAAGTTGTTTTTATTTACTTTATTAAAATACTGTATGCATCTCAAAATAGGGATTGTCTAACATTTTCAGCAGTTTGCTGCGCTTTTGGTCGCTTTGAGCGAGGTTCATTGGCTGCTGTCCACTCAGCTGACGATCTTTTTGAATCAGGCGTATAGTAATAGATCCATGTTTGATCCATTGTCACCTATTGACACAAAAAATACTATTTTATTATATATTACTTTCGAATGGAAAGAGCTAGAACCTTGAAGCTTTCAGGGAAGTTTGTGGTAAAAATGTCGCGGCTAAGTTGGTTAATGAGCAAAATCGGTTCAATACTTTCACAATTATTTACGTTTGAAAAATTTTCATATCTTTCTCAAAATTCTTGAAACTACAGGTTCCATCGATCTAAAATTCAGTATTTTGGAGTAAAAGAATAACGAGCATATTCGTGTGAATTATCGTGAGAATAGTATGATTAGAAGTTAAAAAAAAAATTGTGAGCGGATCAGCGCTGAGCGCTACCTTAAACACTATGACTTTCGAACGGAAAGAGACAGAGACTTAAAACTTTCGGGATAGGTTTGGGACCTGAATATCGCGGTTGAGTTCGTTAATGGATGAAATCGGTCCAATTGTTATTATTATTTGAAGTTTTCTCTTATTTTTATCAATATTTTCCATACTATGAGTTCAAATGATCTGAAATTTAGGCTTCAGAAGGAGAATGATTACAAACCTGTTCATGCAAAATTTTATGGGGATCGTATGATTAGAAGATTCAGAACAGAAACAAATTTTGTGAGCGGAGCAGTGTGGAACACTAAAGAAACCATAGCAGCAGTCCCACGATCCAGTTTAAATTTAGATCTAAAATAACGTCACAAAGGCTAGTGCCTTGTGTGGTTATGATCATATAGGTAATTAAATAACGCACGTGTTCGTGCGAAATTTCAGGAGCATCGTATGATTATACTATTCAAAACAAAGTAAAAAATTTTGTGAGCAGAACAGCGTGTAGAGCTATAGAAACAATAGCAACAGTTATATGATTGAGTTTTAATTTAGTATTCAGGTAGAAAACAACGACAAGAAGTCTAATGCAAAATTTTGCGAAGATCGTGAATATGTAATACACCACTTTACAACCCACTCAGGTTCGATTCCTCTGATATATGTGTGTTTATCTCATTATAAAAAAGGGTAATTTGTGTGAAACTTTTTATATTTCCTACTTTCAATAAAAATAAAGTTAATTCCAATTTTCAAATAATGAAACAAGCAAAAAACGAAATAATACCTAATATAAACGTTTTTCTGACTATTAACCCTTACCACTGTCACCATTTACTATCCTCATTCTACACATAATTCCTGAATCTAGTTCCCAACTCGAAAATATATCAAATCATATACTTACTTTACTAAACTTTCTGGAAAGAACTTGGGTTCGTGCTCGTTGCACGAAGGACAAGTCTTTTGTTTTAAAAGTAAAAAAAAAATTTTAAATTATTGCAAATGAACCCTCAACCACCAATTCTACTCATCACTCATAACTCATCAAGTTACATAAAGAGAACAAACCAATAAGACCAGTAGTTTCCTTTGTTACAGTTCCGTCATATAAATTGTCCAAAGAATTAATTAAAATTATTCAAAAAGAAACCAATTTTCAGGCAACATTATGGATAAAAAATTCATATGATCTAATAAATAAAATAAAGAATATTCATATCCCAGACAATGCTAAACTAATGTCTTTTGACGTAAAAAACCTGTTTCCTAGCGTACCTGTAAAACTAACAATAAAATTAGTAGAAAGGCTACTATTGAAAAATCATACACACCCGGTAATTAAATAAGAAATAATGGATATCCTCAACATATGTATTGCACAAAACTATTTCTTGTTTAATGGAATATTTTATGAGGATAACGAAAGTCTCACGATGGGAAATCCACTAAGTCCTATATTAGCTGAAATATTTATGGATTTCCTAGAAGACAAAGTACAAGAGTACCCGCTTTTTAAGCAATTTATTTATTGGTACCGTTTTGTAGATTACATTATTTGCTTGTTCGTCGCTACGTCTAGACAACTTTCGTTATTCTTAGAATTTATCAACCAGGTATACCCCACGATAAAATTTACTCACGAAGAAGAACAAAATGACAGCATAAATTTTTTAGACTTGAAAATAATTAAAATTAACAATAGACATCATTTTTCGATTTACCGCAAACCAACACACACAGACGGCACAATACATTCTTCTTCAAATCATCCTTTATCCCATAAATTAGCAGCATACAACAGTATGGTGCATAGACTAGTTAATGTACCTATGTCATAAGAGAATTTTGAAATAGAATTGAATATAATAAAACAAATAACAGTAAATAATGGGTATAACCCATCAATTATTGATCAACTATTGAATAAAATTAAACTGAAACAATCTATGTTTATGATAGATTGGGCCGTTGCTTGGTAGAAATCAGTTGTAATTGTCATTATAAAATAAAACACTTGTTTACATTTTCTACTTTATTTTTGGTATTGACGTACGTTTCGTCTTTGCTAGAAAGATGAAGTCTTTCTAGCAAAGACGAAACGTACGTCAATACCAAAAATAAAGTAGAAAATGTAAACAAGTGTTTTATTTTATAATGACAATTACAATCTATGTCATTAGTTTATCTACATATCAGAAATAATGAAAAGTTTATTTGCTTACCATACATAGGACAAAAATCTGCACAAATAGCTAGATATTTAAAGAAAAAACGAAATGTCAATATCTCATATAAAACAATAAATTCTTTAGGTAAATTAATAAAAAATAATAAAGATATCGTCAATACGAACAAGAGATCAGGAGTATATAGGTTAAATTGTGGTACATGTCCATATATATACATTGGCCAAACGGGTAGATCTTTTGAGAGTAGGATCCAGGAACACCAGAATTCATTCGTTAAGAATAAATCAAACTCCACTTATGCTAGGCATCTACAAGAATCCGGACCATAACTTTGAAGTTCTCCATTTCGAGAACAAATGCAATAGATTGGACCTTTTAGAAGCAATGGAAATAAACCGGCATCATAAACTGAATATTTTGTTGAACGACCAAACAGATGTGAACCGTTCTCCGTTGTTGAACCTTTTTTAATAAATTCCTTGTAAACTTCATTTTATCACGTATTTTTAGGGAAACTTGTATTTAAGGAGAAAGATTTTGTAAAGTAGTTAGTAACCATACTCACCTGACGAAGTCAATATGTAATTGACGAAACAATTGTCGTTGAAAAATAAAAATAAGCGGAAATAAAGTGTTTTAATTCAAATCATTTACGATGAATTTCCGTCAAGTAGAGACCGAAACAATCAAGAATTAAAAGTATTTTCTGAGGAGATGGATAGAGAAAAAAACACATTTAAATGAGATCACATATAATGAACTATTATGGTGTCAATCAATAGAAATTTCAATATATACAAATTTTCTGTCTTTTGAAAAGCAATTGATGTAAAACGATATTCCAAAATCAAATCATAGTAAGTATTTAAATAAATTTTTTGGAAGACTTCAGGACCCTGGACTGTCAATTTTAGTGAGTCATACACTCGTTCCTGCTTATGAACAATTTATATTCAAAACTAATAAAAGATTTTAGTGAAGTTACAAAAAACAAAAAATCCTACCTTTTTCGGGACATCGATCCACAAAACCTGATACCATGTTCAATAGCTGAACCCTCTACACGGGGGTGTTGGCCTCAGCCCAAAGGCACAACACCCCTTCAAGAACAAATACTATAATTTAGCCCTTTATTTTTCAACCTGAATTAAACTAAACTATCCCGACCACGAACCGATTAGTGACTATCTGTTATCAATGCCTAACGACGACTCCTCTCCATTTTTTTCGAACTTCCAAAACGTTGGCTTCTATCCTCCTACCGTAATTTTAGTAAGTCGGCTTTTTCTAAGTTCCCATCGTTTCAACGCCTACACACGTCTAGACCATCCAGATTTTTTGACTTGTCGATTTCTTATCTCGACTTTATTGAGAATTCCCAATCTTAGCCTTGTGTCGTCTGCACTAAAATCATATCCACGAACTTCCGTTCCCAAGAACTCCTCGTTGAAATTTAAATGAATCGATCTATTGATTAATACATTGTTGCTTTTAGAATTATCGCCCGTTGTTTGGACTACATTTCTATCTCAAATAATTAACACCGCTTGTCGGTCCTCGAGCTTTATTATAATAGAATTCTTGGGATCAAAATTTATTTCCCTATTTCTAAGGAAAACATAGGCCCTTTATTACGAATAATTAATTTTCAAACTTTAAAAATTGACATTTGAAATATTTCTCTTAAATTTATTTGCAAAAAGATTGATTTTCATATCAAGTTGCTATGAATGAAATTAGAAATAAGGGTAAATGAGATTTGTTCTTGCTGTGTCTTGTTTTAATCAACCAAAGTATAATCACAGAATGGAGAAATGATACAGAATATTTCCATTTTCCATGGAATTTTGAGATGAAAATGACGTCAAACGACCAGGTTGGACTCACTTATAAAGAATCCAAGACAAAAAGTAATTCTGTCTGGCCGGTCTGCTCATGAACACTCTAATTTTCCAATAAAAAAAGAATGAGAGATTGAACACATTAACTTATATACTAAATAACGAGGGAATTGCTTGGAACAATAAAAAAATTAATGGATTCAACCGTAGACGCGTGTTTCGGCCTTTCGGCCCTCATCAGTAGGGCGAAAAAAGTGTGAAAGATGGGCAACACTTGGTGGGAAAAAAGAGAAAAACCAACAAACTAACGGAGTCAACAACAGAAACCAGCCACCAATTTGTGGCTTTAGTAAGAAGACTCCGTGATTACAGGGTAACAACCAAACTTCGTACACGGAGGAAGCTACTTGCGTGACATCCGAGTCCAGGAACATAATACAAAAAGGAATAAGGAGGGAATTGCTTGGAACAGTAAAAAAAAGTTAATGGACATGACCATCATATAGATTCAACCATAGACTAAATGCATAGTCTTGTTGATCTATGACTAAATGTGAAAGATGGGCAACACTTGGTGGGAAAAAAAGAGGAAACCAACAAATTAACGGAGTCAACAACGGCTGCCTTCTGTTTAAGTAGGACAGAGTGCGAGCGTTCCGACAGCCTTGTTCCAACGTGGAACAAGGTCACTGGCGTCATAGGCAGAATTGCACCCCATCTATCTATTTAATTCTAAAAGTTTTTGAAATTAAAATTTATAGGAGGCTAACAGATTAAATCTGTTTTGATATTCAAATTTTGTAATAATCCTTCTATCAAGTAAAAAACCTCTTATTATTATTTTATTTTATACCTGATTTTATTACCTAATTCACTTTATTTTCGAATATCATTTCTACAATGAGGGTTATCTCATCTTCAGGTTGTACAATAGGAAATAAATTCACAACATCAAATGAGACTAATTTTGTTAGAGTGGTAAAAAAAATTGAGGTTTAAATTTTTCATGAAACTTCTGATACACATATAACAATTCCCAAAAATTCTTTTCGTCCAATCCAAAATAAATTATCAGCATGTCATATCATGACACACAGATTTATAAGAATTTCTTTATCTCTGACTAATTTAATCAAGAATTTAATTTAATTAACAACTAATAATGGTTATTCGCCATCATTAATAGACAGTATGATAGCCAGAAAACGATACAAAAATGATAAAAACCGAAAAAATATACAATTCCCTCATCGACTATGGTGAACCTTACAAATGAATAAATACCTCAATAACACAGATATAATCATGCCTTTAAAAACCAACAGTTCAATAGGAATTGTTTTAAACAAACTAGTCGCTAATGAATGGGATCGTCGGGTGTTTGGATAAAGTCGGGGTCACCAATGAAGCTCTTGAAGATGGGGTGTTATGAGGGAGCTTCTAACCTCTTAATTCGGGAGGTAAGCGTTTTGTTCCAACTTGCAGCCCCTGAACTCTTCAGATTGACGAGGGGATTCAAGTCTGCCAATGACGCCTGTGACCTTGTTCTACATGGGTTGTTGGACCGCTCGCGCTCTGCTCTACTTAAAGCCGGCGAGGAGGCTGAATTAATAATCGGAAACGGTAGTGTCCTATTTGAGATACTCCAGGAAGCTATAGCAGAGCAGAGCGGAATTCAGAGCAAGGAGAGGGCATGCCACACACTTCCTTCCAGCGTGAGCGTCGGAAGGGTCACGATATAGGGCGTTAGGCTTTAGCAAGGAGCAGTCCTCCACTGATCTGGACGCGGTGCAATCTCAAGCGAGGGATACGGTAGGACCAAAAAGTTGAATGTGATAGTCGGGTTCACCCTGTAATAAAGGGCCTATGTTTTACTAAGAAATAGGGAAATAAATTTTGATCCAAAGAATTCTATTAAAATGAAACTCGGGGACTTGAGAGGACCGCGGCTGATAAGCGGCGTTAATAGTTGCATATCAGTATGGTCTAGACGTGTGTAGGCGTTGAAACGATGGGAACTTAGAAAAAGCCGACTTAGTAAAATATCGGCAGGAGGATAGAAGCCAACGTTTTAGAAGTTCGAAAACAAAAGAGGGTAGTGATCGTTAGGCATTGGTGACAGACAGTCACAAATCGGTTCGTGGTCGGGATAGTTTAGTTTAATTCAGGTTGAAAAATAAAGGGCTAAATTATAGTGTTTGTTCTTGAAGGGGTGTTGTGCCTTTGGGCTGAGGCCAACACCCCCGTGTAGAGGGTTCAGCTATTGAACATGGTATCGGGTTTTGTGGATCGGTGTCCCAAAAAAGGTAGGATTTTTTGTAACGTCACTTTATTGGTTTCCAATATAAATTGTTTATAAGCGAGAATGAAAATATGACTTGTTAAAATTGACAATCCAGGGTCCTGAAGTCTTCCAAAAATTGATTTAAACAATTACCATGATTTGATTTTAGACTATCGTTTTACATCAATTGCTTTTCAAAAGACTGTGAAAATTTGTAAATATTGGAATTTCTATTGATTGACACCATAATACTTCATTATATGTGATATCTCATTTAAATGTGTTATTTTTGCTCTATCCATCTCCTCAGAAAATACTTTTAAAACAAAAGACTTGTCCTTCGTGCGACGAGCACGAACCCAAGATCTTTCCAAAAAGAGAGTTCAGTAAAGTAAGTATATTTCGATATATTTTCGAGTTGGGAACTAGATTCAGGAATTATGAGTAGAATGTAGATAGTAAATGGTGACAGTAGTAAGGGTTGAATGTCAGAAAAAGGTTTATATTGGGTGGTATTATTTCGTTTTTTGCTTGTTTCATTATTTAAAAATTGGAATTAACTTTATTTTTATTGAAAGTAGGAAATATAAAAAGTTTCACACAAATTACCCTTTTTTATAATGAGATAAACACACTTATATATCAAAGGAATCGACCCTGAGTGGGTTATAGATAAAGTGGTATATTACAACCCGAAGGGATCGTTGCGTGATCAGATCACTTCGGGGTAACCAATTAAGCTCTTTAGGGTACGGTGTAATGATAGAGCTTTAAAGCTCTTGGTTTCGGGAGCTTAGGTGTTTCGTTTCAACTTACAGCCCCTGAACTCTTCGGATTGGCGATGGGGTGCAAGTCTGCCAATGACACCTGTGACCTTGTTTCACGTCAGAACATCGGTTGTCGTAAAATTCGCGCTCTGCGCTACTTGAAGTCGGCGAGGACGGTGAACTAAAAATCGGAAAATGGTAGTTTCCTCTATGGGATACGCTGGGAAACAGTAGCAGAGCAGAGGGTATTTTGGGTAAGCAGTAGGTAAACCACATATGTAACTAAACGCGTCATCAGGGCCGTCTTTAAACTATTTGAGGCCCTGGGCACATTAGGATCATGGGGCCCCTATGACCTTGAGAAAACACTATTTAGTTACAATAGATAAAGAATGGGGCCCCCTAAGGGGGCCCCATTCGATCGCGGGGCCCTGGGCACGTGCCCATAGTGCCCAGTGGGGAAGAGGGGCCTGCGCGTCATGTGAGCAACGCATAATAATAAATAGAATAGTTTAATTTAATTAATGTAACTTCCAGTTCCGAAACCAAAATGCGAATCACTAAACAATCGCGCAATTTTTAAAAAAATTTTCTTGGAAATTTTTTCGAGGATTGTGGAAAAAATACTGACGATAGATATTGGATGATAATTTCTAGTAAAGGATCTTTCATTATGGGTGATAGTTTTTCAAATTGATATTTCTTGGTCTCTAATATATTTTTTTCTCATTTACAGGTGTAGGTATATTTAGTATAGTGCCCAGTTTCATGATGTAAGGTTTGACGTCTCTCGATCAGTTGGAAGTATACAAAAATTATTATCAAAGTGGTAGCTCAGTTGTGGGTACTCACCATTTATTCACTCGATAAATGTGTACTCAGCAGGTTATACACCGCACTGTCGATTAGTTTGAAGCAGGCTTAACTTCACAAGACAACAAGCCACCAAAAAGACGATGAAACGTGCGAAGTGAGGAAAAGATTGCAGCTGGAGCGGTCACGACAACTGTGGCTTTCCTAGACGCTTACTTAGATAATATTGTGTGAGGTTGCATCCTCGTTAAATCGTATCGACTTAAGAACCAACTGATTACAGATTGCGTGGAGTGTTTGCTGACTGGATCCTTGAGCACTTGGAACACGATCCTGATTTTACCTAAAATATTTTCTTCTCAGACGAGGCACATTTTTGGTTGGATGGCTTTGTTAATAAGCAGAATTGCCGTCATTGGTGCTAAGGCAACCCAGGACTGTTACAAAAAGTTTAGTTGCATTCCGAAAAACTCACTGTATGTTGCGGTTTACGGCAGAGCGGCGTCATCGGAACTAAGTTCTTCCTAATTGAGAACGGAATATCATTAACCGTGATTGGCCATTACAGTAGGACCATGTTACTTCATTTTCTATGGCCAGAACTTGAGAACATCAATATTGAAGAGATGTGCCATGTGGTATCAACGCTGATACTATGCTGGGTTTGTTGAGGGAAAGGTTTGACGATAAGATAATTTCACGACGATGATTTGTGAATTGATTGCCAAGATCTTGTGATTTTATACCTATGGATTATTTTCTTTGGTGCTATGTGAAAGCACAAGTCTATGTCAACAAACCACAGAATTTGGATCACTTGGAAGAGAATATTCTTCAAGATATTGGCGAAATTGATTGATTGGAGCGAGATCGGGTGTGTCAGTGTCAACGAAGCCGTGGTGAACATTTGAACGATATCTTATTCCGAACATAACTGCATCGTTCAAGTTTCAAAATAAAGCAAGAATTGAGTTCATATGTCAAATTTTTGTTTATTATTCAAAATTAAAATCATATCATTCTCAACGAAAGATTAAAAAAAGAGATGGAAATGAAATTTCAAAAAATTCTTATAAATATTTCGGTGCTTAGGATTAGATTTATTTGTTCAGTTGATGGTTCCAAAATAATACATGATGTCTACCACTTATATCAAAACACATTGAAAATTTTTCAACGATTTTATGGTATCCATAACTTTACATCAGTATTTTTTACATCTTGAATTAATTATTTAGGCGATTTTATCCTTCATTTGTGATCTGTAAAATTTGTTTTGTTTTAATTATTACCTGAAGAAATGCCAAAAGTTTATTACGACACAGTTCATTGCCTACATACCTACTGAGTCCCATAAAAAACAAGAAATGGTTGATATACTTTCGAAACTTATATGATCGCCACGTTTCTGGTATGCAAACGATCCTTTCCAAAAGGTAATTTCTGTCAGTTGACGAAAAAAATTATAAACTATTCGGTTCAATTATAATCGAAGCTATTACAAGAGCTCATTTAATGAATATACAACTCATTTTGGGCGAATAGTGAGAATCAACATAAAGATAAGTAATCCACTTTCGATGAATTGAGAAATAATTCTTACCTACGGGGGGAAATCAAAACTAAATCGAGTTTATTCATTGGGTAACTTCAAATTATCATGCTCATTCTTTACATGAAAAAGTGTGAAATTAAAATCGATATCTGCAATCCAATTTCATGAATATTGGGGTTTAAAAGTTGAAAAACGTGTTAATTCTCGATACGTGTTGTAGCTCAATGCTCAATGTCGTAATGACATCGATATATTCCTAGGTAACCTCGTTTAAGTGTCTTCCGCGTAATACTACCTGGTATCTTTTCAACATTAATTTCTTACTATCCGTCTGTTGTCTACTGTCGTCACTTAAAAGATCGGCTGATAAATTTTCGATTTTACACCCGGATGGCGCCACAAATACAAAATTAATATTTTGTTAGAAAGTACTAACTCTCAAAACTCCAGCAATTAGACACGCCAGTTAACCCAAAAAATATTATAGGAAACTTCTTATGGGACAGAAGTATGAGGGTTGAAATCAACAAGTACTTCTCGGCATCATTTTCTTCTCAACAGGAATGTACCACAAGGCTCTACATCGTCACCACTTCTATGCAATATTTATAAAATATTTACATACACGATATCTACAAAGCAACCGAAGAACTGAACAGTTACATCCTCCAATACGCTGATGACACAGTGTTCATAACACACAGCAAGAATCTGAAATATATAATGAAAAAACTACAAAACCTATGTAACAATATCATGACATGGATGAAAAAGTGGAAAATTCTACCAAACTCTGGCAAATTTGAATTATTAATATTTGGCCACAAATTATCAGACAACTCACCAACCATCATGCTGGATATAAAAACAGTTCAACACGCTAATATCTAAAAATCACAGTAGGTAAAAGGACCAACTCTAAATTACATCACTTTAATAAAAAAAGAGAAATAATTGCTAGATCAAAGCATTTTCGATCCCTCACCTACAAGAACCGTGGCATAAACCACACAAGAATATATCAAAGTATATGCAGACGGATATTAGTGAAACTCTGAAGTGAATGGGTTCTTGTGGGGGAGCTTAAACCTCTTAATTCGGAAGGGGGCATTTCGTCCCGACTTGCACCACCTGAACTCTTCATATAGGCGTGGGGTGCAAGTCTGCCTATGACGCCAGTGACCTTGTGTTCCACGTCGGAACGGTAGTCGAACCCTTGTACCCTGTTCTACTGGAATCCGGCGAGAACGGTGAGTTGGGTATTATCTGAGACCGGTCGCGTCCTCTTTATGCTACGTTGGGAAGCTGCAGCAGAGTAGAGTAGAAATCTTGGTTAGGAGCGAGACACCATAGATAATACAGTCTCATTTATCTATGCGAGACATGTGACCACATTCGAATATGGACACCAAATATACGATAATTGTAAAAGACCCATTGGGCTTTCCCGTATTATACGGAGTACTCTAAAATATCCGGGATTACAAGGAGTTTTTTTTTTATTGTTATCCTGATACTCCTAGATCTTCTGTGAAGATCCCTCAGAAGCTTTTTCAGCTTGTGCGAGTTAGGAGTTCAGTTGTGTTCTGTGTAGGCTTTGTTACTGGGATCTTGCGCCTCGTTAGGTCACAGCACTGTTAATTTTTGACCCAACAGTGAAATGATGGCAGACACCCGTCCAACTGGAAAATTTCTTTTCCACCTGATGCTCTTCCGCTGAGCTATCCACACTGTGTACTCTAAGATATCTGGGATTATACGGAATATTATAAAGAACGCTAACCTTTTTATCTTGATCATCTAGTGGCGGGAGAATAGATTATATCTTGCCTCCTCGGGGCGGCCAAGGCCCAGGAAGGCTCAGATATTACTGAAGAATAAACCAAACACTACCTGAAGGGTCACGCAAACTAATCCTGAGGATATCACAATACCTCGGAACAATGTTCTAGCAATCACTCACACATTATCACAGTAGCGTAGTATATTCGGAGCTATTTACTGTCTCTATACGATACGTCGTCCTCTACCAGGACTACTCAGTGATTTACCCTGAAGAACGCTACCGGTTCACAAGGAATATAATCTCTCAAAGTAAGCGGGCGCATGCATATGGCAAATATGTAACATAAACTGACTAGGACATTTTAACAGAAATGCAGTACCCCATCACCTAGTCGAGGTAATAAACGTTACAATAAAAGAAACAAAGAAACAGGTAACCGGATCACACAAAAGACATGCAAATCAATTATATATCAGGCACTGTGAATACCATGAACATTACAAATAAAGAACCACTATTAATAAATACAACAGACAACAACCAGGCACCGAGAGAAAGTATACAATATAAACAGATAACATGTGAGGATCATCCACTTTAGTTATATAAAAAGATATTTTAGTAAAACATTCCGGTCAGATTAAATAGCAGTGAAGCAAAAATACAAGAATGAAAGGTGATGAGTGGAAGTATAATGAATGAGCGTGCAATAATTAATTTTACGTTAAACTGAGGTGGTATTCAAAGCATAAATCATGCAACTAATCAGAAGCATTTAAAAGAAGTTTACTTACTAAGAGTCATCAAAGAGGGACTGTTATGAGTACTGTTATCTCGAGTTTTTTTTTAAGTCACTCAGGAGGTTTATTTCCTGGAAGATTTCTCTCTGCCGCTTCCAAATACATTGTCATAAGTGTGTTGTTCTCTTTGTTATTGTCACCGATCACATACATGTCAAGTTACAGTGCCACCGAATATTTGACACATAGATAAAGCGGGTAAATACTGTGAGGAAATGATGTAATTTATATAATTTATGAGGGATGATCCTTAGAGAATACGGATCTTTTCACCATCCTTAATAATATCGAAGAAACAAAACGCAGTAATTCGAGAACATTGAATAGAATACGCCATACAGGAAATCCACTCCATAACCTACCAAATAACCTTCTCTATAAAAAATGAAGATAGATCCCATTCTAAGTAGACTTAAAACTTAAGGAAAGGAATATGTGGGCATACCACACAACCTCCAAATCCTCCAGCCCATTCTTCTACAAGATCCGAAACAAGAACAAAACAAAAGAAAATACACAATCAAACTCCTAATGGATTCAATAAGGAACTTTTCCGGAGGAGGCGATAGATAACACCGTGAACTTCGCACTTTGTTTTTTTTCAATAATTATCTGCACTTCCTTTAAAAAAGTATATATATAAAAAATGTATTTTATGCTGGCAGAAAGACGCAAGTCGTTAGCCATTGCTAGAGCAATAAAAATCTCTCTCTCTCTAATTCGTTTTGATTGCTGTGCAGTAGGATGCGGCCGTTTTTCCGCAATACTTTGCTCAAACGCATTAATTGTCGTCGGTAGACCTCTCCTGTCGATTGTAGCAGCTCATGATACACCATACCCACCTAGTTCCACCAAATAGACAGCATGATCTTCTCGCCATGAATATTCGGCTTGACAATTGATGGTGAGCTACCTATAAGTTGCCCGACGGTCTGAATTATCGTAATGGACCCTCTTTTCACCGCCAGTCACAATTCGATGCAAAACCCCTTTTCTTTTTCCCGTTATAGCAGTTGTTCACTCGGGAAAAAACAGCGTCAACGTCTTTTTGCTTCAGTTCATATGGCTCCGAATTTCCTAACTTTCTGGTCATTCACATTGATTTTAAATGATGGCAAATGGCTGGTTGAGTGACTTCAAGTATTTTTGCGAGTTCCTCTTGCGTTTGTGATTGATCTTCATTGAACCTTGCCTTTAATCCTTTATCCTTAAACCTTAGTGGCATGTAGTTCTCCGTTTTCCAAATCAAAATTGCAACTGTTGAATCGGGAAAACCACTTCTAACAAGTTCGTTGAGCTAGAGCATGGTCACCATAAATATCCACTAAAATAAGATGACTTTCGGCAGCCTTTGTCTTCATATCGAAGCAACGAAGTAAAATTTCTCTCAAAAACGCGTTGTTCGGTACAAAAGTTGACCTTTTCAGAGCACAGAAACTATGTTCACACTTCAGCGAAATGACAGATACTGAAAAAAGCCTAATGATGACACTTCAAAATGAAAGTATTGCCAGATGAAACAATGGGATAATAAAGTAGTAGCGACAATTATCAGTTATCAAAACCGCATGAACTTATTTTTAATAAAAAGAGGTTTTTTCTTGATAGAAGTAGTATTACAAAATTACAAAAAGGGTACAAAATTAATTTTATTTTTTAAATGTGAAATAGGGCTGATGAGTCTTATGTTGTGGGAATTCTAAATTGCTTTTTGAGGATGTTCTGCATGTTTTAGGATTTTTTTTGAAGGTACTTATTTTGGGCAAGTTGTTTTTGAAAAGTTCTTGAGCATTTTTGGAGATTGATCTGGTTTTCATGAAACAAGGTTTGAAACAAAATTTTGCACCCTTCAGGTGTTTATTTAGTAATTTTAATTAATACTTCATATTTCTTTTATTGCCATTTAGTACTGTGTAATAAGTGTTTTTATCTATATGTCTACTAAATTGAAACAGTGTTTTTCTAAGACATTTATTTAATTTAATTCTAAAAGTTTTTGAACAAAACATTGTTGAAATTAAAATTTGTAGGAGGTTAACAGAATAAATCTGTATGATATTTAAAACTTATTTTTACTCCTAATAGAGATCATTGTTGTCTGGATCAATAATTTGGTTCAACCAGAATATTTTGGCTTGGACGAAAATTTTCCTGAAACCGGACTAGTTTCTGGTAGTTAACTCTTTGAAAAATAGTAATTTGTTAACGCCTCTCAGGGATATTACACCATTTTCCCGCAGCGACCGCACATCGAGGTTCTTTAAGGAATTTGAACACTGGACACACGGTGATTGCCATCGGTTTTATTAAGCTAAGTTCTAAATTTATTTAAAAAAATTCACACAGTTTTTATGTTCCACAATTTATTCAGAATCATGACACATGTTCCGGTCTTTCGACCATCTTCAAAGGAGTATAAAAAGGAACTTAACTTAAAATTGAAAAGGTTCTTTTATTACACTTAGGACATCTGTGTATTTTTATGGCGCATGTAAATAACATCATCCAATATAAGATTGTTGCCAAAGAGTATTTGGGAATTTCTTAAATTCTCCTATTTTCTCAATGACTTTTTTGATTGTAGGAATCTCCAAATAGTCCATTAATACAACAAAAACTGTGAATTTTTTCAAATAAGATTGTTATAATGTTTCACCTAGAGGCAACCGCATACTATATTCATTTAATTAATCTAAGTTCATTTTCTGTGTAGCGACCATCTTCTTCGCTCCTTGTTCAGAATCCTACCTTGCTCTGTTGCAGCTTGACCGGCGTATGATATAGAGGACACGACTAGTCTGAAAATTCCTGACTGACCGTCCCCGCCGGGTTCAATTAGGGCAAGGTACACAGCGTTCAACGACCGTTTCAAAGTGGAACACATGGTCACTGGCATCACAGGCAGACATGCGCACCACGCTTGTCTGAAGAATTCAGGCGCGCATGCTCAGAACGAAACGCCGTCTCCCTAATTAGGAGGTTGAAGCTCTCTCATAAGAACCCGCAATTCCTTCGAGAGCTTCACCTGTTTATCCATCTATAAAAAGGTGAGCTTGTAAGTCAGTCAATGTAATAATTTTGTAAGATCTAGTGATTATTGGAAGTACAAATTAATTTGGTCCGTTTTCAAATGACGGCTCTGAAAACATTATATTTTTATACAGTAACAGCTGATTACTGCAGTTTTAGACCTATTGGACATCTGCCGACAACATCCAGTTCGAATTGTTTTTAGTTTTATACAAAACGTTTTTTGTTACGCTGTTGAAAATGTCAGATTTTTGATAACTAAACAGCATTTCCGGAAAGTTTAATTTTTTTGGTTTAATTGGAAAAATGCACAGCTAAAGCTATTTTTATGCTTGTAGAAGGTAATGAAAGAGGATACGAAAGAATGCGGGCACATTCCTTGAGTAATCTAGCAGAGATACCGTCAGCACCAGGAGCTGAGTTAACTTTAATAGCCGAAAGATGGGCCTCAACAACTACAGAACTGAAAGAGGTTTCGGTTAATGAAGGAGAATTGCAGTCATTATTCATTTGAGGAAGTTTATGACTTCCTCCAGTAAAAGAAGCAACAAAAGAATCAGCCAGCACGTTTGCTATCTCCTCCGGGTTGCAGCAAGGTTTATTGCTTGAGTTGAGTAGGAACGGTATGTCAATTTTTGAGTTCAGGGTTCATCTTACGTATTTAAAGAACTTATTGCGGTTCTTCAAACGAACAAGCCTGTACTCGAAGTTTCTCCTGGCATCAGCAATTTGAGAGGGAAGTGAGTTGGAGAAACATCGACTGTCTTCGTAGTCCCATGGTTGCTTATGGCGCAGATAACGTTGCCATATTGACTTCTTATGCCGTATAAGCCTAAGGACATTCTGATCCATCCGAGGCTTCGCTGATATCTAAATTATACTACTGATTACCGATTTTTCTGACTTGAAATTAATGATATGGAATTGAAAGAGATGTGGTTTCAGCAAGATGCTGCAACAAGCCACACAAGACGACCCGTTTTGGCTTTATTGCAACAAAAATTCCCAGGACGCGTAATTTCTCGTTTCGGCGATGTAAATTCGCTACCAAAATCTTGTGATTTATCGCCTTTGGATTTTTTCGTGGTGTTATGCGAAAAATCCTGTTTATGGAGGTTGAAAAGCAACATCAGATTCAGATTCAGAAGAACTTTATAGACATTTGGTGTTTTACAGTATAATATACATAGTGTATAATATTCATACATTCATTTATAACAATAGTTCCTACATCTAGTGTTTAACTACTTAATTACATTGAATTGGCTTTTGGCCTTATTACTTATTATTTTTACAGTTTCATTGACATTTAGTTAAGTGTAATTGCAGGAAAAATCTTAAAAACTAACATCCGTCAAGTAACGGGTGAGATATTGCCCGAATTGTGCCGACGAGTCATCGAAAATTACCTAACAAGGATCGAGTCCTGTAAGAGATTATGCGGAAGACGTTTAAATTTCCACACATAATGGCAAGGTCCAAGTATCATATTGAAATAAAATTTGATGGAAATTCTAAATAAAAGAGTGTTTTATTTACGTTTACTTTCGGAATCACAAAATGATAACCCTGAATTATAATAACCATAAAATTTGTGAAAATCAGAATAATTTATTTAATATTATTCAATATGGATTTTCATCGAGTAAAGACTGATTGAATTAAATAATATTCGAGTAATTCTCGTATTATACGGATCTGTTGCAATTCACAGTCAACATAAACGTGCAGTTGTCGTTTTTGGAGTACATTAAAAATCTACATATAGATAGGTAGATAACTGCTTTCGATAGGAATGTTACAAGATCCAATTTCATAAAACCAAAATTGAGAAATACATATTTCCTGATATAGCATCTTGCATTATAAAAATTCACCCCAGGGTGCTGTCCTCATGATTACGACACGGAATAACCGAACACAGTAAAATTCAATATCCTGATCCCCTCGTTATCCGCTAATAGATTATTAGTTTTCGAAGGCGAAGATCGTTTCCAATTATACAATACCATAATATACGGAACCGATCCGGCCACCTTTCAGACGTCGTCTATTAAAGGAGACATTGATTTTAATCCAGTTTTAAACGATCCAATTTATTATTCAACCAATAATTAAGCGGATAACAAGAAATTAAAACGATAGAACAAGCGATCTAGAAGAAGTTTGAACTCTAATTTCACACCTAAAGTTTAATATAGCAATATTTTGTTCCAGTTGAGTGAAAGTGCCGTCGGACACAACTAGTGAGGACTAAACACGCAATAGGTAGAAAGCTATCCATCATATTGAAAAAAATGTTACAGATTTTTCGATCGGCGATCAGGAAGTGTCACACCCGCTCAAAAATATTGAGTTGAAACAAATAGGAATATCGTTGTGCAATGTGGTTGCTTGTGATTGATGCTATCGCCAGATCAGAATCGGTTTTCTCAAACTCAAAGATCTGGTTTCTTTATTCCGTTAGATCATAGCCGGCTGCGCGCAGATGCACGCTTGAAAAAATTGATTTATCGGACTGCAAAATGCCGGTCATATTTGCCGTCGTGTGAAACGCGTTTATTACTTAGATTCTTAGATTCATCAAAAATCGCGGTGTCAGTTTCAATAAAAACCAAGTTAACAACTAACAGAGTTCCAGCAATGTCGCAACACAAGTTGAACTCTGTTATAATAACACCGGTCCACAAAAAAAATTGTTTTGGTTGTAACATAAAGCTGAATAGCATATTAGGGTAGAATTGACGTATCCAAATACGAAAATGAGAAAAAAGTTGTAACACGTAAGGTTTTCTTGTTACATTTATAGAACTACATTTAATATTACAATATCTGATGTGTATTGAAAAAAAATTATTTCAGAACTTTTTAACCGTATATGTAGACTTTATTTAGTCTGACACCTACAAAACGTACCTTACATTTACAAAAAACACAGAGATTAAAAATATTGAATTAAATTGTATTTTTTTCCTTTTATAAGGGGTCATATCTTCTCTCTTCAAAAACCAACAGTAATCACCCATTATGGCTGGACCCCATCGTCCTTGATAGCGAATTTGCATTGTCCTAATATCTTGGTGGAATCTTTAACCCTGCTCGTCACTGACAGCTCCCAAATTTTCAGGAAAAAGTGACAGATGTGAATTGGGGAAATGAATTTTTAATGACATTAGTGCACCAAGCGATTTGTTGGTATCTAATAGTTCAAATGTTGATGGTTTGCATCCATATTTTTGCCCAAAAATCATTTTGCTACACTAACAAATGAGTTTCATGCTCTGAATCCCTGCCTGGTAAGCTTCTCTGTAAAAGTACCGTCGTCCAGCGATTTTCTGATTTGGGGTCCAATAAAAATGCCTTCCTTTAATTTGGCATCACTTAACTTGGGAAATACTTGTTTTAAGTAATTGAATCCATCACCATCTTTATGCATAGCTTTCACAAATTTTTTCTTCAGCCCAAGTTTAATGTGAAGAGGAGGCAAAAGGACATTTTTGGAGTCTTCAAGAGATCTAAACTTGAAACATTTTGAAATCCCGATTAAAATACACATCTTTCTTCATCAGCTGTACAAACTGAACGATGCACTCCAACAGAAAAGGCCACAATTAATCAACAGAAAAGGTGTAGTGTTCCTCCAAGATAATGCGAGACAATAGGATCCAAAGCATGCCTCGTCGTTTGCAGGCTGTTATCACTCCTATAGGAGGGAATACTCGCTACTGAAGTTCTTATTTTTTCTTAAAGTATGTCAAATAGAATTTTCAATTATCAATATTTTCTATAAATATTGAACAAAACAACAAAAATCCTTTTTTATTCAGGCAAACCACGATAAAATAATCGCATAAACATAGACAATAACCATTTAGAAGATTCTGTCCATTTTTGAATATAACTGATATATTGAGACTCCAAACCTACCCTGAAAATAGTCTCTAGGTCTTTTCTTTAGGTTTGGAAATAGTCATTTTTACCTCCAGTTTTCCGCATGGATGAATGATCCTCCTGAAATTCGGCATAAACCTTTGTGCTGTAATTATACACCTAAATTTAATTTCGATCGAATCAGCAGTTTCAGAACTACTGGGAAAAATTACAAAAAGCCTCAAGTGAATAATTCCGAAACCATTGTGCCGATTTTGCCATCAACGAACTCAACCTAGCCACTTTCAAGTCTCTAGCTCTTCTCGTTAAAGAGGTAGAGTGGGCCGGCCAGTCAAAATGACTTTTGACCTCGCCATATTTATCAATGAGTCCAACATATACATATTAAAAGAAACTCAATTGTAGAAATAGTACTGAGGCCAACATTATATCCCTCATTATTCAATCATTGCTTTATTCATAAGTTTCCCACAGTTATAGTTTCAATTCTCTGTCTTTGATGAGGAAATATCAGTAAAGGAAGAAAAAAACATTTCGCACCAAATCCCAATTTGGTAAACGAAAATAACAGTGAACTCGTGCAACAGGAGAATAATACCAAGCCAGGACAATCGGAGAATTTGAAGAGGTAAATCTTCAAACAAGCTTCAGTGTCGGAAACACCAAAAAAATACCTGTTATCCGCTCGTTAAGAAGAGAAATTCGTGATTAGAGGCCTTGAGAGGAAATTTCACTAAATTTGATAGATAATATTTTAATTAAAATGTATAAACAAATTTATAAAAATGGATCCTTATATTAGAGATTTCAAGCTGGAAAAGCTGTCCAGATATAAACTTAATGATGCTCTAGAGGCGAAAGAAATCTTGCGAGTGAATAATACATTTAAGAATATCAAAATACAAATATCTGGAGTATCAAAAATAATTTGGATGAATTCCAAATTTTTACTTAGGGTTTGGACACGTCATTGGACTATAGTGTGTGGACGGAAACAAGACAGTTTCATATCTCGGTTTATCAGATCGATGGATATAATAACCAAGGAAGATGTAACCAAAATGACGGTGTTATGATGTTCATGAAAACTCAGCTGTAACAATCCCATAGACTGCTGAATTTTAATGGTAGTGTTATATTATGTGTCAAGTTGAAGTAACAGAATAATTCATTCCACATATCTGCTTTTAACGAGTCTCCAAAGAGTGATGCGGGCACTGTTTTAGCACTGTAGCGAACAACTTACTCTTACAATAGAGTACCCGACCAGTCTGAAGATTCATAACTAACCGTCCCCGCCGAGTTCAAATAGGGCAAGGCATAAAGCGTTTGACGACTACCGTTC
Source organism: Megalocaria dilatata (assembly GCA_034642435.1). Classification (NCBI taxonomy): domain Eukaryota; kingdom Metazoa; phylum Arthropoda; class Insecta; order Coleoptera; family Coccinellidae; genus Megalocaria; species Megalocaria dilatata. Next base: position 66,974,742 of record CM067855.1, on the reverse strand, counting down.
CAAGCGGAACACATGGTCACTGGTAGACCAGTCAATTTAGACATAAAAATAGTGATCAAATAAATAAAATTCCGACAGAGTCAAATCTTCGTAGAGACCTTAGGTTTACCACAAGGAATAAAGTGTCAAAAGTCCCAATCAGTCCCATGTGCGCTAAGGGACTTATTCGGGGCCCAAGGTCAAAATTATAGGTTTTTTGGATTTTTCTCGAAAACGGTAAGTTTTATCGAAAAAGTACTTCAGAGCAAAGTTGTAGATCTTAAAATTCTCTATAAAAATAGTCCTCATGATTTTTTTCTTTAAGACCCACTATTTCCCAGATATTGCGCTTGTAAGAATCACGTTCTACATAATATGCACACAATTCCACACCACCTGTGAGGTAGTGTTTTTTTTAACATGGTATCCCCGGTAGGCCTATTCCACGAACCTTTATGACGTTATTTTCAGGAACAATAATTATTTAATAGTATGAAGATTATTGATATGGGTTACTGAGTTTAACTGTCGTTATAACTTTTTTTAGTACTTCAATCGTATTTTTATAATCCCGTTTTCTAAAGCTACATTTTGGCAAACATTCTCCAGTTCATCTAACGAAAACTGGCAGTCATCGCTACTTTCAATGAAATTGAAAATTTCCTCCGTTGCAGAGTTTATAGCCTCACTTTGAGGACGGCCAATTTTACCGCCAGTATTAGATCTCAGAAAGGATTTGTAACAACTGTCATAGTATTTAGCGTCAGCAGTAACTAAATCATACTGACAATTAATACGCGCAAAGACAGCTTTTGACACATCATCAGAACGATCTTTAGCTAATTTTAAAATGGAATATTTGAATGTAAGTGTAGAAACTTTATAAATTTTTCGGCGATAATTCTTCGCTTTCTTCTTTTCTGCTTCTTCATCCGTTTCATCGCCACAAAATAAGCAGTGTTTTTTAAAACAAAAGCTGGATTCACTTATTCGCGCTCTAGTATGAGGTGGACTTACTTTTGAAGTACTGGCCTGTTCTTCCTCACGCTTTCTTTTTGATGCAGAGATTGAAGTTTTCCGGGTGTATGATTTTCTGCAATCCACGTGAATTGTAACGGACTTTTGGCTTCTTAAATAACCAGCAAACTCATCACTTCTCGCGACACTTGCATCGATTAAAGTTGGCATTCCACGACTGACCACAACAGTTTCATCTTCAGTCAAAAGTTTATTACAAATAAAGCAAAATTGTGACATTTTTTTTTAACATTGATCAGCACTAACTACAATAGAAGACGCTTGTAATAAATACGTATAGCCACTCGAACTGCCCGTTCAACATTAAAAGAAGCAGGTATACGTGAACGACACCACACGGACAAAAGAATAGGCAGATGTTATTCAAGTAGAGGGGATTCGGTAAGGGACCGGCGGTATTTTTAGAGTATATTTTCTTAGAATATTATAATGTATATATAAAAGACACACGAGTAGGCATTTTTGCTTGCTTGAGTACCTAAATATGTATATACGTGGCTTTATTATTATGTGAATAAATTATTATTATTATTATTATATGTGTGCATACTATGTAGAACATGATTCTTACAAGCCTAATATCTGGGAAATAGTGAGTCTTAGAGCAAAAAATCAGAAGGATCATTTTTATAGAGAATTTTATGATTTACAACTTTGTTCTGAGGTACTTTTTCGATAAAACTTACCGTTTTCGAGAAAAATCCAAAAAACCTAAAATTTTGACCTTGGGCCCCGAAATAAGTCCTTTAGCGCACATGGGACTGATTGGGACTTTTGACACTTTATTCCTTGTGGTAAACCTAAGGTCTCTACGAAGATTTGGCTCTGTCGGAATTTTCTTTATTTCAATTGTCTAAATTGATCGGACTATGGCGTCACAGGCAGAGCTGTGCATCACGCCTGTCTAATGAGTTTCAGATGCGCAGACTCCGAACGAAACTGCGTCTCACGAATTTACAGGTGGAAACTCCCTCACAACACCGCATTTCCTTCGAGTGCTTTAGCATAGTTCGATAAAATATTGAGTCAAGACAAAAAAGATTGCTACTATAATATATTTCTTGGAGATATAAATATTGACCTATTGAGTGGGGCTTCAGTCCGACAACTCACACCGTGAGTGGTAGTAGTGAAGTACTCTCCAACCTCTACTGGCTCTGTAGTGTCAGTACCTGAATTGTTTTGAGACGCTGAAGGAGCTTCCTATCCATCCACCTGAACGCCGTCTCATGAACTAGGGTAATCTCAAGGATTGATTCTGCAATTGATTCTATTACGATCCCGTCTTCCGACAGTACTATCATAACCCACAAACCCTTGCGATGTTATTCAATCGATCCTGTTCCGACCACCAACGGGTTAACCGTATCGTTAAGGTCCACAAACCCCAGAAATGTCTCGTAATCGATCCTGGTTTAGGACGAGGCCGGTCCAATCTTCAAGTCCCGCTACACCTTGAAGCATTTCTCAAGATACCTTGGACATGAGTTTCTACGAACAGATAGATGGAATACCCTTCTAGTCCAACATGCGGACTTTCAACCACTGCCCCCTCAAGTCCAACACCAATTGGGTGGCCAGTTTATATGAATAATTCCCATGGCCTCCACCCTCCCGAGGTAACGCAGTATGCTACATAATGCACTTGGCCATTGGACAGAAAAATCCGGATATTTACTGCAATAGGATAGAGATACGCTAGTTTTAAGTGTGAAGCGCTGTGCTGCGACAGACACCCTTGTCACTGAGTTGGACAACGCGGCTCAGCCCTCTATTTCACCTTTACGGTGAAACTAGAGCTCCGTTCGGTTGAACTTCCACCACACGGATCCAGTGACCTGTGCGAGTGACATTGCTTTAGGCATCAAGACTTAATCCTTCATTTCACCAGGATGAAACTAGGATCTTAGTCGAGACAAGCCCCCCCAGCGCGTCAAGCTACAATTTCATGGGAGGCACCTACACTTATGCAGGTTATTCTGGATGAAGTTGATGAAAAAAATCAACTTCAATAAAATATCGCGAAGTAGTCCAGGAAACACAGCTGCTTGAATTCATTCCGTAAGTCAGATGGGGGGAAATGCTACAGGAGCCGCAGGATCTTGATGCTGTGAAGCACAATTTCATTTCATATAAATGAGTGTGTAGATCGGGCAAAAAGGAAGATAAAAATCAGAATTGAAGAAGAAAAAAGAAACAAATGGTTTACAAAGTCTCTAATAAGATTAGTTATTTCGGAAAATCTTATGTATCGTCGCTGTAAAACTGCTCCGAATAATAAGGAACTGAAAAGTAAATTTTTGGTGATAAAGAAAAATGTAAGAGATTCAATCGAACAAGCAAAAAACGACTATCATTCTAAAATGCTGGGGAAGGAAAAGAACGATTCAAAAAAACCATGGAAAACTGTGAATGAGATGCCAACGATTCCCGAAAAAAAAGAATAGGTGAATTGAAGAATGTGGATGGAACTTTAATCACCGACGCGACTAAAATGGTGGAAAGGTTCAACGATTTTTTTTGTGAAATTGCGACAGAAGATTAAAAGGAACCGAAACTATCGGGGCAAGAGTAAAGTTTCTGGTTATTCAATGTTTCTTACACCTACGGATGAGCAAGAGGTAATGAGGACTATAAGTCAATTAAAAAACAAGAAAGCTCTTGGATATGAGGGTATTAGAGCAGAAACATTGAAAATTATATAAAATTATATTAGTGGGCCTCTAGCATATATTATAAACAAATCTTTCGAACTAGGGCGATTTCCCTCTGCATTTAAACTATCAGTTGTTACCCCAATTCATAAAGGAGGAGATGAACAAGACGTAAATAACTCTAGACCAATCCCCCAAATAATATCTTTGAGCAAAGTAGTCGAAAATATCATAAAAATTAGGTTAAACAGCTTCCTGAACAATTATACCCTGCTTTCGGGAACGTAGATCAGCACAGGATCATACATTGACGAGATTGGTGTTTTTGTGGATTTAACGAAGACTTTCGACACTGTTGATCACTCAATTCCTTTAACTACAATTGGAATCAAAGGAATATCACTCAATCTATTTAAGGATATTTATATTAAAAATAACACTCGGTTTATATTTCACAGTTTATTCAGAAATCTGACACGTGTTTCGGTATTTCAACCATCTTCAGAGGAGTACAAAAAGTAACTAAACTTAAAATCACAGAGGTTCATTTTTATTACAATTACAACATCTGTTGCTTTTTATGGCACATTTTTACAACAGAATCCAATACAGGCGTACTAGGAAAGAGTATTTGGGAATTGGTCAAATTTTCTTTATTCTCTAAAGATTTTTTGATTGAAAGAATCTCCAAATAGTCCATCACTTTACCCTTATTAACATTGTATAATAAACTAACATCCTTTTCGTTGAAAAAGTGATTATTCTCTATACAATGTTCTGCAAAACCGGTTGATTTATGGTTTTTTAGAATTGATACCCTATGTTCTTTCACTCGATGTTGTAAACCCCGACCTGTTAGACCAATATATATAGCATCACAATCATCACATTTTAGTTGGTAAATTCCCGTATTAGTCATATTAGGGTTCCTTTCTTTATTATTCCCTAAGAGTTTGGCTAGATTATTTTTATTGACTGTTATCGAACTAATTCCCATTTTCCGGAAACCATTACAAATTTTGTAACTAATACCTTTTATATACGGTATAGAGTACCACATTAAATCTCGGTTATAATCCTTTGAATTTATATAAAAATTTTTTAAAATATATTTAAATGCTTTCTTTTTAATCATTTTGTCAATAAGGTCCGTTCTATAGCCATTATTCAAAGCTATGGTTTTAATTATATTAACTTCTTTTTTGTAATTAGTTTCATTCAACGGGATATTCAAGAGTCTATGTATGAAGCTATGGAATGATGACATTTTAATCTGCCATGACTGATTGGATTTGGAATGTATGGTGGTGTCTGTCGTAGTCGGTTTTCTGAAAATATCGAATTCAAATTTGTTATCTAAATGAGAGATTTTGAGATCTAAAAAGCTAATCGACGAGTTTTGTTCAATTTCTATGGTAAATTCGATATTTTCATTCAAGTCATTGAGAAAATTCAAGAATTGTTTCAGCTGTCTGTCGGTTCCGGTCCAAATGCAAAAGACATCATCTACATATCTAGCCCAAAAATGGATATACTTAATTAGTTTATTTGTTTTATTCGTGAATAATAAATTTTCTAAATATGCCATGAATATTTCAGCCAAAAGTGGACTTATAGGGCTACCCATTGGTAGGCCATTAAATTGATTAAAAAATTTGTTATTGAATTTAAAATAATTTTGGTCTAAACACATTTCTAGAATTTTGTATAGATTATCTTTGTTTGTTGGTGTTAGATGGCTGTTATTTATCATAGATTTCAAGAGTGGCTTGAGCTCGTTTGTTGGTATCGAAGTAAATAGGAATAGTTTGGATATTTTCAGAAAACCGACTACGACAGACACCACCATACATTCCAAATCCAATCAGTCATGGCAGATTAAAATGTCATCATTCCATAGCTTCATACATAGACTCTTGAATATCCCGTTGAATGAAACTAATTACAAAAAAGAAGTTAATATAATTAAAACCATAGCTTTGAATAATGGCTATAGAACGGACCTTATTGACAAAATGATTAAAAAGAAAGCATTTAAATATATTTTAAAAAATTTTTATATAAATTCAAAGGATTATAACCGAGATTTAATGTGGTACTCTATACCGTATATAAAAGGTATTAGTTACAAAATTTGTAATGGTTTCCGGAAAATGGGAATTAGTTCGATAACAGTCAATAAAAATAATCTAGCCAAACTCTTAGGGAATAATAAAGAAAGGAACCCTAATATGACTAATACGGGAATTTACCAACTAAAATGTGATGATTGTGATGCTATATATATTGGTCAAACAGGTCGGGGTTTACAACATCGAGTGAAAGAACATAGGGTATCAATTCTAAAAAACCATAAATCAACCGGTTTTGCAGAACATTGTATAGAGAATAATCACTTTTTCAACGAAAAGGATGTTAGTTTATTATACAATGTTAATAAGGGTAAAGTGATGGACTATTTGGAGATTCTTTCAATCAAAAAATCTTTAGAGAATAAAGAAAATTTGACCAATTCCCAAATACTCTTTCCTAGTACGCCTGTATTGGATTCTGTTGTAAAAATGTGCCATAAAAAGCAACAGATGTTGTAATTGTAATAAAAATGAACCTCTGTGATTTTAAGTTTAGTTACTTTTTGTACTCCTCTGAAGATGGTTGAAATACCGAAACACGTGTCAGATTTCTGAATAAACTGTGAAATATAAACCGAGTGTTATTTTTAATATAAATATTATAATGTTTCACCTAGAACCAACCGCAAACTCAATTCTTCTTATTTAAGGATAATTTAAGGTACAGAAAACAAGAGGTGAAAATCCAAGATTTGACAAGTAGAAGAATGCCAATAACATGTGGCGTAGCTCAGGGAACGGTAATGGGGGCCATTTAGTTCACGAAATACTTGAATAATTTACTACAACAAGAAATGGATGAACAGATCTATAGTTTTGCGGATGACACGGCCATCTTTTATTGGACCAGATGATTGGTACCAGCTAAAATTGAAGGTGGAAAAAGATAACCGTAATTTGAAAGATTGGTTTGATAGTAAACCTCTCGATGAACACAGACAAAACCCGATATATGCCGTTCTGTAGTTTGGAATCTTCTCTACCAAAATATTGAATGAATATTCAAGAAAATTTAGTGATAAAACCCGCGGAGCAGATTAAATACCTGGGTATTATTCTGGACCCCTATCTGAAATGGGATCAACATGTTGCATACCTTTCAAAGAAACTACGCTGTATATAATATAAGTTCAACGAAATTGTCCCTCTTTTGGATTTCAGACTAAGAAATATTGTTTATCAGAGCTTAGTTGAATCGCATTTAAATTAAGGGATATTAGGATGGGAAGGTCTATCAAAACCTTACCTAAATGCACAAAAAAGATTTCTCAGGATGATCTTGCAACGAGAAAATAGATATCCAAGTGATCTACTTCATGCCAAATCAGGGCTGTTGGATGTTAGGCAACATTTTTGTCTTCAGATGGGGATCACCCAGTCTTGGAACAGGTCTGAACTGAACGTTTTGACACATCCTTTTTCCACGAGATGCAAAGAAAATTATGTTTCTCCACTTATGAATAAAACAATCGCCCAGAGCAGTTACTGTTACATTGCACCGAAGCTTTTAAATTTCTTGCCCGATTTTTTGAAAGTGGAAGAAAATTTCAGGAGATTCAAGAGATGTCTGAAAAAGTTAATTATAGAAACTAAAAGAGGTTTGATACACAAAATAGTGGAACTTGCTGTTGAAGAGAATATTGTATTGATTGGTTATTTCTGCATTCTCATTACCTCGATAACAGGAAATTTTGCAAATTTTTTTAATGTGACATTGTGTATAATTTTATTCTGTTTGTGTTGAGTATTATGTACAATTTCATATTAGGTCTCTTGCTGTGTATATCTTTATGATTTTTATTAGTTGATATGTATTTTAAATATTTTTAACTCATACGCAGGATCAAATACTCCAGGATCATTATTAATTCTTCTCGAGTTTTTAAAGCTCAAAATGTATTTTGAAATGATGAAAAACTATTATTAATATATTAATCTTCTATCGAAGTAGGTTCCGTAAAATGACTAATAAAAGATGGTGTACATTTTCCTTCTATACAGGGTGACAAGAAAAACTTCGGACAAATTTTACTGTGTTCTGGAACAAATAATTTTTATTCTATTAGATTCTCTTCACTTTCTTGTACTAATATGTGAATTTTCAGTTTGATATTACTTTATTTTGCAGAGTGTTAGAATGTCAAACAAATGTAGTGCAATTTTAGATCTGTTGCGTCAAGGTGAGCGTCAATGCGAAATTGTTCGTTTGCTCAATGTACCTCAGCAAACCGTGTCCGATACAATTTGCCGATTCAAGAAGTTTGGCCATGATGTTCATCGTCAAGGAAGTGTGAGAAAACGTACTGTTAATACGCCTAGCAATCGCAACATCGTTAAGAACCGAGTCAATCGAAATCCGAGGGTTTGTATGAGGAAAATAGCCCGTGAGACCGGTATCAACCATGAATCCGTTCGTCAAATGTCCAAAAAGGAGCTCAACCCCAAGCCATACAAGCTCCAAAAAGTTCAACTCCTCACGGACGAAAACAAGCGCTTACGACTCCAAAGGAGCTGCTAACTCCTTCGTCTCGCCGCTGGTCAGCAATGGGAGCCCATTCTCTTCACAGACAAGGAGCTTTTCACCGCAGAACAATCCCACAACCACCAAAATGACAGAGTCTGGTCCACAGAGGGTCCCGGTACGTCGGCCATCGTCAAAATATGCAATCCGTCATGGTCTGGAGCGGAATTTGCGCCATCGGCAAAACAGCGGTTTTCGTGGATCAAGGGATCAAAATCAATCAAGAAGTCTGCCCCTGCGACATTCTTGAGGCCGTAGTACTTCCGTGGTCCCAGCAGCACTTTGGCGACACGCATTGGACCTTTCAACAGGACTCCGATCCGGCTCACAAAGCGAAAATGACGCAAGAATGGTAAAAGACCCATTTTGCGGGTTTCATCACATCTGCAGAATGGCCGCCCTACTCGTCGGATCTCAATCCAATGGACTGCAGCGTGTGGTCGATTTTGGAGTTCAGGGCGTGTGCTGAACACCACAAAAGTTTGGAGTCGCTGAAACAATCCCTGCGCGGGGACCGATTAACGCCCGAACAGCTGCGGCCAATTGCCGAAAATTTCAAGAAGCGTCTGAAACCTTGTATCGCCTCCAAAAGAAGCCACTTCGAAACCGCTCAAATATATTATTACCAAATCTTTATGTTGTTATTATTTGTTGTTGTTTTGTTTAATGAAGTTAAATGAAAGAAAGTTTGTCTGAGGTTTTTCTTGTCACCCTGTAATAATACTGTGCACAAGAAATTTCTTGTAGCAACCCTGCAAATTACAGATCCCCCATCACTTTATATCCCTCCTCAAAACGTATTAATTCCAACATTGTTAACAAGTTATCTTGTTATCCTGTTGTCAAATATCAGTACTTACATTCCGCCACCTTAAATATTAATTTTGAATTTCGAGCTATCAAGTGTGAACTTTTTTTTAAATTAAAATTTGTAGAAAGTTAACAGAAGAAATCTGTATGGTATTTTAAATTCTGTAATAATCCTCATATCACGAAAAAACTTCTTTTTCTTATTTGGTTATAATTTGTGAACAACATGGTTTGTCGATGTGAAATATGTGAATAAAAAATCAGAATTCTCATCCTGATTTATCCTATTACAGCTAACAAACATTCATTATACGCTCAAGGTGTTAGGGGCATCCATAAATTAGGTGAGGTGTTTTTTTAAATTTTCTGTACCTCCCTCCCCCCTGGTGAGATGTCATGAGATTTTATTCAACCCCATCCCCCAATCTCACGTGAGATTTTTCAAAATGTGGGTTTCTTACGTAAACTCGTTGGATTGTTATTGTAAAAAGAAAAAAAATTTACTTCGTACTTTTATTTACGACTAGTAATCAATATTGCTAAGAGTTATAAGTGTAATAAAAATTCAACAATAGAATACTTAAATCGTGACTACTGTGATTAAAAAAAAGAATATCTACTCTAATTCAGTCCATGGACCTAAGATTAGATGAGATTTGACTCGACCCCCTCCCCCCCTTAAACATCACACGTAATTTATGGACGCCCCCTTATGAATTTGAAGAATATTGAATTTCTTATATCGCACTCGTTAGTACTGCTATATTCGTCTTTATCCGAACAATCTGAATGTTGGCGTCACTACAAATAAGATTTCCATAGAGGGATGTTTCGTCTCCTTAGGGTAATAAATCTTTTGACACCATTTTCGGCTCAAAGTTTGAAAATTGTAAAAATTTGTTCAAACTAATAGCACGCTGTTTCCCAGAACAGTGCATAAAAAGAAACATAAAAGAATTAGCACCGTAAGGAAAGCAAAGTAACTTACTTATCTTGCCAAATGAAACACGAATAAAATAGAAAAAGGCTTTTTATTTTATAAAAGAAATATAACAAAATTTGAATATCAAAACAGATTTAATCTGTTAGTCTTCTACAATTTTGATTTCAAAAATGAAAATTGAAATTAAAATTGTAGAAGACTAACAGATTAAATCTGTTTTGATATTCAAATTTTGAAACACGAATACCGAAATTGAATAGCAATGTTCTAATTATTACTGGGTTTTCTTATTTCAGTACCACTGAATAAATAAAAAACATTCAATAGTTTGGGTTTTGGTGGAAATAACTGAGGTACTCCTACACAAGAAGTAAACAGAAGGGTTTCTCATTGTATAAAAAAATAACGAATAAAAGTTTATGAAAATATTACTTATTTAACTCCACATAGTTCGTTTTTAAATTCGTCTGTTAATATTTGGATATTTCAACTTCCTCCAATCAGCTTGAACATTGAGCGTTTCTGCACTTTTTCATGAATGGATAGTTAATAGAATAGCATGACCTTACAAGAATATTCTCGACGTTTTTTATTTCCTTTAATTGTATCAGATTCTCTCTACTTGGTTATACCTTCGTTGATTTTTCAGACGAACAGGTTTATCTGCGTCTATCAGCGGTTAATATCCTAAAAGGACTGGATTTTCTCTTATTTATTTATCTATGATTCTAGCTTTGGTACGTATACCTGGGATGAACGTTTCAACTGATTTCATTTCAGAAGTTCACTTTTCCGTCTAGTATTTTTGGAGCAAATTATCCAGATTTGTGTTATATTTTTATTAGTGTTGCTCGACTTTTTTAAAGCATTTGACACGGTTGACCACTCTTAGTCGTGTGCTTAACTACAATAATTTGGTTTTGATTCAAACTCGATTGCTTTATTCAATTCTTACCTTAAGGGCCGTAAACAAATAATCGTAAATGACGGAAACGAATCGGATGCAACCTTAATAACATTGGGAAGTATATAGGGTACCATTCTGTGACACTTACTTTTTGGGCGCTTGCTCCAGGGAACAGCGTACTATCGTTTCGCCCAAATGTCTGCAATTGCTGAATTTTGAGCCAAAAATATCATGAATATCATGAAAGAATAGGTTGGACTTACTGATGAAGAATCCGAGGTCACAAGTAATTCTGTCTGGTTGGTTCGTCCGTGAACACGGTAAAGAGCTAGAACCTTCAAACTTTCGTGGGAACGTTTGGAGTTGAAATATCTCGGCTGAGTTGGAAAACTAGGTGTTACAGTTTTGCAGTTATTCACGTTTGGAAATTTTTTATATTTTTCCCAATATTTTCGAAACTACTGATTCGATCAATCTGAAATTGGCATTTAGAAATAGAATAATAACGCACATATTCCTGCGAAATTTCGAGATAATCATATGGATGGCTCTTTGGGTGGATTGTGGAGACTGCTGAGTGGTCACCTAGTGGAGAGCCATGCTCATGCACATGCCAGTAACTTAACCCAGTAGGATTTACGATTATCTGTTGCGGCTATAACCTCATCATTCAAGTCAAATTTCTATCCTTGCAGTATCTCTTTGAGACCTACGAACAGGTAAAAGTCAGACGGGACTAGATCTGGTGGATATGGGTGTTTGAAAGGAATTTTAATCGTAAATCATCTAATTTCACCATCGTTTTATCGACTTGTCTATCGGTACATTATTGGCGAAAAAGTAATAAGTAAGTAAGTAATTACCCAATGCAGTAATCGCTGCTGATCGTCTGGCTCTTCGGAAGAAAGTCGATGAGCAAAATTCTGTGCATGTCTCAGAATTGACAGGCCATGATATTGTTACTGACTGTTGCGTCTTCGGATACTTTTGCTGGCTTTCACCCTTTCCTTTCCAATAGGTAGATGCTGTTTTCAACTCTGGCGTATAGTGATGAATCCATGTTTTATCCTTTGTTATGTACCGACGTAAAAAATCCTTTTTATCATGCGCTAAGAGCTTCAAACAACGCAATGAATCATCAGTTGGTTATTATTTTTATTTTACATGTATAGTTTTGAACACGATATCTTTGGATTGCAAGATGGCAGCTATTCCTTGCAACTTAACTTTACGATCGGACATTTAAATTTTCAGAACTTTTTCGATGTTTTCGAGCATAGGCAGAATTCGATTTCTTCAAAAGTGAACAACTTTTACTTGGCAGGTAGCATAGGATCTCTGCAGATTCACTTTCTCCGGTCTTTTGTCTGTAACAATTACGTGACTTTTCGGACAAAACCCGTCCGACTCTATGAAATAAATCTCCTAAAACTCCGTCATTTTTAATAGAAAACTTAATGGGAAATTAGTCAACCTAAAAGCAGTTAGACAAAACATGTCGCTCCGAGGTTACTTACACAAGCCGAGTTTAGTGTTCGTCTCCCACTATCGGAATTCATCAGTCAGTTGAAATTAATACCTCTACGGGATAACCAAAAAAAAACCCGTATCTCTAGCGCATTACTAGACAGTTTCATTTTCACTCAGAGAGAGAACTCTACTGGCACTCCTTTGTAACTTCTCAAATTCAATCTCATAGAACATTTTCGTTCACCCTATCATGATAATACAAATCCGCATCTATTATAAAAAGCCTGAAAGTGAATGTAATATCTGTGAATTACACACTTGTGATTAGTGAATTTGTGAAGTGAACACACTGAACCCCAATGAACTACAGTGAAAAAGTCCATCGATCTACGCTTCTATGAACAATATACTCCACAACTGCAGATAAAAACACATTCGCAACAATTCTCCTATTTGTAGGAAAACAACCCATCATTGTATAATGTACTGTGTAATATTTAGACTGTGAATAAATGAGTTCTAAGCTATTACTACCGTAGAGGTTTACCTATCCTGGAATTTGCATACTAATTTACGTTCAATTATTATTGAAGAATTCGGAAAGATGTATCATCATACCAGGGAATTCCAGTCACCTCACTTGGATGACCTAGGCACTCTCCTCTTCTTCGGTTGTTCGACTGTGTTTAAAATCCGCATACTATGGGAAAATTATTGTTCTTAACACTTTTCAAGCCATTCCTTAGCTTGAACAGTATTTTTCCCATTACAAAAGAATGTGTGATTAACACACAAAACTCATTTTTATACATCGTGTAAACATAATCAAATGTAGTGTCACATCACCTTTAATATCTCAATTGAACCGAATGTCATGAAATTTTAAGACATATCTTTTGAATATTGGTACTACCAAAAAACAAAAGTGGCATGGCATTGGGAGCCCCAACTATAAGTCAGTTCCGGGATTTAATGACCTATCTGGTAGACTTGTCCAGATCGCCTAACTTACGACTAAGTCAGCCAAGTCGAGGACAAGTTTGTTACGCCACAATTCGCAGAGGAGAACCATCTATGAATAACTAGATATTAAAATTGAGGGTGTTGGTAAAGAATTTAGTAATAGAGTTTGACGCCGGTCTTCAGATTCAGAAAGTATATTGGTCAGCTAATAAGCAGTAGGTTCTACTCTCAGAACACTGTAGATGAACGTGAATTCCCTCCGTTTCCCATTACGCAAAAAGCTTGTGGAGTCTTTGGTGCTCCCGATTATGAATTATGGTTTAACTGTCCTTTATCCATGCCTCGATCAAATCTCTCGGTTCGTATCATGGATTTATTATCCTAATTAATATGTCTATGGTTCGTATTCAGACTTCGGAAGTTCGATGAATTTCAACTGAAAGTCTAGGACTTCGCTGCTTGAAAGTATATGGGATATTTGAACTTTACATGAGTTGCTAAATACAACGTATTTTGTTCGGAAGCGTAACTGTTTACCTCTATATCAAGTTGGTTTTTAGGGGTTCTCTGCATTCAGTGAATATCACACATCCACTTTTTACTCGATCTTTCACCTACAATGCGACCAAAATCTATAACTCCGTTGATGATTTCTTCAATTTAACTAAGATATGCACTTTTTGTAGAGCACTTAAGAGCAAACTCCTCCAAGACGAGGGCTTTGAGATGATAGGAATTTTTTTGTAGAAACTTATTTAAAGTAAGTTATTTTTGAAGAAGTGCTTGGGGTTATGTTTTGCATTTTTGGAAAGGGATTTAGTTTTCATAATACAAGATACAAGACAAAATTTCGTATCCTTCAAGTATTTATTTAGTAGTTTTAATTAAGAATTTATATTTCTTGGAATTCTTTTATTCCTTTTGGTACTGTGTAATGAATGTTAATTCTATTTGTCTACTAAATTAGAACTGCGTTTTCTAAGACATTTATTTAATTCAATTCTAAAAAGTTTTTCAATAAATTTTTTTTTTTAAATTAAAATCTGTAGGAGGTTATTAGCTTAATCTGTTAGATATTTAAAATATTGTTATAATCCTTCTATCAAGTAAAAACCTCTTTTCTTTATTTTATTATATATATATATATATATATATATATATATATATATATATATATATATATATATATATTTATTTATATATATATATATATATATATATATATATATATATATAATAATAATTATATTTTGGTTTATACTCATACATATTATCATGTGGATTCAACTGAGTCCAATACGTAGGATTTTTTAAAAGTTCACTATATTCTGGTGTTAGAAGAAGATACTTGGCTGGTCTGGTCAGATATTTTCTGTTAATTATTTTTATTTTTTAAATATAAAGTGGGACTGAGGAGTTTATCATTTGTGAGAATTCTAAATTGCTTTTTGCAGATGTACTGCATGTTTTAGGATTTTTTTTGAAGGAACTTATTTAAAGTAAGTTATTTTTGAAGTAATTCTTGAGGTTATGTTTTGCATTTTTGGAAAGGGATTTAGTTTACATAATACAAGATGCGAAACAAAATTTTGTATCCGTCAAGCATTAATTTAGCATTTTTGTATTATATTTCTTGGAATTCTTTCTTTCCTTCTGGTGCTGTGTAATGAGAGTTAATTCTATATGTCTACTAAATTGAAACTGCGTTTTCTAAGAAATTTATTTAAATTCAATTCTAAAAGGTTTTTGAATTAAAATTTTTTCGAAATTGAAATCTGTAGGAGGTTAACAGAAATAATCTATTAGAAATTTAAAATACGATACTTAATATATATATTAAAATTTTAAGCTGAATTCAGCGAATGATTTTTCGAAAAGTTGAATTATTCAAAAGGTATTGTCCCATATCTAAGATAAAGTGATCTCAATTTAACTACTTGATTTCAACATGATTGGTTTGGTATAATTGAGGATTCTTGATAAAAATCAAAATTTCAAATGGAAATATTTGCGGTCTCAAAGTCTGATATGGTCCATTCACAAATTCCTTCTTTTTCATTTAAACGTTAAATTTATCCTCCAAATTTTAAGTATCTAGGCTATTCTATTCCGAGTTCTTTGTTTTTCGAAAAGACGGACGGAATACAATTTTTTCGTAAGTAAAAGAAATTGCAATGATTCTATTGTGTGATAGTTTGTACTTATTATCAACTCAAAATTTGCAATAAATATCTTCTCAAGGAGACTCAGTGAAGTTTAGAATTATGCTTGTGTTCATTACAAGAATTTTGTAAGTTTTAATGCAAATTTAATAATAATTATATCGAAGAAACTATACTACTTCGGTGGAATCTTGCAAAATAGTGATTTACATTATAAGAGAGGTAAATGACACCAGTCGAGGGCGTAATTTGCGCCCGAGCCATTATACATTCTGTCAAGAAAGTACCGGGAATTATCGATTTAAATCTGGCGGGGCAATGAGGCAGGTAAAATTTTTTTTTCCTAGGTTGGTACCACTGTCCTTAATTACTATGTCAAGCTTGAGCGGGATCTGTCAATTAGTGTGTTTGCAACAGCTGATTAAGTCAGTCGATGTCAGAGTGCGTGCCGATTTTTACTATGGGTGATTACGTTGAGCAAAGAATTTGTTTAAAGTTTTGTGTTGCAAATGAATTTTCGTGTGCCGATGCATTGAAAATGTTGCAAAAGGCCTTTGGTGATAATGCTCTATCGAAAACTCGTGCATATCAGTGGTACAGAGCCTTCAAGGACGGTCGTGAAGTGGTCGCCCATCGACGGCTTCGATCGAAGATAACGTCGATAAAATTAAGGAAAGGGTGCTGGACAACCGTCGTACCAGCTTGAGAGAGATAGCACATGATCTTAAGATATCCCACGAGTCCGCACGTACGATTTTGATTGATATTTTGGGCATGAGAAAGGTGGCCGCACGACTCGTACCGAAAGACCTGAATTTTCTTCAAAAACGTCATCGCGAACAGGTTGCTTCAGACATGCTGGATCGCTGTAATTCCGATTCTACATTCATGGAACGCATTATAACTGGTGATGAGACCTGGGTCTACGAGTACGATATGTAAACAAGCCAGCAATCATCGGAATGGGTGGCAAAAAATGAGCCGAAACCGAAAAAACCACGCCAAAGCCGCTCGAAAATGAAGGTGATGCTCATTGTTTTCTTCGATATCCGTGGCGTGGTGCACTACGAATTCGTTCCAGAGGGTCAGACGGTAAACAAGGAGTATTACCTAGGCGTTATGAAACGTTTGCGTGAGCGTATCCGTAAGAAGCGGCCAAATTTGTGGGCGAACAACTCATGGATTTTGCATGACGATAACGCGCCTTCTCACCGAGCTACGATTGTGACTGACTTTCTCGCCAAAAACTCAACAAACGTGCTTCAGCAACCACCGTATTCGCTGGATTTGGCTCCCTGCGACTTTTTCCTCTTCCCAAAACTAAAATTGCCCCTTCGTGGCACCCGTTTTGAGTCGATTGAAGCCATAAAACAAAATTCGGCGCGAGAGCTAAAGTCCATCCCGGAAAGCGCCTATAAAAAATGTTTCGATAATTGGAAGTGCCGTTGCCATAGATGTATTGGAGCAAGGGGCAAATGCAGCCTATTTTGAAGGCGACCCAATAAATTTTGACGATTAAATATAAAAATGTTGTTTTAATTGAAAATTCCCGGTACTTTCTTGACAGAGTAGTACATAGAGCAATGAAGTCCGAGGCTGGTCAAGAAACTTGCCTCCTGAGTTGTGTATTATATTTTTCCACTACAAAAGTTGATTTTCAATCACTTTTGATGAATTTAAATTGTAATCTATTTACTTTCAATAAAATATCGGTTTGCCTTGGGTAACTAAGGTTTTCATCTGTTAAATAAAGTGTTTGTCAACATTACATTTTTTCTTTAAAATGAATTCCAAAGATGATGAAATTCAAGAAGCAGCATGTGAATTCCTTTTACCGGACAAGTCTAAAAAACGTTACCAAACAGCAAATAAGTGTTTCAAAGAGTAGAGCCTAATAATTAATTCAACCCCAATATCGGAAACAGCAATGTTGGCATATTTACTTCTCTAGGGATGTAAGTTTCCACTTACTTCCTGTTGTCAATAGTAAGCCAAGTTATCTCAGTAAGTAGTACTTACTTCAATCAAATTATTGTCGTAAAAGACTACTTCTATGTCAGTAGCGGGAAAAATCAGTTTTATAATTAGCATAATATGGATGAATTATTATTCAATTTTTTTCTCCAAAAACCTAAACTCGGCCTGCTGTTCACTGGTGTTCTTTCTCACCAATATACATGAACATAAAAGAATCAAATTTTATACAAAATATATATTTCTCAAAAATTACAAAATGGTACAAAATATGTACAATTTATATGGCAAACATAAGCGGTAATGATAGCATTGAACTTGGGAATCTCAGTTGAAAACCGATCATATTGCAAAATTCTCTGTTATCATCATCCTCAACAAAAAAAAAAACAAATCACCTTAACTAAACTAAATCACATGAATGAAGGTACTCTCGATAACGAAACATGGCAACTCAACCTAGTTCCTAGGTTTGGAGTTGTGGACAGTGGCGTGGAAGCCAGTTTTCCAGTCAGCAAAATATTTCACAGTTCTGACGTTGCCATCTTTCTCCAACAATGAATATTCACCTCTTACTTCATCTCCTGCCCTTTCTTCCTTATGGTTCTTGATGTCTCCTGTATGTTGGTCGTTCACAGCGTATTGGAATTTGTAGTAAGCGTCATGATGCTTCTTGTGCTTGTCGGTTTCTACGTCAGTCTCTTCAGAATCTCCATCTTTTCCTTCAGATTGGTCGTTTATGTCATGGTGTTGTTCAATGTTTGTAGACGATTGAGCATTGTTGTAAGCATTCAGTTGGCCTTGCTTTTCGTTATACCCTTTGTATTGATGACTGATGTCGTAACTGACAGTTTGTTTGATTTTGCCATGGTGCTCTTGGCTTAATTCGGACTTGATATTCTCGTTTTGTTGGACATTAGCATTGAGCTGTTGTTGATGTTGGACTAAAGATGAAAGATGGGCGTTATTGAAATTCTGGAGTGAAGATTCATAATTATTTTGGACGTTTGTATTATATAAGAGTCCTTGGTTAATTTGAGATGAAGAAAAAGAATTTTGGGACTCTTTCTGCGAGGATTGGTAGCCAGTCTGGTAAAAATCATTGGAGCTCTGCTGTTGGGGTAGTTGGGGTGGCAAATATCCTTTGTTTTCATTTTGGTATGATGCCTGATACAATTTTTGCTGAAAATCATTGTTCAACTGTTGGTACGAGGATTCGAAATCCTTCTGTTGGTAACCATTGTTGCTCTGTTGATAGGAGGCTTGAAGTTTTTCCTGCTCAGTGTTTTTCAACTGTTGATAAGAAGCTTGATATTCTTCTTGCTGTTGCTTCTGTTCCTGATTCTGGTATTGTAGTTGAGGATTAATACTTTGCAAGCCTTGGATGAGTTTCTGTTGGTCGTTTGAATCATACACCTGTATGGGCTCGAGCGAATGACCGTATAAACATTTGGGTTGTGGATTTTGTTCTACTGAAGGAAGCTGATATTCAGCTTGCTTTTGAATGCTCTGAAGAAGCTGTGGTTGAAGCACATATTGGGATCGTTGTATCCTATATTGAGGTGATTGATGGCATCTGAGACCCTAAAAAAGGGCATTACAGTTTCGTAAATTGTGTGCTTTATGAAGAAGTTGAAAAAAATATTTTTCTTAAAAAAGAGGAATTTGAAGCTGTTTACAGGCCGTTTTTCTAGAATTTAATCATGCTCGAAAAAGGAAATTATATAACTTTCGCATTGAGGTTTGAAACATAAGGTTCTAAGAGTTATTAGTAATCGGTATCAAGCTTTATTTTCTCTTAAATATATATAGATTAATCAAATATCCCATCTACTTGCTACTTAAATGAAGAAACTTACTTCGCATTTGGGGGCATATTGCAAGGAAACTGGAATTAAAGTTGCTGTAGTATCTTGAAAATATACTAACGCACTCAAAAGTAAAAACCAAGTGGCCATCTAGAAAAAAAAAGAAATTATAAAATCACAAAAAAATTATAACTGTTCATATCAGAATCATCAGAAAGTTATTTCTTGTGGTATTTTATTTAATAATTATTCTCCCGATTTCTATCCCTCCTAAGATGATACTGTGTTTTGTGATAAGATTAACGAATGATTTGGCAGTTAGGAAGAAAAATTTAGGCGACTGCCTGGCGGATAATTGAATATTTGTACTTAAGTTCTCTTCTGTGGAAAATTTCCAAGGGGAACCATTTCTTTTCATTCATAGAATCAATTGAATATAGGCATATCATGCCTCTGTGCAGATTTGTAGAGTGAGAGCTCTGTTATTATTGTTATCTGATGATTATGATTTCAAGAAAGAATTATAAAGCCATAGTGAAGAATTCCGAAAATGACAGAAGGTTGATTAGAGAAGATTGAAACACTCATTATTACTGAAATTTCACATTTCTCCATATCCTGTACCAAGTGCTCTTACTTTTCATTAGAATGTCTGTATTTCGCCGTAATAAGGTTTCAAATAATTACGTTTGACGAAATATTCGTGATTAATTTTAATCCTTCTGTAAGTATGACGACTTAAGAAAAATAACTTAGCAAGTGCGAGAAGATTTTAAACTCGAATAAGAATATTGAGTTCCTAAATATAATTATCCAGTGATTGAGTAAATGAATATTTATATTTTAAGATATTTTTTGTTGTATCTGCAAAAATATATGACATACTGAGTTAAAATCAAGTAAACCAACGATAATTGCAAAATTTCCTAAGGGTTATATAACTAAAATAATTTTGAATTAGGAATATCTCGAGCACAATTTAGAAAACTCAAATTATATTATACAGATACGTAAAATTTGAATACAGAAAATAATTAAAAAAAAAAAAAATAACATTTGTACCAAAGGAAAAAAATCAGTGAAGGGGGCAAAGTGCCAACAAAGTCAATGTACAAGTGCCCTAAAGCTTCTGATGTTGCGTCATTGGTTTAATAATTCTATAAAATATTATATAAATAGTTTAAAATAAAATTGAAGTAAGAAATATTTGTGAATAAAAATATCAGTTAATCCTATCATTCGAATCAATAATGAATGCATTCTGACTATTCAATTTTTATGTCCACTTAAAAAATTGGAAAAAAGTTATATCCCTGAGACGGTCGTTTTTTATTTTCGTTTAGATTTGGTTTTTCATCTTTAGAAAAACAAGTTCGTTAGGAGTGCAATAATCTATGTATTTATCTTTAAATATTTCTCTTCTTTACATTATTATTTTTGTTGCTTACTTTAACGGAAAATACCTCCCGTGAACAGTTGATCGAAAAATAATACTATTAGACATTGATACTCAAAGTTTTTGTTCTTTATTTAAGGAAGATAATTAAATAAAAAAAAACACTACTCAAGGAATAATTTGATCCAGATGACGAAATTTCAAAATATTGGTTTTGTATAATGACAATTTAAAGATTTGTAGAATTTTTCTTTAAATTTTATTATAGAAAATGAGACTGCATGGGATATCCGGTTGCCGCAATACAAGTATTATATTTTACTTTAAACAATCTCCATCACAGAATCTAAAGATGAGCACTACATAATAATAAAATCTGCAATTGTTTATCATATCCCCAAGTATGCGGCGAGAAAAGTTGATTTTTTATCTGTCACTGAATTCGCACAAATTATCCGTTTTTCGGTTTTTTGAAGAAATTTTCGACGCCCATCGGCATCCGGAAGATGCTCTCTCACATACACTCACCATTTTTTCAAGACTACTTTAAACGAATGCCCAGTTTGGATATGAAATGCCCGACGTACTCTACTGATTCAAAATCGGCATTACGGGATCTTATATAGACGGAAATGTAGTAGTGGATTTTTAGCAGTAGGTATCCTCAAAACATGATCCCTATCCCAGGCAGTTCGGACTTTCACAATCAGCTGGACCACTTCGTTATCAGCCTATGCGGGGTGGGGTAACGCGCTACCGGACCTCTCTTAATTTATTCCAAACTGGGCAATTAATATAGTTTCTTTCGATAATGTAAGAGTTTTGCACCGTTTATCTTCTTCGAAATTGGTTCCATGGGATAAGCGTTGAAGCGATTCGATTTTGGATTATTTTTAACTATACATTGAATAATCAACTAAAATTTTTCACATGTTCATTTAAATATAACCTTTGCTTCGCTACATTTGAAGAAGTTACCATTTCTTCAAATGTTAACATTCTGACCAACTAAATTTTTTTCATTTAAATATTTTAATATTAGCCTTCTTCATATTTAAATTCAAAAAATTATATTTAATCATTATAATAACTTCAGGAATTAAATTAAATTAAATGAATGTCATATAAGTACCACTAATATCAAACAACATATAAAATAAACATTCATTATAAGACATCCAAATGATATAATAAAATCCAATAAATAAAAATTGTTAACCAAAATCCTATAAATTGAATATTTTGAGTAGACAAAATTTTGTTTCTGCTGATCAATCTTATGACAACAAATATCTTTCAGAAATGTTTAACATAATCTTATGAATTTCATCATAAAACTATCTTACTTAGAATATTCAATATTATTGGATATCTAACTAAGTTACTTTCTATAAAATTTCAAAATATGTAAAAACATTACTGAAAAACAAGCTCAAAGGGAGAATTCGTCAGTACTCAAATAATTCATATTCAATAAAATATAACATCAATCAACAACAAATATTTAATTCCTGAAGTTATAATTATTAAATATAATTTTTTGAAATTAAATATGTAGAAGGCTAATATGCTAATATTAAAATATTTAAATAATTTTTTATACCTTCTATCAAGTATTAACCTCTATTTATGTTAAATTTTTTTCACAAAATATTCACCTTATACAGTATGGAAACCACTTAGGGAATAAAATTCTTTGTAACCTTATGTTAGAAAATTATAAAAAACACTGAGACACGTCAACTTTTAACTTCAATAGTGCGCTTTTTAAACATAAATTTGAATATACAGGGTGATTCGCGCAAGTCCAGCATAGTCCTCCTCTTTATTTTAAATGGAATGTCATGTATATTTTTATATTTTTTAAAGCTCCCTAATATCCTGATTTCAACGAAATATATAATGCATGGGCTATTATGAATAATACCGGATGAAATTTCGAAAGTATTTATAATTGGTTTCAAGAAACTGAATACTTGTATATTACATGATGTAATTAATTTTAATACATTAAAGTAAATACTCAAAATGTTCTCAACCTCGTTCTTGGCAATAACACAGTCTCCTATAAAACTAGTTCCTAACTTTGAAGATAGAGTTGAAATATTTTAAAGCTCCTTGACAACGTAATTTCAACTAATGAATGGTCTCTTATGTATAATACCGGGTGAAATAATGAAATTAATAATTTATCACACGTTAAATAATGTTACATATTTTTTAAATCAGAATATACAATTATGAAATGTCGGAACAAACTATCAATAAGGCTGGGAAAATTCCTAAACTCAATTCTCCATACGCTCATGGATATTGGTTTTGTTAACATTTTTGTCATGAATAGCTAAAAAACTATCTGCATATGCTGATAAATAAAGAAAATCTGCAAATAATGTAGATTGTTATCTGTCAAATGTCGCGGTGTTGAGATTAACATTGAAATAGTAAATTCCTAATTGAAAACGTATTTCTTGTAGAAGTAAAAATAATAAGTTTATTTCACCAACAACGATCTACATCAATAATACAAAATTCTGACCTAAATGCAAAAAAATATTAATAAAGCTTAGTATAAAATATATGAAAATTCAGCAGATATGTCGCCGCAAAATAAACAACAGGACCATAATTCATGATTCAAATCATCTAAACCATCCCAGAAGTCGACGTCAAGCCGGAATCAGATAACAAGTTGAGACATAATAGTCATCAGGAAAATATAAAAGAAAATCCAAGTCCTGTATTTTTCAAATTATATTGCACTTTCTCTTATTCAATAAAATGCACACCCTGTGATGATTTTTGAACTCATGTTGTTACAATTTCTTACTTTTTTCAAATTTTATTTTTCCTATGTTATACCGAATAGTGCTTCTGTAACCTGTAATCTTCAATTCTAAACCAATTGCCCCAGCTTGGAAAATAATGTCACTTTTTGCCGAACCAAGTATTCAAAATTAAAATTTCGCCCAACTTCAATTGACTGTATTGAAAAAAAAATTGTACTACATCAGTTTGGCAAGTTATTTCAAGAGTTAGCACACTAAATACATTCTTTTTTAGATTGAACAAAACAAGGCTTTTCTCAAAGAAATTCAGTTTCGTTTTATGATATAATAAATTCACGAAAGATGTTCAAACTGCCCTCCTTCAGCCGAAATACATGCATGACATCTTCTTAAAAAAAATCGGGATATCAGACGGGCGAATCTTCCGTTATTGACAAATTGCAGCTATATTTTAAATTTGTTTTGAATAAATTTTCTCCTCCACTACTCCTCAGTAAAAAAATCGAAGGGATTCAAATATGGTGAACGGGCTGGCCACGAGATTGTTCCAGATAGCCCTATCCATCTGCCCGGATATTCTTCATTTAGATATTCTCTTACTGAGAAGGCATAGTGCGCTGGAAAGCCATCTTGCTGAAACCATATTTCTTTGAGAATACTAAGTGGCACGTCTTCAGGTGAATTTGGCAACTGATTTCGTAAAAAATTGAAATAAATTTCAGCATTTAAAACGTCCTGCAACTCCACATTTTCACTTTAAAACGATATTGAGATCTATATCTTGTCTCATTACATTCGGATTTTCTACGTGTAAATTGTGTAGGTTCATGTAACCATCTTTTTTAAATGTTGATTCATCCGACCACAAAATTTTTTCCAAGAATTGTGGGTCTTCCCGGTTCTTTTGTAGCATGGTTTGGCCAAACGCAACCCGTGGTTCATAATCACGAGGTAACAGAGCTTGTACTCGCTGTACATGATATGGGTTCTCTTCGGCCCTTATGTGGTTATTATGAAAATTAGTTATTGGATCTCTAGAAAAATTAGCCTCGTCTGTGAATAGGACCTTTTCTAAAAATTGAAGATATACTGCAGTCATTACCAACATCCAAGTGGAGAATTGGAGACGATTCGGGAAATCCCGTAGTAAGAGCGTTGAATGTGATATGGATATAAAAGTTGTTCCTTTAACATCGCAAACACCGTCATATGGTGGATTTATAATTGCTGAGCAATTTCCCTAGTACTGATGTCAGGTTGCTCGTCGACAAGATTTAGTACTGCTTCTTCTATTGCTGGAATTCTAATTTCGCGCTGGCGACCACACTAATTTTTATTTATTTTAAATGTACCACTTTCTCGTAGTCGTTGGTGAATTCATGTAAATAGAGTGTGATGTGGAGCTACATGTTCAGGGAACATTTCTGCATATCTTCTGGATGCTTTAAGAGAGTTACCACCAGAAAGTCCGTAAACAAAATGCATATCGGTCATTTCTTTGTTTGTGTACACAGCTATCTTAATGGGTATGTGATACAAATCTCAAAATGATGAGCCAGATCAAAAAATACTGAATCAAAATTAATCACAACTAGTCAGTTGTCATAACAAAAAGACATCCGCTCACTAGATAAATTCTAGTTCGGAAATAATTCCAGTCTCTACGATTTTAGCTAGAAATTACAAGAGACTTCATTTGTTAATATCATCAAGCTATCCAAAATAATTTTTTTTTTGTAAAATAGGAATATGGAAAAAAGTTTCTTGCGAAAGAAGGTTAAGGAGTGGATTTTTCTACCCCTTGCAATCATAGGGCCAAAAATTATTTGAGTGCCTTCTTGCTCGCATAAAATGTCTGGTTAATTTTATTTTGTCATTTTTTGGCTTTTAAGAAAAAAAAATATCTGTCTTTCGGGCGCCATCTTTAGGAGCTGTAACTACCAGATGGGGGCTAAAAAAAAGTTTATATGAAAGACTCACCCTATTTTTTGGCAAAAAGTGCAGCTTCGTGACCATTCAATGCGTTTCTACTTTATTCAATAGGCTAAAGATAACATGGCTGAAGATCATTTTCCCAAAAAAAAATCATCTTTGGAGATGAAGCTCATTTTCACCTCAGAGAACTTTTTTATATGGAAATCCGTTAAGGATAAGTGTTACGCAGAAGTTATTGATGCCTTGGAACCGCCCCTCACTTGTCTCTGTACCTTGACGTGGTGCTTGTCTTGACTAAGATTCTGGTTTCATTTCGATGAAATGGAGGATTAAGTCTCGATGCCTAAAGCAGAGACTTTCGCGCCGTGTCACTGGACCCGTGTGGTAGAAAGTTCATCCGACTGGGGCCCTGGTTTCACCGCAAAGGTGAAATGAAGGGCCGAGTTGCGTTGTTCAACACAGTGACAAGGTTGTCGTCGCAGCACAGGCTTACACCCTTAAAATTAGAGTTTCTCTACACTATTGCAGTAAATCTCCGGATTCTTCTGTCCGATGGCCAAGTGCGTTATGTATATACTGCGTTAACTCGGCAGGGTGGATCGGCCCTCGGGAGGTATCACAACCTGACCATCCAACTTGGCGTTGGATTCGAGGGGGCAGTGGCTGAAAGTCTGCATGCTAGACTAGGAGGGTATTCCATCTATCTGGCAGAAGTAACTCAGGATTCAGGCCGGATTGACGGTGCTCGTACCAGGATCAATTAAAGCATCGATTCTTGAGATTTTCTTGAGTCTGCGTTCGGTTGGGTAAAAGTAAGAAGCCCCTTCGGCGCGTGAATTGCATTCCAAACAACTCAGGTACTGACACTGCAGAGCCAATAGCGGTTGGATAGTGCTTCGCTGCTATCAGACACGGTGTAGGTTTCCGAACTGAAGCTGAAATTGGGAGAGGAGTTGGTTCAACTCTTCGGAGTGGTTCTCGCTTTGCGCGATGATATAGTGTATCCTTATCACACAACTTACTTTTCGGAAGATTGTGGAGACTTCTGAGTAGTCACATGGTGAAAAAGCCACGCTCACATGCCAGTTACTTAGCCCGGTAGAACTTACGATGCCTTGGAACGCCTCCCAATTGTCTCCGTATCTTGACGTGGTGGGGGTGCTTCTCATGACTAAAATCCTAATTTCATCCCCGTGAAATAGAGGATGAAGTCATGATGCCTGAAGCAGAGACATCCTATTCCTATTTTTCTTTCTTTCTTTATTGCATACCATGCCAACATGTTGTTCCACAACCATTCCTATCCTTTAACAAAGCTTGGAATCGTACGGGATAGTTGTGGCTATAAGGAGAGGACGGGGTCATGCTATCCTGCGACCGATTAGAGTTTTGTAATCCATACTTGTCGCTCTTGAAACGTACATATGGGTAGAGAATAGCGGTTGGACTCGTCGTTTTCTCCTGTCTCATTGTGCGAACTTGGAGCTAAACTCTCACCTCACGGGCGAAGATGAAACCCTGCTGAATTTTGGTAAAGGCTTTCCAACCTTTGTCACTTATCCGCAGGGGGGTTCGAAATGGTCCGCTGAAAAAAAAAGGGAGACTTTCGGCGTATGACCTGGGTGGATTCGCTCTTTGCTCGCCCTCGATTCTATGCCACCCCCGTTTTAGCCCTGGTCTGCGCTTCAGGAGAAACAAAGGGACTTATGACTCTTTGTGGTAGCAGACTCTCTGTTGCTCTCCCATTCTTGGCCTAGGAACGGTGCGCGGTGGCTGGGGAGGCTTAGGACGCTTTCTTTCTGGGAAGACTCGCTTCTGCTCGCCCCGAATTTCGGTCCCATTTTTGGATCCTTAAGCCACTCCTCTACGATGCCTCGGAGCCTCGCATTTAATAGTCGGGGAGGGAAATCCCTGCTGGAAAGCTGCTGTTATTTGTGTTGTTTCTGTGCTTCGGTCTTTCACAACCACCAACTAGGGACACTTTCCTCATGCAGCTGAGTGCTGGGATGGACATGGCGATCTCTTTTGGAGGGGGAATCCCTACTGGTTCCTCCTCGGTTGTACTGACGCAGGTTCTCTATTATTCCTTTCCAGATATCATTTTCTTTCGTTTTCAGCTTTCGGGGGTCTGCTGGAGTGTCAAAACTCGAGTAGAAACCCGGGACAGTAATGCTGACAGTGGTACATTAACGTCGGTTAAGAGCTCACATGCCGACATACAATTCTGAGTATGATGCCTTGGAACACGAAATCGAAGTTGCCATTCATGAGATTGAGCCCCAAACGATCGACAATGTACTGAAAAATTGGGTTGATTGGATGATATTTTTTCATTCCTAAAAGTCAAGGTTCAACCTTTTTAGTAAAGTTATAACTTCGAGAAACTATTCCTTGGTTTTTTATTTGTTGACGGTCAAAAACGCAAAGTTTAAATGGACCATCCCTTACGATTATGTTGGACTAGAATCCAAGGTCAAAAGTAATTCTGCCCGGCCGACCGGCCGTCCGTAAACACGTTAACTTTCGAATGAAAAGGGCCTTGAAACTTTCACGGAAGGTTTGGGGTTTGAATGCCTAGACTCAGTTTGTTAATGAGCAAAATAAGTTCAAAATTTTCGCACTTATTCACGTTTGAAATTTTTTATATTATTTCCAATTTTTTCGAAATTGCCGATTCGATCGACCTGAAATTTAACAATTAGGAGTAAAATAGTGATGTACGTGTTCGTAGCAAATTTTCAGAGAATCGTTTGATTGGAAAATTTAAAAAAATTGTTAGTGGATCAGCGTTGAGCGTTAACCTAAACACTATAACTTTCGAACAGAAAGGAATGGAGACTTGAAACCTACAGGTTATATTTGGGGCCTGATTATCGGTTGAGTTCGTTACTGGGCAAAAATCAGTTGAACGATTTCGCAGTTATTCAAATTTGAAATTGTTTTCTATTTTTCTCAATGTTTTTCAAACTACAAACTCGATCGATCTGAAATTTTATACTCAGAAGCAAAATACTAACGCAAATGTTGTCGCAAAATTTCCTGCGGATCGTATAATTATAACATTTAAAACAAAAAAAAAACAGTCCTACGAAGAACTTCTAATTAACCATCAAGATGTAAAACACAAAGGCTAATATGACATTTTAAAAGATTGTACGATAAGAAGATGAAAAAATGTTGTGAGCAGAGCAGCTTTAAGTGCTACAGAAATCATAGCTACAGTCCTACGATTGAGCTTAATTTAGCATTTATTGGGTTTTATTTAAAATAATTCACACAGTTTCTATGTTTCACAATTTATAAATTGTGAAATATAGAAACTGTTATAATGTTTCAGTTAGTGCCAACCGCATACTTCATTCATGTTTTTCATTGGGTTGTTCGTAAAGTAATTCCGTTTTTTTTTTGTAAAAAAATGAAAGACAATTTTCGTATAATGAATAAATATTTTAATAAATTATACATTGACAATTCTTGTCCAACACCTTTTGCCATCTTTCTGATAGTTGTATGATTCCACGTTCATAAAATTTTTGGTCTTTGCTTGCAAAAAAATGATCCAGGATTTTAGACTTCTTCATTTGAAGTAAAGATTTCATCGTCCAGAAATATTTGCAGTGACCGGAACAAATGATAATCCGAAGGCGCCAGATCTGGAGAATATGGTGGGTGTGGCAGTATATCCTATTCAAGCTTTAAAAGCTTTTGGCGAGTGACCAAACTCGTATGAGGTCTCGCATTATCTTGGTGAAACAATATACCTTCTCTGCCTTGTCTGTTGAAGTGCATCATCATTCATTGTCCAGCTAATGACAGTAGACTTCCGAATTAATCGTTTAAAATCCCACCAAACAGATAGCATACCTTTTTTTATGGATATTGGCTTTCGAAATGCTTTGAACCGGTTCATCTTTTTTACTCCATGATCTCTTGCGTTTGACATTGTTATATACAACCCATTTTTCGTCCCCAGTAATTATGCGCTTCAAATATGGATCATTTTCGTGACGTTTGAGAAGCGAATCACAGATG
Source organism: Megalocaria dilatata (assembly GCA_034642435.1). Classification (NCBI taxonomy): domain Eukaryota; kingdom Metazoa; phylum Arthropoda; class Insecta; order Coleoptera; family Coccinellidae; genus Megalocaria; species Megalocaria dilatata. Next base: position 66,945,229 of record CM067855.1, on the reverse strand, counting down.
ACACAAATTTCTCTCCACGAGAACATGGGGAACCCATATATCGAGCTTCGAGGGTCATAAATAGTTGAATTAGATAAATTTAACTTCTCACGTGTTGTTATTCGCAGATTTGCATCAACCCAATGCCTTTATCGTGTCTTTATCGGACTTTCGGAACGTGGTGCATCTTCGACATCAAAATTGCCGAATCGAAATTTTGCAAACCATTTCTGGCACTAGCGTACTATCAACACATCTTCTCCATACATCGGTTAATTTCTTTCTACCTGAACAGCGTTTTTCTATAGTAAAAAAGTTAAATATGACTAAAATGCTGCTTATAGCTTTCCATATTTAAAAGGGCACCAACCAAAAACTACTGCGTAGAATTCATTTAACTTTTTCACACACAGCTCTCAAAACATATAATGATTATGTGGCTTAAGTGAGAAGTTGGGTTCGAAAAAATACAACTAAATCCTCTGCCCGGAAAAAACGAAATTACTTTCCGAACAACCTTATAGATATAAAATAACGACAAGAAAGCTAACGCAAAATTTCGCAAGCATCGTGGGTAATTTGAACAAGCGCACAAAAGCTCCTGACTTGACGTGAGTGCTTTTCACCATTTATGCTGCATTTTCATTCAACAAAGGATGAGGAACATTATTAATACCCTAAGCACGCTTTTATAGAGAAAGGAAGCAAATTACTTGAAAAAAGAATGAACTAGTAGGAAATTTCTGGTATGCCAATTTCCTGTAAGGCCAAAAGAAATTGCTTTCATCTATACTTTTAGTATGTTTGTGATCTTAGGTTTATAGATCCCTTTCACAATTATACATCTTCCCATATATTTTATTGCAGTACATTCACATTGTTCAATAGAACCCAATATGAATGGAATTCTAATTGGCGTTTACTATTGTAGATTCGACGAGATATCTACAAATTCTGAAAGATCTATCTACTAGTCTTCATTACTTCAGTGAAGTTTCCGAAAGAAATAAAATGATTTAATCTTGCACAACCTTTATACAGTGTGTCGCATTTAAGATGAATACACCCCTGTATTTTCGATATTTGAAGGAGTCGTGATTCGAAATTTTCAATACGTCATATTGTAGTTCTTATTTATAAACAATTTTCATTTAAAGCCAATAGAAGATGTTAGTGATGTTACAGACAAAAAAATTATTTTATTTGATTTTTAGCATTTTGGAAGAGCAAATAAGCTTTTGGATGAATATATTTTCGATTGCTGTTGAGCCTTCCCAGGTTTTAAAAAGTGAATAATTTTCTCGGTTGGAGTTCGAGCAGTAATACCAATATATCAACAAAATCAAGAGTTGTATTTGGCGAGTTAAATTCTTCTATTGCTGTTTCAATTATCAGGACATCATCGCAAGAACTTTCTATTGGCTTGTGAGAACTCATAAATTCATCTGAAATGGCACCAGAAAATGAAGATTTTGTAGTTCGGCGACGTTGTTCAGCGGCTTTGATAATTTTCTTACAATCAGTATAGCAATGAAATATTACAGTCATTCTATGACCAAAATGTCTACATATATATTGAACATATTTATTAATGGTAATTGATATGCACATACACATATTGATCATATTTATTAATGGTAATTGATATGCGTATGCGATTAAAACTACTTTTTCAACTTTTTGATTCGCTTTATCTCAGAAATGGTGATTCGCAGGAAAAAAGTAGGATGTTTTCCAATTTTCTCTTGAATATTTTAAGATACAATTTACCGTTAAGCTGGATATGCAAAAAAAACATTTTTGCGAACATAAACCTGAATAATTTTTTGCAGGTGTGCGATCGATAGGGACTTTCCACAATTCATTTATAATAGTATTCCCAATATTTAGAGAATTCGTAGCGAGTAATGAAATAACCTGATGAAAAACGTTTAAAAATATTTCAATGATTAGATAATTCCTTAACGTAAGAGTTTTATTCCGAAAGGGGTCTACTTTGGAAGCAATACAATAAATTCCAATGCATAATACATATTCTGTTTCATCGACCGATTCCCAGTACGTTTTAGGTATTGTAGTGAAGGGTTTTCCAATAAGAGGTTCCATTTTGAATAGCCCGCTATCTGGAAGGTGATATTATTTAAGGTTTCATCTTTGACACTTGACAAGTAAAACTACGTCATTACTAAATATGGAACGATACACGTTTCAACAACGCACTGAAACTGTTAAAACTCACTACAAAAATGGTGAAAATTTAGCAGTCACAGTTCGAAAAAGTATAACACTTTTAAGTCTTTGTGAAGCACCTTCTCAGCCGGCAATAGTGAAACTGGTGGAAAAATTTGAACTGTAGGGACAAGATAGTGATGTGAAGAATAAAAACCGCGTGGGTCGCTCAAGAACAACTGAGAATATTGCTGCTGTAGCCTGAAGTATAGATGAAACCCCAGGTTTGTCGGTTCCTCGTCGATCTTTTGAATTAGGCATTCCACAAACGACATTACACCATATTTTGCATGAAGACTTAGGTCTTAAGGCTTTTGAAGTTCAGTTTATACACAAGACCTCACGGTCGATCACCAGCAACGTTGTATCTTTGCTGATATGGTCCTTGAAAAGCATCAAAATGATCCAGATTTTCGCCTCGGAGTCTGTTGGCAGAATTGTCGCATTTAAAGCTCGGAAAATCCAAGAATGATTGTCATCCTCCACGTGTCACTGTTTGGCGCGGTTTTTGGGCTGGCAGTCTCATTCGAAAATGAAGCTGGTGCAATTGTTCTGGTGAATGGATTGCGCTACCAAGCTATGATGTTTTTTAATGGCTGGAATTGGAACACATTGATGTGGACGACGTTTACTTTCAAAAAGACGGCTATGCGTGCCACACAAGCAACGAAAAAATCACAATTTTGCAAGAAAAGATTGCTGGCCGTGTTATTTCTCGAATAGCTGATTACAATTGGCAACCGAGATCTTAAAATCTTTAGACTTTTCTCTTTGGAGCCTCGTGAATGATAAGGTCTATGCCAATGCTCCACCACCAATGTTTTTTTTTCAATTTTAAAATGAAACCTTTTATTGGAAAACCCTTTAAATCAGTTTTGTGTGGATATAAGATGATTGAGTTTATTTACTTCACATGGACCATGGTAACATTTCTGTCACGTATCAGTTCCGATACTAACGTTACAAATAGATTCATCAACAGACTATCACTCTTGTTATAATAAATCAGCTCCTATCTATCGAACCAAATTTCTTAATCTATAAATCTCTAACAGCCGAAAGTCATAATAACCCCGTTTTTCACTTCCAGGTCTAGCCAGAATCCGCTAGAAATTTTTTAATTCGCGACTTGCAAAATATCTGCATAGGAGCGCCTTTATTCGGTTACACCACTGCCGGCCAACGTAATTCGATCGTTGAAATATACATATTTTCTTACCGGGCATAATGATAGTGTTTAATTTCATTCTAGATATACGCCTACTAATTAAAAGGTGGCCACAGGTTCACATCTTTCGTTATCTTTTATTGGCGCGTTAGTGGATGCAAATGGGACCAATTAGTTTGGTTGGAAATCTAGTTTTTATGGCATGTCGATAAGGTGGATATTGGTATATTAGAGCCGTGGTAAAAAAGGCGCTTCCAGTGAGGAGAATCGTTTAGATAGAAACAGGTTTATGGTACCAACTTTCCGACTAATTTCTAATTTTTGGCCTAGAAGTAGAAAATAAGTCACTCTCTGAATATGGATGCAAGAATATCAGGTTATCATCATCAAACTTCAGCAATAATAATTAAAACTTATAAGACACTACATAACATAATCCGTTTTGAAAGTATCCGGAAAAAACAAAGCTCAATTGCAATTATTTAGTATATATTTTTAATTCTTGAATTAGAAATTTATAACAATATATTCATCTTATTTACTTATACAACCTCCATTTGATTCTGAAGACTTGACTTAACTTCGAGGTACACCCGAAACTTGAACACCTCCATAATTTTCGGTGATGGTAGTTCAGGACTGTAAAACTGACTGAATCAAAGCATCTTTATTTCGTGGCGCCTCTCGTTCAACTTCAATCTTCATTAGTCCCTATATGTTTTCAATGGGAGTAAGATCTGGTGAAGCTGCTGGCCATGAAATGGTTGTCACTTGGTGTTCTTGCATCCAAGCTTGTATGGAGTATGGGATCTTGCATTATCCTGCTGAAAACGTCACCTCTCTGGATATAAAGCATGCGCCGTTTCAAGGAGAAAATCGTTTAGAATGTCACAATACTTTTCACTATTGATGTAAGAATAATAATAAATAATAATATAAATTAATAAAATAAGAAGGAACGGTTTTTTACTTGATAGAAGGATTATTACAAAATATGAAAATCAAAACAGATTTAATCTGTTGTCTTCTACAATTTTAATTTCAAAAAATTCTTTGAAGAAACTTTAAGAATTAAATTAATGTCTTTATAAGCACTGCTCATATTTAATAGACGTCAAAATTCATCATACAATATCAAACGGAATTAAGAAAAACCAACGAACACAAACTGTCAATTAAAATTAAAATATAAATAAGCAAACATTTTTTGTTTCGTTCCAGGCATGCGTAATGAACTCTTCAGACAAACTTACGAAGCCCTGTTTGTTACAAAATGTTGTTTTCCGATCCCATATGAATGAAAAATAACCCTTTCTCAAAAATATAAAACATAATTTCAAGAACTTCTCAAAAACTAATTTATTTGAAATATTCAATATATTTAAATAAATTACTTCAAAAAATCTCAAAACATGTAGCACATTCTCAAGAAATAATTAAAGTTACGATAAGATCAGTTCAACATTACATATAAAAAATATAATAAAATCAATTAAACAATGTATAGACTTACTTACTCAGTGAATCTTAGGAATACACGGCCCTCAATAGAAAATAAAAGTAAACACCTTTATAAATCCAAGGTACTTATGTTCCACGTTCACAGAATCATACAAAGCTTATAAGGCACTTGGCCTCAGTTAAAACCGTGCAACACTGCATAATGAATTTCTTTATTTAAAAAACCTAATATAATTATATATTATATATAAAATAAAATAAGAAGGAACGGTTTTTTACTTGATAGAAGGATTATTACAAAATATGAAAATCAAAACAGATTTAATCTGTTGTCTTCTACAATTTTAATTTCAAAAAATTCTTTGAAGAAACTTTAAGAATTAAATTAATGTCTTTATAAGCACTGCTCATATTTAATAGACGTCAAAATTCATCATACAATATCAAACGGAATTAAGAAAAACCAACGAACACAAACTGTCAATTAAAATTAAAATATAAATAAGCAAACATTTTTTGTTTCGTTCCAGGCATGCGTAATGAACTCTTCAGACAAACTTACGAAGCCCTGTTTGTTACAAAATGTTGTTTTCCGATCCCATATGAATGAAAAATAACCCTTTCTCAAAAATATAAAACATAATTTCAAGAACTTCTCAAAAACTAATTTATTTGAAATATTCAATATATTTAAATAAATTACTTCAAAAAATCTCAAAACATGTAGCACATTCTCAAGAAATAATTAAAGTTACGATAAGATCAGTTCAACATTACATATAAAAAATATAATAAAATCAATTAAACAATGTATAGACTTACTTACTCAGTGAATCTTAGGAATACACGGCCCTCAATAGAAAATAAAAGTAAACACCTTTATAAATCCAAGGTACTTATGTTCCACGTTCACAGAATCATACAAAGCTTATAAGGCACTTGGCCTCAGTTAAAACCGTGCAACACTGCATAATGAATTTCTTTATTTAAAAAACCTAATATAATTATATATTATATATAAAATAAAATAAGAAGGAACGGTTTTTTACTTGATAGAAGGATTATTACAAAATATGAAAATCAAAACAGATTTAATCTGTTGTCTTCTACAATTTTAATTTCAAAAAATTCTTTGAAGAAACTTTAAGAATTAAATTAATGTCTTTATAAGCACTGCTCATATTTAATAGACGTCAAAATTCATCATACAATATCAAACGGAATTAAGAAAAACCAACGAACACAAACTGTCAATTAAAATTAAAATATAAATAAGCAAACATTTTTTGTTTCGTTCCAGGCATGCGTAATGAACTCTTCAGACAAACTTACGAAGCCCTGTTTGTTACAAAATGTTGTTTTCCGATCCCATATGAATGAAAAATAACCCTTTCTCAAAAATATAAAACATAATTTCAAGAACTTCTCAAAAACTAATTTATTTGAAATATTCAATATATTTAAATAAATTACTTCAAAAAATCTCAAAACATGTAGCACATTCTCAAGAAATAATTAAAGTTACGATAAGATCAGTTCAACATTACATATAAAAAATATAATAAAATCAATTAAACAATGTATAGACTTACTTACTCAGTGAATCTTAGGAATACACGGCCCTCAATAGAAAATAAAAGTAAACACCTTTATAAATCCAAGGTACTTATGTTCCACGTTCACAGAATCATACAAAGCTTATAAGGCACTTGGCCTCAGTTAAAACCGTGCAACACTGCATAATGAATTTCTTTATTTAAAAAACCTAATATAATTATATATTATATATAAAATAAAATAAGAAGGAACGGTTTTTTACTTGATAGAAGGATTATTACAAAATATGAAAATCAAAACAGATTTAATCTGTTGTCTTCTACAATTTTAATTTCAAAAAATTCTTTGAAGAAACTTTAAGAATTAAATTAATGTCTTTATAAGCACTGCTCATATTTAATAGACGTCAAAATTCATCATACAATATCAAACGGAATTAAGAAAAACCAACGAACACAAACTGTCAATTAAAATTAAAATATAAATAAGCAAACATTTTTTGTTTCGTTCCAGGCATGCGTAATGAACTCTTCAGACAAACTTACGAAGCCCTGTTTGTTACAAAATGTTGTTTTCCGATCCCATATGAATGAAAAATAACCCTTTCTCAAAAATATAAAACATAATTTCAAGAACTTCTCAAAAACTAATTTATTTGAAATATTCAATATATTTAAATAAATTACTTCAAAAAATCTCAAAACATGTAGCACATTCTCAAGAAATAATTAAAGTTACGATAAGATCAGTTCAACATTACATATAAAAAATATAATAAAATCAATTAAACAATGTATAGACTTACTTACTCAGTGAATCTTAGGAATACACGGCCCTCAATAGAAAATAAAAGTAAACACCTTTATAAATCCAAGGTACTTATGTTCCACGTTCACAGAATCATACAAAGCTTATAAGGCACTTGGCCTCAGTTAAAACCGTGCAACACTGCATAATGAATTTCTTTATTTAAAAAACCTAATATAATTATATATTATATATAAAATAAAATAAGAAGGAACGGTTTTTTACTTGATAGAAGGATTATTACAAAATATGAAAATCAAAACAGATTTAATCTGTTGTCTTCTACAATTTTAATTTCAAAAAATTCTTTGAAGAAACTTTAAGAATTAAATTAATGTCTTTATAAGCACTGCTCATATTTAATAGACGTCAAAATTCATCATACAATATCAAACGGAATTAAGAAAAACCAACGAACACAAACTGTCAATTAAAATTAAAATATAAATAAGCAAACATTTTTTGTTTCGTTCCAGGCATGCGTAATGAACTCTTCAGACAAACTTACGAAGCCCTGTTTGTTACAAAATGTTGTTTTCCGATCCCATATGAATGAAAAATAACCCTTTCTCAAAAATATAAAACATAATTTCAAGAACTTCTCAAAAACTAATTTATTTGAAATATTCAATATATTTAAATAAATTACTTCAAAAAATCTCAAAACATGTAGCACATTCTCAAGAAATAATTAAAGTTACGATAAGATCAGTTCAACATTACATATAAAAAATATAATAAAATCAATTAAACAATGTATAGACTTACTTACTCAGTGAATCTTAGGAATACACGGCCCTCAATAGAAAATAAAAGTAAACACCTTTATAAATCCAAGGTACTTATGTTCCACGTTCACAGAATCATACAAAGCTTATAAGGCACTTGGCCTCAGTTAAAACCGTGCAACACTGCATAATGAATTTCTTTATTTAAAAAACCTAATATAATTATATATTATATATAAAATAAAATAAGAAGGAACGGTTTTTTACTTGATAGAAGGATTATTACAAAATATGAAAATCAAAACAGATTTAATCTGTTGTCTTCTACAATTTTAATTTCAAAAAATTCTTTGAAGAAACTTTAAGAATTAAATTAATGTCTTTATAAGCACTGCTCATATTTAATAGACGTCAAAATTCATCATACAATATCAAACGGAATTAAGAAAAACCAACGAACACAAACTGTCAATTAAAATTAAAATATAAATAAGCAAACATTTTTTGTTTCGTTCCAGGCATGCGTAATGAACTCTTCAGACAAACTTACGAAGCCCTGTTTGTTACAAAATGTTGTTTTCCGATCCCATATGAATGAAAAATAACCCTTTCTCAAAAATATAAAACATAATTTCAAGAACTTCTCAAAAACTAATTTATTTGAAATATTCAATATATTTAAATAAATTACTTCAAAAAATCTCAAAACATGTAGCACATTCTCAAGAAATAATTAAAGTTACGATAAGATCAGTTCAACATTACATATAAAAAATATAATAAAATCAATTAAACAATGTATAGACTTACTTACTCAGTGAATCTTAGGAATACACGGCCCTCAATAGAAAATAAAAGTAAACACCTTTATAAATCCAAGGTACTTATGTTCCACGTTCACAGAATCATACAAAGCTTATAAGGCACTTGGCCTCAGTTAAAACCGTGCAACACTGCATAATGAATTTCTTTATTTAAAAAACCTAATATAATTATATATTATATATAAAATAAAATAAGAAGGAACGGTTTTTTACTTGATAGAAGGATTATTACAAAATATGAAAATCAAAACAGATTTAATCTGTTGTCTTCTACAATTTTAATTTCAAAAAATTCTTTGAAGAAACTTTAAGAATTAAATTAATGTCTTTATAAGCACTGCTCATATTTAATAGACGTCAAAATTCATCATACAATATCAAACGGAATTAAGAAAAACCAACGAACACAAACTGTCAATTAAAATTAAAATATAAATAAGCAAACATTTTTTGTTTCGTTCCAGGCATGCGTAATGAACTCTTCAGACAAACTTACGAAGCCCTGTTTGTTACAAAATGTTGTTTTCCGATCCCATATGAATGAAAAATAACCCTTTCTCAAAAATATAAAACATAATTTCAAGAACTTCTCAAAAACTAATTTATTTGAAATATTCAATATATTTAAATAAATTACTTCAAAAAATCTCAAAACATGTAGCACATTCTCAAGAAATAATTAAAGTTACGATAAGATCAGTTCAACATTACATATAAAAAATATAATAAAATCAATTAAACAATGTATAGACTTACTTACTCAGTGAATCTTAGGAATACACGGCCCTCAATAGAAAATAAAAGTAAACACCTTTATAAATCCAAGGTACTTATGTTCCACGTTCACAGAATCATACAAAGCTTATAAGGCACTTGGCCTCAGTTAAAACCGTGCAACACTGCATAATGAATTTCTTTATTTAAAAAACCTAATATAATTATATATTATATATAAAATAAAATAAGAAGGAACGGTTTTTTACTTGATAGAAGGATTATTACAAAATATGAAAATCAAAACAGATTTAATCTGTTGTCTTCTACAATTTTAATTTCAAAAAATTCTTTGAAGAAACTTTAAGAATTAAATTAATGTCTTTATAAGCACTGCTCATATTTAATAGACGTCAAAATTCATCATACAATATCAAACGGAATTAAGAAAAACCAACGAACACAAACTGTCAATTAAAATTAAAATATAAATAAGCAAACATTTTTTGTTTCGTTCCAGGCATGCGTAATGAACTCTTCAGACAAACTTACGTAGCCCTGTTTGTTACAAAATGTTGTTTTCCGATCCCATATGAATGAAAAATAACCCTTTCTCAAAAATATAAAACATAATTTCAGGAACTTCTCAAAAACTAATTTATTTGAAATATTCAATATATTTAAATAAATTACTTCAAAAAATCTCAAAACATGTAGCACATTCTCAAGAAATAATTAAAGTTACGATAAGATCAGTTCAACATTACATATAAAAAATATAATAAAATCAATTATACAATGTATAGATTTACTTACTCAGTGAATCTTAGGAATACACGGCCCTCAATAGAAAATAAAAGTAAACACCTTTATAAATCCAAGGTACTTATGTTCCACGTTCACAGAATCATACAAAGCTTATAAGGCACTTGGCCTCAGTTAAAACCGTGCAACACTGCATAATGAATTTCTTTATTTAAAAAACCTAATATAATTATATATTATATATAAAATAAAATAAGAAGGAACGGTTTTTTACTCGATAGAAGGATTATTACAAAATATGAAAATCAAAACAGATTTAATCTGTTGTCTTCTACAATTTTAATTTCAAAAAATTCTTTGAAGAAACTTTAAGAATTAAATTAATGTCTTTATAAGCACTGCTCATATTTAATAGACGTCAAAATTCATCATACAATATCAAACGGAATTAAGAAAAACCAACGAACACAAACTGTCAATTAAAATTAAAATATAAATAAGCAAACATTTTTTGTTTCGTTCCAGGCATGCGTAATGAACTCTTCAGACAAACTTACGAAGCCCTGTTTGTTACAAAATGTTGTTTTCCGATCCCATATGAATGAAAAATAACCCTTTCTCAAAAATATAAAACATAATTTCAAGAACTTCTCAAAAACTAATTTATTTGAAATATTCAATAAATTTAAATAAATTACTTCAAAAAATCTCAAAACATGTAGCACATTCTCAAGAAATAATTAAAGTTACGATAAGATCAGTTCAACATTACATATAAAAAATATAATAAAATCAATTAAACAATGTATAGATTTACTTACTCAGTGAATCTTAGGAATACACGGCCCTCAATAGAAAATAAAAGTAAACACCTTTATAAATCCAAGGTACTTATGTTCCACGTTCACAGAATCATACAAAGCTTATAAGGCACTTGGCCTCAGTTAAAACCGTGCAACACTGCATAATGAATTTCTTTATTTAAAAAACCTAATATAATTATATATTATATATAAAATAAAATAAGAAGGAACGGTTTTTTACTTGATAGAAGGATTATTACAAAATATGAAAATCAAAACAGATTTAATCTGTGGTCTTCTACAATTTTAATTTCAAAAAATTCTTTGAAGAAACTTTAAGAATTAAATTAATGTCTTTATAAGCACTGCTCATATTTAATAGACGTCAAAATTCATCATACAATATCAAACGGAATTAAGAAAAACCAACGAATATAAACTGTCAATTGAAATTAAAATATAAATAAGCAAACATTTTTTGTTTCGTTCCAGGCATGCGAAATGAACTCTTCAGACAAACTTACGAAGCCCTGTTTGTTACAAAATGTATTGTTTTCCGATCCCATATGAATGAAAAATAACTCCTTCTCAAAAATATAAAACATAATTTCAAGAACTTCTCAAAAACTAATTTATTTGAAATATTCAATATATTTAAATAAATTACTTCAAAAAATCTCAAAACATGTAGCACATTCTCAAGAAATAATTAAAGTTACGATAAGATCAGTTCAACTTTACATATAAAAAATAATAAAATCAATTAAACAATGTATAGACTTACTCAGTGAATCTTAGGAATACACGGCCCTCAATAGAAAATAAAAGTAAACACCTTTATAAATCCAAGGTACTTATGTTCCACGTTCACAGAATCATACAAAGCTTATAAGGCACCTGGCCTCAGTTAAAACCGTGCAACACTGCATAATGAATTTCTTTATTTGAAAAACCTAATATAATTATATATTATATATAAAATAAAATAAGAAGGAACGGTTTTTTACTTGATAGAAGGATTATTACAAAATATGAAAATCAAAACAGATTTAATCTGTTGTCTTCTACAATTTTAATTTCAAAAAATTCTTTGAAGAAACTTTAAGAATTAAATTAATGTCTTTATAAGCACTGCTCATATTTAATAGACGTCAAAATTCATCATACAATATCAAACGGAATTAAGAAAAACCAACGAACACAAACTGTCAATTAAAATTAAAATATAAATAAGCAAACATTTTTTGTTTCGTTCCAGGCATGCGTAATGAACTCTTCAGACAAACTTATGAAGCCCTGTTTGTTACAAAATGTTGTTTTCCGATCCCATATGAATGAAAAATAACCCTTTCTCAAAAATATAAAACATAATTTCAAGAACTTCTCAAAAACTAATTTATTTGAAATATTCAATATATTTAAATAAATTACTTCAAAAAATCTCAAAACATGTAGCACATTCTCAAGAAATAATTAAAGTTACGATAAGATCAGTTCAACATTACATATAAAAAATATAATAAAATCAATTAAACAATGTATAGACTTACTTACTCAGTGAATCTTAGGAATACACGGCCCTCAATAGAAAATAAAAGTAAACACCTTTATAAATCCAAGGTACTTATGTTCCACGTTCACAGAATCATACAAAGCTTATAAGGCACTTGGCCTCAGTTAAAACCGTGCAATACTGCATAATGAATTTCTTTATTTAAAAAACCTAATATAATTATATATTATATATAAAATAAAATAAGAAGGAACGGTTTTTTACTTGATAGAAGGATTATCACAAAATATGAAAATCAAAACAGATTTAATCTGTTGTCTTCTACAATTTTAATTTCAAAAAATTCTTTGAAGAAACTTTAAGAATTAAATTAATGTCTTTATAAGCACTGCTCATATTTAATAGACGTCAAAATCCATCATACAATATCAAACGGAATTAAGAAAAACCAACGAACACAAACTGTCAATTAAAATTAAAATATAAATAAGCAAACATTTTTTGTTTCGTTCCAGGCATGCGTAATGAACTCTTCAGACAAACTTACGAAGCCCTGTTTGTTACAAAATGTTGTTTTCCGATCCCATATGAATGAAAAATAACCCTTTCTCAAAAATATAAAACATAATTTCAAGAACTTCTCAAAAACTAATTTATTTGAAATATTCAATATATTTAAATAAATTACTTCAAAAAATCTCAAAACATGTAGCACATTCTCAAGAAATAATTAAAGTTACGATAAGATCAGTTCAACATTACATATAAAAAATATAATAAAATCAATTAAACAATGTATAGACTTACTTACTCAGTGAATCTTAGGAATACACGGCCCTCAATAGAAAATAAAAGTAAACACCTTTATAAATCCAAGGTACTTATGTTCCACGTTCACAGAATCATACAAAGCTTATAAGGCACTTGGCCTCAGTTAAAACCGTGCAATACTGCATAATGAATTTCTTTATTTAAAAAACCTAATATAATTATATATTATATATAAAATAAAATAAGAAGGAACGGTTTTTTACTTGATAGAAGGATTATCACAAAATATGAAAATCAAAACAGATTTAATCTGTTGTCTTCTACAATTTTAATTTCAAAAAATTCTTTGAAGAAACTTTAAGAATTAAATTAATGTCTTTATAAGCACTGCTCATATTTAATAGACGTCAAAATCCATCATACAATATCAAACGGAATTAAGAAAAACCAACGAACACAAACTGTCAATTAAAATTAAAATATAAATAAGCAAACATTTTTTGTTTCGTTCCAGGCATGCGTAATGAACTCTTCAGACAAACTTACGAAGCCCTGTTTGTTACAAAATGTTGTTTTCCGATCCCATATGAATGAAAAATAACCCTTTCTCAAAAATATAAAACATAATTTCAAGAACTTCTCAAAAACTAATTTATTTGAAATATTCAATATATTTAAATAAATTACTTCAAAAAATCTCAAAACATGTAGCACATTCTCAAGAAATAATTAAAGTTACGATAAGATCAGTTCAACATTACATATAAAAAATATAATAAAATCAATTAAACAATGTATAGACTTACTTACTCAGTGAATCTTAGGAATCTTAGGCAAAGAATTTTTTGAAATTAAAATTGTAGAAGACAACAGATTAAATCTGTTTTGATTTTCATATTATATAAATTAATGGTATCATCAACTGTACAGAGAGGCGTAGCACCACGCTGAGATATTTCTTGCCAAACCATTATTTTGGTGGGAAATTTGGAAATTTAAACTGTAACAGGTTATTTTGATAGGATTTTTAAGTGATTTCCACCAAGTTGGAAACAACTTTCATCAGATATAAAAACATTATTAAAATTATCTTCTTGAAAACGTTGACAAAATTATATCCTTCGTTCTTTTGGTATAGGTGTCATTATAGCGATTTTTTTTTGGATTTCTTGATATGTAGCCTTGTCTTTCAGTGACATACGGACGGTTTCTGGACGTACTTTTATATTTTGTAGATTTCCAAATCTGTTGACCAATTTAAGAAACCCCAGGCGCGGATTTTGTCGTCCTAAGGCCAATAAAGCGTTTAAATTTTTTCTTTAATCTTACGTGGTCTTCCTGAAACTGGTCTATGCCTCATATCCATACCATTTCTAATCCTCTTTATTGTCTCATATTCCGCACTTTTTCCCAGTTCAGTCAATTGCACTATTTTTTTAACCCTTTCTATACAAATATTCTACCTGTTTTCTTTTTTTTCAGTTGCGATATTAGTTCATAAATTGTATGGTTACATTTTGACTTTCGTCGGGTGTACCTCGACGTTTAGTCAAGTGTTTACAGTTAAATGGAGGTTGTATAAGTAAATAAGATGAATATTTTGTTTTAATTTTCTAATTCAAGAATTAGATTTCCAGATCCTTTCTAGACGGACTGTACTATTTAGCTTATCATTTTCCACCTGCCGAGCTAATGTGTTTTGGCAATTTCAACTTGAAAGTGTTTCATTTCACTCCTAATATATACCAATTAATCAAAATTTGGGAAAAGTTTCACATCTTTCGTTATCTATTATTGGAGCGTTAGTGAATGCAAGTTGGATCAATTAATTTGGTTAAAAATCTAGTTTTAATGGTATTTCGATAAGATTGAAATTAGTTTAATGAAGCAGATAAAGTGCTTTCAGTGAAGATTATCGCTTAGACTATAGGATGTAATGGTTTAAATTTTTTTATTATTTCTAATTTCTTGCCTTGCAATCGGAAAGAAAAAATAAAATACTATTTCAATGAATAAATATGCAATTATGAAAATAACACATTTTATTTTATTATTTCTGTTTAGTGATCTTTTAGTTTTTGAATGTCCATGATCTTCTTCTTTACACCTATAATGTTAAATATATTTTCATGCTTGTATGACGAAGAATTTGAGAATTCAGTTGAATCATAGTAACTATTCCTTATACATTATTCTATGCCGGTAACATTTGGAGTCCCTCAGGTGTCACTTTTAGGCCCCCTGCTTTCATCATTTATACAGCGGACATCTTCAATTGCGTTAAATGTGGAATTCAGACTTTTGCAGATAACACTCAAATGTATCATTCTTTCAAACCTGTGGAAGTTATTGCCGCGGGAGCTTCCGTCAATGAAGATTTGGAGAGAATTGTTTGCTACTTGCGGAGACACAATTTGAAGATTGATCCCTCAAAGTGTAAGCTTCTCTTGTATGCATCAGAGCCTAGAAGGGCAGATATCAAGGGTGACCTGAAGATCATTTTGAGTGGTGATCGTATACCTGTAGGCCACACCACAAGAAATTTGGGGTTGATGTTTGATAAGGATTTGCGTTTTCGTGAATATGTGGTTCAATTGGTCAGGAAGACTTTCACAATCACTTGAAAGTGCTCTATGTCAATATAAGCATATTGAACTACAAACTTCTGAAAAAGCTGGTTGAAACTTTAGTCTTGCCAATTCTAAACTATGGTTTGTCAATTATATATCCATTCGTGGACCAGACAACTCGAATGCGCCTTCAAAGAATTCAAAATGCGTGTTGTAGGTTTGTATAGTCCGTCTAGAAAGTATCCGGAAAAAACAAAGCTCAACCATAATTATTTAGTATATACAGTGAGGTCCAACGAAAACTTAACACCTCGATTTTCCTGCTTTAAAATGAAAATATGCACCCGTCAATTTCTGATTCGAGGAGGAACAACTTTTCTGCTTTTTTCATCCCCCTAACGGGGATGAGTACAACCCCTTGACTTTGAATAGGAATGAGGGGTGTTGCGATACCTCATATTGAAGATCTTATATCTAGTATTGCCTGATCCTGAAATTTCGCTTCAAATTTTTTATCTATAACGAAATCACAGATGGATGAAAAGCGAATTCCCCCTCGAATCAGAAATTGACGGGTCCGAGCAATTTTCCACATTTTCATTTTAAAGTAGTAAAATCGAGGTTAAAAGTTTTCGTTGGACCAGCCTGTATTTTTAATTCTTGAATTAGAAAATTATAACAAAATATTCATCTTATTTACGTATACAATCTATATTTAACTGTAAACACTTGACTTAACGTTGGGGTACACCCGAAAATAGATCACCTCCATAATTTTCGGTGATGGTAGTTCAGGACTGTAAAACTGACTGAATCAAATCACCTTTATTTCGAGGCGCTTCTCGTTCAACTTCAATATTCATTAGTCCTAAATGTTTTCAATGGGAGTAAGATCTGGTGAAGCTGCTGGCCATGAAATGGTTGTCACTTGGTGTTCTTGCATCCAAGCTTGAGTATAGGCCGAAGTATGGCATCTTGCATCATCCTGCTGAAAACACCATCCCTCTGGATATAAAGCATGCACCGTTTCCAGGAGAAAATCGTTTAGAATGCTACAATACTTTTCACTATTAATGGTACCATCTACTATACAGAGAGGCGAAGCACCACGCTGAGATATTGCTTCCCAAACCATTATTTTGGTGGGAAATTTGTAAATTTGAACCTTAAAAGGTTGTTTTGATAGGATTTTTAAGTGATTTCCACCAAGTTTAAAAGAACTTGCATCAGATATAAATATATTATTAAAATTATCTTCTTGAAAACGTTGACCAAATTAAGGTAAAGGTGTCATTATAGGGATTTTTTGGTTTCCTTGTCTTTTCAGTGATATACGGGAGGTTTCTGGACATACTTTTATATTTCGTTGATTTCCAAATCTGTTAGCCAATTTGCGAAAACCCAGGCGCGGATTGTGTCGTCCTTAGGCCAATAAATCGTTTAAATTGTTTCCTTTAATCTTACGCGGTCTTCCTAAAACTGGTCTATGCCTCATATCCATGCCATTTTTTATCCTCTTTATCGTCTCATATACAACCATTTTTCCCAGTTCAGTCAATTGCACTAATTTTTTAACGTTTCGAAAGCCTTTTCTATACAAAAATTCTACCTGCTTTCCCTTATTTATTTGCGACATTATTTCATAAATTTTATACCTGTTGACAATCAACAATAGTTGACAAATAGTGTTGCCATGTAACTTTGGTCATGGCCGACTATCTGCACAACCTATTTTATACATGTTTTGTATTAGAATGTTATAAAGAAGAAGAATATTAAAATAATGAAAAATAATAAATTCCGGATACTTTCTGACAGACTATATTTCGCTTGAGGAAATTTTATAGTGCCTCGGGTAGAATTCAACAGCTTCGGTGGCTGAGGATCGAAAATCGCTAGAGGCTGCGTATCTGTTCGCTTTTACATAGTAGGTGGGGAAGTTGACGACCAACTAATCTTCTTGAAAAATTGATCTACAGGAGAAGCTTGCACCCAGGTTTCGTCTCGAAATATTTAAGTGTTCTTTTACGTACAATGCTGTAAAATGCTACAATGACGTAAAGAAAGAGTTTAAGAGTTTTCAGACCAACAAATTTCAAAAGAGTTTGAAAGACGCTTTGCTTCAGAGGTAGGGCATAAGGATTCCCCAGGTTGACGGTTTCTTTCAATTAAATTATGGATGTTTATCTTTTTGTTCTGTTTTTATTTTTTTTTGAATTTCTATTATGTCTAGCTAATTACCTATATCTTTTTGTTATGTTTTATTTTTATTTCATCTACATACGAACTGAAATGACATTTTTAATTTCACAGTTATGTTCATACCTTGTTAATATTGAAATTTTTGCATTTTGTTAATTTATTAGTCATTGTTTTATTTCATTGTATATTCATGAGGTTAAGTATGAGTAGCGTAAACTAGACTAGGTGCTAGGTTTGGGTGAAAATTTTAGTTGAACTTTATGAGGAATATTTCGTAATTTTATTTCACATAAGATTATTTAAATAATTTCTTGAAATAAGTATTAGAAGCAGAAATAAATTCGTGCGGATTTGATAAAATATGTCGCTAATAGTTTATTGATCCATTGTTTCATCTGGTAATACCTTACTGAATTATTTCAGCCGTTACTATTTGGTAGTTGATCGTAATTAAAACAAATTGTAGAATTTACTATGTTTTATTACCAATAAAAATATATATTACACATTTTTTTGTGACTCGAATTTCGGACGAATTTTCAAATTCATTCACAATAAAAATAATTTAAAAAATAATGAATGACTGTATGGTGCTATGTAAATCCAAATGTTTAAGATGTACAACAAAATAACGTAAAAATAATGAATGACTGTACGGAGCGATGTAACCCCAAAAATTATTTGAGATATTTAAATGGGTACCATCTGTTCAACAACCTTCTTTGTCGATTGCCGACATTCCGATATCTGTTAGAAGGCCCCTCTTTTTTAACCCGGTTTTTTATCACGTTCCGCTTGTAAACCTCTGTACCACTATTAGGTGTTGTCTAGAATCTATTGAAATATTCAAAATATTTATCACTTTTGTTTAAATACCTCTGTACCACTGTTAGGTCTTCAGTTGTCTGATGATGGGATAGTTCATTTCCCGAAACTCGAGTCACAAGAAAATGTGTAATATATATTTTTATTGGTAGTAAAACATAGTAATTTCTACAATTTGTTTCAATTAATGGTAATACCTTCATTTTAAAGTGTCATAATTAGGCTGAACGAAAGTGTTAGAAGTGGTTAGCCCGATTTAAAAGTGACAAGAGTCAAGATACGCCGGACGCCGTTTTTTCGTGTGAACAACTGTTCCAGCGCCAAAAATAGAAGTATTCACATCGAATTGTGACTGGCGATGAAGTGGGTTCATTACGATAATCCAAAACGTATGGATGCCTCATCATCAACTGTCAAGCCAAATATTCATGGCGAGAAGATCATGCTGCCGTACGAATATTTATACTTCTGATATATCTATAAATGATTGTAATATATCTGAGAAGATTCATATTTGTTATTTAGATTCTTTGTACTAATGACATGAATAGAAGACTTAATGAAATCAGAAAATTTCAGAGAACTTAAGTCAGACCCAACAAATACTTTTCACGGATCGGTGAAAAAATTGTCTAATGATTACAAGAATATTTATAGTATTAAAAACCCAAAAACTCTGAATGTTATGAATCCTACAGCACCCGTTCTTTATGGAATGCCAAAATTACATACACATTCCTGTTGTTTCATGTATAAATGCAATTTATGTAAAGATTTAGCTACAAATCTTCCGTCCATAATAAATTGTACTTCTTCGTATATTGTTAAAAATTATTTATGTCTTACTTTGAAAAATTATTATTCGCTAACACTACTAATGATAAATTGGTAAAACTTGTTCACTTTTGGGCTAGATATGTAGATGACGTATTTTGCATGTGGACCGGAACTGACAGGCTGTTATCGCAATTTTTGAATTATCTGAATAGCATTGTAGCGAACAACTTCTTCGCTCCTCGTCCAGAAACCTGCCTTGCTCTGTTCCTACTTGACGGGCCTACCAATAGAGGACCGGACCAGTCCAAAGATTCATGACTAACCTTCCCCGCTGAGTTCAAATAGGGCAAGGCATACAGCGTTTGACGACCACCGTTCCAAACGGAACACATGGTCACTGGCGTCACAGGCAGAGGTGCGCATCACGTTTGTCTGATGAGTTTTAGATGGGGCAGACTCCGAACGAAACGCCGTCTCCCGAATTAAGAGGTGGAAGCTCCCTCGCAACACCGCATTATCCTTCGAGAGCTTCATTGGTGACCCCGACGTGATTGGGGGGGGGGGTTGCTTTAAGAGCGAATCAACCCATTCATTTGGAGGCCCCAATTGCCCACATCCATTCCGAAACAACCTTTTTCAATTTTTAAGCTTCCAGTTATTTACATGCGCTATCAAGATACACAGATGTCCGAAGTGTAATAAATAGAACCTTTTTCAATTTTAAGTTTAGTTCCTTTTTGTTCTCCTTTGAAGATGGAAGAAAGACCGAAACACGTGTCAGGATTCTGAATAAATTGTGAAATATAAAAACAGTATGAATTATTTTAAATAAATTTTTTGTAATAATGGATGGAGTAGTCCGTTTGTTTGTGATAGTTTATTTTGAAAAAGATTAAATAAAAATAACTTCGTTTTCAATAACTTTTCTCATGCTGAGGATACATAAATCGAAGCCCTCCATATATATATATATATATATATATATATATATATATATATATATATATATATATATATATATAAAAAACTTTTGAAATACAACTTGTTCTGCACCAGTTCGACAATGTAGTATACACTACGACACTCGAGTCATTGTAAACTCAGTAATAAAGAAGTGATAGAAAACGAAGTTATTTCTTACTTATTCCTTTTTTAGATTCTTTGTGTTATATCGATTTTACTTCGGTTACCGTTGGTAAACAGAGAGAAAGATTATTTTGAATAGAACTGTGCTATTAGGGGAGCGACAGAGTTCGGTATTTCTTTAGTGTCACTGAATCATTTCCATAACAAATTTGATAGGAATTACCATAAAAAGGCCAAAATTTTATGAAAAATTATTGGTGAATTAACATGTAGGTGAAGGAGATTTCAAGAATGCAGATGTGGTGAATCTCTGTCTTTCTCTTCTGCGAGGAGCAAGCTCTGCCATTTAACCTCATCGACTAACCGAAACTGGTTTCTAAATGTATTCATATTGTTGCGAACAACTTCTTCGCTCCTCGTCCAGAAACCTGCCTTGCTCTATTACGATAGAACCGGCGTACCGATAGGGGACCCGACCAGTCAACAGATTCGTGACTAACCGTCCCCGCCAGGTTCAAATAGAGTAAGGTACTGCGTTTGAAGATCAGCGTTCCAAGCGGACGTATAGTCACCGGCGTCACAGGCACAGCCTGCATATCAAGCCTGTCTGATAAGTTTCAGATGCGTATGCTCGGAAACGAAACGCCGTCTCCCGAACTAAGAGGTCGAAGGTCCCTCGCAACATCTGTTATCATTTAAGAGCTTCATTGGTGACCCCGACGTGATTGGGGGGGTTTGCTTTAAGTGCGAACCAACCCATTCATTAAGTGGCCCTAATTGCCCCCTAACCATATTTCAGAGATGGCCCTTTCCTTTCGTTCCACAGATCCCCGCTGGAGATGGCACCGCGACCAGCCCAGCGGCGGACTGTATCCTTGCCTGCTCCCAACGTCCTATTCCGTGATGAGTTTCAGATGCGCATGCTCGGAAACGAAACGCCGTCTCCTGAACTAAGAGGTGGAAGCTCCCTCGCAAAATCTGCATTTTCCTCCGAGAGCTTCAATATCAAATATGTGGAGTACTAATGATAATGGACTACTTATTTTGTAATACTTTTTCCATAAGAAGAAAAACAATTTTTCGAATAGTCTGTTGTGAATGCCAATTTATTAAATAGTAATATGTTTCTGCCCGATTAGGATAGCCATGGTACAAACTTGAAAAAAGAGGTGACAAATGAAGATTGTGTTTTGTGTTTCAATGGAAATCTACTAG
Source organism: Megalocaria dilatata (assembly GCA_034642435.1). Classification (NCBI taxonomy): domain Eukaryota; kingdom Metazoa; phylum Arthropoda; class Insecta; order Coleoptera; family Coccinellidae; genus Megalocaria; species Megalocaria dilatata. The sequence goes on along the minus strand of CM067855.1, from coordinate 66,923,235 downwards.
TAGAATTTAAAAACCTCTCTAAACTATTTATTATCTGATAGACAGATAGCATGTACTTCTTGGGAGAGTGCAAATCTGTGGAAATTCCATCGTTGAAAAGTCCACATTTCACCACGATGAAGCGATCACGAGAACCGTACCATTTTTATTTGAGACGACCCTGTGAACTTTCCATCGATTTCTTACGATTGGAATACTGACCTGTCGTCGGATTAAATAACCGATTGTAGGTCGCAAAAGCACTACTATAATAGTTGCGATGTAATCGTCAAGGTCACAAGAACTGTCAAGTCACTAATCGCTTGCGGCTTTGCGTTCGATTAATACAATACAAATTAAAATAATATTCTAAGAATTTACGTTATAAACTCTGCGTATCATAACCATTCCGCATTTTCTGATGCTACGTACATTTTCGTAATCAGTCGGTCGGCTACATTTGTGGGTTAAGGTACGGTCAGATGTCATTTCGTACTTTGCCGATAATTTTTGAATTTAATTTTCGTAATTTGAAAGCGAAGGCTGAACGTACAGAAGCAATTGGAGATTAAGAAGGAATATTTAGAATTACATTGTACAATTCTGCAGTGTGTGTTGCTTTTGTGATAACTGAAAACTGGGCAAAGTGTTGTGAAATATTGTGTCGGTAAATAGTTTTCAATTTGAATTTTATAAACTGATACAATGGGACTCCTGTCTGAAGGTAGTCCATTATCTTGGGAAGAAACCAAAAAGTACAGCCAACATGTACGTGAACATGGCATTCAGCAATTTATAAATATCTACAAGAGATTGAAAGACAGGCAAGGTGATATATTAAAATGGGGCGATGAAGTTGAATATATATTAGTGAAATTTAACGAGCAAATGCGAGAGGCGAGAGTTAGCTTAAGGGCAAAAGAAATTTTGGCAGTGTTGAGCGAAAAGGAACAGGCTGATCCTTTGAATTGTAAGTCTTTGTGGAGGCCCGAATATGGAGCATATATGGTTGAAGGAACACCAGGTAAACCTTATGGAGGACTGTTGGCTCACTTCAACATAGTTGAGGCTAATATGAAAATGAGGAGGGAAGAAGTTACACAGTTGTTGAGGGAAAATGAATGTGTTATGTCCATTACTAGTTTTCCAAGGTTTGTCTAACCTTTCATTGTATTTTCTTTCTGTAAATACATGATGGTTTTCTTATATAGTAAAATATTTCATTATATTTGAATTTTTGATCATTCAGAAAATAACATTATATTTCCTTCAAAATTTTGTTTTCAAGTCAAGACAGTTTTATTTATTTTGATACATCTTGAGCATTTCCATCTTTTTCATTTATTAGATTGAACTACTAAAAATTTTAATTCTCTGATTGAAAGTTAGATTTAATATCTTAAACATCAAATAGATTCATTCTAATTTAGCTTTAAAAATTATTCTATTTGATATTTAATATATTGAAAAGCCTTTTATCAAGTGAAAAAAACCCCTTCTTCATTATTTCGTTACATTTAATTTTTTGAAATATATAAATCTGTTTTCATTAACAATATTTTAATGTAAAATTTACATTAAAATATTAAATATTTTAAAATAAATTTTAAATCCTTAGAATGAAATATAAGATTAAAAATAAATTAAAAAGAAATTATCTACATTGAGCCGACCTTATTTCTAACAAATTCTGGTTTTTCCAGATTGGGCTGTGAGAACTTTACTGACCCCCCTGTCAAAACAACTCCAGGTGAGGGTTGTACTAGGTCATTGTTTTTTCCAGATGAAGCTATTTATTCAGGGCATCCTAGGTTCAAGACCTTGTCAAGAAATATACGATTGAGACGAGGTCAAAAAGTTGCCATGAACTTGCCTAGTGAGTAGTCTGAATTTGCCATAAAACTATATGTAACATTTATTTGATAGATTCGGTCTTTACTTGGTGGAAACTCATTTTAATTAAAAAATGTATATGAGACAGTAATTTATTTCCACAAAAATGCATTTCATTTTTGTGGAAATAAATTACTGTCTCATATACATTTTTTTTAATATGTAACATTTATATTCTACTACTTTGAAAGTTCAGATCTATTGAAATAACTCAAGCTGTTGCCTTCCATTTCAAAATTCCTCATTTATATTTTGTACTTAACAAAATGTAGAAACTTTTCATCCTTCAAGATTTTTTGATATCAGTATTTTGTATCTTGAAAGGAAGTTAAACATTCTCAATTTTGGTCAATCGATTTTATTTTTCAATTATCTTCTTATCAGTGTTTGATTTTCTGCGAATTCCAATTTGTATTGAATCACTGTTTCTGTTTGCTTTTGTGTTGGCGGTATTGTGTATTGTTCCGGAAGTTTATCAGTTCTATAAGGAAAAATTTTGATTCAGTGATTGCAAAACTATTGTTAAAAGCATTAAACCTCAGGTGCAGATAAACGACTAAAAATAATTGTGATTAGATTATTGTGTTTTCTTATCACGAAAATGAAAGTTTTTTACCTTGAATAATTTTCAGGAAGGAAATTCAGGTGGATTTCATTTAATTGAAATTTTGATATTGTTTCAAATTCTTTCTCAATGTTATTGGTTATCACTTCAGGAATGTGAGATAGCAATAGAAAAATAGATGAATTTTATGATAAACTTTTTGAAATTTTCTTCCTAATTTGATTATCTGGTTTTCATTGCAACAAAAATATACAAATATATTAAAGATAAAGTTAGCTTACCTCAGTTAGAATTCTATGGAAAAGATCATTTGAAATAACAAATTTTTAAAGATTACCAGGTTTGGAAGTATGAAACTGGAAATGTTTTGTAAAAATAACACGCCTGTTTGAAAATTACAAAAAATATTTTTAATCACCACTTTTGAATTGTTTCAACCACATGGAACACTGTGCATTATCAAGAGCATGTTCACCCTAAGCTTTGATCTACATTCGATGTGATTCTACAGTAGTTTTCTTCAAGTGAGAACAGAAAACTACTGCATTTCGTAAATCGTAGTTCGTAGGCACAAAAATTGGCATGTTTAGGTTTAGGGAAAAATATACCGCTGTATGGAACTTCGGTTGATGTTTATTGAAAATCTTTGTCAGCTGTTAGAAGGAGATGAGTGTGCTGTACAAGTGTTCTTACTGATGGCTAGCACCATCTATGGAGAAATTCCAGTTTCATCCTTTTACACCTGGTATATTCACAGATTCCTAAATTTCGTGGTTCATTTTCCATTTAGATTTATTCATAACAGGGCTTTCAGTACATTCTACAAAAAGAGTTGATCATTTTAAAGGTGGATTCTAAAAATGTTTAAACGTACCATTCAAAACAACATAATTATAAAGATTTTTTCATCTGCAGAGCACTATTTGGTATAATTTCTTGGAAACATGATTTTCTGCACCAACTGTATTTTATATTGTATGGGCAAAAATGTTTGTAACTTTTGATGATTTCTTGCATCAGCCTTCTTGATGTCCATTCTTGCAATTTTCTCTTAGTTTTCAGAGATAAGAATACAGTCATTCCTGTAGATGATTCTTATAAACATTCGAAAGCTGCACTGCCCGATCATGTATATATGGATGCCATGGGTTTTGGAATGGGATGTTGCTGTTTGCAACTCACCTTTCAGGCTTGTAACATCAAAGAAGCGAGAACTCTGTATGATCAGCTCACTCCTTTGTGTCCTATTATGGTAAGTCTTTTATATACATATAAATTGCTACCTTCAACACTCAGGTGCAATAATTGTATGGTAAACACATTTGTCTTTCAGTACATATACCTAATTATTAGTTCAAGACGCACTCAATAAATTGCACTGTGCAACAGATGTATCACTTATGTGAGTAGACTAGAAAAATTAGGAGAAATGTGAAGGGGTTCAATTTTTTAGGAAATTAATCTGTATTTTCGATGCACAGGCACTCTACGTGTAGCATAACTTTATTCAATGGATTCAAGATATGTGTTTTATTGGTTATTGAATATGGTATTGAAAATTTTTTTATGCAATATGACATGATAGTATTTTGAATGTTGCACAAAAACTGATAATCCATTATCTTATAATCCATTAATCGATATAAAAAATTTGACAGATCTAGTGCATTTTTATACTATATTTTAATTTTTATAGCTTATTCTAGGAAACAAGGTGCTTTTGTTATGCCCAAATGTATGTAATTTTTTCTGATTTCGAGCCGAAAATGGTATCAAAGAACTAGTTTGGACTCACTGATGAAGAATTTGAGGCCAAAGTAATCCTATCCAGTCGGTTGAGTTCATTAATGACCAAAATCAGTCCAACGGTTCCACAGTTATTCACATTTGAAACTTTTTCTCTTTTGCGCTCTTGTTCCAGAAAACGGAGTGCTATCGTTTCGCCCAAAGACTTTAATTTTCGAATTTTGAGCCGAAAATGATCTTAAACGACTGGGTTAGACTCACTGATAAAGAACCCGAGGTCAAAAGTGTCCGGCCGTTCTGGCCCTAAATATGCTAACTTTCGAACGAATAAAGCTAGAGACTCGAAATTTCGAGGGTAGTTTTGGGGTCGAAATAGTTTGTTTAATTAATATAATAATAATGGGCAAAATCGGTTCAATAAATGCACAGTTATTTACATTTTAAATTTTCTCTTATTTTTCAACTTATAAATCCGATCGGTCTGAAATTTGGTATTAAGAAGAAGAATAATGATGCGCATGTTTGTACAGAATTTCGTGAGGATCCTTTAATTGGTCGATTTAAACAGTTTTTGTGACCTGAACTGAGTTGAGCACTACCAAAACCATGCAACAGGTCTGCTATTGTGTTCAAATTTATCATTAAGATATAAAATAATACCAACTCTTATGAGGATCAGCCGACCGTTCTAAAAGTAAACATGCTAATTTTCGAACAACAGCTGAAGACTTGAATAGGTCCTGAAATAGTGCATTGCCCTTCCATACCCGCCGATCCAGACATCTTAGAAATTTCGTTCCAAAGCAGGCTCCTTGTACTTTCATTTTTGCATTTCCGGAAAGTTTATTATAATCATTATTATATATTTACCAAGCTATAATAAATATTATAGATAATTAATATAAGTGTGGTTCATAATTATTTGTGCTTTTTTTTATCAGTCAAATCCCAGATGGAGAAATAACACTGAAGCACTCTTTGATATTTTCCTTGTTATCGATGTAGCCAATTTCAATGACGTTGGAAAAGTATTGGGTTGTTCGGAAAGTAATTTCTTTTTTTTTAAATGAGAGATAATTTTCGTATAATGAATGAATATTTTACTAAATTATATATTGGCCATTCTGGTCTAACACCGTTTGCCATTGTTCTGGTGGAAGCATGATTCCACGCTCATATAATTTTTTGTCTTTGCTGGCAAAAAACTGATCCAGATGATTTTTGACCTCTTCATTTGAAGTAAAGGTTTAACCGTCCAAAAAATTTTGCAATGACCGGAACAAATAATAGGCGCCAGATCTGGAGAATATGGTGGGTGTGGCAGTGCATCCCATTCAAGCTGTAAAAGCACAACACCTTTTCTGCTTATTAATTCTGACCTTTTCTGTTGAAGTACATCATTCAGTTTGTCCAGCTGATGACAGTGAACTTCCAAATTAATTGTTGTGTTATCCAGTAAAAGCTCAAAAAAAATTCATTCCTTTAAAATTCCACCAAACAGACAGCATTACCTTTTTTTGATGGATATTGGCTTTCGAAATGCTTTGAGCCGGTTCATCTTTTTTGCTCCACTATCTCTTGCCTTTGACATTGTTATATAACAATGTCATTTTTGTCCCCCATTTTTGTCCCCAGTAAGGATTCGCTTAAAAAATGGATCATTTTCGTGACAAATATTGGATGGAGTAGTCCGTTACTTTGTGATAGTTAATTTTAATGGAATGAAATAAGAAATTACTTTGTTTTATATCACTTTTTTATTATTACTGATATACAGTGACTCGAGTCACTAAATTTTCAAACTGAATTTCATTCACATTCAGTTTGAAAATGTAATAATAAAAAAGTGATAGAAAACAAAGTAATTTCTTATTTCATTCCATTTTCGTGACGTTTGAGAAATCAATCACAGACGTCAACACAACTACACAAAATTCTGTCCGTGAGACCCAGGGAAACTTCGAGGTTAAACCCAGGCCTTTCAAGTAGTCATAAACAATTGAATTTGATAAATTTAACCTTCCACCTATCTCAAGTGTTGTTATTCGCCGATTTGCATCAACTAATGCCTTCATCATGTCTTAATCAGCTTCAACGGGCTTTTTCCGGGACGTGGTGTATCTTTGACATCAAAATTGCCAGATCGAAATTTTGCAAACTAGTTCTGACACTGGCGTACTGTCAACACATCTTCCCCATACACGTCGGTCAATTTCTTTCTGGCTTGACCAGCATTTTTACATTTTCTATAATAAAAAACTAAAATATGACGAAAATGTTGCTTATTGCTCTCCATATTTAAAAGGGAGCCAACCAAAAACTGTAGAATTAATTGAACTGCGTAGAATTAATTGAACTTTTTCACACACAAGTCTTGCCATATCAGCTCTGAAAATATTTAATGATTATGCGGCTTAAGTGTAAAGTTGAGTTCGAAAAAATACAGTTAAATACTCTGTCGGGAAAAAACGAAACTACTTTCCGAACAACCTTATACAAGGAACGTGAGAATCACAGAATTGCGTATTCTGTGGTGACAAGAAAAGATTAAATTCTAGTATCTCTGTGAGGATCCTAGAAATATGCGACAAATTCGAAGTTAATTTTGTATTTTCGGTACCTATTTAATGTCCAATTTGAATTATGGAATCGTTTTATAATTTTTGCGTGCTTGTTTTAGGGAAGAGCATGCTATCTAATTTTCGAATTTTGAGCCGAAAATGGTCTTAAACTACTATTATAGTTCGAACTCTGATGCAGAATACAAGGTCAAAATTTATTCTGTCTAGCCAGTCTGACCGTTCACACAGTAACTTTCGAGTGGAACGAGCTACAGACTTGAAACCTCCGGGGTAGGTTTAGGGTCCAAATATCTCGGTTGTATTTTATATTTTAGATATTTCGTTTGTTCAGGATACAGTTCTAAAATCAAAATGACTTTTATTTGACTTTCGGATGAAAAAACACAAAATTTTGTGTTTTTATTCACCATAGTAGGCTCCTTTAAGAAATAATTCACAAATGCAACATTTTCAAGAGAGAAATGTTAGTTCAATTTATTCAAATGAAGGTCAAATTGATTCAAATTATTCACAGAGGTTGTTCAGGGTGTCCATTATCTTTACCCCCTGCTCTAAATTAATGAATATTCGCGGATATAGACGATTTCTCAACGGATATCTTTTTGCATACAATCTACTTTCTGCGGTCGTATTTTGCTTGCTCTTTCCATACATCAGAATTATGTGAAATAGTTCAAAATTTGAATAAATATGCGACATATTTCAACAAATTCAAGAAAGTAAGATACTCACAATACTGGACAAGTCGTACCGCTTATAGTTTAAAGGTGTACACGTATTCTCGATTCAGTGTAGACATTCGCTACAATGTTCATCGGCCGAAATAATGAAATTTTACGCCATCGAATTAGACTTTATAGGTTCATAGCTTTGTCCCCTCTGAATATTTTATATTGGCCATATTTGGTTGAATATTTCATTTTGATGAGTTCTATCTTTTGTCAAGAAAAATATTCACTTTTGTAAACATCTTGTATATGTGTATGTTTCCCCTGTCATTGAAGGATGTTGTTTTTTGGATCTTCAGAACTTATAGAGATTGAAATTTTCAGAGTAGGTATGGGGTCTTAATATCTCGGTTAAGTTCGTTAATGGGCAGAATCAGTCCAATAGTTCCGCAGTTATCCACAACATTTCTTCTTATTTTCCCAATAGTTCCGAAACTACTGATCCAATCGATATCTATTTTGGTATTTAGGTTTATAATAACAATACGAAGTTTTTTTTTAATTTTTTTATGCCGAACTTCGTGAGAATCGGCTGTCCATGCGGAAGGTCGAAGGTAAAAATGCTAATTTCTGAGCGATAGCCTTGAAAAATTTTCAGGGTAGGTTTGAAGTTTGAATAACCTACTTTTATTCGAAAATGGAAAGAATCGACTTGAAGGTTCCGGAGTTATTCTCATTTGACAAGTACAAATCGGATAATTCGAGTTCAAATTTAGTAAGTAGTTGTGAAATAACGACACGAAGAATCATGCATGATTTTTTGAAGATGAATTAGGAGAATTTTTCGAATTTTTTTTTCTGATCTGATTTAGGCAAGAATGCGAAAAGTATGAGTTTTATTCAATATATTCTTTTTCTATCAATATATAACAATGCATTGCTAGTGTCAAAGCACCCGATAAATGGAATTTTTTCATTTTTGCTTCGACTTTTTAAAATCAAAAAACAATCATTAAAAAAACTTTGAACCTAAAAAATAAAAAAATCACCTTTTTTGTCTCCGAATTATTGATTTATTCATTTATTTCTTTACACAGAAGTATGCAAACAGGTGAACAAACACCCAAAGTCAGCATTCACAAATACTACAAAAATAAAATATTAGGAATTCAATTCAAAGGAACAAAGTATTTTAGACTCATAAATATACCATTAATAAAGTTTAGAACTACATAAAAAGCCTTGTCAAAAGCATCTTCAAAGAGTTAATGTTTCCAACCGAAAATAAATCAATTTGCCATTATAAATATTACATAGATCCAGCATCCTAAACAATGGTAAATATTTCGCACTGTTCTTTCTACAGATAGGCAAGTGAAATGTGGTATGATCTCTGAGGAACCCCGACGGGACATGAAAGTTTATGGACTCAAAGATATTGGGATAGTCTATTTGGTGTGACTTAACATTCCAAAGTGATTCAAGCGCAAACAGTAATTATTAGGATCGCCAGGGCTCAAACGACATCCAGTTCTCCAGCCAAGAAACCGAAGAAACCTTCCTTGAATTTTTTCCAATCTATCAATATAAACCTGATAATGGGGACACCAAACTGAGGACGTAGTAGTGAGCCTGCTGAACACATAGACATAAAGGGAAAGGATAGCTTCACGATTGGATAAGTTAAGGAGTAAGCGACATTTCTCACAAAATTCAACCAGTGTGTCCAAATCATGTTGAAGGTCCAAGCAATCACGACCATTCCTTATCCTCAAGAAAAACTTCAAGTCATCCGCAAATAGCAAAAACCGGCAAACTCTCAACCACCTACCTATTTATGTAAACAATAAACAGAAGAGGGTCCAGATGGGAACCTTGAGGCACTCCAAATGTTGAAAAGAGCAATCTAGATTTGAAGTTTCCTACTTTTACGTATTGAGAACGATTGCGCAGATAAGACTCCAACCACCTCAACAGCGACCCCCCAACACCTACATCATCAAGCTTCTGCAAAAGGAGATCAGTGTTGATTCTGTCGAAAGCTTTACTGAAATCTGTGTAGACAGTATCTACCTGAATACCATGATCCAGGTTGCTTTGCACATATTCAATGAAACTGATGAGGTTTGTCTCAACTGACCTACCCTTGATGAAGCCATTCTGGTACTATTTGAGCTTTCACAAGATGGAGTAAGTGTGTATAGATCAGGGATTCAAAGACTTCCTCAAAAATGCAGAGTTTACTAATGGGGCGATAATTCTCAATGAGACTCCTACTTCCGGCCTTAAAGATTGGAATTATGCAGGCGATCTTCCAACAGTCGGGAAAAATGCCACTACTGAGAGATTTGTTGAAAATAAGTGAGAGAGGAGCTACATTTTTTAGCAAAAATTGAAGGAACGTAGTCCGGACCAGCGCCCTTATTTAGATCCAACCTATTCAATTCTGCTTCAACAGGACCAGTGGTAATATTAAATGAGTTCAAATAACGGTGATCGGGACTACCGACCTTAGAACCCCTATTGATGACTGTACTTGACCTAATGAAAACACTCGAAATGATCAGCGAATAATTATGCAAATTTCATCACCTGATCCGCCTTCACAATCCCCATATGACTACTAGGAATCCCTGAATTCCTCGAATTGACACAAACAAGGTAGAAAAGTTTTTTCGGGTTAGTTTTGAGTTGAGCTTCAACAGAAGATATATATCTACTGTAATCTGACTTTATAAAGGACTTGGATTTAGATCGTAGGATTTGGAACATTTTATAGTCAATATAGTTCTTATAAATCTTCCATTTTGTATGAAGTTTATTTTTTTGTCGAATCAGCCTTATGGTTTCATTAGAAAAATAGGATGGATAACCTTTAAGTTTTCTTACCACAGGAACGTATCAATCAACTTATTCAAAATGTCATAAAAAATAGTTATAGCATCATTTACATTATCGCTAATAAGTATTTCATTCCATGGTATATTTATTAAAAATTCATTTATTGAAGTGAAATTGGTTGAAATTAAAATAGGAAATTCTATTCCGTAATGGCTTGAAGAGCCCCAGGCAAAAAAGAAACTCAAGTGATGGGTGATTCCTCGGGCACCATTGGATCGACACATCTCATCAACCTATTGACTTTAAAAATATTGCTGAGAAAATTCTATTATTATAATTAAGTAAGTCATTGAATTGCATCAACTCAAGAAAAAAAAATGAATCTATCAAGGCCGCGAGCCAAGGGTCTACTCCAATGGGCTGCAAGTAACCGCCAGAGCCATCCCTTAACCAGGAAACCTTAGAACAGTTGAAATCACCCATCATCAGAATGATACTATCACCAACCGCATTTTTAACATCATTCAACTTAGAAACAAAATTCAACATTGCCGCGATATCATCCTGTGGGATGTAGACGCAACACAAATAAACCTTAACTCCATTAACCGTGATTCGAATCCACAAGTCCTCCGCCACACTTTGGAACTCAGCAACACTGCATGGCTCCAGACCCCTTCGGACTCGCACAAGGACACCACCACCATCACGCCTCAAACTAGCCGTTGAGGACCGATCTCTGGGGAAAATCATATATTCACGCTGCTCCACTATTTCTGAATCACGCACACCTGTGTTTAGCCATGTCTTAGTAACGAAGAATAAATCGCAGCTACTAGCTAAAGTGCAGCATTTGAAAACAGGGAGCTTCGTCCTCAGACCGCGAACATTCTGATATTAAACGCTTAAAGACATGTTGAAAGAAGACTACCGTCAAGAGTATGCGGTGTTTACGAATTATCATGCTTAATCTACCCAAAAACTTATATTGGATAAACTGAAAGGTTCCTTGACACTAGAATAAATGATCACCTTACGCTCTTTCCTCAATAATAAGTTAGATACTATTTATACGAAACATCTAATTAAGGAGAAAGATTATTTTGATGAGCGTTTCAAGATTTTGAATAAAAAAAATAAGGGGCTGAAACTGAACCTGTTAGATATTTCAGAAATAAACCGATTGTGGAATTTATTGAATGAACAAACTGAAGTTATCTAATTTACCTCTATTGGATCTAATTACCTAGTGGTTTTACCAAAAGAAATAAAATTTTTTAGTGTACCCTTATCTCAAAGCAAACCATTTAAATACAGTGTTATCAAATTTTAGACCAGTTGTTTATAAGTATTTGAAAAAGTTACTATGTAAACGAAACGAGTCATGTGAAAAATTCAAAATAATAAATAGAAAATAACATATATTAGTGTATTATTTGATTAAAGTGTCTACTGTTTCTATAAGCGGAATGCTGGGAAATAAATTTTGTACATCAAATGAAATAATTTAGAATTTTTCAGCGGTTTGATATTTTAATTTTGTCTATAAGTTAAAAACTATTTTCAGTTGAACATTAAGCCTGAAGTTTTGTTTCTATTATGATGATTGAAATTAAAGCCTTGGATAATTTCACGTTAGGAGAGCAAGAAAGTACTGATCATATTGGGTTATTTTCCTCGTGTAGTTTTATTATTAGGAGTACAAATAAGTGTCCGCCGTTTTATTGTAGATGGCGCGGCACGGAGTTTCGGTTAGCTTTCGCAGATGATAACCGGCTTAAAAAATAGTTTGGACATTCAAGAACAACATAACCTATTAATATCGTTGATTTCATATTGGTAAAATATAATTTTTATAAGTTGAAAATGTCAAAATTTGAGCCAAGTAAGCGTCATTTGCGGGAAATATAATATTAGTTTACTTCTTTAATTTAAAGAAATCTGCTGCTGAGGCGCATCAATTGCTCGTAGGAGCATATGGTGAGGGTGCTTTGAGTGAGAGAACGTGTCGAGAGTGGTTTCAAAAGTTTAAAAACGGTGATTTCGACGTAGAAGACAAAGATCGCAGTGGAAGGCCAAAAATTTACGAGGATGCAGAATTGCAGGAATTATTGGAGGAAGATTCATCTCAAACACAAAAAGAACTTGCTCTAACATTAGAAGTCACTCAGCAAGCAGTCTCACACCGTTCTTCTATAATAAATATTTAATTTGTGCTAAAAAACGGCGGAAACTTATTTGTACTCCTAATATATAATAAAGTTTTGAAGTGAGCTTATACGTTGGGAAACTCTGAAAAATGCTTACGGAATGATTTATTACTTTTTTAGCTCGTTTTTGCAAATATTCAGTGGGATCTTTGGTTATCATTTATTGGAGTCTACGAAATCAGTAGTTTTTCAATATAAATCTTGGTGAGTAGTAAAATTTTATGAATTATTACGTGCAAGACACTTAAGGTCAGGCAACTGCAAGGTTAGAAAATAATATGCACGGAGTATTGAAATTGAACCATAAAGAAAGCGAAATAATGACCTTCGCATTTCATTCAATTATTTTGATGACAGATTTGTCGATGATGTATGAGGTGGGTTAATGGAACTACTACAGTGCAACGAATAATTCGAACGGAATAAAACCGATAGGTAAGACGATTAGATAATGCATAAACGATTGACGCTTATATAATTTGAACCTTGAATTGAGTAGTCTGTAATGAGCAATTTATTGGAAATATGAGACTCATTTTTTTTAGTTATATTTGGCGATTATCGAGAATTTTAGGAACAGCTAATAGATCTTTGAAGGTTCGGGGTTTTCCGAAAAGTGAATGGTGAAACTGTTCAATGTCAAGTTTTCGGCTGATTTCATTTCATTATTTTCTTGGTTAATGAACTTGACACTTTAGTGAAGGGCAATCCAATTATGCTTAAGGATTTTAAATTGAAATATAATACGAACATTGCTGGGCAGCCAAAATATCTTCATTTTATTTGGAAGAGCATTTAAATATAATTATTTATCGCTTTAGTTGAATAATACAAATATATATGTTGAGTTGTTCACATGACGCGTTTCGTTTACATAGTAACTTTTTCAAATGCTTATAAAAAACTAGCCTGAAATTTGGTAACATATTGTATTCAAATGGTTTATGTTTTGAGACAATTTCCTGAATTTCTAAATCGGGTTATTACCAAGTTTTCCAACAGGTTCAGTTTAGATCCTCACGTTTTTTATGCAAAATCTTAAAATGTACATCTCAATCATGTTTTCTCTTTTATTAGATGTTTCCCGTACCTAGATCCAACTTATTATTGAGGGTCGATATTTCTTAATTCTATTTTCAAAGGATCTTCGGATCTCCGGTTTGTCCAATATATTAAAAGTTTTTGAGCATGATAATTGGTGAACACCTGACAAATTGGATTTGTTCATTTTAGGTTTTGCGTTTAAAAAAAAAAATCCTAACGAATTGTTAGTTCTAAAAGATATGTTTATATCTATATTATTGACGAAAAATGTTTCTATTTGTAATGTTGGTTTACCATGGTATGTGAGTGAATTGTATAATTTTTCTCCAGTTTTTAATATAGCATTTTTATATTGTTTTCTGGCTATTTTTACTTACTTTTTACCATTCTTGAAAAATACAAAACCTAAAAAGAACAAATGTCAAGTGTTTATCAATTTTTATGCCAATAACTTATATTAGACAAACCGGAAATCCTTTGGAACTAGAATAAGGAAATACAGACGCTCTTTCCTTAATAATTAATAATAACTTGGATTCTACGTATGCAGAACATGTGATAAAGGAGAAACATAATCTTGATGATTTTGAGATTTTGCATTAAGAAATTAAGAATCTGAAACTGAACCTGTTGAAAAGTTTGGAAATAAACCGATTAGGAAATTAGGGGAATCTATTGAATGAGCAAACGGAGTTATCTAATTGACTTTCATTGGATCTATTCAATTATAGACCTGGTGGTTCTATCAAAAGAGATAAAAAAATTTGTACCCGTATCTCAAAACGGAAACCATTTAAATACAATATGTTACCAAATTTTAGACCAGTTGTTTATAAGCATTTGAGAAGTTACCATGTAAACGAAACGAGTCATGTGAAAAATTCACAATAATTAATAAAAATCAACATCTATAAATGCATTGTTTCTATAAGTGGAATACTAGAAAATAATATATCAAATGATATAATTTGGAATTTTTCAGTGATTTAATATTTTAATTTTGTTTCTAAGTTAAAAACTATTTTTAGTTGAACATTCAAAATGCAGTTTTGTTTCTATTATGATGCTTCAAATTGAAGCCCTAGATAATTTTACGCTAGGAGAGTAAGAGAAAGTACTGGTCATATTGGGTTATTTTCCTCGTGGAGTTTTATCAGAGAATAAAGTTTTGAAGTGAGCTTGTGCGTTGGAATACTCTGAAAAATGCTTACGGATTGATTTATTACTTTTTTGGCTCGTTTTTGCAAATATTCAGTGGGATCTTTGGTTACCATTTATTGGATTTCAGGAAATCAGTAGTTTTTTCAATTTAAATCTTGATAAGTATTATAATTTTATGAATTATTTCATGCAAGATACTTAACACTCTGGTAGTCGCACCCCTATCAACACACATATAGTCGTTATGGATCTGAGAGATCCAAATGAGGGGAAATTATTAAAGCCAGTTCTGTTGAGAGTTGATAATACAGTTTTCTCTAGTTGAATTTATTTCATACACCAATCGCTACAAAAAAGCGACAAACTTGATTAACATTTTTCCCGGGAGTGTCCCATCTGTATAGTCTCGTTTATCTATGCACTGGAGGGTAGATCTAGACGCGTTAGGAGGATACTGGATAGGGTATCCACCCAGTCCAAGGCACTAACGTTGCACACCAAGAAATGCAACGTGTGGATCTCACAGATCCATAGCGACTAACCGAGTGTTAAGGTCAGGCAACTGCAAGGTTAGAAAATAGTATACATGGAGTATTGAAATTGAATCATAAGGAAAGCGAAAAAAAGACCTTCGCGTTTCATTAAATTATGTTAATTACAGATTTGTCGATGATGTATGATGTGGGTTAATGGAGCTACTCGAGTGCAACAAATAATGCGAACGGAATAAAACCGATAGTTAAGACGATTAGATAATGCATAAACGGTTGACGCTTCTAAAATTTGAATAATTCAATTATGAACCTTGAATTGATTAGTTTGCAATGAACGACTCAATGGAGATATATAGATTCGTCTCAGTCTGAGACGCATTTTTTTTAGTTATATTTGGCGATTATCGAGAATTCTAGGAACAGCTAATGGTTCTTTGAAGATACGGGGTTTTTCGAAAACTGAATGGTGAAACTGACAAGGTCAAGTTTTCAGCTAATTTCATTTTATTATTTTCTTAAATGAACTTTACACTTTAGTAAAGAGTGATCCAATGAATGCTTGAGGATTTTAAAGTTGAATAAAATACTAAGTTTGCTGCGCAGCCGATATATTTTAGCTTTATTTGAAAGAGCAACTAATTATAATTGTGTTTTAAATGTTAGCAAATCCGATTGGTCCAATTTATCATGACGTTTATGCACATTTTGGTCAGTATCTCACTAACATCACTAATACGTCAAATTCGCTATTTTTGAATTTTTTGAACCTCTCAAAACACTGTGTTTTGTCAAGAGCATGTTCACTGTAAGCGTCAAAAAGCATTCGATCCATTTCTGCAGCAGTTGTCTTCAAATGATAAGAGAAAATCAATCCTGTCCGCAAATCGTAGTTCGTTAGCACAAAACTTGACATATTATAAAAAAAAATACCGTTATATAGAACTTGGGTTGTTGTATATTCAAAATCTTCTTCAGTTGTTAAAGATGATGGGGCTGTAGAAGCGTTCTTACGATCTCTAAACCGATGGCTAGCACCATCTATAGGGAAATTCCAATTTCGAACTTCTACACCAGGTAAATTAGCATGTAGATGTAAAATAACTACTACTGATTTTTGATTGGTTGGGGCTCAATCTCATGAATGGCAACTTCGACTTCATGTGAAATCACCGTGAAATCTTTAGTGAGGTGACCGGAATAAGAGAGCTCATCAGAATTTCAGTCTTGGCATGTGAACAACTGAATTGAAAATTGTGAAATACGGAGTAACTTGGAGAATAAATTGTTCTGAACAAATTCTTGAACAAAGATTTCACCAAATCTCTGCCAAATAGTCGAAAACTAATCCTGAAGGTCTACCGAAAGAAGAGATCGTCCAGGAAAAACTGTAAACAAATGTTCTGTTCTTATCAGTTGAATGATAAGGATTTGTCTAAAGGTGCCCAGGCCCGTTAAACACTCAAGCAATTTATTGGAATATGGAAGAACTTCATCGGGAGATTGTTAGAAATAGAAAAGAGATAAAAAACGCAATAGAAGCTAGTGAAGCAAGAGTCTTGCTGAGATTCGAGGAACTGAATAATAAAGTGAGCCTGTTGGAAAAGGAAAATCAAATTTTAAAGAAGAAGGTCGAGCTGCTGGAGAGAACAACGAAAAAAAATAATATCTTGATATTTGGCTTGGACCAAACAGGAGATATTACTACTACCGGTGTTTGCACAGAATTGGAAAACTCTCTTGGAGTCAGTATCACCGAAGAACACATAAACAATATTTATCCATTAAGAAATATTAGAAATAAACCACTGAAAGTAGAGCTGATATCTTATGTGAAAAAACAGGAGATTCTAAGAAACTGCAAGAAGCTGAGGGGAACAAATATATCAATCCTGCAGGACTTGACATTTGAACAAAGAGTAGAAAATAGAATATTACGTGAAAACCTGAAGAGAGCCAGACTAAACAAAGATAATATAGCGTATATAAGGGGAAACAGACTTTACATCAATAATACTGCATACACAGCGGAACAACTTGAAAACGCCGTAGAGGACCCACATTACGAAAAACACAATAGCGCTCCTCCTACACCAAACATTAGAAAAAAAGAATATACTTCGGTAACTGAATCCAATCATTCAGTGGCTGTTGATGATACAATCAGCCCATACTCAGTTACACAGGAATCGTCGTCCCACCAAAGAAATAAAGCTACCGAGAAGTCAACTATTTCTGCGAACTCTGGTATAGTCAAGAAAAAAACAGGGGAACTAGCTTCTAATGGAAAAACCAGACTGCGATCTTCAAATAGATAAAGCAACTGCATTAGCAACTAGGGTACGCTGAAAATTAAATTTATATATTTTGTGAACTCTATTCTACAATCCCTACTTATATGTTTGTAAACAGAAAATTAGTAATTTTTGTAACTATTGTACTGTCTTTGTTCAGAATTTTCGATAGGCTGGGACATCATAGAATCATATTAATTTACAATACGGAATCATTCCACACAAACTTATTGTTTTTGGTTCGGTTATGTTGGAGTTTTTCGATGAGTTGGAAGCATACGAGGAGAGGGAAACAATAGTATGTGAGAATATAAGAGATAATGTGGGTGAATTTTCTGGTGAGCAATTTATGAATGTACTACATTTTAATATTAGAAGCCTACGAAGAAATTTTGATGAATTTCTCCTTTACTTAGAAACTTTTCAATTTAATAACATCCAAATAGTCGTCCTGTCTGAGACATGGGTTCTTGAAGACATAAATAACTTCTCTATTCCAGATTTTGACATAATCTATAATGAGTCCCGCTTCAATCAGAACGATGGTCTGATTGTGTTTGTTAGAAGGCAGATTGATTATAGTGTCTCTCTACATCAACTGTCAGAAACAAATTTATTAAATATCACTTTTGAAGTGAACATGTTAACATTTTCCATAATCGCCTCTTATAGACCACCATCCACAAACATTGATACATATTTAACTGACATCGAAAAGTTTCTCTCAATCTCTTCACCTTCAGATGTGAAAATATTCATGGGAGACATTAATATAACTATTCTGAATACATCTGATCCAAAATCGAACACGTATGTCTGTCTCATGGCCACCTTTGGTTATTTTTCGTGTATAAATAAGCCCACGAGATCAACAGAATACTCCTCAAGTCTAATTGACCACATATTTATCAGATTCGCGAGTGACAAACTTCGAAAGGAAATTAATTTCAATTCTTACATCTTCAAGACTGATATCACTGACCACTATACCCTAATGTTATCCATCAATATGGACGTTAAGGTAAATAATATAATTTCAGAAGATTCGTCCTACACTTATCTAAATAAACATAATCTGGGTAAAAAACTCAAGGAAGAAAATTGGCTCGCGGTTTATCAATGCAAGGATCCGGATGGTGGTTTTGGTACATTTTCCAATATTATAAGGGAGCACATTGCGGCATGTACAAAGACTAAAAAAATTAAAAAACAAAAAACTGACAAAAAACTGAAACCCTGGATGACACAAGCCTTACTTAATTCCATCAGGTATAGAGATCTCCTAAAACAAAAATTCATCAAGCATAGTACGGAAGAAAACAAAAGCGCATATAAAAAATACCGAAATTTCCTATGTAATCTATTACGAATATGCAAACAGGATTATTATCAAGAACAACTTAAAGAAGCCCACAAAAATGTAAAAAAAATGTGGAAGAACATAAACGAGATAACAAATAAAAATATTAAAAAAAAACCGTATAACTATGATATAGTAAGTGAAAATAGTGAAATTCTGAACTCCGATAGGGCGATCGCGGATCATTTTAATTGCTTCTTTTCCAGTATTGGATCTAAAATGGCAGATAAAATTGAAAAACCACCAATCCCGATCCCGGAAACTATCATTAGGACGAAAAACTCATTATTCCTTAGCCCCATAACAAAAAATGAAGCAATTTCTATCATATCTTCACTGAAAAATAACACATCCTCCGGCCCGGACAAAATTACCGTTCACTTCATAAAAAAATATCACGAATTCCTTGTAGAACCCTTATGTCACATTTTAAATCTGTC
Organism: Megalocaria dilatata; assembly: GCA_034642435.1. NCBI lineage: Eukaryota > Metazoa > Arthropoda > Insecta > Coleoptera > Coccinellidae > Megalocaria > Megalocaria dilatata. The sequence continues at coordinate 66,903,961 of CM067855.1, read as the reverse complement.
ACTAACAAAGGGTACAATTCCAAGAGAATTTAAGAACTCCGTAACAATCCCTATATTTAAACAAGGTGACAAAAAACAATCCACAAATTACAGACCCATAACTATTATAAATAATTTTGCCAAGATATTCGAAAAGTGCATCAAAAATAGAATATTGAATTATTGTGATAGTAATAATATCTTCTCAAACTCACAATTCGGGTTCAGAGAAAAACTATCAACCGAAGATGCGGTATTTGAGTTAACGAACACTATATTTGACTCTTTTCAAAAACATAACAAATGCATAACAGTATTCCTAGATCTAGCAAAGGCATTTGATACCGTAAATCATGAAATTTTATTTCAACGTTTGGAACTGCTTGGTATCAGAGGGACTGTATTAGACTTGTTAAAAGATTATCTAACAGACAGAGTGCAGGTTGTTAAAATAAAAAACACATTCAGTGATCCATTGCCAATAAACATGGGCGTACCACAAGGGACAGTGCTGGGGCCGGTTCTATTTCTACTGTACATTAACAATGTGTTCTCGATAACAAACTTTCATGGTAGATTGGTCTCATATGCGGATGATACAGCGGTCATTTTTACTGGGAATACTTGGTCTGAAACTTATGAAAACACTGAGATTGGAATGCAGAGGTTGTATAGCTGGCTCAATAGCAGCCTGCTGAGCGTCAACATTGAAAAAACTAAATTTATCACCTTCTCATCTACGGCCAAAGACCAGCCTTTCAAAGATAAATTACTGCTTCATAGGCACGACTGTCAAAACTTTCTTAATTGCCAATGTCTAGCAATCCGTAAAACTAACTCGATAAGATATCTCGGTGTGATGGTCGATCAACACTTGCGCTGGAACGAACACATCAGCTATACGGTTGGAAGATTGAGAAAACTCATACACAAATTTTATCAGCTTAGAAATATATTGAACACCAAAAACTTGTTGATGGTTTATAATGCATTGGCCGAGTCTGTTCTACGCTACTGTTTGGTTGTATGGGGTGGTACATTTAAGACTGCTCTGTACAACCTGGAAATAATACAAAATACCTTGTTGAAAATCATACTGAAAAAAAAATAAACGTTTTTCCACAAATGAGATATATGAAAAATCAGAAGTTCTCGCTTTGAGAACATTATACATATACCAATGCATCTTGTGGACTTCAGATGGTCCGCATGACTATGCCTCGCAAGCGTATAATACTCGCGGAATGGCTCGTCAACCGCTCAGTCTTCCTCACTGTAGGCTGACTCATACCCAAAAATTCATCACCTACCACGGTCCCAAACTATATAATCTGCTTCCTTCTGATATAAAGCGTTTAGCTTTTAAGAGGAAGCGGAGGGAAGAAATAAAACAATTCGTGATTTCTCACCGGGAATTATTGCTAAATATAGTCGAAAACTAAAAAAGGAAATGAAAAAAAAAATAAAAATAATAGTAGTTGCCTGTTTTTTCCCGTCTCCTTGAAGTATGCATAATTCTGAACTCTAAAGCTGCGTGCAATGTATGGAGCTCTCTGTGGTCCCTCAGTTTTTTTTTTTTTCTTCCGTTATTGAAAATTGTTGGCGGGAGATAGCTCCACAACTCAAGCCTAGCTTAGGTGGCTTCTCCTGCTTTCAATTTCTATTTGATAATGATAATATTTGAATTTGCTGTGTAAACTACCATGTGAATTATTTTATATGCTTTATTTTATATGCTTTTTGTAATTTATATTATTTAATAATATCCACTTCAAAATAAAAGTATGTCCATTGATATCCAAAATTTCAAATTTCAAAATTAATAATTATTAAAATATTATGCAACGCATTTTTTTAAATTGTTTTTGTACTTTTCAGAGGAACAATTTTGCTTTAATAAAGTTTGTGATGACTTTGAAATTGTCCAAATATTTAAATATAGTGAATATTTTGAATAAATTATATTTTCTGAGAAAAAGAAAAAAAAAAAAAAAAAAAAAAAGAAAAAAAAAAAAAAATGTTTCAAGCCATCAATCGTTTCGATGGTTAGCGTAACACTTATACCTAACGGATGCCCACAAAAAATAAAACCTTGATCATGTGAGAAGACCTAATACTCTGAGTAGAAAGAATGTGATATGCCGAATCTAATAATTAAGAAAAACTAAAATACGAAATAAATTAAATTTATTTACACGAATAATCGAGTAAAAAACTAAGATTTCACAATTACAAAGGTTTAAAACATTTCCCGACGATCTTCTAGAGAAGAAACTCTGAAAGGAAGATCTTTTTCAGTTAGCATTTACCGCAGCGTCACCTGCACACAGGGGGTTCCTTACGGACGTCGACTGCCGATGGAACATCATAGCGGCATCCGTGGACTGCAGAACGGAAGAGGAGAGAGGGTTGAAGCCACTGAATGAAGACAGATTCGTTATCAAGAAATCCAGATACGACTCCATAGACTCCTACCTGTCTCCGCAGGGGGAAAAGTTCAATGATATCCCATTGATTTACGACCCCGAGGTTTACCAGAAGTTGAGGGACAACGACATTGACCATCTGCTTGCACAACACATCGCCCACCTGTTCATCAGGGATTCCTTAGTGTTGTTCTCAGAGAAGGTCAACCAGAATGATGAGGAGGATACTGATCACTTTGAGGTGAGTTATATGTAAATGTGTTTGTTGGAAATAATGTTACTGTTTTTTTATTATTTCACTGGTAAAATGTGTTGATCACGTGGGAATGTCCATTAATCATAATTCCTCCAAGCGATCTCTTAAATGATCAATTCCTGGTAGCTTCTTGGCAGTAGGAGCGAACTAAAACTCTTGATGTTAAGTCATAGCTTTTATAAACTTTTTGACTGTAAAAAATCTCCAAATATTCCTATTTGACATTTCCTCCCTTCTAATCATTCTTCTTTTTTAATCATAATCGGAAGAACATTAAATGACAAAAACAATAAAAATATAAAGTGCTCGTAGTTGGTTCCAATCAAAAAAAAAGAAATTTATATCGAAAGAAATCAATTATAAATTTTTGATTGTTAAGATTCAGTTATATTCACTAATAAAGACAATATTTGACACTGACTGTAAAAATATAATTCTTCATAATTACTTCATTCGCAACTTGGCACTCCTGGCCGAAGTAATCCATTTCATAGAGAAAAATTGATTTAATCCAATTCATTGACATATGTATCAGCTCGTTAAATAATATTATTAGCCTTAAAATAATCCATGAAAACAATTTTTTTTGTCACAGAACATTCAGTCGACCAATTGGCAGACCATGCGATTCAAACCACCACCCCCCAACTCCACTATAGGATGGAGGGTTGAATTCAGACCGTGCGAGGTGCAATTAACAGACTTCGAGAACGCAGCCATAGTCTGTTTCGTCGTTCTGCTGACTAGGGTCATCCTGTCCTACCAGCTAGACTTTTTGATTCCTATAAGCAAGGTTAGTTTTGACAACCCAGTATAAGTGTCACTTTTTATCAGTCGTCGACCGTAGAAACGTATTGTCCCTAGAAAAGAACCTTGAGGAATGCCACTGAATAAGCTGCAACTTGCATCTCTGAAGTTTTCAGGGTTGTTCTTCGGTTGCAGGTTGATGAGAATATGGTAAACGCCCAGAAGAGGAATGCTTGTGCTGAAGGGATGTTCTGGTTCAGGAAAGATATAACCACGCAAGTGAGCCCACCGGAAGCTAGTGAAGTATGTCAGACGAGTAAGAGCGGCCAAAACATCTCGGAGAGTTGCTACGCGAAAATGACGGTGAACGAAATCATCAACGGCAAAGTAAGTACAATTTTACTAATATTTAGATAAATCGAATGAAATAATAGGGAACGGTTTTTTACTTGATAGAAGGATTATTACAAAATTTGAATATCAAAACAGATTTAATCTGTTAGTCTTCTACAATTTTAATTTCAAAAATTTTTTTTAAGAAACTTTAAGAATTAAATTAATGTCTTTATAAGGACTGCTCCTAAATCAAAAATTATTTTTTGAGGATGTGGTGCTACATGTTTTGAGATTTTTTTGAAGTAATTTATTTAAATATATTAAATATTTCAAATAAATTAGTTTTTGAGAAGTTCTTAAAATTATGTTTTATATTTTTGAGAAAGAGTTATTTTTCATAAATATAGGATCAGAAAACAATACATTTTGTAACAAACAGGGTTTGTCTGAAGAGTTCAGTACGCACGCCTGGAACGAAACAAAAAATGTTTGTTTATTTATTTATAAATTTCAATTGACAATTTATATTCCTTGGTTTTCTTAATGCCATTTGATATTATATGATGAATTTCGATTTTATACGTCTACTAAATATGAGCAGTGCTTATAAAGACATTAATTTAATTCTTAAAGTTTCTTAAAAAAATTTTTTGAAATTGAAATTGTAGAAGACTAACAGATTAAATCTGTTTTGATATTCAAATTTTTTAAAAAGTCCGATTTACTATTCCGAGAAATATTTTGGTTTTTCTTGAGAAGATCGGACTTTTTCAGGACCGGGTGACATTTCTTAGTTCTGAATTCTATACTGAATTTATGCGAGAATGTGCGTGGTATGCTAATTTAGAACTCGTTCTCAGATGATTTAACGTTGCTATATCTCTTTCTCTGAAATAAAAAACTAAATAACAGAAAATTGTTCAAAAATACAATATTCAATTATTAACATCACGGTCTCTGGAATCAAGATCAGAATAATTTTTTTTTCAAATACGTTAATTATCAAGAGAATTTATATTTAATGAAGGGTTTTCCAATAAGACGTTTCATTTTGATTAGCCCGCTATCTGGGCAGCTGTCATCTTTTGAAAATGAAACGATACACGCTTCAACAACCGGCCTTCTAGTCCGACGATAGTGAAACTAGTAGAAAATTTTAAGCTGTTGGGACAAGTTAGTGATGTGAAGAATAGAAACCGTGTGCGTCGCTCAAGAACAACTGCGAATATTGCTGCTGTAGCCCATTGTTTTGACGAAAACCCTGGATTGTCGATTTCTCGTCGATTTTTGGAATTATCATTCCGCAAACAACATTACACCGTATTTGCATAGACTTAGATCTTCAGGCTTTTAAAGTTCAATTAACACAAGAACTCAAGCCTGTCGATCACCAGCAACGTCGTAATTCGGTTGATTGGGTTATTAAAATGCGTCAAAATGATCCGAAGGTTCGTTGAAAAATCATCTTCAGTGATGAGGCCCATTTTCACCTCGGAGGCTACGTTAATAAGCAGAATTATCGGTCTCGGAAAATCCAAGAATGGTTGTTGAAAAGCCTCTCCATCCTCAGTAGTGCGGTTTTTGGGCTGGCGGTGTGATTGGAACTTTTTATTCGAGAATGAGACTGATGCAACTATTACTGTGAATGGATTGCGCTACAGAGCTGTGATTAATGATTTTCTATTGCCGGAATTGGAAAATATTGATGTGGACGACATTTCTTTTCAACAAGACGGTGCTACGTGCCACTAAAGCAACGAAACAATCGCAATTTTACAAGAAAAAGTTTCCTGGCCGTGTTATTTGTCGAAGAGGTGATCACAATTGGCCGCCGAGTTCTTGTGATTTAACACCTTCATACTTTTTTCTATGGGGCTACGTGAAAGATAAGGTCTATGCCCATGCTCCACAATCGATTCAAGATCTTAAAGATGGAATTCGTGGAGTTATCGAGGACATACAGCGCAAATGTGCGAATTGGTCCTGGAAAATATCAGGAAAAGAATATGCTGCCCTCGCCGTGGCGACCATATGCCTGTTATCGTTTTCCATTGTTCATGGCATACCTTCTTCTTTAGAATGAAAAATATCCGTTGATTTCTCTTAAAATATACTCTTTCTTTATATCAAAATGCAACCTCATATTGGAAAACCCTTTATTTATTGTTTTTGAAGTTGAGTACAAAAAGTCAGAATTATGTAAAAACTGTGAAAAGGTACCGAATGGTTGGCTAATTCTTTTTCCAGTGTGTACTCGGGTTGTCAGGTTGTTAGAGAAGCCCTTCAAGAAGACTACTGATGAATAAAGTTGAATTTGATCGAAAAAATATGTTTTCTTCATTAAACCGGGAACTTCCGATGTATTCTGAAGTTATATATTAACATACATTTTACTATACTTTGAAAGTAGTTGCATTATTTTCAGTATCTCTGGATTTTGAGCACATGTGCCATAAAATCAGCATGTCTTTTAATTTTTCGCATACCCCGTACAACAAAGTATTTCTTATTCACATTTAAGAAGGATGTTGAGATAGGTCATACATTTTTTTGGATCTTGTGTAAGAGTAATCAATTATAATAAAATATTCAACATTCCGTTTGATGATTCATGAATTACGTCATGAATATTTAATTAATTTGTGCGTAGCACGGCCTAGATTGCATCACATTACTGAAGTGTTTTGTTTTTATCTTATCATTCACTTGGGAATCTCTCTTGAATTACGACATTATCTAACGAATTTTCGAACTAAGTCCTTAGACATGTTATCAACTATCGGCTATTGATACCTTCCATTCCGAAAATCGTAGATACCATAAAAAATTTCTCAGTCATAAATTTTGATTTTGGTATTCTTTCATTGTTTTAATTAAAACACATAAAAAATTTTTACTGCTCCAATAACTTAACTATTTTTATTGGTGAAATGAATATAGTGTTTATAGTATTATGATATTGAATAGGATTTGACAGTACTGATAATAATTTTTAATCGTAATTGAACACAAGCGATAACTTTTGCAAGACATTTCATCAACATCGTTTTTCCGGTGTATCTATTGATATTACACAGCCGAGCAAAAAATTGGGTTTATCCCGTAATCCGGGTTCGAATCCTGTTTAGGTGGAAAAGAAATTTTCTAGTTGGACGGGTGTCGACCACCATTTCACTGTTGGGCCAAGAATTAACAATGCTGTGAGCTAAAGTGGCGCAAGATCGCAGTAACAAAGCCTACCCAGAACACAACTGAACTCCTAACTCGCACAAGCTGAAAAGCTTCTGAGGGATCTTCACAGAAATCTAGGAGTATCAGGATAATAATAATAATATAGTGTACTGACTGTTAACGATGATTGTCTTGATTGCTTGAATAAGAAGTTTTTGTTTTTCTGTTCAAAGTTCATGAAAAATAAAAATTTAATTTGATATGCTTTCAGTTCAAACAGAAAAAATTAAGAACTTCAGTAGCGAGTATTCCTTTCTTAAGCGGGGATAATGGTTTGCAAAACAGATTTTGGATCTCATACTGCGTAATACTATTCCATTCCTGCACCAGTATGTCGCGAAGCACTCTAGAATCTCTGGGAGCTGGCTCATGTCTCCGTAAACCTCTCGCCATCTCATCCCAAACATGTTCTGGATGTATGGATTTCGTTATTTGAATCTCTGTAAGAAGTATGGGTCTGTGCATCATCATACATAAGGGTTGCGTCTTCCCCGAGAATAATCGAAAATGGTACAATATGGTCTTCCAGAACCTCTATCAGGTATCTATGAGTAGTCAAAACCTCATTTTGGATAAAAACTTACTCTGTGCGAGCTAAAAAATATATGCTTCTGCATGGAATAACTGGGACTCCACAAATGGTAGTATACACGACAATACACATTTGAGGATATCTCTCGCCTTGTCGTCGCAAAACTGACATATGTCTCTCTGGGTCCACAGACAAGATTCATCGGAAAACAATATGTGCCTCCAATCTTCTATTATCCAAGCCAAGGGTTCTCGTGCAAAATTCAACCTTATTATCCGGTATTCACATCGAAATATTGTTCTAATAGCCTTAGCAGCAACATATTCAGCCGGGACTAATGGACTCAGCATGCCGAGGTTCTATTGAGGACCGACCTTGGCTTGTTCGCAGACGGCTCGCGAACGACGAGCGGAACGGTAGTCTATGGGGGTAAATCGGGAGTCAGCATCTCATTGAGTCTCGGTCAGTACGTTACCATATTCCAGGCAGAACTATTTGCCTTTGAGACCGCGGTGGATCTGCTGATAAAATGGCAAATTCACTACGACAAAATCAAAATCGTTAGCGATAGTCAGACAGCACTGAAAGTTCAGCTGTTGTACATCGAAAACAGTCTGGAGTTGTCGCACGGCTCTAAACAGGCTCGGTATGTATAACAGAATCACTTTTGTTTGGATACCGAGCCAATCAAACTATTAGGGAAACGAAGAGGCAGATCGACCGGCGTTTGCTGCAGCAAGCTGCCTCTGGTAGGCCCGGAATCATTCCTCGGAATACCACATGACGTTGCTAAGCGAACAATAACAGGCAGAATGAACTTTAGACTAGAGTCTTTCTGGATGAGCCATCCTGGCCTGAAACATTCGGAGGCGTTCCTTGGAATAGCTTCAAACCAAAAGATGGCTGACCTAGTACTAGGCCTGGACAAAACCAAATTCAGAATAAATATCGGGATAATGGCAGGTCAGTGCAGACTGAAAGTGCATTTGCACAAAATCGGTCTGTCTGAAGACGATGAATGCAGGGTGTGCCTTGACGACACTGAAACAGCCATGCACCACAATAGTCCGCGCGGACGCAGTGGCAGGATGGACAGACGCTCGCTCACTATAAATGATAATAATAACCTTAGCTCGAGAAGATAATCCAGCAGCATTTCCTCTCACTTTCTCGTTTCTTGCAGATGATTTCGAAGAAAAGCTTTCGTGACCATTCTGTTTCTCGCTGCACTAGATGCGAAAAAACGATCGTCTACAGCTCGTATAGCCCTTTCCTGACCTGAATCAGGACTTCTAATGAACAGACCAGTCAGTCTCTTCGCAATGTTGAAATACTCGTTGCACACTAGAAAGATTTGATCCAAAGCCTCTTCCAATGTTTAGGAATTTAGATGGGAAATCTTTGTTTTTTCAAACACTAATCGAACAATAACATCTTTTTTATTCAAGCAATCACGATAAAATCATCGCATACAGATGTAAAAAACTATGTTGCAAATTTTTGTACTTATGGAAGCTGGCACTTGGCATTTATAGAGCATTCTCTTGAACATAAAGTAACAGAATGCCCATTCATTCAATTTGGGATTTAATTGTACTTTACTGAAATGTGACGTCACTTAATTCATTGCTCATTGGTAGCACTATTTAAATAATGCAATTATTTGAATATTTTAATATTAGCCTTCTACATATTTAACTTCAAAAAATTAGGAATCAGGAATTAAATTAAATTAATGTCATATAAGTACCACTTATATCAAATGACATATAAAATAAACATTCATTATAAGGCATCCAAATGATATAACAAAATCCAATAAATAAAAATTTTGACCAAAATCCTATAAATTAAATATTTTGAGTAGACAAAATTTTGTTTCTGCTGATCAATCTTATGAAAACAAATATCTTTCAAAAATGTTTAACATAATCTTAAGAATTTCATCATAAAACTATCTTACTTAGAATATTATATTATGTTAAACATTTTTTGAAGATATTTGTTTTCATAAGATTGATCAGCAGAAACAAAATTTTGTCTACTCAAAATATTTAATTTCTAGGATTTTGGTTAATAATTTTTATTTATTGGATTTTGTTATATCATTTGGATGTCTTATCATGAATGTTTGTTTTATATGTCGTTTGATATAAGTGGTACTTATATGACATTAATTTAATTTAATTCCTGAAGTTATTATAATTATTAAATATAATTTTTTGTAATTAAATATGTAGAAGGCTAATATTAAAATATTTAAATAATTTTATATACCTTCTATCAAGTATTAACCTCTATTTATATTAATACTTGCAATTTTAATAGTTACTTTTTGGAAGGATATTTGAGAAATATCACTTTTTTTGACTTTTTTGACGCTCAATAATCCGAGATGATTTCTAGAGTGTCTCATTAAGATAGATCGATGTTATTGTTTAAACGGTCCGTCGACTTAAGTTATTGCCTTAAATGAATTTTGTATGTATGCTATGGTAAATCTATCAATGTCAATATTCGAATAAAATGGGCCCTAGAACAGTGCCAGTTCTTGTGTTCTATTGCAGGTGTTTGAACTCTCTGCTACATTCTTCAATAACGGTAAGAATGTTTTCGGATAAACGTCCTGCATGAGCACATACTGGCTTCTAAACATCTACCACAGGCCCAGGTTATCAACACTCAACTTTTCCATGATTCAATTCATGAATGACTAAAAATATTAAAACAAAAACTAATTAACGTTTGAGCTCCGGTCAAATTTATCATCTGTTCAAATCATTTTAACACCCTATAGTAAGATTTCTCATTTCATGCATATACTGTTATGCTTGGCACAACTAAATGTCCTGAGGTCTAGGTTATTCATCATTCTTGTAGTTATCACATTTAAGGGAGTTTTTATACTATTGAATTAGAAGAGTATATTCGGAAAAACGATTTTTTTTAGGAAGGAGAGTTTCCAGGCCTTATTCCATTGATTAATAATTATCTAAGTGGCATGGATGTTGATGCAGATACTCATTGTACCATTCAACAATACCTCAAGTTTATTCAAAGGAGAGCATCAGGTGAAATACTTACCACTGCTTCTTGGATAAGAAAATTTGTTACAGAACATTCCGATTACAAGTAAGTATTCCTAAGAGGATGTTTGTCAAAAACCACATTATTATTTATAATGCTCATATTGTTTTTGTCATCTGGAACTTTTGAGGTTGAATTAAAATTAGCGCATGTTTTATTGATGGTGATGGTTAAGTGAAGAAGATTAATACTGTTGTCAGACTATTTCCATTGTGAATATTATTGACCAGATCCAATATCTCACATAAAGTTCCACAAATTCACACATAAAGGTGCTATTAGAAATAAATATAATAAATAATAAATCGCATCATCTTATCAACAAAAAATGATCAGATTTTTAACAGTGTGATCCACAGATTGATTATTATTCAAATGAATCAAGAATATTACATTTTAGAATTCAATTAAACAAAAAGCTAATGATTATGACAATCCAGTACTGAAAGATAAGTTGTAAATGAACAAAAACCATAAAATAGCACGTCAAAGAAAAGGTGAAGTATATTTTTTGAAATATACGGGGGATTTGCGAAAAGTATTTACATATGAATAAATATAATTTAAGAATTTCATTCAAGACAAATTTGGACCTCCGGGAATTCATTGAAAATGATAAAGATTTTACATCCAAAGATGATCAATCAGGAGTTTAAAGTTGATTTATGGTGATTGCTAAAAGATTCATAAAGAAAGGAGAGGAAGAACTCCTCAAAAAATAATTTAAGAACACTTCCACTCATTCAAACCACATATTAGAAGTATTTCCTTATCCTGAGTTTTACATACCGAAATTTAAAGTTTTATCCCCACATTATTGGAATTACTAGAAATAAACATATTCAATAATATCGGAATATTGCTTAATGAATAAATAGGCCTAAAGAATTAACCGCTTTTGAATACTTTATATTCTTTTATTTCCCAGAAACCCTAATTTTGGAATTCATATAAACCTTAGTTGAATGTAACAGGTGACCGTGCATTGTCATGTATTTTCAATATTGCCACTTTTCAATCGAGCAAACCACTTCTGACACGTTCTTTCAGCTAGAGCATGGTCACCATAAACATCCCATTAAAATACGATGACTTTCGGCAGCCTTTTTCTTCATGTTGAAGTAATAAAGAAAAACTCCCCGCAAAAACAAATTATTCGGTACAAAACTTGATATTTTCAGAGCACACAAACATTTTAGCGGAATGACTGATACTGAAAAGAAAGCCTAATGATGAAACTTCAAAATGTAGGTGTTTCTAGATGAAACATTGGAATAGTAAATTAGTAGCGACATCTGTTATCAAAACCGCACGAACTTATTTCTACTCCGAATATAATACCCTAAATAACCAAATCAAATTATTTTATAGCCTGGTCTGAATAATATTCAAATTGTAAGAATATGTTAAATAGATTTGGGATATATCTATCAGTATCAATACATTTCCCATTCACATTGGTTACGAAAAACGCCAGTTGAATGTTAAAAAATAACAGAATAAAACAAAAATAATTCGTATAAAGGTTGATGTGACTGTCTGTTAATTTTCCAGTCCTTGAATAAATCTGTCAAAGTAAAATACAGGATGGCAAGAAAAACCTCGGACAAACTTTTTTTCATTTAACTAGTCTAAGATCCGAACCTAAATCGACCTTCAGCGAGCTGATAATAGAATAAAACTTATTTTATAATAAATTTAGTATATTAGAAAATATATTAAAAATGGGTTTTCAAAAAAAATCCCGGACAAAATATTTCTAATTATTTTTTTAAAAATGATTTTTCATTATATGTGGCAACATTACGATAATAAGAAAATTTTATACTGGACTTGAAGTATAAAACATATAGAATGTGCTAACGTAGGGTGATCTATAATTTACCTGGACAAACTGCTAGGCTGTCAGGTATAAAAAGGTATGACGAGACTAGTTACTTTCACTTGTTATGATAATAGAAAAAAATTTATATCAGCAGAAGCACGTGCCGAGCATGCCCACTTTTTTATATTCCAGACCCCATCAGAAACGACTGCGATGTTCGGTCCTTTATTATAACACATTATACTTACCTCGGATCTCTCTGTCACTCATTTTCACACGCGTTGAAATTAAAATCTTTAAAATTACAAACCCCTATTAGGACCAAATTTTTTGCAGACAACCCTATATCAACGTGTTCGTAATAAAACAGCGCTTATGCTGATATAATTTTTTTTTTATTATCATAAAAAGTGAAAGTAACTAGCATCGTCATACCTGTTTATACCTGACAGCCTAGCAGTTTGTCCAGGTAAATTATAGACAACCCTACGTTAGGACATTCTATATGTTTTATACTTCAAGTCCAGTATAAAATTTTCTTATTATCTTGATGTTGCAACATATAATGAAAAATCATTTTTAAAAAAATAATTAAAAATATTTTGTCCAGGATTTTTTTTGAAAACCCTTTTTTAATATATTTTCTAATATATTATATTTATTATAAAATAAGTTTTATTCTATTTTCAGCTCGTTGAAGGTCGATTTAGTTTCGGATCTTCTACTATTATGAAACAAAAGAAATTAAACAAAACCACAACGAATAATAATAATATAAACATTTGGTAATAATATATTTTGCGGGTTCGAAGTGGCTTTCTTTGGCGGGGATACTTAGCTTTTTGAAATTTTCGGCAATTGGCCGCAGCTCTTCGGGCGTTAATCGGTCCCATTCCCGGCGCAGGGATTGCTTCAGCGACAACAAACTTTTGTGATTTTTTTGCACCTGCCCTGAGCTCCAAAATCCACCACGCGCTGTACATTGGTTTGAGATCCGGCGAGTGGGGCGGTTATTCTGCAGATGTGATGAAACCCGGAAAATGGGTCTTACACCATTCTTGCGTCATTTTCGCTTTGTGAGCTGGTGCAGAGTCCTTTTGAAAGGTCCAATGCGTGTCGCCGAAGTGCTGCTGGGCCCACGGAAGTACTACGGCCTTGAGAATGTCGCTGGTGCTGTCCGCTGGCGCAAATTCCGCCCCAGTCCATGACGAATTGCAGATTTTGACGATGGCCGACGTGCTGGGAGCCTCTGCAAACCAGACTCTGTCGTTTTGGTGGTTGCGGGATCGTTTTATGGTGAAAAGCTCTGTGAAAAGAATGCGCTCCCATTGCAGACCGGGGCGAGCAGAAGGAGTTGGCGGCACCGTTTTTATCCGTGAGGAGTTGAACTTTTTGGAACTTGTATGGCTTGAGGTTGAGCTCCTTTTTGGACATTTCACGAACGGATTCATGGCCGATACCGGTCTCACGGGCTATTTTCCTCATAGAGACCCTCGGATTTCGATTGACTTGCTTCTTGACGATGTTGCGATTGCTAGGCGTATTGACAGTGTTTTATCTCCCACTTCTCCTGGACGACGACCATCATGGCCAGGCTCCTTGAAACAATGCAAATCGCATTGGACACGGTTTGTCGAGGCACATTGAGCAAACGATCAATTTCGCATTGACGCTTACCTTGACGAAACAGCTCCAAAATTGCACTACGTTTGTTTGACATTCTAACACTCTGCGAAATAAAGTAATATCAAACTGAAAATTCATTATTAGTACAAGAAAGTGTAGGGAATCTAATAGAATAAAAATTATTTGGCTGCGCTAAAATACTTTTGTTCCAGAACACAGTGAAATTTGTCCGAAGTTTTTCTCGTCACCTTGCAGAAAGAGCTACTATTTGATGTTGTTTTGTCCGACAAAATTTTTATAAGTGTTCATATTCGAATAAAGAATGATTTAAAAATCAGTGGACCAGTGTACTATACATTTTGCTCTCTATTTCTAAATTTTATCTTAGTAGAAATATTACATTTTCATGAATATATTTTTTTATTCGATAAAAAATTCACACAATTTTTATGTTTCACAGTTTATTCAGAATTCTGACAACTGTTTCAGTCTTTCGATCATCTTTCAAAAAGTAACTTTATTCAAAATTGAAAAGATTCTTTTATTATACTTAGGACATCTCTGTATTTTTATGGCAGCATCCAATATAGGGATGCTGCCATACAAAGAGTATTTGGGAATTTGTTAAATTCTCCTTTTTCTCAATGGCTTTTTTGATTGAAAGAATCTCCAAATAGTCCATCAATTTACCCTTATTTACATTATATTCTAAAGTGACATCTTTCTTATTGAAAAAATGATTATTTTCTATACAATGTTGATTTCTGGTTTTTCAAAAAAAGACATCCTATGCTCTTTGATTCTATGATGTAAACATCGGCTTGTCTGTCCTATGTACTATTATAATCATCACATTTAATTTGATGAATCCCCGATTCGGATAAGTTGGGGTTCCTTCATTTATTATTCATTAACATCTCAGCTTAATTATTTCTATTTACTCTGCTCTAAAGAATCAATTTCCATTTTGTGAAGACCATTGAAGATCTACTGCTGAAACCTTTTATATAAGTCATTGAAAACCATATTCTTTTTTCGTCATGAGTATCATTCATATTGATATACATTTTTTTCAAATATTGTGGTGTTTTCTTTTTTATCATTTTGTCAATGATTTCAGTTCTATAGGCATTGTTCACCGCTAAAGTTTTCATTATATTGACTTCTTTTCGGCAGTTGACTTCGTTCAGCGGGATGCTCAAAAGTCTATGAATGAAACTATGGAATGTTGACATTTTAATTTGCCATGACTGATTGGATTTTGGTATCTGTAGTGGTAGGTTTTCTAAAAATGTCGAATTCGTAGTTATTATTACTATAAATTATATTAAGATCTAAGAAGTTCATTGAAGAATTTTTTTCTATTTCTATTGTGAATTTATAATAATATTTTCATTTATGCTATTAAAATAATTTACATTTCCTGTCGAAATGCAAAATACATCTCCATATGTTACTCTCGTAATTTGTGAATTACCTGAATAGCATATATGAAAATATTAAATTCACAATAGAGATTAAAAAAATCCTTCAATCAACTTCTTAGATCTTAACATAATTCATAGTAATAATAAGTTAGAATTCGACATTTTTAGAAAACCTACCACAACTGATACCATAATCAATTCAAAATGCAATCAGTCATGTCAAATTAAAATGTCAACATTCCATAGTTTCATTCATGGACTTTTGAGCATCCAGTTGAACGAAGTCAATTTCTGAAAAGAAGTCAATATAATTAAATCAAAACTATAGCGGTGAACAATGGCTATAGAACTGAAATGATTGACAAAATGATTAACAAGAAAACTTACCACAAATGATACTTATGAAGAAAAGAAAATATGGTTTTCAATGGCTTATATATTTTTATGAAATGGGAATTAATTCTTTAGCAGTAAATAGAAATTATTTAGCTGATATGTTGGTGAACAATAAAGAAAGGAACCCCAACTTTTCCGAATCAGAGATTTATCAAATTTTAAATATCAAAACAGAATTAATCTGTCAGTCTTCTACAATTTTAATTAAAAAAAAAAAACTTTTTGAATTAAATTAATCTCTAATAAGCACAGCTTATGTTTTATAAACTTATAAAATCAAATCTTAATATACAATATCAAATGAAATAAATAAACCAACAAATATAAATTGTCAATTGAAATTAATGAATAAATATTTGAAGGAGACAAAATTTTGTTTCTGATCTTACTGTTATGAAAACTAATACCTTTTCAAAAATACAAAACATTATTTAAGGACTTCTCAGAAAATATAATTTATTTAATGTATTTAAATGATTTATTATACTTCAAAAATCTCTCAAAACATGCATTATATCTTCAAAAAACAATTAGAATTTCGATAATATCTTCATCGGTCATAAATCATATTTAAAAAAATTAAATCAACCACCAATAAATATAACTCACCTAAAAGACGTCCTGGGATCATCGCTGTGAACAACTAACTTTAAAATCCAAGATATTTTATGTTCGTCAAAAAGATCATAGAATGCTGTAAGGTATTACAAAAAAATTTTGTATTCAAAAAACTTTTTGATTTAAATGTCTTATAAGCACGGCTTATATTTAATAGACGTATAAAATCAAATCTCAATATACAATATCAAATGGAATAAATAAACCAACAAATATAAATTGTCAATAAAAATTAATAAATAGATATTTAAAGAAGACAAAATTTTGTTTCTGATCTTACAATTATGAAAACTAATTCCTTTTCAAAAATACAAAACATAATTTAAGGACTTCCCAGAAAATATAATTTATTTGAAATATTTAATATATTCAAATAAGTTACTTCAAAAATCTTTCAAAACATGCATTATATCTTCAAAAAACAATTAAAATTCCGGTAATATCTTCATCGGTCCTAAATCAATTCAGTTTTCATAATTGTAAGATCTGAAACAAAATTTTGTCTCCTTCAAATATTTAGTTATTTATTTTAATTGACAATTTATATTTGTTGGTTTATTAATTCCATTTGATATTGTATATTGAGATTTGGTTTTATACGTCTATTAAATATAAGCCGTGCTTATAAGGCATTAATTTCATTCAAAAAGTTTTTTGAATGAAAATTTTTTTTGAAATTAAAATTGTAGAAGACTGACAGATTAATTCTGTTTTGATATTCAAATTTTGTTATATTCCTTCTATCAAGTGAAAAGCCTTGATTGAAGATTGAAGATTGTAATGCTACATATATAGGACCTACAGGCCGATGTTTACAACAATGAACAACAATGAACAAAGGATGTCTATTTTAAAAAACCAGAAATCAACCGTTTTTGCAGAACATTGTATAGAAAATAATCATTTTTTCAATGAGAAAGATGTCACTTTACTATTTAATGTTGATTAAAGGTGAATTGATGGACTATTTGGAAATTCTTTCAATCAAAAAAGCCGTTGAGAAAAAGGAGAATTTAACAATTTCCCAAATACTCTTTGGGAACACCCCTATATTGTATGCAGTTATTTCCATTCGCAATAAAAATACACAGATGTCCTAAGTGTAATAAAAGAATCTTTTTAATTTTAAGTTTAGTTACTTTTGGTACTCCTTTGAAGATCGACCATCTTAAAATTTGTACTCCTTTGACGATGGTCGAAAGACCGAAACACGTGTCAGGATTCTAAATAAACTGTGAAACATAAAAACTGTGAATTTTTTTTTGATAAAATTGTTTTAATGTTTTACCTAGAGCCAACCGCTTACTTCCATTCATTCAATGAATATATTTGTTTCCACAGGCAAGACTCCAAAGTAACAGAGTCTATAAACTATGACCTTTTGAAAACGATCGATTCAATTCAATCAGGTAAAATGAAATGTCCAGAATTGCTAGGCACCAGTGTCATCTCCAAAACAAGAGAAAACATACCAGCTGCCATAACCAAGGATTGTTGTGCTTGATGAGCAGAAAACTCGAACAAATTTTTACGTAATTTTAAATAGAAGTTCGCGTATGATTACGCGAGCTGACAAAATAGAATTTTCTCAGTATTCCAATTAAAATGAAGGGCATTGTCATAAAATATTCCACTTTTGTCAGTTTTTACATTGTTGACGTTTTTTTAAATATTTTAGCTTAAATGTATAGGTGAGTGGTTTTTATGATGCAATTGATTTTTAAATATAATTCATCCAAGAAAATATTTCTGTTATTTTCCTTTCCTAATCACTTTTTCAGTGCAGGCAGTCATGTTCATTCAAATAGTGGAATTAAGATTAATAGTGATGTGTTTAAATTTGCGGTTATTTTTTATATTTCAGTTATAGATACACTCTTTTCTATTTGATCGGGTCTTCACGTGATAAAAGTTTTCATTAAAATAAGAATAATAAAATAAGCACTGACGAGAACTCTAAAGCTTTTGCACGCTTGGTCAACAGTCTATTTCCCTAGAAAATGATTTCATTCAAATTGAAATTTCACCCCTTGAGATTCAACTATAGAATCTGTGGCGACGTGTCCTCCGTTCCTCCCGCAGAACTCTATTTTGCTCTGTTTCAGATTTCCGGCGTATCCCATAGAGGACGCTACCGCTTTTCGAATTCTGAGCTCACCGTCCTTGCCGGTAGAACAAAGCGCGATCGTTCCGACGTGGAACATGGTCACTGGTGTCATAGGCAGACTTGCGCACCACGCCTATCTGATGAGTTCAGGTGCGCAAGTTCGGATCGAAATGCCTCCTCCGAGGTAGAAGCTCCCTCATAACACACGTTTTCCTTCAGAGCTGCAACTCTTTTTTTTATGAAGTGTAAAACAACAGAGTTAGTCAGTAGTTTATAGCTACAGAGGGTCAATAGCTGAAACAGAAGACCCATCTCAAATCGGTTGTGCAAAACATTTAATGAGTTTAAATTAATAATTATATTGTAAAACATTCAATCTACGTTCGGAAGGCCTTATTCTTCCATAAATAATACTTACTCCTGATATAATACTTGGTAGGTTGACTATTTTTATAATTCTTCTTACTATATTTCAACATAGAGATTGTAAACGACAAACTTTGGGTACAAGGGAAATGAAAAAAGTTTTTGAATTCAAATAATAACTGATAAATGTTTATTCAATATATTTATCTGTGAAAAGCATAATAGCACTAACAATATTTGCCCATCATCAACAAGGGTTCCTCTGGACTACATATTCAGTTTGATGTTGAGTTATACATGCAGTAGGACCTTTATTGGTTCTCTTTCAGGAGCTCTCTAATCACCACACTGGATGGTGAACTCTACCTACGAATAGTGTATTTGCTTTCTGCCGCAAAACTACCATAAATGGATGATCTGCCACGAATTTCGAAGTACGTCTGGGTATATAGGCACTTGTCAAGACGAATTCTATGGCTGCAAACAGAAATAAATTTGAAGACATCGATAAATTTTGAATTTGTAAAAAATCAATATGACTATATTATACTCGTGTATATATACATATATATATATATATATATATATATATATATATGATGACCCACGAAAGAAAATATATTACATGAATAAGGAATGAAATGCAACAAATTGTTCTGTTACAAACTTGTGTACAAATTTTTAAACACAGTAAAAAGAAATTCCGGAGGAAATATTTCTCACCCATTGTCTAAATGGTTAGTTTTTCTTCGGAAATTCAATGATTGCTTTTTTCCCTTGAAGGTAATTTTCCTTTGGACATCTGGACAAACATTTTGATGTTTTCATTTGTCTATTTAGTGAAAAATATAATGACATGCAGTTAAATATTGACGATTAAACCATATAATGAGCAATATTTCTGTCAAGTATTGATATAATTTGATGAATAATGAAGGATATTCGTTGAAAAAGACGTTCTGTTCCTAAGAAATTCCTATAAAATGTTATTGCCTGGTTTTACCCCAAATAGTTGAACTGCTCACAATCACTGAAATTGTAAACTTGTGTAAACAGTAACATTTATTGTGCCAAACAGTTTTTCAGAGTTAGTACTAGGTCGCTAGTATTTCACGCAAATGTCGTTAAGGTGCAGAATTTCATATGATGGTCTAGAACCATTATATTACGTAGAAACTTATAAATGAAAAATTTTTGGTGGGATTCAATTTTGTCCCACTTGCTGGTTGTCTTTTATGAGTAGTATCTAGAAGAAACAACTTGAAGTCTTAAATCTTGGAGGGTAGATTGGCTGAATTTAACTGAACCAACTCTTTTAGAGAGGAAGGTTATTTAGGAAATCAATAGATTAGATATGGATTTATAATTATTTCGCGAAAGTCGCATTATTCCATATTTACATTGAAATTCTACATATTTTTATTGAAGACGTTCACGTATTCAATATAGAACCCTTTTCTAATAATTTTAATATTCCTTTCGTTGAACCCATCATGAATTTTAAATGGAAATATAAGGAAAGAAGAAACTAGACAATCATATAAACGATTTATTGAAGAATAATTCTGAACAAAAAAGCATATCAACTACATGTCTATTGTATATTGTATCATACAATTTTCTCTCCATAATCATAGTTTTATATTGATTATATGTGCAGAGGGATCTTTCACTGGTTAACCCTTGGAAGAAATAGTGTCATCGCCAGATACTGGATAGTTTACTCTACCATGGAATAAAACAACTGAGTTGTGTTTTAAAACTACTATAAACGGATGGTCGGCCAAAAAGTAACGGGTCAAACGGACACTTGTGATGCCGAATGTCATGCCTGTAAATCAAAATTATTTATATGTGGTCCATTCAAGAAACATATTTTTTATATGAATAATAAGAGTAGGTTTTGCTCTTACTGAATTGAATGTGAAGAAGCGTAGTCGATTGGTCGATTGATGAAATTTTTTCGGGTTGTTCAATGGGCCGGTAGATCAAATGAACCGCTATGAAATTTGCAGCGAAAGATTGCCTGTTATTGTTGTCTGTGATCAGTGGAATATACGGAAGTGAAAATATTTGTATTAGTGAGCTAGGTCTTTCGGCATTCAATACTAACCAGCAAATTTTTTGCAGGCCCTTTCGAAAAAAACTTTTAAACTCAATTATTAGTCCTATTACAATACTAATAATTAAAGCAATAATCGTCCTTGAGCACGCGCCACAAAAGACTAACCTTAAATTTTTCTTTTGTCAGTCAAAAGGCTTTTTCCCGGCGGAATCTTTAGAAAAAGTACTGCTACGGGTCGAATTTTGAAAGACCGAGCTGATTCATAAAAGCATTTTCATTCCAGTATGATTTCCTTCTATTTACTACGATTGAAAGGAAATGCGACATTTTTCAATTTTGCACGGTTTTTGAGGATCACAAGCAACAATTAAATACGCCCTTTCACTCGATTCATTTAAACTACTAGCTCATTGATCTACCCTAATATTGATAAATCGACTAAATCAATATAGGATCAATAAGTGGAAACTACAACAAGGCGAAATACTGATGTATGTTTTTCTTCATGATTTTTAAAATTCATTATTTATTACTTCGGCTAATAAGTTTCCGGCCTGATACGCAGAAAGCGCTACAAGGGCAAATTAATATTTTTATTAGAAAGAATCAACCATCAAAAAATAGATGTGAAAATTTTCTGATGATCTGAAATTTAGTTCAAAAGTTAATAATAATAATACGTTTATTGTTACAACAGCCACTGGTAACAAAAGGCATACAATTTTGAGATTTCCCCAAGGAATCTGTTGAGCCTTACATTCAAAATAAGTACATCAAAAAATGGAAGCAGCGCAAAAGTGCGAATAAACATTTACCTAAATACCAGTAGGAAAGGAATAGTTTTGGGAAGGATGAGGATAGCAGGAAGGATTTTTTCTTTGCCATTTTAAAAACAAGATCTATCTGAAAGAAGATACTGTCTGTCGAAGATCTATACTATCCAGTGAATTTAAAGCGTCAGAAATCGTGTACGAAAAAGATCTTTTGTAAATTTCTTTTCGATGCTGCGGAACCGTGACGAAATATCTATGATGCAGGTTGAGGCCATGAAGTTGGTGTCTGTATTGAATCCTATCATAGAGGTGTCGGGGCGTTCTGAATTTTAGAATCTTGAAACCTAAGCAAGTTACATGGAGCCTATACCGGGAGAACATATTCAGCCAACCAGAGCACTCCAATAATGGAGTAATATGATCTCTTCTTCTCACTCCATAAATCAGTCTTAAGCAGCTGTTCTGCATTTTTTAGGTACGGTATCTATCCACGACATCCAAACACGGGTAGTAAACGCTGAGGCAATGATTGAATTGGGATAAAACAAGTGAGTCACAGAGTAGCCTTCTAGCATCTTGAGATAGGCAACATCGTAGGGGATAGATATATCTTAGGGAGTTGTAGGCTGAACGAAGTTTACTGTTGACATGTTCATTGAATCGTAGCTGTGAGTCGATGAGTAAGTAGTCCAAGGTTTTTACATGTCTTAGAGGAAGTCAGAGGCACATCATGTATTCTAATCTTCAATGTTTTCTTAGCTACTTCTGTGTTCTGTTTGCTACCAAATACCATAATAGAGCACTTCTCAGGATTTAGTTTGAGGAGGTGATCTTCGACTATTTTGAAAACTTTGATTAAATCCGAATTGATTAATTCTTCGGCTAAGAAGATCTGGCACAGAAGAAAAGAAAAATACAATTGTGCATCATCGGCATAACAATGAATCATGCAGTTTGTTAGACATATATGGAAATTCAACGTGTATATAATATACAGAAAAGGATCCAGAATGCTTCCCTGAGGGACCCCAACTCTAAGCTCTAAAGGCGTAGAATAACGCCCCTGAGATGCCACGCGTTGTGATCTCCCACATAGAAAAGACCGGACCAGATTTCTAGCGCTCTCACCAAAGCCAACATAGTGAAGAACCTCGTACATTAACGTGTGTGAAAGGGTTTCAAACGCTTTGCTAAAGTTCAATGTTACTAAGGCCGTAACCATATCATCATCTGCCGCCTTCAACAAATCATCAACTACAGTAGCCAGTGCTGTCTCGCAACTGTGATGCTTTCTAAAGCATCACAGGTAAGACATTGTATCTCGATAAAAAAAGTTCTGATCCATAATTTTTTCAAGAATCTTCGAAACCGTAGGCAGTATGCTAATAGACCGAAGTTGATTGAAATCGACAGGGCATTCGACCTTCGGTAAGGGAAACACAAGGGCAGTTTTCCACAAATTTGGAAAATACGACGTTAGAATGCATTCATTTATAATGTGTGTTATATAGAGAATGAATTTACAGGGGTTTTAGTGAAACAACTTTTGTGATTTTCATCGATGAAAAGTAAAAGAGGAATTTCGTGTGTTGATAAAGCTTTGCTTTTTGAAGGGAAACAAATACCGTGAAACGAAAGCTTAGTATGATAAGTGTAATCCGAATTAGGCACCAAGAAAATCGACGATTAATGACAAGTTTGCTGAAGTTAAACGAATATCGATAATACACCACGCTCTCACCAAAAAGAAGTGGTTGTTACATCGGAAAACAGCCAAATGTCCGCAAAATGGATTTGACAAAGCAGAAAATCAAGATGCAGGAGCCGACACTCGAAAGATATCAAAAGAATGTTTAGGATTTATTTCGCACAGACATTTTTCCACGAGAAAAGTGGTTTCAACGTGGATGCATTGGCTAAGAATGCAATAAAAACAGTCGATAGTTTGATGGACTGTTTGGAGCTGTTTAAGCGAAATAAACAGAATTTTTTGCATCAATATGTGGCAAAAGATGGAACATGGAACCATTTCCATACTTCTAAATCAAAAAGATTATCAGCTTACTAGACATGTGAACTTCGCCCAAAGCGTCTAAAAGCGTAACTGATTGCTGGCAAAATTATCTTTCACCAAAACAATGCACCATATCACGCGTCATTGCCTTCAATGGCAAAGTTACACGAATTGCTTTCGCATCCACCCTTTTGTCCAGATTTGACTTCCATTGACTTTTATCTCTTCGCAGACTTGAAAAAAATGCTCGCCAGAAAGAGATATACTTGAATGAGGAGGAAACCGACGAAACAAACGCCTATTTTAAGGCCAAAGATGAATCGTTCTTCAAGAAAAATTGTTTTCCTTGACTTTTTAACCGATATGCTGAGTAAAATAGGAATTGAAAGCCAAATTTATAATAATCATTTCATGAAATACTCTCTTATTATTCATCAATATCATAAAATATGAACAAGAAATTTACTACTGATTGAACTACCTTAGATTTACCAACCACTTCACTGATGGTCAAAAATTAACAGTGCTGTGACCTAAAGTGGCGCAAGATCGTAGTAACAAAGCCTACCCAGAACACAACTGAACTCTCAACTCGCACAAGCTGAAAAAGCTTCTGAGGGATCTTTACAGAAGATCTAGCAGTATCAGGATAATAATAATAATTCATTTTATAAAGACCATATCATTAATCATGATATGCTTTTAATTTGAAATAAAACAATAAAGGTTTAATATATTCCCAATATATTTACCACGGCTTCGTTGACACTGACGCATCCGAATGCTCCAATTATTTATCACTCTGTGCAATAATTTCGGTTTTATTTCGCTAATGTCTTGACGATTATTTTCTTCCAAGTGATTCAAAGTCTGTGGATTGTTGGCATTGACTTGTGCCTTCACAGCCCCAAAGAAAATAATGCAGAGGGTCCCAAGGGCCAAGTTAGCAAACTCTCGACGCAATCTGTGATCATTTAGCTTTAGTTCTTGAGTCCATATGACTTCATAAGGATTGAACCCCAGATTATTACGGAAGATTCTTTTAGTTGACGTCTGAAAAAGTCCCAGATGTTGCGATCGTCGTGAAATCGACAAGTTTGGCTCATCGACAATACTGGCCCCTGCACTTGCAATGTTCTTCTAACTTCTTACGTTTCGTAGTTATTTTGGTGGCTTATTTTCTTCAAACTTTTTCACAATGCGCTGTATAACCTAAGCATAGTACCAATGACAGCGACCAAATTCTCGAGTGAATCAACCCAGGATTGAGCTAACACTTTGGTGATATTTTTTTATCACTTCCAAGCCATAGAGAGAAGTCAAACGCACTATACTAAGTATAGAAGTATAGAAACACCTCGAAATAAGAAAAAAAAAAAATTAGAAACCGAGAAATCCCTATTTGAAAAACTCTCACCCATATTGAAGGATCCTTTATTTCCAGCCCTTAGTATTTCACAAGCTTGATTGAATCAGAAATTACTTTATTGCAACAAAATGTTATCAGTAAGTATTTTAAAGTATTCATTAATATAGTATTTTAGTTGAAAATCTTATTCGGGGAAATCAATGGTTAAGGTTTCAAATTTTTGTAATTAATCTAACCACCATTAAATACTCTAACTTTCGGAAGGAAAAACCTAAAGACTTGCAACTGTCAAGGCCAATTTGGATCCTAAATATATCGATTCGATATGATATATGATTCTCAGGAAATTTTGCACGGACATGTACGTTATTATTATACTCCTACATACCGAATTTCAGATCGTAATTTGGAAAGTATTTAGAAAAATTAAAGAAAAGTTCAAATAAGAATACCTGCGAAACCATTGGACTGACTCTGTCCATTTACGAATTCAGCTAAGGATATTTAGGAACTAAAAGTATGCTGGTAGTTTCAGAACTGTAGCTCTTTCTGTTCGAAAGTTGAAGTGTTCAAGATAGCGCTCAACGCAGATTCGCTCACAACATATTTATTTATTCTACTTCTCAACATACGATCTTCTCGAAATTGCTCACGAATTTGTGCGTAATTATTCTACTTCTAAATGATAGAAAAGATAGATTCGATCTGTAGTACAGAAAATACGAGAAATTTTCAAATGCGAATAACTGCCGAAAAATTGGACCGATTTCACTTATAAACGAACTCAACTGAGATATTACTAGTCTAAACATTTCCTGAAAGTTTCGAGGCTCTAGCTACTTTTGACCTCGGATTCTTTTTCAGTGAGTCAAACTTAGTTATGGGTTTGGCCCAAAATTTGAAACTTACAGACATTTAGGCGAAACAATAGCATGCTGTTTCCTAGAACAAGCGCGTAAAAATCGCGTATACCTTGTGATATGACGGACAACTATGATGATATGATGGACAACTAAAGAAATCTTTATGATTAACATTGAACGCAATATCAGATTTATCCTTTATTGAATATTATTTCAAGCGAGAACAGTATTGTTCATGACCACAGAGGTAATTGTATATAAATATTAAGAATAAAAATCATAATCGTATATTAATATTGTGAGAACGTGGATCTTTCACTGGTTTTCCCTTAGGAGCAATGTGTCCGTCGCCAGATACAGGATGGCTCACTCTACCATAAAACAGTACTTTAGTTTTGTGTTGCAGAAGGACCATGAATGGGTGGTCTGCTAAGAAGTACATACGAAGAGGAGCAATGTGATTGGAGAATGAAATGCCTGGAAACAATAAGTATATATTGAGTTAGATATAAAAAATGGAGCTTTGATACACTAAAAAAATAAACTAGTATCAATTGATTTTTAATTCATTATAATTCGGAATTACCGGATTTTTTTTGGCCACTTGATGAGATGACTAAGTACAGAAAAAATTCGATAATAAAGAACTACAAAAAGAGTTCATTTTCCTCTCCCTCATCTCTCTGTATGAATGGTTCGAAATAATGATAAACTATATCACACGAGAATTTCGTCACATTAGTTGAATTAGAAAATTAATTTTTTGATATATCGACCATCGAAGAATGTTGTGCAGGAGGTTAGTTTACAATATCTTTAATATAGACGGATGTAAAGTGGAAGCTCTCACAAAGTAGTAACATAAAAATTATATTAATTTCAAGAGTAACGTATGATAGAGAATAATTGGATATGCAATTTATATATGATATATTAACTGACAAAGAAACTGCAACACCTAGAAGAAGCTGTTTAAATTTTAATTTTTTTTGGTAAAACATAGATAGTATAGCAAGGAGTAAATGATTAAAATTTGGAGAAAAAATCGTGAAGGCCTTTTCATGTAAACATCTTTTGTTACTTAAATATGTAGTCGTTTTTTGCAAATTTTTTAAATTTTACAACAATCCAGTTATTCGAGGAGATCCAAAGTCCAAAGAATGTGGAATGGCATCAGGTCGTCTTTTCTGATGAATCTCGATTCTCCTTGGGTGCTCATGATGGCCAAAGAAGGGTTAGACGATGTCGGGGAGAATGACGTGAACCTCAGTTTGATATTGAGCGTCTTGTACACCGGACAGTAGGCGTTATGGTATGGGGTGCTATTGCACATGCAAGTAGGTCACCTTTAGTATTTATTCGAGGTAACATGACATCGCTGCGTTAATTTCAAGAAATAGTGAAGTTATATGTTCTCCCTTACCTTAACCGGCTCGAGAATCCAATATTTTGCAAGATAATGCTCGACCTCATGTTGCCAGAGTTAGTTTAAACTTTTTTGAAGCGACTCATGTTTTGCCATGGCCGCCCAGATCCCCTGATCTTTCGCCCATAGAGCATGTTTGGTACATCATGGGTAGAAGGTTTGAAAATTTATCCCAGCCCCCACGGACTTTGGCGGCTCTGAGACATTAACTACAGGTAGCTTGGAATAGTATCACTCAAGAAGAAATAGAATATCTTATTGCATCAATGCCAAGACGTGTTGAGGAGTGTATAGATAATCGCGGCGGACAAACACATTATTAACAAAATTGTAAACCATTCGTTTTTTTTCAAATTTCAATCATTTGCTTCTTGCTATACTATCTATATTTTAGCAAAAAAAATTCAAAATTTAAACAGCTCCTTCTGGGTATTGCAGTTTCTTTGTCAGTTAGTTATACTGATACTCTTAGATCTCCTGTGAAGATTCCTCAGTAGCTTTTTAGCTTGTGCGATTTAGGAGTTCAGTTGTGTTCTGATTAGGCTTCGTTACAGCGTCCTTACTTCACCTCAGGCAGATCAATGTTGATTTTCGACCAAAAGTAAAATGGAGGCCGAAACCCTTCTAACTTAAAATATTTTCCTTCCTAGACGGGACTATAACCACTGTGCTATCAGTTGAAGGTAACACACAAAAGAATTTATTATTATGTTTAAATAAACATAACATTTTTCAGATGAAACCTTTCGAAAGATCGATTTCATTCCCCTGCAGAAGTACTGGTCTAAATATCCTAATTACATTTAGAAATTGGTTCCTGATGCAGCCTTAATATTATATTTTATGATCGACCTAAGATGAATCTTGTAAGAAACACGTCGATACACCGGACCTTGGACTTGGATAATCTTTGAATGCTTCTGAAAATTAAGCATCCGTTTCCATAAATTCAACTTCAATGGGTTTCCTCCTATTGTGTGAAGCAAATATTTATGCATTTTCATGTCTATAGAAATAAATAAACATGAAAGAAAACAATTTCACTCTTAAAAATTGTAGATCCATCTGTAAACACGAAAGCATTTTAAACCTGAATGTACGAAGAGCTGGTGATGTCAGACGAACAAGTGCAAATAATAATAATAATATATTTTTTTATTTTACCCCACAGAAATATCCCAATTACAGGGTAACATGTTGCAGAATTCGGAATATTACAACCTTATAATAATATAAAATAATCAATGATTTACAAAACTAATAAAATATTCACTCGAATTTATAAGCACACTAGCTTTTTACCCGCGGCTTCGCCCGCAGTGGAGTCATTAAATAAGTATGAAAGATAAAGGGTAAGGGTATAATAATATAAAACTTCATTACTGAAGTAGCTAAATTTGACGATTTTTTGACAAACAATTGTTTTATCTTTCGTAAAAAAAATTTTTTTTTTAAATATAAAGTACCCTATGTTACTTCTAATACCTTCAAGAGTATATGTACAAAGTTTCATGATGATCGGTTCAGTAGTTTTTGCGTGAAAGCGTAACAAACAAACTTACATTCACATTTATAATATTATAGTAGGGATTTACACAAACAGTTCATCCGTACCTGCTCCGACAAGTTACTACGACCTGTACGCAAATAAAAAGTAGGTGTGGACCTCGCTGCCAATCTTGGAACATTGAAATTTATTTTCAATAGCAGATAAGGTAATTCAAACAAGAGGTTCGAGGGGAATAAGTTGAAGATGTCATGATTTTCTATAATATTCTATCCCATCTTCAGAAGATGGGATAGTAATTCCCGAAACTCGAGTCACAATTAAATGTGTAAAATATCAATTTATTGGTAGTAAAACATAGTAATTTCTACAACTTGTTATAATTGTTTTATTATGTAAACAAAGTTAATTCCCGAAACTTGAGTCACAATTAAATGTGTAAAATATCAATTTATTGGTAGTAAAACATAGTAATTTCTACAACTTGTTATAATTGTTTTATTATGTAAACAAAGCCGTCTAAAATGAGACGATGTGGTAAACCATCAGTTATAACAAGTTGTAGAAATTACTATGTTTTACTACCAATAAACTGATATTTTACACATTCAAATGCGACTCGAGTTTCGGGAATTAACTATACCATCTTCAGACAACCGTTGTCTGAGTCACAATTAAATGTGTAAAATATCAATTTATTGGTAGTAAAATATAGCAATTTCTACAACTTGTTTTAATTATGATCAACTACCAAATAGTAACGGCTGAAACAGTTCAGTATCTGTAAATCATCAAGATAAAGAATTCATGAAAGGGCTGTAATGATGCAGGAATTTATCCAGTGGACAATAGCAAATTTAAATCGAGGTTCAATGCCCTGAATCAATTTGCTCATTCTAATCTCCAGACCAGTTAATGTTAAACTTAGGAAATCGCTTTCGAGGCACGCACGAACGCCTTCATGAAAGGAAATTCTTTTACTCTGGCCTATATATTGAAATAACAAACTACAGATTAAAAAGTTCATAAGAGCTGATTGTACAAAACGTAAATATATTCCTACAGATGAGTTATTGAACGGAAAGTTTCAGCGAAAAACGCTGACGTCGGAATTAACACGTGTGGCTCGACAAGGAGCCGAAGTTTTTGAAGATTGCTAAGCTGGAATTTTGAGCGGGTAAACGAACTAAAAATTCGGAAGGAGAAAACCGACTCATACGAGGTATTAGAAGGGCCAAGAGAGTGTTTGTTGGAGGAGTCTTGACACGCCGGAAAAACTAGTAATATCGTCGAAAAAAGATCGTGTTGCAAGGCTCGAATCAGTCTCAGAATTTAGCATTATTATAATTATATTGAGTGATATTAGTAATTTTTTATTTTTGAAGTCTAAGAATTGAGTCAGTAGAATTAGAGGAATCGAAGACAGTGCTAAGTTCCGGGACCAAGGAATTAAAGAGTACCGGTAATCGTTCGTTGTTCCATTGTACGTAGAAAATCGCCAATTTTGGTTTGAATTTATTGGCTTGGAGTCTAGGGTTAAGATGTATCCATAAATTTTGGTATAATATTCAGGTTGAAATTATCTAATTAAAGTACGGTCAGAAATTAAGAACTAGGTGGTAGGTTGACATACCTCTTCGTAATTATTGTGTTTTAGACAGAATTGAGAATTATATTGTAGCGAACAAATCCTTCGCTGCTCGTCCAGAAACCTGCCTTGGTCTGTCGCAGCTTGACCGCCGTACCAATAGAGGACCCGACCAGTCTAAAGATTCGTGACTAACCGTCCCAGCCGAGTTCAAGTGGGGCAAGGCACCGCGTTTGACGATCACCGTTCCAAGCGGAACGCATGGTCACCGGCGTCACAGGCAGAGCCTGCGCATCAAGCCTGTCTGATGAGTTTCAGATGTGCAGACTCGGAAACGCAACGAGAGCTCGAGAATAAACCCGATAGACATATGCGCCGTAGTTTGTTTTCCGCAACTCGAATGATTGTCAAAGTGACAATTCTAATATCTGAATCATTTATCTCCCGTGAAAGAACTGCATTTTTTGAAGAAAATAAACTTGTTATATTATATTTGGACTTTGTAGTGTAAAATTTCAATATTTCAGGAAAAGTAGCATGCATTGATAATAATTGATATCCCTATTATTAGAGAGTTGCCAAATACATTCTATTTCACATTATGTCATATTTCAAAATGTAAGTATGCTTGTTATTTTTACAAAACGGTTCTTGGAATAATTTTGTTTCGAATTGTAGTATATCCTCGCATCACCCTCTCCTTAATTATTCAGTGAGTCATCTTTATTGAGTTTAGGATTGATATTGATAAAACTTATTGTATTTTGGCACACTTTATCAGTTTACTTCTAAAAATCAATAATTGAGTTTCAATACCATTTTCATTACCACAAAGAAAAATTTATTAACATCAAAGACCTTCCATTTTCGCGAAGGCCGCACCCTTCATACGACCGCTCGACTAGAATTGGTTCGCACCCCATTCGTGAATAACTCAGTCTAGTAATAATTTCTATCCAACCTCCTCCAACAAAGAGGTGGCTTTTTACAACGTTATAGAGTAGGCTTATCATTTTAATATGTCTAAGAAAGAACTATATATTGTGTTATGACTAATGAGTTTCTAATTTTGCGTAGGATAAATCAAAGAAAGGAAATTTTAAGATTAAAATTGAGGGCAACATCATATTAATTATTTATTGAACATTATTACAAGTAGAAAAAGTACATTGACATACATGATTTTTGTTTACGAGCGCAACGATAATCTATATAAATACTACGAATGATAACTATAATCGTATGTAGATGTTATGAGAAAATGGATCTTTTACTGGTTCTCCATTAGGAGCGATGTCTTCGTCACCAGATACAGGATGGCTCACTCTACCATAAAACAGTAATTTTGTTTTATGTTGCAAAACAACTATGAACGGGTGGTCTGCTAAGAAGTACTTAGGAAGAGTAGCACTCAATGGGACGAATGAAATTCCTGGAATCAAGAATTATATATTGATTTTCTTATCAAAATATTCATGAATTAAGTTCCAAGATTTTGAATAATAGATTATTAGAAGTATTAGTATCTACCAATTTCATTTTTTTTTAATTGCGAATTATTTGATTCCTTCCATCACATGCTGAAATCACTAAATATAGACATTCGATAAAAAGAGAAAATATGACTAGTTCATAATCAGTTCATCAGTTCATAATCAGTTGTTCGGACAACGGCAATCTCGTACGGAAATGTACAAAATTCCGCTCTTGATAGGAAAATAACTATTTTCTACTACAGTGTCGAAATAACTACTTTCCTGCACTTTTCCGAAAGTATCACTTCCCCACTCACTAGTGAAAGAAAGTTAATTTCCCGCATGGGTTTAGTTTCGTTAAATTTCTATATTATAATACCTCTAACATGAGGTCAGTTGATGTGTTCACTTAATCTTTAGTTGAATTTTCTGACTTATACAGTTTTATTCGTGGGCAAATAATCATTACTGCAATATTTCCATTCAAACTTTTTCGAATTTTCGAAGAAATCTGTCAAAATAATTTTTGACATTCATCGATATTTATAAGTATTTTAAGTTTTACGAGCATGCGCAAAGTAGTAAGGTTTTATCCGCGGAAAAATAAAAAAAGCTGGTCAAAATTGTCACTGTTGAGAAGAATGTATCATTACTTTAGCAGATATAGACTATTTTATACCATATAGAAGACGCTGCTAATGTATTCACTTCCACTGTAATTCCTCATATTAGTATTGCAGCTTAGAATAAAAAAAGTGAAATTGTAGATACTCTATATAATGATAAATGATAATTTTATCAAGCAGTAATACCTGTCGATTTTCACATATGCTGTCAGAACTTTCTCTAATCCTATATCAGCTTGTTTTTCCATCCATTCACAAAAACGTTTAAAAGCGATTAAATGAGCTGCTCTGGAGACAGGCTACCAAATTCATTTCTTGAAGCCCCAAATAATGCAAGTTTGACTTTATTTCCCGGTAAATCTCATCAGAATTAGAAGAATCAATTCATCATTTCGAAAACTGGTGCTGCAGCAAAGGGACAACTAATCTCAAGGAGGTATTCATAATTTATTTTGTAGATTCACGAAAGAAATATAAGCCAAAAACTTTTGGAGAGTGTTTTCCATATTTGACAATGATACCATTGTTAATGAGATAAACGTTTATTAAGATAATTATAAAAAATGTAGGTTATTCTAATTTGATATGTATGTTATGAGCGAAAGGGTCTTTCACTGGTGTTCCAAGGGGAGCTTTCACGCCATCTCCAGATTCAGGACGTTCAACTCTGCCTTGAAACAGTATAGTCGATCCTGATTTCAGAACGAAAATGAAAGGGTGGTCAGCAAGAAAATAAGAAGGTATAATGGCCGAAACAAATTGGATTGTAATTCCTGAAAAATTTATCACATTAATGATTTCGTTCGAAGTCAAAAACTGCTACCAATACCCACTTCATTATTTTTCATGCATATTTCAATAATTATAATTCCTTAAAAATTGTTAGAGAGTTTGGAATGAAATCTGTTAAGCATGAGAAGATGAAGATTCCGGACCACAAGAAGAAATAGATTGCAGTAGTCATAACATTCAGAAATGATTAATTCCTTATGAGTGAGTTGAGACGAACCACTGTGATTCTAAGTCATTTTCAAATAGCGAAAGAGTTGCTCAGGGAATCCATTAGCAAGCAAGGTGAAAAAAGTGAGTTTCAAAATTGTGCTTATTTACACAATTAGTTTTCCGTGCAGGATTTTGAATTGATGTCGGATATTGATCCTCTGTTTTGCGACCAGTTACGTTGGTCGCAAACCGTTGATGTTTGATATACTTATACACCAATTTTGGTGAACTGTATATTTTATGAATCGATGTTTTGATCAACTGTTTAGATAACTAATAGATGAAAATAATATGTTGTATATCTAAACACTTTCGTAGTAAACCAATATATATTTTCGTATTTCATTCCTTTTAAAAATGAATTATCAAAAAGTAAGGGACTATCTCATCCAAAATATATTTTCTTGTGCTTCAATCTGAGATAATTGTAACGAAATTAAATATATATAAAGTGATATAATTCTACCCAAGTGACCTTTTTCTGCAAAAAAGTGACTACAAGTTCTGAAGATACACAGTGTTAATTATAACAAGTAGTCGAAACGAATAATAAAAGAGTAGATGTAGAACCTTGAAGGAGTAGTTGTAATGAAAGTTGAACAAGTAATATAGTTTATTAATAAGGAGTATGAGCTATGGTTATTAAGTTCTAGAATTCGAGACAGTGTAACATATATCCTTAAAACAATTCTATACTCAGACAAACTCGACAAGGTTTTGTTCTGTGATCAACAATTCTATACTCAGACAAACTCGACAAGGTTTTGTTCTGTGATCAACAAAACCTTGTCGAGTTTGTCTGAGTATAGAATTGTTATAAAGATATATATTACACTTGTTGATCACAGGACAAAACCTTGTCGAGTTATTTGAATAAAGAATTTTTATACAGATGTATGTTACACTGTCTCGAGTTCTAGAACTTTCTATTACCACAGCTCATACAGAGTGTAACATACATATGTATAACAATTCTATATTCGAACAAACTCGACAAGGTTTTGTTCTGTGATCAACAAAACCTTGTCGAGTTTGTTTGAGTATAGAATTGTTATACAGATGTATGTTACGCTGTCTCATTAATAAGGAGTATGAGCTATAGTAATTGAATGTTCTAAAAATCGAGACAATGTAACATACACCTCTATATCAATTCTATATTCAAACAAACTCGACAAAGTTTTGTTCGGCCATCAACAAAACCTTGTCGAGTTTATTTGAGTATTGAATTGTTATACAGATGTATGTTACACTGTCTCGATTTCTAAAACTTTCTATTACTATAGCTCATACTCCTCATTAATGAGATAGCGTAACATACATTTGTATAACAATTCTATACTCAAACAAATTATATTTGGTACAGATCAGCCGAATTAATTCATTTAAATATGAATTTGATAATTATGAGCATTACGGCAAATTATGATCTAATTTGAGCATGAGGAAATTTTTTTCTGCGTTAGTAACCTGTTAATATCGAGAATACATTTCTTTACTTGAATTAACTCCCAAAAGTATGTCTTGTATGTATGTTGCATACTCTAGATGGCGCTAGTGTATTATTAATACCTTATAGCCTCTGTGTATAGTGAATATAGATACTTGACAGACTGACGAAAAACAATCAGTTTGAATCGTGCGCATGTCTGCAATTTGCCTCCGTGATCAACAGAATTCGTTTGAGTATACAATTGTTATACAGATGTATGTTACACCGTATCGATTTCTAGAACTTTAATTACCATAGCTCATACTCCTTATTAATGATTTTTGGTACAGATCAGCAGAAATAATTTATTTGAATATTAATGTGCTAATTATGAGCATTACGGCAAATTGTGGTCTGATTTGAGCACGAGAAAAGTTTTTTCAGCGTTAATAACGTGAAAATATCGAGAAAACATTTCTTTACTTGAATTGACTCGGAAAGGTATGTCTTGTTTGTATTTTGCATACTCTAGATGGCGCTTGTGTAATATTAATACCTTAGTGTCTTTGTGTATAGTGAATATAGATACTTGACAGATTTGGAGTCACAAGCATATATTGCACTGACGAAAACCAATCACTTTAAAACGTGCGCATGTCTGCAATTTGCTTTTGTGATCAACAAAACCTTGTCGAGTTTGTTTGAGTATAGAATTGTTATACAGATGTATGTTACACTGTCTCGATTTATAGAACTTTCTATTACCATAGCTCATACTCCTTATTAATGATTTTTGGTACAGATTAGTCGAATTAATTTATTTTAAACGAATTTGTGAACGTGGATGACGACACAATAGAATGCAATGCTATTCAATTACACTAGCTTGGATCTTCCTCAGTTTTAAAGGTGGGAAATCCTTAAATTTAGTTGGTTGCCGATTTCAGAGTTGATCACGACATAATTGTGGAATTTAGGAATAAATTTCAAAGAAACGTTAAAAGATGGAACCTCCAGGACGCGCATGAATGTTTGGCGAGAAAATCCTCTGTGAAAATCACGTAAAATATTTGTATGCTATTCTAAACAAGAGTCACTTTCACCTAGCACTTTGACCACCCCGTCCAAAAGAAAAAATGCTATCCTTATCGTCCCCGCTGCTTTGTCGTCGCAGTAAAATGTTCTTAAAAGACATGGTGACCCTCAAGTAAACCATCATTAGACTAGCTGTAACTTATGTTTATTCATACTACTAGTCACTTATATGAATTTTTATAAGTTACAAATCCTTCAGAATAAATTTCTCCGAATGGTTATCGATTCATTCTGATATGTTCGCACTTCCCAACTCCATTGTGAAGCGGACTTACTACCGTTGACAGAGTTCTTTCACGAGACTGCTCTAAACCTCTAAAAACATCTCAATCGACTACCC
This sequence comes from Megalocaria dilatata, assembly GCA_034642435.1. Taxonomy (NCBI): domain Eukaryota; kingdom Metazoa; phylum Arthropoda; class Insecta; order Coleoptera; family Coccinellidae; genus Megalocaria; species Megalocaria dilatata. The sequence continues at coordinate 66,867,427 of CM067855.1, read as the reverse complement.
AGACTCGCTCTTGACAACGACGAAACAACGACCTGTTTCAAGTAACCAAAGCTTGCGCTCTCAATTGATTATAATGACAACCACTGAAACTGATCTAGAAGCTCTCTAGAACTCCCGATTCTACATAAGCCTTTTTCTAACGCCACCTGAAAAGTGGCAGATACTCTTCCCAAGATCGACAACTCCAAAAACCTCCTCTCATAAATTGCTCTAGTGGAAGCATTTATGCTCCTACACTATGCACAATTCTGCTAGGCTGTAGGAGTCCACGACTCGAAGAGCTTAAAGACAGGAATTTAGTGGGTATACTACATATACACCTTCTCATTAGCAAGTCAAATTCTGTGGGTATGAATCGACATTGAGAAAGGAGCTACACAACGTCTCCACTTTCTTACACTGGGGTGAATTAATTCTTAAGGAGGATTTACCTACCTTTAACAAAAAAAAAGGTGGAAAAAGCTTACACAAGATACACTGTTCCAAACGGTCGAACGAATGGATGTTTACCACATTCTTACAACAGAATCCTTCATAAGAAGGATTCACCTGTATAAAATTTTAAAAAATGGTGAAAAAACCTCACACAAGATAAACCGTTCAAAATGGCCCGATAGAGTTGTAAATGCTATATTAATCGTGGGCCACAAATGCATCTTTCTGTAGCAATAAGGAAACACTGGGGTCATATATTTCCTCGGCAAGGGGTATTATTGCCCGAAAACCAATTACTTCGTATCGATTAGGCAGACCAATACTTTGTCTTAATGAGATATAGCACAATACTGAGAAATATTTTCAAAGATAAAGCAACTTTGAATGAACCCGAGTACAGAGAGTAGAATAATGAATGCAAATTTTTTGCAAATGGTTCACAACACTAAGAATTAATCATGGCAAATATTGCAGAATAATTAAATTAGAGTACTGAGGTTATATTTTTTTCGTTTCATTCGCAATTTAATATAAATGTTTTTCGTAAAAAAATTTGAATATCAAAACAGATTTAATCTGTTAGTCTTCTACAATTTTTATTTCAAAAAAATTTTTATTCAAAAAACTTTTAGAATTGAATTCCTGTCTACAATAAGCACCGCTTATATATAATAGACGTATAGAATCAAAACTCAATATAGAATGTCAAATGGAATGAATAAACCAACAAATATAAAAAAGAGAATTAAAATTAATAAATAAATATTTGAAGGAGACAAAATTTTGTTTCTGATCTTATCATAATGAACACCAATTCTTTTTCAAAAACATAAAAAACAACTTCTCAACAGGACTTCTCAAAGAATATAATTTATTTGAAATATTTAATATATTTAAATATTCAAATAAGTTAATTCAAAAGTCTCTCAAAACATGCACTATATCCTCAAAAAACAATTAGAATTCCGATAATCTCTTTGTCGGCCCTAGATAATATTTAAAATATCAAAATTAACTAACAATCAGTATATCATACCTTAAAGTGTAACTGGAACTTGCTCAAACAGACTAACTTTGAGAATCAGATTAAATCTGTTTTGATATTCAAATTTTGTTATATTTCTTCTATCAAATAAAAAGCCTTTTTCTATTTTATTAATGTTTTTCGTTTTGAATTTTCACTTATGATTCAAAGTTAAACACTTTATTTCCGCTAATATTTTTTGTACACAACAATTGTTTCGTCAATTACATTTTGACTTCTTCAGGTGAGTATGGTAACTAACTACTTTTACAAAATCGTTCTTCTCGAATACCAGTTTTTTTTTCTTTTTATAGAATTTTCAATTTATACAATTTTTTGTATAACTAAGTGGAATATTCAGAAATATTCAAAGTTATTTCTAAATTGTACAAAAATATATAATTGAGTGATGAATATATTAATTCTGCACAGAACTTCATTAATAATATATTGGTTCTTGAATCTCGGCACATTCGACAGATGTGAAATCATTGTTACACTTTCCGCTTTGTTTACATTTGAATAATATTTATCCAGAATTTACACTTGTCTTTATTTTAATTTTGAATTGATATTTTGGGACATTGGAACTGAAAAATATTGTTCATTGAAATTGGTTTGAAGGGAGTATTTACATAAAGAAAATACAAAATATTGTTCATTCAAATAGCTTCTTAAAGGAATTGTCAAAATTCTTTTCGTTGCTGAGTTAGAGCAATTGTATTCTATACTCACGCGAAGTTTGAACGTCATCCGTCATTTACTTTTTTACAGTGCACCATTTTATCAGTTTATCCCAAGTGTGTTATGCGATTTTAAAATGGTTAAAAATATCGACGGAAGAATATTTCTAAAATTTTATATTGCTCATCGAATTTTTGTGCGGAAGGACTGAAAATATAATTCAAGGCTCACTATTAATCGACTTGATCAAAAACTCGTTCGCATAAGTGGTACAGTGCATTCAAAAGCAGTCGAGATGAGATTGGAAGATTTGAATTTATCATCTTTAAAGCAAATGGAAAGGAAATGGTGACTGAAAATAGTTGATAAAGTCTGATGAATCAGTTCGTACTATTTTAAACGATTGTCGTCGCTGGACAAGTGCCGAAAGACCTGAGTCACAAGGCTATTATTTTGAAGGAATGTTTGGTCAAAAACTCAACATTTTTTTTCGAACAAGCATCGTATTTCCCTAATAAGACTCTGGAAGACTTTTTTTTTCGTTCCTAAACTCAATTCACCTATGCTAGACACCCGTTTTCAGACCCGATAGAAGACATTTTACAGAATTCGCACTGATTGGATTGTTGGTTAGATAAGTGTATTATATTTGGAAATGATTGTAAATTATCATTTTTCTGCTACGTTGAAATGAAAGAATACTGTTTGTAAGACAATATTTTATTATTTACAGTTAAGAACTATTTGCCCTGAACGAGGGCTTGAAAAATGAAACAGATAGATATGCCTCGTACGGCAAATTCTACTTGAATGCTATACAAAATGAATTTTTCACTGCAGGTTGTTTTCAGTCACAGACTGGGGAAGAAAAATACAAAATCTGGCTTCGCTCCGAGAATAACCAAAAGCAGGCAAATTGTTAGGACACATTGGCTTAGACATGCCCCCGGCCTTGAAAGGTTAAAGTCTTTCAAAATAAAATGTAAAAAAGAAAAACGTTTTTATGCACCAAACTTTTACTTATGAATGTCACTGTCACTTATGGATTATTATTATTATCCTGATAGTCCTAGATCTTCTGTAAGAGGGATCTTATATTTTCATTTCCTCAAGAGATAAGTTCTAAGATAACAAAAAAGCTTATTTGACTTTAGGATGACAGAACACAAATCATACGTAGCTTCTTCAGGGGAAATTTACGCAAAAGCTTCACCGGAGTGCTTTTTCAAGCACTAATCGAGCATTGAGGTATTTCTAGTTTAAAGTTAAACCACATTATTATTATTATCCTGATACTCCTAGATCTTCTGTGAAACTCCCTCAGAAGCTTTTTCAGCTTGTGCAAGTTAGGAGTCAGTTGTGTTCTGGGTAGGCTTTGTTACTGCGATCTTGCGCCACTTTAGGTCACAGCACTGTTAATTTTTGACCCAACAGTGAAATGGTGGTAGACACCCGTCCAACTAGAAAATTTCTTTTCTACCTGAACAGGATTAGGACGAGCTCTATGCTCTCCAACTGAGCTATCCACACTGTGATTATCTTCACAGTTGACTGGTGGAGGACATATTGATGTGACTGCTCTTCGAAGTCGACCTCGCGCTGTTTGAATTGAAACCACATGAGTAATGCAATCAGTGCCAGGGTGGACATCCACAATTCTTCCTAGATTATTATCCTTACTAGCACAAGAGTATCTTTCTCAATATTGTGCCTTTGTGTTCGCCACTTTTGACGTTCTTGTAGTTCGCCAATATTCCTTGAACCATCGCTTCCATATGTGTTGCTGGAATCTCCGGAGTTTCTGAAAACGATGTAATGGATTCTCCGGGATATCGTTCAGATCTGGTTCTGGCAAACCAGTAAGAGGTCTACCAATAAGGAAGTGAGGAGTGATAGGGATTAGGTCAGTTGGATCTGTTGATAGTGACGACAGGGGTCTAGAATTCAAAATTGCTTCAGTTTGCGCCAAAACCGTTTGAAAATCTTCACAAACGAGATTTGTATTGCCTTTTACTGTTTGCAAATGAAATTTCATGGATTTCATACCGGCCTCCCACAAACCGCCGAAATGAGGAGAATTCGCGGGATTCAGCTTCCAATCTATATTCTCATTACAACAATAGGACTTGAAATTGTCATTCTTTACAAATGTGGCTAGACTTTCACGTTCGTTTTTAGCACCAATGAAGTTGGTTCCATTATCTGAATTTATTTTTGAAGGTTTATCTCTTCTCGAAATGAAACGCCTCAAAGCATTCAAAAAAGCATCTGTTGACAAATCAGTTGCAACTTCAAGATGAACAGCCTTTGTCGCAAGCAGATAAATAAACATACTTATGCCTCTGAGGTTTTATTGCACCGATCCTTGCGCTCCTTTAAAATGAAGGGACTATGGGTAATCAACTCCTGTGATGTAAAATGGAGGAGTCGGAACTAAACGATCTCGCGGTATATCTCCCATCAATGAGTGAACTGTTTTGGCATCTGCGTTGATGCTACGCACATAGAGACATGCTCCGTATGCATCATTTGATGTGTCTGAAAATGCATGTAATTCTACACTTATTGAATTATTACACTTGATGTGTCGATCAATTCGTAAGTCGTTGAACTTTGTGAGATCCCTTTTGAAGTTCATCTACATTGTGCATATATTAATGGGAACTGACTCATACCATGAAAGTTTTTCTTGCCACAACTTTTGCAACAATATTTTGCCCCAATGATGCACGGATTTAGTATGCCTAATAGTTCATATATTTGGGCTATGTTGGACAATATGTTTCGCTTAGTGATCCTCTGAGGAGCTCTACCCTCATTGATATATAAAAGTAATGTATCAGAGTGACATGACCACCTCAGACCTAGTGTTTTCATATTCTCCTGAGGACCGAGATGCAAAATATCCAATTCCCTCTCAGAAATGTCAACGAATTTCGGAACTCCTGGATCATTTGAAATCCACTTACGCAGTTCAAAACAACCTTGACTCAAAATGTATTTGATTTCTTGGATTCGAATTGACAAATCCTATGAAGAATCTAAGGATGTTAAGAAATCATCGTCGTAAAAATCTTTAGATATTATCAGGGAAGCTTCGGGAAATGTCTGCCTATTTTCATCAGCCAGCTGTTGTAAGTAGCGAATTGCAAGAAAGGAGGATGAGGCTGTACCATATGTAATTGTATTCAGCTTATAAACTAAAACTGGGTCTGTAGGATTAACTCGTCGGAAGATTTGCTGAAGGTGACGCTAGTTAGAATAAACCAGGACTTGACGATACATTTTGCATATATCTGCCGATACTACATATCTACCTTGTCTGAAACGTAAGAGAGTCAAAAATAAATTACTCTGAATTTGAAGGCCAATCATTTGAATGTCGTTTACAGACCAACGTGTGCTAGAGGGACATGAACAGTCAAAAACACCCCTCAATTTAGTAGTTTGACTGCTTTCCTTCAGAACACCGTGATGAGGTAAGAAGTATTTGATGTTTCCTATCGAATCTTCAATCTTGGTCATGTGACCTAAACTAATGTACTTATTCATTAACCCTTGTGTTAGTAACCGGGTACCCGGGTACCCACCGCGGTGTATTTGTATGAATAGCTTAAAGAATATTTAATATTTTATTTTAAGCTCTCGAATCGTCGTTCTTTAACTCAAAAGAAAGCTAGTCGTGAGTGCATTTAATTTATCTATTTTTTATTCTTTTTTTTAAATAAGCTTAAACTTCAACTATCGCCCCATTGGCAACCGGATACCCGGGTACCCACAATGGAAAGAATAGAAAATAAATTGAAAATGGTTTCTATAAATGGTTGCAACTAAATTTTATTGAAAAAATAAAGAAATATTACATTTTTTCATAATTAATGAAATTAAACTTGACATTTAACACATTGTATGAGATTGAGTGCTCATCACATACTGGCTGGTGACAATTGGCACAGCTCTTACGAGTCTTTCGCCGTCTTTTTATTGGCAAGGCATTGCACACATGACAAGATCCTATCACTTTTTTTCTTCCGGTTTTATCTTTTTCAACCACCGAACCAGGATTTATCTCGATTGTTTCTGCTAATGCATGACCTAAAATACTTTCAACAGCAATCTTTGTTGAGAAGTGACGCATTATTTGCGGATTCGCCGTACGGTGTTCAATCATCGGCAATGCTAGTTCTTCGCTTAGCTTCCGCATAAATTGACGACGTTCTGAAGTTTTTTTGGCAATCATTTTATTATTTTCGTAATAAATTATATATGATGCAAGTGAAGAAATGTTTAGCATGTTGAAGAACAATGCCATTGGCCATCTCGAAGATCGTCGTTGACTTGTGTATCTCCGGACCATTTGGTCCATTGTGTCAACGCCAGCTTTATATCTATTATAAAAATTTATAATTCCTGGTTTTTGCTTAGCGTCATCACCAACTGATGCATCTGAATGCATTGTAGATAACAGAATGACAGCTTTATTTTTTTAGGAACATAAGAACACATGGTAACCTTTTCGTGAAATCCAAAAACTGTCGAATACTGCTCTCGTGTCTTATTTGCTCCCATAACACTAGGGATGTAAGGTTTATTTTTTTTTAACGTGCCAACAATGGTAATATTCCATGATAACAAATGTTTAGCAACGGGTAGGGTAGTAAAGAAGTTATCCATGCAGATGTTTCTACCACTACCTCGGTACGGAGCCGCCAATTCTTTCACTACTCTTTGACCCTGATTCCTTAGAAAAATATATCCTATCCCTTGAAATCTCTTCAATTTCCCAAAATTTCGATAATTGAACTTTAACGTCGTCGATGTTTTTGTTGAGGTTGCATCGAACGAGATCGTTATCAGGAGAATTTTTAATTGGACCGGAAAAGATGAATTTAGTTTTATGCAGAACAGGCATTCAGGGGCCAAGCCTATCTGACTTACGCAAAGAACTTGCCAAAACAAATCAGAAGATCAATATTTTTTGAGACTTGATTACTTGATAGAAGAAATATATTTTTTAAAATTAAAATTGTAGAAGATAAACATATTTCAATTTATTTTAATATTCAAATTTTGTTATATTTCATCTATCAAGTAAAAGGCCTTTCTATTTTATTATATATAATATATAATTATATTTTGGCTTCAATAAATCTCATTATGGAATGTCAATGAATTTAAATAAGCCTCAAAAATAACTCACACTGTTCTTTGATTTTGTTAGAACATAGATCAATCTTGAATTATAAGGATGATCTGTATTTCGAAGCATTTGTCCTTTTACACGTGCTGAGGGTTAGGATATAGGTTAGTTTTTTGATTTTGATATTTGGAATATTATTGAGGACTAAAGACGGAATTGCTTAGAATTATATTTGTTTTTTGAAGATATAGTGCATTTTTTTAGAGATTTCTGAATTAACTTATTCGAATATTTAAATATATTAAATATTTCAAATAAATTATATTCTTTGAGAAGTTCTTTAAGTGTGTTTATGTTTTTAAAAGGCAATTGGTGTTCTTAAAGGTAAGACCAGAAACAAAATATTGTCTCCTTTAAATATTTATTTATTAATTTTAATGACTTTCGTATATCTGTTGGTTTATTTATTCCATTTGACATTATATATTGAGTTTTGATTATATACGTCTATTAAATGTAAGCGGTGCTTGTTTTAGAAATTAATTTAATTCTAAAAGTTTTTTGAATAAAAAATTTTTTTGAAATTAAAATTGTAGAAGATAAACATATTTCAATTTGTTTCAATATTCAAATTTTGTTATATTTCTTCTATCAAGTAAAAGTCTTTTCTATTTTATTTTTGAAGAATTATTGAATATGAAATAATAGTCTTGTGAGGTTATTGAATAGAAATTATTTTCAAAATCCTCCGATTCCTTTAATTCGGAGTCCTGATCTTCAACCAAGGAACTAATCGAAGTTTGAATCTCATAAAATTCCGGTTATAATTTTTCGATTGTTGAGAGGCGGTTTTTTCACTCGATTAAACTGAATTTTGAAGAATCACTTTCTAACGCGCATTTGTTTATAAAATTCTTGAAATTAGTGAGACGACTTTTGACTGCTCCACGTCTGACATGTAACTTCTTCAATTCAGATTTCATAATGAATGTTAACGAATGAGATTTATGATTGGCAATGTAAAATATATGAATAATGTAGAAAAATAAAGAGTTCTTTACTATAAATTATGATTTTAAATGAAACAACGATAATTTTAAACTGAATATGCCTAAACTTTGCGTATATATATAAATGCAGATTATATGAACGAAAATCACGATAAATTGAACTGAATCGTCTGATATTATCTTATTTAATGTATAAATGCAATTAAACTACGAAATAACTGAAAATGAAAACAAACTGAGTATGTCTGAAATATCGTTCGAACGAAATATATTATAATATCTCTGAAGCAATAATAAATCAAAAAGGAAGTGATTGAAAAGGACTTACATTCCCTCTTGAGATTGACCAATATAACATTCAATCCTGGTTGTTGATGAAATAGAATATGGCGTAATTGGATCTGGATGCCCTTTTGTTTTAATTTCTCACTTTTGCACTGTGTATGATGAAGTTGCAGCTTCTTTGTTTCGTATCGAAGTTCCACCTTTGTATTTTTCTCTGGATAAAATACGTATCGAAGAACCATGTATTTTACTTTATTTTTCGCTGAATTAATTCGTATTGAATGACCATTTAATTGACTGTAATTGAAGGATCATTTAATTGACGGTTCTGTGATGGCCACAGAAGTCTTTACACCTCTAAACTTTTTCCTTTGATGCCACGTGGTAGATGAGGTTTATGCCAATGCTCTTTAATCGATTCAAGACTTTAAAAATGAAATTCGTGAAGTTATCGAGAACATACAGCCGCAAATGTGCGAATTGGTCATAAAGAATTTGTTGAAAAGATTATGGTGCTGCAAATGTAGCCGTGGCGGCAATTTGACTGATACGGTTTTCCATTATTAGTGGCATACCCTCCTTTCCACAATGATTTCTCCTGAAATAAATTCGTCTTTTACAATATCAAAATGAAACCTTTTATTGGAACACCCTTTATATATTGGGTGATTCATTTAGAGGTTTTTTTTTTGATTAAGAAAATGAATAAAAACAATTTTATTTTATAATCCTTATTATTGCACGAAAGAACCATTCTTTAAAATAATTTTTTGAAGATAATTTATTTCAAATGTTGTCCGCGATGACAGTTAACAACGTCCATTCTGAAGTTCCAATTTTCAATTACGCGTCTGAGTATTTCAGTGGTATTTGGCCAATAACACGACTAATATTGGACTCCAATGCCTCAATTGTCGCCGGCTTATCCATATAGACTTTGGACTTTACATAGCCCCAAAGAAAAAAGTCGAGAGATGTGATATCACACGATGCAGCCGGCGAATTCGTTGGTCCAAAGCGTGAGATGATCCGTTTGTCGAATCGCTCTTGCAGTAGAAATGGTTTTACGAACTGTATGGCAAGTGACGCCATCTTGTTGGAACCAAATTTCATCGAGACCACGGGTTTCAATTTCTGGCATCAAATAGTCTGTTATCATTGCGCGATATCGGTCACTATTCACAGTAACATTCCGACCGGCCTCTGTTTTGAAGAAATATGGATCGATTATTTCACCAGCCCATAAACCACACCAAACAGTTATTTTTTTCTGGATTCAATTTCAGCTCTTGAGCCTCTTCGGGTTGTTCATTAGCCCAAATACGCGCATTTTGTTTATTCACGAACCCATTAAGCCAAAAATAGGCTTCATCGGTGAACAAAATTTTTGTCGAAAACAGTGGATCTTCTGCAAGCTTGTCAAAATCCCAACCACTAAAACGGAAACGATTCGGAAGGTCGGTCGGCTTCAGTTCTTGCACTAGTTGAATTTTGTAAGCTTTTAAAGAAAGATCCTTACGTAAAATACGCCAAGTTGTTGAATATGATAGGCCAAGCTGTTGAGAACGGCGACAAATCACTTCAAGGTCTTCGCGTAAACTATCCGCTACCACCCCTATATTTTCTTCACTACTTGCAGGGTGTGGTCGAGTATTATCCAATAATGAAAATTGGGTCTCAAACTTATGAATGGTAGAGCTAATTGTGCGTTCGGTAGGCCGATTATGTGGACCGTAAGTTGCTCTAAGCGCCCGATACACATTCCTCGTAGAACACCCATTTTCGTAATGAAGTTGAACAATTTGTAGACGCTTTGCCGGGTTAAGTCTTTCCATTATGAATTGTCAAACACTAAGGAATAGAAATGGCACTTCAGTAAACAGGAGGCCTGCGCAATCTGCAATTAAATCCCCACCACAAAAAAGTACCTCTAAATGAATCACCATTAACCTTCCCAAGGAAGATTGAGAGCACATTCAACGGAGTTTGGTAGATCAAATTCAGATAAACTCGCGTGATTTTAATCATTTGACAATAAAACTATTGTTGAAGAGATAAATGTTTATTAAGATAATTATAAAAAATCATACGTTATTCTAATTTGATATGTATGTTATGAGCGAAAGGGTCTGTCACTGGTGTTCCAGGAGGAGCTTTCACACAATCTCCAGATTCAGGACGTTCGACTCTGCCTTGAAACAGAATGGTCGATCCCGATTTGAGAACAAAAATGAAAGGATGGTCAGCAAGAAAATAAGCCGGTATAATTGCTATAGCAGGTTGAATAGAAATTCCTGAAAAATTGGTCACATTACTGATTTCGAATGAAAACGAAACTTGCTACCAACATTCACTTAATTTTTTTTCATGCATATTTCAATTAGAATTTCTTCAGAATGGTTAGAGGATGGAAATGATATCTGTTTAGAATGAGAACATGAAAATGAAGAAGAAATAAATTTCAATAGTCATGACATTTAGAAATGATGAATTCTTTATGGATTATTTGAAATGAAGCTCTGTGGTTTTAAATCATCTTCAAATCACGGCAAGAGTTGCCGAATTAATCCATTAGTGCAAACTGGGTGGAAAGAAGTGAATATAAAAAAATTATGTGGTTATACTATGATGAAACAATATAGGTTATAATCCTAATTATTTATTCCCCCCATTAGTTTTGCATTAATCTTGGCTATTAATCGTTTTTGTTACTAGTTAAATTGTTGATGTCTGGTGTTGTACTTAAAGACCGATTTTACTGAACTGTATATTTGATGAATCGTTGCTTTAATTATCTATTTAGATACCCCAAAGTACAAAATTTAAACCTTTTCGTAGAAAAAAATTATACTTTCTAGTTCCTCAACCTGAGATAACAAGAACGACATTAATTGTATACAAACGCAGTGATACAATTCAACACATATGACCTTTTTTTAAAAGAAAGGAACAAGTAACAAAACTACACAGTGTTAATTATAGCAATTGGAATTAAATGAGAAATTACTTTGTTTTCTATCACTTTATTTACTGATTCTACAGTGACTCGAGTTTCGTAGTGATACTACATTTTCAAACTGAATAAACAAATTATGTCTCAACTATTGTATATATATATGTATTTCTTGATGACTTCGGCAAAATGTGGGATTTGTCCGTCTGCTCATTTAATACTTTTATTGTCCTTACGTGCTTTTTGTATTTGTGGATTTCTATGGATTCCAGGATGTCTCGTTTTTTCCTTTCGCTTCCACGTGCAATATTTCGAGATTATCCAATTCTGGGAGGATATGGTCAGTTACGAAAAAATGTTTCGCAAAATTGGAGTTATTTTTCCGATACCTAAAGGCAGATTGATGTTTTTTGTACCTTTAGTGGAAAGATCTTCCCGTTTGTCTTATATATACGCTACTCCACTGTTGACAACTTAATTTATAGATTCCAGAATTATTGCGCCGGTTGTTTTTGCCTTTTGCATTAAAAAAGAGGTCGGAAATTTTATATGAGGGCGGGAAAGCTGTTATTATGTTAATTTTTGACAAAATTTGAGAGACTGGTTCAAAATATGTTAATTTTATGAATTTCGTGTCTATATTATCTGATATAGAAAAGAGGTATATTTACTTACCAATTAGTTGTTTTTGATTTTTATTTATGAGAGAATTTATTATTTTAGTTTCGAAATGATTATTTGTGGCTATTTGTTTGATTGTACTCAGTTCTTTTTTTAAGGTAATATTATTTAAAGAAATTGAAAATGCTCTATGTATCGTTGATTTGTATGCAGCGAGTTTACAAGTGTTCGGATGGTTTGAAAACTTGGGTATGGAAGTGTCTGTCAATGTGGGATTTCTAAATATATCAAAGGAAATTTCATCATTATTCTTATTTAAAGTTATGTCCAGAAAAAAAATTTTTTTATCACATTCCATAGAGAATTTCACCTTTTGGTGCAAACTATTAAGATATTCTAGTGTGTTTTTTATTTCTGAATGTGTTCCGCAGAAGCAAGCCAATATATCGTCTACATACCTGTACCAAAGAGTGATATGCTTTGCGTATGTGAACGATATATTGGCTTGCTTCTGCGGAACACATTCAGAAATAAAAAACACACTAGAATATCTTAATAGTTTGCACCAAAAGGTAAAATTCTCTATGGAAACACAATGTGATAACAAAATAAATTTTCTGGACATAACTTCAAATAAGAATAATGATGAAATTTCCTTTGATATATTTAGAAATCCCACATTGACAGACACAACCATACCCAAGTTTTCAAACCATCCGATCACTCATAAACTCGCTGCAAACAGATCAACGATACATAGAGCATTTTCAATTTCTTTAAATAAAATTACGTTAAAAAAAACTGAATACAATCAAACAAAAAGCCACAAATAATCATTTCGAAACTAAAATAATAAATTCTCTCATAAATAAAAATCAAAAACAACTAATTGGTAAGTAAATATACCCCATTTCCATATCAGATGATATAGACAGGAAATTCATAAAATTAACATATTTTTGACCAGCCTCACGAAAGATAGCTCAAATGTTGTCCAAAATTAACATAATAACAGATTTGACACCCTCATATAAAATTTCCAACCTCTTTCTTAATGCAAAAGACAAAAACAACCGGCTCAATAATTCTGTAGTCTATAAATTAAGTTGTCAACAGTGCAGTAGCGTATATATAGGACAAACCGGAAGATATTTCCACAAAAGGTACAAAAACATCAATCTGCCTTTAGGTACCGGAAAGATAAGTCCAATTTTGGGAAACATATTTTCGTAACTGACCTTATCCTCCCAAAATTGGAAAATCTCGAAATATTGTACGTGGAAGCGAAACGAAAAAACTAGACATCCTGGAATCCATAGAAATCCACAAATACAAAAAGCACGTAAGGACAATAAAACTATTAAATGAGCAGACGGATCTGTGGCAAACCCCACATTTTGAAGTTTTGCCGAAGTCATCAAGAAATACATATATATATATATATATATATATATATATATATATATATATATATATATATATATATATATATATATATATATATATATATTTGTTGAGACATAGCTTGTTTATTCAGTTTGAAAATGTATTATCACTACGAACTCCAGTCACTGTATAATAAGTTAATAAAGTGATAGAAAACAAAGTTATTTCTCATTTCATTCCAATTAAAATGAACTATCACAAAGAAACGGACTACTTCATCCAATATTTAATTATAACAATTGAACAAGTAGTGAAACGAATACTGAACGAGCAGCTGTAACGAAAGTTGAGCGGGTAGTTGTAACGAAAGTTGTACGAGTAACTTTAACGAAAGTTGAACAATGAATACAACAAAATGCAATGCTATTTAAATACGGAGACCTCCCTTAATTCTGAAGGTGGAAAATCCTCAAATTTGGTTGGTTGCCGATTTTGGGGTTTATCATGACGTAAATATGGAATCTAGATATCAACTTCTAAGAAACAGTAAAAGGTGAACCCAACACAAGATTAACCTTTCAGAACGGTCGAATAAGATTGTAAAAGCTATATAAAACGTGAGTCAAAAATGTTCCTTCCCCTTTAAATAAGGAAACACTAGAATCGTAAATTGACAACGATCAACAAAAGGTATTATTCCTCGAAAACCAGTTACTTCGTACCGATAAGGGAGAGGGATCTTTTTGCTTTTCCGTATTGAATTTTCTGTATAACGAAGCAGAATCATTGTACAATGATGAGTGCAGATGGCTCAGTGGGTAGAGCTCTTTACTGAGCTCAAAAAGGTCCCAGGTTCAGGTTCGGTATAGGTAGAAGAGACATTTTCTAGTTAGACGGTTTCGTCACCATTTCACTGTTGGGCCGAAAATTAAAAGTGCTGGGTCTAATTGGTGTAAGGCCGTAGTAACAAAGGCTAATTAGAACACAATGAACTCCTAACTCGCACAACCTTGAAATCTTCTGAGGGTTCTCACAGAAGATCTAAGAATATCATAATATATAATTGAATGATAAAAAAAATAATTAATAATAATAATAAAAGAACTCCCTGTACATTTGAAAACTGGAATATCAATGGCGGAGTTCCACTTTGTTTATAATGTTAATAATGTTTATTAAGAATTTTACTGTTCGTCTTCTGATTTTTGAGTGATATTTTGGATAAAAGAACTGAAAAAAATGTTCATTTAAAATGGTATGAAGACAATATTTACATCAAGAAAGTGATGTTTATTAGTTATCTAATGTGTATTCTGCGATTTTAAAAATGGATAAAAATGTCGAACCAAGATTCTTCTTTGAATTTCGTAATGCTAATTCTTTCTTGTATACATAAGAGCTGAAAATGTTATTGAAGGCTCACGATGAGTCAACTTTAATCATAACTCATCCACATGGATGGCAGTATATTCAGAAGCAGTCGAGATGAGGTGGAAGTTTTGCCTCGATCTGGCTGGCCATCAACATTCTCAACTGTCAAAAGCGAAGGAAATGGTGACTGTAAATCATTTTTAAAATCTGGGAATGATGGCCGCTGAAAGTTTTGTGCCTCACGAATTGGATCGTATCATTTCAAATGATTGTCGTCTCTTGACAAGTGCCGAAGGATCTGAGTTACCAGGCCATCATACTGAAGAAATTTTTAGCCGAAAACTACCATTTTTTTTCGAAGAATCGACGTAATTCTTGATATAACTCTGTATGACTTTTTTCTTCTTCCTAAATTCAAATAACCGTAATAGAGAAACTGTTTTCAGTCGACACGAGACATTGGAGAGAATTCGCACTGTGTACCGAGTCGATTCCTGAAAATATATCCAAAAATAATAAAAATGTTTTTTTTTTTTTACTTGAAAGAAGGCTCTCACAATATATTAAATAACACAGAGATTAATTCTGATAACCTCACTACAAATTTTAATTTTATAAAAGTTTTTCCCGAAAACTTTTTGAAATTAAATTAAATTAATGTCTTAGAAAACACAGTTTCAATTTAGTAGACATATAGAATTAACACAAAAGAATCCAAAGAAAATATGGAATATTAATTAAAAATATTAAATAAATACTTGAAGGATACAAACGTTTGTTTCCTAACGATGTATTATGACAACCAAATTCCTCCCCAAAAATGCACAACATAACTCTCCCACAGTGATTGGAATATTATGAATTATTCAGCTGATCTTAATGAGATCGTTACTCTGAAGCTTTCGAACTTTGCTTACCTAAAAGAGAAGTTAAACTTTCAACAACTAAAAGGAAATTCACACATACACCTGTACTGATTGAAACTAAGAAACTTCTTGATATATTGTACATAATCTCCTTTTCCAGACCTGAATTCAAAAGCAAATATAAATCCACCAAAGTCAAATATGATTCTCTCTTTTCTAGAACTAGAAAATTACATTTCAGTAACTATATAAGAAATTCAGATTATAAATCTAAGGCCTCTTGGAATGTTATCAACTCTCTAATTGGAAACAAGAATTCTTGTTCCACTCAACGTCGTGATATATCGTCTTTTGGCCCTGATGAGTTCACAAAAGGAAATGAAATTTCACAAAAGGAAATTTTGAAAGTTCTCAAATTATGAAAAAAAAATCTTATGGATATGATGAAATACCAATGAAAATTGTAAAATATTCAGTTCACATAATTCTAGAACCACTAGCTCATAAAAAATCGTTGTTTCAAGGAGGGTACTTTTTCTGATCTGATTAATATTGCAGTTGTGAAACAGTTGTAGAAAAAGGGGACATTAGTAACCTTAACAACTACAGACCCATCAGAATTCTGTCTTCCTTCTCTAAGAACTTTGAAAAACTTTTAACCAACAGATTATTGAATTTTTTCCATAAATTCAATATTATATCAAATTGTCAACATAGATTTGTGAAGAACAAAAATATCTAAACTGCTACCTATGAACTCATCAATGAAGCTTCAGTTACCATCGAATAAGGAGAGATTCCAATGGGTTTATTCTTGAATCTGACTAAGACCTTTGATTGTGTCGAACACTACAAACTGCTGGCAATTCCTGAAGATTATGGGATCAGCTGAAATTAATGGGGAGCTATTTGTCATCCAGAAAGCATGATAGTCGTCATGGTGAACTGCTGAAGTTTAATGAGGGATAGTTTATTATGGGTGTGACCCAGGGCAGTGTACCTGGACCTGTTCTTTCATTATATATTACCAAAAGCCAGTAAATCAATAAGACACTCAATAAAGTTTTCGCTGATGATACTAACTATTTAAAAGAGAAAATTGTAGTGGGTTAGCAGAATTAATCTGTGTGATATTTAAGATATTGCAAAAGCCCTCTATCAAGTAAAAAACCCCCTTTTATTATTTTATTTTATATAAAATAATTATATTTTGGTTTTTCACTCATACACATGGTATCATTTGGATATAAACGAGTCCTTAAAAAAGCTTTACAACATTTGTGTAATTTCTATGGACGAACATGGAATAAGTAAGTTTAGCTATTTAGATATATCACTATAGTTCTATATTTGTCTGTTGAAAAACATGTGGTTTGTCGGGTGTGATATATTTTTATTTTGTGGATACGAAGAGACTGAAGAGTTATCGAAGTGGGAATTCCAAATGGCCTTTTTGAAAATGTATTGCATGTTTTTGGGTTTTTTTTAAGAAACTTTTTTATAGAGAGTTATTTTCGAAGGATTCTTGAAGTTTGTATCCTTCAAGTATTTATTTAAAATTTCTAATCAATATTCTATATTTTCTTTGGAATCATTTATTCTTTTTGGTGCGCTGTAATGAGTGTTAATGTAATGTCTACTAAATTGAAACTGTGTTTTCTAAGACATTTATTTAATTTAATTTTAAAAGGTTTTTGAGAAAAATTTTTTATGAAATCAAAATTTGTAGTGAAGTTAGCAGAAATAATCAGTGTGGTATTTAAGATATCCAAGAATGATTTGATGATTGGTTTAATGGTTGAGTATTATATTAGAATGGCAATTTTTGACGGTGATAAAGTAAATAGGGACAAATAGGATATATTTTGTGTTTCTGAAGATTGAGAGCACATTCAACATGGTTTGGTAGATTAAATTCAAATAAGCTCTCATGATTTTCATCCTCAGTTAATAAAACAGAAAAATGAAGAGGTAAATATTCATTAAGATGATTATAAAAAATTAAAGGTTATTCTTATTTGATATGTATGTTATGAGCGAAAGGGTCTTTCACTGGTGTTCCAGTGGGAGCTTTCACGCCATCTCCAGATTCAGGACGTTCAACTCTGCCTTGAAACAGTATAGTCGATCCTGATTTCAGAACGAAAATGAAAGGGTGGTCAGCAAGGAAATAGGCAGGTGTAATGCCCGAAATAATTAGAATTGAAATTCCTGAAAAAATTGTCACATTACAGATTTCGAACGAAATCGAAAATTGCTACCAACACCCATTTCGATCTTTTTCATGCATATTTCAGCTATGGTTTCTTTAGAAGGGTTAGAGAGTTGGGATGAAATCTGTTAACCATGAAAATATGAAAATTTCAGAGTACAAGAATCAATATTACGTGGTTATAATACTCATATATTATGAATTCTTTATGGACTAGTTGCGACAAAGCCCTTTGATTTTAAGTCATTTTCAAATCGCGGAAGTATCCTTATCGAATACTCAGTGAATTCATTAGTTCAAGCTAGGCAGAAGAAGTTGATTAAAAAAAATTTTCATTCATTATAACGGGTCTTCCAATAGGGACTTCCGAAATATGACAGTTGATAGCAGCCATAATGGTGGAACTAAATAAATTAATATGGATTATTTCCACAATTTATTATTAACGACAATTGTCAAGAAAGTACCGGGAATTTTCAATTAAAACAACATTTTTACATTTAATCGTCAAAATTTATTGGGTCGCCTTCAAAATAGGCTCCATTTGCTCCAATATATCTATGCCAACGGCACTTCCAATTATCGAAACATTTTTTATAGGCGCTTTCCGGGATGGACTTTAGCTCTCGCGCCGAATTTTGTTTTATGGCTTCAATCGACTCAAAACGGGTGCTACGAAGGGGCAATTTTAGTTTTGGGAAGAGGAAAAAGTCGCAGGGAGCCAACTCCGGCGAATACGGTGGTTGCTGAAGCACGTTTGTTGAGTTTTTGGCGAGAAAGTCAGTCACAATCGTAGCTCGGTGAGAAGGCGCGTTATCGTCATGCAAAATCCATGAGTTGTTCGTCCACAAATTTGGCCGCTTCTTACGGATACGCTCACGCAAACGTTTCATAACGCCTAGGTAATACTCCTTGTTTACCGTCTGACCCTCTGGAACGAATTCGTAGTGCACCACGCCACGAATATCGAAGAAAACAATTAGCATCACCTTCATTTTCGAGCGGCTTTGGCGTGGTTTTTTCGGTTTCGGCTCATTTTTTGCCACCCATTTCGATGATTGCTGGCTTGTTTGCATATCGTACTCGTAGACCCAGGTCTCATCACCAGTTAAAATGCGTTCCATGAATGTAGAATCGGAATTACAGCGATCCAGCATGTCTGAAGCAACCTGTTCGCGATGACGTTTTTGAAGAAAATTCAGGTGTTTCGGTACGAGTCGTGCGGCCACCTTTCTCAAGCCCAAAATATCAATCAAAATTGTACGTGCGGACTCGTGGGATATTTTAAGATCATGTGCTATCTCTCTCAAGCTGGGCTACCAAAAATCATGGTTTGAAGAGCATGGTAGGATGTAGTATGCTCTGAATACGAAGTTTTGGTCTTTTCTGTCTCTCCCAATATCTTCTCCATCTGTCATGGCACATTGAAACATACCCTAATTTGGTTGAATAAAACAATAGTTGGGATGAAATCAATCAATCAAGTGTTGAAATGGCTATAAATAATGTTGGTGTGACTTGTGACGGCTATAAGAAGATGGCTGCGAAAAACTTTGGTGTACATCTGTCCAGTGTGCAATGAGTATTTCAACGTTACGAAAAGACTGGTCTCCTCACTAGGATACCCGATTCATGAGAAAAAACAGCTACAGACGACCGCATTTTGATTTCCAATTCCAAAAGTTATATAGTTCATTACATCGTAACAAAACCACGAACAATCTACATATTTGTTTATATAGACAATGCCCCTGCACCTACTCGTGCAGAGGGAGGCGGAACGGACCACATACAAACTATATCAACTGGCGATTGACAGGCCAGAGGCAATAGTGATGGGAGGCTCAAGACTGCTGGACGAGCTTTTAACGAACAGTATCCTATCGATGCCTTCGGATCTAATGTCAAAAATCACGAGCCAGGAATGGAATTTCAATGTAATCGTCCCCAGCCCGGACGAGTGGACCCAGCATGCTGAGGTTCTATTGAGAACCGACCTTGGCTTGTTCACAGACGGCTCGCGAACGACGAACGGAACAAGAGCGGGAGTTTATGGGAGTAAACCGAGAATTAACATCTCATTGAGTCTCGGTCAAAACGCAACTATATTCCAGGCAGAAATATTTGCCATTGAGACCGCGGCGGAACTGCTGATAAAACGGCAAATCCACCACGGTAAAATCAAAATATTTACTGATAGTCAGTCAGTACCAAAAGCTCTGGAATCCAGCTGTTCTACGTCCAAAACAGTCTGGAGTTGCCGTACGGCTTTAAACAGGCTCGGTATGTATAACGGAGTCACTCTGGTTTGGATACCGAGCCACTCAAACTATTTGGGTAACGAGGAGGCGGATCGGCTGGCATTTGCTGGAGTTGCGCTGCCTCTGGTAGTACCGGCACCATTCCTGGGAATACCACATGACGTGGCTAACGAGGCGATAACAGGCAGAATGAACTCAAGGCTAGAGTCTTTCTGGCGGAGCTATTCTGGCCTGAAACATTCGAAGTTGTTCCTTGGAACAGCTTCGAACCTAGCGCTAGGTCTGGATAGGGCCAAACTAAGAACACTTGTCGGAATTATGACAGGTCACTGCAGACTGAAAGCGCATTTGCACAAAATCGGTCTGGCTGAAGACAATGAATGCAGGCTGTGTCTTGAGGACACTGAAACAGTCATGCACATCGTCTCAGACTGCCCAGCGGTGAGTCGCATCAGATTCGAGGTCTTTGGCCAGGCTTTTATAGCCCACAGCGAACTGAAAGAATTACCCCTGAACAAGATTATCGGTTTTATCCAAAAACTGGATCTCGTCGGGGAGATATAAATTAGGGGTGAACCACAATAGTCCGTGCGGACGCAGTGGTAGGGTGGACAGACGCCCGCTCGCCATAAATAATAATATAGACAATGAAAAAATAGACAAAT
This sequence comes from Megalocaria dilatata, assembly GCA_034642435.1. NCBI lineage: Eukaryota > Metazoa > Arthropoda > Insecta > Coleoptera > Coccinellidae > Megalocaria > Megalocaria dilatata. The sequence continues at coordinate 66,846,514 of CM067855.1, read as the reverse complement.
TTTTGCCTAAAAGCTTTGCCAAATAAAAGATTATAAATATGTGATTTTTCTTTTATTTTTTTTACATCTGATGAGAGTGTGTCAAAGAAAGGTTAGGCTGGATACAGCTAACTCTTTAACATATAATTCACAATTTCCTAAGATATTTAATGGTAATAGTTCAACAATTAAACATCAAATTTTTACGTTTATTTCATTCTGTCAAATTTATTTCAATACTGTGGTTTGAAAATTCTGCCGTTAAAAAGTACAGTACTTTTCGGGCCAGCCTTATATATCATGACCAACATGAACGGATGATCCGCAATGAAGTCGTTTATGAAAGCATGCACAACCAAAGATAGTGGAACAATTGTCAGTCCTGAAAAGAAAATAGTACTTTTATTATGTAGCAGACAAAAATTTTACTTTCTTTGCGAGCTTGTTCTAGAGAACAGCGTCCGTAAATACTCCAACTTTCTAACGAAATGAACTAGAAACTTAAATTGATGATTAAAAGTAAAACAACTTTATTTCCGCAAATTTATTCAATTTCACAACAATTGTTTTGTCATGACAACATGACTTCGTCAGGTGAGTACCATCATCATCTGACGAAGTGATGTGAGCTTTTTGCCGAATTTCGTGAGCATCGGCCATCGGACTGGAGGTAAAAATGCTAATTTCGAAAAGATCAAGAGACTTGAAATTCTCAGAATAGCTGAATGTTTGAATTTTGTTCAAAAATGAACAGAATTGACTCAGTAGTTTCTGAGTTAGTCTCACCTGAAATTTTACTTCTCAAATATTTACTACGAAAGTACAAATTCAGATGGAAATTCATCCAATTAAATGAAATAATAAAAGAATATTTCCACAATTTAATTATTCACACCAACTGTTTTCCCAACACTGTGGCTTGTTCAGGTTTACATTTTAAAATAACTCCAGAAATTACTCTACATCTTATATAGCTATATAAGATGTGAGTTATTGTGAATCAATAATCAATAATTGTGGAAATGTATTCTTTATTATTTTATTTCAATCCAATCGAGTTCAAATTACGTACAGTCGACTCTCGTTAATTCAAACCTGCGATAATTCGAACCTCTCTATAATTCAAAGTTATCACGAGTTCCCTACTAAATCTCTTTATATTTCAAACTAAATCAATACATTTTCATATACTTGGTAATTCGAACGAAAAAATCATTGCTATTTAACAAAACGACGCGTTAATTCGAACTCATCAGCGTCCAACACTCGACAATTCAAAGTTGCAGAGAGAAGAGGCGGAAAGATTGTAAGTACATTTTGCGACAAGTTCAAACTTGTATGCGACAAGTTCAAACTTGTATCAAGATACACGAGCCTTTGTTTTTGTTATGATTAGTTTGACTATTTGGCGGACACACTTCTTACGAATTGGTTTGTTTAGTTATTCAGTTACTGTTACTCTTTCGTTGGTATGCAGATTAAAAGTAAGTGTTAGTTATGAGCCCTAGAAAGTATAGATGTTTGACGACTGCTGAAAAGAAAAAGTTAATCGAAAAAGTAGAAGAAGGTGAGAAGAAGAGTGATGTTGCAAAAGAATTTAAGATTCCTCTGAGTACTCTCTCAACAATAATAAAGCACAAGGAGAAAATTAATGCTGCTCAAACTGCTGGAGTACGGAAAAGAACTACTAAAGGTGAATTTCCTCGTCTGGAAGAAAGCCTGGTCATTTTGCTAAGACAGTGTAGAGGCCAAAAACTGTCTATTAGCGGGAACTTGTTGAAGGAAAAAGCAAAAGAGTTCGCGTCTACTCTAAGCATCAAAAACTTTGCGGCAAGTGAAGGGTGGCTTACAAATTTCAAAAAGAGAAATGGAGTTGTTTTTAAAAAAGTTTGTGGGGAAAGTGGAAGTGTTGATGGTGCAGTTTGTTTAGATTGGCACGGTAAATTGAAGACCTTGATTGAAAACTATGATGCCCGAGACATTATTAATACTGATGAAACTGGCCTATTTTTTAAATGTTTACCGGACAAGACGCTTACTTTTAAAGATGAAAAATGTCACGGAGGAAAACATAGTAAAGAGAGGTTGACAGTTTTACTTGCAGTAAATATGGATGGATAGGAAAAACTTAAACCCTTAGTGATAGGAAAAGCAATGAAACCGCGATGTTTCAAAGGAGTGAAATCGTTTCCAACTGATTATCGTGCTAACAAAAAAGCTTGGATGACGACAGAACTTTTTAACAATTGGCCTTTAACAGTTAATGGGGACATGAAACGACAAAAGCGGAAAATTTCACTATTTTTAGACAACTGCACTGTCCACAACAGTCCTCCTACATTGTCTAACGTGGAACTCTACTTCTTTCCGCCAAATACAACTTCCAAATTGCAACCATTGGACCAAGGGATTATCCATAATTTTAAGACGTTCTATCGCAAAGAAATTGTTAAGATCGTTTTAGAATCTCTCGACAAACAGCTAACTGCAAATATCACGGTTTTGACAGCTATTTTACTAATTGACAAAGCATGGAGAGCTGTAACACCCCTAACGATTCTCAACAGCTTCAAAAAATCCGGTTTCTTAAAAGAAAATCAAGAAAATCTTCCAATACTTATAGATGATGAAGAACCAGCAATAGAACCATTAGTTGACATCAGCGGTGTGAGTTTTTCTGATTTTGTTCAAGTGGATGAAAATGTTGCTGTCTCAGGTTCACTAACCGATGGCGAAATTTTATCTGCGACAGATACGCAAAGTAACGATGAAGATGAGGACGATACATCGGAACCTTTGGCAGAGGTGTCAGTTAAGGAAGCAAGATCCTCATTTGATACCTTACAAAGCTTCTGTCTACAAAACGAAAGTGATGAAAAAGCATTTCAGGCACTTTTTCTCTTAAAAAAAGTTATTGAGCAGTGTGAGCAGCAGAATTGTGCTTTAAAGCAAACCAGTATAACAAAGTTCTTTCGAAAGATTAATTAATTCACATTACAAATACATGTATGTACAAGAATGTACCTCTTAATTCTTGTCATTTTTATATTAATAAATAAAAATGAACTAACACTTAATAATTCGAAGTTTTATTTATTTTCTCTCACAAATTTCAAACCATTTGATATTTCAAACACTCGATAATTCGTAATATTTCAAGAGTCCCTCGAGTTTCGAATTAACGAGAGTCGACTTTAGATGTTGAATAAAGACATACATAACTTCCTGAAGATAAATTAGGAACATTTCTTGAATTTTTTTCTCATCTGATTAAGGCTAAAATTATCGGAAGTATAAGAAGCTTTGTTGATTATATTCTTTTTCGACTATTTCGTGCCAATATGTAACGATGTAGATCAGAGGTAGAAGTATGGAGTCTTATATTTTTTATTTTCATTTCCTCAAGAGATAAGTTCTAAGATAACAAAAAAGCTTATTTGACTTTAGGATGACAGAACACAAATCATACGTAGCTTCTTCAAGAAGCAAATTCTCAGGGGAAATTTACGCAAAAGCTTCACCGGAGTGCTTTTTCAAGCACTAATCGAGCATTGAGGTATTCCTAGTTTAAAGTTAAACCACATTATTATTATTATCCTGATACTCCTAGATCTTCTGTGAGAAGATGCAACCTTTATGTATGATAATACACTGCTCAGATATCTTGACCAGGTTCAAATCAAGAAATTTGATTGACATGAACATTTTTGGGATAAGATAATTCATATTATATGAATTATTTGAGTACTGACGAAGCAAAGTCTCTCTTAAAACTTGTTTTTCAGTAATGTTTTTACACATCTTGAGATTTTATAGAAAGTAGCTTAGTTAGAAATCCAATAATATTGAATATTCTAAGTAAGATAGTTTTATGATGAAATTCTTAAGATTATGTTAAACATTTTTCGAAAGATATTTGTTTTCATAAGATTGATCAGCAGAAATAAAATTTTGTCTACTCAAAATATTTAATTTATAGGATTTTGGTTAACAATTTTTATTTATTGGGTTTTGTTATATCATTTGGATGTCTTATAATGAATGTTTATTTCATATGTCGTTTGATATAAGTGGTACATACATGACATTATTTTAATTTAAATCCTGAAGTTATAATTACTAAATATAATTTTTTGAAATTAAATAAGTAGAAGGCTAATATTAAAATATTTAAATAATTTTATATGCCTTCTATCAAGTATTAACCTCTATTTATGTTATTCTCAATAAACATAACAAAAACTTTTTTTTATTCAAGCAATCACGACAAAATCATCGCATAACGTTAGTAGAATATGTTACAACCGGGAAAATCTGAAAAAACCAAAGAGTTATAAAATAAATGCGAATTACAGGATGACCATAATTTTATAATCGACAGTGTTTATACGGTCTTCACTTTATTTTTACTCGGTTCAGAATGTAACCTGACGACGACACAGTATAGCGAAACAAGTATCGAGCCGTGAACAGACCTTATCGCTATTAGTCATGCAGGGTTGGTTTAGGGACATGAAAAGGACAAATGACCAATGGAGAACAAACGGGGCACAACGATGAGGTATAGACACACTACGCAGAGAAAGGCTGGGGACCTTCTTAGCGTTTATAAACCATGAGTTTCTGCTCATACATCGCAATTCTTCGAAAGAAATTGAACAAAAATGGAGATATGTAAGAAACGCAAATGATTACATACAAAAAAATTTCGCAAACGATTACATAAGGTTATTGTTAAATAATTTGCGGTCTAATAGAAACTTTTCGTCCGTCCGTTACTTTTTGGGCAGGATAATTTTCGAAAAGTATGATTTGGAAATTTAAAAAATTTCGAGGTAGGTTTCAGACCAAAATGGCAAGAATAAGCGAACGGAATGAGAAAATAATAGTACATTCACCAGAATCAATGCATAAAAAAGTTTAAAATATAGAAATTATTCTTCGGTTACGAACAATGATATATGATTAAACTGGTAAATATACACTTATATCAATTTTCAGATATTAAACTGTTTCGTTCGTTACTATTTGGTAGTGGATCATAATTAAAATAAAAAAAATTTTTAAATATAACTAAATTTTCCTACCAAAAAATTCAAACGTTTAGTCATTGAGTTGTCTGAAGATAGGGCAACAAGTCGAAATTGTAATCACATAAATGTGTAAACTTCGAATTTTTGGTAGTAAAATAGAATAATGGGTAGTCAGACGAAGGATATGACAAGAAACCATAGATATTAATGAATAAGCACGATAAAATTTCCTACTATGAGTTTTTAGAAGTTAAGATTTCAAGAAAAACACAAAAAGGGAAAATTGCAATAATACTCCAACTAAATACGCTCTGGGTATCCTACTTTACTTCTAATAATAACGAAATCCTTAATTTGTGACGCTGCGCTATCAGGCTACCCACAAATAGAACTCGTGTATTTTGTGTTGCCTGAAATGAACATTTGAAATGGTTTACTAGTCCCTGGCGTTCTAATCCACTCCCTAATTTATAGGTTTACTAAATAAGAAAATTTAAACTGAATTCAATGAACAATAATACATTAGAGAGTATTAATATTTTTCAAATAATTTTGACAATTAAGGAACCTTAATATATTTCTGAATGCTTCTCTCTTTCTGATAGATTTCAAAATTGAAAATATAAAAAAATATATAGCCCTTTCAATCATAAATAAATCTCATTACAAGGAGTTTATTAGTTTAAGCAATGATATATAAAATTCACATACATTTCATTAAATTAATAATGGAATTCAATAAATATTAAAGAACAAGAAAGGTTAACAAATAACAGGGACTAGTAAACGTTTTAAAATAGCGTAAAGGCTTAATATGTGACCTCTAAAGTCTGAATATTTTACCCATGAACAAAACATTTTTCTTGATACAATTCTTGTTGTGCGCGATCAGTGAAATGAAGGGGTGATCAACAATAAAATCTTCCGTCTTCTGAGGTATTTTTAGACATCTACCCATAATCGCCATACCTGACAAATATCAATACATTATAAAACTTTCTAGAATTTGTCACGGTATTTATTGTAAAAAAAATTATTTCAAAACGTGACACATTTTTATTGTTTTATTTGTTATTTTTTTATTGTATATATATATATATATACATATATATATATATATATATATATATATATATAAATATATATAATATTTGGTGGTGTGACGTAATGAAAGGATAATAGATTACCTCCAGAACGTTTTCTGTCATTATTGAGTTCACAGTAATAAAATCAATATTGTCAAGTTGATTTCAAGTAGTGAATTTTAGTACTTTTTTAATTGAAAAGAGCTCTGACTTATACTAATAGAAATATATATTGTGTATTAAATGGGGGAAATACGTGTGTTATACACTTGCTCGAAAATTACCGTTATGAGACCGCTTCTACGGTACTTGGTGATGCCCTAAATATTCTTAGCGCATTTCAGATTATAATTATCAATGAAATAGGTATATTTTTATCAATTTGGTACTCAGATGACCCTACAGATTTTTACACCTAGATAGGTTATTCTTGGGAAAAACTAATCCTAATATGAAATTTCAGTAAAATTTAAAACTATAGATAGGTATGCCCCATAAATTATTATTTACTTTAGATAACTCATAAATTCAGGAATAATATGCAAAAAGAGATTGAAAAATTGCTTTACTTCTTGTCATGCCACCAAAAAATCAGGCGAGAGGTGTTATTTTTTTAATGTCAAATATCTTGAAGACCGAGGGACTTTTACTGAATATAAAACATATTTTTATGTCTTCTATCCTCAGTTACCCTGTTATCCACTCATTCATTAAGTCACATCCCTGTATATAAAATAATTCGTGGAAATCAGACACAATGAAAAATGATCAAATATTTGACATATTACTTGAATTATCAAACGGTAAAACTTATCGAAAAAAGAAATTTGCCAAATATTACTATTGTTGCTATTATCAGAAACCTGTTGTTTTATTTTGAGTGTTCGCATAAACTCTTTTAAAGCTTATGGGTCCCTAACCACTAATAATAATACTTAGAGCAATAGAGCTTTGCCAGTGTTTTTTAAATTAATGTATCTCAACATTAAGACTAACTTTTAATTACTTAAAAGCCACTTATATACGCGTAAGATGCCAGAACAATAAGAGACAAATTCACAGCATGTTGTACCAAAAAATGATTGAAATTTATAGATTTCTATGGATTATCAAAGGTCTACTTTAAAATTATTCAAGGTGCCTGAAAATGAGTACTATTTGTAAAGTAACTTTGAAATAATAATATTAAAATAAGAATACTTTTCCACCAGGTTACCTATAAAAGAGGTTTCAACCTCTGACTAACCAGGTATAAAATTGAAGGTCAGCTGACCTGTTACTCATTGAATATCCACATCTAAATCTCACTCTAAAATAGTGTATTATTCACCTATTTAAAATTTTACTGAAGAATTCCCACTCAGAAACATCCCAACAAGATTTTCCTGATACCTTTTTTCGGTTAATTCAAACTAATATACAGATTAAATAAATTATTGTTAATAAACGTCAAATATTTATTTTATTATATTTATTATTGATTGCGAAATTCTCAACCAAATTTTTAGATCTCAATATAAGCCATATTAACTATAACTCTGAATTCGTCATTTTTGAAAACTTCATTCATAACTTTTAAGTATGCCGTTGAAAAATGAATCAACATTATTAAAACTATAGCTGTGAATAATTGGTATAAAACTGAAATTTAATACAAAATTATTAGGAAGGAAACTTATCACAATCACAATAATCTCAATCAATTCTATATGAATAACAATATCATTATTATGAAAACAAAACATGGTTTTCCATGAATTATATAAAAAGGAATAAGTTGTAAGATTCTTAATGATCTCTATAAAATGGGAATTAAGTCATTAGTTGTAAATGGGAATAATTTAGATAAAAAAGCACCATTATTTTCGAATCGGGGATATTATCAATTAAAATGCGATGATCGTAATGAAACTTATATTGGGCACCCAAACCGTTATTTAAAATATATTATCAAAGAACACAGAATATCTAAAATGGAATGAACTATTACAAAGTACCGGAATACTCTATCCAATACAGAATATCTATTCTGGAAAGTTAAAAATCTACCGGTTTTGCGGGGAACATAATCATTTTTTCAATGAAAAATACGTCACATAATTATCAAAAGGATAAATTGATGGATTATTTAGAGATTTAATTAACTAAAAAATCCACTGAGAATGATGAAAATTCAAAGAATTCACAATAACTCTTCGGAAATACCACTTAAAATCACAGGCGTTTGTAATGTAGATAAATGGAAACACTAGTAATTTTAAAATTAGGTACTATTTATAACACTCAGAACTCGGTCATGAAAAACGACAGAAACACGTGTCAGATTTCTGCATAAATTGTGGAATATATGAATTGATTGCATTTTTCAAATAAAATTATTATCACCTAGAGCCAACTGCATTAATTTTATCTCGATTTTTAGAATGATTGTTTGGTTAATTCGAGATTATTATACTTAGTGAAAATTTTCAGGAACGAACATTCGGAAGTAACAGATTCGAAAGAAATAAGAGAATTTTGCCTAAATATTCTCTCACATGGTAATCAATATTTACGCAATTCCAAGAATATTAGGAGTTTATTTACATACTCTATGTATGATTTTCTTTATATCAATTTCAATAAATAGTTGAAATTATTTGACGATGTCTAGTTACATTTTTATTTTATGTGTTACCCTGCATCAGCACAGTTATTTATTTATGTCAATAATCTTTTTCTAATCTGTCATATGTCATATAATGTAAGTAACCAACATTATTTCAAGACAAATATTACAAAATACCGGTTAATTTAAATTACAATTTTTTCTTCAAGAAACAGAAAATGTAATGTCTAATGCTTGTACAGAAAGCCCACTGAAGAATACACCAGTTATTGGCTAGTTTGAGACTAGCAGTTGTATTGAAATATACAATTACTACATTTTAATTGAAAATATCAATGAATTGTTTTTGAAACTTGCAGGCGAAAGTTAATTGCCTAGAAAACTATATTCTTTGTTCTATCAAAGTACCACATTACGGAATATCGGCAGGATTATTTAGTTTTTGTCTATCAAATTCACGTTATTTTGTTTTCAGTATGCCTTTTATTGAGAGCACAGATTTGCTGAAAATGTTAAAAGTTTACCTTGCATGACAATATTGATTCTAGTACCATATACAAACATAAAATGGACTATAAAATAATTGAAATGTATTTGAACGAAATAAACCGAATTTAAGCAGCCACATTATATATTCAATCATTTTTTGTTGACGTCCCTACCTCTACCTCTACATTTTTGATTATACTGAAAAATAACCCATTTCATTTAGGAAAATAAAAATTCAATATCATAAAATTTCGTTATTTAGTTGATTCAGGTCACACCCAAATTTCCTAATTTATAGTTCATCATGAATCTGGTGGGGTGGCGAAGCGATTCTACCAGAAAACAGTATATTCTTTGAATAGTCCCTATTAGCACACAAAAGAACCACGAAAGTATGGTCGCATAAGACCTCCTCAGTCCAGACCGCTGCTCTTCTTTTTCTTATAGCCATGCCTGCAGAACAGTCAGTTGGTTATTACTGTTAAGTATGCAACATTCAAGAGATTTTTCGCATTTGTGTTAAGACATTTCCGTACCATACGATTTTTACACAAAAACTAAAAAGTTTGTTCAAATCTCATTAATTTGTTAGTACCTGGACCAGTTAAGTTATTCCGAACTCATTTGATGTTAGACACACATTTTATGTCACAGTCAGAAAGCACATACTGGCACTGTGTGATTATTGTGTAATTCAACAAATGCATTAGAGGAAACAGATAAAAATTACTCAGGAACATTAAAAGTATTACATCCAGAAGGAATAATTTTTTCAGCTTGATTTGTTTGTTGGTTATATGGTAATCTTGCATCATGAATAAAACGATAATGTTTGCAAGAAATTTTGTTGACAATTTATTGGAAAAATTAATGATAATTGATGCGCCATCCCTTATGCGAGAACACTTCTATCACAGTCTTCTTAAAAACAAGCCCTGTACAAGAAATCTGGTAATAACACCAGGAAGTCTACTGTTATATTACAGTAATATCAAAGACGTTATAGGTTAAAAGAATTTTCGTCCGGTTTTCACGTGTTTACAATTTATTGTGTGTTGAGTGCAAATGAGTTTTTAAAGTGTAAAATTGATCAGTTTTTAGTGTTATTGATCGGTTCAGTGGATAAGTGTGCCTAGGTGTGGTTAGAAAGCTACTTGATGTCCCATCTTCTTGAAATTCTGTGATAAGTTGCTTTTCATCGTGTTCCTCTAGTTTTTTCTGTCCACACACGACACACATACCATACCTTTATTGCAGTACACTTAACACGACGTCCAATATAGCAAGAAGACAAACCAACATCTCGATAGGAAATAATTATACCCTAAAGTCGCTAACAAGGTGGTAATTTCGACTACTACGAACTCGAGGCATTTTGTCACGATTAACACTAATAGATGCAGATCATTGATTGAAACAAATGTTTACTAGTCAGCTTTCATAAACCGATATTTTTCAAAAATATTGTTATCATACCACATTATTTTTAATATAAAGGGTTTGCTGAAGGTATGAGAGAATAGGAATACAACAATTTTGTAATCGAAAATAAACGAACCCTTGAACATTTTTCATACTCTGTCAACGTCCATACGTCAATCAAGGTTAACTTTTCAATTGTGATAAATTTAACGGAGCAAGCAACGCTTGGAAATTATCAAAAATTACTAGAACAATTCTGAGTCAGTGAGCACTTAGTGCAATTTTTAGTTGTCATTATTGTCCCATAGATATGCTGTGTTAGGTACATACTGGCATATGAGCATGGCTCTTTCACCAGGTGACCATTAAGCAGTCTCCACAATCCCTGAAAGCAGGTTGTGTGATAACGGTACGCCTTATCATCGAAACAGAGAACCCTTCCAATGGAGTTGAATCCACTCTCTGAGCCAAATCATACATTATGATTGCCTCAGTAAACTTGAAACCCAGAAAACAAAAATCAGTTATTCAAAAAAATAAAGTGATAATGGTTGCAATATTGGAAAACGTCGAATTTCAAATTTGACATTATCTTTTGGGGATATTACAGTATTCCGAACTTTGCAAATTTCAAAACGAAATATTGGCCTCCATCAAATTATACCACTTTGTAATTATTTAATCAATTCTGTTTCCAATGATGAGCCACCCTCAACAGCCAGATTTTAGAATATTTTGGAATATGAGATGTTATTTTCTGGCTAAGAAATATACATCCTTAAAGACAACTCTTTCAAAGGCTTTTGGTTTCTATGAGGCTTTTAAATGGAGAATTAAAGGAACTTTCTTTTGATTTATGTTTTTTATTGATTTTAATGCATAATAAAATTAGGCATTCGAAAGAAATACATGCAAATCAAGTATTCAAATTATAAGTGATTATCAGATGGAAAAAATAAACATTCTTTTGGAGAATGGCTGTCAACTGAAAATGTTCGAGCTAATGTTATCCTCTTTATCCAGAAAAATTGCATATGTGGAAATTCTACCACCACTACAAGATCTTAGATGATCTTTTAGAAATAAACGGAAGAGTGAGAAAAAAAAATCACGAGTATTCATTCTTTACCATGAATGCAGTTTTCTTACAATGGCAACAGTAACTTCTGGGAACCATTTATTTTTGTTTGTACAATGTTTTTTTACATGTATTACAGCATCTGTGTTTAAAATCATTAATAATTTCAAATTGAAATTTGTCAGAGCTAAGCGATTGAATTAACATTTTTACATAGGCGAATGATAAAGCAATAATGCATACAATTTGCAAAAAGTTTCTAAAAATATAAATGCCACTTATAAAAATGCAAATGCAAAAAATTTCGTAGGACGACTATCTTCTTTTTTTCCCTTTATAGCCCAGGCATTTCCAAAAACGTTTAAAATGAGATTTCTTCAAGATTGATAAAAAGGCAAGGTAATTCGGCCAAAAAAGAGAATTCTTGAAAAATCATTGCTTCTTGAACAAAAAATAATCACGAATGGGTGGTCACACAGGACGGAATCCTTAATCCATCTTCCTTTTTTTTTTTTTATACGCAAGCCTAAAGAATAGTTGAACAAACTAGAATTAAAATAATTTTTGGACATTCAGAATGTCACACTGTGAGTATATCGTGCGCATAAGATTTCAAGCGGAGAACTCAAAAATATTTGTTAAAACTTTAGTAGATTAGTATGTTGAAGAGCAGGAAATCTTTTGTTATCAAATACACAAATTGCGATTTTACTCAATGCTAAATGAAATTGGAGCACAAATAATAAATTTCAAGCTTTACAAAATCACTTCAACAATTAAAACAAATTGTAGAAATTACTATGTTTTACTACCAATAAAAATATATTTTACACATTTTCTTGTGACTCGAGTTTCGGGAAATGAACTATGCCATCATCAAACAACTTGTTTCAATTATGATCAACTACCAAATAGAAACAATCCAGTATCACTTCCACAAATTGAAATATTTTTCTAGAACATTCATCCGCTAACTTTTTTTTAACGTGTTTCATGTAGGTATCCCACAGGGATGCTACAGATCAACAAAAATGCATGCAATTCACAAGTTGCAACTTTAAAAAAGAAGAACAAATGCAACAGAACGGCAAATTTTCACTAAACAACTATTCATTTTAAACTTAACACTTAGATTCCAGATGTGTGATTTCTTCAATACTGAGAGGAAAGCAAGGCAATTCGACCAGAAAAGAGAGTATTTTTTGAAAAGCCATTGCTTCTCAAACAGAAAAGAATCACAAATGGGTGGTCACATAAGAAAGAATCTTTAATCCATCTTGCTTTTCGCTTTCTTAAAACCATGCCTAAAGAAAGCAAATCAAAATTATTTTTTCACATTCTGTTACACGTTAAAAAGTCTTGATTATTAATTTCTCTCATTAATAAAGTAGTTGATTAAAGCAAGACAATTCGACTTTAACTAATAATTCCTTCAGAGGAACAAAAAACAAATAATTTCTATGATGCAAACCTCTGTAGCAAAGCTAAAAATCAGATAAACAAAAACCAGAACAGCTAACTGTCATATCAGTTTGATATGGGCTATTTTTGCAATCCATAATGATGACGTTCTTTCTTTAAATCAGAAGTTATATGGATCAATATTGAATGTAACAAATATTTCATTCAAAACCTGCAATGTATTATTTCCATTATTAAAAAATGCGTCATACCACTATAAACTACTGTTACGTTTCCAGGTAAATCTAAAGGCTAAAACTTTGATACACTGATTATGGTTTTAGGGATTTTTTTGTCAAAAACTTATCCAAACAACAAGAAACCGAAAACACAAGATTTCTAAGATGAATGCAAATTACGGGAAATTTTTCTAAACAGAAGTGTATGTCTAAAAACATAACATTAAAACAAGGCGCTATATCTTAGTTGGAAGTTATGAGCCCACAAAGTTTAAAAATGCTCCATCTTCAGCTCAGTTTTTTCATCATAGAAACCACCACTCCTCACTTTTATATAATTCACACATAATCTTTGAACCAATTTCAAAGTATCTAAATTTTAATTCAAAAAATCTTGATTATCGGACAGCTATTTCAACTATTTTTCTATCGAATTGTACTCATTCACAAAGTAAATTTTAGCAATAGCACCAATTGCACCATAACTATTTCAGTATCTCTCGACATAAATAGATAGTCTACATATGGCATAGAATGATGGGATAGTTTATTTCCCGAAACTTGAGTCACAAGAAAATGTGTAAAATATATTTTTATTGGTAGTAAATCATAGTAATTTTAATTATGATCAACTACCAAATAGTAGCGGCTGAAACAATTCAGTATATGGCATAGAATTTGACGCTATTAACAAACTTCACTTTGAAAATAGGTGAAATTTCGTAGAATAACATCTGAGACGGCTTTCTAATAATTTTTTATCATTAACAACTAGATATTTTGAAAATACCCAAAACAAGTCGTCAAGAAAGAGGTTCAAAGATTATTCATGAACAATATATAAGCAGTACACTTTCAGCAAATAAATAAAAGTATGCCGTGAATTTTTTTATTGTGTGAAAAGAGACCTGAATATAAAGCATTCATAGACTTAGGGGGCCAACAAATTCAAAACCAAGACACAGAGCCCTCGTTTGACTTCAGGAGAGTACTTGGATTCCTATGAAACCATTTTTTCCATATATAATCGACTACAAAATGAATACATTTCCAAAGATAATTTTAAACGAATGACGAAAACTATAAAAGTCTGATAATTGCTAGGTTCATTCTACTTGAAATGAAAAGTTGTTCTGGAGACATGAGGAAAAAAAATTACATAAAGTGATGCTTTGTTTAATTATGAATATTATATCTTCTCTCAAATAAATTGAACTTAAATGTGGAACAAGTCCCCTTAAAACCACAAGTGGTGTTAAATAATTGATTTCATACTTACTGTTGAGATAATTTATCTGAAATTAGTAGTAAAATACTTAACATAGTGGCGAGGTTGTTAAAAACAAATAATATTTTTAAAATTAGAGAGCAGTCAGTTCATAAATCACATTCAAAAATAATTTCAACATGCATGCAAATAAAGCTAAGCAGATACAACTCATCTAAGAGCAACTTAAAAGTGTATTCAGTAATATAAGAAAATTATACGTTACAATTAAGAAAACATTTTATTAATATTTGAGTAAAGGAAAGCTATACCATTAAGATGCAATACTGAAGCTGCAATAAATTGAAATACACTTACCAGTTGCTGCTGCTGCCTCGGCACCTTCTTCATTGACTTCAATGTAGGCTTTTTGAACGACTTTGTCAACTTTCAAACCATTAACATTTTCTGCGAGATCGCCAAAATCAGCAGTGTCTGAGAATATTTCACCCAGTCCCAACTATAAAAGAGAAAACATTTGTTAGTAGAAATACAATTAGCAATTTTGTTAATGACTTCGGAAAGAAAGTCTTTGAAAAATGTTACATGAAGAAATTGCTTCAAGCTTTATGCACTCCTAAATGATATAATAAGTGGAATCCCAATAATAATCCAAATTTCACATCAATATGCAGTAATTCCTGATAAAAATGAACTAATTCCCATTATTTTTGGATACAAATACTAATATTTATACTTTTTTTCACTTTTTCACATAGAGAACTACTGAATATTAAAATGTTTAAAAAAAATTCAAATCCAGCCGAATGAATGATAAACTAATGTATGATGTTTTTGGCATTGATAAAATAATTCTCACCTTGTTTAGAGGTTCATTTAATTGAATTGTAGTTTCGATCTTGAACTTTGGAAGAGCCAAATTAACTGCTGACCGTTCCAATCCATCAGTGATCTTTGTTAAATCGGCTGTCTGCAATTTAGCTTCCAAATCTTTTATACCATCTTTTTCGTCTGGTAAAATTATCACCATGCTGAAATTTCCGTTCTTGAATGGCATTTCCAGAATTTTAGACTTTAAAGAATCATCATATTTGAATCCATATGATTCCTCATATTGGTGCATCATTTGGACATCTATTTTATCATTTGCATTCAGATAGAATGGTTCGGTTTTTGTAAGACGTTTGTTGAATTGTTCTTTCCAGTTTCCTTTGAAATAGATGGCATTCACAAGTACAACTTTGGTGAGTTCACTCAAATCGTTTGGAGAAAATATTTCCTTAATTTTATGTTCAGTTTTTTGATCAACCCAACTGTTAATGGCGTTGGCAGCTTCTGTATTAGCTGCAAAATTTAGATTTTGGACCTCTGCATTGAAATTTTCCTTAGCAGCTTTTAAGAACTGGTCCTTCAATTTGATGTCATTTGCAACATAAATCTTGTTAGCCAAGTAAAGAGCTATGTTTGTTTCACCGGTCAATTTATTGGAAACAATCTGATACCCTTCAGCTGTAATATTTTTATCGGGTAGGGCTAAGCTTTTGGCATATGCTTTTTCTGTGGATCCTGATGCACCAAGGTAAGATAATGATAATACGGCATGTGCACTCAGTGGCGAGAAGAAGACATTTCCAGATTGCTCGGACAAAATCTTATAAAGTCGATTAGTGAACTGTCCATTAGACTGGATGATTTGAAGCTCTGCATCATTACCCATGGCGACAACAACCAGTGTAGAAAGGATGGTGAAAAGTACTGCAATAATAAAATGGATACTTAAAATGTTAGTCTTTTAATAATGACAGTGAGGGAAAGCAGGAAAAGAATTGCTATTTTAATTTCGAACCCTCAGCCTTGTATAATCAAACGGAATATCGACGAGATTATATTTTATCTTGAAAAATATTTTTAAGTATATCGATGATTCAGTAGAGCCCTCTACAGAATTTAACCTTGAAATTTTATTCACAATGTTGCGAAAATAGAGTCGCTCCTTTTCTAGTCCATAAAAATATTCAGTAATCAATCCGCCCACCCATTTTGATGAGTTACTTTTGAAGTTACGAGAACGTCAATAATTTATCGATGATGATCGGTTCGACACTTCTTTATCTATTATATAATACCTTTAAGTATAAAAGCGAAGTATCCCCTAATGTAAAAATTGTCAGACATATATTTAATTCACGTATTACATGATAACATGACAATAGTCCTATTGGAAATAATAAACATAATTATGTGTTCCCCGTTCCGTTCCAGTCTATTGTCGAGGTTATCGTATTCCAACATTTGATCTAAACCAAGGAGCATCTTGATCTAAACCACAAAAAACCTACTCCATTGTTGGGAACAAAGAACTACAAGATTCAACTCGGTGATGAGTTTAAATAGTGACGGATCTAGATCAATATGCAAGTATTTAGCTCCGAGTTGAAATTGTTGCGGTTAAATGGACTTTCATTGAAAAATATTCATAGTTCACAAATAAATTTCTTGCAAATATTGGATGGATTAGTCCGTTACTTAGTGATAGTCCAAAAAGTGATAGAAAACAAAGTAATTTCTTATTTCATTCCATTAAAATTCTTGCATTATATTGCATATTCCACTAATTACATAGCAAATAGAGAAAGTTTTTTTCAATGTACTTGATTTCAAACTCGAATTTTATTTTGGGTCATAAAATCGACATATGAGCATGTTCATATCGATTTTCTTGATTCATTTGAGAAAAGGATGGAATCATGTTCAGATACTTGTTTTAATGCTTTTCCTAATAATGATCACGATATATATGCTTACTTAAAAATATTATGCAGCTTTTAGATCCCAAACAACCCTAAAAATTTCAAATCTTTAGGTTTTCCGTTCGAAATTTAGCAGGTTTATCTCCAGTTGGCCGGCCGATCCTGACAAATTTTGGCATCAACCTTCGTGCCACATAAGTATTAAATTTAAGCGCTCAATTCAGCTCTGCTCGAAAAAAAAGTTTTTTGAATATTTAAATCAAATGATCCTCATAAAACTTTGTGCGAATATGCACGTTATTATTTTTCTTTTAAATACAGAGCGATCAGATTTGTAATTTTGAAAATATTGGGAAAATAATGAAAAATTTCAAATGTGAATAAACGCAGGAGCACTGAACTGATTTGGTTTATCAATGAATTCAGGTACCAAACCTACCCAGAAAGTTTCAATTCTCTAGCTCTTTCCGTTCGCCAGTTGAGTGTTTATGGACGCGCCAAAATTATTTTTGATCTCGGATTCTCCATTCAACCTAGTCGTTTGAGGCAATTTTCGGCTTAGAATTCAAAAATTACAGACATATGGCCAAAATAATGGCACGCAGTATCCTAAAACAAGCGCGCAAAACAGAATTCTACGTTTTGTAATCCGTAAACGTAATTATTTTTTCAATTTTAGAACTACCCTTCTAAAGAAATGGAAAATTTTATGAAAATAAAAAAATACATAGTTGAAAGGCACCATTCTTATCCCTTCAATATGCATCCTTACGAATTAGCAAGAAAGAGTGAAAAAATGAATGTATTCAACAAAATTTCATATATTCTTCATAATTTTCGCCGAAAATATATGAGAAAAATTCAGAAAAATCGTGCAATTACGCACGAGCTTTCGTGTCATTATTATACTGTAGCAAATAACTTCTTCGCTCCTCGTCCAGAAACCTGCCTTGCTCTGTCGCAGCTTGACCGGCGTATCACTAGAGGACCCGACCAGTCTAAAGATTCATGACTAACCGTCCCCGCCGAGTTCAAATAGGGAAAGGCATACAGCGACCACCATTCTAAGCGGAACACAGGGTCACTGGCGTCACAGGCAGAGCTACGCATCACGCCTGTCTGATGAGTTTCAGATGCGCAGACTCGGAAACGAAACGCCGTCTCCCGAATCAAGAGGTGGAAGCTCCCTCGTAACACACCGCATTCCACTCGATAGCTTCAGTACATTTAAATAACATATTTGAGGTCGATCGGAATTCTACTTCTAAAATATTTGAAAAACTCATGAACCATTGAGTCCATTCCGTCAGTTTTTGAACTGATATATTCAGACTTTAAACTCAGCCTGAACATTTCAAGTGTTTAGGTGTTGGAAATTGGCATTTTTACCTCTAGTCGTATGCCTGGACGGTTGTGAATCATCCCAAAATTTGGAATAAATTTTCATAATGTTATTATATACCTAATCAAATTTAATCTAGATTGGATCAGTAGTTACGGAACTATTGGTAAAATGGAAAAAAATTTTAAGTGCGGAACTATGGGACCGATTTCGCCTGTTAACGAAATTAACCGAGATGTTGAGACCCCAAATCTACTCTGAAAGTTTCAGGTATGTCACTCTTTCCGTTCAAAAGTTACAGTGTTTAAGAACAGACCAATCGAAGATAATTTTTAACCTCAGTTTCTTCATCATTGAATCCCATCTAGTCGTTCGAGACCATTTTTGGCTCAAAATTCGAAAATTATAGACATTTGGGCAAAACGATAGCATGCTGTTTCCTGGAACAAGCGCGCACAAAAATACTAGGCAGAATAAATGTATTCATGAAAATACAACGATACCATAATTCAAATATAATATGGACATTAATTAACAGAATAATTATAAAATATAATTTTGAATTTGCGCCACATCACCATAGGAATCATATTGGATTCTATAATTCTCACATTCCTTTCAGTTTTTCAAGGTCATTGAAATCGGCTCCCTTGATAACAATTAGAATTTCAGAGAGTGTTATTGCTTCTGTATCTTTTATCTGATCTGTGGTTATGCTTTGATTGATTTTAACAAAGCAAAAACAATTGCATTTAACTCAATTTATCGTTTCATGTATTAGTACTTATTAGAAAATTTAATAATTTTACGAAAACGCTCATTAGCCTTCTTTTCAATATTTTGCATATGGAAGCTCAATTTGAATTCAATCGTAGAACTGTTACTATGGTCATGGCCAGAGATAATTACTTTTGACTTCGGATTCTTCGTCAGTGTAACTAACTCAATCTTTTGAGGCCATTTGTCAGCACAAAACACCAAAATTTTGGACTTTTGAGCGAAATGAAAGTGCGCTGTTTCCTGGAACGAGCGCGCAAAAATTGCATAATTTGTTCTCTAGGCTCTTAAACTGTAATTGATGATAAGGGTTTCATCAAAAACAATCTAACACAGTGATAAAACTTTATTAATCTACTTTCAGAGGGAATTAAAGTTAATATGAAATGGAATTATTTTTTGATAACGCTTGAAGTAATTAGTTCAAAGAGCATAATGTGTACATATCAAATGAAATTTATCAATGTATTTCGTTGTTTTTTATGAAGTTCTTATCATTGGGTACCAACAGAAGAGAAGAAATTATTGAATTTTCAATATTTTGTTATTCAGTCCAATTTAATCTTTCTACATAAAGGCAATATCCCTGTATTAACATTTATGTGGATGTATTGTGCTATTTTAAAATATGTATTTTTTCAAAACAGTTGGCTACTTAGGATTTCATACTTTTTTCAGCGTGTACACTTTAACGTTTGCAAAAAAATTTCTTCATTTCATAAGCAGACAGAAGTTGAATTTTTTTCAAAAAATTACAACTATCCACATGCTTCTCCGCATATTTAATGGTATAGTAACAACCTTCTAAAAACAAGTCCTGTACAAGAAATCTGGCAACAACATCAGAGAGTCCTACTGTGATAGGTGATACAATAGTAGTATACAACTACAAGATGTTAGAGGTTAAAAGAATTTTCGCCCGGATTTCACTTGCTTACGGTTTATTTTGTGTTGTTAAACGAGTGAAAATGAGTTTTTAGAATGCAAAAGTGATTAGTTTTTCAGTGTTTTTTATTGATTCAGTGCCAATTCTGTGAATAAGTGTGCCTAGGTAGGTCGGATCAGAAAGTTACTCTCATCCTTCCAGTAAACATTCGAAATGCCTTGTTGCTTCCGCAACTAGTGTAAATGAACTAGTTCAGAAATATGGGTTCGAAATTGTATGTTCTGTTACAAATAAATGTAGAACAAATTAAACCATGTTTAAAAAATTATCTAGGTCCACTTGTTTTCCAAATGGCAAAACTAAAATATATTATCCTCCTATGATAAGCTTCATGAAAAATATTCCGAACAAGCGGTTCAATTTGAAAACTGTACATAAAATAATTGTGAATCTACATTTTAAACAGGTTGAAAGGATATAAAATATTCTGATGATCATTTTCTATTTGACGCATTTGGTATTTTATGTAAGATGTGGTATGATCATCCAGAACAATAGCGCTTTCAATTCCTCAGGATAATCCGCTCATTAATCTTTCATATTTCCAGAAGATAAAATTAGTAATTTTGTAACAAATACTTGTTCACCCCCAGCATGTGAAAAAATTACATTTTCACCTCGGAAAGATGGCATATTTTGCGAGTCATCTACCCAGTTGTATTTGATTACGTCGTAAGTATCGAACCAGATTTCATCCAAACGGTGTTCTTTCATTTTAAGCAAATATTGTCAGATATTGCAAACACATACGATTATATTCCATAATCATCACTCTGCTGTCAATTTTTTTTTGTCTGAAACCACATTACATTGAAACATTTTGAAACGTCTTTAAAAATGTAGTCATATTCGGATGAGTAGTTATATATATATATATATATATATATCCGGGTTTATAGCGTCCTACGCCTTCCGGTTCCTAATCTACAAGCCTTTCTATCTTGCCAGTCCCCTGGATGTAGATTTCTTTCGGACATAGCTTTTTCTATTCCCTCAAACCATGTTTTTTTGGGCCTTCCTCTCTTTCTTCTTTCTGGTGGTGTCCATTTCAGAATCATCTTTGGTAGACGCTGGTCGCACATTCTTTCTACGTGCCCGTACCAAATCAGTTGTCTTCTCTGGATTTCATCCATGATTGCTCTTTCGACTTGCATGATATCTCTGATCCTATCATTCCTTACTTTGTCCATTCTGGATTTTCCTGCAGATCGTCGCCAGAAATCCATCTCAAGGGCCAAAAGTCGACGTTCCACACCCTTAGTCAATTGCCACGTCTCACACCCGTATAGCACTATACCCTCAAAGATGGAATTATATATCTGATGTTTTTTCTCCCGCGATATGTTTTTGGCCCACAATTTTGAGTTCAAACATCCAATGACCCCTCTACATTTCAATATTCTCTGCTCAATCTCAGTTTCTGTTCGGCCGGTGTGATCAATTTGAGCACCCAGGTAAGTATATTTACTACATGTTCCTATTTCTACGTTGTCTTCTAAGTGTAGATTATCTGCTTCCTGTCCAATGCATAAATATTTGGTTTTCGTTTTATTCACAGACAGTCCCCACTTTTCGTATTCGGCGAAGAGCCTTGTCGTCATAAACTCTAAATCTTCCGTCTCAAAATGGAGAGTGTACAAAGTTTTTGTATCGTTTAGTTGTATTCCCATACCACTGCAAGATCTTCTCCATTTTCGTAGCGTTTCGTTCAGATATATTTTGAATAACGTTGTGGACAGACAGCATCCCTGCCGTAGGCCTTTTGATATAGAGAAACTTTCGGACATATGTCTGAAAAAACTGGTACTACATTGCCTCTATATAAATCATACACTACCCATCTGATCATTTCTAACAATGTCGTCTAGTTTTTTGTCATATTTGATCAATAGACATGATTAACTACGCCTTCATGTTAATAATACGTAATATTCTAAATTAACTCTTTTTTGTTGGTTCACAAATCTTGGTTTTTATATAGTTTTGAGATTTATCATTATTCTCATTTTCCAGAACTTCATTAATGTTAAACACTATATGTTGACACTGCACATGTATGTAAATCCTTGTGTCCAAATTTCAGATCACCTAAATTCTGAATATTTGTTGCAGGTTCAACAAGTTCCGAAAATGGTGTCCACAAAGCCATAATAAATATTCAAGAGACAAATTATTCACGCACCCAACTTAATTTTTCTAGTAAAAACTAAAAACTTACGTTATATTCGTATGTACGGACACCACTGCCTATAGACTGATTATTCAGAATCACCACTTGTACAAGATATTAACGGATTTTAACTGATGAACGAGCGCAAAATTAACCTAGAACGGCTTCGGAACGGGTCGTAAAATACCTGTGTGGAGTAAAAATAAGTGGAACGAAAGAGTTTCCTATTGCATTATTGGAAACTTGGAAAAACCTTGTATAGGGTTTTCCAATAAGAGGTTTCATTTTGAACAGCTCGCTATCTGGGCAGCTGTCATCTTTTGACATTTAAAAAGTTAGAACTACGCTATTACTAAAAATGCAGTTAGTGATATGAACAACTGAGAATGCTGTAGCCCGTAGTGTTGAGGAAAATTCAGGTTTGTCGTTTCTTAGTCGATCTTTCGGAATTAGGCATTCCACAAACGATATTACACCGTATTTCGCATGAAGACCAAGATCTTAAGGCTCTTAAAGTTCACAAAAATTCAAGCCGGTCGATCACCACCAACGTTGTTTCTTCGCTGACGTCCTCGAAATGCATCAAAATGATCCGGATTTTCATCGAAAAATAAGTTTCAGTGATCAGGCCCATTTTCACCGAAGGCTACGTTAATAAGCAGAATTGTCGCATTTGGGGATCGGAAAATCCAATATTAATTGTTGAAAAGCCTCTCCATCCCCAACGTGTCACTGTTTGGTGCAGTTTTTGGGCTGGCGGTGTGATTGGAACTTACTTATTCGAAAATGTGGCTGGTGAAACTGATGGATTGGGCAACCGAGCTATGATTAATGATTTTTCATGGCTGGAATTGGAAGATATTGATGTGGACGACGTTTATCTTCAACAGGACGGCGCTACGTGCCATACAAATAACGAAATAATCGCAACTTTGCAAGAAAAGTTTTCTGGCCGTGTTATTTGTCGAAGAGGTGATTACAATTAGCAACCGAGATCTAATGATTTAACACCTTTAGATTTTCTTTGGAACTACATGAAAGATAAAGTCTATACCAATGCTTCACAATCGGTTCGAGACCTTAAAGATGGAATTCGTGAAGTTACCGTAGCGATGGCGGCCATTTGGCTGACATCGTTTTCCATTGTTAATGGCACACCTTCCTTTCTATAATGAAATAAACATCTACTGATTTCTCTTGAAATATACTCGTTTTTATATAAAATGTTATTCTTTTCTCAAAAACTTTTCAAAATGAAATTAAACGAATGTCTTAGAAAACACAGTTTCAATTTAGTAGACATATAGAATTAACACTCATTATACAGCACCAGAACGAATAAAAGAATTCAAATAAAATATAGAATATTAGATAAATACTTTGTTCCGTAACGATGCATTATGAAAACCAAATTTCTTTCCAAAAATGCACAACATAACCTGAAGAAATTCTTCGAAAATTATTCTCTTTAAAAAATAAGTTCCTTGAACAAACCTCCAAAAACATGCAGAACATCTTCAAAAAGGTCATTTGGAATTACCACGTCGATAACTCTCCAGTCAAACTTATCCAAAAAATAAAAATATATCTCACCCACACACCACGTGTTATTCGATGAACAAACAGAAATGTATTTTTTTTTTCTAAATAGTAAACCCTACGTTCCCTGTTCGTCCATAGAAATAACAGAAAGTTTGTAAAGTATATTCAAGGATTCAGTTTTATCCAAATGATTTGATTAATTATTATTATTTTTATTTTTTGGATATAAAGGACTGAAGAGTTATTGACGTGGTAGTTCCAAATGGCCTTTTTGAAGATGTACTGCATGTTTTCGGAGTTTTTTAAGGAACTTTTTTTTAAAGAGTTACTTTCGGTGAAATTCTTGAGGTTATGTTTTTCATTTTTTGAAAGGAATTTGGTTTTCAGAATACATCGTTACGAAACAAAGTTCATTCAAGTATTCATTTAATATTTTTAATTATTATTCCATATTTTCTTTGGATTATTTTATTTCCGGTGCTGTGTAATGAGTGTTAATTTTATGTCTACTAAATTGAAACTGTGTTATCTGAGACATTTATTTAATTCAAAAAAAGTTTTATAAAATTAAAATTTGTAGTCAGGTTAGCAGAATTAATCTGTGTGATATTTAAGATGTTGTAAAAGCCTTCTATCAAGTAAAAACCCCATATTTATTTGGCTTACCGTTATCGAAAACATATCAATCAAGAGTTCCTCACAAAATTCGTTACTAAAATTAGTATCCTTAAGAACATAAATTGTTTTTACCTAACATTCGTTAGAATGTGGACTTCACAGTTAGAAAAAGAAAGAAACGAATTCTTCATTATATTCAAAAAGCTCCCTATTAAGCAGCCACGAAAAAGTGGAGTCAAATATGTAATTACATTTTCGAGTAAAAGCTTCACTTCAACTAAGTCCTGAATATAACCGAAAAATATGTTTTTTAATGAATTTTAAAAAATCATTAAAAAATTTGCCAAAAATAAAGATGAATCTCTATGCTTACCCTGTCTGTATTTTTACACTTCTTTTATTTTAACAGGCTCCTTTTCTTGAGATTTAAGCCAATTTATTTTGGATATGTTTTATGAACTGTTTTATGAACTTATGGGTGGATTTTGCACATTCATTAAATGGGTACTCAAATTTGGGCTTCAAATTTTCTTATGAATTACAAGTCTCTAAATTGATTCTTTCAAAAGTTATCGTACTGAAAAATAGTAGGTTTGGAAGGATAGTATTGAATTCGACTATGAAATTTTCATCTATAAGTCTAATAAAATCGTTTAACACAACTTTTGGCAAAAAATTCTGAAAATATACTCATTTGAACGACATGACAGGTGCTCTGGTTGCGCAAATGTTTGAATGCAGTTTTTAGTCAATACATTCCATAATCATAGATATACTCTACTGAACTTTCAAAATCGATTAATAATGTTCAAATCTCTTAAGTAGATGCGGTTTTCCCAAAAGTTTTGGATTGATTCGGCTCTTTTTGAAATAGTTTCTTTTTAATCGAATTAAATAATCAAAAATAATTTCCACAAATTAACCGATGAGAAGCAATTGTTTCGCCAACACTGTAGCTTATTCAGCTTTAAATTTTGAACTAACTCTAAAAAGTTGCATAACAACTTATATACTTATATAGGTATGGTTTGGGAAAAAATTGAAAAAGGGACACAAATAAAACAGTAATCCTGGGAATTCCTAAACTGAGTTAAATATTCAACAGGGGAGATCAGTCAACATTTGTTTGCTGATTCAAAAGAATTTTAGGACATTTATACCTGTTATACCTGTTAACTATATGTTAATCTCAAGGGATTCTGAAAGTGTTAGTCTGGTACTTTTACGATCGTTATGGATAATTTCATAGTTGTTGTTGAAATTATGTCCAAATTCTTCAAATGACTGGCGTTAGTCGAGTATGTAGTGTCTGACGTATAACTTACCTGGTGTCTGTAGTTGTTTTTTGAATAATCTACCAGTTTGACCAATATAAATATATCAT
Organism: Megalocaria dilatata; assembly: GCA_034642435.1. Taxonomy (NCBI): domain Eukaryota; kingdom Metazoa; phylum Arthropoda; class Insecta; order Coleoptera; family Coccinellidae; genus Megalocaria; species Megalocaria dilatata. The sequence goes on along the minus strand of CM067855.1, from coordinate 66,820,423 downwards.
AGGGTAATCATAACAAGTTAATTCAAAAACTCCAAATTTATTGTTTTCTTTAGTGTTGCTTTTGATCAGAATTCCGAAATTATTAATCGTGCTAAAAGCTACGTTATGTTCAAATTCTTTCTTGAAATACTCGGCAATGTTATCCGAAATTCTATTCACGTAAGGAATGCAAATGTATTTTTTAGTAAAATCTTTGACAACATGGTACATACAAGACTCAATGCAATTTGCCTGCATTTTGGATAATCCAATCATTATTTAGAAGACTATCCAAAAAACAAATGAAAATTATTTTTTGTTTTGTGTATCCTGTTATAAAAAATTTGAGTGAAAAATTCATTCCTATTCCTTACGTGAATAGAATATCAGACGATATTACTAAGTATTTCAAGAAAAAATTTGACTATAATGTAGCAAATTTTTGATTGTCTCGGTCTTTACTTGACGGAAATTCATCTTCAATATAAGAAAAACAAACTTCCATTTTAAATGGTTTAAATACTCACCTGATGAAGTCATGGTATGAAGAAACAATTGTCGTGTAAATCAATAAAATAGCGGAAGTTAACATTTGTTTTTCTTATATATAATGTAGCATTTAGAACCACTAATAATTTTGAGATTCTCAACAAAAACAAATATTCAACTAATGAAGGCAATAAATCTGTAGTTCACAAGTTAGCTTGTGATGATTGTTCTATGGTATATATTAGTCAAACTAGTAAATCAATTAAGAAAATAATACACGAACACCAAAGAAGTTAAACGTCAGACACCTCACACTGGACTTACACCAGTCACTTGAAAGAATTTGGAGATCATTTCAATAATAAGTATGAAATTATCCACAATGAAAGTAAAAGTACTAGACTAACGATTTTAGAATCATTTGAAGTTAACTGATACAAATCCCTCAAAATTATTTTGAATGATCAAGCAGATGTTGATGTAGGTTGAATATTTTTTCTTTAGTTTAAGAATTCCCAGTAAATGAACCAATTATAATTTATAGCTTTATTTGCGTATCTTTCTTAAATTTTTCCGAAAGCTTATAAAAGATGTGATGTTCATTTTTAAAAGTTTATTAAAAATGTAAATCTTGAAGAGCCACAGTGTCGGCGAAAAATTGTTGTTTATTGATAAATTCCAAATAAAATGCGCTTTTCAAGAAATAAACATTCTGAATATTTCAATGAACTTTAACTGCTTCAAGTTTTTTATTTGAGTTTCGACTGCACTTTTATTAATATTATATTTAAATCTCTACTTGTCTTTCCTTCGGTTTCTTCAATAAGATTGAAAATATCAGTTCATTTTAGGAAAATACTCGATCTATGTATTAACTCTAATGTTTTTTTCTCATAGTGTAGAAAAAATGCCTCCAAAGGATTTTTTCTATTGGATTTTTTGAATCTATTTAAGAATGTGAATTTTTATTTGAAGTTCCAGAGTTGTTGAAAATATTTTATTTGTTTTGTTATGAAGAATAAATAATGAATTGAAATGGGAAGAATTTATCGAAAACTCATTTCTTTTGAGGCACCATGAACTTTTCATTATATTGTATTTAGTTAATTTCATCAATGCAAAAGTGATTATACAAATTAGTTCAACATTCAATAGGCAAAATAAATCGCATAAAAATCATTAAAATAAAATGATTCGAAACGAGTATTCGGCTTTAAAGAATCATCAGACGTATTTAATTCAAAGTTATTTAAAATCCATCCAACATTGGGAAAACCGTTCGACCGGTCGTGATAAGGTCAACTCTACAAGATCTTCGTAATAGTCGCGCACAGTATGAAGCAAACTAATCTCAAAAATTGACTCACTTTTGGAATCCATTTTGCCCGATGTTCTCAGCCAGAGATCAGAACACCAACTGACCAATATTCTCAAAACGTGAGGTTTTATTTTCATTTAAGGATCATTAAATCTTTCACGATATACACAGAGTCGCAGATATCATCAACACAAACAAGCAATATACAGGACAATCCGAAAGTAACTGGTGATTTAAACTGGATAGGCAATATCAACACCCATTTTTAAGTGCTTGTTCCAGTGTGCCTATGTTTCTTCACAAGCTGTTTTTTGCAATATCGATCCGAAATATTCTTGAGCTATTACTTTGGACCTACATATTAATAATTTATGATATCGATTTCTCGCAAATCACTTGGTGAAACATTTTTAAATTAATAAAGTAAATAAAAACAGCTTGGCTTAAGTTTCACTGTTAATTTGATGTCTATTGACATATATGGTATAAACATTAATTAACATTAATACATAATAACAGTTTCCACCTTCATAAAATAAAAATGTCTCCCTTTCACGCCATTGTACATAGGTTACTTATCAACCTCTGTCCCAATAGAAAACTTTAACAAAGAAATTAAAGTTTGAAGTCATTAGCGTCGAACAATGGTTACAATACGAACGTAATCGATGAATTAATTTTTGAAAAACAGCATAAAAACTCTAGCTTCTCTTTACCCTATTCTTCAGGATAAAGAAAAAAAAATTCCAAAGTATAAATTTCATACCAAAAATAAGTTACAAAATTTAAAATACACTAAAACAGAATAATATTAATATTATTTGTACAAATAAGAAAAACTTAGATTCACTCTTAGTCAATAGCAAAGAGTGTCGTGAAAAGTGTGAAAAAAGCGGTATATACAGATTATATTGTAATGAATGCCCTGCATTTTACATAGGTCAGACAAGACGATCTATAAACATGAGGGTAGAAGAACATAAAAAAAGTTTATTACATAATAAAATAACATCTGGTTTTTCGGAACATTGTATAAATAACCAACATTTCACATATTTCAGTAGAACTGAGATTTTACACGTAAATAATAAAAGCAGAAGAATGGACCTTTTAGAAAGTTTGAAAATTTGTTTAGCACATGGTAAGAAGCTACCAATTACAAATGAACAACTTCAATTTAATTTATCACCCAACTAACACCATATTTTTACACTGTTCAAAATTGTACCTGTGATCTACCCTACAATTATATATAGGATTTTTTTTTCTCTTCAGTTTTGAAAATGGGCTAAAAACCCGAAACATATATGTCAGCAGACATCAAATAAACAGTTATACTTAAGCCAAATTGTTTTTATTCACTTTATTAATTTAATAATTTATGATCAAAATCATTTCTGATTATTTTTATTTTGATGCCGACTGCCTGATATGTGAATGTAAAAAAATATTCACTTGAAAACGGTCCCAGATATCTTTTTGACCGAAACATCGTGAAACGCACGATCTAATTTTTTTTTTCTAATTTCTTGAACGAAACTTGTCTCAATAATGTCTTAATTATTTTTAATAATTTTTTGGCTTCAGATTTGATTAATGATAATTATTGTTTCTGTTCCAGAAAATATTCCAACAACTTATCATATTACTTTCATTTGTTTTGAAAATTTTCAGTCATTCTAATATCTCCTGTGTTCAGATTCAATCCATAGTATTTGTTTCTGTTTCAGAATATTTTCTAATATTCTAACAATAATTTCGTATTTTGACTCATTTCTACTCCTAATAGGAAGTGCCCATATTAAGGTATATTGTATATAGATTGAAAAGAATGCAAAAGACTAGATATGTAGATTATAATATAAAAATCGTTCTATGCATTAGAATTCCTTTGAGTACAAAAATTTTGGCGTGCGATTTTTCTTTGATGATAAAAGTAGACATAATAATTATATAATATATATATATATATATATATATATATATATATTAAGGTGGGCCAAAAATAATTTTTAATTTTTTTTTTCTTAGCTACCATGAAAATCTCATCCGACATGAAAAAAAACAAGTTCTGGTAAGACCTGAGCTCTTAATATTAATATTAAGAGGTGCCTCATCGATATTTTCGATTTTCCATTTAAATAACACAGGAAATTTTGATTTTTTTGTTTGGATTTTTAATGTACACAAACAAATAATTGTTAAGCGAGAATCAACACTTATTTTTATAGGAAATTTACCGATCTACAAAAAAGGTCTGAAACATTTTTTGGCTGAGTCAACTCATTCAAAGTTATTCGTAGTTAAAGTCCAACAGAAAATTATAAAAAATGATTTCCACAATTTTCATCTTTTATTACAAATTAATGGCTAATAAATATAACAAATCATTTTTTTTGTAAAACTCATCGATTTTTTAGCGACGTAACCATAGTATTCTCACAAAATATCGATCATCGTTTAATAAAATCAATTTTTTAAATACTTAATTTAAACAAAAACTTTGAACTCTACTCTGTGTGAGTGATGACTTAGAAACATTAATCGTTGCCTGAAAAAATAATGTGTCCTATTTGCTCTTGACTCTCGGGAAATGTAAATTAATAAGAGCCATTTTTCAGTAATTTTTCAATTGCAATACAACTTTTTATTTTATATCCCTTGCATATTGATTATTTCAAAATTAAACTAAAGTCTTTTTGTTACAATCGGGAAATTTTTGTCGGTGATTTTTAACAACTTGCAATAAATATTGCAATTGTTCTTCATTTTTAGTAAGACATTTGTTGTACTCCTCCATTAAAGCAACACCTCTTTCTGCTACATTATTGACCACGCTGAGACGCTAAAAAAATTCCTGATTCTCTTGATAGCTTTCATCCTGTTGGACTTTAACTACGAATAACTTTGAATGAGTTGACTCAGCCAAAAAATATTTCAGACCTTTTTTGTAGATCGGTAAATTTCCTATAAAAATAAGTGTTGATTCTCGCTTAACAATTATTTGTTTGTGTACATTAAAAATCCAAACAAAAAAATTAAAATTTCCTGTGTTATTTAAATGGGAAATCGAAAATATCGATGAGGCACCTCTTAATATTAATATTAAGAGCTCAGGTCTTACCAGAACTTGTTTCTTTTCATGTCGGATGAGATTTTCATGGTAGCTAAGAAAAAAAAAATTAAAAATTATTTTTGGCCCACCTTAATATATATATATATATATATATATATATATATATATATATAATATATAATAATTATATAATTTATGTTGCTAATAAATTCCCGATTTAAGGAAGAAAACGCATCTTCTTTGATCATGTTTGATCCACATATTAGCTTTCAAGAGATTCCAGCACTTCTCTAATCATCGATACCTTCTCTTGATTTGGTAATCACCTCTTTATTCGAGCCAAATCTCTTTGCGTCGAGCATTTCTTAGCTCTGTGAATAGATAAAAGCCACTGGGTTTCAAATTAGAAGAATGGTGTAATTTGTGAATTTATTCGTAATTCGTAATTTTAATTCGTGAAATTTTACCAGCGTAGCATTTTTTTTTTGTGAAAGATCTCTCTTTTCTTTATATATGAGGCCGTTTCTTCGAATTTACCTCGTTGAATCGATTCAGTTTAGCTATGATAGCGATAATCGCTATTAATTGTCTCACCCTTTTCAAGGTGGTCAATAAACAAAATAGCGTACGAATATCAAAATAAGGATGCCATAACCTTTCAGTGGTCTGCATATTTTAGTCGCTTTCGGGAGAATCACCTGCTGCTGTCGTCCATTCAGCTGATGATATTTCTGATTCATATACGAGGGGTGATCAATGAATTCTCGGTATCGGAGTGATTTGCTAATCTAATAAATCTAATTATCTCATTTACTAATAACACTAACTGAGGGTATTAGTTTCATTTATTGACGATCATTAGTTTTCTAGGTATCCTCAGTGAAAGATGACCAGAATGACTGACACCACAATGATGAAGAAAACCGAGCATCGCACCGTTATAAACTTTCACTAAGGTGGAAAAAGTCAAAAAATATTCCATGAAGAGATAGTTGCTGTTTACCAAGACTGTGTCTCGCCGTTATCCACCGTTCAAAAGTGGTCCAGTGAATTCAAAAGAGGCAGAAAAAGCATTGAAGACGACCCTCTAATGGGCAGGCTCGTTAGCGGTATCACTGAAGAAAATGTGCAGAAAGTTGAAAAGCTGGTACTTTAAGATGCCAGAACAAAAATCAAGATGTTAACAGAGATGACAAACCTATCTGTGGGTACCATTCATGTTATTCTTAATGACCATCTTTACCTCTCAAAGATCAGTGCCAGATGGGTACCGAGAATACTCCAGCACCTCAGAAGCAAGTGCAAGAGGAGCGCTATGAGGAGTTTTTGGAGCTCTGTGGAGAAGGCCCATCGACTATTTTCAACCGGCTGTTTACTGGGGATGGGACATGGGTTCATCACTATGACACTGAGGGTAAACAAGAATCCATGTAGTGGACTCTAAAGGGTGCACTGTCCCCAAAGAAATTTAAAGTCACTCCATCCGCTGGAAAAATAATGGCTGCGGTCTTTTCGGATTCTAAACATATTTTATTGATAGAATACACTAAAAAGGATAAAAGCATCACAGCAGCATCATACGCAAGCACTTTGCGTAATTTAAGAAAAGCAATTAAAGGAAAAAGGCGAGGAAAACTAACAACAGGTGTGTTGCTGCTTGACAACAACGCGCCGGTTCACAAGACCCGCCTGGCGAAGACTGGTGTGAGGGAATGTGGCTTCGAAGAAATTACTCATTCTCCGTACAATCCAGACTTGGCCTCCAATGACTACTACCTAATGTGAAAAAATGTCTTTGTGGAAAGCAATTTTCCGACGATGAAGAACTGAAGGTAGCAATTAATACTTATTTTGAGGAGAAGCCGGAAGAATATTTTTTACAAGGCCTAGAGAAGCTTATTTCTCGATCTAACGAATGTATTTAAGTTCTAGGGAACTACAGTGAAAAACAGAATGTTTCCAAAATTTCTGAGTTTTCTTTCATGCCTATACCGAGAATACATTGAACGCCCCTCGTATACAGTATTGGATCCATATTTCATCCGTTATCACATACAGACTCAAAAAATTCTGTTTATTCAGCTTAAATAGCTTCAGACAGCGTTAGGAATCATGTCTTATAGACCCATATTTATACAAAATGAAGCCTAAATGTTTCTTGGATGCATTTGCTGAGAGTTATTTCCTGAATCTTAACTTTGCCGAAACGATTTCGTTGTCTTTTTGATGCTTTCATTTTAACAATGTTATTTAGAATCCTAAGGCACTGTTTTATCAATATACGAAATTCTTTTTCTCAATTGTTTTGAAAAACAATAAAAGCTGTTTTAGTATTATACAACCACTAAAGCTGTTTTAGTAAAACTACTATGACTTACAAATCAAACATCAGTTCGACAGGAAATTCTTACAGCTATCTTTTGAAGGTTAGTGCTTTCTAATAAAATATTAATTTTGCATTTGTTTGTTAGCCGACGTAATAATATTATGACAGCATACTACTCTGTCAAGAAAGTACCGGGAATCTTCAATTAAAACAACATTTTTACATTTAATCGTCAAAATTTATTGGGTCGCCTTCAAAATAGGCTCCATTTGCTCCAATACATCTATGCCAACGCACTTCCAATTATCGAAACATTTTTTATAGGCGCTTTCCGGGATGGACTTTAGCTCTCGCGCCGAATTTTGTTTTAATTTTAGTTTTGGGAAGAGGAAAAAGTCGCAGGGAGCCAAATTCGGTGAATACGGTGGTTGCTGAAGCACGTTTGTTGAGTTTTTGGCGAGAAAGTCAGTCACAATCGTAGCTCGGTGAGAAGGCGCGTTATCGTCATGCAAATTCCATGAGTTGTTCGCCCACAAATTTGGCCGCTTCTTACGGATACGCTCAGGCAAACGTTTCATAACGCCTAGGTAATACTCCTTGTTTACCGTCTGACCCTCTGGAACGAATTCGTAGTGCACCACGCCACGGATATCGAAGAAAACAATGAGCATCACCTTCTTTTTCGAGCGGCTTTGGCGTGGTTTTTTCGGTTTCGGCTCATTTTTTGCCACCCATTCCGATGATTGCTGGCTTGTTTGCATATCGTACTCGTAGACCCAGGTCTCATCACCAGTTATAATGCGTTCCATGAATGTAGAATCGGAATTACAGCGATCCAGCATGTCTGAAGCAACCTGTTCACGATGACGTTTTTGAAGAAAATTCAGGTCTTTCGGTACGAGTCGTGCGGCCACCTTTCTCATGCCCAAAATATCAATCAAAATCGTACGTGCGGACTCGTGGGATATCTTAAGATCATGTGCTATCTCTCTCAAGCTGGTACGACGGTTTTCCAGCACCCTTTCCTTAATTTTATCGACGTTATCTTCGATCGAAGCCGTCGATGGGCGACCACTTCACGACCGTCCTTGAAGGCTCTGTACCACTGATATGCACGAGTTTTCGATAGAGCATTATCACCAAAGGCCTTTTGCAACATTTTCAATGCATCTACACAACAAAAATTCATTTGCAACACAAAACTTTAAACAAATTCTTTGCTCAACGTAATCACCCATAGTAAAAATCGGCACGCACTCTGACATCGACTGACTTAATCAGCTGTTGCAAACACACTAGTTGACAGATCCCGCTCAAGGTTGGCATAGTAATTAACGACAGTGGTACCAACCTAGGAAAAAAAAATTTACCTGCCTCATTGCCCCGCCAGATTTAAATCGATAATTCCCGGTACTTTCTTGACAGAATGTATAAGACAGTTGGGTTAGAATACCTGCTTAATAATCCAGAGGTTTCAGGTCCAAAACTCCGTCACTTACATTCTGTCAAGAAAGTACCGGGAATTATCGATTTAAATCTGGCGGGGCAATGAGGCAGATAAAAATTTCTTTTCCTATGTTGGTACCACTGTCCCTAATTACTATGCCAAGCTTGAGCGGAATCTGTCAACTAGTGTGTTTGCAACAGCTGATTAAGTCAGTCGATGTCAGAGTGCGTGCCGATTTTTACTATGGGTGATTACGTTGAGCAAAGAATTTGTTTAAAGTTTTGTGTTGCAAATGAATTTTCGTGTGCCGATGCATTGAAAATGTTGCAAAAGGCCTTTGGTGATAATTTTCTATCGAAAACTCGTGCATATCAGTGGTACAGAGCCTTCAAGGACGGTCGTGAAGTGGTCGCCCATTGACGGCTTCGATCGAAGATAACGTCGATAAAATTAAGGAAAGGGTGCTGGAAAACCGTCGTACCAGCTTGAGAGAGATAGCACATGATCTTAAGATATCCCACGAGTCCGCACGTACGATTTTGATTGATATTTTGGGCATGAGAAAGGTAGCCGCACGACTCGTACCGAAAGACCTGAATTTTCTTCAAAAACGTCATCGCGAACAGGTTGCTTCAGACATGCTGGATCGCTGTAATTCCGATTCTACATTCATGGAACGCATTATAACTGTTGATAAGACCTGGGTCTACGAGTACGATATGCAAACAAGCCAGCAATCATCGGAATGGGTGGCAAAAAATGAGCCGAAACCGAAAAAACCACGCCAAAGCCGCTCGAAAATGAAGGTGATGCTCATTGTTTTCTTCGATATCCGTGGCGTGGTGCACTACGAATTCGTTCCAGAGAGTCAGACGGTAAACAAGGAGTATTACCTAGGCGTTATGAAACGTTTGCGTGAGCGTATTCGTAAGAAGCGGCCAAATTTGTGGGCGAATAACTCATGGATTTTGCATGACGATAACGCGTCTTCTCACCGAGCTACGATTGTGACTGACTTTCTCGCCAAAAACTCAACAAACGTGCTTCCTGCGACTTTTTCCTCTTCCCAAAACTAAAATTGCCCCTTCGTGGCACCCGTTTTGAGTCGATTGAAGCCATAAAACAAAATTCGGCGCGAGAGCTAAAGTCCATCCCGGAAAGCGCCTATAAAAAATGTTTCGATAATTGGAAGTGCCGTTGGCATAGATGTATTGGAGCAAATGGAGCCTATTTTGAAGGCGACCCAATAAATTTTGACGATTAAATGTAAAAATGTTGTTTTAATTGAAAATTCCCGGTACTTTCTTGACAGAGTAGTATTTCAAATTTGTTCGACCAATAGGTAAATTCCAGGAAACGACAGAAGGTTGTCAGTGATATAACTATCAATCGTAGATATTGATAAATAAACCTATCAAAACTCTTCAAGTGAAATAAGATTTTATGAATTTTTTAGTGGAGAAAATCACGACCTGCACGAGGTAACTATAAATGAAGAAAAATTATAGTGGACATTAAAAATAAAAATGATTTCAAGGACTACTCTTTAATTTTGTTTGTGACATTTGATATGAGCTTTCTAATTTCGAATATTTAAAATTCATTGGTCGAGTCACGTACTTTTTACATTTCCGCAAAAGAGCAATGGATTTTAATCTGACGACCTAGCTGTTACTCTACCTATTTATCATATTTGGACAAATATTGCATAAAGAAGAGCTTATAAGCGGAAACTAGTTTGGTAGTGCCCCAACTTCTTGAAATAAGTCATTCTAGTGTATATTTTTCCAAATCTGAAAACAAACTTATCAAACCAGGAATGAGGTTATTTTAAATAAAGTTGGTCAATATTCTTTCTCAAGGGTCTTTCATTTAGCGCCTACTATCTTTAAATCTAAATAAACCAAAGTTTTTGTGAGGTATCATCGAAATTTTTCATTCGTTTCAAGACCTATCAATGTCATTACGTAAGGCATATAATATCTTGCAAATGTTCGTCGTGCCTTCGCTGGATAGCGCGCATCCGAAATATTCAATTTTTCATGACTCTAGCGCACAAATCAGGCCGAATTGATGCAATTGATTATGTGGGCTTTGAGGACCCATGTGCATTGTGACTTATTCGCATCGACCTGCAATTTTAGTAAACCCCACAAAATATTCTAACAGGGTCAAATCGCACGATCTCGGTGACCAGATAACACCATCTCCACATAAGACTACCATTCCCTTAAATCGATCGTGCGGAATGTCCAATGTGGCGTGAGCTGTGTGACACGTAACGCCGTCCTGTTGAAACCACATGTCGCATATCGTCCAATTCAGGAGAAAAGAAGTTAGTAATCATCGACCTTTAGCGCTTGCCGTTGACGGTGATGCACTTGCAAATATCTTTCTCAAAAAAATTTGGACCGATCATGCCGCCAGCCCAAAATCCACACCTAACAGTGACTTTTTACAAATGCCTCGGTTTTCGTGAGGATCGGCGGTTATGTCGAGAGGCTAGAGGAAAAATGCAAATTACCGAAAGGGTAGAACTAGAGACTTTAAATTTTCAGGGTAGTTTATGAGTCTAAATATATCAGTTACTTTCAAAATTGAACAGAATTGGCTCAATGATTCCTGCGTTATTTTTATTTTAAATATTATTTTTCAAATAAAATAAATAGAGGTTTATACTTGATAGAAGGTATATGAACTTATTTAAATATTTAAATATTAGCCTTCTACATATTTAATTTCAAAAAATTATATTTAATAATTATAACTTCAGGAATTAAATTAATAATTTATTAATTTATAGGTCCTTTAATATAAGTGGTACTAATATGACATTAATTTAATTTAATTCCTGAAGTTATAATTATTAAATATAATTTTTTGAAATTAAATATGTAGAAGGCTAATACTAAAATAATAATTTTTCAAATATTTTCAAATGTACGAATTTGATCGAGTTCAAATTTAGTATTCAGATGTAAAATACCGACACGAAGGCTTATGTATAATTTCGGGAAGATAAATTACAAGAGTTTTCTAACTTTCAAGCCTCAAAAAATTTTTTAAAATCTGTTAATATGAAAAGAAACCAACAAATTCCAATAGCCCAGGTAGGCAGATAGAGATGCGGCTGGTACTTCTTAATTTCGAATCGACTTCGAATTCAGTCGCAGCGTGATTAAAAAAAGTTTCGTTTTATCAGATTCCAGCAAAGAGTATAAAAATTATATGGAGTTTTGTCAATAATTCCTTTTTTCACTCTTTCTGACCAGTGTGTAATGATGCAGATCGAAGGGAAAAGGATAGAGCTTTTTAACCGTATATTTTTTATTTCTCCAGAAGAACAGTTCAAAAATTCCAAAATAACGCTTATGCGACTTTCGGGTGATAGAACATGGAATTCTGTGTTTTTATTCATCATAGGTTGTTTCTTTTAGAAATAATTCATAGATTTGAAATTTTCAAGGGAAATGTACTGTTGAACAAGGCGCACTAAAGCTTTCGAATTCACGTCAGCCCTTTCGCATTCAAAAATCCATTTTTCAATGCAAAAACTTGGACAGATATCTTCTATATTTTCATCCATTGTAAAAAAGAGAATACACTTGAGATGAAATGACAAAATGGAGCACTGTAAAAATTTGAAGTATAGATTTAGCGATAAAAAGAATTTCGACAAACCCTTTGAGTGTCCTAGAGGCTATGATCACTGCCTTCTTGGAAGCGGACTTGGGATACGCCCAATCAGCACGCAAAACGAAACAGTAGCCCCCTTTGCTTTCAGTATAGACTGGTAGCTTCAAAGCACTATCCTTTCTCTACTGGCTATGCACTGTTATTGCCCGAGTTGTTTAGGATGCAACTCACACGCCGAAAGAGCTTTTTTGGATCCACCGTTCTTCGACCACTCGAAGCTCACACTCGCCATAGACACCCTAGCAGATCCGGGCTCAAGCCCAGCATAAAGCATGGTGGAGATCCCTAAACCTCCAGGCGAGTCCCAGTTATCCAGGAGCAAGAACTACGCTGAAAGGGGCGTTATGCCTTCACAGTCCATTCGACCGTTTGAGGCTCGGACTCGCCATGGACACCCCAGTCGATCCGGGTCTAAGCCCAGCATAAAGCATGTTCGAAACCCCTAAACCTCCGCGCCAATCCCGGTTACCCAGGTGCAAGAACAAGGACCCTGCACGGCAGAGTACCCATCTAGCCTAGCATGCAGTCTTTCAAAAACTGCCCCCACGAGTCCAACACCAAGTTGGGTGACCAGAAGTACGAATACCCCTGCGGGCCAAGCCACCCACCCGTATTAGCCTTGTTTCCAATAGGAGCCATTGAAGGCTAACTGTCGCCAAGAAGAGTTCAACTCGGTGCCAGAATCCACGAACTCGAGGAAATTTACACGTCATAGTATCCCTCCCCTTAAATCTAGAACAGATCTAGTTCTGACGCATTCACCCTTATGCAAATCGGGTAGAACCACGCCAGTTCTATGGTTGAGCGTGCTGTGTTGCGACACCCAACCCACAATACCCATTACAGTACAGTTCAATTAATCAATACTCTTCTTCTTCTTTGGTCCCTAGCTAACGATGAAGTAGGTTTTCCGCATGAGCCCGTACGCTGCTTGGATGCCACTGGCTTTTGAATAGCTATCACGCTTTACGGTCCATTGCTATGGCCCTTGCGTCTTGGATATTCAGGCGCTGCTTTCTTTCATTTCTTATAAAAGATTTTGTTTAACACTGAAAAAGAATCCAATCCGATAGAAAGTTTTCGAGAAATGATTTTTTCAAACTTCAACCCTTAATCTTTGTTTATCTTATAGGGTTAATTATTTGATCGTCAAGCTTACATGAAATCATTCTTAAAAAGCATCTGATTTTGTACTAAGTTACACGAACTTTTGCCAAATATTTCTCGAGAAAAGCTCAGGAAAGCGTATGACGAAAAAACGGATTTTTTGTGGTTTTTTAGTCCTGCCACAAAGGATTTTCATTTTGAGGAAGAGTTTGAAAGAAAAAAAAGATGAAAATCACTGATGTAAAGTCAGAAGCTTTAGGGCGCTTGTTCATATAATTCACGATCCTCACGAAATTTTGCATTAGACTTCTTATTGTTCTTTTACATCTAAATGCTAAATTTGAACCCAATTGTAGGACTGTTGCTGTGGTTTCGGTAGCGCTCAAAGCTGCTCTGTTCACAAAATATTTTTTTCATCTTCTAATCAGACGATCCTGAAGAAATTTTGCATTAGCCTTCCTGCAGTTATTCTAAATACCTAATTTAAACTGGATAGTAGAAATATTGCTATGATTTTGGTAGCTCTCAACACTAGTCTCTGACAAAATTCATATTGATCTAGTACGATCTTCACAAAATTCTACACGAATTGGCGTTCCAAATTTCGTTACGATGGGATCGGTAGTTTCTGAATTATTGTGAAAACAAAAGAATTTCGGAAATGTTAATAACTGCGAAATTATAAGACTGATTTTGCCCATTGACCAACTTCACCGGAATATTTACGCACCAATTAATGATTTTGAAATTTCGTCCTCAATTTTTTTATTCACATCCGAATCGATTGATTCATTTTGTATGGTTTTAGATGTGCTAGAATGTACTGTTTTTTTTTTATCTCATTTGGATGTCTTATAATGAATGTTTATTTTATATGTCGTTTGATATAAGCGGTGCTTATATATATTAATTTAATTCCTGATGTTATAATATTAAATATAATTTTTTGAAATAGAATATGTAAAAGGCTAACAGAATATATCTATAAATATTAAAATATTTAAAAAAATTTATATACCTTCTATCAAGTATAAACCTCCATTGATTTTATTTAATTCATAATATATTATTTGGTTTCCTTAACATTCTTCATACAGATGTCCTTGTGCTATAACAAAGGCCGTTTATTTTCCGGTCAATCTTTAAGATCTATGGTAAACCACAGAACTATTTATTTGAGGTCACATAGGATACCATTTAAATGTTCAGTATTCATCTGCCAAGATACTTTCTGGATTGTTAAGGTGAGTAAATATTTTTTTTTGATTGATGTTATATTTTTTTAAATGTGATTGGGTAGTGACGAGCAAAGTCTCTCTTAAAACGTGTTTTTTAGTACTGTTTTTACATATCTTGAGATTTTCTAAAAAGCAACTTAGTTAGATATTCAATAATATTAAATATTCTAAGTGAGATAGTTTTACGATGAAATTCTTAGAATTATGTTAAACATTTTCGAAAGATTTTTCATAAGAGGAATGAGCAGAAACAAAATTTTGTCTACTCAAAATAGGATTTTAGTTAACAATTTATATTTATTGGATTTTGTTATCTCATTTGGATGTCTTATAATGAATGTTTATTTTATATGTCCTTCGATATAAGCGGTGCTTATATGACATTAATTTAATTCCTGAAGTTATAATATTAAATATAATTTTTTGAAATTAAATATGTAGAAGGCTAACCGAATATATATCTGTAAATAGTAAAATATTTAAAAAATTTTATATATCTTTTATCAAGTATAAGCCTCCATTTATTTTATGATCTATTGTTAATATCATTTTCTAAAAAGGTTTTTAAATAAGTGTCAAATTCACTAACAAGAATATCCAACTCTTTGAATTTCCCGCGATTTTAGATTCATTAGATTCATCGTGTCCCCTAAAAGGTCTTGCATACAGAGTTGCATCGTAATGTCTATCAGACTTTTCAGAATGTGTCGATTTTCTTTGACTCTAGGTTTTTAATTTAACTTTGACAATCGACCCCGACCCAAATATTTCAAATCGCTTTTTGACCAAACTCTATGGGAATTTGAATTAGTGGCTGCAAATGAAATGCACGGCCAACAAAATAATTTATTTAAAGTTATACTGCCAGTAAACCAGCCGTACTTTTCATACCATGTGTATGATATTTTGAAACCCCCGATTTGATTTTCCGACCCCACCCATAGTTACAAGGCATTTATTTAGATCTGGAACATGTCGCTGTACTTCTTTGATTATGTATAATTTATCCTCATAGGAATGACGGAAAATGTTGCTGATTCATTCAAAAATTTACAAAATCAAGTACTTAGAATATTTTCATTTACTTTGGGAATTTGAAACGACTTACTCGGTCTCGCTAAATCCATTTCGCCTTCTGGTAGTAATCAAGTCGATTATCAAAATGAAGAGTCGTTTCGAAAAAAGTTCACACGGAGACAAACTTACACGAGACAGTCACACACAGAAAACGCTACCAAAATCTCAACAAAGCGGAATTAACTAAATTTTCCGCTTCCCGATTAACCGGAAATGTGCAGAATAATTGCTTTCGGCGAGTCATGCCTCAAATATATCTTTAAAAGCCACCTCCTTCAAAGGCTTAGGAATACTCTTGATTTCTTATCGTGTCAATGTAGATAACGCGCCAGACAAGGAAGCGCGTAAGGCATGCCTCGAACCGTTTACTTCTTAAGGAGGAAGTGAGATGAATATGCAGGAAGCGTGAGCATGAATATTATGGAACAGAGACCCAGTGCCGTACCGTATGATGTGAAATTGAGGATGAAATGGATTAATAAAATAATCGATTAATTCGATTAATACCTGTAATTTCCAGAATTTATTTGGAGAGGCACCGCCTCACCTGCCTCATAGGACAAGCCGCCATTATGTATATCTCATACACATTTCATTCTTACGTGAAACAAATTGAAAGGAAAAACAACCGGTCTATGCTATTTTTCCCCTAAATTCCCATTTAATTTCTTATAATTTTATCTGCTACTTTACGTTTGTACTGTTTAACTACCTTCACTTATGAATTATTTACCAGTCATCAGTATACCTGTGTATTCATTGATCTATAAATTTTTATGTTTTAGATAAGCTGCAGTGTGACAGTGAATTATTGGAAATTTGCATTTTCTAGAGTGGATGCATTGTTTTTCCTTGGAATTAAGGAACATTTCCAGCCGTAAAGATGAATATTTCAGAAATTTTTCATTAATTTTATTCATTGATAAGACGCTGTGTGATTTCGAGCAATCGAAAAGAAATTGGATTTTCTAGACAAGATACGCCGCTATTAATCTTAAAACACCACAGAGATAATCATTAATTATCATACATTTTCAACGGAGAAGTGTTGATTCATTTGTTATTCAGTTTTATTCGACGATAAGGCGTTTGGAAATTTTGAACAGATTGTTAGAAATAATATTCCATAATTGCTATTTTTAGGTAAATTACTACGCTACTGTTTATTCAGACTATGAAAATTCTATTTGAAAATGATAAATATTTAACGAAGAAATGTTGATTGATTTGTTATTTACTTGTAATGAGATGATAGGGCGATTGGAAAACTTAAGCAGTGGCGACTCTTTTGGGAAGATCAACAGGTGATAATCTGTAAAAACTAAACACTGCAAAATTACACCCGATGTGTATAGTTCGCAACGAGTATTTCAAAACACTTGCGAATTTTTTTACACTTTCCGGATTTCCTGTCATTGAATATTCTTCAAATGTTGGTGCAATAGTTCGCAAAAAATGAGACCCAGAATATCAAAATTTGGTTTTTGTGTCATTAGAATTTTAAAAGTACTGAGTAGCTTTGGATCATTATTAGAAGTATATTGTGTCAAGAGGGTAGAAAAGGAGCTTTAGGAGCCCGCATTTATTAGCTGTACGAGCGAAGCAAAGCAAAAGCAGCTAAGGAGAGAGCCATCTAGGGTTTGGATTGTGTAGTTATGATTATTTCGTTTCTGCCACAATTCTGTCATTCGTGCTTTAACCGAAAAGTGGTTTAATATTTGAAAATAATGTAATGTATCGATTTATTCTTGAACAAAATTGGAAAATATCAAAAACCCATTTCCGAAGTGGTGGATCTCCTATACAAACTGTTAGGAATTTACCTCGAAAAATCAGAAGAAATGCAATGCCCCCACGGCAATTTGTGGATCAGTTTGTTCCTGAAACACTGGACCCGTTCTCGTTCTTGGCCAGTTGACACACCTGAAAACATTACTGCTGTAGCCCAGAATGTGTCTGAATATCCATCAACATTAACTCGTCATCATGCTCAAGAACCGAACATTACACGCACATTTCTGCGAAAATTTTTGCACAAAGACCTCGATATGAAGGTTTACAAAGTTTAATTAGTGTAAGAAGTGAAGTCTCGTGACCAAACGATGCGTTTCCACTTCGCTCAATGGGGTAACGATCACATGGCCGAAGAGGACCATTTTCCCAGAAATGTCATCTTTAGCGATGAAGCTCGTAGTACTATATTTTGTGGGGATCTGTCAGGGATAATTGTAACGCTAACCAACCAGAAATGATTGATACCTTGAATTCGCCCCCCATGGCATTATAGCTTGACGCGTTGGGGGCGCTTGTTTTAACTGGGACCCTAGTTTCATCCCAGTGAAATGAAGGGTTAAGTCTTGATGCCTAAAGTAATGTCATTCGCGCCAGTCATTGAACCCGTGTGGTGGAAGATCGATCGAATAGGGCCCTAGTTTCACTGTAAGGGTGAAATGGAGGACTGAGCCGCGTTGATTAACTCAGTGACAAGGGAGTCCGTCGCATCACAGAGCCTCCCCCTTAAAACTAACGTATTCTACCCTATTGCAGTCAATCTCCGGATTTTTCTGTCCAATGGCCGAGTGCGTTATGTAACATACTGCGTTACCTCGGGAAGTATTCGTACGACTTGGCCACCCAATTGGTGTTGGACTCGAGGAGGAAGTGGTTGACAGCCCGCATGCTGGACTAGGAGGGTATTCCTTCTATCTGTTAGCAGCAACCCACGTTCAGGATATCTCGAGAAATGCTTCAGGGTTTAGCGGGATTTGATGGTTCGACCGGCCTCGTCCTGAACCAGTATCGATTGCGAGATGTTTCTGGGGTTTGTGGATTTCAACGATACGGCTAGGCCGTTGGTGCTTGGAGCAAGGATCAATTGAAAGACTTCACAAGGGTTCGTGGGTCTTGACGTACAGGCCGGATTGACCGTGCTCGTACCAGGATCAATTGGGACTATTTTGGTTTATGGGATTGCGTTCGGGTGGGTAGATAAGAATACCCTTCGGTGTGTGAGTTGCGTCCCAAACAACTCGAGTACTGACCATGTAGAGCCAGTAGAGGTTGGATAGTGCTTCGCTGCTACCAGTCACGATGTAGGTTTTCGAACTGAAGCCGAAACTGGAAGCTGGTAGGTTCAGCTCTTCGGAGCGATTCTCGCCATGCGAGATGATAAGGCGTAACCCTTACCACACTTTCTGCTTCTTCGGGCAGATTGTGGAGAAGGTTAATAGTCACTTGGTGAAAGAGCTATGCTCACATGCCAATACACTAACTGGTATAGTTCAAGATAACTTGAAATACGAAATCAAAGTTGCCATTCAATAGACTGAGCCCCAAACAATCTACAATGTACTGAAAATTGTTTTCATTCGTAAATGGCTTTTCTAATAGACTAGTTCGAAATAAAAATCAGTAGTTTTTTAGTCATATCCGAAGAGAAATGCGAATTTCAAATTAAAAGCTAAAGTGTTTTCTACATGTGTGACACACTGTTCCTCGTTAACCAAAAAAAAGGAAAATATTACTTATTATTATGGAAATTTGTGTTAGTTATTCCTTGAGCACAATTTTTAATAGTAATGTCAGAATTTATAGGCATTTGGTAGGTTTTTTCAGTCCTAGAGGTGTGGTGATGTATTTCTGTGGATGAAGTTGCATTAGTGCATTGGAATCATTCTGTTAACTCATGTTTCAACTGTTAATCCATGTATTTGATCGCAACTGATTATTTAAATTATTAATTTTGGTCTACTTGATGAAAGTCCTGATTTAAAATGGAAAATAATAATTCTGAAAAAAGTATATGTTGAAAAATATACATTAGAAAAATATAAAAGTAATACTTGTCAAGGAAATATTTATTTTTTATTTTACGACATTGTATATTCCATAAAGTTTATCTATTGATGCAAAAACCTAAAAAGACTACAAAAATGATAAAATAATTCATTTAAATTATGAGACATCACACAATATAAATTTGATGATTATTTTGAATAGTCAGATGACCCTAATATTTGGAATTCAACACAATAGCAAGATTAGAAACTTACCAATTCAAGAGATTTTGGAACAAAAATTCAAACACGATTAGCTTTGAACAAAATTTGAATATCAAAATACATTCAATCTGTTAGTCTTCTACAATTTTAATTTCAAAAAATTTATTTAAGAAACTTAAAGAATTAAATGAATGTCTTTATAAGCACTGCTCATATTCAATAGACGTATAAAATCGAAATTATAATAAATAAAAGACCAGTTCAACTTTACATATAAAAAATAATAAAATTGATTTTATTATTTTTTATCTGAATATTAATTATTTTTTGAGGATGTGCTACATGTTTTGAGATTTTTTGGAGTAATTTATTTAAATATATTAAATATTTCAAATAAGTTAGTTTTTGAGAAGTTCTTAAAATTATGTTTTATATTTTTGAGAAAGTTATTTTTCATAAATATAGGATCAGAAAACAATACATTTTGTAACAAACAGGGCTTCCTACGTTTGTCTGAAGAGTTCAGTACGCATGCCTGGAACGAAACAAAAAATGTTTGTTTATTTATTGATTAATTTTAATTGACAATTTATATTCGTTGGTTTTTCTTAATTCCATTTGTATTGTATGATGAATTTCGATTTTATACGTCTACTGAATATGAGCAGTGCTTATAAAGACATTAATTGAATTCTTAAAGTTTCTTAAATAAATTTTTTGAAATTAAAATTGTAGAGGATTAAAAGATTAAATCTGTTTTGATATTCAAATTTTGTAATAATCCTTCTATCAAGTAAAAAACCGTTCCTTATTATTTCATTTAGCTATGAACAACTTTGAATGTAAAAATACAATTTTATTTCAAAGTATTCAATAAATATGTTACAAGTCAAACAAGCATCTGAGTTCTTCTTTCGAACAGTCTCTACGCAAATTTAAAATCTACATAAATGCTGCTGTTAGTGAGGAAACTCTTCATTCAATTACACAGACTGGAAAACCATACGAAAATAGCTTATTTAGAAGAGCCTTATGACAGACATGATCCAAAGCTTTGGATATATCGAGAGCATCTGACCCACATTCTTCATAGCTCTCAATAGTCCACAGTTGCGTCAAACGGCTAGGAAGGTCACCTGTAGATCGATGCCTGCGAAAACCATGTCTGCCACTGATGAAACCTTTGCTCTTCGAGATTAACCTTCCATGACTTTCGACAAAATGGATATTATCGCTCTTGGGCGGTAAAGATGGAAAACACTTCCTTCTCATCCTCGGTATAGGCCGAGACTATTCCATAAATCAGGGAAAATTCCATTCCTTTCCTGTATAATATAGTGAACATTGTACAGAGAATGGGTGTAAGCTTTACTAAATTTTCTTCTGTACAATGGTAGGAATCCTGCCTGGTCCAGTTGATTTCTTGGAATGAGTCCGCCAAGCACTGGACCAATAATACATGATATGAAGTTATTATCTCTCATCCTGGATGAAACAGTTGGAAATGTTAGAGGTTCCCGACCACATGTTTCGACAGTAAAGTTATCAGCGAATATCCGTGCGAAGAGATCGGCTTTAGCTTTCGGTGTAGTTCTATCAGAGAAGGAAAACTTTAGTGGCGGAAGCTATTGCCAATTTGTTTGCCATCGATCAAAACTGGCGTGATCCTATGGAACATTCTATGATTGAGACTTTTTAAATGTGCATAGAGACTATTTAAATAATTCTGTGACTTGTGACACATTAAGTGACACATTGAGTTAGTTACCGTCAGATGGGACACGTTTCATACCTAATTGTGTCTGGGTTTTTGTTCCTGAATTGTTGAGTTTCTAATCTTTTTATTATTGAAGCTCTGAAGTGAATAGGGTGTTAAGAGGTGGCTTCAACCTGTTAGTTCGGGAGGCAGCGTTTCGTTTTGAGTTTCACGTCTGAACTCATCAGATGGGTAATGGGTTGCAACTCTGCCTATGACGCCAGTGACCTTGTTCCACGTTGGAACTCGGCTGTCGGAACGCTCGCACTCTGCTCTACTTGAACCGGGGGAGGAGGGTGAGCTCGGTTTTCGGAAGGGGTGGCGTCTTCTATATGCTACGCCGGAAAGCTGCAGCAGATCAGAGTAGGATTCTGAGCGAGGAGCGAGACAGGTCGCCATATTATGTTTAAATATTAGAGTAATTCAACGATGGTGAATAATCATGAAATTCGTTACATTTTGAATTAGATATTCTATCATTTTTGTATTTTATTTTTGAGATTTTATTCCAATGGATTGATTTTCGTATTAGTCAATTTGATAATCAAGTTACAATGTCATAAAATGAAAAATAAATATTGATCTAGAGAAGTATTAATTTCATAATAATCTAAAGTATATTTTTCGATATATTATATATGAAGTGAAAGTTTTTTCAAAATTTTGGTCATAATCATTCATTTGTGTTTTTCTAGTTTATCAGAATTTTTTGAGAAATGTTAATTGTATTAGATAAGTAGACGTCGATCCCTTTGCAACTGCAAAAGCACCACTCACAGTAAGCTAAAAGGGTTGCAAAGCTACGGCGGAAGCAATGTCCTGATTGTGTACTAGGTTCAGCCAGTTTAAAAAAAGGAGAATATTTTTTCTTGGATGTTGTTAAATGCATTTTTTTCAATCGATTGCACTGTACATTAATTGTTCATTGTACTGAATGAATAGGCGATTATAAGAAGTGTGGGTAATATATTTGTTGTATATTGTGAGTGAATTCAATCCAGCAACTAATAATAGTAATCTTTATTCTGTTAATCAACTTAGAGTTGTTCCCACAGGAAAAAAATATCAACCAGATGTTTTCTCAATCTTCCCAGCGATATGGAAGATCTGATGGCTCGAGGTGATTTGTTGTACAGCGGCATAGCTGGGTCTTTTTCTTCCATAGTTTGTTTTTGTGTTCTAGTCCATATTTAATCTATCTCTATTTCTCGTATTATATTGGTGGATGATGTTGTTTTCTACAGTTAGGCCGTTTTTTAAAAGATATTGGTGATTTTATAAACAAACATGTACGATTCTCTCAAATAGAGCTTGTGTACAGAAGAAAATTCCTATACAGCAATGATAAAGATGTATCAAATGGCAATATAAATAGAAATTTCACTACTTAGATTTGTGTTCATTGTAATGCCTTGGTGTTGAATTTGGTGGTATTGCCCCATATAACAAGTAGGTAAGTTAATATACTGTTTATATGTAAAACATAAGTTTTTTTTAACTGTCAAATAATTACGTACATGGGAAATCGCACCAATAATACTGATGATTTTATTTATTACAGTGTCAACGTGATTGTTCCATTCAAGTTTATCGTCAACAACCAACACCAAATATTTGTAAGAGTTCTCTTGATTGAACTTTCACTTATCCTGATTGACATATCGTGTGTTGTTTTTCTGTTTTTTATGGAACTAACTGTTTGTTTGTAATTGTAAACGTTCTTGTAATATTATTTTTTGTTTCTAGTACTATAATTATATATCTCCTCTATTATCTATGTAGAAGTTTCATATTTAACAATTCATTTCGGCGAAAAGCTCCATAAAGCCAAATCATAAGAGAAATCTTCAATTTAACGTACTTAAAAAAACACAATTACGATAGCTTTATTTATTTATTTACCTTCGTCATAGGATATTAAGAATCATTTGATTCCTCAAAAAGCTTAATGCATTGTTGTAATGGAGATTTGAACAGGTAATACACAGAATTTCGTTCCAAAGACGCTCGAATTTCATGAAAATTATGAGAATTGAATTCAGACCATAGTATAACTGCATTCACAATATTTGATCTGTCCGACAAATCAGCATTTATATTTTTTGTTAGATGTTTGCTTTTTAATTTTTTTTAGCAGTTGTTGAAAACTTCATAGTACTTTTCGTACCGATGACTCGACTTGTAGGTTACAAATTTACGGAAACATTGCTCTAGCCTTATCTAGCAAGTATATTCATAAATTCTTCCTCACTGTCAAATTACTAGTGCGTAGGTATTAATGGAAGAACTATTTCTGTTATTAGTTCTGTTTTATTCATAATCAAATAAAAAGTCATTGCGGCTGCTATTCTGTTCGACCTGATTGTCATTGAAATTCATAACCTGAATCATAATTATATAGAAAAGCATCTTCTCGAACGCTGACTTATAGATATTCAACAAATGCAATTAAATCGTCATTAGAACTGGTTAAATATTTGGGAAATTTATGTATCAGTTATAATAACGTAGATAACACTGCAAATTATTCTTTGATATACTATGTTATTCGCTAACATTATACAAGGTGGGTCTCTTTTCAGCAGAAAGTTGAAACCACCAAAATAAATAAATTCATAAAGAATCACCTACAAAACGGGCCAATAAAGCTTCTCTCGATGTAAAGTTTACACTTCAGTAATAATAATCTAAGTACACCTCTGGCATCTTACCCTTAGCAATGTTTAATGCACTGCGAAACTTTATCTTGACTTTTAACCACAGCCGTTTCAAAAATTACCGTGAAGTTCACAACATACAAGGTCAATAGGAACGCCCTATTTTTAAATTGACATTACTCACGTATAGCAGCCACTGTTTATTTGTGACATTAACAGTTGTATTTGTCAATGTCTACCATTAAATCTTAAAAAGGTACACACACCAACATCGTTCACAAATAATCCAAATTTATTATGAAAAATCGCGATTTGTTACTCTAACTTTACGTGCTTTAACTCCAATTTTTGTCGTTATAATCGTCCGGATAAGAGAACAGTTTGTACGTTTAGTGAAGAAGTTTAAAACAAATTTTACATTTCACGATGTTACAGCGCCAGTGAGAAAAAGAAATGCAAGAAATGAAGAGAATATTGCTGCCGTACGTGAAAGTGTTCGTGAAGACCAAAATTTATCGATTTGTCGACGTTCCCAAGAACTAGGCGTCTTGATAAGAAAATCATTCTCAGCGATTTAACTCCATTGGACTTCTTTCTTTGGGGTTACATTAAGTAATTGGTTTACAGCAATCATTCAGCGAAATTAGACGATTTACAGAACAATATTGAACAAGTGATTTCTCACATACGACCTGATTTGTGTGAGAGAGTCATGGAAAATTGAGTTTAACGACTTCATTTCTATCAGCGTTTCCGTAGAGGACATTTAAATGATGGTTTGTTTCATAACTAATGGTATCCATTGTTCTTTATAATGAAATAAAAATTTCAATAATTTTCAAATAAATAATGTGCTTTATTCACAAAACAAAATACTCTGTTAATGAAAGACCCTTTATCTACGCCAGCTAGGACTGTATTAGTATTGATTATATCAATGAGTTCATGAACTTCGTTATTTTGAAATTTTTGTTCAGGAGCTTTGGTATACCATAAATCTACATTGCTAACTTGCGTATTAGAGGAATCATATTAGACTATAGGAAGCTACGTCATATTTATATCTAGGATTCTTGAAAAATAGTCCTAATTCCACCCGCCACTGAAAAACATTACTAAATTCAATGACCAGTTTATATCTCTCCACATGCACAGCAAGTCATATACGTGAAAAAAATGTTTGAAGAATTTCTGGTTCTTCGTTACTGGACGATGTTGCGTTCTAGTCGACCTTGTGGTTATTCAAATTTTTTATGTTTACGTGACACTGAATGGTTGTACAAGGATTATTATATATGATACTCATCTCGTTCTCTTTGTTTGCTTTTTCAATGGCATAACGAAATATATTTGTTCAAGTCTCACCGTGGATTCTACAAAAGAATTCTGCAAATTTTACTGAAAAGTTTTTTGTTTCCTAGCATTATTTATTAATTATATCTGATGGATAATTATTTGAGCGGATTTGCGCAAATTTTTGCAAACATTTGATTAAGGCTAAGATGCATAGAGGGATCTATGTATCAGATGCGAAACGTTCGTGTGTATTAATTTCTATGAATGCTAAAATTGCTTATTTTTGGTACTAGTAAGTTATAGTTTTTTAGTGAAACTCTTTATTATGGAATTTGAATATAAATATGTAAAAATAAAACTGTTATTTTTGGAGAAAACAACTTTGTGACTTCTATGTTCTATGATCTATGTTCTATGTCTAAGATCTTAACCTAAAAAGTGTCACATGTTCATTTAGTTAGTTGTTAGAAATGTGAATTGAGAAACCCGAAGAAATAGCATTGTTTTTGATTTCTGCCAGAATCATGACATCAAATCGTCTATTTCTTCAATTATAAAAATAAGAATTGATTATATTCTTATAAATCAAAAACGTAAGCTATAATGACGACATCCATGAATTTGCATGACTTTGGAAGCATCCAAGACTGATAAGAAGAAAAATACATAAAATTCAAATGGATCCAACCTACGGGAACGGAAAATACATATTATGAAATACCAGAGGACAAACAGGAAATATCTGACCATCATGAACTTTTGGCTCTACCGAAGGTGAAGAATATCTTGAAATCGATTAAAGTAAGAGGTTCATTTCGTATGTGTGTCATTTCATTAACTCCGGAATTGAAAGAAATATATTTTGATGCCGAAGAAGATGTGAAGTTTAAGAATGAATATTTACAACTGATTTATTCACCCGCATACGTGAGAACAGTATTTGGGCAAGAATCACCAAAACCACAGGATATGGTAGAACTTTCAAGAAAAAGCAAGGATTTCAAGAGGATAAAGAAGGATTTTGTGCTGAATAAGTTTGACGGTAAGACTGTTTCAGTGAATTTATGGTTCGAAAAATTTGAGACGGAATGCACGCGTTGTGAAGGAGAAGAAGATAGAGCTAAAATTTTGGTTTTACGGTTGTTTCTGGATGGAATAGCGAAATAATGGTTTGATTCTAAATTGATTACATTAGGTTTAGACAAAAGTTTTCAAATTTGGAAAGATAACTGCTTAGAGAGTTTTTGTAAAACGAGTTGGCATAAATATAGAGAGGCCTGTTCATTTAGGTACATAGGAGGAAGTTTAGTTGCTGCGCTCTTAGGAAAGAAAATTTATTGTTGAATCTCCGAAATAATTTTCCAATTGACATATTTAGTTGATTTAATTGTGACCAGTTTGCCAAATATTTTACAAGATAGAATTGATCGATCAAATGTAACAGAAAGTTCAAAAATATATGACAACGATCGAAATAAAGAAAACCATAGAATGAATAAATCTGCCGAACAAATTCGTTCCTATTCACAAACAAATAGAAAACCAGTTAAGAAGGAACCATACTCAATTTGTGAGAAGAATGGTTTTTCAGGTAGATTTCATCCGGAGACTTTATGTCGGCTAAGGAATAAATCTAATAATTTTGAACGAAAAAACGTACCCGGTAACATAAAAACTGTGAACAATGTTGGGGTACAGGATGAATTAAATCAGGCCATTTCAAAAAAAAACTAAGACTGCTTTGATAAAATGGAAGGTGTTTATAAATAATAATGAATTATGTGGAATTTATGATTCGGGCTCAAATGTTAGTCTTCTGAATTCCAAAGTAGCAGAAAAGTTATGTCTACGCATTCAAGATAATAGAAACACATTAAAAACAGTCAGTGGCAGGGCAAAATTTTCAGGAAAAATAATTACAAAAATGAGAATCAATAATACCAAAAAAAAAGTTGTACTTTTTGTAGTTAATGACGCAAATTTCGAGTATGATATTGTACTCGGACTAGATTCTATTTCCAATTTTCAATTAAAACAAGATTTTGATTTGAATATTTATCAGAAATTAGATATGAATGAAGAGAGAAAGATCAATTGTGTCCATAATAATAATAATAATAATAATGATAACAATGATTACACCATCAATTTCAATGAAGCGATACCAACAGAACTTTTCGAAGCAAAATTAGACCATTTGGAAACGAATCAGAGAAATAAAATTGAAGTTTTAATAAATAAATATGACCATATTTTTGCAAAACACAAGTTTGATATTGGTCAGGTGCAAAATAATGAGGCACATATAAAACTTTTAGAACACAAATTTATAGCAAAAAAACCATACAGATGCTCAAGGGAGGATCAAACAGAGATAGAATTCCAAATAGGAACATTGTTGAAAGCGCATCTGATTGAGGACTCCTCCTCTCCTTTTGCATCACCAGTCACTTTAGCATATAAGAGAGATGAAGGGTCTAAAACCAGATTATGTGTCGATTTTCGTGAACCCAATAAATTAATTGTTCCCCAACCACAGCCTTTCCCATTAATTGATGAAATCTTAGCCAAAACCCGAAATGCAAAATTCTTCACTACATCAGATGTAAATTCTGCCTTTTGGTCGATTCCTATTCGTATCAAAGATAGATATAAGACTGCTTTTGTGACACAGAATGGTCACAGTCAGTCAGTCAGTTGAAGTTGTGTGAAATTTTAATTTTGAATACTTGGTTCGGCAAAAGGTGACATTATTTTCCAAACTGGAGTAATTGGTTCATAACTGAAGATCACAGGTTACAGAAGCACTATTCGGGATAACATAGGAAAAATAAAATTTGACGAAAGTAAAAAATTTTAGCAAAACGAGTTCAAAAATCATCACAAGGTGTGCATTTTATTGAATAAGAGAAAGTGCAATATAATTTGAAAAATACAGGACTTACATTTTATTTAATATTTTTCTGATGACTATTATGACTCAACCTGTTACCTGATTCAGGCTTGACGCCGACTTCTGGGACAGCCTGTATGTGTATTATTTAATTAAATTGTTCAACTGATTTTTATCAAGTAAATGACACGATTCGAAGTTGATGAAAAAAGTTAAATTTGATTGAAGAAGTGGTGTTTTCTTCATTAAACCGGAAACTTATCAACCGATGTATTTATGATACATTCCGAAGACGAAATTATCAATTGAATTAAGTGAAAGAACTTTCCGAACGTCTTCCTCCAAAATAACCCAATTAAAACACGGGCCAAATAAATGGTGGACGTCCTTAATTGATTCAAATGAAGGAAAAAGCTGACACGTAATTCCACCTACGCGTGTTATGAATGAAAAGCCTTAATTCCTGAATTGCCCTGATGAAGATTATTTCATAGTTACATATTAGTAGAAAGATTGATGTGAGACCGAAGACTGTGCCATTAACATGTTTGTGAATTTGTTGTGGATCTTTATTTTCTTGCTGCGCTACCAGTGTCTCGGAATGACAGATTATTATTGCAGAAATTTAATTCCGCAGCCTTCGATACTGATAGACCAGGTGAATTTTTGGGAATGTGTGAATTATAGTTTAAATTAAAAAAAGGGTTTTTTACTATAGAAGGACTATTACAATATTTTAAATATAAAAGAGAAAATTTATTTTCTTACCCTTCAACAGATTTGGATTCAAAAAAATGTTATTGAAAAACTCTTCAGAATTAAATTCGATAAATGTCTTAGAAAAGTTTCAATTTAGTGAACATATAGAATTAACACGCATTACACAGTACCAAAATAAATAAAATAATTCCAAAATATATAAATTATCAAGTAAAAATACTAAATAAACACTTAAAGGATACAAAATTTCGTTTCGCATTTTGTATTATGAAAACTCAATCCCTTTCCAAAAGTGCAAAACATAATCCCAAGAACTTCGTCAAAAATAACTTACATTAAATACGTTCCTTCAAAAAAAAATTCCTTAAACATGCAGCACATCTTCAAAATGCAATTCAGAATTACAACTAACTCTTCAGTCCCACTTCATATTTAAAAAATTAAAATATTTAACAAAAAATATCTAATCGTGTGTTCTTTAAACAAACATCAGAATATAGTGAACTTTCCAAAATCCTGCCTATTCTATGTTCGTCACAGAAATTACACAAAGTTTGAAGGTATTTTTAGGACTCATCCAAATGATAATATGTATGGATGATAAACCAAAATATAATTATTATGTATACAATAAAATAATAAAAAGCGGTTTTTTACTTGATAGAAGGATTATTACAATATTTTAAATATCATACAGATTTATTCTGTTAACCTCCTGCAGATTTTAATAAAAAAATTATTCAAAAACTTTTTAAAATTAAATAAAATGATGAATGTCTAAGAAAACATAGTTTCAATTCAGTAGACATATAGACTCAATACACCAAAAGGAATGGGAATTGGTTTTCATAATACAAGATACGAAACAAAATTTTGTATCTTTCAAGTGTTTTAGTATTTTTAATTAATAATTTATATTTCTTCGAATTCTTTAATTCCTTATGGTACCGTGTAATGAGTGTTAATTCTATATATCAACTAAATTGAAACGATGTTTTCTTAGACATTTATTTAATTAAAAAAATTTATATAAGACAGTAATTTATTTCCACAAAAATGTTTGTACTAATACAATAATTGTTTCACCACGATGTGGCTTCTTCAGGTATTACATTGTACTGTCTACTGTCTAGACAGTACAATGTAATACCTGAAGAAGTAATACACAGAAAAATGTTTTTAATATTTATTGAAATTGTCTTTATTTGGCAGATGAATATTATGGCGTTAATGTTTGAATATGATAGCGGGCATGTAGCTGCCGCCACTCTTCGTAGTAAATTAGGCTGTATTTTGACAAAATCCCACCGAATGTTGTTTTTTTTCAGTTTATAGGCGTGAAAATACGCATTATTATCTGAAAAAATAATCTACTAGAGTTAAATCGTGAAATGAATTTCATGAAATTAGTCGTTTATCAAATGTTCTTTTCAGTAAATTAATTGTATCCCGCGCTCTATTTTATACGGTGTCGTCTTGCTGAAACCACATATATGTCATATTAATGCCTAAGAATTGATGCAAGAAAGAGTTCGTAATCATGTCTCTACCACTAACTCTTAAATGTAACTTTGTGATCATCAACTTTGAAGATATATACCGCATGCCCAAGTTATCTCTGGGCAAATTTCACAAGGTGATTCCACAGGCAATTTGCAACGCAAGAGTTCCTATAGAGTATTTCTATTTGTAAAGTTATTCAAGATTCTACTATTTTGTAACGTTTCACAATTTTTTTACTAAAAACATAGTATAAATTGAAAACTCATTTTAATCAAAATTCAGTGTACACCACTGGAAAGAGCGGAAAGTTTGAGGGTTTTTTTTTGAAGTGTTTACTTATTATAGGGTGGTTAAGGAAAAAATTATTATATAATTTTCTTCACCCATCATTTTTGGTGAAAGTTTACTCTAAATCCCGTAAGTCCCCATGGAAACTATAAGCAGAAACTGACGTATTTATAAAGCTCCAACGACATATCGATTGAGGAAAAACTTCATTTTTAGTGAGAAATGGACGAAATAATACCAGAAACCATGAAAGAATATGTTGCTTCTAAAAAAAAGTTAATTTTAATGGATAGAGTAGTAAAATATTCGCAAGATAGTAGCGTGAATTAATTCTCCGGAACCTCTACAGATTTAAATCTAAATTAATCTCAAGAAAACATTTAGAATTAAATTTTTAAAAGACATGTCCTAGATAACACTATATCACTTTATAGGCATATATATTTTTATCACATGTGGTGGAAATTAACTAATAAAGAATCAAAAGAAATATAAAGTGATACAGTGTTTCTAAGATTATAATTCTTAATGTTTTCATAAGATTCAATTAGATTCAAATCTGTAGAGGTCCCGGAGAATTAATTACAGCTATTATCTGTTATATTCAAATACTTCTTTATAGTAAATTTTCAATATAAATATTCGCAAGTTTAAGTTAATTTATCCTCCTAATGAGGAAGGACAGCAGCACCTGTTTTGCAGAATTTTGAGTCACATTCAAGAAACAGCACCAGACGAGCAACTGTGTATAAATGACAAAACCATTCATAAAATTCTGAAAAGAAATCGTCTTGAGCTACTCCACTTTTCCCTTGTTGAAGATCTGTTAGAACCAGATCATAAATGCACAGTTGGATTTTGCAGATGGTACCTAAATCAACTAAATACTTGGGAACATAATCAAATATTCTTGGACGCTCTGAAATAATTAAGTTCCACAATTCCCATATTTGGGCTCCACACGCAACAGTTACGACTCATTACCAACACGGATTCAGGGTTAATGTAAGGCTAGGCATGACAGGATGTAAAATTTTTGGACCGAGATAATTCCAGAGTGTTTGAAATCTGTCACTCAGAAATATTTTGGAAAATGAAATTTTTGATTTATTGGAAGACATGCCTCTGAACTAACGGCTCTAAATGCGGTTTCAAATGAATGGATGTTCATTTTGAAGGAAAATGGATAGGAAGATTCGGACTGATCAGATGGCCTGCTCGAAGTCCCGACATTACACCTCTAAACTTCTTCCTTTGGGGTCTTTTAAATGATATGATGTATACTACCCCATACTTGTGACCAGCTTATCGAAAGAATACATAACTGCTGCAATATGCTAAGGCAACGACAGGGCAGTTGCGGAAAGCTGTGGATTCTATCCGAAAATGATGTAGGCTTTGCATTAGAGAAGGTGGCAGGCATTTTCAGAATTTTTTGTGATAATATTTAAACTTGTATGAATAATAAAGAATGTCGTGAATAATGAGTTTTCCTCAGTTGGTGTGTATACCAGTGTTTATACTTTTACATCTATTGTCTAATGAAGATTGAAAATTAGAGATTTAATAGAATGTATTAAACAACGTTAAAAAGTTTTATGAATACGGCATATTTCGCACATAATTTCTATGGGGGTTATAATTGAATCATAGTCTACTGGACTCTTTGTGCTGCAAATTGCCTGTGAAATTATGACAGAGATAAGTTGGGCACTCTGTAGACAAATAATTCTACCCGCCCCTAAAGACGTCCACACGGTGATGTTTAGTGATTGTGTTCATCAACGATTTACATCCGTTAATATCATTCACCTTGGATACTTTATGTGATAATAGCAGTAAGTTTCTCGATTCAACCATCAGGGGATCTATTAATTCAAATGAATCTTCAATAGTTCATAAATACACATATGGAAATGCATTTAAACATAATGCACCTAAACACCAATCAATCAGAAATAATAAGCTTTTAATAATATTATTCAAGGACTAGTTAACATCACAATGAATCAAGAAAATTTCATTTTCGAATTAACTATTATTAAACATATAGCTCCTGATAACTAATATTCAATATTGATAAATAAGTTGTTGGTAATAAAAATCATAGAATAGCGAACTGTACTCCCAATTATATCTAGCGTCACAGATGAAGAAATCTTCCTCATGCTCAAGTAATATCCAATTAAACCTCCATGCCAATATTAGTATTTATCTCCAAATGAATTAATTGAATCGGAATATATTTTTTACGAATATCCTTACATGAATTTGAGAATGGTAGATAGGAAGTTTTTCGGATCGGGACAGTAAAACTTACATCTGTTGGCATTAGAGTATTGTACTGAAGAATAGCCAAAAAACTATGAAACTTGCACGTCTGATGCTTATGCCCGACGATCAATAAAACCTTTTCGGTTTTATTTGAGTTGTGAACTGTAATACAGATGTGAGTTGCACTGTCCCAATTCGAAAAACTCCTTATTCACCATCCTCATATTCGTAATAAGCATCAGCTGATTCAATTAATTCATTAGCGGAATATGACCTCGAGGATAATTTCGAAATTTTACATGTTGAAAATTGGAGTTTTTCTGTCACTTTATTGAAAGCACTAGAAATGAATAGACCCAATAAAATCGAAATTTTTTTTTTGTTGGCCTAAACTCTTAGAAATAATTACCATAGACCATACATGGACTACGCAGAGTAGGTATAAAAAACTGATACGGTAGATAGTTGTACTAATAAAAATAAGAACAAAGTTCCTGTAAACATGGGCCCTAACTCTTTCTACTTCAGAGACACAGGGTGTTAAAGTTGGAAAAAATAACTCGTTTTTTGCTGTAATTCCAAAATGGTGGAAGATATTTCCGTGAATTTTCTGATGGAATTGAAATTCTTAGGCATTATTCTTCAAAAATGGTTCACTTAATCGAAAGCTTCAAACCTTACGGTTTTTGAAAAAAATCAGCCTCAAACATTCAAAAAAAGGAATACTTCGGAATTATTGAGATTTTCATTCAAAAGTTAAGGATATTGAAAGAGAAAGCTAATTGAAGAAAATGTACAATATGATTACGATTATTTTCGATACAAGCAGTCACCTTTTGTCTTAAATTGTCCCATACTCGTAGAAATATTCTAACACATTTTTAAATCTGTTGGCATTCTATTCGAAAACGTTCAAGAAGATGTTCACGATTTTTAATTATCACCAAATAAACAAAATCTTTTGGGTATCCCCATACTAAAAATCCAACGTATTAAGGTCTGGTGACTCTTCATCCCATCCAACGACAGCCATAAATATCAGAATATAAGTACTGTCGAATATAAGTAGTATATACCATAATTTTCCGCTTCAGAATAATAGGCAAATTATGCGTTAAATACTAAAGAATTCAAAATATTATGTGAGCGACTATGCGTTGAGCGCCATCTTACACCCTATAACTTTCGAACGGAAAGAGATAAATACATGAAGGTTTCGGGTTAGGTTTGACGCCTGAATATGTGGTCCGAAATTTAGGTTTCAGAAGGAGAATTATAACGAGCATAATTTCATGGAGATTTTATTATTAGAAGATTCAAAATAAAAACAAAAATTTTGTGAGCGAAGCAGCGTTCAGTGCTAAAGAAACTACAGCAATAGTTCAACGATCAAGTTAAAATTTAACATTTATACTTTTAAAATGACACGAAGGATGTTAATTCAAAATTTTCAGAGGATCGTATAATTAGAAGATTAAAAAATAAAGTTGTGGTTCTAGGAGATCTAAACGCCAGAGTGGGAAGAAAGAATGGAAGCAAAATAGTGGGTATACACGGAGAAGAGACACTAAACGATAATGGGCAGAGACTTTTAGAGGCCTGTGAAGAACATAAAATGAAAATACTAAATGGGTTTTATAGCCATAAAAATATCCATAAGTACACATGGCACCAAGAGACCAGGGGCCTTAAGTCTATTATCGACTATATAATCCTTAAACAAGACACCAAATGGCACACTAAAGATATAAGAGTGTATAGAGGAATTGAGTGTGGCTCCGACCACTTTTTACTCATTTCAAAAATTTATATCCCATATAAAACAGATAGGCAAACAACAGAAGATAACACCCGAGAAACCAAAACGAATCAAGACAAATTTAACCTTGTTAGTTTGAATGAACCAAGCACTAGAACCTTATTTCAACAAAGACTAGATCAAAAACTCAGCGATCAATATTTGACGATGAAAACAACACATCTTTATAAGCATATAATGGAGTCCCTACACTCAGCAGCACATGAGGCCCTCAGAAAAGAAAGTCAATCCCGCACGAAAAACTACAATTTAACTTGGAATAGTGTATTAGAACAACAGAAACACATTAAACAGGCAGCATACAATAAGTGGATGAGTACAAGAAACACTAATGACCATATAACATACAGAAGAGAACAAAGTAAATACAAAGACCTAATAACTAAGAACAAAAATGAAACATGGGAAAGGAAATGTAGTGAAGTGGACAGCTACATGGGTGGTACAATATCAACAGTGGCTTGGAATCTGATTCGTTCACTAAGGAAAGAGACTTCTCATAAAACGAATTTACAACCCATACCAATAGACAAATGGAAAGAACATTATGCTCGAGAACTAAGAGAAGACAGACAGCCATATCTTGCCAACTCGCCTATACGGTGCTCTGTACAAGGAGAAGCAATTAATATCGACGAAGATACAGTGGTAAAAGCAGTAAAGTCTATGAAAAATAGAAAAGCACCAGGACCAGAGGGGTTACCGGCAGAACTCTTAAAGAATGGCACTAATAAGCTAATAAAGTGCTTAAAGGAGTTAATGAACAGATATATTAACGGTGAACCGATACCATCTACATGGAAAGAAGCATGGATAACACCCATCCATAAAAAGGGAAGAAGAGATGACTGCTCCAACTATAGATGCATATCAGTCACAAGTACGATGAGTAAACTTTACGGTCGAATCCTCCGGAGTATAGTCGAACAAGAATACGCAACACACGAAATAGAAGAGCAGGCAGGATTCTGCACAGGATGATCATGTGTGGATCATATTTTTAGTTTGGTTCAACTAAATGAAAAGAGATTGGCTACAAACAGGGAGGTCCACCTTCTTTTTGTCGATCTAACAAAAGCCTACGACAATGTCCCTACCCAAAAGCTCTGGCAAGTTTTAGAAATGTCCTCAATAAGTAACACAGTCATAAAAGCCATCAAATAGCTCTATAGTCAGGCAACATCACGTATAAAGCTAGGTAAGAGTATGTCCGAAAGTTTCTCTATATCAAAAGGCCTACGGCAGGGATGCTGTCTGTCCACAACGTTATTCAAAATATATCTGAACGAAACGCTACGAAAATGGAGAAGATCTTGCAGTGGTATGGGAATACAACTAAACGATACAAAAACTTTGTACACTCTCCATTTTACAGACGATCAGGTGGTAGTGGCCCAAGACAAGGAAGATTTAGAGTTTATGACGACAAGGCTCTTCGCCGAATACGAAAAGTGGGGACTGTCTGTGAATAAAACGAAAACCAAATATTTATGCATTGGACAGGAAGCAGATAATCTACACTTAGAAGACAACGTAGAAATAGGAACATGTAGTAAATATACCTACCTGGGTGCTCAAATTGATCACACCGGCCGAACAGAAACTGAGATTGAGCAGAGAATATTGAAAGGTAGAGGGGTCATTGGATGTTTGAACTCAATATTGTGGGCCAAAAACATATCGCGGGAGAAAAAACATCAGATATATAATTCCATCTTTGAGGGTATAGTGCTATACGGGTGTGAGACGTGGCAATTGACTAAGGGTGTGGAACGTCGACTTTTGGCCCTTGAGATGGATTTCTGGCGACGATCTGCAGGAAAATCCAGAATGGACAAAGTAAGGAATGATAGGATCAGAGATATCATGCAAGTCGAAAGAACAATCATAGATGAAATCCAGAGAAGACAACTGATTTGGTACGGGCACGTAGAAGGAATGTGCGACGAGCGTCTACCAAAGATGATTCTGAAATGGACACCACCAGAAAGAAGAAAGAGAAGAAGGCCCAAAAAAACATGGTTTGAGGGAATAGAAAAAGCTATGTCCGAACGGAATCTACATCCAGGGGACTGGCAAGATAGAAAGGCTTGTAGATTAGGAACCGGAAGGCGTAGGACGCTATAAACCCGGATATATATATATATATATATATATATATATATAGATATATATATATATATATATATATATATATAATAAATACTTTATGAGCTAAGCAGCGAAGCTATAGAAGCAGTCCTTCGTTTGAGTTCAAATTTAGCATTTAGATATTGGATATAGAGAAGAAAGCTAAGGTGAAAATTCGGGAGGGTCGTGGGTGACATGAACAAGCGCAAAAAAGGAGACTTCACATCCGTGCTGATTACCATTTATTTTATAAAAAATCAAATCATAAAATTTTTGAGACCTATCTTCTCAAAGCAGTGAGGTTTAGAGCTTTCAAACAGTACCAATTTTTAAGAATAACGTTCCAGAATTTCAATTCCGTAAAAATTTTTGATAAATTAACAGTAGCGTTCAAGTTGAGGAGGTTGTAATATAAAATTACCTTTTTATGAACGGCACTGAAAATGTTTGAAACATGCAAGAAACACTAAAAGTTAACTTTCAACAAGTGGTATGTTCGGCTGTTTTGGAATTATTGCAATCACTTACATTTTCCAACTTTCACACCCTGTGTCTCGAAAGTAAGAACCCATGTTTGCATTCAATTTGTTCTTATTTTCTACTATGTTAGTTTGTTACAGCCAGTACCAGTATGAAATAAATGAATTTCCGATTTCGGAAACTAAACCTATTTAGCATTAGTTATTCAAAATATAACAAACCTAATTATATAACTATGATTGCTAAATAACTGTTATATTTATAATAAATATGTGGAATTATAAAAAGCCTATTTAAAATAATCATTTTAAATTGAATTTCACTGAAAGTGTGCTTCATAGCTGTAAAAAATTATCAAATGTTTTATTATTTTATGCTGAAGAATCTGAGATTTAGTCAGGAAAAAACATTCATATTCATTCCCTGTTTGGTCAAGAAATCAGGATACTCATTGAATTTTACCAAAAATTTATTTATTTATTTTTCTTCAACAGTTTGATAAATCAAATGATTTTTGGAGGAGTCAGCTCTATTTGATGCTCTACAATTTTTTCGAATCGAAAAATCATGGCCAAAATAATCACTATGAATTTTCGGAAATCTGATTTCGTAGGTCGAGGGAAGAAACCTAATATATTAAATTGTCAATTTATATGGTACCATAATTTTAAAGAACCACTCATGTTCGGAGTTCCCTCTTTAACGATATTCAAATCAAATCAACAGAAGTAATCGCATTCATAATTATAATAGACCCCATAATAATTTCTCATATTCAAGAAAGACCACTTTGGTCATTAAATAAATTATGAGACCCAGAATCAGAGCCGAACTTGGAAACTTACTACATAATATATTAAATAACATACACAAAACACTAATGTATCTTGAATAGAGAATTTCATTCAAAATATAATACAATCTTAGAGATAAATAGAGTGGAAAATATGAAACAATCTTAGAGATAAATAGAATGGAATAGAATAGAGAACTCTTGTCACCTACAAAATTGTGGATTACCGAAATAAATGATAATTCAGACACAAAATATTTTTAGAAATTTCTCAATAATAATTTGAGTGAGGTTTATTCGTGAATCCTTCAATGTAACATGTTAATTAGATTAATAGAAAAATATAGTTTATATGGAAAATTCAAGTATTAAATTCGCTTTCAGAAAAATATTTCATCCGTTGAAATATTAAATTTTACATTTATTCGAATTCGGTCCTGATTTATGTCTAGTATAACCATCTTTTTAACAATATTATAACATGGAAGCTACCTCAATTTATCCCATAATCCAATTGGATCAGTCGAAAATTCTCTCTTATAGTTAATGGGATGCAAATTTAATAAATTGTAGTTGAAAAAACCAAAAACACACGCTTTAATAGCAAACCGAACCGAAAATCAGAATGATGGCCATTTATAAAAGTCGAATTATTATAATAATATAGTGAATAGCATCCCACGCACAAACTCTTCATGCTCAAAACTTATTATCTACTTTTAAATTCGGTTCGCTACTTTTTTTTTTTAGATTTTTTCAGAACAATTTTTCATTTTCTTTGATAAGCAATCAGAAAAAATTAATTTCGATGCAGAACCCTTACCGTTCTTATATGGATGGTAAGCGTTTCGCCTATAAAACTAGTAGATTCTTGGTTGGAGTAGTCCGTTATTTTGTGATAGTTCATTTTAATTGGAATGAAATCAGACATTACTTTGTTTTCTATCACTTTATTGGTAGATTCTTTTTTATCCTTGTTATGACGTTGGGAGCTACTAAAATATTGTTTTGCCAAAATAATATTCCAAAATTGATTCTGTTACATAAACAACCAGAATGAGCTAATAAAAGCCCATAAAACAAAATTTAAATATTCCGATAAATCGTGAAATTCTTATTATCATATACAATTCTTCTATCCATATACCCTAAAATAATATCAATTTGTAAATTACCGTCTAATTTTCCGCTTCATACAATTTAAAAACTGTGTATAAAATATAATTATTTTTTCATTATAAGTAACTATCTTTGATTATTTCGGTTTCTACTGAATGGAAATCCATCAAATAAATAAAAAACAATTTTATTCTTTACCAAAATTTTTTTCGTAGGTAGTATAATATTCGCGTGTATTAGATGGCGCTGTTGTTTGCAAAACAATGGTGTACCTATGGACGGCGTATATAGGTACGTGCCTATATTGTATTCATCGGCAGTACTGCATTGCACTGAAGAATAGCCAAAAAGCTATGAAACATGAATGTCTGCTGTTTATGCCCGACGATCAACAAAACCTATTTCGCTGTATTTGAGTTTCAAACTGTTGCATAGAGGCAACATGCACTGTAACAATTCGAAAAATCTCCTATTCAACATAGCTCATACTCTATATCATATTTCAGAATATATGTCCATGGTGTTAATTAATTCATATTTCTCATGTATGAATTTGAATCAGATAGAGCTAGAATAATAAACCTAAAATAATAAAAAGAGATTTTTCACATGATAGAAGGCTTATTACAATATCTTTGATATCATTTTTCTCAAAATCTTCTAAGAAAGAAATTGATATAAATTATTAATTGAAAATATTAAATAAATACTTGAAGGATACAAAATTTTGTTTCGTATCAATATATTATGGAGACCAATTTTCTTTCCAAAAATGCACAACATAACTTGAAGAATTTCTTCAAAAATAACTTTCTTTAAAAAAAGTTCTTTCGAAATAACTCCACAAACATGCAGCATATCTTCAAAAAAGCCATTTGGAATTACAACTTCAATGTCGTCAGTCCAAATTCGTATCCAAAAAATAAAAGTAATTAATGAAAATATATCTTACCCTACTAAAACCACATGTCTTCCTCTAATAAAACTTAGATATAGTGAATTTTTTCGAAGATGTGTTCATGTTCTTGGAGTTTTTTTAAAAAACCTTATTCGAAGAAAGTTACTTATGAAGAAATTGTTGAATTTATGTGGTGCATTTTTGGAGAGGGATTTGGTTTTCATAATAAATTGATACGAAACAAAATTTTGTCTCCTTCAAGTATTTATTTAATATTTTTAATTAATAATTCATATTCTTGTATGTTGATGAATGTTAATTCTATATGTCTACTAAATGCTTTTTAGGAAATTTATTTAAATTAATTCTATGAAGTTTTTTAGAAATTTTTGTTATAAAATTAAAATTTGTAGTGAGATTAACAGAATTAATGTGTGTGATATTTGAGATATCAAACCTAAAAGTACCCTTTTTACCTAAAAAAATATGTTTTCATTAATTCGGTGTATTCCCATGCAAGTGTATGCCAATTTGTTGTACAGTGTGTCCAAAAATCATATCGGGTATTTGTTATGGCGCCGTATTTGAAACTGAGCAAAAAAGGGGTGTGGGGAGGGGATCGTGGTGTCCGCCATTTTGTGGAGTTTAACCGGAGCAGTAACCGGAAACGCATCGCGCTTTTTGCGTACGAGCGTATTATCGCAACGGTGATCAAATAGTGGTTTCTCAACGTTTGTATCGTACGGAATATCGTACATGCCATGTACCAAGTGAGGACAGCATTAGAAACTGGGTCCGGATGTTCGAGAATACAGGTGCGACGGCAAAAATTCAACACTCTGGCCGCCATCTTCAGTGCGCTACGAAGAAACGATTCAAGATGTGTAGGCGTCAGTTCGTCAAAATCCATCTTTATCCATCCGAAAGCGAGGTCAATCATTCAACATCGAAAAGTCCTCCTTGCATTTGATTTTAAAGAAAGATGTGCATTTAGAAGCCTATAAAATTTAATTGGTTCAAGAATTGAAGGATACTGACTATGCTAATCGATTGAATTTTGCCAACGAAATGTTACGACGGTTCAACAATTTTGCTAATATACTCTTCAGTGGTTAAACAACTTTCATTTGAATGGTCATGTCAATAAATAGAATTATCGGTACTGGGCAGAGGAAAATCCGAGACGAAAGCATGAACGACGCCTGCACAGCCCAAAAGTCGTTGTTTGGCCGCTATGTCTGCTAGAAGCATAATCGGACCTTATTTACATGAAGATCGACGAGGCTGACCACTCAACGTGAATAGTGACCGTTATTGGGATATGCTGTGAAACTTTTTGGGTCCAGAGGTACAGAAATTTCCAGGTTTCAACTCAAGAACGTAATTTCAACAATATTACTATACATCAAATCAAGCTGTTTACGAATTATTCCCTAATAAGGTCATTTCGCTTAGGGGTATAACAACTGGCCCCCCAGAAGCCCCGATCTTAGTCTACTTGACTATTTTGCATGGGCCTACTTTAAAAGTAAGATCTATGAGAATAATCCGACGAACCTGACGCAATGGAAGCAAAACATTAGGTCAGAAATGGCAGCAATATCGAGATCTATGTGTCAGCCAATCTTCGTTCCCCATTAGAAAAGTGCCAATAGCGTAACGGTCACCATTTAGATAACATCATCTTTTCGAAATAGTTTTGCGCTTTATATCGTAATTATTAACAATCAACTTTTTTGTTATTTTAAGTAGTTTTTGTTTTATCGATGTAACAAATACCCGATACTCTTTCTGGACACCTTGTATTATCCTATATACCAATACGGATGCTTTTGAAATTCTAGATATACTGAGAAATTCCTGGTCCCTCACTTGATTTGCGGATGAAAAACTCGTGTTTTTTGGGTTTTCTGTAGTATTCACAATATCTACATCATCTTCATCCTCAAATAATATCTCTTTGAATATTTTGAATACATCTATTTTGAAAAAAAAAGTTGTCAAATATTAGTAGGTTAAATAGGTGATACAGGTATGAGAAACACCAAACATCAAATTTTCCATCCCATCATTTAAGCTTGAAAGTTAACTGGTACTCGAACCGTACTCAAACCGTTAACAGTTAAACTTCGATTGGCAATCTAAGGGATCGTCACCGAAAATCTAGGAGTTGATACTCCTGATATCCTGATGGATATCAAATGAAGTTTGTTAAGACAAATTTATCAGATAATCTCGATGATGAAGAATTATTTTTTTGTAGAAGTGCTTCTCCAATATTGAATTTTAATCAATATTTATATGTCATTGAAAGAATATTATGAAAACAAATTGTATAACTAGAATTTCCACCGTGTTTACCAGAATGACGCACTTGAACCCACATAAATGGTGTCGTATTCAATGGTAATGTTGAATATAGCATGCGATTTACATTTCTTGTTCATACAAATTATATTACGTGGAATGTACCAATAATTGATATTAAGGAAAAACAAAAATTTCACATTAAGCGCGGACACC
Source organism: Megalocaria dilatata (assembly GCA_034642435.1). Taxonomy (NCBI): domain Eukaryota; kingdom Metazoa; phylum Arthropoda; class Insecta; order Coleoptera; family Coccinellidae; genus Megalocaria; species Megalocaria dilatata. The sequence goes on along the minus strand of CM067855.1, from coordinate 66,777,520 downwards.
TCAGTGGACCTTCCGCTAGTGACCGGAAGGTCCAGGTTCGAATCCTGTTCAGGTGGAAAATAAATTTTCTAGTTGAACGGGAGTCGGCCACCATTTCACTGTTGGGTCAAAAATTAACAGTGCTGTGACCTAAAATTGCGCAAGATCGCACTAACAAAACCTACCCAGAACACAACTGAACTCCTAACTCGCACAAGCTGAAAAAGCTTCTGAGAGATCTTCACAGAAGATCTAGAAGTATCAGGGTAATAATAAAACTAATAATAATAATAATATATGAAAATATTCATTTGTGTGAAATCACAAATTACCTAAATTCTTCTCTATTTGCTTGAAATTTTGACACAGCGTTGATTTATACAAGGTGTCTCACATAAAATAGTCCAGCCAAATATTTCCGTAAGTATGAATTTTTCTGGAAAACGCGGAGAGGGGTAACAGTTTTTATTTCAAAGGGGATATCTTCTGAATGCAAATTCGTGGGGGGTACGACCTTCCCTAAGCATTCCCTAAGCGGGATGGCAACATCATCGATTTTAAATACCAATAGGACTCGAGTAATGGATGAAGTGCATTAAGTGGTCGAGTTTTTGAACGAATTGTTATTTATAGAATGTTCAAAATGCCGTAGAAATTGATAAATTTTAACTGATTTCAACATGTTGAAGTATACAAGAGAAAAGAACATAAAACTTGTTTAATTATTAGTATCTCCGAAATTAAAATTGTTTTGAGTGTCCTGATGAAATGATAAATAAACACTGCATGAGTGCATAACTACGCGTACAGAATTAATATTCTTCAAACGCAGCGCAGGTCGCTCGACCGTGTGTAACAGTGAAGAACTGCACCGTGATATATAGTATAGTCTAGAAACTATCCGGAAAAAACAAAGCTTAATTGTAATTATTTAGTATATATTTCTTATCCTTTAATTAAAAAATTATAACAAAATAGTCATCTTATTTACTTATACATATATATATATATATATATATATATATATATATGTAAGTATATATGTATATGTATATATATATATATATATATATCGGGTGGAAGTACACCCGAAACCAGATCACCTCCATAATTTTCGCTCATAGTAGTCCAGGACTGTAAAACTGACTGAATTAAATCATTTTTATTTCATGACGCTGCTCGTTCAACTTCTATCTTCATTAAACCCCATATTTTTTCAATAGGACTAAGATCTGGTGAAGCTGCTGTCCATGAAATGGTTGTCACTTGGTGTTCATGTATCCAAGCTTGAATATAGGCCGAAGTATGGCATCTTGCATTATCCTGCTGAAAACGCAACCCTTTGGATATAGCCTCCGCCGAGAAAATCGTTTAGAATGCCAGAATACTTTTCACTATTAATGATACCATAACCTCTATAGAGAGGCGTAGCACCAGACTGAGATTATTTTGGTGGAAAATTTGGATATTTGAACGGTAACAGGTTGTTTTGATAGGATTTTTAAGTGATTTCCAACAAATTGGAAACAATTTTCATCAGATATAAAGACTTTATTAAAATCATCTTCTTGAAAACGTTGACGAAATTTTGTCCTTCGTTTCTTTTGTAAAGGTTTCCTCGATATGTAGCCTTATCTTTTCAGTGACATTCGGATGGTTTCTGGGCATACTTTTATATTTCGTTGATTTCCAAATCTGTTAGCCAATTTGAGAAACCCCAGGCGCGGATTGTGTCGTCCTAAGACCAATAAAGCGTTAAAACTATTTCCTTCAATCTTACGCAGTCTTCCTGAAACTGGTCTATGCTGCCTCATATCCAATTCATTTTTTATCCCTTTTATTGTCTCATATACAGCTCTTTTTCCCAGTTCAGTCAACTGCACTAATTTTTTAACGTTTCGAAAACTCTATCTATACAAATATTCTACCTGTTTTCTTTTTTCTAGTTGCGACATTATTTCATAAATTGTATACCTGTTGACAATCAACAATATTTGATAAATAGTGTTGCCATGCAAATTTGGCTATGGCCGACAATCTGCACAACCTATTTTATACATTACTTTTGTCTTAGAATGTTACAAAAAAGAAGTATAATAAAATCATGAAAAATAATAAATTCCGGATACTTTCATATATAATATAAATTCGAATAATATTAATGGTTAATTTATAAGTAATCTGAATTTTTTTCCACCACTGCGTTATAAATAAATGCATTGGCACAGAAATCACAGATAATTCTTGAAATTTTAAGAAAACATGGCTTTTGCGATACAGGATATTTTTTGAGGTGAAATATATTCAAGTTAAAAGACCATCACAGGATGAAGATTTTGTAGATTTTTTGAAATGACCATAATTTTGGAAATACATTACATATTTTTCTTCAAATATTTTTCCTATAACTGTTATGGCTTGTCCTATCACCCGCTTCTGGCTTAACATCAACTTCTGGAATACCTGTATGATAATTTCGAAATAAAAACCCACTGATATTGATTCCATTGAGAGCGTATTTAGCTTCTAAGGTGGCTATGGATAATATGACATTATTGCTGTCTTTCTTCACAACATGTTTCTAATTTTTTTTTCGCCACTTCATGCTTAACAGGTCATGATTGAAATTAAATGTCCATAGTACTACCAAATTTTTAAATTTTGGGTATTTTTCAACAAATTAATAAGGTTCGCAGTATTTATATGGAGAACTTTCTCATTCAATAACGCTAGCATCATCGCTAAAGATAATTTTTCTGGGAAAATGCTCATCTTCGGCCATGTGATCATTAGCCCATTGAGCGCAGTGGAAACGAATCGGATGGTCACGAGACTTCACTTCTTGTATTAGTTGAACTTTGTAAGCCTTCACACCGAGGTCTTTATGCAAAATTCTCCTCAGAGAAGTGCGAGATATGTTCAGTTCTTAGCACGATGACAAGTTGATTTTGATGGATGTTCGGACACATTCTGGGCTACCGCAGCAATGTTTCCAGGTGTGCTCTTTGGATGAGAATGCGAACGAGTTGTTTTGTCGTTTAACGATCCAGTTTTCATGAAAAAATTGATCCACAAATTGCCGTGGCGGTATTTCATTTCTATTGAATTTCCACGTGAATTTCTAATAGTTTGGATAAAAAATCCACCACTTTGGATATGTGTTTTTGATATTTCCCAGTTTTGTCCATCGACTTATTCCAATATTGCCACATATAGAACTTAGTTTCTGTCTAAACATGAATGACAGAAGTGTTGTCAGACTCGAAATAACCACTACTTCTAAATGCTAACTCTGGATAGCTCACCCTTTACGATTTTCACCTAAGCGTATTTTGGTGATTGGTTTTAACTTCGTGTTAAATAAACTCATTTTTGGTAATACCCTGCATAACTTTCCAATCAACTTTCAGTTAATGGGCATTTGGTATGGCATCGAAATCATCGACCATGATAGCGAAAGACATTACGTACGTCATGTACAGTCATGTCCAATCATCCACATATCCGAGGACAGATCCTACAGTTCCCTGTACAAAGACTACAGTAACTACAATTACAATTACGCTAGAAGAGGTTACGACACCTTCGACCTAACGACCGAGAGAGCAAGAACTTATCCTTACGATCCATCAACTTATACCAGAAACCCTTACAGCATGGATCCTTACAAGGACCCCTATAATAGAGATCCTTATAACAGGGACAGGGACCCCTACCGAAGGACACCACCGTATAAAGATCCACTTAACCGAGACCCGTATAACAGGAGTCCTTATCCGACGTAAGTTCGAAGATGCAGTTAGAGAGACCTCTATGCTTGGATCATCTATTTGTCTTTCGTTTTTTCATATATTTTAATAATACGGAAAAATAATTGAAAGAATTTCGAAGGACTGACGCACGCTAGTATTTCATAACTAAATAGACTTCATTCACTTATATACTACTCTGTCAAGAAAGTACCGGGAATTTTCAATTAAAACAACATTTTTACATTTAATCGTCAAAATTTATTGCGTCGCCTTCAAAATAGGCTCCATTTGCTACAATACATCTATGCCAACGGCACTTCCAATTATCGAAACATTTTTTATAGGCGCTTTCCGGGATGGACTTTAGCTCTCGCGCCGAATTTTGTTTTATGGCTTCAATCGACTCCAAACGGGTGCCACGAAGGGGCAATTTTAGTTTTGGGAAGAGGAAAAAGTCGCAGGGAGCCAAATCCGGCGAATACGGTGGTTGCTGAAGCACGTTTGTTGAGTTTTTGGCGAGAAAGTCAGTCACAATCGTAGCTCGGTGAGAAGGCGCGTTATCGTCATGCAAAATCCATGAGTTGTTCGCCCACAAATTTGGCCGCTTTTTACGGATACGCTCACGCAAACGTTTCATAACGCCTAGGTAATACTCCTTGTTTACCGTCTGACCCTCTGGAACGAATTCGTAGTGCACCACGCCACGGATATCGAAGAAAACAATGAGCATCACCTTCATTTTCGAGCGGCTTTGGCGTGGTTTTTTCGGTTTCGGCTCATTTTTTGCCACCCATTCTGATGATTGCTGGCTTGTTCCATGAATGTAGAATCGGAATTACAGCGATCCAGCATGTCTGAAGCAACCTGTTCGCGATGACGTTTTTGAAGAAAATTCAGGTCTTTCGGTACGAGTCGTGCGGCCACCTTTCTCATGCCCAAAATATCAATCAAAATCGTACGTGCGGACTCGTGGGATATCTAGATCATGTGCTATCTCTCTCAAGCTGGTACGACGGTTTTCCAGCACCCTTTCCTTAATTTTATCGACGTTATCTTCGATCGAAGCCCTCGATGGGCGACCACTTCACGACCGTCCTTGAAGGCTCTGTACCACTGATATGCACGAGTTTTCGATAGAGCATTATCACCAAAGGCCTTTTGCAACATTTTCAATGCATCGGCACACGAAAATTCATTTGCAACACAAAACTTTAAACAAATTCTTTGCTCAACGTAATCACCCATAGTAAAAATCGGCACGCACTCTGACATCGACTGACTTAATCAGCTGTTGCAAACACACTAGTTGACAGATCCCGCTCAAGCTTGGCATAGTAATTAAGGACTGTGGTACCAACCTAGGAAAAAAACTTTTTACCTGCCTCATTGCCCCGCCAGATTTAAATCGATAATTCCCGGTACTTTCTTGACAGAATGTATAACACGTATCACCTTTCCAACCCTTGACTCTGATTTTCATGCTTCAAAAAACTATACTAGAATTGTTTTTCGTTAATATCGCCCCAAATGTATAAAAATGTCATGCTGAAGTGATTAGATTCATTAGTCCAAGAAAGTCGTGGAACACATTTTAACGATACAATTTTTGAATCAAATTGGTTGTGGCACAACTAGACTAAGGGATGGAAATACATCTTGGCTTTGATGCCTGAAATATTACCATTTAATCCGGAAGTTGCCAGGGATATCCTTCGGAATGAATTAATCATCACTCGAAGACCACTCCAAATTCCGTTCAAAACAATTCAGGATGATGAAACGAAAGCGGGTGGTTGAATTGATTGCACTTCGGGACGAAATGAGGGAGAGAGCTTCACTTGGAGTGGTAATCGTGAATTCTACCAGTTAGCTTATAGGCATGTGAGCATGGCTCTTACACCAAGAGATTACTAAGCGTCTCCACAACCTGACCCAAGAAAAAGAAACTGTGATAGGGATACGCCTTATCATAGCGCATGGCGAGAACCACTCCGAAGAGTTGAACCCAACAGCTTCCAATTTCGGCTTCAGTTCAAAAACCTACATCGTGATTGGTAGCAGCGAAGAACTATGCAACCTCTACTGGCTCTGCATGGATAGTACTCGATGTTTGGGACGCAACTCACACCCAAACGCAGTCCCATAAACCAAGATAGCTCCAATTGATTCTGGTACGAGCACCGTCAATCCGGCCTGTACGTCAAGACCCACGAATCCTTGTGAAGTCTTTCAATTGATCCTGGCTTCAAGCACCAACGGTCTAGCCTTATCGTCGAGAACCACAAACCCCAGAAACGTCTCGCAATCGATCCTGGTTCAGGACTAAGCCGGTCGAACCGTCAAGTCCCCCTAAACCCTGAAGCATTTCTCGAGATATACTAAACATGGGTTTGCTGCGAACAGATAGAAGGAATACCCCTCCTAGTCCAGCATACGGACTGTCAACCACTGCGCTCTCGAATCCAACACCAACTGAGTGGCCAGGTCAAGGTAAAGAGGGCCTCCACCCTCCCGAGGTAACGCAGTATGCTACATAAAGCACTCGGCCATTGGACAGAAAAATCCGGAGATTTACTGCAATAGGGTAGAGAACGTTAGTTTTAAGGAAGAGACCTTGTGCTGCGACGTACTCCCTCGTCACTGAGTTGATCAACGCGGCACAGCATACCATTCCACTATTACGGTGAAACTAGGGCCCCATTCGATCGATCTTCCACCACACGGTTTCAGTGACTGACGCATTACTTTAGGCATCAGGACTTAAACCTCCATTTTACGGGATTAAACTAGGATCCTAGTCAAGACAAGCGCCCCCAGCGCGTTAAGCTATAATGCCATGGGGGGCGACTTGGAGGGATAATCTGGATAATACTGGACTAGTCTGGTCGTCTGCAACAAACAATGAGTTTACTGGACGCTTTTCAGCGAATGGCAACACGTTTGCCGCCTTCAGTTCGCCGTCCTCATAAAGATCGTCTTCACACTTTCAGCTTCGACGAATGACGCAATCGTAAAGATTTGATTTTCACTTATCGATTGTTATCTGATGAGTTCGAACGAAGATTGAGAAATTTTCACCTCAACACGAAACATCAACGTTTCAAATTATCGCAGGAAAAATTCGAGATAACTGTCCGCCAAAAATGTTTGCCAAATAGAGTGATTGGAATCAACTGCCACCCCATAACCAAATTTGGAGACCACCTCGGTAAATATGTTCACGAATGGTTCGACAGATGGAACACCATAGGTCGTTTGATGTGTGTTTTTCATTTCTTCTCTATAGTTTTCATTTTTATTAGCTTTATAGGTTCTCAACTCCAATCCTTATGATTTGATTAAATAAACAACTAAGTAATCATTTGATCTTTGAAATAAAGTAAAAATATTTTGTCTGCGCAGCAATATTTGTATTTTATTTCACTTTGAAATCATAAAGCACTAATTGAATCATGCTTTATTTACCTTACTTACCCTTACTTAACGCTAAAGCCATCTAAAATATTTTGCGGTACTCGTCTGAATATTTTAAGTTGAATTTATCAATATGTTCATCAGCAGAGATCCCTACAACAGAAACCAGTATAATCCAGATCCATACAATAGGGACCGCTACGACAGAGACCGAACGACAAACAGAGGTTATCAAGATTCGCTCTCTAGATTGCCATTTAATTTTGACAGGCAGTATCATCCTGACAGGTATCCACCAGTTGGATTTGGAAAGAAGTTTTACGATGAAATTAAGAGATTGAGGCTATTGTGGGACGAAAATGGAGTCAGCACGGAGTATAGAATCAGATTGAACGTTTCTATGCCAGGATTTTGGATTAGTTCCGGTCCCGACAATGGTGAGTATGGAAATATGAGGCGAGGCCATGAATTAGAGACGTTTACAGATAATAGATATTAGAATAAATATGACACTCCTTTCAAATAGTCGAAACATTGTTTGTCTCTAGTTTGTAGCGGTTGTGATTGGAAATAAATTCTACTGGAAAAACAGTATTACCAACTCACGGGAAACCGCACGGGTAGAATCACGCCAGATTTATGAGTAGGCGCCCTGTGTTACAATGAACATACGATTATGAACTGGTATGATATGAAATAATGAGAAGTAACTGAACGAATGTTTTAAGAATTTCGATAGCAAAAAAAGTTAGCCCTTAAATCATTTGGCCAACATAAAAAATTCTACTCGGAATAAATGGAAATCACGCTGCAACCCTTGTTCTGAAAATAATCTAAAATTTGTCAACAATTGAACGAATATACATCCAGCTTAATAAGCAATTAGGCTACAAAATAATTGGTCAGCAAAGAAAACATGCCTGTAGGCAGTTTATCTGAGAGCTGGGAGATATGAAGATTTAAAAAATTGTTATCAATGTTGATAACTGTGTGCAGTGAAAGTATTTCGCGCAGATGCCACGTACAAAATCATCTAGCAGAGTTTTCCTGTTTTTATATACTACTCTGTCAAGAAAGTACCGGGAATTTTCAATTAAAACAACATTTTTACATTTAATCGTCAAAATTTATTGGGTCGCCTTCAAAATAGGCTCCATTTGCTCCAATACATCTATGCCAACGGCACTTCCAATTATCGAAACATTTTTTATAGGCGCTTTCCGGGATGGACTTTAGCTCTCGCGCCGAATTTTGTTTTATGGCTTCAATCGACTCAAAACGGGTGCCACGAAGGGGCAATTTTAGTTTTGGGAAGAGGAAAAAGTCGCAGGGAGCCAAATCCGGCGAATACGGTGGTTGCTGAAGCACGTTTGTTGAGTTTTTGGCGAGAAAGTAAGTCACAATCGTAGCTCGGTGAGAAGGCGCGTTATCGTCATGCAAAATCCATGAGTTGTTCGGCCACAAATTTGGCCGCTTCTTACGGATACGCTCACGCAAACGTTTCATAACGCCTAGGTAATACTCCTTGTTTACCGTCTGACCCTCTGGAACGAATTCGTAGTGCACCACGCCACGGATATCGAAGAAAACAATGAGCATCACCTTCATTTTCGAGCGGCTTTGGCGTGGTTTTTTCGGTTTCGGCTCATTTTTTGCCACCCATTCCGATGATTGCTGGCTTTTTTGCATAGACCCAGGTCTCATCACCAGTTATAATGCGTTCCATGAATGTAGAATCGAAATTACAGCGATCCAGCATGTCTCAAGCAACCTGTTCGCGATGACGTTTTTGAAGAAAATTCAGGTCTTTCGGTACGAGTCGTGCGGCCACCTTTCTCATGCCCAAAATAGCAATCAAAATCGTACGTGCGGACTCGTGGGATATCTTAAGATCATGTGCTATCTCTCTCAAGCTGGTACGACGGTTTTCCAGCACCCTTTCCTTAATTTTATCGACGTTATCTTCGATCGAAGCCGTCGATGGGCGACCACTTCACGACCGTCCTTGAAGGCTCTGTACCACTGATATGCACGAGTTTTCGATAGAGCATTATCACCAAAGGCCTTTTGCAACATTTTCAATGCATCGGCACACGAAAATTCATTTGGAACACAAAACTTTAAACAAATTCTTTGCTCAACGTAATCACCCATAGTAAAAATCGGCACGCACTCTGACATCGACTGACTTAATCAGCTGTTGCAAACACACTAGTTGACAGATCCCGCTCAAGCTTGGCATAGTAATTAAGGACAGTGGTACCAAAATAGGAAAAAAAAATAATTCCCGGTACTTTCTTGACAGAATGTATGGTAACACCGGCGGAACCTTATATGTTTTACTGTAGCAAGCAATGAACAAAGAAAAAATATGTAATGAATGTTTCAAGTACTCAAGAACATATTCAGGAAATCCTTGAAAGCTCTTAGAATCCAAATGTATTGTTTTTTGATGCCGCTAAAAGTATCCAAAATGCATTTCTTGAGGTTTCTAGGCTAAATGTGTTTGTAATTATTGGACAGAGAAAAATTCAAGAGAAGGTAGAAAAGAATAAAAAACAGGGAACTTTGTAATAACATCCTGAATAATGTTCTTGGTGGTTAAAGAGGATATTTTAGCAAAGGTCATGTCTTCCGGGTTAGTGAAATATTTACTGAACTGCTTTAAAATAAATACCTAATCTTTATATTTTTGTAGATGAGTTTCAGGAGCTGTATCAAATATAGTCTTGTCTGTCATAGAATGCAATGTATCCACTTGAATTCTATGACAGACAAGACTATATTTGATACAGATCCTGAAACTCTTCTGCAACAATCTATTATAAAAATTAGGTATTTATTTTAAAGCAGTGCAGTAAATATTTCACTAACCCGGAAGACATGAGCTTTGCTAAAATATCCTCTTTAACCACCAAGAACTGCTTACCGGTTGGCATAAATATTCCAAGAAACTACTGTAGCGTAATATGAAGATGTAGATGACAACTACCATAGAACTGCTACCAAATTCCTCCTGATAAGGCTAACTAACTATCGACTTCAAGAATCAAAGCTTTAGTAAATGGCTTGTCTTACAGCCAATTGAGAAAAATGAATGTCGAAAGAGGATATATTATTGCTCAGCTTCCTTCGATTCCTATATGCAAGCAAGTAATGGGTTTGGCGATTAGTGTGAAGTATCCGCTTGAAGTTAAAAATATTTTCATATGGAAAAAGGAGAAACGTGGCCGTGCCTCAAAGGCCAAGGTTTTGATAATTCAATGAGAATGAAATAGAATCATCTAAGTAATCTTTTCATTCAAATGCATTATTATTTTGTTACACTGAAGAACCTCACTTTTTCCATCTCACATTATAGAAAATAGATAGTTAAGTGCAACTAAGAGCTCCTCAAGACTCTGATGGCCTATCCAATGCAACATCACTGTTCTACAAATATTTTCATTGTACGAGATCTAAACAAATGCTGCTCCCTCATGTCGGCGACTTCACCTTGAAATTCGAACTTCTGAAACAAGGAACAATAGAATTCCCAGCCTGAGTATAATTTCAAACCTCTCCTATAACGGTAATTCCATTCTTTCAACAGGTCTTCAATTCAAAACTTCCACATGAATAAATGTGCTCAAAATCAACTAAAATTCTAGGCACGGCGAAAAACATACGGGTTAACGTGCTAAAAATTCTTAAGATTCATATCGAGAATCGACACCTCTGGTAAGTGGAAGTATCTTACGTGTGATGAAAATGGTAAAAAATCCGCCACAACGATATGGAGACTGGACCACCAGACTTCCAGGAACTTCAACTCTATTCAGTTCTCCAAATTCCATCCCAAGACGATTCCAACTGGAAATGCTGATCTATTATACCCTTACATCCAGAAAAATTCTACACTCTATCACTTACAACGAACATCATATAGATTCGGTGCAAACGAGCCTATAACACAAAAACCGATACCTGATCACATCTCATAGAGGGAAGAGCGATATGGGACGTGGGATACTCCACGTAGTAATCGCATCCGCCAAATTAAACCCAGAATATTTTCAACGCCATTTTGAAATCGTGACAACCACATTATTGCCTCATAGAAATGTTCGTCAAGATGTACTTTTTTAGGAAGACAACGTATCATATTGTTTCCATATTGCTCCTCGAAATATGAACTCTCTTCGGAAAGCAGGCGTAAAAGTTTTGCAGTGACCAATCCCATTCACCTGAATTAAATCTTATCATACATATGTGGGATATGATTGGAAAGAGATTGTTCACTTTATTTTATCCATCAAGCCAAGTGGCTTGGCCATAAGATTGAAGCTTGGTTCTACAATGAGCTTAGCTTCAAATATAAGCTCGACTTGGATTTTTTGAAGGCTTGGCTTGAAATATAAAAGTTTGACTGGATATCAAGCTTTTCAAGCTGATCAAGCTTTCGATTCTCTCACTACTCAAAGCGTGATCAATTCGCCACTACAATCACTACATTACTATGCGAGATTGTCAGCATATAGTTCGTCAGTTCCATATATTTAACAATATTGCTCAGTGGACTTATATCTACTAGGAAAACTGTCTTCCAGTCTTCATCGCATTGGCCTAGAAGATTATAGAACATAGACAAACTGCTTTTGTTCATGAATAAAGACAATTATAGATAGATGCGGAAGCGAATATGTGTATATGTTTTGTCTGAATTAGAGCGAGGCCGAGAACACATCTAAACAAGAACCACTTGAAGGCAGCGTTTCAGAATATGTTCAGAAGAAGGCAGCTCCTCTTATGATGGTGAAACAGAAATACGTAAAACTGAAACCAGGAAAAAAAGATGACGATTTTTTTATTATCAATAAAGGAGACAAAAAAATTACAAAATGGCCTATGCATTTTGTATATTATTGAAACAGAAAAATTTTATTTCATTGATAGAAACTTTTCTTATTCCAGGATAGAAAATTAAACATAGAGCAAGTAGTTATATCACTAATAAATGATCCAATAATATCTCACACCGTCATGAGCCAATTAAACCCACAGAAACAGAAAAGGGGTTCCAAATTTGAAAATAAAAAAAACTTATAGCTTGATTGAAAAAGTTTAAAACTTGATTCAAAAAAGCTTAAAATATAAAGCCTTGTGTCGATAAAACTTGGTTTAAGATAGCATCATTTAAACTTGACTTGATTTTTTCAAACTTGACTTGAAATCGAGCCAAGCTTAAGGCAAGCTATTCGAAACCCCCCAAAATCGTGAGTCTCTGTCCACCATAGACTATGTGTGACATTATAAATCTACGAAGCTCAAGTTGCCTGGAACAAGGGACAATTTTTATTTATTTCGAAGCATAGCCATAAACAGAAGTATATTCAGATATGTGGTAGCCAAACACATCGGTAATTTTTTTAGAATTACCTGTAATTAAAATTCAAATAAGTTATCGTTTCATTCCTAACGTAAGACTACCACTGTTTTGTTCCACAGTTAGTTTATCGTGGAGAGGTTCGGATTGATCCTGGTTTTTGAAACCCTTTATATTGGCCACAAATCGTTGTTGAGTTTATTGTTATACTTAAAAACCACTCTTTTAATTGAGTGTATGATGGTTGTTTGATTATCTGCTTTCTCAACCTGATACAACAAGAACGAAATTAATTGCACACAAACTAAGTGATACAATTCGACAGAACACTTCTCCTATACATAAAGAGACTAACAGTTCTAAAGCTACCCAGTGATAAATACAAAAATCAAACGAATACTTAAATGATTAGCCTGATCGAATGTTGAACGAGTAGTGAACCGAATATTCGAACAATTACTTCATTTATGTAATATTTGAACTATAAACGAAGCAACAATAGTGTGCAACGCTATTTAAGCACACTGAATTGGACCTCCCTTAATTCTAAAAGTAGGAGATCCTCAAATTTGGTTGGTTACCTATTTCGAGCTGTGAAGTATACTCCCGAGAAACGTGGAGAGGAAGAAAAAGCTTAGTGAGATTAACTATCCAAAAAAAGCCCGAACAGGACTGTGAGCTATTAGCTCTGGGACAAAATATATGTTTTCGTAGTTCCTACTAGGTTTATGACTAAGATAAAAGCAAACATTAGGATCGTAATTTCCAAGATCGATCAGAGGTACCATTCCTCGTAAACCCATTACACCGTACCGATAGGGGAGACGGGTTTTGTCTTTGTCTTCTAATGTCATTAACCAGATTAATAAGCGAGAGTGCCAAATCTATTGAAGTATAGCAAGTGCTTTGATAATTTTTTTATTTATCGTTCATTCATAATTTTTTTAGTTGTAGATGTCACATAATTTTGTATCATCACTAAAACTACAATATTGTACCACAAAATTAAAGTAAAGAGCTTTTTTTAAGATGTTTGCAAAACTTGAGTGCGTTATTCCTCATTGACATAAACGTCAAATGTTGTGAGGTTTCGTGTTGTACTTTCATTTGTGCATGTTGAAGGTTTCGCATATACCAAGATCACTTCCATCATGTATCGAAGAAGTGATTTAGTTTTGATTACTCTTTCTTCAATGTCTTTCTAATTTATCCACTTTTATATGGCAGGTTCATCTTTGGACCCCCAAGTTAGTCATTTCGCTGGAACGCTGCAGGTTTTGAAGGTGGTGGGTACCCATTTGGTAGTGAATTTCTGCCATCAGCTTCCAGACAAAAGACATTTTACAGTAATACTCTCAAGAGACACAACCCTGAGCAAGTACGATATCAGTGGCGTACATGGTCTGCTCCACATGAAGGGTTTGGACACCAACAACATCCAGAAAGTTTGCAACAAGGGCATGGAGAATATCCTTAATCAAATATTATTTTTTATGACGATAGGCATAGTTTATTTTAGGTAATTTGATGACTGGATAATTTCCATGAAATTATTGTTTTTTTGTACAATGCTATTTTTAGAATAAATATTTTATGCGTTTCCTTGATTTTATGATATTTCTTTAGCGAAAGTGCTGCCGTTGTGTTAAAACAAATTTTAAGATGTTGACATTTCTGTGAAAAACTGAGAGAGGATTCAAATATGTACTTGAAATAGATCTTACTGATATTATTATTACTAATCAATAACGACAGAGATACATGTGCCTACCTTTCTCCCCGAAAATAATAGTATTGAGAGAAAAAAATTAAGAAAAAAATGATATTACAACGGGACACTGTCTATTTATGTTCTAGGTATACACTTATTTTAAAAATTTAAATAGCAAAACAGATTTACTCTGTTAGCCTCCCATAAATTTTAATTTCAAAAAATTTTATTCGAAAATTTTAGAATTAAATAAATGTCTTATAAGCATTGCTTAAATTTTGTAGGTATATAAAATCAAAACTCAATATATTAGGAGTACAAATAAGTTTCCGCCATTTTTCAAAACAAATCAAATATTTATTATAGAAGAACGGTAATATAAATTTATTTAAAATATTGCCCATCACTTGCAACCACTTTTTCCCATCTCTCAGGCAGCATTCGAATCCCACGTCTGAAAAACTCCTTGTCTTTTGAGGCTATCCACGAATCAACCCAATTTTTGGTATCCTCATAAGATGTGAACCGCTGCGCCGTCAGAGCATGTGCCATGGACCGGAACAGGTGATAATCGGACGGTGCAATGTCTGGTGAATACGGCGGGTGGGGTAACACTTCCCAATCAAGTGTTTCCAAGTACTTTTTCACGGGAGCATTTCACTTAAGCATAATCGGCGTTCGATATCTCTCGGCTTTAATTCGTACGGAACCCAATTTCCCTGTTTATGAATCATTCGTAATGATTCTAAACGATGTGAGACTGCTTGCTGAGTGACTTCTAATGTTAGAGCAAGTTCTTTTTGTGTTTGAGATGAATCTTCCTCCAATAATTCCTCCAATTCTGCATCCTCGTAAATTTTTGGCCTTCCACTGCGATCTTTGTCTTCTACGTCGGAATCAACGTTTTTAAACTTTTGAAACCACTCTCGACACGTTCTCTCACTCAAAGCACCCTCACCATATGCTTCTACGAGCAATTGATGCGCCTCAGCAGCAGATTTCTTTAAATTAAAGAAGTAAACTAATATTTCCCGCAAATGACGCTTACTTGGCTCAAATTTTGACATTTTCAACTTATAAAAATTATATTTTACCAATATAAAATCAATGATATTAATAGGCAATGTTGTTCTTGAATGTCCAAACTATTTTTTAAGCCGGTTATCATCTGCGAAAGCTAACCGAAACTCCGTGCCGCGCCATCTACAATAAAACGGCGGAAACTTATTTGTACTCCTAATATAATATCAAACGGAATAAAAAAACCCATCAAATTTAAATTGTCAATTAAAATTACTGAATAAATATTTGAAGGAGACAAATTTTGTTTCTGATCTCATATCTATTAAAACAAAATCTTTTTCACAAATGCAAAACATAATTTTAAGAATTTTTTCAAAAACTAATTTATTTGAAATATTTAATATATTCAAATAAGTTACTTCAAAAACCTCTCAAAACATGTAGAACATCCTCAAAAAACAATTTGAAATTAAATAAGATCTTCATCAGTCCTACTTCACATTCAAAAAACAAAATCAATTAACAAGAAATAACTTACCAGACAGACCTCATGATATCTTTGTTGAACAAACACTTAAATTAGAGAACTTTAAAAATCCAACGTATTCTACGTTCATCACAAAAATCACACAAACTTGTAAGGTATTTTATGGCCTTAGTTAAAACCAAACAACATTTATATAATGAATTAGGAAAACTGAAATATAATTATATATTATACATACAAAAATGATAAGAAAAGGTTTTTTACATGATAGAAGAATTATTACAAAATTTAAATCAAAACAGATTTAATCTGTTAACCTCCTATAAATTTTAATTTCGAAAAATTTATAGAAGGCTAACAGAATAAATCTGTTTTGATTTAAATTTTGTAATGTTAGCCTCCTATACATTCAAATTTCAAAAAAATTTCTCCAAAAACTTTTACAATTTAATTAATGTCTTATAAGCACTGCTTAATTAATTTAATTCTAAAAGTTTTTGAATAAAATTTTCCTAAATTAAAATTTATAGGAGGCTAACAGAATAAATCTGCTCTGATTTAAATTTTGTAATAATCCTTCTATCAAGTGAAAAACTTCTTCTTATTATTTTATCGTATGCACTTATACTGCACCTATTTCTTGTTGTGAGAAAAGGCCTCATTAAGTTTTCTAGTTTTGTGCACGTTTGTTCCACGAAACAACATGCTATGGATTTGCCCAAATGTCTGTAATTTTCAAATTTGGTGCCGAAAATGGTTTTAAACGACCAGGTTGGACTCACTGATGAAGAATCCCAGTTCTAAAGTAATCTGTCCGGCCGATCCGAAATACGACATGTAAGCAACTCACAATAATAAATATAAATCAACATATATATGTATATTTTTTAATTGAAGTATTTGGAGTCTGTTGAAATTTTCGAATTAGTTCGCTATTAAAATGATCTAAATATAATAAAACACCGTGCTGATCTTAAATATGTAAATCTGAAATGTTCAATATATTAAAATAATATAATATCTGTTGACCACTTCTCTTTACTGCGCCGATATTTTAGGACACTTCTTATTATTATTCTTTGTACCTGGACCTGCATAAATACCCTATACCTATTGTTGAGTTTTCAGTAGTCCAATGACGGTGCAGTCACAAAAAAGTGAAAACTTTTGAATTTTTTATATATAGTAAAACAGTAATTCCTTTAAAATTATTTCAATTGTTATATTTATGCGATCAGACATCCTCTCTCTTTTTATGTTGCATGAAAACACAAAACCTCAATGCCATCAGAGAAAAATACTTCTCGTCAATCACGACATCAGCTTTAACGTCTCAATCCCATTATCCTTATAACTCATATAAGCAAACATAAACAAACC
Source organism: Megalocaria dilatata (assembly GCA_034642435.1). Lineage (NCBI taxonomy): Eukaryota > Metazoa > Arthropoda > Insecta > Coleoptera > Coccinellidae > Megalocaria > Megalocaria dilatata. Next base: position 66,760,409 of record CM067855.1, on the reverse strand, counting down.
TACACGAAAAAGAGTCTTTGCCTCACAATTCCTCACTCTGTCTCTATCTCGTCCCCAACCCAAAAGCCGGGCCTAGAACGAGCGGCACAGCTGATCGACGCCAAAATACACACGCTGCAGCGTCGCGACGACTCGTGTATTTTTAGAGCGCCTGCTCGCAAACCTGTGTAGGAAGACGTTCCACCATGGAAAAGTGACCCGGTTGATAATTTAATCAAATTACCCATCAATCCATAACAAGAAAAGGTCCGGCATGGTTTCTGGTGATTTCAGAAGGTGAAGTGAATGTGGTTTCTGCGACCCCCGGATTTTTTTCAAATCCATTCGGAGAAATCAATGATGGTTCTAAAAATAGCGTAAAATCCGATATAGTTTTGAATTTCAGTTAGATAAGAAACAAAACTGTGCGGTAAGTCCATAAAAATGTATGTTGCTTGTTAATCGAACCCATTGTCTTTCTCGCGAAAATTCATGTTAATTCTGAGGTTATGTTGATTGGTTACTAATTGGAAATAACTGCGACTGATGCAGAAAACGATATCAGTAGATAAAATATTCGTATTGTACATCTTTCAGAAGAGAAATAATAGACGAATTGAAAACAAAGTGAGAATTCAATGAATATCTATCAAAATATATGCATGGTAATTCCGAGTTGAAATTGAGGATTTCCAACTATAAATAATTCTCAACTATAATAAACTATTTATACGAATAACTTCCCTCAAAAGATACCAAGAAAATATATTTAAAAGGTTTTCACAAAATAAATTCACCTATGTTTTTACAATTACAAAAATGCAATATTTCAAAATGGAAAACAAATCATGGAACAATCTGATAAATCAATATTATCGTATTGATGTGATTTAGATCGATAATACATAATACAATAGAAAAGAAAAGTAACTGGAAAACCTAACAAAAATTTTGGAACGTATTAATCGAATATAGGAGAAATATTCTTTATATTTATTTAACACAGAGTATTTCTAAATTGACTTCACTTCATTCTAGTGTTTGTGCAGTAAACAACATTCAGTTGGTTTGGTAGATATCTTTTGTTAATTATTTTTATTTTTTTAATATGAAGTTCAGCTGACGAGTTACCGTTATATTAATTTTAAATTGCTTTTTAAAGATGTTCTGTATGTTTTAGGATTTTTTTTAATGGAACTTATTTTGAGCAAGTTGTTTTTTAAGAAGTTCTTGACGTTAGTTTTGCATTTCTTGAAGGGAATTCAGTTTTCAAAAAACAAGAAACGCAACAAAATTTTGTACTCTTCAAGTATTTATTTAATAATTTTCATATATTCATATTTCTGCGAATTTCTTTCATTCTCTTTGGTGCTGTGTTATAAGTATTAATTCTATATGTCTACTGAATTGACACAATGTGTTTTACAGATATTCATTTAATTTAATTCTAAAAAGTTTTTGAATAAAATTTTTTTGAAATTAAAATTTGAGGTTAACAAAATAAATTTCTATGATATTTAACATCTTTTAGAATTAAATTAAATAAATGGCTTAGAAAAACACTGTTTCAATTTGGTAGACATATAGAATTAACACTCATTACACAGTAGCAAATGAATAATAATAATAACTTTATTCGGAATGAAAAAATTCGAAGAAATATAAATTATTTATCAAAATTACTAAATAAATACTTGAATGATACAAAATTTTTCGTACTTTCGTACCTTATTTTATGGAAACCAAATCCTTGTCCAAAAATGCGAAACAACCTCAAGAAATTCTTCAAAACAACTCGCTTCAAATAAGTTCCTCCAAAAAAATTACTAACTTATTTGAAGCAAATTGTTTTTGAAGAAGTTCTTGAGGTTATGTTTTGCATTTTTGGAAAGGGATTTGGTTTTTAGAATACAAGATACCAAACAAAATTTTGTATCCTTCCGTATTTATTTTGTAATTTTAATCAATAATTTATATTTCTTTGAATTCCCTCATTCCCTTTTGGTACTGTGTAATGAGTGTTAATTCTATATGTCAACTAAAGTGAAATATGTTTTTCTTAGACATTTATTTATTTAAGTCTGACTGTTTTTGAATAAAAAAATTTTCAAAGTTTTGTAATAATCTTTTTATCAAGAAAAAATCTCTTTTTATTATTTTATGTAAAAAATTATTTGAAAAGATCAAATCAATACCCCTGAAAACATTGCTGCTGTAGCCCAGAATGTGTCTGAATATCCATCAACATCAACTCGTCATCGCGCTGAAGAACTGAACATTTTTCGCACGTTTCTGAAGAGAAGTTTGCATAAAGACCTCGGTTTGAAGTCTTACAGAGTTCAATTAATGCAAGTATTGAAGCCTCGTAACCATCCGATGCGTTTCCACTTCGCTAAATGGGCTAATTGTCGCATGGCAGAAGTTGAGTATTTTGCCAGAAAAATCATCTTAAGCGAAGAAGCTCATTGAAGTTGCTATTCATGAGAGCCCCAAGCAATCGACAATGAACTGAAAAATTGGGATGATCTAATTTGGTACTGTAGCCAGTTTTGGCGGTCATTTGAAATAATATTGTTATTCGTAAATTTCAAGGTTCAACTTCTCTAATAAATTCATAGTTTTGAACAAATATTAATTAGTTTTTTATTCATAGGCGATCAAAAATGCAAATTTCAAATGATCGACCCCTCAGTTATGATATATTCAACTGAAAACATTGATGGTCATTCAGAATGAAGCAAAACTTTCATCTAGGCCAATTTTAAATGCACCGTACCACTAATTTTTTTTTGATTAAGTGTATTTATTCACTCTGAGTCTTTCAACAGATTCTTTGTTCGATATTTTCTTCCCCTGTAAAAATCGAAGAATGCACTTGAGATAAAGTGACATAATGAAACTCCATAATCAAACTAAATGACAGGTGACTCACAAATCCCGTATGAGTAAAGAGGACAGTTGTGACAACTTAGCGACAAAAAAAATTTAGATCTCTTTCGGTGGGTTTTTTAAATGTACAATTCTACTACTTTCTTGACTGTATGTATAAATTAATATTTATATCTGGTTTTCCAATAAGAACAACCTGATTTAGAATTTAAATAAAACACAGTAAATTGTAATGTTAATTGCTGAAGTGTTTTATCAGATAGGAAATGTTATGCCATTTTAAATTTAAACACGGCTTTCTTTACACGTTTCTAGATCAACAAGAGCTTTGGGTTTATTGGTACAAATTTTTGATTTAACATACTGTGATCAAAAAGTACCCGGAAATTGTAAATAAAACGAAATTGGTCGGTCTTATTCTAAATTCATTTTATATTTTTCAGAATACCATCCATCTCAAACGTCACACTCATAACTAACGCTTCATCCAACTATCCATGCACTTCTGGAAGGAACGGATATTAGTTATTTCATGGCATTTTGTTTGATGATTTTCAACTACTCAAACTTTCGTTCACGAAGGAGCGACTTAAGCCGGTAGAACAAAAGAAGTCACATGATGCTAAATCTGGCCCAGATACCGTGTTTATTCAAATAATCCAGCATCATTCGCATGGTGCAAAATCCAATTGTCCTCGGGCATCAAATCCTGTCATTTTCTACGCACAGCATGTCTCAAACGCTTCATAACACCTAGATTATATTAACGGTTTGAAATACTCAGAGTAGACCAGAACAACCAGGACGATCGGAGAAAACAATTTCCCGGTACTTTTTGATCATAGCATGTAGACCCCCACAGTAAATTGTCCTATGCTGAAGGACTAAAAGGCCATTTTGTGGAATACTTGTTCAAATTATCAACTTCTGCAAACAACAGGTCCATCGTTACATCAGATATATGGTAATTCGTACGTTTCAGTAAAAATAAATATTTCGTCTTTTTAGATTTCTTGAGGTTGCGGAAAGAAAAAATTATTTAGCTTGTTACGGTAGCCGTCATCTTTCATATTTATTCCCAAGTAATGACACTCGATACTGAGATTTTTCGGATATAATAAGATGCTGAAATTAAGTTAATTTGTGTAGTTATTTTCGCCAAGGGAGAGTTTTACCGAGAAGATATTTTTTCGATCAAAATCTGTAGTACTTTAAAACAATTCTAGAACCTAAAAAGAATATGTAGACTAAAATCCAATTTCAAAGTTCAAAATTTTGGTAATCATCCTGAACAAGCATAGTTTTTGCGTGTCTTTTTCCACACTTTTTCGAACAGTGACAATATTTTTTTCACTCGATGGTGTGTGTAAATTTACTTTGAAACTTTTCAATCACCAAGTGTACAAGTAAAAAATAGGAATTCGCCTATAGATTGTGGTAGCCATCAGTTTAATGACCGTAACATATAACACTATCATCTATTTCTAAGAGCTGACGATTTTCAACATACAACAATCCAAGGATATTTTTCTATAACCTTAAACATGTCGAGTTTTCTGCCCATGAACTAAGATTTGCGGAAAGCATTAGTTTTCTGTTATCATCAAATGATAACTGCTGCAGAATCGCACTGAATGATTATCAAAGGTTACGGTGAACATATTCTTGGTATGACACAGTGTTTCGAGTGGTTCAAAAAATTAAAAAGTAATTTTGACGTGAGAAACGAAGAACAAGGGAAACCACCGAAAAAGTTCACAGGTGACGAATTACAAGCCTCATTAACAAGAACTAGCGAATCAATTGAATGTCACGCACAAAACCATTACCATTCGTTTGAAAGGTGTGGAAAAGATTCAGAAAGTAGGAAAATGGATTCCGCATAAACAAATGAAAGGCATCAAGAAAAAAGAAAAACCACTCGTGAAATTCTAGAAACGAAAGAAAATCATTTCTCTATCGAATCATGACAGGTGAGGAAAACTTGACATGTTTTGAGATCCTAGGCGTCGTAAATCATGAGTGAATCTAGGAGAACCATCGACATCCACTGTAAGACCAGAACGCTTTGCAAAGAAGGCAATTAAGGCTCTGTTTTTGGTGGGATTAGAAGGAAGTAACCTATCGGGTGTTTTTTTTAGAGTGATAAAACTTTAAATTGAAATAAAACACATTTAAATTAAGATTGAAGTCAATTTTTTTATTTGAATGATAATTTTATTACATATATGTTTTAAGAATAATTTCCAGCATATGTCCACCACGACTAGCTCTGAGGAGCCGCATTCGACCAGACCAATTTTAGGCCATTTTTTCGAATAATACAGGCCTTTTTTCATCAATAACACGAGTTATGTTGGCTTCCAAAGCGTCTATTGTTTCTGATTTATCGGCGTGAACCAACGACTTGACATAACCCCAAAGAAAATAATCCGGTGAAGTTATGTCGCATGATCTTGAAGACCATTTCTCGAAATGGTGTTATCGCCGAATCTTTCTTTCAATAAATCAATTGTTACGGTAAGAGCATGACGTGTAGCACCATCTTGTCGGAACCAAAACACTTTTGGGTCGATACCATTCAAATTTTGAAACTAATAATCATTGACCATCGATATGTAACGAGCACCATTCTCTGTAACATTAGCTCCAGCATCGTTTTAAAAAAATATGGACCGATGATGCCTCCAGCGTGTAAAGCACACCATAAAGTTTATTTTTCAGGATGCAATGGAACCTGCAGGACTTCTTGAGGGTTGTTTTCACTCCATATACGGTTATTTGGCTTGTTTACATAGACATTCAACCAGAAATGAGCTTTATCACTAAACACAATTTTACGATAAAAACGTGGATCAACTTCAAGCTGTTCTAGGGCCCAATCAGCAAACAAACGACGCTTATTATGGTCAAGTGGTTTTAGTTCTTGAACCAGTTGGATCTTGTATGGGTGTAGACCAAGATCCTTACGCAAAATTTTTCATGTGGTGGATGACCAGAGTCCAACTTGTTGTGAACGTCGACGAATAGACAAATCTGGATCATCATTAACACTCTGGATCATCATTAAAGCAGCGATATTTTCTTCTGTACGTACAGTTCTTTGTCTTGTTATGTTGTTGCATCGAGTAGAGAAAATGTCTGACATCTATCGATAGTTCGAGGAATAAGCTGCTCTGATGGACGATTATGTAAACCATAAATTTCACGGAGTGCTCTATAATTTTGGCGAATAGAACACTGATTTTGAAGATAAATTTCAACTATTTGTAAACGTTGTTGCGGCGTGTGTCTTTCCATGATAATTTGTCAATGCTTACTGAACAGAAATGTCAACACAACATGGCTTCTACCTTCTGTCAAATCACAGTTATCCCTATCAAAAGTTCTATCACTCTAAAAAACACCCGATATTATGAGCTCATAAAATCTCATGAAGTCATTATTATTGATCGCCTTCAGCAGCAAATGACTTAAATCGAGCATTACGTGAAAAACAGCCAGAATTTGAAGAAGGAGATCAGAAAGTTATTTTGCTACATAAGAAGGCCCTAAAAAATACACAAAAAGGAATAAGTAATAAACTACAGCAGAATGGGTCACGGAAACGATCGAGGCATTCATTTGGGAAATGCTAACTCATGCATCTTATTCTCCAGACGCGGCTGTGGACTCCGTCCAATTATCATCTATTCGTATCACCGGTACGCTCTCGCCGAACAACGCTTCAATTCGTATGAAAATACACGAAAACATCTCTATAACTGATTTTTTGGCATGGCATTGATAAACTGCCGGATAGCTGGGAGAAATGTATATAAGCATTGGAAATTATTTTCAATAAAATGTCTTTTATCATTTCCAAATAACGTAGGTGTAATTTCCACAAAAAAATCAGCTTCTAAACCTGGCATATGACGAATAAGACTCTAAGCAGTAATAGAATGACAACATTCTACTCCTTTCATGCTGAAATGGCAAACATGAGCTTTAAAATTTCGGTAGCCCGTAACAATTATTCCACTATCTTCATTTATCTCAATTTCAGACTACTGCCTATCATGTTCCATAGTTACTTTGAAAAATATTCTTAAAATAATTGTACTGTATGTTGTGTATGTGTATTCTAATTTCTTGTTCTCGTTTCTAGATGGCGCTGGTCATGCTTCCTTGTGATCTACCATGGTGGGACAAAGTAAAGCAACATCTAATACGTATAGGAAAAATCAAAGATTCTGAGGCTTTGATAAACGAAATGGAAAAAATTTACGAATTATGCAAGTAATAAAAATTAATTTTTAGAGTCAGAAAAATCAGCCATTAAAGGCTGTAACCTTTTTATTTTGTTTTGCTTTTAAGGTTTTCATATATGAAATTTTCTATTTAATTCCAAGCGTTTTGATGAGACTGTAATGACATTACGGGGGTTATAGCCAAATTTTGTTACCCGCTAGTTTGTGGTGCAAAATGGCGAAATCGCCGGTTTTGTGTGCAAAGGACAATTTAAAACATCTTTTATTCGTTAGTTAATATTACATTACATCCAATATGATTGAGAATTCGAGTATTCAAGTTTGCCTATATGGACTAATAAACATATACAGGGCCCTGCAATAGTGCATTGCGTTTCCATAGCTGCCGAACCAGACATCGTAGAAATTTCGTTAGAAAGCAGGGTCTTAGTACTTTCATTTCTGTATCTCAGGAAATTATTTTCTAATATAAAATGTGTTCCCAAAAAAACTTATCCAACAATAAGTGAATTTTTAAATGGATCATCTCGTATATTTTCATATTTTTTCAATGGCCTTCAATATCTCTTATCATGGCGCAAAATATTAGAGATATTTTTCCAACGGTACGGTCTTGTTCAGAAAAAACTGCAAAAAGTTGAGGGAGCAGTAGTTCGCTAAAAATCCTCTACCAATAGCCAGAAATAATCGCAACACGAATGTGGTCGAAAATTTTTTTAACTGAAGGATTTGTCTAGTCATCATCCCTAAATAATCAACCAGTCATATTTTTTCTCACGATAATGTAGAGAATGGAATGCCTCACATTTTCTCAGGTGTAACCTTAAGGGGTATACACTCCTGCATTCAACAGAAACGAAAAATGATATCACAGCTGAAAATTTTATTTGAATAATAAACATATTATAATAACCAAAAGATATTAAAAATAGTTGAAAAAATGGAACCTACAGTAGAAATTTTCAGTTAATATTCGGTTCATATTTCTTTATTTTAATGGTTCACGAGATGTTCAAACTGTCGTTTGCCTGCTCTCAACACAAAGTAATCCAATCGTGGAATGACCAATGAACCCTGGTCAGCATGAGTGAATTAATGCTCCGAAAGGCATTCACTATTCTCTCCCGCATATTCACAGCTGTTTTTGAACTTCTTCATCCTTTATGTGACCCCACAAAAAAAATCTGATTTGGTGAGATCCGGTGATCTAACGGGCCATTTTGTTGGTCCGCCCCTTACAATCCATCTATTTGGAACTGGTGATCCACAAAATCTCTCACAGGACAAGAATAATGAGCGGGTGCCTCTTCAAGGTGAAACGTTTCTTATTTGCGTAAGTAACATTGCTTTTAATCCCAGTAAGAATGCTCTGAAGGAAATTCACATATGTAGCCACGTCCAGATTTCCTTCAAAAAAATTAGGACCAATCTCACATGATTGCCGATAACTGCTCCCCAGAAATTTAATGATCACTTATGTTGATAGTCGACTTTTCTTTTTTTTTTTATTATTATCCTGATACTCCCGTCCAACTAGAAAATTCCTTTTCCACCTGCACAGGATTCGAACCCGGACCTCCCAGTCACGAGCCCGATGCTCTCCTACTGAGCTATCCACACTCATTATTATCATGCTTAGATTTTCGAAAGAGTAAAAATGGAAGTTGTGCCTATTGACAAAGCCAGAAATGTGAAAAGTCACTTCATCGCTGAATAAAACAAAACCGAAAAATGTACGGTTCTGTTCAATTTGAAAACTAGTGCTTTTGGAGGATTCTTTGAACTGAACCCTCACTTATACCCAAGGCTATACTAAGTTTCCTTTGGCTTGTGTGTGGATCTTCTGTTACATTCAGTAAAACTTCAAGCACCTTATGTTCATTAGTAAACAATTTTATCCTTTTATCCTCTTTATTGTACTTGACATCTCCTGTCTCTACAAATCTGTTCAAAAACCTCCCAAAACTCGATTCTTTTGGATGTCTTCTTTCGGAATATTCTGCAGCAGAAGTTCGACTCGAATAAACAGTTTCTGTGGCACTGACCCAACGTGAAAATCATATCAATCATTTAATTTTTTCCAAATCTTATCCTGATTTATTGTAAAAAAGCAACTCACACGTGTAATCAAATGAATGTTCAGAAACACATATCAACTTTATAATTCAAGATTGATCTATGTTCCAACAAAATCAAAGAACAGTGTAAGTTATTTTTAAGGCTTATTTAAATTCATTGACATTCCATAATGAGATTTATTGAAGCCAAAATATAATTATATATTATATATAAAATAAAATAGAAAGGCCTTTTACTTGATAGAAGAAATATAACAAAATTTGAATATCAAAACAAATTAAAATATGTTTATCTTCTACAATTTTGTAGATTTTGTTGATTATGATTTTGTGAATGTTCTAAAGTCATCTCATGAATAATTTAGATGAAGAAATATATACCGGATATTAACTGAATAATTTCTTCCGCAGGTTTAATTGTTTCTACTATTATTAATATCCGTTTGTTATTATATTCATTATTCAAATAATGAATGTTATTTTTCGGGTCTGCTGAACCCAAGAATGAATATAAATCTAAAGCTCCTTCTGGCAAAATGTGAGGCATTCAATTATCTATAGTATCGTGAAAAAAATAAACAGTTTCATGCCAAAAAATCCAGAAACAACAATTTCAAGTTCTTCATATTTGGCATTGATGACGGATACTCTGTATATGACAGGTAGATCATTTATAAATGATGATTAGGCAAATCTTTCAGTTAAAAAAATTTCGGATCCGATGTGAAGGACTTTGAGCCAACTGTTCCCTCAACTTTTTGCAGTTTTCTCTGAATTAGATCTGTACTTTTGGAAAAATATCTCTAATATTTTACGTCATGATAGAGATATTGACGGCCATTGAAAATATATGAGAATATCTATTTAAAAATAAACAATTTGTTGAATAATTTTCTAGAGAACACATGGTATATCAGAACATAACTTCCTGAGATACAGAAAAAAAGTACAAGGAGCCTGCTTTTTAACGAAATTTCTAAGCTGTCTGGTTTGTCAGCTATGGAATCGCAACGCACCATTGCAAGACCCTTTATAAGAAACACATCTAAGAAACCAAATTGATAAAACTGTACTCAAGAGATTATCATGGACTCTTTAATTACTATGCTGAACTTAATTAATGAATCTAGGATTCTTCGAAAATGGTGTCTCTGATATGCAGAGAATCAAAATGAGTGAAAATCCTCTATAAGAAGTTTTAAAAGATAGTGCAATTCATTTCAATATACTCCTCCTTAATTATCATTTCTACTGTACTATTTCAGTCTCAATTTATAAAGGGAATTTTTCGAATGAGCTTTACTTCCTCTTACAAGGAGGTCAAAATTCTTCTTCAAGTAAAATTGCAACACAATTACGCGTATGAAGTAAACAGAAAATAAAGGAATTTAATAAGTTCATACACTATATTTTCTCTCCTGAAATTCAGATTTTCTTATATTTCTTGAAAACTGAGATCTCATATGCTTTAAAACGAATGAAGTAATCAAATTCTTCAGCATTGACCTGAAATAATCCAGATTCGATATTTGAACTGTTCCATTTTGAAAACTGACCCGGAAATAATATCTATTAAATTAGATCGAGGCGATGAGATTTGTTTATTTAATTAGTGATTTGACATCTTCGATCAATATAGTTGTACGCCTACAAACAGAGACTATTAATGTGAGATAACAAATAATTTGGGCAAATTATAACGGAGTTAACATATGGTACTTCCTTAACCGTAGGTATTATGGATCGAAGTATTTGGCCTTCATGAAATTTATTCTTGTTTATAAGTCTCCAAAATGGAAGATTTTTTAATTTGAATTAAAATTTTTCTAATCAAATCCATCAACACTTAATTTGGTTCATCTTTGCTCCTTGATATTATTTCATCAATTTTTTTTTCTTTCATTTCATTTTCAGGATTCTATTTACCATTAGTTTTTGTATTTAATAGCATTATTGATACCTTTTAGAAAAAATCTGGTTTTCAAATATTTATAAAATTTTTCAATTTATTATTATTATTTCTCAATTTATTTCTTTAAATGTATTAGTCGAATAATTTCTTGTCACAATGTAAGTATTCTTTTCAGATGAATAACTCGTAGTCATATTCGATTCTATATCGGTCCGTACGACCGTGTGTCAGCACGATAAAAAAGAAACAATTTGGAATGGTCGATTTTACGCTAAAATAGAAAGATAAATGACTGGCATGAAAAAATTTAACTATGAAATCAGGAAATATGTTCTTGAAGAATTTACGTTATGGAAACCTTTGGAAACATATCATTATCATTTATTATTATTTATAGTGAGCGGGCGTCTATTCACCCTACCACTGCGTCCGCGCGGACTATTGTGGTTCACCCCTAATTTATTTTTCCTCGACGAGATCCAGTTTTTGGATAAAACCGATGATCTTGTTCTGGGGTATTTCAGTTCGCAGGGGGTTATAATAGCCTGACAAAAGACCTCGTCCAGAATCGCATCAGAATGCGACTCACCGCTGGACACTCTGAGACGATGTGCATGGCTGTTTCAGTGTCCTCAAGACACAACTTCCATTAATCGTCTTCAGCCAGACCGATTTTGTGCAAATACGCTTTCAGCATGCAGTGACCTGTCATAATTCCGACAAGTATTCTGAGTTTGGCCTTGTCCAGACCTAGCGCTAGTTCTGCCATAATTCGGTTCGAAGCTGTTCCAAGGAATGCCTTCGAATATTTCAGACCAGGATGACTTAGCCAGAGTCTTGAGTTAATTCTGCCTGTTATCGTCCGCTTAGCCACGTCATGTGGTATTCCCAGGAATGGTTCGGGCCTGCCAGAGGAAGCGTGGCTCCAGCAAACGCCAGCCGATCTGCCTCTTCGTTATCCAAATAGTTTGAGTGGCTCGGTATCCGAACAAGACTGATTCTGTTGTGAATACCGAGCCTGTTTAGAGCCGTGCGGCAACTCCAGACTGTTTTCGAAGTACAACAGCTGGATTTTAGAACTTTCAGTACTAAATGACTATCGCTAGATATTTCGATTTTGCCGTGGTGGATTTGCCGCTTTATCAGCAGATTCGCCGCGGTCTCAATGACAAATAGTTCTACCTGGTATAAGCTAATTTAGACTTAATTAGATGCTGATTCTCGGTTTGCCCCCATAGACTCTCGCTCCCGTTCCGTTCGTCGTTTGCGAGCTATCTGTGAACAAGCCGAGATCGGTCCTCAATAGAACCTCAGCATTCTGGGTCCGTTAGCTCCGGCTGGGGACGATTAGATTGGAATGCCGTTCTTGGCTCATGACTTTTGACATTAGATCCGAGAACATCAATAGGGTGCTGTTTGTTAAAAGCTCGTCCTGAGCCTCCCCTTCCATCACTATGGCCTCTGGCCTGTCGATCGCCAGTTGATATAGTTTGTATGTAGTCCGTTCCGTCTCCATCTGCACGAGTTGAAAACATAATAACAGATTCAATAGAATGAGAAAATATAAGTCTTCCTCCGTTTTTTCCTATTATTATTTCTGTTTCATCTTGTTGAACCTCCTGTTTTCCGAAACAAATTAAATCATTTCAGTATTTTGTAACTATGCAATACATTCACCATCATTGTAAAGAAATTATCTGACAATAGCTGATATTTCAACTTTTAATGTTGCCCTAGGATCTAATGTCAAAAGTCACGAGCCAAGAACGGCATTTCAATCTAATCGTCCCCAGCCGGAACGAACGGACCCAGAATGCTGAGGTTCTATTGAGGACCGATCTCGGCTTGTTCACAGATGGCTCGCGAAAGACGAACGGAACGGGAACGGCAGCCTATGGGAGCAAACCGGGGATCAGCATCTCATCGAGTCTCAGTTAATAATACGCAACCATATTCCAGGCATAACTATTTACCAGTGATACCGCGGCATATATGCAGATAAAACGACAAATACACCACGGCAAAATCAAAATATCTAGCGATAGTCAGTCAGTACTAAAAACTCTGAAATCCAGTCTGGAGTTGCCGCACGGTTCTAAACAGGCTCGGTATGCACAACAGAATCACTCTTGTTTGGATAATGAGCCACTCGAACTATTTAGGTAACGAAGAGGCAGATCGCCTGGCGTTTGCTGGAGCCACGCTGCCTCTGGTAGACCCGGAACCATTCCTGAGAATACCACATGACGTGGCTAAGCGGAAGATAACTGGCAGAATAAACTCAAGACTAGAGTATTTCTGGCTGAGCCATCCTGGCCTGAAATATTCCAAGGCGTTCCTTGAAACGGCTTCGAACCTAAATATGGCAGACCTAGCGCTAGGTCTAGACAAGGCCAAACTCAGAATACTTGTCAGAATTATGACAGGTTACTGCATGCTGTTTGGATAAAGACGATGAATGCAGGACACTGAAACAGCCATGCACATAGTCTCAGAGTGCCCAGCGGTGAGTCGCACCAGATTTGAGGTCTTTGGTCAGGCTATTATAGCAAACTGCGATCTGAACAAATTACCCCCGAAGTAGAGTATTGGTTTTATCCAAAAACTGGATCTCGCCGAGAAATATAAATCAGGGGTGAACCACAATAGTCCGCGCAGATGCAGTGATAGGGTGGAGAGACGCCCGCTTACTTTGAATAATAATAAAAATAAATGTGAAAATATCGGGAATACATTTCTTTACTTAAATTGGCTCGTGAGGGTATGTCTTGTGTTTGCATGCTCTTGATGGTTCTAATGTTGATTAATACTTTAGTGTTTCTGGTTATGGCGAATGTAGGTGAAAAATTGACTTTGACTCATCATATGTAGGTATTTGACAGGGGTTCTAGAAGGCACTGTGCCACACTGCTCAAATAATTACTGCTCATCTTGACAAGCTTCGAATCAATAGATTTGTTTGGTTTGCTCGAAATCCAGATTTAAGTCCGATAAAACATTTTTGGAGTGACATGGAGAGACGTTCAAGGAGACATAGCCGCCTTCCAGAGCTTCGCGACATTGCTGCAGTAATGGAACAATAATCCGCCGAAAATGGTCTTAAACGACTAGGTTGAACTCACTGATGAAGAATCTGAAGTCAAAAGTAATTCTGTCCGGCCAGTTCGTCCGTAAATAAGCTAACTTTCGAAAGGAAAGAGGTAGAGATTTGAAACTTTAAGGATGCGTTTGTAGACTGAATATCTCGGTTATGTTCTTTAATGGGTAGAATTGATTCAATGGCTCTGAAGTTATTCACATTTGAATCTTTCTCTTATTTCTCTAATGGTTCCGAAAATTCTTATTCGATCGAAAAAAATTTGGTATTCAGGTGTACAATAATGACTCACATGTTTGTACATTATTTTAACGATGTTAAGTTGAGTTGAAGACGATGATGGCTGACCAGAGCGAGGCAAATTTTCCACCATATCTCCACTACTTATACGCACGTGTTTTTAATGTAGCCAATTCATCGCGAGCCCTAATAATATTTTCAGCGACTCATTACACAAATTTTTTTTTGCAGTGCATAACTAAACACAATATATATTCATTAGGTGAACAAATTGACCACTGAAAACGAAGTAAACGACAGATGACGCTCAAACTCCCCGTGAGTATTGAGAAAAAATTAGCGCTAAGAAAAATTTCGATGATCCTCTTAAGAGGGCGATTCTCGATACTTTCTTTAGTATATGAAATCTGACTGATGAATTTAGGTTCAAAATTCGAAAAATACCGACATTTGGGCGAAATGAATGACAGATTTCGACATAACGAAACTAAGTCATTTTGAACTCATTTTGAAACTTATTTATATTAGACTTTGCTTCTGTGCTGAATAGACCGTTATTTTGCAGCATAAGTTTAGATCCGGATGATGAAAATGCAGAGCCGAATTTGTTTCAAAGATTGGGGAAATTTTTAGAAAATGACTTGACCAACGAAGAAAGGAACAATTTTTTCAACAGGACGTTACCCAGTATGGTAAACAGAGCGTTAAAGATGAAGGAATACAAACCTAAAGGAGGACTCCACTTTAGTTTACAACAACAGCGTAAGTTTTTCTATAGATCACAAAAATAAATTGATATCATCATTTTCGAACATAGAGCATGAAAATATAGTATTTAGTTCCACTTCGTTTGTTTAAATTTGTATGTTTACTCTAAAAATAGAAACAGAAACGTCTCATACTGAAACTGTCAAGAAAATTCCTACTATAAACTGCATATATTAATTCCAATACGTTCAATTTTTTAAATTTTAATAGATAATAGATTTGAAAGGAGTTACTTCGCATCGTAACCATAAGGTTTATTGTGTCCCTTATCAAAGCTGTACCACAGCTCGAGTTTCACTTTCAGAGTTCTGATGAACTCCAATATCTGGGATGACTTCTGTTAGGTATCCTCCTCGTTCCTACAGGTTTCTTTTCCAGAAGATTTTTTGCGAGGCATTCTTTAACAAGGCGATTTGGAGTTTTTCCTCCTCCACATAAAACCTGCACTCGTCACTGTCTGCTAAACCTATTCTCACCAAATCCTTCCAAGACGGCAATACCCAATAAGGAAGTCAGTGAGGAATTGAAGCATGTTTTTACCGATATCCAGATACTATTTGGATCTTGCAGTATCGAACTTTCCAAGAAATTTTTTGAGTGATTCAGCTCTTGAAGATTCCGCCAGAGTGTTTTTCTTTCGGTTTCTTCCTTTCGGAATTCTTCCTTATAGGTGAATTTTCCTATATCACAAAAGGCTTCCGGTTCTGTTAGGTTTGTGTTCCTTTTCTACCAAGTAAATTGGTCTTCTCATTTCCTTTTATTTCTGTTTAAACAGGAACCCACGCTTATGAAACCCTATTATTTTTGCCTACTTCATTTAATTTTCTTCGGCATTTCCATATCAGTTTTGAATCAATGATATGGGAGCTTAGAGCTATAATAGCAGCTTGACTCTATAGTCTATGCGTGGATAGCTATATCACATTTCTGAAAGTTTCTCTCTAGGTTTATTTCCACACATTTTTGAACTACAAGTATTTCTGCCTCCTGCTTGGGCAGAAACCTAACGATAGTGAGTATCTGGTGCCTGGCCCAAAGACTGGCGCCAGCTTCTGTGGTGATTTTTGAGTCGTTTGTGTAACATTTGATGGTATTGACTTACGGAGTTTGGGTGTCCGATTCCCTTTTCTATTCTTCCCTTCTGCTCAGCATTGTATTGAAGTTCCTTTCGATACTAACTTTCTTTAGAAGGAGATTTATTGATGGTTATTGAGTGCGTATTTGGTAAGATACGGCCACGATTTCTGGTTCTTAATTCTCTCAATACCTGTTCCTTACTTGGATATTCTGAGAATGGCCTCATGAGCCAAAATAAATTGTTACTAGATAAGAATGAAGTGAGATGAATGATGGCCTTTAGTGCCCTAGTTAGGCATGTCCTTATAGCTCCAGTGATGTACACAGGCAAATTTAAGTATATATCGGCAAATGTTTCATATGAAATACCGTTGTATTCCTCACGCTTTATGGCATGGTGGCGTCATCGGACCTTATTTCTTCCGAAATGGCGACCGCTATAGGACCATGTGACTCAAATTTCTATGTCCTGAACTTAAGAACATCAATTTTGAACAATTGTGGTTCCAACAAGATGGCTCTACATACCATATAGCTGATATTATGCTTGCTTTGTGGATAGGATCATCTTGCGATGAAGATTTTTGTGAATTGGCTACCGAGGTCATGTGATTTCAAACTTCTGGAATATTTTCTTTGAGGCTTTGTGAGGGCAAAAGTCGATACCAACAAACCGTAAAATTTGGATCACTTGAAAGGGAATATTCATAAAGTTATTGGCGAAACATAGCCTGCATTATTGTACAAAGTAAACAAAAATTTTGTCAACTTAGAAGTATGCAGATATTGTCTTCGTATATGGGTATTGAAATGAAAATTCCAGAAAGGTTTTGTTCAGTTAGTGTTCGGCATGTAGATATCAGTCTTCATTAATCACCAAGTTTTGTATGGCGTGTCTTAAACAGAGAAATGTTGCATTCAATTCATAGAAAAAATGTGCAAGCTCTACATGATGGAAATGCCCCATAAGGGTTAGAATTTTGTTGATGGTTAATTCAACAAAATAATAGATTTATTTTGCCTGTCATCTGGTTTGACGGGTTTTGTTTCACTAGGAACGGTATAAATAACAATCATAACGAACATGTTGGGCGTTGCAAAATCCACATGCCATTAGACCAAGACAATTTCAGCAACGTTTTAGTGTCAACGTTTGGAGTGCGATTTTTAACAATGATTTGATGTCAATACATGTTATAAATAACTGTATGAATGGAGGTTTGTACAGATATTTTTTCTAAGACAAACTTTTTGGGTTCATTGATGTCATAAAGCTTAACAGTGTTGGAAATATGTGGTATCACCACCACATAAAAGGAGTTTGGTTAAATGAACATTTTCGGAATAGATGAATAGGTCAAGGAGCAATAGCATGGCCACCTTATTCGCCGGATCTAAATCCTTTAGATTTTTATTTTTAGGAACATATTTTCTGAAGGAAATTATTGTTCACATCTCATCGACAATCGCTTAATAGAATCCAGGATGCAACTAAACAGATAAGAAACGACCTAAATATCATCCGTCGAGTAACAGCATCTTTAGTTCATCGATTTGAGATTTACATTCAAACTGAAGGTGGAAATTTCGAATAATTTTTATAATCTTAAAATTCATTATTTCCAATCGCCATAATTTCTATCGTTAATTGTTAAAAAGATTTGACACAATGTTAAAAGTTTAAACATAGTTCTGACTTTACCCATAAAATATTTTTTCTACAACCTTGTTTAAATAAATACTTTCACCACTGTTTTCGATTCCGAAAGTATCACTTTCTCGCAATAGTTTAGTTTCGTTAAACTTCTAGATTGTAATACCTCTAACATAATATTAGTTGATGTGCTCATTCATGTCTTTAGTTGAATTTTCCAACTTATACAAGTTTATTCATGGGCAAATAATAATTAATGCAATTTTTCCATTTAAAATTGTCGAATTTGCGAGGAAATCTAGACATCCGCCAAAATCATTTTCGATCTGAATATTTATTCATTTCATGATCTGGATGATTCTCCAAAGAAACTGGTTACTGAGTTAATCAATGTGTCAAAGCAAAGAAAGGGTCTTTCAATGGGAACGCCCCATTTTTAAATTGGCATTACTCACGCATAGTAGCCATTGTTTATTTGTGACATTGACAGTTATATTTGTCAATGTCTACCATTTAATGATGGAAAGGTACATACTCCAATAACGTTTAAAAATAATCCGAATTTATTATGAAGAATCGCGATCTGTTACTCTCAATTTACGTGCTTTAACTCCAATTTTGGGTCGTTATAATCGTCCGGATAAAAGAACAGTTGAACGTTTAGTGAAGAAGTTTGAAACAAATTTTGCACTTTATGATATTACAGTGCCAGTGAGACAAATAAATGCAAGAAGTGAAGAGAATATTGCTGCCGTACGTGAAAGTGAAGACCAAAATTTATCCATTTCTTGACGTTCACAAGAACTAGGCATCTGCCAGGCGTCTTTGTGGCGAATTCTAAGAAAAGACCTTGGTTTACATCTAGACAAAATTGTTTTAACGCAAGAACTCAAACCAGCAATCATTTAAAGCGTCGTGTTTCAGTAATTGATGGTTAGAAAAAATCGGAAATGATTCAGCGATGAAGATCATTTCTAGTTAAACGGTTATGTTAACAAGCAGAATTGTCGTATCTGGAGTGGTGATAAACCTGAAGAATATCAAGAACTGCCATAACATTCTGCCAAACTTACTGTTTGGTGCAGATTTTATGCTGGGGGAGTCTTTGGACCCTATTTATTTTTCAACGCAGCTCATGAGGCGGTAACTGTCAATGGAAATCGTTATCGTTCAATGTTGACTAATTTTTTATAGCCTGAATTGATTCGTCTTGATTTGCAGAACATGTGGTTTCCACAAGACGGTGTCACTTGTCATACTGCCAATGATACAAGGACTTGATCGAAAAGAAATTTCGGTAATTAGATTATTTCAAGAAATGGACCGATAAATTATCCGCCTTGTTCCTGCGATTTACCTTTATTGGACTTCTATCTTTGGGGTTCCATTAAGCCATCCAGCAATGACGCTATGGCGTATTTTGCATCTGAATTTGCATTTCCATTCTCATAAGGTCCAGCTGACCATGAAATGCGTAGAACATATGCCGAATGGGTGCTTGTACAACAACGTTTAGATGACGATTTTTCGCATCGAATTTTCTTCAGCGACGAAGCACATTTTTCACTCGGTGGCTATGTAACCAAGCAAATTTGTTGCATCTGGGGCAGTGAAAAGCCTGATAAAGAAGGTGTCACTCAATCGTCAATTCTCATCGCTATTGCCAAATTATTATCGAATTTTTTGCCTAAAATTGATGATATAGAATTGGAAGAGATGTGGTTCCAGCAAGATGGTGCAACAAGCCACACAACACGACCCGTTTTGGCTTTATTGCAAGAAAAATTCCCAGAACGCGTAATTTCTCGTTTCGGCGTGTGAATTGGCCACCAAGATCTTGTGATTTATCGCCTTTGGATTTTTGTTTATGGGCTTATGCGAAGGATCGTGTTTATATCAATAATCCTCAAACTATTGACGATCTGAAAACCAACATCCGTCAAGTTATTGGTGAGATATTGTTCGAAATGTGCCGGCGAGTCATCGAAAATTATCTCACAAGGATCAAGTTCTGTAAGAGATCACGCGGAGAACTTTTAAATGATATTATATTCCACACATAATGGCAAGGTTTAAGCATTTTATTGAGATAAAAATTTGATCGATATTCTAAATGGAAGAGTGTTTTATTCACGTTTACTTTCGGAAATACAAAATGGATAACCCGGTTAAAACTTTAAATAATGGATCATTAAAAATTTTAAACAAAATTTCCTAATAATAATTTTAACTGTCAGGGAATTATGTGTTGTCATATGCAAAAAAGCGAAATATAATACAGTGTTGTACCATATATAGTTATTTTGATTGATAGTTTTTATGTATTTGAATAATATAGAAGCAGGAAGTTGGAAAAACTGATTGAAAGTACATTAATTTCATCTTCTAATTAGTTCTGCATAAAGAATACTTATTACTTTTATTAGTTCATCTCTCTTTTCAGCCGATTACACCGAACTAGACTATGATTTCATCTCTTCCCTCGTTGCAAATGCGTTTTTCTCTACTTTCCCTAGAAGAACGGATAAAAGTCACCCAACTCTCAGAAATTTCAATTTTTCCAATTTTTTTGAAAGCTTAGATTTAATCTCCCAAAAATCCAAACTGAAAGGAATTCTGCACTATTTCGATTGGCTGGAAAAGAAGGAGAATTGCATGGGCAGGATGAAAATAATGCGACAGGTAAGCATGTTTATGGAGAAAAACTAACCTTGCCGAAGAAAGTAAATTTCAATAACTGAAACAGTTCATTATTTCCCTGTAGGGATGTATCAGTTTTTTATATTTTCAACTATATAATATTGCTTTTAACGTTGTAGCATTTTCCGTTCTCTACAATAGTGAGTTCATTATACGAGTCATTCTTCTTTCTTGGTACTTGAGACTAACAATTTGCTCGGTATAGATCATGAACTTCGAGAATGTTCATCAAGGTAACAAATAACAGCGATCACAGTCATTTTAGTGGATTTTTCCATTAACTAATTTTTCTGTGAAATATTTTTTCTTCCTGGTATGAAGCACACTCTTTATATTCATAAGATAAAAAACCATCTCTAAAAATCTTTTTCAGTCTTCAGGTACATGATTCTATATGGGCACTTTTCACATTTTCTCCTTCACATCGGTTGGATTCTTTAGGATCGACAATCTTTATCTTCAGTAGACTTCTTGCATCTGCAACTGTCTTAACATTAGTAATAAAGCAAAGTTTACTGCTGGGTAAATTTCCTGGAGGTAGAGGAGCACCATGAATATATTTTTGTCCAAATTAAAGTATTCCCTCAAGATTGGATAGATATATCGCAATCGGTATAACTCACTTCCAAACATGTTCGTCATATGAGTGTTGTAATCCCCATGTCTTCCAAATTTTACTATCGAAGTCATATAAGGCAGAAATGTTTTTCAAGATGGCCTTTTTGCTTGACAAATGCGCAATCATAAGTGTATTAATCTCCTCGAAGGCCTTTTAAGATTTTATTGACGAGACGATAAGCAGCAACAGCTGGTGCATATGCTACGGAGCCTCCATCTTCGTGAATTCTAATGCTAAGTATTTTCTCCTCACTATAAGCCATAACCTCTTGGATGGCGTAGAGCACCCTCAAGTTGGATATTTTCTTCTCAGGATCAGAGCCCAATATAACATCAACAACAGTTTCAGGGGAAGCTCCACTGTTTTTGACGACTTGCGTGGTTTCGATTTAGGAAATTCAATAGTTTCAAGGAAGGTTTGCCGTAGCTAAACTCATTAATGTACAAAATCGATTTAATTATGCCGCAATTATTCACTTTTGGAAATTTTCCACATTTTTCCCAATATTTTTGAAAGTACAGGTTCGATCGACTGAAATTCAGTATTTAGAAATAGAATAATAATCCGCATGTCTGTATTTTGTTGTGATTTGAAGATTACACTAAGGTTATAGAAAAAATCCGCCAATTTGTGATCTCCAGGGTCGTTTTTGAAGCTCACAATTCAAATCGCTCAAGTCGCTAGTCTCCGAGTCTTCACAAAGACAAATGACTCGCGTAATGAACTCGTAGAGCGTAGAGAAGGAACTAGCAAACGCTTCAACTTTTTCAGGAACAACTGATAGATACAGTTAAACAGGTACTTACAACTTACAACAAAACTAATTATATTCAATAAAATCCCGTCATCTCAATAAGGAATATGAGGAAATCTTTACGTTATTCAAACGTTCAAGGCAATGCGGAAGTGGTAATATATCAGGCGAGTTTATGAATACTGTGGCTGGCTATACCGAATGTCTTAACAGAAAATGGCACTGGATATTGCACAAGCTAACTTCCTGGTTCACAAAAACACGCGAAAACATGTTAACAGTAGATAAAATAATTGAATCAGGCATCTTCCCCAATGGGGTGGAAAATCCTTTACAAAATCATTCGAGTATAATATGTGAAACGGTAAATCATTTTCAATCTCACCACTTTGAATTGATAATGTTCTATAGTGTAATAAATCAGTTGGACTCACAGACTATTCAGACGAAAAGTTTTTGATGTTAGAACGAAAACGTCACGAATAGTTATGGGTATAGATTAGTTATGGTCGTTTGGCTCAGTAAGAGCCTCTCTACATTGCGACCAATAAGGTATTGTTAATGAGTATTCAAATATTTTAATAACTTCCATACAGTTTTACTTCGGAAGATTATCGTACATAAGCGTGATTTCCAGTGTTTTACGCCTATATGAACCCTGAATGAATTCTTAGCTGTCCCATTAGAAATACTATTTTGCTCTTAGTACGTTAACAAATTGTTTCTTTCGCCATTTACAAGCCAATAAGTTTTTGCGTATTCTTATATAGGTATTAAGAATATTCCGTCACGGTTCAGTATGATTTTTTGTCAAAACATCCTGTTCATCCAGTCAAAGCATTAATGAAATTTCATGGTATTTACTATACATTGCCTTAAGTAGAGCTTCATTAAGTTTTTGAATGTGCGACGACTCCTTCTACAAGAAAGTTTCGGGTGTTTTTTTTTTTAGAGTGATAGAACTTTCGATAGGGATAACTGTGATTTGAAGAAGGTAGAAGCCATAT
This sequence comes from Megalocaria dilatata, assembly GCA_034642435.1. Taxonomy (NCBI): domain Eukaryota; kingdom Metazoa; phylum Arthropoda; class Insecta; order Coleoptera; family Coccinellidae; genus Megalocaria; species Megalocaria dilatata. The sequence goes on along the minus strand of CM067855.1, from coordinate 66,737,382 downwards.
TGTTTTGACATTTCTGTTCAGTAAGCATTCACAAATTATCATGCAAAGACTCACGCCGCAACGTTAACAAATTGTTTAAATTTATTTTCAAAATCAGTGTTCTATTCGCTAAAATTATAGAGCACTTCGCGAAATTGATGGTTTACATAATCTTCCATCAGAATAGCTTATTCGTCGAACTATCGATAGATTTCGGACAACATTTTCTCTACTCGATGCAACAATAAGAAGACAAAGAATTGTACGTACAGAAGAAAATATTTCTATTCTATTCGTCGACGTTCACAACAAGTTGGACTCTGTGCATTCACCACATGGAAAATTTTGCGTAAAGATCTTGGTCTACACCCATAGAAGATCCAAATGGTTCAAGAACTAAAGCCACTTGACCATAATAAACGTCATTTGTTTGCTGGTTGGGTCCTAGAACAGCTTGAAGTTGATCCACGTTTTTATCGTAAAATTGTGTTTAGTGATGAAGCTCATTTCTGGTTGAACGGCTATGTGGACAAGTAAAATTGCCGTATATGGAGTGAAAAAAATCCTCAAGTAAAATTGCCGTATATGGAGTGAAAAAAATCCTCAAGAAATTCTGCAGGTTCCATTGCATCCTGAAAAATGCACTGTACGGTGCGCTTTACACGCTGGAGACATCATCGGTCCATATTTCTTCAAAAACGATGCTGAAGCTAATGTTACAGTGAATGGTGCTCGTTACAGATCGATGATCAATGATTATTTGTTTCAAAATTTGAATGGTATCGACCCAGAAGTGTTTTGGTTCCAACAAGATGGTGCTACACCTCATGCTGCTACCGTAACAATTTATTATTGTTGATCATTATTGAAAGAAGATTCGGCAATAACATTATTTAGAGAAATGGTCCAATTAATTGGCCTTCAAGATCATGCGACATAGCTCCACCGGATTATTTTCTTTGGGGTTAGGTCAAGTCGTTAGTTCATGCCGATAAACCAGAAACAATAGACGCTTTGGAAGCCAACATAACTTATTGATGAAATAAGGCCTGAATTATTCGAAAAAGTGATCCAAAATTGGTCTGGTCGAATGCGGTTCCTCAGAGCTAGTCGTGGTGGACATATGCCGGAAATTATTTTTAAAATTTCATAAAATTATCTTTCAAATAAAAAAAAATTGGCTTCAATCTTAATTTAAATGTGTTTTATTTTAATTCAAAAGTTATATCACTCTAAAAAAAAGAACCGATATTTGATCCAATTGTGTTCAATTCGGATAGAAATTCACGTCTTTTTTGAATTATATTGGATACGGCTATTAAATATTAAATATATTAAATATTTCAATGATTGTCATCATTCGTTTCTTGCCTTTTCGTTAGTACAACCTACCATTCAATATTCTTCACAGGTAAACGCACCATTATTTCTAAAGATCAAACAAATAACCCATTTTAATGCCTGTATACTGAAAATGTCCTTAAATTTTTTCGTCAACCCACGAGTCGCCACTCACTTGATTATTTTCCAGGTGATGAGTGGTAAAGAATGGCTCACAATTGAAGACTGGTTAGAATGTAGCTTACCCCTGTGTTCAGTACAAATAAAACATGATGGAAAATTAGAGAGAGCGGAAGCTAATGCCTTGAAAATCTGCTTTTCCAGTTGTAAGATAGGGGAAAACGTCCTCAACGCAGGTGCCTCTCAGGTAACTATGAGAAATCTCCTAATTATCGGAAGACTCAAAAAAAAACGGTTAGGAAAATGTTATTAGAAAATGATTTATTAAGATTTTCACAAAATTCCTTCAAGTCATTTCAGAGGATTCATCATAACCTGCACGTGTCGAGGCTCTTTCACAACTGTTTGAAGCATCTCTTTCAACTTTTATATCGTTCAGTGCCCTTGGTGAAGATGTTTTTACCGCCTCCACATCATCGAAAGCCTTTCTTTTTAGATATTTCCTCTTACACGGGAACAGTAAAGAGTCGCACTGTTCTAAGTTTGGCTGCACCAATGTCACCATACCTGGTGGTGGGGGAGTTTGTCGCGACTAGGGCCCTCAGTGAAACTAGGGAAGTGGAGGGCTAAGTTGTGGTGCCTTACACAGGTGGCACTGGTGTTTGCTGCAGCACAGTTATTGTAGTTTAATCTTTCACCTTTTTCTTTCGAACGGCCCAATCCCGTTATGTAATCTACTGCGTTATCTCATGAGGGTGAAGGCCCACAGAGAATATTCGTACTTTCTGGCCACTCAATTGATACTGGACTCAGGGAACAGTCGCTGAAAGTCTGCATGCTAAACTAGAAGGCTATTTCATTAATCTAGTAGCGCATAAATCATGGCTCAAAATTGCACGAGAAGTGATTCGGGGATATAGCGAGACTTGACCTTACGATCGATCTCGTCTTGAACCAAGATTGTTTTCGAGATATTTCTGGGGTTTTGGGACTTGACGATACGGTTTTAGACTGTTGGTGCTGTAACCAGGACTGGTCAAGAGACTTCACAAGGGTTTCTTGCTCTTGATGGTACGATTGGTTGTCAGTGCTCGTACCAGAAAAGATTGGAGCACCAATTTCGAGATTTTTCTTGTTTCTTGAGTGTATGTAAATAAGAAGCCCCCTCGGCCTGTTATTTGCGTTCCAAAAAATCGGGTACTGAACTGCAGGTCCAATAGCGGTTGGATAGTACATAGCTGTTACCAGTCACGGTATAGGTTTTCGAACTGAAACCAAAATTGCAAGCCGGGTGGGTTCAACTACATTGGCGGAGTTCTCGCTTTGCGCGATGATAAGGCGTATCATTATCACACAACTTGCTTTCGGGCGTTTGTGGAGACTGCTTAGTGGTCACCTGGTAAAAGAGTCATGCTCTTATGCCAGCAACTGCAATGGTGGTATTCACGATGTCCTAAGTTTGGCGTGGGATGTACAACACAGGGCGCTCACCCATAAAACTAGTGTATTTCTACCCAGTTGTAGGTACTCTGTCCATAGGGGCGAATACATCAGAAATGGATTTATGCCAGCATAAGGGGAGGGATACGTTTACGTGTTAAAATCTTCGAGTTCGTGGTTTCTGGCACCAAGTTGAACTCCTCTTGGCAACCGAAAGCCTTCTAGGCCCCTTTTGGAAACAAGACTACAACGGAATGGGTGGATGTCCACAGGATTATTCGTACTTCTGTCCACCCAAATGGTATTGGGCTCGTGATGGTAGTGGTTGAAAATCTACATGCTAGACTAGAAGGGTATTCCGTCCGTTCAAGGTCGAAATTTTTGAACCTGGGTAGCTTAGGGGTCTCAATCGATGTGTTTATGCCGAATTTGAAACTAGATCGACCAGAAAGTCTACGGCGGGTCCGGACCTGGAGCGGCAACTGAACGGAGGAACTAAGAAGCCCCTTCGACGTGTGAGTTGCATTCCAAACAACTCGGGCTCTGACATAGCATATCCAATAGAGACAGGATAGTGCTTTGAAGCTACAAGTCTGTACTGGAAGCAAAAGGGGGATTTCTTCGTTTGCGTGCTGATTGGGCGTATCCCAATCCCGCGCCCTTGCAGTTACCATTAATCCAGCGGGTAGGATGCTCACTTAAAGCTTTTAACTGTGTTACGTTGTCCTAAGCTTGGCGATTACGGAGGGTGGGAAAAAACAGAACATCTTTGAGAGGCCAAATATCACTCTTAAGGTCGCGGACGCGTTTACATAATGAAGAAACCAGCACCTGACCACCAAAGTTCGTGGCATTTTCTCCTTACATCCTCTGGCAGAGACGTCTTAAAAATTTCAAAATAAATTTTTGGCTAATGTTTTGTCGGATTTTTCTTACATTTCGTCATGTTGATTGGCGTCCAGAACGAGCATGGTCTCATCACTCATATCTTTAAAATACTTGAATCATTAATACCTTCCTACTTAAAATGTTGTTGAAGCATTTGGTAAGCTTCCGTTGACAATTTTTCAAGCATAATATAACCTTTGCAATATCTGTAACTATGTAAATAATTTTTCAGGAGAGTATAAATCTAATAACATTTCCTGAAATATTAACCACATTACTCAATGTGGAAGCTCTTGAAGACAACGAAGTGTTGACCATTGAAAATGCAAGACATATAACTAGGATCAACGATCCAAAACATAAGGCCAGCTTGGAAAAGTTAGAGTATCCGTATACGGTAAGAATTTGCATTGTGACTTTTTTGTTTTTTAGTTTGAAAATACTTTTCCAGCAGCCAATAGAAGAGTCCCTTGATGATAGCTAACCTTTAGAATTCAACAGAAATTTTTTTTCTTTTTTTTGCAGTTTAGTTTAATAGTAAGTTCCGTAGAAATTTTTTTAATCATTGTCGTTTCACCAACAGGCAACTATCAAAAACTATTTTCATGCTGTCAACCCTTGTAAATCAAACATTTCAGTTCACTTCATTGTTAACATAAAAATGAAAAAAATTCCGTACAAAAATATCTACTAAAGTTTGACGTCATCGTAACTCGAGGTATTTTCAATGACAAACGTTACTCTACTTCAAAATTGCAAAAAAAAAAGCAGTTTTTGGTGAATTTCACAGGTAACCTATTTAATAGGTGAAACTGATTTTAGGGAAGTTTAGTTTTTCGTTACATCATCCACAGATTGTCAAAAAAACGCTTGATTGTTTACCGATTTCACAGACATCTTGATGTTAATTTTGTTGCCGAGCAACAAATTCACTCCAAAGATGATTTATTTACGAACACCTTGAAACTTATCTCCGAATAAGTGCTTTGATTAATTCTTCAATAGAGCTCAGTGTCGTAGGGTGGATTTTTACCTCCTAGGACCGATCATAAAATCGCCGCTCCCTCTATTTCACTTATTAGTCAAGAAATTAAATATTTGAAATATTTTGCCGCCTTTTTTCATATGCCGCAATACATATGACATTACGCCATTGAAAAAGCTCTTTGAAGATGGTGACAAAATTTGGAGATTCGATTTATCCATTTATGATTGCAACGCATTTTACAATTATACAAAATTGTATCCGCAAATTTTTCGAAATGGATAAAATAACTATACAGCAAATACTGTCAAAAAATGGTTATAATTTCACAACCAAATATTCAACAAACTGGTAGAGACTTTGTTCGATGACCTTAGTTTTTTTTTAGTAAATCAGTCGATAAGGTATACCATCTAAACATTTATAGGTTGCCTACTCGTGAAAAAAAATCAGTGACGTAGCTCATAGGGTAATGTCAAAAATAAAAATTGTTGAAATCATAATGTTTTATCTCGATGATGAATTGAAAATAATAATGTGATTGGTTTCAATATACTAGAAAAATCATTTAAATATTCGCAATTCAACAAATAGCAGTAGCCCATCTTCGTTATATGTGGATGAAATTGATACTCAGTGACATAGAGACTCCAAACTTTCGGTGAAACACGGAGAGGAAGAAGTCGTAAAAATGCTTAAGTTACATTTCATCTCAACAGATGTTAGATTAGGAAACAAGATTGTATCAATAAACTGAAAAAAGTGCTGTTTCAAAACATACCAAAAATAAATCCCAGTCAGATTGATGATACAACCACGGAGAAAAGAATGTCGCACACCAACTAATATTTTCACAGAATTTCATCGACAAGCGAAGGAGAATTTCTCGGATTCGAAGAAAATGAAACCTGAAAAAATTCAGGGCAAGTGGGAAAAACTCGAATAACTAAAAGAAGGAAGACTGGCCAAAACTTTCCTTCAACAAGAACAACTGAGAAGAGATTCAATGCTCTCATTGGACTCGATGAAGAAACAAGCAACCCCACTGACAACAAGAACAGAACACTTAAAATACGTCCAATATTCCTCAGTGAAGTAAAGAACTATGAAGACATTGCCAAAAAAAAACTGAAAACGTTTTAGCAGATGATCAATTAAAGTAAACTCCATTACAAGAATAAATACAGGCATTTGGTAAAATATAATATTTGAGAAAGAATAATGTAGTGCTTCATTCGTATCAACTAAAAGAAGAGCGTGCCTACAGAATAGTAGTAAAACATTTACTTTATACACCACTGATAAAGAGCGGGTAATGGTAAGAAATATAATGAATGATACGAATATGTGGATCAAAGTACCTCTTCTTCGTTGATTCGAAGCCAGCAAGCAACAACAAGGATGTATACAAAAAATATTATCTTCAAAATATAGAGCCCTATAAACTGAATCATCGAAAAAATCTAGAGGAATATAGAAGATGCCAACAATATGGACATTCTACCACTTGGTAAGAAGTTTAATAAGTTTTAAGATGTTGCCTCGAACAGATTGCATTATGAAAAATTAGGTGGATTGCTTTCATGCGTGAACTGAAATGTTCTTTATGGAGTAAAGGATGTAAACACCATCCTCATAAACATCTTTAGACATTCAATTGAAACTTTTTTTCACTTTCAATCAATCTAGAGTACAAAGAACTTACCCCATGGAGAACTTCTGAATTACTGGCTGCCATCAAGAAGAGGAACAATTTTGGAAGATTATTTCTAAAGCAATCCGTCAATTCAGATTCCAGAAATGAATTTAAGGCATTAAAAATCTAATTGTCTCCCTCTCCAGGAAGATTAAAAGAGGTTATAATAGAACCAATTATAAAATGCAGAGAATGATCCCGGGAAGCTATGGAATGTAATCAACACAATCGCACCAAGAAACGCTGGGAGGATCAAGGGTTTCACTAGAGAAGTTGCTTTGCGCAGTGCGTCTGAAAGCTTGAACGAAGAACGTGGGCGAAGAAATTGCAGAGGAGTGTAAATCTCGATCCAGGGGAGCAACACATTGTTGCTGATTTAAGTAAAATGGGAATTTGTACTAGTTGGAAACGAAATAGACGTTACACTTGTTGACGCTACAATATATTTACTTAACTGATTTCGACACTTGGTCCTTACACTACTTCCCGGTAACAGGCTTAAGAACGAACAGAACACAAAAAATAGCTGTTGGCAGTGACATAAAAATAAATGAACATAGAAAACATAGAGTCCACTAACAACATAAGAATGCTAGAAATATACTTTTGTTTTTGACTTACAACACCCCCACTTAACAAAAGTTCATACATATCAAAACAAATTCTAATTAACACCTAAACCTAAACATTCAACATATTTTGAATTTTTAACATTTTTCAATGGTTTGGTTAAAACATCCGCTACCATTTCATCAGTGGGCAAATAAATTAAACTAATTTTATTATCAGCAACAGCATCTGTTAGAAAATGGTATCGTATGTCGATATGTTTTGATCTATCGTGGAAAACTGGTTGTTTGCCAATTTTTGGGCACTCTGTTTATCATGTAAATGTTGATACAATCTTATTTACCAGTAAGTTCAAATAAAAGACTTCTTAAGTATATGGCCTCTTTTGCTGCCTCGCTCAGAGACATATACTCAGCTTCGGTTATCGACAGTGCAACCGTCCTCTGTTTACAGCTTTTCCATGAAATTGAACCACCTGAAAGTTTAAACACATAACCAGTAAAATATTTTTTTTCGTGCTTGTCTGACCCTAAGTCAGCTTCTACGAATCCTGGAATTTTCATTACTAAATTTCATGGAAAAATGTTTTGTTTCTTTTAAATATCTAAGCACACACTTGGCACACTGCCAGTGTAACTTAATATAACTATTATTATATTGACTCAGTACACTCACTGCATGAGCAATATCAGGGCGTGTCATAACGGTTAATTAAATACATTAAACTGCCAATGAGCTTCTGCTAAGGTACTTTTGAATCACAAGTTTCGCCTTCAATATCACTCAAATCAATGCTACTGTCTAATGGTGTACAAAACATTTTACTATCTATCATGCCAAAACGTTGCAATAAGTTATCAATGTAATTTTCTTGATCAATTGTTATACAATTACTATCATAATCCCGATTAACTCTTATCCCTAAACATTGCTTGGCTTCATCTAAATTTTTTATACAAAACTTAGTTCTCAAGTGATTTTCTAGGAAAACAGTATCACCACAATCAAAGGAGAAAACAAAAAAGTCATCCACATAGGGAGCTATTATAGTTAACAAATTGTTTCTGTTATGTTTAATATATAAACACGGTTCATGTTTGGATTTTCTATATCCTATATCTAACAAAACTTAATCGACTCTCTGATTCCATGCACAACTTGATTGCTTTAACCCATAAACAGCCTTCTTCAATTTGAAAACTTTATTCACATTGTCTTTAGAGATAAAACCTTCTGGCTGTTGAATGAAAACAATCTCTTTCAATATTCCATTTAAAAATGCCGTTTTCACATCTAAATGCAATATCTTTAAATTTAGTTTCACTGCTAGTCCTATCAGGAGACGCAAGGCTGAATGTCTTACTACAGGAGCAAACGTTTCATTGTAATCTATGCCCTCGACTTGCGTATAACCTTTTGCAACTAACCTAGCTTTGTAAGTTTTGTTACCACCGTTATCACTTTTCACTTTGAACACCCACTTGCACTGAACAACTGTACCCACTTCTGGTCGATCCACAAGGTCCCAAGTATCATTTTCATCAAATGAATGGATTTCCTCCAGCATGGCCTGCTTCCAATCTTGTGCGTCAGGTCTCGATAGTGCCTCTGTACTGTTTCCGGGAGAATTGATCCATCGTGCTCTTCGGTGACTTTTGCACCATTAAACTACGTTACATACTCATCGAAATTTTTCTTCTTCGTTTCTCTGTTAGATCTTCTCGGAGCTTCTAATGTATATCCACTATCATCTTGTATATCTGGAATCACTGTCATCGTCTGAGGAATTAACATTGTACAAGGATTCATCTGGGCTTGGGGAACCTGTTCACTTACTTCCCCCATTGAATCCGCAACCTTCTCTGTAACTGTATCATCTTTGATAATACTGGGCGTAGTTACAGACGTTTTTTCCATGATTGTTACATCACGACCTATCTTGTTTTTGGGTTGAAACATCTACAACCTTTCGTCGTTTCATCATATCCCACAAGAATGTGACGCTCTGACTTCTGGTCCCATTTCTTTCTTTTTACTTTATGAATATGAAACATAACTACGCTTCCATATACTATTAGGTGATTAACATCTGGCTTTTCACTTGTCCACAGCTCATAGGGAGTTTTCGAAATCTTCGAAGAACCTGAACGATTTTTCAAGTAACAGGCTGCATTACATGCTTCAGCCCATAACGATTTACTCAATCCTATGATATACATGAGACATTTTGCCTTCTCAACTAGAGTGCGATTGAATCTTTCGGCCATACTGTTTTGTTGAGGTGTATGACTATTTGAAGTTTGGTGTATTATGCCGACACTCTTCAAATATCTGTTAAAATCCTCCATTATCACTTCTTAAAACTTTAATCTTGGTGTTCTACTGATTTTCAGCTAATGTTTTATATTCTTTGAACCTCTTGAATACCTCATCCTTTAATAATTTGAAATAAGGTTATTCTGATTTTCACAAATTTTTATTGTTAAACTCACAACAATTGTTTCGCTATCACAGTAGCATCATCAGGCAAGTTTAACAATAAAAATTTGTGAAAATCAGAATAACCTTATTTCAAATTATTTAATATGGATTTTCACCAAGTAAGGACTGATACAATTCAATACCTCATCCTTTGTCTTGAGGAAGTAAACAAAACACATTTGGCTATAATCACCAATAAATGTCAGAAAATATTTAGCTCCACCTAATGAGGTGGTATCCATGGGGCCACAGAAATCACTGTGAATCACTTCCAATACTTTACTCACTCGACTTCCTTCTTTGGGTAATGGCAAACGGGACTGTTCGCCTTTACAGCATACTTCGCAGTTCGTTGTATTTGTCGAACCATCACATACAAGTCCATCCACCAGCTTCGCCGTCATCTGCAAGTAACTATTATTAATGTAACCTAAACGTTGATGCCATGTTTGCCTGTTCACAGCCTGATTTCGCTTCAAAAATGTTCAATTTATAGACATTGTTATGCAAACTAGCAGTTGCCACTAACGTATTTTCTGGATTATAAATTTTGCATCCGCTCTCATTAAAGCAAACCGTATTTCCTTTTTTAATCAATTGACTCACAGATATTAAATTTGTGGTCAAACCTGGTACAAATTGCACCCTTTTTAACAATATTTGTTGTTCTCTATCTGCCACCGTTTTGAACTCTACATCGCCAGCACATTCCACACTGATCTTCGATCTATTAGCTACCACAATTTCCGATAAATCTGGGCTCCTTGTATTCCGCAACAAATCCTTTTTCGAAGTCAAATGAACAATGGCTCCACTGTCAACATACCAGTCAGTGTCTTTGAAATCTCCAGTTGTAAATACTGCACTGAAGCCTCCCTCAGATTTATTATTGGGGAATTTCGACATGAAATGTCCGCTTTTCTTACATTTGTAGCATATTATGTTACTCAAATCTTTTTTGAAATTGTTAGGTTGACAACCAGTCTCTCGATTTGACGTTGATGCTTGACAATTTCTACTTTTAACTCTGAAGTTAGGCCTACCACCGCCATCTCTAGGCATTTTTCGGTAACCCGACTTCGTATTTCTGATGGCAACGAAGGCACCATTATTTCCACTGCTACCGCCATCTGTTTGAATATCGAGTAGTTTTGTTTTGATCAAGTCTGTGTTTATGATTATTCCAGAATATTCCACCGCCATAATCATTGGGGCATATTTTTCTGGAAAACCAGCCAACAACAATGATCCGACCCATTCTTCGCCTATTTTGAATCCAGTTCGTGGTAATTTTTGAGCAGTCCCGACGATCTGGTTTATGTACGACTCATATTGTGGTGGTTTTCTAATCTCACCGATATTAACATGCGTAAAACGCCTATCTTACGCATAAAACCACTGTCATCATAGAACCTTTTCAAATTATTCCACACATCTTTGGCAGTTTTCGCATCGTTCACGTGCGGAAACAAAGATGGATCTATTGTCAGTACTAACTTAGCCTTTGCTTTCATGATGACGTCCGTTTCGGTACCGTCGAAGCATTTGTTCAAGTCCTCCAGAACAAATATATTTTCCACTGCGAAAGCCAACTCATCATCGTTTTCACGACCTAAAAGCTTCGGAACACTTGCCAGATAATTGACCGCCATCTTCCTTTTTCGAGAAAACACGTCCGACACGACAAAACGCTTTATTTCACTGACCAGTCAAATTCTTTTTCATCAAACTACACCACGCAGAGTTAATGTCCTGGGCCCATAACCTGTTGTTTATTCAAGTAAAATAGGAATTGGTACTAGTTGGATACGAAATAAACGTTAGAGTTGTTGACGCTACAATATATTTACTTAACTGACTTGGACACTTGGTCTTTACACTACTTGCCGGTAACAGGCTTAAGAACGAACCGAACACAAATAATAGCTGTTGGCAGTGACACAGAAAAATTAACATAGAAAACATGGAGTCTACTACCAACATAAGATGCTAGAAATGGAATTTTGTTATAGAATTACAACACACATTTGCGTTCACATTCGTCCGGATTAATCATATCAGAGCATTTTAAAATTTCATTCAAGACAGAAAGTAACATTTTACCATAGTACAATATATGTGCAGAAATTCTGCACATTGATGATATTTCGGCGAAACTCCTCAAGAATATAATTTCAAAAATATGTTCCCCTCTTCTTACGTTTACAATATGAGCCTATGATCTGGTGTTTTCCCCGATGTACTGAAGATTGCAAAGATTATCCCTCTGTGCAAGAGAGGGGCGAAAGATCTGCTTCATAACTTTCATGCAACATCAATGCTATGCATCTTTTCCAAGATTTTAGAGAGATGAGTAAATGAAAAATTTCCTGTGTTTCTGGAGAAGATTGGACCGATTTTAGAGCACCAAGTTGGTCTTAGACCATCAAGAGTAACCGACGATGCTTTCCATCTATTAACATCTGATATCCATAGAATCAGGGAAAATGCCATTGCAACATTCTTGGACATGAAAAAAGCGTTCGATTCGATACATCACTTCTCAGTGATCTTAGAGAATTCGTGGTTGGTAACATGGCATTAAGTGGTTCACTAGCTTCCTTACGGATAGAAGACTGGTGGTCGCGCTGGAGGATTATGTAAGTACAAGTATACAAATCAATTATGGTGTTCAGAGTTACACACTGGTTAAAATAAACCAATATGCTTCATCTACGTTTACCAGCTAGATTGTATCTTTTTGCGGACGATGCTGTTGTCGTCGTAGAAAGAAAAAACTGGCATGATTTGTTCACTGAGGCTGAATTCGCTTTCTCATTAATTAATAGCTTAAAAATAACATTTTAACACTTAACATCAGAAAATCTAAATACACGTTATACGTTTCACATACTGCTCAAGACTGTGATCAAGGAAATTAGAGATCCGAAAAGTCATTCCAAGGAGGAAATTTTTAGCTTAGTTAGGAAGCAAATCTTGTTCAACACCACCAGCCTAGCCTACAGTTGGACAATATTATTCATAAAAATTATTAAATTGCATAAATTTGTAGATTTTAGGAATAAACATCAACATCACATTCAATTGTTAATGTTGTGTTAAATTTGGTAACATTACAACATGTAAAAAGGTAAAGATTTCTCAGCAAAATAGGAGCTATGTGATGGTACCAGTACTGCGACTCACAAAGGCTGTGAAACTTCTGAAAACAAATAATACCAACAACAGGCTGAACAGTCAACATAATAGGAAGGTAACCAGTTGTGTCTATCACAAATAAAAATCTCGCAACGTTATCATTGTGGACGAATTCCTGGTCATAATCTCATCAAATCTTATCGAATAACCTTTGACATGGCCGACTTTCTTCTATTTTTAAAGCTCAAATTACCTTTCATAGACATAGACTCCCGTTTTCAATTGATAAAAGACAAAATAAATATTTTAATGATTAGTGGTTAGCTTAAGTGTATTATTTCGGGTCTATTTTGAAGACGATATAATAAATTTGGATGAGTAATACGTTCTTTGTCTTCCTGGTACCCACATTTTTAGCACTGTGTACTACATGATTCCATAGGAATATGGTTGTGTATTTATATTTTGAAAAGTTAAAAAAATCTTATGAAGACAAGTTCATATATGAAACAAGAAAATATTTTTTCTATCATTTTCCTATCTGATTTTTTTTTCACGCAGCATCATTTTCTTCATTTCAGACATCCATCTGCTGCATGGATGCAGATGACTACACTAAACTTCCCATAGGTCAATATGAGGAAGACAATATTCTCAGGGAACTCAACAAGTGCCTTCTGGCCTTCCAACAACGACAACAGAACACCAACAACAACAACTCCCAAACACTCAACGTGCAACCCTCTAATCCCCACAAGCAACGGCGTCTATCTCCTATAGGAGAATCAACAGGGTTGGGTAGATACGAAAAAAGAAATATTATGGTTCCTATGATAACTCAACAATCCTGCAGTACAATAAGGAGTGAAACGTCCTCTGTGATCGACAATAACAATATTTGCAATAATAGGTTGCAAGTACAGAATAACATAGATAGTAATGTGATTAAAAAGACTGGAGCTAATTCTGAGTTGGTTCATAACAGGAGAGGAAGATTTATTGTACTTGGAAGTTCTGGGGAGTGCTTACCAGTCACTAGGAGACCATTGGAGACCATGAGGACAATATATTCCAGCTGTAATTCCAGCGATGAAGAGTTCCACAGCGCCAAAACTAGTTTGGACGGTAAGCAGTATTTCTTCAAATATTCGCTGGTAATATAATATGGGAAAGTCACTTACTATCTGAATATATGCAAATAGTTTGCGCTGTGCAAGAAATAAGTTGATCCACAAGTTTTTTTTGGGATTTTAAAGTGAAATATACTGTAATATGTGACAAATACAATATTTGACAGTTTTGTATGTTAGGTTAGTACAAAATAATATGCAATGTTAAGCACAACAAAAATCATGTGAAATTTACAAAACCTCTACTTTCATCTACTGTTCAGCGATTAGGCCCATTTTTACTTAAACGGCTATGTTAATAAGAAATATTGCAAGAGTTGGAAAGACTAGAAGTACCATTAAATTCAATAAATTTATATCACAGTATTCCATTCCTACACGTAGTACCATTGTGATGATCAGAAAGAACGTGTCATAGCAACTGGAGTTCGTTACGAGGCAATCTTAAACATTCATTTCTCCTCAATTGTAATTGAAAACCAAATGAAGAAATTTTGGTTCAACAGAATGGCCATACCATCATCAATGAAACCATTTTTATTACCAGAAATGTTCCTGTAAATTATCCATAATTTGACACCGTGTTACTTCTTTCTGTAGGATTACATTGATAATCCAAGAATGCTTCAGAATTTAAAATACAACTTTAAGGAATTAAAATCAAAGGAAACGGAACTTCTGTACACTTTTACATCATGATATTTTTAATATCTTTATTTTATACACTTTCAACAAACTTTGCTTTGAACTGGAGAACAAATTAATTATTTAAAGTTCAACCAACCATACACTTTCAAACCAAAAAATTCAAGGAATAGCTTAGAACAAAAAATGTTAAAGACCAACGATATTAGATTGAACGTCGAGAATGATAGAAAAATTTTGGAGCATTTGTGAGCTATTGTTGACTTGATTTCAAATAATTATAACTATCAAGCTTCTTTGTTTCTATTAATTATTTATGTTCCTCTCTCCATCGATCTCGGGCTTCAAACACGCTTCAGTTTTGAACTGATCATAAGCCTAGATAAAGAGTGAATAAAGGCTCACAACTGGTAACAGTATTTTACTGAGTGACAAGAAAGTTGAAAGACAAAATTTAAATTCCACACTATTACGTCGGATCCAATAGCTCCAATAGCTGATTTGTTTTCTCCAAACGATAACTTGGGCCGATTGGGATATTGGAACTTTTAACATTTTTTTCTATAAATCGAGAACGGATAAAGATATTTGAAATTTTAATATCAAAACAGATTGAATCAGTTAATCTCCTACAATTTTAATTTCAAAAAAATTTGTATTCAAAAAACTTTTAGAATTAAATTAATGTCTACAATAAGCACCGATTATATTTAATAGACGTGTACAATCAAAACTCAATATACAATGTCAAGTGGAATAAATAGACCAACAAATATAAAAAAGGCAATTAAAATTATTATAATAAATAAATATTTGAAGGAGGCAAAATTTTGTTTCTGATCTTATCATAATGAACACCAATTCTTTCTCAAAAACATAAAGCACAACTTAAGGACTTCTCAAAAAGTATAATTTATTTGAAATATTTAATATATTTAAATATTCAAATATGTTGACTCAAAAATCTCTCAAAACATGCACTATATCCTCAAAAAACAATTAGAATTCCGATAATCTCTTCGTAGGCCCTAGATAATATTTAAAATATCAAAATCAACTAACAATCAGTATATCATACCTTAAAGTGTACCGGAACTCAAACAGACTAACTTTAAAAATCCACGTAGTCAATATTCGTCACAAAATCACAGAGAACTGTAAGGTGTAATAAGATTTTCTTTAAACCATTGACATTCCATAATGAGACTTATTCAAGCCTAAATATAATTATATATTATGTATAAAATAAAATAGAAGGCTTTTTACTTGATAGATTATATTAAAATTAATAAATAAATATTTGAAGGAGACATAATTTTGTTTCTAATCTTATCATAATGAACACCAATTCTTTTTCAAAAACATTTGATATTCAAATTTTGTTATATTTCTTCTATCAAGTAAAAAGCCTTTTTATATTTTATTTTATACATAAGGATAAAGATATTATGACGCGGTTTGGAAATTAGCAGTTTTGATAAGAACATCAAAGTATGTAACTGTCATAGATAATGACCTCTAGGATATTTTTTCTCAATGAACAGTTCAACAATAAACACTATTTCAAAGATCATCAAATTCTCTTTCAAACGAGTCTAAAAATCAGTTGAAGAATTCAGGAGATAGTTCAATGAAAATTTTGTTGAATGTAAAAACTTCCCCTCCCTTAATCTGGCAGATACGAAAACAAACCACATAGTAAAATGATGAGCTATTAACCAAGCTTTTAAATACTGTTTCTGAAGTGATCATTTATTTATTTTCCGAGATAAATTGAATTTTATTTTTCTTATAGCATGTACGTTACGTTTTTCGTGTCCATTTTAGTGATACGGATATTTTCCCCTAAATTCTTTAGCACTGCCAAGATACAGTCGCTTCGTATCCTTATACAGACACCCGGTATATAGACCAAATGCGAAAAACTTCTGCAAAAAGGTTCAGAAAACATAAGGTTTCATTCAAGCATCAGAAAGATAATATATAATATGGCAAAAAAAAATTCGAAACCAATCATGTTTTCACAGAATTAGATAATCTTGAAGTTCTACATTTGGAACTGAAAGGTAAAAAACTAGACAATTTGGAATCAACACAGATTTTGAAATACTGCAATGACCAGCACATAAACCTCCTAAGTGAACAAACGTACTTATAAAATTGCCTTATCTTAAAGTTCTTAGAAAAATTAACTTCCCTCATTTATAATACAAAAAATTCTAAAACGCAATTTGTAATTCGCAGTTTGAAAACAAAGTGACAAGATGAAACTTTATTTACTATGTTAAAAAGTAGTGAAAACGGAGTTATTTTCTTAAGTTTACTAGAATGGGTCGATTTCATTAATCTTGTTGCTCGTGCTCTAATATCAAGTATATATTTCTACGTATCGTTAGAAGAGCTGTGGAAACCACTTATAGAATAACATTATTTGTGTCCTTATGTTAGAAAGTTATAAAAAACACTGTGATACGTCAACTTTTAAATTCAATAGTGCGCTTTTTAAATATAAATTGAAATATACATGGTGATTGGCGCAAGTCCAGAGTGGTTCGTCCTGTTCATTTCAAATGAATCATCCTATACATTTTTATATTTGTTAAAGCTCCTTGACAACCTGATTTCAACGAATCATATCATGGTTTGTTCAATTATGAATAATACCGGATGAAATTTATATATATATATATATATATATATATATATATATATATATATATATATATATATTAAATAATATATAATAATAATATAAATATTAAATTACGTGATGTGATTGATTTTAATACATTAAAATAAATGCTCGAAATGTTCTCCACCTCGTTCTTAGCAAGAACACAGTCACCTATTAAACTTGTTCCTAAGTTTATTTAAAGTTTGAGTTGAAATATTGCGCATTTCTGTAGTTATCCTTTCTTTGAGGTCTGCGATGCTCGTCGGCTGTGTTGCATAAACTTTATTCTTGAGTTAAACCCACAAAAAAACTAACGGCGTAAGGTCTGGCGATCTAGTGGATCACTCAATAGTTCCTCTTTGTACAATCCATTTATAGATACGTTTAAGTAAGTTCTGACCAATGCATAATGGGGTAGGGCTCCATCCTGCTGGAACCTGACATTTTCATTCGGTAGGCTTGGATCTATTGCAAGAGGAAATAAGTTGACTAAAGCAGGAACAAGTTCGTCTCTAATCAAACTCAAATAATTTTGCGGCTGTCACAAGTCCCATCTATAAATATAGGACCAATAATATGGTCACCTATGATACCTGCCTAAACCTAAACCTAAACCTGTTTGAGGATACTGCGTATGTGTCTCACGCATCCAATAAGGATTCTCCGCTGACCAATATCTACAATTTTGTCAGTTTACCTACTCGTTCAATGTAAATGTTTATTCGTCAGAAAAAAAATTGTACCAACAGCTATTTCATTTCTGTTCACTTTATTCATCATTATTTCGCAGAAATGCAGTCTACGATCTGGATCGTCTTCTGTTAGCTTCTACACAGAAGTAATTTTATATATATGAAGTTTTTCTTTGTGGAGACACCTTATGACATTTGTATGACTATTTTCATGGGCAATTTGATTTGTAATTGTCCTTTGATCCACTGCAACACCTAACAAAATATCAAATTTCACAGTATCTTCAACGAATTGTGTTTTTTTAAAAGTTTCACTTGTCCAAGTTCTCGGAATTGTGTATAAATGTTAGACACAGTACCTTGTGAAATATTAGGCAACTCAGTATATAGATTCAAATAAGTTTACCACTTCAACTTGACTTCTGCAATTATACCCGTAACTGATCATCATTAAAATCTCAATTCAGTGAGTCTCAGTTAAATATTTCATTATAACTTCTACAAGAAATACGTTTTTAATAAGGAATTTACTATTTCAATGTAAATCTCAACACCACGACATCTGACTGTTAACAATCCAAATTATTTGCAGATTTTCTTTATTTATCGCCATATGTTGATAGTTTTTTAAGTATTCATGACAAAAAAATTTAACAAAACCAAGATCCATGAGCGTATCGAGATTTGATTTTAGAAATTTTCCGAACTTAAATGATAGTTCAGAAATTTTGTAAGTCGTTATTTAGGTTATTTGGAAAATACCATTATTTAAGGCATGATGAATTATTCATTTCATTATTTCACTCGGTATTATACATAATAGAGCATGAATTGTTGATATCAGGTTGTTAGGAAGCTTTAAAAAAATATAAACATATACAGGGTATATAATTTAAAATAAAGAGGATGGACTGTGCTGGACTTGCGCGAATCACCCTGTATATTTGAATTATTGCTTAAAAAGCGTATCATTGCAATTGAAAGTTGATGTGTCCAAGTGTTTTTTTATAATACTCTAACATAAGGACACAAAGAATTTTATTCCATAAGTGGTTTCCCCACTGCCTAAAAATGTACAGCTAATTGAAAAATGACAATTTAAATGCATAAAGAAAAAAATTATTAATAAAATAAACTGAATTAAATCGTGATGAATTAAAGCGACTGATTGCGTTATTATAATGTAACGATTTAAAAGACGTGAATGTGATATATCAGTACAAAAATTTAGCAATAATAGAAGAAGTTTGAGAAGATTAAGTCAATTAATTGTTGTTTCTCAATTACATGAAAAAACTACACCTCTCTAGACACGTAAATTCAAAAAATGCCCTATTTAGTCGAACACTATCTAGACTGTTAAAGTACAATAATATGGTGATTTCAGAAAGTGAAGATGAAAATTTCAACCAAAAGTACAGCATAGACCTTGATACTTCTGAAAGAAGACATCACTTCGCCAAAAAACTCAAGGACGCCTTGAAATCCGAGGTGCCGCCAGATTCGAGCTCTTCCTCGTCTTACGATTCAAGTTTTGCCGTAGGGATTTCTGTGACTGGTTCAGGATTACGGGATGACAACATAAAGTAATATCGAAACATCGATTTCTGTTTGAATGTCTAAATTCAGCCCTTTCAACTTGCAGAGTTCGAAGGGAAGGTTCAACCGGTTTCGCTCTGCGCGAAGACTCGTTAGATGAGTATTTCTTGCAGGATTCGTTACAGCAGGAGAAGAAATGGATCGACAAGTTCAAGAATAAACATTCTGTTTCGAATAAGAGGGAGTCAAACAGATCATCGGAATATAGTTTTAGCTCGGAGTACAGGTGGGAGTAACAAAAAATCAAAATATTTAAACATCCGTACACTCAACTAGCTGTAATGGGTTGAAAAGTTAATGGTTCTCCAATCATGCAACTATATAAAATCCTTATGGAATGATCCAAACATGCCAATTGGGTAGAGGCATACGAGTAGACATAAAATGAACATTAATCTTAAAAAATTTACTACACTTTAGAAAACGACACTTATTTGTCAATTTCCAATTTTTTTCTTTAGGTCGTACAAACACTAAACTAAATTTCATCGCAGATATAAGCGAGTGAGAAAAAAATATTATGAAAAACAAAATGGAAGCCTTTTCGTTGATAATTAGGATCATAGACATAGATGATCAGATTTATAGAAGATAACTAACTATTGGGTAAAACTATTGTTTTTCTATCTTACTTTATTGTCATAGTTGTAAATTTTTTTCCAAAGAAATAAATTTGACCACTCAGCTGAGCCATAGATATGAATTGCGCAATAATTTTCCATAATTTACCACTCTTGTTAGGAGATTTTTTATCAATAACTTCTATTGGTGGTAGTGCTTCCATAGGTCCCATAAACGTGAACCATAGTAACTATCATATTATAAAAGTATGTTTATGGCATAAATTAAGATTTAAAAGTTTGCAACAGAAATATTTCAGTCTCGAATTCAATAAACTTTAAAAATGAGAAGATTCTCTCTCCTCGCAGACGGCTATATTAAGGAGAACATTCTCTCATCCTAGTTATTAAATATAAAAAGCATTGTTCTTGGGCTTCTTCTTAATTCTGCTGCTTTGTTACCTGGTATTGGTCCTTTGATCAGTATCCCGATACTGTTTTCTAATTTCTCCTCCTGGAATTCTTCTGCTAACGTTCACTGGAAATTTGTTCGCCATCCTTGTAGAGCTGAATGATACTTCCATATGGCTTTGAACAGATGTTCCTTCACTCCAAACTCATTGATGTTGAGATTCTTAGGAATTACTACAGTTGTAGATAGAATGATGGACGTAGTTCTAATGCTGGTGAATCACCAATATCTTTTCATCTTCAGCTCTAGGTGTTACTTGGATAGCTATGTCTATTAGTAGTATGGTATTTACTTGTTTTTTACAAGCACTATGCCTTTTTTACTAAAACTATGTCCGGTCTCTTATAGGCAACAATGTGATTTGTGAGCATAGTGGGGTCCCAAAAAAATTCTCGATTTTTATTGATCAAAACTGGCTCTAGCTGCAGCTTATAATAGCGTTTTTCTTTCTGGCGGAAGAAAATTAATCACCAGCTCTTGAAATAGTATTTTTGCTATTGCATCATGTCTTTTCTTATATTCTCTTCCTAGCAAACATTTATCAGCCACCTGTAATATGCTGGAACAATTGTCTTTTTGAACATCCTCATCAACATATATAATCATTTGAAGGGCAATTCTTCATTAGATAATTCTAATAGTGTGGATAGCTCAGCGGGAGAGTATCGGGCTCGTGACCGGAAATCCGGGTGGAAAAAAAATTTTCTAGTTGGACGGGTGTCTGCCACCATTTCACTTTTGGGTCAAAAATTAACAGTGCTGTGACCTAAAGTGGCGTAGGATCGCAGTAACAAAGCCTACCCAGAACACAACTGAACTCCTAACTCGAACAAGCTGAAAAAGCTTCTGAGGGATCTTCACAGAAGATCTAGGAGTATCAGGATAATAATAATAAATAGGTAGTGTTGTTCATACCCTCATTTTAAATTAGTATAAAGAAGTTTCCGTGTATATGAGAATCTTTCAGAGATCAACCAATTTTTTGACGCCAAAATGTTGGCAGATGCCATGGTACCAACGTCCAGATGTGTAGCATCTGCTTCTCACCATGGCTTCCATCTCCACTTTTGAAGTGCAAAGCAAGAGGAAATACTAGAGTGTTGTTTTTGTGCGCAGCCATAGAACATAGAAAAAACTTATTTTCTATTGACCAACCATTGACTTCTCAATCCATGTAGCAATAACGCTCTCCTCGAAAATAGAGCACATCGCCAAGTATAATCTGTTTTATTTCAGTTCTGAATTGGAAGAATTATACGAACAATTTTCCAAGTGGCTAGAAGACCCAATTCTAGAGACGGAAAGGGGTACACGAAAAGAATTAGACAATAGAGAACTGGCAGTTGTCAAATTCGCGGGTTCTCTTCTGAAACGTACTTTGAGCGAATCATTCGCAGGTGTACCGGTTCCCCTAACAGAAGAACTGGCAGCCTCTAACGCCAAGAACAACCAGACAAAAACAACTAACAGGAACAAACTGGTGTTGAATGCGAAATCCTTAAGTTTAGAACTGGCAAGGCATAAACACAGACTGGCTGCTCAATTGGTATGTAGAGATAGCGTATTGAAATTTCCGTCATATGTAGTCCTAACTTCAATTAACGAATGTAAAATCATCAGATACTAACACATCAGTGGACATATTATGCGTGAGGAAAACTACATCTCATTGGAAAAATCGTTTGGAGGAACTTCGTCAATATAACACACAAGGTCTCTTACAAATCTGACAGTCACAAGGCTATCAATGTGAACAAATTTCTGGCCAACAACTTAACAAATCTCTTCGATCTTCCTGATATAGCTTCCGGCGACTTTGTCTTTTTCTAAAACTCAAACTATTACTTTGAGGGACTCGTTTTCAGTAGACTAAAGATTAAATTTTATTTCTTCTGAATGATTTAGAAAATTTATCTGCTCTCGTGTTACACTCACATGTCAATAAGCCTAAAATATAAAAAAGGGTTTCTTGACTTTCGACAGTGAGTCAAACAAATCTCGTCAGTTTTTCGAAGAAGTATTCAAAATTTTTTGAAACGAGGTTTCTCTACTTTTAGTGCACTGACTTTTAAGAAATTTGGTAGAAGTATTCAAATGTTTATCAACATCTAGCATATCGAAATAAACATAAATTATAAGGTCAGCAACATGTGCATTACTATTATCCTATTAAACCCCAAACCAATAACGAACTCAATTAGATATTCATTCCCTTAATCTACCCCAAAAATTTCAAGTATCTATCTGTTTCCGTTCGAAAGTTATAGTGTTTAAAGTATCGCTCAACGCTGATCCGCTCACAAAATATTTTTTTGGGAATTTCCAATCACACTATCCTCACAATGTTTGGCACAAACAAGCGCATTATTACTCTACTTTTAAATGCTGAATTTCAGATCGATGGAATCGGTAGTTTCGAAAATATTGTGAAAATATTAAAATTGTTTAAAGCGCCAGTAACAGCAAAACTATTGAACCAATTTTGCCCATTACCAAGTTTAGCCGCCGCATTTAGACCCCAAACCTTATCTGAAAGTTTCAAGGCACTAGCTAGACCTCGGATTTCTCATCACCGAGTCCAACCTAGTTATTTGAGACTATTTTCGGCTCAAAATTAGAAAATTACAAACCTTTGGACGAAACGATAGCACGCTGTACCCTGGAACTAGCGCGCAAAAAGGATATCGAGTCATCATGAAATACTTGTATTTGAAAGGAATAAAAGGTAAGCAGATATACGAAGATATATCTACTTAATACCCTTATCATTCGTATGTGGACTTGAAAAATTGAATTGCTAGCTTCGAAAGAGTTAATTTTTTCATTGAAGATGAAGACCAGTTGGTAGTTTCTGTGTCCGATGATCTTATTGGACCGTCGAAGTGCTGCTAAACGAATATCTGAGGCACTTAAAATTACATATAAATGTGTTCATCGAATAGTTCACATCGATTTGACATGAAAAATATTTCTGTAAAATGGATCATTAAATAGTATGGTACCTGGGTATATTTCTTCGACTAGGAAACAAAACAGCAATCGATGGAATGAGACACTTTGTTCTTCAAGGTCTAAAAAGTTTCGTGTTAAAAAATCTAATAGAAAAGTTCTTGCTCGAACAACCCCCTTATTCAACTTGATCTGGCTCCATCCGGCTATCATCTCTTTCCCCAACTGAAAAAAATTTGAAAGGTAGTTTCTTCCAAAAAAGAAGTGATAGAAACTAATCAGTCCTTTATAAAGCAAGATGAAATTTTTTGACAGGTCAAGTTCGTTATAATAAATGGACCCGTTTAAGAGGAGAGTATGTTGAATAACGAAATATTTTGGCTTTCAAATTGTGTTTGATTTTATAATAGACTAACAGTTTTTCAATACATGTTTATAACTATGAAATTTTGTGTCAAGATCTCGTATGTTCGAGAAATTTTCTGATATAGGAAAATAGTTATAACTGAACAAAATACTTTCAACGATTCTTCAATGAGAGTAGTTTTCTGCATTACATCTATGCAGAGATGTTAACTGTATCGTACTAGATAAGATACTGGACCTTAGGCCTTTTTATTGACAGATGAGACATAAGGTTCAAAGGACAAAGGATGACCCTGCTTTGCATAATGACAATACGAAACGACCAACGAAAACGAACGAAACACGTAAGGTTTGGTTTGTAACTTACGATTCTGAACCTGTGGTTCAAACTTTAGAAGATGTCAGTGTGAAAATATCACTTCCAAAGGCATCGCAAAAAAATAAGGTAAAAGTTAAGTTCATGTCTTAACACATCTTTAACCAACTAATAGTGTTTTATCACTGTTCATCTCATGTTTGTACTTGGTATACTAACAGGCTGTGGTTATACTCTGACTTTTTAACAACTGATTTGGAAATAATTCAATGCACAGATTAAGGTGCGTTCACACCAAACGAGGATTGTTCGCGAACACTGTTAACAAATGAGTGCGAGCAAGATACGCATTCGGTATAAACACTCAATCGCGCAGAACAGAGTTTGCGAACATCCTAGAACAAGCGTTCAAGGATGAGCGCGTTCCATTATTTGCCTCTAAACCGTCGAATCATACCGGAGTGCATAATCCAACCGTCGCGGGAATACACTGGCAGGAGTTGGTATAATTTCTTAACACTTTTTTCTCCACTAAAAAATCATAATTCGATGATGACATGCGGCTAAAACTCTTGAAAGTGTAGTTACATTCGTCCTTAAGTCAGCTAGAAATTGCGTATAATTTCTTCTTTTCATAAATGAAGACTTCCATATTCTGAGTTTCCTCTGTCGGCGCTTCTGGATTTCAAACAGTGCCATTAACGAAGCAGCACAGATTGAAATGTTCGATAACACCAGTAATTTTGTTGGGAACTGGTCGAATGCTAGAGAATAACTGTTCGATCGGGTGGGGCAGCTAGTGTCATCTGAAGCAAACCAACCCCGTCCCCTACGTGTTTGCGAACGTTTTCAATTATTCGCAAACAATGCTCGTTTGTCGAAAACACACCTTCAGGACTGGCGAAGCATAAAAAACGAAAAACTATTTTCAAAGATATTTCGATCAATCTTGCAAAATAATAATCTCGTAATAATGTTTGCAAATAGCAGCTTCACGAAAGAAAAACTGAAATGGCATTCTACTTATGTATCCACTTTTCTACCCAAATGACGAAACTTCCCCTTCGCAAATCAACAAATAGATGTGCTCCGCTGCCACTGTTAAGCGAGACTTAGGTTCTAGACGAATCTTCCAAAAAGTTGCCTCATTAGATAACGAATTTCCAAATACCGTACCATTTGAAAATTAAATAACATACAAAGTATTTGGGATAAAAGCTAAAATTTGTTTTTTTTACACATCAGGGAGCACATGAAAGATATTTATTTTTGTTTATTATTATGATATTATCCTGATCCTAGATCCTCTGTGGAGAACCTTTAGACGCTTTATATAGCGTGTGCGAGTTAGGAGTCCAGTTCTGCTCTGGTTAAGCTTTGTTACTGCGTCACCTTAGGCACAGCATTGTTTATTTTTGGCAACACCAGGTTATTATAAGCAAACAAACTGAGAAAAACAGGTTGCTAAACTTGAACCCTCGTGTGCCCCCCTATTTGGTTTTTATTACGATACGGGTCGACAGCTGGAAATCTGGAACGTCCTGCTGCAGTCAAACTACCAATGTAACATACAGGACTACCTCTAGACTTTGTCTTATTTCGATAAGACAGTAGTTATGTGATATCTTTGATTGCTTCGGACTGGAGGTAAAAATGTTAATTTCTGAATGAAAAGACCTAAGGACTTGAATTTAGTATTTAGATATGATTTAACGACACACTAAGAATGAAAAGTATCTGAAGGTTTGTTCAATATATTCTTTTTCCTCTCTTTCCGAAGTATAACGATACAGATTGAGGGATGAAGTCTTTTAAGCATGTATTTTTTATTTTCATGAGATTTTTCATTTCTATAGAACAGTATGAATACAAATATTTAGACTGTCTGGAAAGTTCTTATGCGTTTAGGAACTCCTTTCTAAAAGACAGTGAAGAATAGTTCAGAGAATTCTGTTAAAATTTGATGTTATCCTTAAATAAAACCTTGAGCAACAAAATAAAATATGCACACTTTATTATTACATTGAAAAAATTGGACAGACTTGATTATTTCAATCGACAATGTGTCGAGATGAATAAAAACCGTAGTAGCTACGCGCTTTTCAGTAATTTCAAATCTGCTACTTTGCTGTTCTGTATTCAAACATTGATATGAACGATTTTTTAATAAGAGGCTTATTTTAATTCATGTTCATAAAAAATTTACCCTCAAAAACACCCTGCAGAAACCCACTAATTTCAAATATAACTAAACGTTCTGCTTCTGCAAATCAACAAAATATTTGGGTGAAGAAAAACAATCTTATCTGCGGAAACCAAATGCTTGGAAAGTTTTCAATCACAACGTTGTGGTACTTGTCGATAAACATCGCATGCATATGTGCTCAAATTAAAAATAATCCTAGACACAAATATTTCACCAAAAAACACTTTATTTCTCTTCATCTGGTAAAGTAATAAATTATTTGTTTCAACCACACCCATCATTAACGAGGTGATGAGAAAATACCATCCAATTAAATTGGAATATATCTGATTAATTTAGCACATTAAAATATATATTAAAATAATTTGTACTATTTAAATAATTACATTACTTCTAATAACAAGGTTTTACTCAATAACTTCGAAATAAATATTTACTATGTTTTTCATGTAGATGTCTCAAATATCCCAAGTTCCCAGTGGAGGCCTACGACCAATAGCTACTGGAAACTGGGGTTGTGGTTCTTCCCGAAAAGGAGATGTACAAATTAAAGTTATAATCCAGTGGTTGGCAGCAAGTGTGGCTGGAGTTCCATCTCTAATTTATTTCACATGTGGACATCAGCAAATGTCGAAACTAGACACAGTGTGTAGAATACTTCTGGATAGAAAGTGGTGTGTTAAAGACCTCACGAAGGCTATTTTGAAATACTCTAATCATGTCTTGCACGGTAGAGAAATTAGTGGAAACTTATTCCAAGAATTAATTAGTCATGACAAAAGCGCATGATGGGTTGAGTTTTTCTTTCAACTATTCATATGTTTCTAAGGTAATCAATCATAAGCAACAAAAGTGAGAATATGTTATGCTAGTTGGGAATACATACTTCCACTAATTTCACTCTTGCTTATTTAAATTTTTTCATTGAAAAATGATGAAAGATATCGAGTCCAATGTCCACACCAATTGATTAATCTCAAGTCAGCTTTTGCAAGGAAATATTATACATTAAAATAGTTTTCGAAATGAATTAAAGTTATGATTACCTTTCAGTTATCATATAGGATCTTGAATAAGTTCTTGCTTTCTTAATTTACAGAAAGTCGTGAAAAACATGTCGCTGAAAGAATTCTTCATCACCATCTTATTTTTTCCATTTTCTTATAAATATTTCAATTCCTCCTTAGAAACACATATTTTGAGGCTATCTTACACTTTACTCGTTTTATTAAAACTTTATGAGAATGGGAGTTTATTTGGGTAGGCTGTATTATCGATCAGAATAAATGATATACAGAACACACAATGCTGAAGTGTATTTGTATAAGTAGCACATTTGTCACAGAAATGCTGGCTTAAGCCAAACAACTACTAGTAATACATTCTTTCATTCAATATTTTGCTCAAAAGCAACAAACTCAGTAATTGGTGATTTTTTTCATCGCAGACATTTATTTATTATTCCTATCTTGTGATTTGGTTTTGTTTACCTCTAGTATCTCCATGTAGCCCTATTAAACTGTCAAGTGCAAATGATATATACAGATCTGTTATAGATGTGATGTTTCATTGATTAATGTGATGAGTAAGCTTGTTTTTCTTAACAAATGGAGTAAATACCCATAGTAATTTTGCTCTATTTCAATCTTAATGCATATTCAGAGTTCAGCCTATCCCTATATATTTTTTCTTTATCATGACCAGGAAAACCCACTCTCACATAAATAACTTTTCATGAAGGACAAATTAAATTTTACTGCCTTTTATGAAACCTCAAAATATTCTTTTTGTCTTGCCACCCAAAAATAAAGTAAGGATATATTTTTAAAATCAAATTGAAAAGTGTGATCTGTAGGTATTGCAAGCAATCATAATGTTGCTTTATGCTCAAACCAACATTAATGCTTTAAGTGTGCAGCCATAAATGGTCTTCAGCATTATCACTATCTGAAAAGTATCTTTTCACATGATCAAAGAGCTGTGCAAGATGAATCAGAATTTCACCTTTTATTCCATTATCCAATAAAAAGGAGTTAATTGCTATAAAATAGTGCAGAATAGGAAAACGTTGAACATTTGACCTCAAGTAAGTTTTCCAAAATTTAATTTTTTTTAGTATCTTACTATTTTGTCCTGCAAAGTGAATATGCTGCACATGGAACCTTGCATATAAGCATTTGTTTCATTGACACTAGAAAAAATGTCTGTTAAATTTATCACTCTTTGATGCCAGTTCTCAATGTTAAATTTTAACTTGAAGTTAAGATTCAACAAACCAAGCTAATATCCTGCACCTTGATAACCAATGTACTTCTCAGAGTAACAGTAATGAAGCATGTTCACTACTCATGCCACAGCATAATAATGTGAAAAGTCTAAAGTTGAGCGGACCCGCTATTATGTGATTTATTATGTTTACAACCTCTGAAACTATTCTTGATTGTTCCGGTCTCTACTTGACGGAAATTCATCGTAAATGATTTGAAGTAAACACTTTATTTCCGCTTATTTTTATTTTTACGACAATTGTTAGGTCAATTACATATTGACTTCGTCAGGTGAGTATGGTTACTAACTACTTTACAAAATCTTTCTCCTTAAATACAAGTTTCACTAAAAATACGTGATAAAATGAAATTTTCAAGGAATTTATTAAAAAAAGGTTCAGCAACGGAGAACGGTTCATATCTGTTTGGTAGTTCAACAAAAGATTCATTTTATGATGCCGGTTTATTTCCATTGCTTCTAAAAGTTCCAGTCTATTGCATTTGTTCTCGAAATGGAGAACTTCAAAGTTATGGTCAAAATCATGTCCGGATTCTTGTAGATGCCTGGCATAAGTGGAGTTTGATTTATTCTTAACCAATGAATTCTTGTGTTCCTGGATCCTACTCTCAAAAGATCTACCCGTTTGGCCAATGTATACATATGGACATGTACCACAATTTAACCTATATACTCCTGATCTCTTGTTCTTATTGACGATATCTTTATTATTTTTTATTAATTCATCTAAAGAATTTTTTGTTTTATATGAGATATTGACATTTCGTTTTTTCTTTAAATATCTAGCTATCTGTTCAGATTTTTGTCCTATGTATGGTAAGCAAATAAACTTTTCATTTTTTTTGATATCTCTTATATATATATATATATATATATATATATATATATATATATGTTTATTTGCTTAGCATACATAGGACTTTTCATTTTTTCTGATATCTCTTATATATATATATATATATATATATATATATTAATGTTTATTTAACAGTGGTACTCTATGTGAACAAGGAAAATTTTTCAGGGATGTCGACTGAAAGGAGGCTTGTTGGTTACTCTTTATTTCTTGCCTAGCTTTCGGAAAACATTGTTTCCATCTTCAGGGCCAAAAATGTGATGTTATTCCTCAGTATAAATCATCAATAAATTAGTTAAAAACATTTAGATATATATATATATATATATATATATATATATATATATGTTTATTTGCTTAGCATACATAGGACAAAAATCTGAACAGATAGCTAGATATTTAAAGAAAAAACGAAATGTCAATATCTCATATAAAACAATAAATTCTTCAGGTAAATTAATAAAAAATAATAAAGATATCGTCAATAAGAACAAGAGATCAGGAGTATTTAGGTCAAATTGTGGTACATGTCCATATGTATACATTGGCCAAACGGGTAGATCTTTTGAAAGTAGGATTCAGGAACACCAGAATTCATTCGTTAAGAATTAATCAAACTCCACTTATGCCAGGCATCTACAAGAATCCGGACATGATTTCGACCATAACTTTGAAATTCTCCATTTCGAGAACAAATGCAATAGACTGGACCTTTTAGAAGCAATGGAAATAAACCGGCATCATAAAATGAATATTTTGTTGAACGACCAAACAGATATGAACCGTTCTCCGTTGCTGAACCTTTTTTAATAAATTCCTTAAAAATTTCATTTTATCACGTATTTTTAGTGAAACTTGTATTTAAGGAGAAAGATTTTATAAAAGTAGTTAGTTACCATACTCACCTGACGAAGTCAATATGTAATTGACGAAACAATTGTCGTTGAAAAATAAAAATAAGCGGAAATAAAGTGTTTTACTTCAAATCATTCATTTCTGAAACTATTGTTTATAAATTCTCAAGCATATTCTCATATGCCAGTGATTCTCTATGCAATTTGCAATGGGTACTTTAGGCTTCAGACATGTTTAATCCTAGCGTTTAGCCCAAATTTGGCACCATCATTTAAAATGCCAACTCATGTTTTCGAATCAACGCCATGTTATTTAAAATGATCATTGATGATATTGTCTAAGGTTTTTCAAAACAAAATATCTCCATCTGTAATGTTTTTATACACATGTCTAACAAATACAAGTAAATGTGGCAGTTCACTAATATCTGTTGATTCATCAACTTGAATTGGAAAATAATTGGTTTGCAGTCATTGAACAAGTTGAGTCGTAATACAATCTACCCTATTTTGAATGTGTTGTTGAGAGAGGTATTTTATCCAGCAATTTCAATGATTTCTCTCCTAATACCTAGCTGACAATATCTTTAGCAGCTGGTAAAATTAAGTCCTCAGCAATATTGTAACACTTGCTTGCCCATCTCTGTTATTTTCTACGCCACAAGAAAAGATGCATCTAAATATTTGGAGTTAGGACTAGTGGTATTTATTTTATATTTTTTTAAAATCCAACTCTTTCCTTTTTCAAATAAAAAACTCTAAGACTTGTCTTGTACTGTTTACTGTGTCCCGATACACAGCACTCTTAATTTTTGACCACCAGTGAAACGATAGGCAGTTAGGAAATTTGTTTTTTCACCAGAGTGGGAATTTGCAACCAAAGATAATCTTGATAATGAAATAGGTGCTGCTTTGATCACCACTCCAGCAATGCTCATAACAAACAATACTGAGATAATTCGACCAAATGCAATTCAGAAGCTCTGAATTTTACTGATGATTTTGATACAAAGCTGAGCTCACCCCATGCTCTTCTACATTAAGGATTATCATCAGTTACAATACAATGACTAAAAGATGTTGTTCAATGTCTCATTTCTTACACTTTTTAAAAATTACAAAACTGTTTTATGTCTCAAACAAGATTTTTGCAACTTCTTAATCGATCTTTGCATGTCACAGAAAATACAAATAAGAATTCTGTAATTTTTTTTAATGAGTTGAGCAGTAGTGTTCACATTTTACATACTCTATTTCAAGCGGACTATAATATTTTCTCATAGAAGTGGGGGCCATCTTTTTGAAATAAGCAAGAACTTATTCAATATTCTTATTGCAACCTGTCAACTTTTCAACAATGGTAGTCCAATGTACTAATGACACACAAAACTATTTCACCTGCATATTGTTGGTAAGAAAAAGAGTACAATTTTAATTAATTTTTCACACACACCTCCATTATAATAAAGTAGACATAGAACAAATAGAATTTATTGAAAACACAAATTGTCTTCCGCTGAACTCAAATTGTATACTATAGTAGTTTTTATAAATATTTTTTACCAGCTGTTATATTTACTGATTACAATAAAAGACATCACACTGTAACTGAAGGATTGTTTATTACAAATTTTAATAAATATCATGTTTTTAATCCAGCTAAAAAAAGATACCACGCATTCTTCGACCTAACCCTTGCCTATCATATAATATGTTGAATTTGTTGACAAATTGATTAAGATCATTGCAGCCTTTTGTGAGGGTACCGAGATATGTCATCAAACCTACATCATTGCATTGCTGAAAATGAAAAAGATTAGCATATTGGATTTTTCCATGTTTTTTTGCGTGCTTGTTCCAGGAAACACAAGTGATATCTTTTCGCCCAAATGTCTGTGATTTTGGAATTTAGAGCCGAAAATGGTCTAAATCAAATAGGTTAGATTCATTGAAGAAGAATCCAAGTTCAAAAGTAATTGTTTGGCCGCCTTTTAACACGCTAGCTTTCGTACAGAAAGGCGATCCTGCCGCCTTTAAACACGTTAGCTTTCGAACAGAAAGAGCTAGAGACTCATAACATCCAGGTAGAGACTCATAACATCTCGGGTAAGTTCGGTAATGGGGAAAATCGGTTTGAATGGTTTCACAATTATTCACATTTGAAAATTTCTCTTATATTTCTCAATATTTTCTGAACTAAAGGGTAGAATAACAGGCATATTTATGCAAAATTTCGAAGGATTACAAATGCAGTTTATTGCATTTTACTCTTGAAAAAACCTATTTGTCTTATTAGGAAATATCGCACCTTGCTTTCTGGATGAGATTTTTTTATGCGAACAATTTTCCAGCCAATTATAGTGAATTGTTCTCATTGTTCAAAATTTATTAAAAATTATATGAAAACATATGAAGAAGCTACAATCTAATGAAAGAGGATATGTTTTAATTTATAAGAGTAAACATATATGTGTATTATTTAATTAATGAACTGAGTTTTTCTATGTTTCTAATGCTATAACCATCATGACATTTGGACAAAATGATAGCATTCTCAAATGAACAAGCAAAGAAAATTTTAATTTTTTTTGACTGAAATAGGAGGATTGCTACTTAAGTTTTGAGATATGGCAAAACTGATGTGAATATGCCAAATCTAACATTGTCATCATAAAGTTTGACATTTTTAATGTTTAACATACGTCATAGGAGTGCTACTTGTGTTGTTTACAGAAATGCAAACATTCTACTTGATCAAAAAATGTAATTAAATCGTGATCATTTTGGTATAATGATTTTCTATGATTCACTTTTACTTCTGATAATGAATCAAATGGTCACGTGTTTTTTCGGAATAACTGGGTATGTCATCAAAATTCCATTAGAGCAACGTAGAATGGTCAATTCTGAATGGTACACCAGCTTTTGTTTTGCCAGAAGTGTTTGGAAAAATCAAGAAAAAGCTCTTATGCATCAGCTTAGACAAAAACATCGTCAAAACATCGAAATGATAGGTTATTCGCAGTATTTGACACCCACTGATTTCTTCTTATTCGTGTAGATCATAATTAAATTGAGAGGTCAATGTTTTTCGACCCCTGAAGAAGCGATTGATGAGTTCAAACCACACGTTTTAATAACTCAATCAGAATGGAAAAAGTGGTTCGAAAAGTAGTTCAAACGCAATAGTATTGATCAGACTAGAGAATATTTTGAAGAACATTAAAGCCATTTCCGATTAGAAATATTTGTTCTTATTTATCTGGCTTAAAACTTAAATAGCAACCCATCTAATAAAATGGTTTATACTTTGATCAATTTTGTATAAATTTATCAAATTATTAATGATGAGAATTAGCTAATAATGTTATACAAAGGTTCTTCATTGATTGCTAAGTCTTTACCTTTCTTGATATCTAACCATTTTGAAACTTATTTATTTACCATGATATAATGAGTATTCTAACAATAGGTTCTATTTTAAATTTCAAGTCATTTTTGAAGTTTCATGTACAACTAACAGGGACTTTGCAATTGATGAGTAGAAATTGTGAGGTTATGTAAAATGGATAGATATAGCTCAGACAATGTAATGAGATGTTGAAAATTTACTACAAAAATGGTGAAAACTTCAAGAATGCAGCTTGTATAGTATGCTGCTTTTGGTTATCATCAAGCTCTCTGCTATAGTGAAATTAATATCAATCATTTTGAAAGTCGCAGACAAGTTAGTGATGTGAATATTCCAACTCATCTGGTTAAGTATGTGGAACACAGGTGAATGGATTGCATTATTGAACACTGTTAGTTGATTTTTTTGGTTTGAAATCGAGACCATGGAAGTACACAATGTCTATTTCAGCAGGATGAAACAATGAAAAATTTTCTGGAGGCACAATTTACGAAAAGTAGACATCAAGTGGCCGCTGAGATTGTATGATTTAGCAGTATTAATTTTTTTGTTGGGGGCCATACAAAAGATATGGTTTACGTCAATACTGTAGCAATGATTCAACAAAAGAGTTGTTATTTGCGAAATAAACGTGATGAAAAATTTCATCAAAAAACGGACAATCTGTGAGAAGAGCCAAGAAGGGCATTTGGCAGATATTGTATTTCATTAGTCACCTCAGAGTTTGTACTTTGGATTGAAATAAAAATAGCTCTGTGTTTGTCACTTAACTTAAAATGGGTCTTCTGGTTGAAAGACCCTTTAGTATAATTTCGTTCGCATTACATTTTTGGATTATATGTTGAGTTGATAAAATTGGCGATTTCGTAAAACACTGAGATAATTGGGTTGGAAGTTTGCCAATGCATAAAATTACTTAGATGATTCTATTAGTATAAAATGGGTAATTCTGAAAAAGTCGATCCTTTTTTTTTAGATTAACTTTTTGATATGATAATAAAATAAACAGGAACTACTTACATTATAGAAATCTTGTCTAAATCTAGAATTCTGCATCACTGGTAAACGATGACATAAAGAATGGGCCTCTCTAAGTATCTCATGATTTTTGGGCAGTTGCCCACTCTCAACCGCTTTCATATACTCTAAAATAATCTTTACTCTTGAATATAACATTTTAATGGCACTATGTTGGGCAGAAAGATGCTCTGCTACTAAGGAACTTTCACCAGATTCAGATGCAGACATACGAGCTACATGATCTACACCAATGCGTTCAGCTTCTTCAGTAGCCAGTGTATAAGATAAAGGTACAAAAAGCATTGTTGCTTCACCACTTACGAGATCGATAACAGATTCAAAAATACTCACAGGTAGGTGCTAGAAATGGAAGTTAACAAATTGACTTGAATCTTTTCTTACTAGAAATTATGCAGTTTGAAAATTTGATTCTAGATGGAACTTTGTAGAATTATAATTAACCAACAAAAATTAACTGCCTACTTTGACATTTGAGTTTCTACAAAATCCATTATATATGACAAATCATGCAGTTTCATAATTGAAAACACTTGCATCAACGGAATGAAATAAGAAATTACTTAGTTTTCTATCACTTTCTATTACTTAATTAATATACGGTGACTTGAGTTTTCTAGTTTTTACAACATTTTCAAACAAGGTAAAACAAATTGTATCTCAATGATTATTATTATGGAAGTACTATATCTTCGCAGGGGGGGTGTCGTAAGAAAAAAATTAAAGCATTTCTTACTCGTCTTTATATATTTTATTCACACCTGAGAGTCACGTAGTGCCGACACACCTTGTATATTCGTTAAATGCTTTGGTTTGTGCAAAATTTACAGAAGTGTAGTGTTCCAAAAGTGAGTCTGCTCATTTAATACTTTTATTCCAGATGTAATATTTCAAGATTGCCCAATTCTGAGAAGATATAACGGGTTATGAAAAAATGTTTCGCAAAATTAAAGTTGTTTTTGTCTTTAGCATTAAAAAAGATATTGAAAATTTTATGTGAGGGTGTGAAAGCTATTTTTATATTAGCTTTTGAAAATATTTGAACCATTTCAAAATATATTAGTTTTATAAATTTTTTGCTATTATTTTCTGTCTTAGAAGAGTATGTTTGTTTCAGAACGAGTTATATTATATATTTGATAATAAAAAGTGATAGAAAACTAAGTAATTTCTTATTTCATTCAATATTAAAATGATTTTATGGTGTTTATGTTTTTATCCTCGATACCAGTTTAGGGTACTGTTTAGAGGATCACTAATGTAAGTCTATTATGTATATATCTTTCATTAAATAAACCATTTCAAAAAAAAAAAAAAAAAAACTATCACAAAGTAACGGACTACTCACATCAATATTTTTATCCCACGGATTCAGTTTTAACATTATTGGAGATTCATTAATTTCACATATCTGTTTGTGTATTTTTACATCAGAAACTGTAGGAGCTTCACCAGTTGTATACCAACCAATGAAATCCATATCACTGAAAACTTGCTTAACTAAAAAAAAAAAAACAAATCAGTTATTCAAGCTATTTACTATTTTTATTGGGAACATACATTGTTCTTCTTTGACGTTGTAGTAATCCTTATCAATTATTATATCTTCTCCAATCCTATTGAAAACTAACTCGAAAGAATTCATTATTTCTATATTTCTTCCTTTTTGCTTGCCTATAAGAGCACCGATAACTAAAAGAATAAAGAAGGCGAGATAAACGAAAACAAAACAGGTTCATAAATTCTAACCCTGTTGAACTGTTCCTTCTTGCGCCCTTTCTCGAGTCCAATGCTCCGAGACGTTCATTATTACAAGAGGGTGAAGGGAACATGTTACAGAACTCACTGTCCCTTGTGCCATAACATTTTTTTCTTCAGTTATTGATGTTTCCATGCTTTGATGTACTTTTGACGATTCACCGACATTGTCAATTTCCATTTCCATGGATTCCTTCGATTCTACCATTTTTACTTGTTTTCTGCGGTTAGGACCAGGACTCTTTCGTTTTTTTCTAAGATTCGACAATGAAAACACTATTAGACAAATGCGTAGAATTTGAAATGACAGATGTTAACGTCAAATTCAACAACTTTCAAACTCGAAGTTGTGCCAACATTTGGACATTCAATGGACAGTTAATAATATTTATAATTAAGGGAACTCTCTTTTTACATTCCAAAAGAAAATTCAATTAGAGGACCGTTCAGAAATTAGGAGTCATTTTATGAAAGTCCCCCGGTTTATCTCCACCAGTGATGGAAATTAGTATGTTTTGTTGTCATAAGCTGATCAATTCTTTTGTTTAAATGTAAAGACACCAAATTGAACGGCAATACTATGGTTTGAATGCGAAATGGAAATGGAAACGCCAATTGGGGACAAAAACATCTGATGTTTGTGGAAGACGAAAGCTAAAGGCGACAACGGCTAAAACTATCAAATTTATCACTATAGAAAAAATTAGTAATCTACGTACCTTCTCATTTTTGGAATCCTTAAAAGAATGAGAATGCTTTAACGAATGAAAATGCTTTAATGAGAATATAAAAAAATTTGTTAATCATGAAAATGAAAAAGTTACAATAATTACTACGCACAATTTCACAAGGCAATATCGAGAAAGAAAACAAAACACTCAATTTTGGAATTTCCCATATGGACCCATCAACATCTGTGAAAGCATCATATTATATCTACAGATAATGGAGGGTTATCAGAAGATATGAAGATTTCATTGAAACTACTGATTTCATAACAAACATAATTAACATAATAATATAATCTTTGCGAATTTTGAACTTCTTAACTACCCTTATAGTTGTTCGCTATAAATGAATTCAAGTTAATCGAAATTCTATATCGCATTGCATTTCATAACACCCAGTATGCGTTTTACAAGAGATAAAAGCACATGTAATCGAATATTTCGACGATTCATTCTCATTTTTTTTATAATTACTGTTTGCAGAAGAAATACGGCTTGTTTTTATGTAGTACTAAAGTGAACTTAATCATTCTAAACATATGGAATTCACCCATTTTTAGAGATACACCAACGTTCCCACCAAAGACTGATGTTTTGTAGATGTATGTTTTACCTTTTTTCAACGAAAATTATCAAAATTACAGGAGATTCAAACCATAGATGAACAAGTCTACTTACTCGGTAATCTATGATTCAAACGTCTAATAACTCATAGGCAATATCCCTTTTCTCGGAAGGATCATAGATAAACGAGAATCTAAATAGTCATTGGTCATAGATAATTAAGAATATATCAATTCTTATTTATCTATGCCATTGGTGCCGTTTTGTTTAATACTGACCCTATTACCTACCATCATAAATATTCATACAACTCTCTCAATTACTAACTAGATTTAAATCGCTTACTTAAACCCTCATTGAATTACTTTATTACTATACCCTATTTGACCCTTATTAATATAATAGGTTTATTATAGGTAATATGTATCCTACATTTTTCTATCTTAATGGCATCTAAATGCGATTTTCATAGATAAACGAAACAGTCTTGTTTATCTATGAAAAGCGCATTTAGATACGACTAAGATAAAAAAAAAGTAAGATACATATAATAAATCTATTAATAAGGATCAAATAGGGTATAGTAATAAAGTAATGCAATGAGGGGTTTAAATCTAGTTAGTAATTGAGAAAGTTCCAACAACAGGAAAAGAAAATTCGAACAAAGGTAGTACCAAACTCCAGTTGTACGAACAAGAAATTGAAATTGAAATTCTCCTTCTTGACACCCCAATAACCATTGTTGTCGACGATAAAGTGAGTGTACCAATTAGTGAATCCAAAATAATAGCACAACGTTTCTTCATGATATTGCCTCATGGCCAAAAACAGTCACAGTCATTGAATATTATTTAATCAATAAACCCTCTAATATTGATGATATTTTCCAATTGAAAATGGAATATACTGAAAGAAACAGGGTATCCCTAAGAGTTACAAGAAACAACTTAAAAAAAAATAAAGTATTTGGAAGAAAGACGAGAGTGGCTTATATTTTCAGAGACAACAAATGCTGTTTACTGTTATATTTGAAATTTATTCTATCTAATTATAAGAATAATAATAAGAAAAGATTTACATTATGAGAAATACCTCTCATAAAATAATCATTCTTTATCAAATAATTTTAAAATTTTAAGTGTTGAAAACAGAGGTCTGAAACTGAATTAATGCAATGTTAAATAAGCATACGATAACAACTTCCCTCTAAAAAACCAGACCTACTTTTAATATTTTTAAGGGATTAATCTGAAACGTGATTCTGAGTAGAATGATTTGAAGTAAAACACTTTATTTCCGCTTATTTTTATTTTTCAACGACAATTGTTTCGTCAATTACATATTGACTTCGTCAGGTGAGTATGGTTACTAACTACTTTACAAAATCTTTCTCCTTAAATACAAGTTTCCCTAAAAATACGTGATAAAATGAAATTTCCAAGGAATTTATTAAAAAAGGTTCAACAACGGAGAACCGTTCATATCTGTTTGGTCGTTCAACAAAAGATTCATTTTATGATGCCGGTTTATTTCCATTGCTTCTAAAAGTTCCAGTCTATTGCATTTGTTCTCGAAATGGAGAACTTCAAAGTTATGGTCAAAATCATGTCCGGATTCTTGTAGATGCCTAGCATAAGTGGAATTTGATTTATTCTTAACGAATGAATTCTGGTGTTCCTGGATCCTACTCTCAAAAGATCTACCCGTTTGGCCAATGTATACATATGGACATGTACCACAATTTAACCTATATACTCCTGATCTCTTGTTCTTATTGACGATATCTTTATTATTTTTTATTAATTTACCTAAAGAATTTATTGTTTTATATGAGATATTGACATTTCGTTTTTTCTTCAAATATCTAGCTATTTGTGCAGATTTTTGTCCTATGTATGGTAAGCAAATAAACTTTTCATTATTTCTGATATGTGGATAAACTAATGACATAGATTGTTTCAGTTTAATTTTATTCAATAGTTGATCAATAATTGATGGGTTATACCCATTATTTACTGTTATTTGTTTTATTATATTCAATTCTATTTCAAAATTCTCTTGTGACATAGGTACATTAACTAGTCTATGCACCATACTATTGTATGCTGCTAATTTATGGGATAAAGGATGATTTGAAGAAGAATGTATTGTGCCGTCTGTGTGTGTTGGTTTGCGGATAATCGAAAAATGATGTCTATTGTTAATTTTAATTATTTTCAAGTCTAAAAAATTTATGCTGTCATTTTGTTCCTCTTCGTGAGTAAATTTTATCGCAGGGTATACCTGGTTGATAAATTCTAAGAATAACGAGAGTTGTCTAGACGTACCGACGAACAAGCAAATAATGTGATCTACAAAACGGTACCAATAAATAAATTGCTTAAAAAGCGGGTGCTCTTGTACTTTGTCTTCTAGGAAATCCATAAATATTTCAGCTAATATAGGACTTAGTGGAAAAAAAATAAGCGGAAATAAAGTGTTTTACTTCAAATCATTTACGATGAATTTCCGTCAAGTAGAGACCGAAACAATCAAGAATCTGAGTAGAATGTTATAAAACACTAAAAATAACATCTGCACACTTTTTCCAATACTATGGAGAGACCCGTAGCCTCTAAGCATCATACGAGTCACAGAGTCCCTCATAGATTATATAAATTCCACCATTACGTCATTGTATTTACCCGCGTTATTTATGTGTCAAATACTCTGTGGCACGGTAACTTGATACGTATGTGATTGGTGACAATAACAAAGGAGAACAATGTCCTTATAGCATTCCCATTGTATTTTGAAGCGGCCAAGAGGAAGGATCTTGGAAATAAACCTCTTGAGCGACTTAGTAACATACTTGAGATAATAGTACTTATAACAGTCCTACCCTTGGTAACTCTTAGTAAGTAAACTTCTCTTAAATGCTTCTGATTTATTGTATGCTCAACATTTTTGAATACCACCTTAGTGTTAATGTGAAATTAGTGATTGCACGCTCGTTCATTGTATTTCCATTCATCTCTTTTCATTCTTGTATTTTTGCTTCAGTGTTCTTTATTCCGATCGGAATGTTTTAACTAAAATGCATTGTCTTTGTATATAACTAAAGCGGCACAACCTTCCCAAGTTATCTGTTTGTATTGTATACTTTTCTCGATGCCTGGTTGCTTTTGCTGGTTCTTTATCTGCGTAATACTTGCTAATAGGGATTTTTTATTATCTGTTCTAACTGATGTAACTGATTTGCATGTACTCTTGTGTGATCCCCCGGATACCTATTTCTTTGTTTGTTCTTCTTGTAACGTGCATTAACACGCCTAGGTTCAGCACTGGTTACCGGAAGTGCATTTGAAGGTGCGCATGCTGACTGATCCTGTCCCTTCTAACCCCTTCCGCTGCATAAGAATGATATTCGATTTGAGCGAGTTACTGACCTAACGATATGTAGTAATAAGTCATTTAGACCGGGGGCGCACGTTCACTGTGGAGCTTTGTGAGCCATTGCGTAGAGTAGATTTAACCACAGGCTGATAAATGTGTTTCCATTCATTGAGGGTTGTTGCTTTTTAACATTAACAGAAATATATTATTCTGGCATTACTGTTTTTTGAATATTTGAACCTCCCGTCACTATTTCCTTGCTCTCGTTAGGTGTAATTTGGGTTGTCTATACAACGTAATGTCCTATTCTCCCGCCACTAGACGATCACGATAAAATGGTTAGCGTTCTTTAGAGTACATCGTATAATCCCAGATATCTTAGAGTACTCCATAAAATCCTGAATCTTTGAGAGTCTCCATATAGCACTATAACTATAATTTAAAACAAAAACTGTATACCTTTTACTCCAACGAAGACCTTTGAAATGGACGAAACGTACGTTTGTACCATTGAAATGAAATAGAAACACGAGTTTCATTAATAAATCTGTTACAGTCGACTCTCGTTAATTCAAACCTGCGATAATTCAAAGTTATCACGAGTTCCCTACTAAATCTCTTTATATTTCGAACTAAATCAATACATTTTCATACACTTGGTAATTCGAACGAAAAAATCATTGCTATTTAACAAAACGACGCGTTAATTCGAACTCATCAGCGTCCAACACTCGACAATTCAAAGTTGCAGAGGGAAGAGGCGGAAAGATTGTAAGTACATTTTGCGACAAGTTCAAACTTGTGTATCAAGATACACGAGCCTTTGTTTTTGTTATGATTAGTTTGACTATTTGACGCATAGAAAATATAGATGTTTGACGATTGCTGAAAAGAAAAAGTTAATCGAAAAAGTAGAAGAAGAGTGATGTTGCAAAAGAATTTAAGATTCCTCTGAGTACTCTCTCAACAATAATAAAGCACAAGGAGAAAATTAACGCTGCTCAAACTGCTGGAGTACGGAAAAGAACTACTAAAGGTGAATTTCCTCGTCTGGAAGAAAGCCTGGTCATTTGGCTAAGACAGTGTAGAGGACAAAAAGTCGGTTCACTAACCGATGGCGAAATTTTATCTGCGACAGATACGCAAAGTAACGATGAAGATGTGGACGATACATCGGAACCTTTGGCAGAGGTGTCAGTTAAGGAAGCAAGATCCTCATTTGATACCTTACAAAGCTTCTGTCTACAAAACGAAAGTGATGAAAAAGCATTTCAGGCACTTTTTTTTTAAAAAAAGTTATTGAGCAGTGTGAGCAGCAGAATTGCGCTTTAAAGCAAACCAGTATAACGAAAGTTCTTTCGAAAGATTAATTAATTCACATTACGAATACATGTATGTACACGAATGTACCTCTTAATTCTTGTCATTTTTATATTAATAAATAAAAATTAACCAACACTTAATAATTCGAAGTTTTATTTATTTTCTCTCACAAATTTCAAACTATTTGATATTTCAAACACTCGATAATTCGTAATATTTCAAGAGTCCCTCGAGTTTCGAATTAACGAGAGTCGACTGTATAAATAATTTCTACCAAGCATGGAGCAAATCTGTCTAACTTTCATTCAGTTGATAAAAAAGCAAATGTTAGACTGTAGTGAGCCAAGAAAGTAGGAAAGTGTGGTATAAACACTGTTCAAAAATAGTATTTAATTAAACCTCTACAATTTTCTACATCTGTTCTAAAGTATAGACAGAAATCTATGGTTCCTCAAATTAAATTCGAACTTAGCCCAAAAATATTCTTCCTGAGAAGGTAATAATTTCTGGTTCATTATTCTCTCAAATAACAAATCTTTGGAATGGTGCAGTAAATATATTTTTTTCCTACCTGAGGAACGTAGAATTCAAAAATAAAATAAAAAAATCCATCAGACCATCGTCGAAAGTTTTTTTCGGAACTACTTCATAGTTACATAATATTTGGTTACAGTTTCATAAAATTTGATTGTTACTTCTGACATTGATCCTCCAAGCGTTTTAGTTAGATCAATTTTCTCTAAGATTAGAAACATAGATCAACAAGACTATATATTATTGTTAATCTATGATTAGAAATAAAAAAACATATTCCTGGAGAACTTATTCTCCAGAAATTGTGGACAAATCTTAGCCATCTTTGGAAATTGTTTCCTCCAACTTTTCAGTCAAATCAATTCAATTTTATGATTGGAACTCATTACAAACATTGAGTTACATCTGACACTGATACTCCTAGTTTTTCTGTTTGATGAGTTAGAAATTCATAAAGGCACTAATTTAATGTAAGGAGCTTTGGCGCGCCCATTCATTAATATGATTTGTTATATCATTGGCAACCGTCAGAAAATGTTAGAAATTTTATCTATTGCTAGAAAAAATCGAAAACAAGAAGAATTGTTTTAGCATTCCCACCTGGAGCTTTCCTTTGCAAAGCTTTCAACACAACCTTATAGCCAGATATGATATTCAATGTACGTTTAAAATTTGTTATATCACCATCATTTCTAATATCTTGCAGTAAATATTATGCTGTAGTTAAAAAGATATATATTGCTCGAAATTTTTGTAACAGATTTTCATAAAAGTTCGGTAAACTTTGGTTATTATCTGGAAGTACTTCTACGAGAATTTGAGTCGGTACAATGGTGATGTTGAGAGTAAGTATATAATAAAAAGAGATTTTAATAACTTTTTAATAGATGTTCATAAAACTGAGTTCAAAAATTGGATATTAACTGTATTCATCCCTTGAAGTTTTTTTTTATTATCCTGATACTCCTAGATCTTCTGTGAAGATCCCTTAGAAGCTTTTTCAGCTTGTGCGAGTTAGGAGTTCAGTTGTGTTCTGGATAGGCTTTGTTACTGCGATCTTGCACCACTTTAGGTCACAGCACTGTTAATTTTTGGTCTAACTGTGAAATGGTAGCAGACACCCGTCCAACTAGAAAATTTCTTTTCCACCTGAACAGGATTCGAACCCAGACCTCCCGGTCAAGAGCCCGATGCTCTCCCACTGAGCTATCCACACTCACTTTTTTTTCTTCCAATTTCCAAGACTTGTCCTTCCAAAGTTTAAATAAAATGATGTTTTTATTCACAGCACTCAACTCAAAGGTCATTCTTTTAAATGAAGTAAGTACAGTATCATTTAGAGAATGTTGAAATGAAAAACAATGAGAACCATTATAAATATCACCTTGCATACTACGAACTCAAATTTCGAAATAATAGACTTGAAATTCTGAAGAGTTATACAGAGTGTTCTATAAGCTCTATGACAAATTCTGACAGATAATAGCTGTGCCTATTGTAAACATTTTTGTCCCATGCACATCTGATTCGTCTTTGTTTAGAGCATTTGAAAAAAAACACTTTCTTGTTTAAGTCGGAACTATGTTTAAACTTTAAACATTGTATCAATCTTCTTTCACAAGTAACAATAAAAATTGTAATGAATGAAAATAACAAATTTTAAGATCATAGAAATTGTTAGAAATGTCTACCATCGGCTTGAATGCAAGTTGATTGAAATATGATTTCAACATGATAGACAAGCTGCTCCATATATTCCCACAAATAAAAATCCAAAGGATTGAGATCCGGCAAACGAGGTAGGCATGGTCATATCATTCCACATATTTCCAACAATGTTTAGCTCTACGTCATCAGTGAACTCAAAAAGGTTGTGTTCCAAAAAATTTCTGTACAAACCATCATTCAAATGATCATTTATCATGTACTGGCATCAAATCATTGTTAAAAATCCCCTCCAAACATTGAC
Source organism: Megalocaria dilatata (assembly GCA_034642435.1). Lineage (NCBI taxonomy): Eukaryota > Metazoa > Arthropoda > Insecta > Coleoptera > Coccinellidae > Megalocaria > Megalocaria dilatata. The sequence goes on along the minus strand of CM067855.1, from coordinate 66,692,438 downwards.
ACTAAAGCGTTGTTGAAATAGTCTTGGTCTAATGGCATATGGATTTTTCAATGCTCACATGTTTGTTATGGTTTTTGTTTATAGCGTCCCTAGTAAAACAAGCCTCGTCAGACTACATGACGAGAAATAAATCCATTATTTTGTGCCTGTTGTTGAAATGATTATCAACAACATTTTAACCGATGTGCAGCATGTAAAGATTGTACATTTTGTGTATGAAATGGATGTCTCTATTTAAGACACACCATATAAAATTCGGTTATAAATTAAGCATAATAGCTATACACCGAACACTAACTGAAGAGTTGCCAGTTTCTAATATAGTTTCTTCCATAGACATATTAGGAGAATGAGTCTATGGTTTCTTCACTCATTGTTGGGAAATGGTTTTTTTTTGGAACAAAATTACGTGTTTCTCAAAGTCTTCGAAATGTTGCACTAAATACTGTGTGGGCAGGTTGGTATTTGGATACTTCCTTCGGTATTCTGATTTTCTGGAGTTTCCATTAAAATACCCATTTAAAAACATAATATCTGCATACTCCTGAGAGTGCATTGTTTGAAACACAAGTGGCCATATCAACTGGTATTCTTGTTTGTCAGCCTACTTTTAACTTAAGCATGAAAATATAATCTTTCTTATGTTTGTATCTTCTAAAAGAAAACGAATCGGACCTATGTTTATAGGAAAAAAACTTTAGAATTAGCACAGTTATCATCTGCAGTTTGTCATGCGAGCTTATAGAACACCCTGTAGTATCCCAACTCCATTCCCAAATAAGATAAGTGAAAAACAAAAAATCCCTGTATATAATGGAATTCACATACAGAACTTGAACTTCTGCTAAAAATTTTGTAAAGAAAATTTAAAAACTGTTGATTTTCCACAAAGGATTATTATGTCATCTGAAATATATATTAATAACAATTATTTTTGATCCACAGATTGTGGTTAATTAATCATACTTAAAAAATTTAGTACAGGTAAACCAAGCTAACCATTATTAATTTTTCCTAACTTTTCAAATAGTGATCACAAATAATTGGAAAAATTGGATTATTTTACAATGAATCTGATATACATTTGATATTTCGTCTCTCTTAGTTGATTGACTCCTCATGAAACATAATGTTTTACTCACAATTAAAGAGCTATGTAAGATGAATGATTGGTTTATATATAATCCTTAGTTATTAATATTCATTCATATTTACTACTTGTGGTTGCCTCTGGTAGGCCCAGAACCATTCTTATAATACCACATAGCTAAGCGGGCGATAACAGGCAGAATGAACTCAAGACTTTCAGGCCTGAAACATTCAAAGGCGTTTCTTGGAATAGCTTCGAATCACAAGATGGCAGACCTAGCGCTAAGTCTGGATAGGGCCAAACTCAGAACACTTGTTGGAACAACAGGTCACTAGCACAAAATCAGTCTGGCTGAAGACGATGAATACAGGCTGTGTCTTGAGGACACTGAAACAGCCATGAACATATGATTTGAGGTCTATGGTAAGGCTTTTATAGCTCACTGCGAATGGAAAAAATTACCCTCGAATAAGATTATCGGTATCTCGTTGAGAAAATATAAATTAGGGCTGAACCACAACAGTTGGTGTGAACGCAGTGGTAATGTGGACAGATGCCCACTCACTACAAATAATAAAATAATAATAACTTGTGGTTTAAAGGTGTCCTGATTGAAATCTTGGTTTGTCAATGATATATTTCACAGCCGTTTGAAACATCGTTTCTAAATTAAGTATCAGAAAAGAAGCAATTTTTATATACATTCTATGAGAAATAATGAACTTCTCTGTAAAATTGTGTTTCTTTCTACATAAAAAATACTATTTTCTATTAATGTTTTGAAAAGTTTTTTTTCTCAGCTTATGGAAAAGTTACCTGCTATTTCTTTTCTGTACAAGTTAGAAACAATATTTTTTTTACTAGCCTTTGAACACCACAAAGTAACATTGGTAATTAGCAGCAATGATATTCATTACACAGATTGTAACAAAATGTGTGAATGAATGAAACATGAACAAACAAATAATCACTTGGTCAGTTACTCAAGTGTTAATAATTACCGAGAATAATTATTAATAACCTCAAGCCCAAGTTGCCAATGCATTTGTGATGCAGAAAAATAATTAAATGGATGATTCAGAATCTATACAGCTAGAGAGACAGCATGCCACTATAGACTTACTGCCATCAAAACCCTCATTAGGATATGAGAACAAAAAGTGATGTTTACAGAAAAGTGTGAATAATTCAATGAAGGAAGAAGTATAATTTTTCCATTTCGCTGAACTCAGGAATGTATGAAAGCCAACTAGATTATGGTCTAGATACTCAATGCCAAAAAGTATGACCAAAATAAGAAAAGACCGGGACTCTTGAAATTAAACAAAATATAAGATTTAAATCAAAGAATATTTTGTAGAGAGATATAGGATAATTCTTTACTGAGGCTTCTGACAAAGTGTATTTGATAGAATTTTCGCTTTTAGTCAATAACAAAAAGGTGCAATAGGGTATAATACTGTCAGAAAAATGCCATTAGAAATTGCGGGTTTTTAAAATTTTTTTAATCTCAAATTGTATACAATATTTGCCGATTATCAACATTAATACTGGGAGACACAGTGCCTATGTGGTTGGAAATTTCTCTTGCCAAAGAGTACTCAAAAAAGTCTATTGAATAATTAGTATGCAATGCTGTTAAATGAAGCCTATATTTTTCTGTTTAGTCTTCTAAAGCTAGTAGAAAAAAAATGTTCCAACTCATGTAGAAATGTCCCTTTTCCACACTCGATTGCCTGACCAAACTCAAATTAAGCAGAACAATTTATTGCTTATTGCAGTGGAGTATAAGGTAAAGTACAGAAATATTATAAATTGTAGAATTTTAATGAAAGTTAACAAAGTTTAATTGAAACGTTGGCTTCAATGCCAATTATTATTATAAATGCAACACAATGAATGTTTCAAAGTAGCTGAGGTAAGTAAAAAAAATTTCCAAAAATAAAAACAGTATATTCGAACAAAATATTAATTCACGACATCTATTTCTGACCAGTAATCTTTTTCCGATGTAGAGTATTCTTCAAAAGGAATATCGTCACTTAAATCAGATTCTTTGTCGTTCTTATCATCAAGTCTCAATGATTCTAATTTCTCAAGCAAATCATCCCTAAGGTTATCTTTACTCAAATTCTCATTCTTTTTTCTTTCCATATACCTAAAGAATGTTCTACGTCGCCTTTCATGTAACTTTTTAATTATAAACCTCATCTCTTTATCAACTGTGAATGGGGTCTCATCCTTAGTCACTTCGAGTACTTCTTTCAACTTGCAACATTTGGTGCATTTACCAGTCGTCTTACCACATTCGATGCACATAACATGGTAAGCATGTTTAACTGTTTTCTGTTTGCACAAAACACAAGTTTTAGGTTGCGTCAAAGGCTTGTACTTTTTGTATTTAATCTTCCATTCTATAACATCCTTACAATGGCTGCAAACATCCTGTATTTGCAAACTGTTCATCATTTTTGTTTTTTGACTGGTGTCATGTAAGTTGTTCTTGAAGCCCGTTCTGTTCTTGTATTTTTGCGGCCTCTGCCTTGTGGTACTTCCTTTTTGACAGCTCATTTTACTATACCTACAGCATATGAATTAGATTAGTACCTGGAAGAGTTTTTTCTTTAAAAATTTTTTTTTATTTTGTTTTGGTATTCAATATCATATTACGATTTGCATTGTTTAGTTCAGTTTCTAACTTTCTGTTCTCATCTAATTGCTTCTGAAGTAATATTTCTAAATCTTTATATTTGGAACTGATTAAATCAATGTCTTTAAGCGATTCTGCTCTTGCAGATGTTATCAGATGTTGATAAGTCATTTCACCAACAGTTTTAAGGAGAACTACGTAGTTGTTTAATTCATGATTCAGATCAGAAGCGAGAGTTCTATATTCAGGCAATTCATCTAAATGATCTGAGAAAATGCCACTTTTTGAAGACATCTCGATTATTTCAATTTGCTTTTTTATGCATATTCGATACTGGGTACAAGACTCTACAATGCACTTTTCAAGAACTTCCATGAGTTCTAAAAGTTCAGGTTCAGGACTTCCAAATGTCTTATTCATTACTTCTTCCTCTATCTGTTTACTACTTTTCAAAAAGGAGTTATTCTCAGGGTGATCAGTGTGCGTGTTGAAAAAGGTAGTGGCAAACATTACGGGACCCACAACTGTCGTATAAGAACAATTTCTGAATTGGCCTTTAATATTTTTAAAAGCATTTGATGAAACATTGTATCTTAAATGGATTAAGCGTTTCAGCCTTGAGAATGTACTCATTTCCTCAGTTTTGACCCTTTGATTGAATAAATAATCTGAAAACTGATACGAAAAATTTAGAATTGCATGAAAATGATAGTCGAATGACAGTAAGAGGTGTCAAATTTGTCATATACAACATACAGACTTCAAAGCAATTTCTAAAGTTTATCCAAATAAAAGTGACCAATGCTAGTTTATACAAAGTTAAAAAAATATATAAATGACGAGAAAGAGACTACATAACTGGGTAGACTCATTTGTAGCTGGTTGCATCCACTCAGCTATAACAATGTTCATAGGAGACCTAATGGTTCAAATTTTCATCGAAAAAGTGCCCCTTAAAGAACTGAAATGGAAAAGAAGTCTGGAGTACATGAGTGTTGGATTTGTTTTTGGGGTATGTGCACATTTAAGTGAATTCACTTTCATTCGACTGACCTCTTTTTTTTCAGGGTTTAGTGTCGCAAATTGTAAACAGCCTTATATGTTCTTTGAGGAAAGCTGGAATTTCAACTTGCAATAAGCGAAAATATTATAGGTGAAATCAGAATTTTCAATGTACAATGCAAATCTAATACAATTTTGAACACTTTTATTAACATGTGGCAACTAAGCTTATCTCTTTCTTATGATAATTATTCTTATTCTGTGATCTTAACATATAGGTTATGTACAGTTGAATTTTCGTATAATGCAAATGACATCATTTTAAAGTGATAAACATGAATCGATTGTTACATTCATACCAAAAATTGCTATCTACACGTCCTCTTTTAGTACAAACTACACAAACAGCAATTTTAATGGGTGCAGGTGACGTTATAGCTCAGAGGTTAATCGAAAAGAAGACTATGAAGGAACATGATTACAAACGAACTTTAACATTTTTAGGTTTAGGTTCTTGTTTAGTGGTAAGTTAGAATTATTACTTACAGTAATCAATTATAAATTCAGATTTTCACAGGGTCCTACACTTGTCACTTGGTACAAAACTTTGAGCGTTATTGTGAAAGGTAGCTCCAAATCAGTGGTTCTCAAAAAGGTAGCATTGGATCAGCTCTTCTTCTCCCCTACTTTCATCGGTTGTTTTCTGGGCTCATTAGGATTTGCCCAGGGACACGATTTTCAAACAATTCGGGAGGATATTTCGAGAAATTATTCAGATATACTTCTAACAAATTATCAAATTTGGCCCATAGTTCAACTTGGAAATTTTTATTTAACTCCTCTTCAATATCAGACTTTGGTTGTACAAGGAGTTGCAATTTGTTGGAATACATATATATCCTGGAAAACTCAATACAGACAAGACTCGCATGAAAATTGAGGAAAAAATTGCTGCAATTTTTTTCACATAATTGAACTTTCTCCGTACGAAAATATAGAATGAATATTTTCCATTTTTCATTAAATTAAATGAAATAAAATCATTATAATACAAAGTTTTTTCAATATATATTAATACTGGAATTGTTAAGATAACTTAAAAGAGAGTATGAATAAAAATATATATATATATATAAAATAATTTATCAAATTCTGTAAAAAAGTACCATCTACAGGAAAAAAAAGTGAAGTCCCTAAAAAATTCTGAACCACAGCTAATACTGTAATCCATGTTCTTAATAAAATAAAATCGAATTCAGTTCACAACCGGGTTCTTCTTATATTATTGTATTAAGCATAAAGCAAAAATTTTTGACTTGAAAATTAGATGTCGACTGAAAAATATTATTTTTAGAATTCAGAAGTTTACGACGTAATATTGAACCTTATACTAGGTTAGGTTACAATTGAGCACAACAAAACGCTTTAAGTTATGGGGGATTTTTTTATTTTGATAATTCCGATATTGCAGTAATATCCAATAGTGGTGTATTTTGTGTGCCATGATAATAAAAGTTTTTGAAAGATATAACCGGGTATTTAGAAAATACCCCTTAAGTATTCAATGTTTACAAACTGGGTTATTACTGGGTATAGGAGATGCTGTTTGCCAGTCTATTGTGGCAAACACTCCTATTTTGGACTTCAACGTACGTAGAGCTTTAGAGTTTTCTGGAATAGGAACTTTCGTAATTGTAGGTACAATATTTTAAGTGCAATTAATTACTTCCATGTGTCACTTTTCTATTCCAGGGACCACCAAAAGTTTATTGGCTTAAAGCCCTGGCTACACGAGTGACTGGAAAAAATGTGATATCTGTTCTCATAAGAAAAGTTATTTTAGATCAAGTGATTTTTGCTCCCTTTGGTCTCGCGCTTTTCTTAGTTTCTCTAGCTTTTGTTCAAGGAAAAATATTTGCTGATATCAAACGAATATTATCTGAAGATTTTCCAGAAATATTAATGGCTAATTATAAAGTGTGGCCAGTTATACAGTTGGTTAACTTCTACTTTATACCACTTCAACATCAAGTTCTCTTTATTCAAACGGTGGCTATAATGTGGAATACCTACCTATCTTGGAAAACCCACCTAGAGGATAAACATGAGAAATTTGATACAAAATGATATGTAAACCCTTTTAGTAGTAGTATTATTTTAAATATCGGTTCGACATTCATTGAATATGAAACTGAAATTTGGGAATTGTTGATTCATTACCTTAATTTTGTTATGTAATGTATTGCTGTTGCAATTTCATTGCGGTATCTTGAATAAACAGGAATTAAAATTGTCCATCTAATTGAAATTGGCGGAATCGGTTCGAAAAATAACTACATACTGACACTTTTTCAAAAGATATTTTGAGAGACTGCGCAAATTAATTAAAAAGTTTATAATAATATCTTTTCTTTAATTCTCATAGATTTTAGTACAGAATGTATAAATATTATATCTAAATGAATTACCACCATAAAATAAGTATCAAATACAATATAATATTATAATTGTGGAATATATATTCCATATATTATATAATATTGTATAAAGATTATAAGTATAAAATGAATAACAACTTATTCACAAGAAAATAAGTGTATGACATTCTACCAAATATAACATATTATTATCATTATGGAATATTCTATATGGAAATATGGTCTAAATTTAAAAAACAATTACTAAAAGCGAAAAACGAATAGGATTGAGAAAACATTTACTGGGACCAAATTATTTAGAAGAGGAGATATAACAAGAAGAGAAGAATTTCTATGAACCTTTGATTTGAATATACCTACCCAATTTTATACATACCAATAAACTAGAATTCAGATTTGTAAATAATAAATCAAAAATGTCCAGTACAATTTTATCCAGACTGAATAAAATTCAAATTGTGCAATCATTCAAAATGTCACGACTCATACAACTATATAAAAGATCTTTACAAAAACACCCGTATATAGTGCAATCGGTTCAAGTTGGAACTTTGATGGGAGTTGGTGATTTTATTGCTCAAAAATATGTTGAACAGAGGCACGATAAAAAACCTTACGATTTAAAAAGAACTGCAAATTTTGTTTTGTTGGGAACCTTCTTTCTGGTAAGTACAGTCATTATAAATTCATAAAATTTCAACTGATAACTATTAATATTTCAAATGTTCGATTTTTCATTCATTGATTCATATTTTTTTCTATTGCCCACAAAAATTTTTGCTATTTGATGTTAGTTTCACACCCTCCCACGTTTCCTATGAATGATTGTAATTCTCAAACTTTTTTCAGGGCCCCGTTAATACCAGGTGGTTCAAGACACTAGATAAGTACGTCAAAGGAAAACCAGCTCAAAAAGCCTTGAAAAAGGTAACTTTGGATCAAGTTGTATATATCCCATGTTTGCTTGCCGTATTTCTAACGTCTTTGGAATACTTAGAAAGGAAATCGCTTAGTGACGCCAAAAAAGCAGTGAAATTATATTATTGGGATGTCATGAAGGCGAACTATACCATTTGGCCAGTAGTACAAATATGCAATTTTTATTTTGTACCTGTTAATTATCAAACTTTAGTAGTACAAGTTATTGCATTAGGATGGAACACTTATCTTTCCTATAAAACGCATCAGAAAGATCATTAAGTGAATTTTTTTATGGTATGTGTGGAAAAACTGTACATCAAAAGTAGATAGTTAGCTGTATAAAAGTTATTTATGTATTTTATTCTGATTCCAGAAACTCTATACAATGTCTGCTCATAATGTATATTTTAAACACTACTTATTTGTGATTATTTATTGATTGTTCCTGCATTATTAATTTTTTTCATTTCGTTCGCTCTTTGTTGGAATTATGATTTTATGTACCCTCAATATGTATATCTACGAATTAAAGGAAAATAATGCAATCTAGTTTTATCCTATTATTATTATATTGATGATTTCTAATGTAACACTATATTTTAAAGTTTAAATAAAGAGTATTTGAAGCGATATTTAATTCTCAATATTTTTTCCTGTTTCGCCTAGATACTCTGAAGACCTTAGTTAGTGATAGTTGTTTGGCTAAACATTTAAAAAAAAATGTATAGATGGATAACATAGAGAAAATATTATTTCGGAAAAAACATATTGAAATTGGTACGAACTCATAAGATAACTATCCAAAAACATCCACTATCAGTACAAGTGAGTGTTGTACTGGTAATGCTATCGCCTAAAATCGATCGAATAGCGTTTTAAAATTTCAATATTTTTTTTTATTGTTCAGTATAACTGTTTCACGATAATACGGCTTTGACACGTCAATTTTATGGTATAATAATTGTTTTGTCGTAGTGTGGCTTCGTCAGATTACACTCTAAACTGATTACAAGAAGAATTTATATGGACTTAATTTTTAATCAAATTAGAATATAATCTGACGAAGTCAAATTAGTGTGAAACATTCGTTAAACGATAAAATTTTGCGTAAATTGAAGTATGTTATTATTTTTATTTTAAAATTGATTTCCATCAAGTGAAGACCAAAACAATCAAATATCGAATGGCATTTGGACTCTAAACCAATCGATCTTGCAAGAAATATGAATTTCATATTTCTTGGAACCTTATTATTTTTTATTTTTTTTTAAGAGTAAGAGGTGTCGATGCACTGTAACCAAATTATCTATATGACCCGTTTCTTGAGCTATCTAGTTCTAGATTTATAATCCTCATCTAGATCCAGATCTCTTGTGAACTGCAACATCTGAGACGGATTTAAAGAAAGTATTGCTTTTATCTTAGAAGATTTAAGTGCATAAGCACTTTTTGCGTTAGCTCACAGAATCTGCATTCGTCACCTAATCTCTGGTTTTCACTGGTTTTTGATCAATAAAAAAGTTTTGAAATGTGGTCAAGCTGTCGCTAGTTTTAATTTCATTTCTGATTGAAATTTGAAATGATTTTTCACGTTTGACGAAAATGCAATTTATAAACATCTGTAGTTCTCACGTTTAACATAAAACCTTTCTTAGTAGGTTGTTTCTTTGACCGCTTGTTCCAGGGAACAGAGTACTATAATTTCGCCCAAATGTCTGTAATTTTCGAATTTTGAGCCGAAAATGGTTTTAAATAATTAAACAATTCGAGGTCCGAAGAAATTCTGTCCGGCCAGCCGTCCGTAAATGCGATAACTTTCGAACAGAAAGAGCTAGAGATTGGAAAGTCTCAGGTTAGGTTTAGGGTCTAAGTTCATTGATGGGCAAAATCCGTCTAATGGTTCTGCAGTTATTTATATTTCAAACTTTTTCTTATTTTCCTAATAGCTCCGAAACTATCCATACGATCAGAATAAAACTTAGTGCTAAGGTGTAGAATAATGACGCGCATGTTTTTGCAAAGTTTCGTCATGATTAGAAACTTAAAATAGAATCATTCTGTTTATTTGAATTATGGAATCGTTGTATTACCTTAATTTTGTTATGTAATGTATTGCTGTTGCCATTTCATTGCGGTATCTTGAATAAACAGGAATTAAAATTATCCAACTAATTGAAATTGGCGAAATCGGTTCGAAAAATAACTACCTACTGACACTTTTTCAAAAGATATTTTGAGAGACCGCGCAAATTAATCAAAAAGTTTATCATATTATCGTTTCTTTAATTCTCACAGATTTTAGTACAGAATGTATAAATATTATATCTGAATGAATTACCACCATAAAATAAGTATCAAATACAATATAATATTATAATTGTGGAATATAATGGATGAGAATATACTCCAGATTGAGAAAACAATTAATTAGATCATATTTAGAAAACAAAGGGTCACTTTTTCTTTTATAGATAATAGATATAGATCTTTTATAGATTATCGTTTCATCGATTGTTATATATGTACTTTTAATTATATAATATTGTATAAAGATTATAAGTATAAAATGAATAACTACTTATTCACAAGAAAATAAGTGTATGACATTCTACCAAATATAACACATTATTATCATTATGGAATATTCTATATGGAAATATGGTCTAAATTTAAAAAACAATTACTAAAAGCGAAAAACGAATAGGATTGAGAAAACATTTACTGGGACCAAATTATTTAGAAGAGGAGATATAACAAGAAGAGAAGAATTTCTATGAACCTTTGATTTGAATATACCTACCCAATTTTATACATACCAATAAACTAGAATTCAGATTTGTAAATAATAAATCAAAAATGTCCAGTACAATTTTATCCAGACTGAATAAAATTCAAATTGTGCAATCTTTCAAAATGTCACGACTCATACAACTATATAAAAGATCTTTACAAAAACACCCGTATATAGTGCAATCGGTTCAAGTTGGAACTTTGATGGGAGTTGGTGATTTTATTGCTCAAAAATATGTTGAACAGAGGCACGATAAAAAACCTTACGATTTAAAAAGAACTGCAAATTTTGTTTTGTTGGGAACCTTCTTTCTGGTAAGTACAGTCATTATAAATACATAAAATTTCAACTGATAACTATTAATATTTCAAATGTTCGATTTTTCATTCATTGATTCATATTTTTTTCTATTGCCCACAAAAATTTTTGCTATTTGATATTAGTTTCACACCCTCCCACGTTTCCTATGAATGATTGTAATTCTCAAACTTTTTTCAGGGCCCCGTTAATACCAGGTGGTTCAAGACACTAGATAAGTACGTCAAAGGAAAACCAGCTCAAAAAGCCTTGAAAAAGGTAACTTTGGATCAAGTTGTATATATCCCATGTTTGCTTGCCGTATTTCTAACGTCTTTGGAATACTTGGAAAGGAAATCGCTTAGTGACGCCAAAAAAGCAGTGAAATTATATTATTGGGATGTCATGAAGGCGAACTATACCATTTGGCCAGTAGTACAAATATGCAATTTTTATTTTGTACCTGTTAATTATCAAACTTTAGTAGTACAAGTTATTGCACTAGGATGGAACACTTATCTTTCCTATAAAACGCATCAGAAAGATCATTAAGTGAAATTTTTTATGTGATGTGTGGAAAAACTGTACATCAAAAGTAGATAGTTAGCTGTATAAAAGTTATTTATGTATTTTATTCTGATTCCAGAAACTCTATACAATGTCTACTCATAATGTATATTTTTAACACTACTTATTTGTGATTATTTATTGATTGTTCCTGCATTATTAATTTTTTTCATTTCGTTCGCTCTTTGTTGGAATTATGATTTTATGTACCCTCAATATGTATATCTCCGATCTAAAGGAAAATAATGCAATTTAGTTTTATCTTATTATTATTATATTGATGATTTCTAATGTAACACTATATTTTAAAGTTTAAATAAAGAGTATTTGAAGCGATATTTAATTCTCAATATTTTTTCCTGTTACGCCTAGATACTCTGAAGACCTTAGTTAGTGATAGTTGTTTGGCTAAACATCAAAAAAAAAATGTATAGATGGGTAACATAGAAAAAATATTATTTCGGAAAAAACATATTGAAATTGGTACGAACTCATAAGATAACTATTCAAAAACATCCACTATCAGTACAATCGGTACAAGTGAGTGTTGTACTGGTAATGCTATCGCCAAAAATCGATCGAAAAAAAAGGACCTCTCAAAGAATATAATTTATTTGAAATATTTAATATATTTAAATATTCGAATAAGTAAATTCAGAAATCTCTCAAAGCATGCACTATATCTTCAAAAAACAAATATAGTTCAAAGCAATTCCGTCTTCAGTCCTGAAATATATTCAAAATATTAAAATCAAAACACTAACCTGTAACGATCGAATAGCGTTTTAAAATTTCAATATTTTTTTTTATTGTTCAGTATAACTGTTTCACGATACTACGGCTTTGACACGGCAATTTTATGGTATAATAATTGTTTTGTCGTAGTGTGGCTTCGTCAGATTACACTCTAAACTGATTACAAGAAGAATTTATATGGACTTAATTTGTAATCAAATTAGAATATAATCTGACGAAGTCAAATTAGTGTGAAACATTTGTTAAACGATAAAATTTTGCGTAAATTGAAGTATGTTATTATTTTTATTTTAAAATTGATTTCCATCAAGTGAAGACCAAAACAATCAAATATCGAATGGCATTTGGACTCTAAACCAATCGATCTTGCAAGAAATATGAATTTCATATTTCTTGGAACCTTATTATTTTTTATTTTTTCTAAGAGTAAGAGGTGTCGATGCACTGTAACCAAATTATCTATATGACCCGTTTCTTGAGCTATCTAGTTCTAGATTTATAATCCTCATCTAGATCCAGACCTCTTGTGAACTGCAACATCTGAGACGGATTTAAAGAAAGTATTGCTTTTATCTTAGATGATTTAAGTGCATGAGCACTTTTTGCGTTAGCTCACAGAATCTGCATTCGTCACCTAATCTCGTTACATTATTTCTAAAGCGACCTGTAAAGAAAAAGCTTTTTTTGTGATCCAGATTGGTTTTTGCGCTTTAGAGTCTCTCTCTGTTCTTTCTCCCTTTGTAGCTGTGTTTCTATAAGCCACAAAAAGATTATGTTACTTCAAAGCGAGTGAAAGCATAATTTCTGGCTAGTGTTTAAATTGAGCACATATTAATTTTTCTTTGACCGCTTGTTCCAGGGAACAGAGTACTATAATTTCGCCCAAATGTCTGTAATTTTCGAATTTTGAGCCGAAAATGGTTTTAAATAATTAAACAATTCGAGGTCCGAAGAAATTCTGTCCGGTCGGTCCAGCCAGCCGTCCGTAAATGCGATAACTTTCGAACAGACAGAGCTAGAGATTGGAAAGTCTCAGGTTAGGTTTAGGGTCTAAGTTCATTGATGGGCAAAATCGGTCTAATGGTTCTGCAGTTATTTATATTTCAAACTTTTTCTTATTTTCCTAATAGCTCCGAAACTACCCATACGATCAGAATAAAACGTAGTGCTAAGGTGTAGAATAATGACACGCATGTTTTTGCAAAGTTTCGTCATGATTAGAAACTTAAAATAAAATCTTTTTGTTTATTTGAATTATAATCGTTGTATAATTTTCATGAATGCAATTATTCTGTCTAATCAATTTTTGCGCGCTTCTTCCAGGATGAGTGTTATTATTTTCCCCAAATGACTAGGTTGGACCCACTGATGAAGAATCCGAGATCAAAAGTAATTCTGTCCGGCCAGTGCGTTCGTAAGCACTGTAACTTTCGAACGGAAAAAGGAAGAAACTTGAAACTTTTAGGATAGATTTGGGGCCTAAATTTCTGCAATATTTTGTGGGAAAAATTACGGGAAATTTTCAACATTTTAATTCATAAAACTGACGTTTGAAATATTCAAATAATATATGTAGATGGAAACTAACTAAGGCACCAAATACCTCGGTGGCTACGCAAGTAAAAACGTCAGACTGCAGTCTTTACAAATACAGTCAATCGCTATGCTGTGGGTGCGAATGCAGGAGCTTAGTAATGATAGTGTTCTTTAGTTTTTTGCAAAATAATTGATCTTCATGACAAATTGTAATAAATGAAATGGAAAATGAAGATAAATGAGGTTTATAATTGTTTGTGTTTTGTTTTAATCAATCATAGCAGTCACAGAATGAGAAATAATACAGAAGCAACAACACTCTTCGATATTTCCATTATTATCGATGGATCCGATTTTAATGGCCTTAAAAAGTACAGAGCATGTGAGAATCATAGAAGACAGATTTGATATCCGTATAGTTTTTTTTCTCTATTTTTGATAAAAAGGTGACTTCTGCTCTCTACCAGTTACCAGAATAGATAGAGTTGGATTTCCTTCAGTCCTCCTTGTGAGCATAATAAATATTCTGCTCTCGATGATTTATAACGATGGAAGGTGTCTATTAATATTCCATTCATTGCTTAGTTTCCTTATTCTAGAAATGCTTTTTGGTACGTTTGATTACTGATTTACTTTTTAATCATCTTTCAACCGATGTTCTCAAAACAATGTTAGGTTCGTTCCCCCAACATGCTTTGCCTATCTGTAGTCTGGTTTCTATAAGAGCGGAAGTGATATTTTCATAAAAGTTCTGATAATTCAGTTCTTTGGCCTTCCTAATTTCCTTGCTTTATGCTTGGAAACTTAGTCATAGTGAGCTTTAGCAATTTCTCACCTTTTGTTCTCGCGATCGTCTTAGTTTCTCTAGTTTTTATTTGAGGAAAATATATGGAGATATCACATGAATGCTTCATGAAGATTTTTAAAATATATTAATGTCTAATTACAAGATTAACCCTGTTACCTAGCTAGGTAATTAAAATGTTGACACTGTTACCTAGCTGGCTGACTTTTATTTTATACCACTCCAGCCTCAAGTTATTCTTATTTAAACTGTGGCTATATTCTTGAATCATTAACTTTTTTAGAGAACCAATCTAGAAAAAAATCATAAGTAATTTGATACAAAATAATATGTAAACCATTTATCAGACATATTTTGTTGCATGCTGACGCGATATTTGTAGATTTTTCGAATTTTATTGGGGAATAGTTGATTTATTACCTTAGGTTTATAGTCGGTAACCAGTTGCCGTTTTTCTATGGCACCTTAAAACAAACAGGGATTCTAATTGATGAAAATGAAAATTCCATGGATTTATTTCCTCAGAAAATAATTAAATTATTTCAGAGATTTATGCATTCGAGTATTGCAAAAATTACCACTTATATACTATAAAATAGGAATTGGGCATAAATTGTATTAAGTACAATATAATATATCATTGTGAAATACACATATGGAACTCTGTTCTAGTACGAGTGCACAATTGACAAGACCAAATTATTTATGAAAATAAGATGAAAAAGAAGAAAGAAAACGGAGAAGAATAATTTGTGTGCATCTTAGATTTGTGTGTTATCCACTGAATTATACGCATATCAGAATTCACAAATATATTGTACTGTTATTAATTAATGCAAAATGTCAAGTGCATTTTTATTCAGACTGAAAGAAATTCAAATTCTACGATCATTCAAAATGTCACGACTTGTACAACTATATAAAACATCCTTACAAAAACACCCGTATATAGTGCAATCGGTTCAAGTTGGGACTTTGATGGGAGTTGGTGATATTATTGCTCAAAAGTGTATTGAGCAGAGGCACGATGACAAACCCTACGATTTCAAACGAACGGCAAATTTTGTTTTGTTGGGAACATTCTTTCTGGTAAGTATAGGTTTTTGTAAAATTTCATCCTTAGAACTGTTGAATTTATATTGATTATTCTTCACTCGTTGTATACTATTTTTCTTTTTTTTGTGATCCAAAAAAATTATACTTTTATGGTATTTGATGTTAGTTTTGCACCTTTATACCATTTTATATAGATGACTGAATTTTTGCGAACTTTGAGGCCAAACTGTAAATTATTTAACTATAATAATGTACGAACCACCTTCCATAATTTATTTTTAATTTCAGGGACCTGTTAATACCAGATGGTTCAGGACACTAGATAAGTACGTCAAAGGAAAACCTGCTCAAAAAACCTTGAAAAAGGTAGCTTTGGATCAAGTTGTGTATATCCCATGCTTGCTTGCCGTATTTCTTACGTCTTTGGAGTACTTGGAAAGAAAATCCCTTAGTGACGCCACAAAAGCTGTGAAATTATATTATTGGGATGTCATGAAGGCAAACTACACCATTTGGCCATTGGTACAAATATGCAATTTTTATTTCACACCTGTTAATTACCAAACGTTAGTAGTACAAGTTATTTCACTAGGATGGAATACTTATCTTTCCTATAAAACGCATCAGAAAGAGGATTAAGCAAAAACTTCGAAATTCTTTATGTCTCGCAAGAAGAAACTGTATATTGAAAGTAGATAGAGTTTGCTGTATAAAGATTATATATTTTATTCTGATTTCAGAAACTCTGTATAATACCTTTTCATAATGTATACTTTTATCTATTGATATGTTTACTTTTTCCCTTATATTTATTCTTGATTTTATTCGTTGTTAATTGGAATTATGTATGATTTTTTGAATATCCAATATGTTTTCAGTAGGTAAAAATATAATAGATTCCACATATATGTTATTATTATATTGTCTCAGAATTACCAACATATACATACACATTAATATCGAAATAAAAAATACCAGAGTTGATACTTAATTTTTTATATTTTTTCCTTATTTGCCTACATCCTACGTGAAGACCTTGAGGCCCCTTATTTTTTCTGGCTTAACACTTTCAAGGGCAAAAAAAGAAATATTTAGATGCAACATAGAAATATATTTTGGGAAATTGCATGAATAAATGAAAACGTTTATCCGATTTTCGTTTCATTTTCGAATACATTTTATATACAGAGTATCCCATAATTATACCAACAAGTGTTACCTGGACGTCAAGGTTATACATCTATGTTTGTGTGGGTTTGTGGAATACTGAAAAATCATGAGAACAATCATCACCAAAATTTTCCTTACAAATAATTTACAAAATCAATTAAAATACAATATTATAACTTACATCGATTCACCATCCATAAAAATATCTTCTTTCCTGAGTAAACAAAATTTCAACTTTTCAAATCTCTTCAGAATTAATGAAACGTAAGCAAACATATAAAAAACAACAAACCGAAAATTTATAAATTAAAGAAATCTGGCGTATATAACTTAACATACTCTGATTGAAGTAAAATTTATATAGGTATAACATCTAAATATTTAAAAATTAGAATCAGTGAATACAAAGGATGTTTCTTTAATAATAAAACGAAATCCACATACTCAAAACACATCTTAACAGAAAACCACATATCAAATCGAAACTTTGATATTCTACATGTCAAAAATTCATCACAAAGATTAAACTTCTTGGAAACTTTGAAAATAAATAGAAATAAACTTTACCCTCATCTCCTCAATGACTGATTAGATGTTAATCATTCACCACTCTTAAATTTGTATAATTAGTTTATTATATGTGTCTTAATATATGCCTTCCTTTAATATTTAAAGTATTTTGAAATGTAATCCTTAATATTTTGTATCCGCTCAAATCGTTGAAACCATATAAATAACAGTAGATACCTTCCTGTTATGATTTAGTACTTGACGATGTAGTATATCGAAACGCGTTCTACTCAATTAAAAAAATGTGAAAATTTGGATTTTTGTTTATTTATTCATTTCAATTTTCGCAAAAATAATATTCAGATTTGCAACATAGAAATTTCAACCAGCATCACAGATACCAACTGACGTTAACTAAAGATTTTTCGGATTAAATATGTCGAAATTGGTACAAACTTACAAAATAACTCTACAGAAATATCCAATCCTAGTACAATCCGTACAAGTGGGTTTACTTCTGGGTACTGGCGACGCTATTGCTCAAACATGTATTGAACAGCGTTTTAAGCCCAAACCATTCGATTTTGTGAGAAACAGGAACTTTATTTTACTTGGTACCTTAGTAATAGTGAGTATTAACATTTCAATCCACGTCTACACTTCAAAAACTTGGATTTTTGTAGGGCCCTTCTACCAGTGTCTGGTTTTCGATATTGGATCGATATATAAAAGGTAAGCCTGCACAAAAAGCTTTAAAGAAAGTCATATGTGATCAATTCATTTTCGCACCATGCTTCTTAGCCACATTTTTAATGATGCTGGAAACTATGGAAAGAGGCTCTTTGACAGAAGCCAAGAAAGCCGTGAGTGTTTATTATTTCGATATCCTCAAAATTAATTATGCTGTTTGGCCTGTGGTACAGCTATGTAATTTTTATCTGATACCAGTCAACTATCAAACTCTTTTTGCTCAGTGTGTTGCATTAATGTGGAATATTTATGTTTCATATAAAACTCATGTGAAATAAAACCGATACAACTGGTGTGCTTTGAACTTTTTAATTCAGAAAATTATTTTTTTCTTTGATTGACCCCTCTTCCTTTCTGCGAACCGTCATTAATTTTCTAACATAACAATATTTTCGCTTTGGTTCTGACTATCAAGCTAAGCCCATACCATAGACGTATTAAGATAAATCGTTTATGCTCCAAACTCAAACTCTTTCAACTGTGGGCATTACTGGTTGCTGATTAGTCTGTTTAAGAAGAAGGATGTATTCTCTGCAACAGATTAGAGAAGTTTGCATAGTCTGTGATCTGTCAGTACTCTGTTCTCTGCTTTCTGCAACATGTTTAGAGGTTAAAGAATAGAGTTTACGTTCATCTCGTATAAATTTAATTATTATCTAGATTCAAATAAGACAATAATAATAAATCACATTATTGTGGCTAATATTATGGAAAACTATTTGTTGGATGAGAATAACTGGAGATTAGAAGCAGAAAGTGTAATAGGAGACATAAAAAACCATGTCAAAGCAGTAGCAATTTCCCAAACACTTGAAAGTAGTAACAGTGCCATTTTTTTGAATATGGAAACTCTGGAAAACAAGATATTATGCATAGAGTTATCAGCAAATGGGTTTCGAATAGTTGGAAATGAATTTGATCATAAAAATGTGGATGATTCGGAATACTTTGAGACACCTTACAGTCTCCTCAATAAGATTAGTCCCATGTTCAGTGCATCATTCATGGATGAACTCTTGGAAAAATTGAGAAGTGCTTGAACATATGTTTTGATAAATGGCTATTTATATAATGGATGACATATGATCTTTAAGAAGTCATACGTTGATACGAAAGTATAGATTTTGGGTTGATGAGGTTGATAAGTAACAAGATCATTAAGTTACTGAAAGAAAACAAGGAAAATTTTCATTTAAGAGAGATGTTCTCTCACATAAGAAATGGGACTGCTTGTCAATGAGAGTGAGTCTTTCAATATAACTCTACCACTCTTTTTAAAATATTTCTGTAAAAATGTATGATTTATAACAAGAAGCAGTTTTTTGTTATGTCATGAAATTCAGAACTTGGACATGAGAGTTTTTTAAAATCTGATGTTTTTCCTTCTGATTTACGGAAGGTATTCATTTATTACTAAGAGTGGATTTGCTCTTCTTATATTGTTTAACAAAGAATATAATGAAAGTATTTTCGTAATGGGAATAGTAAAATGAATGCTTCTATACAATACATTTTCAAAGTACTTTTATTGGTACATTGCTCAAAATCATATTCACAGTCTTAAGTAACAATAAAATCATCACAATTTTTTTATATATCGAGGTCTACGCTAAGCCTATAGATTTATTTCTAATTTTCTACATTTAATAAATATATTTCTTTGAATATACTCTATGCAACAATGTCGTTGTACATATATAAATATTCAGATTAATTTATAAAATTAAAGAGAATGATGAGAGCTCATACAGATATGATTCAAATAAAACTAATATTAACACTAATTCAGTGATTTAGAAACTCTTGGAAAAATGATTTAGAAACATTTCATTAAATTAAGAAATCAACAATTGCCTATTTTCTGACAGTGAACAGGTATCAATTTTTCCTCCTCAGTAAAATTAGTATATAATGAAAGACTTAAATTACATTTCACTACTTTTAAATTCAAATCATACATTAGAAAACTTCTAATTATTCAAATGTAGTTGCAATTTAAGTATAATATATCTATCTTGTGTTGATACTCTGATCATTGCTGAGTTATCGCTTATTGAAAATAATTTAATCGCTGTAAAAATAATTTAATGATTACAAACATCATGGCGGAATAAAGTGATTATTATTATCAATATTAAAGTGATATTACAAATAATAATAATAATAACTGTTCTTTATTGATAACGAGTTATCAACAAGCATTTGACCAAAGTCCTTCAGCCTAACATAATAATCAGTAATAAGGTGTTTTTACAGAGATAAAATTTCAACAATACAATACACAAATAAAATTCTGCATATGTTAACAAGTATTTATTTTTTATTTGTAGTTAAATTGGTTTTTAACGAAAGTTTTAAATTATATCTGAGATCATTTGAATGCATATGAATTTAAATCATATTTTATATAGATTCAATTTATTTATATGTAGTCGTAATTTAAGTATAATATATCTCTTTTGCATCAATATTCTGCTCACTACGCAATTATTGAAAGTTGAAGGTAAAAAATGTAGGCCTTCTTTCTGGTTTCCCAGTTTATTGCATTTTTATTATTGGTTAACTGAAAATATGCAATCAACTGAAATATACCTCTGCCTGATTTTCTCGATAATCATTAAGATCTTAAAAATGATCTGTATATATTAAAATGATTGAATTGCAATTTATTAAATTACCCCTAATGTTTCTTGTAGAACGATGTTATACAAGAGGAGTGATTTGGTGATTTAGCTTACACTTCAATTTCAGTACTTTGTTATTATCATTTATTTAACTACTGTATTTCCTCTCATGAGCAAATACTGAACATATTCGAAATAGTGGGGCTTTCATAGAAATGAATGAATAGGCCTTTATAAATCAGGCAGAGTTTATTGAATTAAAAATATTATTATTATCTCATTTTTTCAAAGTCTAGCTACTGATTCACTCTCTAAAGCTATAGTTATAGCATTTACATAGTATTGAGCCTTTGCATACTGCAGTTAATTCAATTTTTACAAACATAAGAAATCAATAATTGCGTATTTTTTGACAGAGACAAAAAATCAAAATAGAATTCAGCACTTGTTAACAAGTATTTTTTCTTTATTCGCAGTAAAATTTGAATTCAACGAAACACTTGAACTTTATTCAGATTCATTTGAATTCAAATGAATTTAAATAATATTTTATAAAGATTCAATTCAATCATATGCATTGGTAATTTAAGCATAATGCTGTATATGTTTTCCATTGCTAATATGATCACTACACAAATATTGTATATTGAAAACAAGAGCCTTATTCCTGGGTTCCCAGTTTATTTCAGTTCTATTATTCAGTTAACTAAAAAGGTGAAATAAAGTGAAATAAAACTCTGTCTGATTTTTTTGTTGAATAATCAATAAAATCTCTAGAAGGATTTTTGATATTTAATTAATTGAATTGCAATTTGTTGAATTACTTCTAATGTTTTTTATATTATAGAACAATGTTCTAAAAATTTTGTGGTAAATTTGTTGCTTTAGTTCACACTTCATCTTCTCTTCTTGTTAGTGGGTTATCATCATTTATTCAAGATAGTGTAACTAAATTTGAAACAGAAGTAAATAAATATACCTTTTAAATCAGGCAGAGTCTATTGAACCCAAATTATTATTTGTATCTCTTTTTTTTACAAAGTCTAGGTACTGATTCATTCTCTCTACAGCTATAGTTATAGCATTTATATATTATTGAACCTTTCCATATTTCGGTAAGTGCCTTTTGCCAAAGAACTGTATGAACTGATAAGCATTCAGTATTTCAGTTCCTTTGAATTCAAATCATACATCAAAAATTTTTAATTTATTCATATGCAGTTGTAATTTAAGTATAATATATTTATTTTGTGTTGATGCATTGCTTGAAAATAAAACCTGTAGGTCTTATTTCTGATTTCTCAATTTATTTTAGTTTCATTTAACAGTCAACCGAAAATATGGAATGAAATGAAATAGATCTCTGCCTGATTTTTTTTTTGAATCATCATTATAATCTGAAAAAGGATCTTTCTATATTAAATGGATTGAGTTGAAATTTGTTGAAGAACTCTTCATGTTTCTTATATAAAAGAACAATATTCTAAAAATATTGTGGTTGAATTGGCTTCTCCCTACTTGTTAGCCAGTTACCATAATTTATTGAAGGTGATGTAACTACTGCATTTGTCCTCATGATCAAATATACAACACATTCCAAACAGCGGGCCTTTCACAGAAAAAAATGAATAGATATTTATAAATCAGGCAGAGTTTATTGAGCCAAAATTATCGTTTGTATCTCGTTTTTTATAAAGTCTAGCTACTGATTCACTCTTTCTAAGGCTATAATTATAGCATTTACATGTTATCGAACCTTTGCATACTTCGGTGAGTGCCATATGACCTTTTGCCAAAGGACTGTAGGAACTGGCGATTGCGTTCAGCATTTTGTTGTGTCTTCTTCCTGGCAATTTCCATGACAAGCTTGTTTCTGAGAGCGTCCAAGGAGTTGACGATTGACAAGGAACCTCTAGGTCTTAAGAATTCTGCCCTTTTGATTCTTGTCTCGGAAGGAATGTTATTCTGCTAAAAACATTAATAGCTTTAGTGGAGAGAACCTCTTATTTCATATGGCATATCAAGAAGATTTGATGGGAGGTCACATTTATGGACAGCTTTTTTAAGGAAAGATTGTGATTTTTCAAATGCCTACTCCTTATATGTTATACAAGCATTCTAAATACATAGGTTTTGTCCTGAAATGGCACATTTAAAAAGTTTATAATTTCTTTGAAACTTTGACTTCGTCCAAAGTCCATTAAAATGAGTTAAAATTCCCGCTTTTTTTATATTTTATCAATGTGATACATATGACAACAGGATAAAGGTAACATACTTCTTTGCCCCATATGAAACTCCAGCTATGTTATTTGTAAACCCAAAGATTTAGCTTGAGAGTTACTAACGTATTGAAAACTTCGGAAATTGAAGTAACTTCTTTCCTTGTTTTAGGTTTTTTAAATCTAAGGCCTGATAAGTACGCCCTGAAAACAGTTTCATAACATGACATATTTGAAAATATTTCGATCTTTTTGGTTGTGAATAGAGATGAATGATCTTTTCTATCTTAGTTGACAATAGTAACAGTAAGGTATAAGTATAAGATGCATGCCTTCAGCTCAACTTGATCAACAGGTCTCATATACTATACCTGGTATTTTCATAATGTTTTGATTTCAGAACGACTCATATTATGATCAATATCTGCCTTGGCCTAAATAATTTCTTCTCATACTGCCTTTGCCATTATTCTTATTGCATTTGTTATCTTCTCCCTTGCTTTTCTTCCATTAGAATTTCATAATCGGATTGCCACAATGATCAGGCTTCCGTTTGCATAAGGTACGACATTAAAATTGAAATTTGGCAATGCAAATAAATTC
Organism: Megalocaria dilatata; assembly: GCA_034642435.1. Taxonomy (NCBI): domain Eukaryota; kingdom Metazoa; phylum Arthropoda; class Insecta; order Coleoptera; family Coccinellidae; genus Megalocaria; species Megalocaria dilatata. The sequence continues at coordinate 66,668,650 of CM067855.1, read as the reverse complement.
AAGAAACTGTGGAGTTATTCGCTCTAATGATTATTCATCTCACTTAACAGTTCTTCTTTAGAAATAATTCTTCCATTAATTTCTAGTTGTTTTACAGTAATATTTGCATAGTGCATATCTTTAGTAATGAAATTTATGAATATTGCATCTGTTTTGCGAACTTTCGGTTACTTTTATCATAAAGCATTGTTTTTTGGTGCTCTAGTTCAGAAGCTAAATACACCTAACTTATTGAAAAACAGGCTATCAGAACCATGTTCGGTATTAAATTCAGGGAATATTGTAGAGATTTTTTAAAACTGGATAACATAACATTACCTTAGTCTATATATCTACAAAATCTTACTGTTTTTTTTTTGTAAACATCTTATTATTATAATAGTTACAATAATAATAATTTAACTAAGAGAGTTAATGTATATTTCTTTCCGATTCATATACCCTCAAAAATTTAGAGGAACATTTTGTATGCAGATATAAAACTGTAGTCTTTTTCCAAAGTTCCTCAAAAATGTATTTTTATATAATTTATTTTGTGAATCAATATTCTGTTTGAAATTAAATCTTATTCAATTAATGAATTTAACGACTCATGGCATATGAGAAAAACAGTAATTTCACAAACTTTCAATTGATTTGAATATTGATTTTTTTACATTGTATCAACTTTCCTGTTTGATTATAACTTTGGAAATAAATATTATTATTAGTATTGATAATTTTTTCAACTGGCAACATTAGATTTCCTACATCTAAGTTATCTGATAATTATTTATTTCACGGTATTGCATGTTGAAAAGTGTTGATAATTTTCTTGTTGAAGACAAAGAGTTCTCTCTCCAAATCAGGTTCTCTTTCTGACAAGTGAATACGTAATTTTTTGAGCAACACAATATCGTAAGAACATATTTGTAATTGCGACGCCCTTATACAGTTATTTATGGAATAGTCCCTTGAAATCTTTGCATCTAGTTTTCAGTATATTTGGAAGTCAACAGGTTCTTCTCAGTTTTTATAAGTTTGTTATTGAAACTCTCTCTATAGCCAGTCAATAACCTTGATTGTAAAATAATATTGTGCTTCCTCTAGCTTCTACATAACTAATTGCGACAAATCCTTCTATAAGAATGATTGAAGAATGTAACTCGGTTGACTGTCTTCAACAGAAGTTCACATGTTTGGAGGTTTTTGATGGATGCAGACAGTTTTGACGTAATTCTTTTCTGTATGATAGTAACAATATGGGGCTAACAATTACAATTACTAGAATATACTACTCTGTCAAGAAAGTACCGGAAATTTTCAAAATTTATTGGGTCGCCTTCAAAATAGGCTCCATTTGCTCCAATACATCTATGCCAACGGCACTTCCAATTATCGAAACATTTTTTATAGGCGCTTTCCGGGATGGACTTTAGCTCTCGCGCCGAATTTTGTTTTATGGCTTCAATCGACTCAAAACGGGTGCCACGAAGGGGCAATTTTAGTTTTGGGAAGAGGAAAAAGTCGCAGGGAGCCAAATCCGGCGAATACGGTGGTTGCTGAAGCACGTTTGTTGAGTTTTTGGCGAGAAAGTCAGTCACAATCGTAGCTCGGTGAGAAGGCGCGTTATCGTCCCATAGTAATCACCCATAGTAAAAATCGGCACGCACTCTGACATCGACAGACTTAATCAGCTGTTGCAAACACACTAGTTGACAGATCCCGCTCAAGCTTGGCATAGTAATTAAGGACAGTGGTACCAACCTAGGAAAAAAAATTTTTACCTGCCTCATTGCCCCGCCAGATTTAAATCGATAATTCCCGGTACTTTCTTGACAGAATGTATAATATACATAACTTTACAATATATCATAAACCACTATTCACTGTAAATCTTTTCACCCACATCAACAAAAGTTAGTGTCATTTCATACCAAGGTACACCGATTATAGAATACTTCCCTAGGTAATTTAAACTTCGAAAAAAAATATATTTTTAAACATATTTGTTTGTACATTAAAGATGGACAAAATAATAAACCAAAGTGAATTAAAGAATGTTTTAAAAGAACTTTCATTGTGCGAAACACCATTTGGAGAATAATTACTTTTGCAAATAATATCGATATTGAAAACAAACCGAATTTTATTACTCTTCTTTGCAATATTTTAACGGATTAATTGAAAGTGATCCAAAATGGAATACGTATAAAACAATAAAAGTAACATTATTTGTATATTTTTCCAAATATTATAAATTCGCTCTGTTGAAGGCCATCAAGTATGGACGAATTGGTCAGTACCAACCATCAAAATACATGCAGGTAGGTATATGGTAAAATAGGATAGAACATTCTAAAATCTGAAAATCAGATGATTTAAATGGAAGAATGTAATAAAAGCATGCTTTCATGTTTTTGTTACATTCTTCCATTCAAACCATCTGATTTTTAGATTTCACGAATGTTCTTTCATATTTTACAATTGTACTATAATAATATTTGATTAGAATTTTAAACATAATAAATATAAGAGTATATATCCAAAATTATTTTCAAATGATTCATAAAAGAATACAAATTAATTTGCCATGAATTGTATGGAGAAGAAATTAGGAAAATACAGATTAATAGACCAAAATATGGAAAAATAATAGAAAACAATTTAAACAAAAAAATATCTAAATTATATTAGAGGAATTGGATATTTTATAGAAAATATCGGTACGGAATATTTTGCGAATATAATATTCATATTTATAAGATGAAAAAACAATATATATTCGATAATTATGTAGTAAGAAAGAAGAAACCAGTAAACAGTTGAAATATCAAAAAAATAGCATAAGTGGAATTTTCAAATTAGAACATATGTATCAGAGTTTCAGATCATTCGGAAAAAAACATATAATTACCTTTGACTTGCGCAAGTTTTTCAAATGCCAACAAATTGTAGGGTATTTGTTATATTGTGGAATTCCAAGTGTGAATTAAAGGAGGTATTTCTAGGACAAAATTAATTTTTAGAGTTTATGAAGAGTATCGGCACAATATATAACAGAGTTTTGAGTATATGTAATACATGTACCATAACCTTAAATTGCTCGATCAAAATATTTTGAGAAAACAGTTTTTGATTTGTATGTATTTATTTTTTATGTAAATGAATGAAGGGTATTTTCCAACTTTTCGTAAAATAAAAAGTTGAGGAATATAGAAAAACTCAATGTAGCAGCAAGTTTATTGTGTCATAGAGATTTATTCCTTATAGATGAATAAATATAATTATTGTTATCTACATTTCTCAGTTTCAAGATTTGGAATTATTCTAAAATAAACACTATAAATATATAAATATGTTCAAGAAAATATCTACATATGAAATCAGGTATAAAAATACTATAGTAAATACTGAATATATTTCAGAATGACTAGATATGATATCATGATAAAGAAATAAGGTGACTAGATTACAAGAAATTAAATATTATAAACATAGTAAGACGTATTATGTGAATATTTGTTATTAATTTTCAACGGAATAAAGACACGGTAAAAGCGTTCAGTACCAAGAGTTTCATGTACCAGGAATATCTATTTATCCCTGAGCATTTTCTACAAACTCAACAGTCATATTGGAATATCGGAACATCTGGAAAATTTCGGCCTGTTCAATAATCTTCCTGAAAAATCAATATTTTTTTTTTGAGTTAAATTTTTTGTCTATCACATTTGAATCGGGGAAGCGTGATGGCCTAAGTCTCCAAATCTCCATAAGATGAAGTTAAATTTATTGAGATCTGTGGCGAGAATGAAATAGAGCCATATTATAGTCTTTGGAGTAGTTCCCTATTTCTCTGGACGTTTCTCTCCCAGTTTTTGTGCAACATAGCTTTTCTTAGTGCATCAATTGGGGCTTTGATGGAAAGAGATGGTCTGATATTCCGATCGTCTACATATGACTCATAGTATCGTTTCCTTAGATTGGCTCTGTAAGGTTCCTGTAAAATAGAAAAGACGCTAGAGTAACGTACGATTTTAATTCAATTGTATACATACTCGTATTTACAGTTCTAACACTAAAGGGGATAGTCATTCAAAATAATATGGAAAATCTTTTGCCTAGATTTGAGTTTGCTTCTTTAATTTCAAACTTTATAAAAGAATATAAAAGAACTTTTATGAAACCCCACGTTTTATTTTAAGTGTTGATATTTCTACTGTTCTTTTCTTTATAATATATGAGGGGTGTTCAATGTATTCTCGTTATCGGGGTGATTTGCTAATAATGTGGGTAATCTAATTATCTCATTTACTAGTGACTCTATCTGAGGATATAAATATAAACTTTCACTAATTTGCGATTATTAGTTTTCTAAGTGAAAGACGATCAGAATGACTGTCGCCACAATGATGAAGAAAATCGAGCATGGCGCCGTTATAAAGTTCCTCACTAAGCAGGGGAAAAGTCAAAAAATCATTCATGCAGAGATGGTTGCTGTTTACCAAGACTGTGCCCCGTCGTTATTTACCGTTCAAAAGTGGTCAAGTGAATTCAAAAGAGGCAGAGAAAACATTGAAGTGGCCCGTTAGCGGCACCACTGAAGAAAATGTGAAAAAAGTGGAAAAGCTGGTACTTGAAGATGGCAGAATAAAAATCAAGATGTTAGCAGAAGAGAAGACAAGAGAATACACTAAAAAGGGTGAAAGCAACATCATATGCAACCACTTTGCGTAATTTAAGAGAAGCAATTAAAGGAAAAAGGCGTAGAAAACTCATATTAGGGGTGTTATTGTTTAAGGACAATGCGCCGGTTCACAAGGCGCGCGTGGCGAAGGCTGTTGTGCGGGAATGTGGCTTCGAAGAAATTACTCATCCTCGGTACATTCCAGACTCGGCCCCCAGTGACTACTACCTATTCCCAAATGTGACAAAATATCTTCATGGAAAGCGATTTTCCGACGATGAAGAACTGAACAACCGAGCAATTAATACCTATTTTGAGGAGAACCCGGAAGAATTTTTTTTACAAGGTTTAGATAAGTTTATTTCTCGATCTAACAAATGTATTGAATTTTATTTAAAATAATTCACACAACTTTTATGTTTCACAATTTATTCAGAATTCTGACACATCTTCAAAGGAGTACAAAAACTTCAAAGGAGTACAAAAACTTCAAAGGAGTACAAAAGATGAAGATGGTCCAAAGACCCAAACACGTGTCAGGATTCTGAATGAATTGTGAAACATAAAAACTGTGTGAATTATTTTAAATAAAATTGTTATGTTTCACCTAGTGTCAACCGCATACACCATTCATGTTATTAAATGTATTGAAGTTCTAGGAGACTTCATTGAAAAATAGAATTTTTCCAAAATTTTCTGAGTTCTCTTCCAGGCCTATACCGAGAATACATTGAACACCCCTCTTATATAGTTGTAATCATCAGGAAGTGATCAAATTTTTTGCTTCTATTATTCAAAATATGGTTGGAATCTATGTGTATACTTGTACAAGATTTAAAATAATTTTTAATATTCGTATTAGTGTTTAGTTAGTAGTGCAAGATGAAAAGATACAAATATGGACATAAAAATATTCGTATCAGAGGGAAATAAGTGTTCGTGAAAAAAGGATTGGCTACAAAAAGACCAATTTCCAAAGGAAATCAAACCATACCCACTCAAAATGCTAATCGTCATCATGGATTCAAAATATCCTGATTGCGGTTAGGTTGTACCAGTCTTAAACACGGCCATCTGCTAAATAGAGAACATACAGCTATATACATTAAATGTCGTCAAACCAAGATCGATGGCCATTTCTATGTACCTATACATGCAATAAAGATCTGCTATTATTATTTACCGTCAAACGATAAACGTCAAGAATGTTCTTGTAGACTACTCGAATTACTTACTTCAACGAAAATTTGTGGCCGAGTAGTACCAATATTGTTGTTACTGGCATGATAGCATGGTTCTTCACCAGGTGACCACGAAGTAGTCTCCACAATTCCCGAAAGAGGTTGTGTGATAAGGATATGCCATATCATCGCCCAAAGCGCGAACTCCGCCATTCGAGTCCACTTTGCTTTCAGTTTTTGTTTTTTTTTTTTGCGAAAACATACACTGTAACTATCCAACCTGCAGATCCTGTGCAGATCAGTACCCGAATTGTTTGGAACGCAACTCATACACCGAAGGGGCTTATTTCCATCACCTAGCCGTCAATTAAAGACCTAGGCGCTCTAAATCGAAACTGGTTCGAGCGTCAACGATCTTCAACCGTATCGTCAGAACCCAAAAACCCCAGAAAAGTCTCACAATCGATTCTGGCTCGAGCTTTCGACCGGTCGTGTCATCCAGACCCGCTAAACCTTTGAGGAATTTCTCCAGAAATCTTAAAACGGGAATTATGCACGACCACATGAATGAAATACCCTTCTAACCTGGCATGCAGGCTATCAACCACTGTCCCTTCGAATCCAACACTAATAGGATGGCCAGAATAACGAATATTCCTGTGGGCATCCACTCTCCCGATGTAACGCAGTGGATTACATAACGCACTCGGCGTTGGATAGACAGATCTGAAAGATAAATCTGCAATTGTGTAGATCCATGTTAGTTTTTTTTTAGGGTGGAGGCCCTGTCCTGCAACAATCGTTGCCTCCGCTTTAGGCATCACGACTTATTCCTCCATTTCACCTGGGTGAAATTAGGACCCTAGTCATGACAAGGGCGCATGAATCAGCAAATGAGCTACAACGTACACCAAGTTGTGAACAGCCAAGTTGCTGCGAAAAACAAGTTACACCAGTTCAATACGCCTGTAGATTGCTTCGTGTACCTCCATCAACTAGGGTCAATCAACTAGGGTCCATCAACTAGGGCCCATCAACTAGAGTCCATCAAGAGACTAAAGTGGGCACGTGAATATCCAAACTACCCAGATACTACGGTGGTACATTTATGGTTAGGGCAGTATTCATGTTGGAGAAAGAACTTATTTCGTTTTTTTGGACGGCTTTTGAGGGCTGCCAATAAGCGTGCAAGCCGTACTTCTATATGCTACAGAAATCGGATCGAATTTCGACTCATGTATTATAATGGCCGTTCACATACAGTATAATTGGCATATGAATTTCTGGAAAATGAGCATTTTAATATTTTGCAATGGTCTGGGCAGTCTCAAGATCTAAATCAGATTGAGCAATGGAAATCGCAAGAGATCATGAAGCAAAAAAGATGAACCGGCTCAAAGCATTTCGAAAGCCAATATCCATCAAAAAAAGGTGATGCTGTCTGTGTGGTGAGATTTTAAAGGAATATATTTTTTGGAGCTTTTAACGGATAATACAACAATTAATTCGGAAGTCTACTGTCATCAGCTGGATAAAATGAATGATGCACTTCAACAGAAAAGGCCAGAATTGATCAACAGAAAAGGTGTAGTGTTCCACCAAGATAATACGAGTCCTCATACAAGTGTGGTCACCCACCAAAATTTTTTACAGCTTGAATGAGATACACTGCCACACCCACCATATTCTCCAGATCTGGCGCCTTCGGATTATTATTTGTTCCGGTCATTGTAAAATTTTCTGGACGGTGAAAACTTTACTTCAAATGAAGAGGTCAGATTTTTTCCAGCAAAGACCAAAAATTTTATGAGCGTGGAATTATGATACTGCCAGAAAGATGGCAGTTGTTGGACCAGAATGCCTAATATATAATTTAATAAAATATTTATTCAATACGAAAATTTTCTTTCATTTTCCCAAAAAAAAACGAAATTACTTTTCGAACAACCTAATAGAACGGATGAAAAACAAAATGAAAATAGTTCATTTTTAAACAAAATCTTATTCATTAACCAGTCGTTTTCCTTGAACAGAAAACATAGCTCGTCAGTGATGCTATATTGGTCCAGGAAAAATAAACATAAAAATATTTCTGTGCGTAACCAGTATACACAAAAATTTAATGTTTGGACTGGGATCCTGGGGAATTACATGATTAGGCCGTTCTTTATCGACGGTAACCTTAACGCTGCTAAATATCTGGAGCTGTTACAGAACCAAATTATTCCGACGTGATTGGGAGGGTTTGCTTTAAGAGCGAACCAACCCATTCATTAGGTGGCCCTAATTGCCCCCTATCCATATTTCCGAGATGACCCTTTCCTTTCGTTCCACAGATCCCCGCACCGCGACCAGCCCAGCGGCGGACTGTATCCTTGCCTGCTCCCAACGCCCTATTTCGTGACCCTTATCGACGCTCACTGGAGGGGGGGTGTGTAGCGAACGACTTCTTCGCTCCCCGTCCAGAAACCTGCCTTGCTCTATTGTAGTTTGACCGGCGTACCGATAGAGGACCCGACCAGTCAAAAGAATCGTGACTAACCGTCCCCGGTAGGTTCAAATAGAGTAAGGCAATGCGTTTGAAAATCAGCGTTACAAGCAGACGCATGGTCACCGGCGTAACAGGCAGAGCCTGCGCATAAAGCCTGTCTGACGAGTTTCAGATACGCATGCTCCTACTTTCCTACAATTGATTAAAATCAAGAATATTTCAATAGCTTAATCATTCATCTTTTCGACAATCATGCACCGGTTAATACCCTCCAAAAAATAAACTTAAACAATTCACCTTGGATAAAGGATAATATCGAACTTATGCAGAAACTGGGAAACAAAGCCGCCAATGAATTCAAAAAGAAAAACAGACCTGTACATTTACAGTACTACTGTGTCGACGTCCCCCGCTCCTTTCGCGGAACTCTGCTTTGCTCTCTTTCAACTTCCCAACGTATCCCTTAGAGTACGCTACCGCTTTCCGAATACCGAGCTCACCATCTTCGCCGGGTTCAAGAACAGAGTGCTAGTATTCCGACAACTGATGTTCCGGCGTGGAACAAGGTCACTGGCGTCATAGGCAGACTTGCACCCCACGCCTATATGATGAGTTCTGGGGTAGCAAGTTGGAACGAAACGCCACGTCGCGAATTAAGAGGATGAAGCTCCCTCACATAACATCCGTTGCACTTCAGAACTTCACTACAAACAAGTATTTGTCGTTAGTGTTATCGTATTTTTCTATCCAATGGCCGAGTGCGTTATGTATATACTGCGTTACCTTGGGAAGGTGAAGGCCCCTGGGAGATTATTCGTACTCCCTGGCTATCCAATTGGTGTCGGACTCGAGGGAGTAGTAGATGAAAGTCTGCGTGCTAGACTAGAAGGGTATTCCATCTATCTGATCGCAATTAACTCATGATTCAGTATTTTTCGAGAAGTGCTAAAGGGTTTAGCGGGACATGACGGTTCGATCGGCCCCGTTTTGAATCTTGACTATACGGTTTTAGACCGTTGGTGCTCGAACCAGGATCGATTGAAAGACTTCACAGGAGTTCACGGGTCTTGACGGTAGGGCCGGTTGACGGTGCTCGTACCAGGATCAATTGAGGCATCGGTTCTTGGGATTTTGCTTGTTTTTTGAGCCTGCGATGGGGTGGGTGGAAATAAGAAGACATTTCGGCGCGCGAGTTATGTCCCAAAAAACTCTGGTACTGACCTGCAGAGTCAGTAGCGGTTGGATAGTGCTTAGCTGCTACCAGTCACGGTGTAGGTTTTTAAACTGAAGCCGAAACTGAAAGCAGGGTGGGTAGGGGTTCTCGATTTGCGTAGTGATAAGGCATATTCTTATCACACAACCTGCTTTTGGGCACTTTGTGGAGACTGCTTAGTGGTCACCGAATGAGAAAATTATGCTCATTTGCCAGTAACTACAACGGTAGAATTTACAATGTCCAGGCGGACGGCTTGAGGTAAAAATGCCAATTTCCGAACGATAACACCTAAAGACTTGAAATTTTAAGAATGGGTTTGGAGTATAACTATATATCAGTTAATTAAAAAAAATGTATATGAGACAGTAATTTATTTCCACAAAAATGTTTGTACTACTACAACAATTGTTTCACCACGATGTGGCTTCTTCAGGTATTACATTGTACTGTCTGATGGTGTTCAGTGTAACCGAGTTTAAATACATTTTTAGGTACGTGACCAAATAATGGAAGCACAAGTCATAAAAGCTCTAAGTGTTTATTGGAGTTTGCCGCTAAAAATGCCATTAAGGAAAAATATTCAGTAATGGAGAATGATCGACATCTGTTTGTTCGTTCAAAAGGATTTTACGGGCATTATACCTGTCTCATATACATTTTTTTAATTAAAATGAGTTTTCACCAAGTAAAGACCGAATCTATCAAATATATATCAGTTATGTTCACAAAGCGACAGACTTGGCTCAGTAGTTCTTGAGGTTTTCCATTTGAAATTCTTTTTCAAATATATAGATTTTACACTGTTTTTCACAATACAATCACGTGTTCAATTGATTCAATAATAATTTGTTTATCATCTACCTTTCATCAGAAAATCAACTAAATATGCGCAAAATGTAGACATATGAACTAAAAATTTTGATAAATGAAACTATCTTCAAATAATTCTTCACGATAGATTAATCTTTTATCAGTTGCGTTCAACATTGGTCATTGAAAAATTTTGTTTTCCACTCTCTGAAAGAAAAAATTTCAGAAAATGAGTTTACCAATAATTAAAGGTTGTACAAGAACAGTGGCACTTATTGAAAATGGGGTGAGTTAGAGATCTACAGTCCAAAGAATATTAACAAGGCATCAGGAGACAGGCAGGCTGACCAGAAGGCTTGGATCTGGAAGAAGACGGTGCACATCATTGAGGGATAACAGATTCATGGTTTCCACAAGTCTCCGAATCGCTATCTTACTGCTGTTGAAGTTTGAAATCTATTGATGGGGGTACGTCAGGTAAACGTAAGTGAATGGACCGTGAGACGACGTCCCTCAGAATTGAATTTACAACCACACAACCTGCGACAGGTCCAGAGCGTCTCAGGGAGCATCGAATGACGCGTCTTCAATTTGCACGAGATCACATAACCTGGTTAGAAGCTCGGTGGACTTCAGGTACTTTTCTCTGACGAATCCAGATTCAGCTTTCGAGGAGCTGATGGTCGTAGACGCGTTTATAGACGTCCAGGAGAAACATACGCCGCTGCCTGTATAGACGAGTGAGTTCTATTCCATGGTCTGGGGAGGTGTGTCTTTAGAGGACCGCACAGAGTTGGTTTTTATAAATGGATCTTTAACAGCAGTAAGGTACATAGGGGCAATTTTTATGGATCATATTGTACTATTTCTGGGAGGGCAGGGAATTTTTATGCATGACAATGCCCACATACTGCTCGAATAGTGACAGCGTACTTGAATGAGGTTGGAATTTCAAGGTTCAACTGGCAGCACGAAAACTTGAATCCGATAGAACATCTATGGGACCAACTGGGAAGGCGAATCAGAACTATGGTTCCATCGTTACGATACTTTTTTCTATTTCGAAGTTTTTGATTTTTTCAAAAAAAGCTTATTATTTTTGTACGAATCGAATACAAAGTTTAATTTTTCTTTGGGTACTTTCCCTATCAATTCATAAATTTCATGATTCTCGTAAAAATTTTAACTGAGAAAGGTATTTGAACAGAAATTATCAAGTGACCCATTTTTTCTACTCGCCAGTGTATTTTCAAAAGTATAAATCCAATCGAGTTCAAATTTTTTATTTAGATATTAAATTACGATATGAATTTCTTGAAGATGATTTACGAGATTTTTTTGAATTTTTTTCATATGTTTTTGACAATAAGCATGAAAAGTTCTGTTTTTTGGATGAAGAGCTCTAAAATTGCAAGAAATTACGTTTATTAGACTGTCGGATGACAGCACACAGAATTCTATGTTTTGCTTTCTATCGTTTTGGCCATATGTATGTAATTTTTGAATTCTGAGCCGAGGATGGTCTCAAATGATTAGGTTAGACTCACTGATGGAATCCGAGGTCAGAAACAATTCTATGCGGTCGATCCTTCTGTAAACACTCTAACTCTCCAACAGTTTTCATTCAAACTTTCTGAGTAGATTTGAGTTAATAGACAAAGACAAGATTCAAAACAAAAATAAACATTTTGTTAGCAGAGCAGCGTTGAGTGCTACTGAAACGATAGCAACAGTCCTACGATCGAGTTTCAATTTAGTATTTTATGTAAAATAATAACAAAAGGGCTGATAAAAAATTCATCGTAACATTAGAAGATTAAACAAAATTTTTTGGTGGGCAGAACAGTTTTGACCGCTATCGAAACTATAGCAACAGTTGTACGATTGAGTTGAAATCAGCACTTAGATGAAAAAAAATTATACAAAGGCTAATAAGAAATTTCGTAAGCATCATATAATCAGAAAATTAAAGAAATATATTTGTTGAACAGAGAAGCCTTGAGCGCTATCGAAACCATAGCCACAGTCGTATGATTGAGTTTAAAATTAGATATAAAATAATGGCAAAAAGGCTAATGCGAAATTTTGTGAGGATCGTGAGTAATTTATTTTCGAAAATTGCATTTTGTGATGCGTCGATGGGTTCGAACCTAGGCGCAAAGTTCAACTATGTTTGAAAGTTTTCGCGAAATAATTGATAGAATCGTATAATTATATGTCAAATATGAGAACGATTCACAGTCCAGGCGGAAAACTAGAGATAAAAAAGCCAATTTCCGAACGATGATACCTAGGACTTGATGTTTCAGGATGAGTTTGGAGTCGACATATATCAGATATATTCAGAAACAGAATGGGTTGGATGGTTCCTGAGTTATTCTCATTTGAAATATTGTTCTTCAAATATTTTCGAATGTACTGGTTTTTCACTTTTAACTTTTTAATTTGACTTCCCCCCCCCCCTTCAAATTTGTTACAAATGGAAATACAGAAAAAAGTTATTCACAAAAGTTGTATGAAATCAACGAAATTTTTTCAAAATGATTGCACAAAATGGAATATATACAGGGTGGACAAGATATTGAGTTCAAATTCATTTTTTCAAATGGATCACTCTGTATATTTTCTTATTTCTGGCTATCTCTTTCTGTCATTATTACGAAGATATATGCATCTAATGTTCTGCCTCTCTTATTTTGAGAAATAGCAGACTCAGTATTCGGTTGTCAAGTGGTAGGCTGTGATAAATCAACAAACATTGCTAACAATATGATACTGATGATGATGATATTCAATAAAATTATTTCTGAAACATGCATTACACAGAAACGGAATAGGATCTTAATCAAATAAAATATATTTCAACAAATCAATACATACAATAAATCTATCCTATATTTTATGTGGAGAACAATAAAAACAAGAAAACTAAAATGGGATTATATATGGTGTTACATCTAGATCATCTAATTCCAAGTGAACATACATTTATTAATATTTACAACCTTGTAAAAAATTCGGAAAGTTTTTAGAGAAAGAGGCAGGCTTACGGAATGAGAATCAAAAACTCGACATTGTTAAGTATTTATGGTGGTATGAAATGAATAGTTAATTAATGAATTTGCCCGACAAGGCCGCCATTATTTAATATACATATGTAGTTCATATCGTTTTCTCATGTTAGTTAAGACTATTTGGGATAGCATTATTATGGTTCTGGTTGAATTAATGAATTAATGCTTCAATCTTGTTTTTAATGATCTCAACACTTTCATTGTAAATTTTTTCCTTCAGCAAAGGGCATAAAAACGTGCCCAACGGTGTTAAATCCGTACTAATCGATGGCCATGAAATAGGTGCACCATAATCGATCCGGAGATCAAATTGACCACTCAAATGTTTTCGAATTTCCAAATCTCTGTGCGGGGGTGTTCCGTCCTGTTGTCAAATTATTTGCTCCAATTCTTCAGTAGAAAACAGCTGCTATTAAAGTTGAGCTACCTCTGGCTGTATCTTTTCGGAATATGCTTCACGTGTTAATGTGTAGTCAAAAAATATAGACCCCTAAATTTAATTATAAACAATGCCAAAGCAAACGTTAACAGACTTTTCAGATTTTCTATTTTGAAATACTTTGCGTTGTTTTCGATTTTTGTTTTCACAAGAATGTCTATTGTTTCTGTTGAATACGTCTCCTTTGGAAAACGATGATTTATACTTTCACATTATAAAATTTAATAAATTAGGATCTTCGTTCAGTCTTTGCAGCATATCTGTGAAGAGTTGTGCTGACAGTAACTTGTATGGCCTATAATTGTTCTTTTTTTAACACTCTATGATTCTAAGAACAGCTTAATGCAACTTCAATCCATTTTCGGGATTTTCTGAAATAATTTTCATGAAGTTGTGCGGTTGATTTCAAATTCAACAATATTCAAGTTTCAGCATTTATCAACAATTAATTATAGTAACTTTACTTTCAAAATAAAGGAATATGCCGAGTTCTTGATTCTCATTGTGTAAGACGCTACGTCTCTTCCTTTTAAAAATTTTAGAATCTCTAACACGGTTGTAAGTATAAAGGAAGTATTTTCACTTGGAAGTGGATCACCTGGATGTAATGCCATATAATTTCTCCTTGTAGCTTCCTTGCTTTTATTGTTCTTCAAATAAGGTGAAAATATTTTCATTTTCCGTTTCTGTGTAATGCATATTTCAGAAATAATTTCATTGAATATCAACGTGTATTATATTGTTAGCAATCTCGTTTGTTGTATATATATATATATATATATATATATATATATATATATATATATATGAATTTATACATATATATATATATATATATATATATATATATGTATAAATTCAGTTGATTTCGTACAACTTTTGTGAATAATTTTTTTTTGTATCTCCATTTGCAACAAAGTTAAAGGGGGGCTCAAATTATAGTGAAAAACCCGGTACAAAGCCGGTCGAACTCAAATTAATATTTAGATGTGAAATAACTATACGAAGGCTCTGCATAATTTCGTGAATATAATTATAAAATACAAGAATTTTTTGAAATTTTCCTATTTGATTTCGGAAAAAGTATGACAAGTACATGCTTTTTTTAAATATATTATGTTTCCACTCTTACTTGCCACAATGTAGATACACATCAGAGGAGAAGCATATTTCAGAAATAATTTCATTGAATATCAACGTGTATTATATTGTTAGCAATCTCGTTTGTTGTATATATATATATATATATATATATATATATATATATATATATATATATGTATAAATTCAGTTGATTTCGTACAACTTTTGTGAATAACTTTTTTTTGTATCTCCATTTGCAACAAAGTTAAGGGGGGGCTCAAATTATAGTGAAAAACCCGGTACAAAGCCGGTCGAACTCAAATTAATATTTAGATGTGAAATAACGATACGAAGGCTCTGCATAATTTCGTGAATATAATTATAAAATACAAGAATTTTTTGAAATTTTCCTATTTGATTTCGGAAAAAGTATGACAAGTACATGCTTTTTTTAAATATATTATGTTTCCACTCTTACTTGCCACAATGTAGATACACATCAGAGGGAGAAGCATATTTCAGAAATAATTTCATTGAATATCAACGTGTATTATATTGTTAGCAATCTCGTTTGTTGTGTTTGTTGTATATATATATATATATATATATATATATATATATATATATGTATAAATTCAGTTGATTTCGTACAACTTTTGTGAATAACTTTTTTTTGTATCTCCATTTGCAACAAAGTTAAAGGGGGGCTCAAATTATAGTGAAAAACCCGGTACAAAGCCGGTCGAACTCAAATTAATATTTAGATGTGAAATAACGATACGAAGGCTCTGCATAATTTCGTGAATATAATTATAAAATACAAGAATTTTTTGAAATTTTCCTATTTGATTTCGGAAAAAGTATGACAAGTACATGCTTTTTTTTAAATATATTATGTTTCCACTCTTACTTGCCACAATGTAGATACACATCAGAGGGAGAAGCATTTCAACCTTGTATTTTTTACATTTATTTAATTTTCGGATGCAAAACATCTAGTTCTGTGATTTTATTTATCATATGCAGTTTCTTTAAGAAGTATTTCACAAATTTTAAAATTTTACTAGGAATGGGCTATTGAACAAGCGCGCAAAAGCTTAATGTCAGTGATTTTTTCGATTTTTTTCGAGAAAAATCATTTATTGGTTTTGAAAATTATTTTAAATCTACATTCAACTAACAACTTATAGAAACAAGAAATAAAGAAAGAAGAAGAAAACAAGCAAGTATTAGCATACTGTGTATATCGTTCAATTAAAAAATCATGCTTCATCATGCTCAGACACTAACTACAAATTTCAAATAATTCATGTACATATACGAACAAGAAAATTCGACGGAATCATTTTCTACCTAAGTTTTCGCCAATGGCTGAAATGAATTTCAAGTTATAACAAATGAGTAAACTTTTTTTTTCATATGTCCATCGAATATTCGTCTATGTATCAATTATGTTAAATACGAACAAACCATACTTACTATTTTAACGCCGTTATGATTTTTATCACTTCAACACAGTAAACTAATACAACTCGCGTGGCTTGTAAAAAGGCAGATTTCAAAAAGCATCAAAAGAATTTCATAAGCGAAGAAAGCAAGAGAGAAAGGGCGCTTAAGTATGTAAAGCATTTTCAGCTTGAGAGTTCAATTTTCCCTCATTGTTTTAAACGTGATACGTAAAGCTGCACCTAAAACAACACGCACATAATGTCAGCGAGAATATTAAATTTAATTCTCAATCTATGGGCCATTCGCACTGCTTAGCTTGTACGAGTCACTTAAAAAAAGTTCGCACCGATATCTATATAACAGTTAAATCAAATTTACTCAACAACTCCTATTTTCGAGACTTAATCACTTAATTTGAAACCTGTTTCGATTCATATAAGTAATACTCTTATGTTCTTAGACTATATGGAAGATCTGGTATATGTGATAAACTGTTGACTATAAGGCTATTTTAGTCCGCACTCAAATTATATTAGTCTAATATGCATGATTGATTAGTAACCTGTACAAAGAAAATCTATATTAATTTTCATCATATCTTCGAGTACACAACTCCAAGGCATATTTATTAAGGTAGTTTGATGGTCAGTGATTTTTTGTATAAAAGTTGTTTTTGACAAATAATCATTTTATTCTTCAGTATAATCTCCTTTTACCTTGATATATTAAGTCGAACGTTCTTACAAATTTCATCCCTTTCAAATGATAGATTTTTCCAAGATCCAAATAGACGATTGTTTTAGTGACGATATTTTAATTGATTTACTAATGACGCACATGTTTCTGTTTATTATTTATTTCAATGACTGACAATATACTGAAGTGCTTTTCGTCCATCCTGAAGGACTTCGTCAGAATATAAGGTATAGAGTTTTTGAAAATAGTTCACAGATGTTATTTTAGTGGATTATATTAGAGGGGTTAGTTGAGATGAATACTAATTATGGGCAACACGGCCTAATTGGATATGATTGGAGCATGGGAAGATTTTTCTACATTAGTAACGCCAGAAAAAATCGGGAATACAGTTCATTTTTTGAATCAGCTCGTTGGGATATTTCGTGTATGTGTATTTGCGTGCATAAGGTGGTGTTAGTGTCCGATAAAACATTAGTGCTCTTATGCAGAGTAAATATGGGTGCGTGGCTGAATTGTATTCGTTGGACTAATGATTGAAGCCAATAAACTTCGAAACATATGCATGTCTGCTACTTATGTACCCACGATCAACGAAACATATTCGAGTTTATTTGAGTTTTGAACTGTTATATATATATGTATGTTGTGCACTGTCTTGATTCGAAGGACTTTCTGTTACCATATCCCTCATTTTGATACCGCACAGCACGGTTTTAGATCTGGTCGCTCTACTCAAAGTAGAGCCTTACCTTTGTTGAGTTCGCTAAGAATGCTTCGACAAGGGATTATTTTTTGATTCATCAGTTCATATCAGATAAATGCTATAATTTGGGATTAAGGGCATGTTTTTGGACTGGCAGTTTTCTTCAGAATAGATATCTCTTGGAAAATTGCTTATTGGAAAATTATGAATATTTTCAACATTATTTTCATATAATATAACTTGCCACTTACAGAAAACTTACAATATATCACTTAAATGTCAGTACCGTCTCATGTTCATTTCTAGAATCTATTCATAAATTGTTATTTTTTTTTGTCGTAATAAATGATTTAAACTAATTACCTCATAAATTCTAATGTTTATGATCAAACTGAACAAAATTGACACATTTTTTGTTTAATGTATTAAGTTAACATTGAATTCTGGTTCAATAACTTTTGTCTTTAAATTTTAACGAATTTTTGAATTTGAACTTGTGCGACTCGAGCGCCATCTACATTGAGATTTATGAAACATCTAGTGAACCACCTTGAAAGTAAATAAATTTAATCATTTTCTCAAACAATTTCTACCGAATTTATTTTATGTCAGTACCATGGATAAATGAGTCAGTACCGTGGAACGTAAAATTTGAAATTTGTTTCTCGTTCTTGATGCTTCGAAGTTGTAGTAAAATCCTCTCAGATTTTTTTTTTGACAGTAAAATAGATAAATAATATGCATAAAAAAATTGAAAAAGTTTAATTCCAAAATCTTAAAATTTTTAATCAAAAAAATCACAGAACAGAATCACCCATGTATCAACGATCAACGAAACATATTCGGGTTTATTTGAGTTTTGTACTGTTATACTACTCTGTCAAGAAAGTACCGGGAATTTTCAATTAAAACAACATTTTTACATTTAATCGTCAAAATTTATTGGGTCGCCTTCAAAATAGGCTCCATTTGCTCCAATACATCTATGCTAACGGTACTTCCAATTATCGAAACATTTTTTATAGGCGCTTTGGGATGAACTTCAGCTCTCGCGCCAAATTTTGTTTTATGGCTTCAATCGACTCAAAACGGGTGCCACGAAGGGGCAATTTTAGTTTTGGGAAGAGGAAAAAGTCGCAGGGAGCCAAATCCGGCGAATACGGTGGTTGCTGAAGCACGTTTGTTGAGTTTTTGGCGAGAAAGTCAGTCACAATCGTAGCTCGGTGAGAAGGCGCGTTATCGTCATCCAAAATCCATGAGTTGTTCGCCCACAAATTTGGCCGCTTCTTACGGATACGCTCACGCAAACGTTTCATAACGCCTAGGTAATACTCCTTGTTTACCGTCTGACCCTCTGGAACGAATTCGTAGTGCACCACGCCACGGATATCGAAGAAAACAATGAGCATCACCTTAATTTTCGGGCGGCTTTGGCGTGGTTTTTTCGGTTTCGGCTCATTTTTTGCCAACCATTCCGAAAATTGCTGGCTTGTTTGCATATCGTACTCGTAGACCCAGGTCTCATCACCAGTTATAATGCGTTCCATGAATGTAGAATCGGAATTACAGCGATCCAGCATGTCTGAAGCAACCTGTTCGCGATGACGTTTTTGAAGAAAATTCAGGTCTTTCGGTACGAGTCGTGCGGCCACCTTTCTCATGCCCAAAATATCAATCAAAATCGTACGTGCGGACTCGTGGGATATCTTAAGATCATGTGCTATCTCTCTCAAGCTGGTACGACGGTTTTCCAGCACCCTTTCCTTAATTTTATCGACGTTATCTTCGATCGAAGCCGTCGATGGGCGTCCGGAACGAGGCAAGTCTTCGACCACTTCACGACCGTCCTCTGTACCACTGATATGCACGAGTTTTCGATAGAGCATTATCACTAAAGGCCTTTTGCAACATTTTCAATGCATCGGCACACGAAAATTCATTTGCAACACAAAATTTTAAACAAATTCTTTGCTCAACGTAATCACCCATAGTAAAAATCGGCACGCACTCTGACATCGACTGACTTAATCAGCTGTTGCAAACACACTAGTTGACAGATCATGCTCAAGCTTGGCATAGTAATTAAGGACAGTGGTACCAACCTAGGAAAAAAAATTTTTACCTGCCTCATTGCCCCGCCAGATTTAAATCGATAATTCCCGGTACTTTCTTGACAGAATATATATATATATATATATATATATATATATATATATATATATATATATATATATATATATATATATATATATATATATATATATATATATATATATATATGTATGTGGCACTGTCTTGATTCGAAGGACTTTCTGTTACCATATCCCTTATTTTGATACCGTACAGCACGGTTTTTGATTTGGTCGCTCTACTCAAAGTAGAGCCTTACCTTTGTTGAGTTCGCTAAGAATGCCTCGACAAGGGATTATTTTTTGATTTGTTACGAGCGTTTGCTGATCTCACTCATCAGTTCATATCAGATAAATGCTATAATTTGGAATTAAGGGCATGTTTTTGGACTGGCAGTTTTCTTCAGAATAGATATTTCCAGATGACATATATATGTAAAGGAGGATGAAAGTAATACTGTAATAATAAAAAGAAATAATTTTTAAGCTTTCATTCCCATCATACAAGAAATAAGAAAACCTTATATTTTCCTAAATACAAAACGTCAACGTTCGAAATGTCTCCTGTGTATCAGTGTATAAAAGTTTTAAATAGTTTTCTTCGTTTATAGATACTCTAAATGTTAATAGGTTCAGGAGAGTAGTTAAGGCTTTGTTATTATATAAATGTTTTTACAGGCTGAAAAGAAAAACTTCGGACACATTTTACTGCGTTCTGGAACAAAGGTATTTTGGCGCAGCCAAATAATTTTTATTCTATTAGATTATCTACACTTTCTTGTACTGATATGTGAATTTTCAGTTTCATATTACTTAATTTTGCAGAGTGTTAGAATGTCAAACAAACGTAGTGCAATTTTGGAGCTGTTTCGTCAAGGTGAGCGACAATGCGAAATTGTAGGTTTGATCAATGTGCCTCGACAAACCGTGTCCGATGCAATTTGCCATTTCAAGGAGCCTGGACATGATGGTCGTCGTCCAGGAAGTGAGAGAAAACGCACTGTCAATACGCCTAGCAATCGCAACGTCGTTAAGTCCGAGGGTCTCCATGAGGAAAATAGCCCATGAGACCGGTATCAACCGTGAATCCGTTCGTCTAATATACAAAAAGGAACTCAACCTCAAGCCATACAAGCTCCAAAAAGTTCAACTCCTCACGGATCAAAACAACCACGTACGACTCCAAAGGTACCGCCAATTCCTTCGTCTCGCCACCGGTCAGCAATGGCAGCGCGTTCTCTTCACAGACGAGAAGCTTTTTATCGTAGAACAATCCCACAACCACCAAAATGACAGATTGTGGTCCGCAGAGGCTTTCAGTACGTCGGCTATCGTCAAAATCCGCAACCGTCATGGTCTGGGGCGGAATTTACGCCAGCGGCAAAACACCCTCAGTTTTCGTGGATCAAGGGGTCAAAATCAATCAAGAAGTCTACCGCTGCGACATTCTCGAGGCTGTAGTACTTGTGGGCCCAGCAGCACTACCGCAACACGCATTAGACCTTTCAATAGGACTTCGCTTGAAAAGTCCAAGGCTCACAAAGCAAGAATGGTGTAAGACTCATTTTTCGGATTTCATCACATCTGCAGAATGGCCGCCCTACTCGCCGGATATCAACCCAATGGTTGAGTGTGGTCGATTTTAGAGCTCAGGGCGTGTGCTAAACACCACAAAAGTTTGGAATCGTTGAAGCAATCCCTGCGCCGAGAATGGGACTGATTAACTCCCGAAGAGCTGGGGCCCATTGCCGAAAATTTCAAGAAGCTTTTGAAGCTATGTATCGTCGCCAAAGAAAGCCACATCGAAACCACCTAAATATATTATTACCAAATGTTTATATTATTATTATTCGTTGTGTTTTGTTTAATTTCTTTTGTTTAATAAAGTTAAATGAAAAAAAGTTTGCCCGAGGTTTTTTTTTGCCACGCTGTATAGTATTAATGAGATTAATTTTTTTCTGACTTGTCCTATACATACATTGCTATGTCTTGATGGATTAATAAAATATTATTATTTATATCAATATTATTCAAGAACAACGAGACAAATCATCTCTTGAGCTTAAATGAATTTAAATTTGACATATATAATGGATAGTTTCATTTAAAATAATTCACACAGTGTTTATGTTTCACAATTTATTTAGAATTCGATATGTGTTTCGGTCTTTCGACCATCTTCAAATGAGTACTAAAAAGAACTACTAGTTCTTTTTTGTCGTTGAAGATGGTCAAAAGACCGAAACACGTGTCAGGATTCTGAATAAATTGTGAAACATATTTAGACTTGTCTAAGGCGTTTGATAGTTTAAATCACAATCTGCTTTTGGAAAAACTCGAAGCATATGGTATTGGGGGCCCAACATTAAATGATTTAGGTCATATTTATCTAGCAGGAAACTTATGGTCGAGGTTTGTAATAAGGTACAAAAAGCTTACTCCAAAGTATCTACCATAGATATGGGTATACTTCAGGGAATTTTTGCGAGGCCGTTCCTGTTCTTGGTGTACCCAAATGATGAGGAAGCGATAGTTGATGAAGAATTTGATTTGGTTGTATATGTGGATGATACAAAAGCAATAATAAAGGCGAAACATCTGCCAAATTTGATATCAAATACTTAATTTTAAATGAACAGGAAACGAAATCTGTATGTTTTACCACGGTTAGGCCTTCCTTTGAGACTCCTAGTGAAATCAGAATAGGTGAACATATTTTGCCTTGCCAAACAGAAGCAAAAATTCTAGGATGCATTTTAGACTGTAACTTATCATTTGGATCTCATATCGAACTACTAGTTCTTTTTTGTACTTGAAGAAAGACCGAAACACGTGTCAGGATTCTGAATAAATTGTGAAACATAAAAACTGTGTGAATTATTTTAAA
The DNA here is from genome assembly GCA_034642435.1 of Megalocaria dilatata. Classification (NCBI taxonomy): domain Eukaryota; kingdom Metazoa; phylum Arthropoda; class Insecta; order Coleoptera; family Coccinellidae; genus Megalocaria; species Megalocaria dilatata. The sequence continues at coordinate 66,645,820 of CM067855.1, read as the reverse complement.
TAAAATTGTTATAATGTTTCACCTAGTGCCAACCGCATACTCCATTCATGTTATAATGGATAGGTTCATAGAAAAACGGTGATCCAGTTGGCGAAGAGATCCTATTTTTTGAGTGCTACCTAATGTTATATCGACTTAGTTAATTTGAAGATAGACACGGTGTGAACAAAACCGTAACTTGGGTAAGGCATATTTTATGAAGAGCTGGTGCGAATGACCCTAAGAAATGGTAAGTAACCCCATCCATTTTTTGAGTAAGAAATTTTTCTATATGTGAACAATTTTATAATACATAAGAATAAATAAAAAAGATTGCATATTAACATGTTTTACTGGTTAAAAAAAACTTTAGATTTTTTCTTTTAGGGAGTATGACTAGAAATATAATCATGAAAAATCGTGGTCAATCCATGACATTAGTACTAATGATGCGATAATTTTATATTATTTTTTGACCACTTTTACGAGAAGAAGTCCACCCATCTATGGATGAGTTATAGAAAACCTTCTTTCAATGGTTCTGTCTACGTTGATTTAGATATAAAAAAAAAGAATTTTATTGCAATTCGCCATTAAAAGAACCAATAACTGGAACTGCGCTTAAATTTGAAAATTTTTACGTATATATATCAGTAGGTATTTTCTTCAAAGAATTCTATTAAATTTTACGATTCTCTTCAAATAAAGCATTAATTTTCACTAAAAATTATTCTAAGTGCTCATGGAAACAAATTACGTTTCACCGTTTAATTGGATGAAATATTTGTCATTTATTAATTCAAAATATTCACTAAATACATTTTTATGCTTTACAAAACAGCTGATCGGTGGATAATAATTTAACTGTTGTTTTCCTTACGCATCATGAAAACGAAGTTTTTTTGGTTATATAATTTTTCTCAACATATGTACAAATTTACTTTTATGCATTTAATGATTCCATATCTGGGACTATCATACTACTCACCAATCTCTCAGAGTCTGCATTTAGATCATCAGTTACCAGATAGAGACCAGAACCATCCAGCCTTCTCCATTCCGGCTTGTATTTCGGTTGTACTTTGGGCATAAGATAGTTGTTCAAAGTTTCTTGATCGGCAGCTATGTTGATTGGCTCCAAGAAGGAACCATAATAGTCTACGGAGTTTTCCTCAGCCTTTATTGCAAGAATTAATGCTGCACATGCGAAGTAAATGGGTAAACGCATGTTAAAAACCTGCAACAAGTTATAGAAAGCTTAAATTTATACAGGAGAAAAAAATTGAGGGAGATTATGTTGAGACGACAGTTTCACGAAAGCAAGGAAATGTAAATCTTACCTAGAATGAATCAAAGGTGTTTGAAATTTATTCTGTGGTTCTGAACGGAAACTGAACGTATATTTATACCCTTCTATATATTAAATGAAGTGTCACAGAATGGCGAATGCGCAGGGTTACAATCTCGCCCTTCTACCTTCATCTTCGGCTTATTTCCTCAAATATTGTTCTGTTTACCGCAGTTCATGACTATATTTGTACATTCCCCATTCAAACAATCGCCTATAGGGCACATAGATATTATTTTTATGCCAGAGTTATTTCGAATTAAACAAATCCATCACCGTGATGGCTTTCCGATATCGTTTTCTACGTGAGGAAATCATCGAACAGCTTCGTTTATTGAATTTCTTCATCTTGCGGACACTTCCTAGTTTCATCACGTAAAACGAATTTTCGCCAATAACACTGATAAAATATTTATGGAGTTTATACAAGAGGGACGTATATCCATCTTGCGATGGTATAAATCGAATCTTCGAGGGATAAGTTATGGTAATGGCTAATCTGGAATCTCTTCACTTGACGGGGACGTGCTGGGAGTTTTGGAAGAAACCGCGCTGGCTTTGAAAACTTTCGTAATTGACACAGATAACCAACGACGCTTAGATTCAGAGAGTTTAAGAAGAAGCATAGAAATGAACTGATCATTCCGAACCAAAGAATGAAGCTTAATTAAATTCAAAGAAAATTAATTATGTTTGAAATTGATTTGCTATCCTGCACATTTCCATTATAGTTGGAAATATCTAAGGAGAAGAAGTGAGTAATTTTTACTTAAATATAACTTAAATAGTGTAAGTTTTTGATTTTGAGATTAATTCGATCACTTCGTTTGATTCTTTTGGGATATAAAAAGGGGATAAATTGTGAATAACAATTAAAGCTTAGGGCCCACAGAAGAGTTCAAGGCTACGCAAAACATCGTTCTGAAATTATCATTCAGATAAAAAAAGCTATCAGAATTTAATTTCTTTCGGAGACTACCACAAATTAAATATAATATTTCACTTTGTTCACAAAATTCTATGAAAAATTACTTTTGCAATGGATGAAGTGAAAATGCAGGTAAGAATAAGCGGTAAAATTAAGATGGACCTACCTCCACATCAGAACCGGTAAAATTACATCATGCTGTTTTTGAACCGCATTGAATTAATGAAGGCAGCCTTCGACCTTTTAGAGTTAATTTCACACTTATCGCGAGCTTGGAGAATTTCCAATCTAAGAATGAATTCCGAAATCGCTAATTGCTTTGACTGCACAGATAAATAAATACACGATCACGTTCCGAATTAATAACAAAAAACTCAGGAACGTGATACGCGTGAAGAACAACATATTCAGATCACTTCGGATAATAACAGAAGAATGCAAAGGCTGAGGAAGGGAATTTCATCCTGCACAGTTGTCTACATTTTGAATTACGATTTCATTTCCATAAATGTGTTTCGAAATTGTGTTTCCACCTGTTTCAATTTAGTTATATTCGTAAATTTTATGTTTTCTGGTATTTTCATCCATGAAGTGAAACGATATGAAATTGTCAGTAATGGTTCAATCTCCTCGACAAAATAATCTATGGTTGGTGACTGCGTTCCGTCAAAAATGTGGAAGTTTCAATTTATTCCAGGTTATTGCTGAAATTTATCAATTAAAACTCGGTTTTGCGCAATTTTCGATAATCACATTGATTTTAATTCAACAGCATGAGAATGAATGTAACAAAATAGACGCTGTGCATATCCGACCGTAAAGAATTGAAATGCATTGTATTATATATCATCAGAATAATAGATAAATGCGTTCCAACAGTATTTTCGTAGTCACATCAATATAACGTTTCATATTTTCCGAATAGCAGCTAGAGAATGGAGGATTTCATCGATATTCTCGGATAGGCCATATGGATTGTTTGTTATGTAGGAAATACAATATTAAAACCGAAATTGTAAACACTGAAGCAATTTAATCGTAGCAGCAATATGGAACTTGCTGTTCAGAGTGTTCCAGGAATAGTCTGATTTCAAAAGTTGATACGATATTGCAATTTTTCACATAGAACGTACAACATGGTAATCTCCGTTCGGCAGGTGTTTTCATGAGTTGCAGTAATGCGTTCATTTAGTTTTTTTCAGGTGTTTAAATATTTTTTAACGAAATTAACGGAATATTATGAGTGATATCAAAAGTGTAAAAGTCGGAATAAATAATAACTTCAACTTTCTGACAATATTGTACCCTTACGTCAAGAATGAAACGATAACATTTTACAGAAATTTTATTAACAGATTATCCGAAAAAAAAATTATAATGTGGTTGACCTCGGGAAAATATTAATGTCTACTTCTTTAGAGTAATCTACAGTTAAACGTCATTCTGAAAGAAGGATAAATCGACGATCGAGTAGATAAGGCAGTGAGTGGTTTGTAGGACTTTATCAGCATAATCCACAGCTGTCATAATGCTTACAATAAAGAGAAGTGGTGATCGGCTAGAATAGTTTGGAGCAAGCCTCCAAACTAATACTCCAACAGTCTATAGATCTTTCACAACAGAAAACTCAATATCAAGTCTTTCTTCGCGGTGTCTTAAACTTCTACTACCAAAGTGCCGATCTAGAAAGTTACGATTCGTAGCAAAAGATGATATTTATCATTTACCTCCCAATGCTACGTTATCTGCACCACTTCAAATGTTGACGCTAGTGGCCCACAATCAAAGGAGGTATAAGGTACGCATAGTAAAGGGTCTACTTTCTTCTTCAGCGATTTGAAGCATAGAACTAGTTGTCTGAAGCACCTATCTTGATGCTCTGTGATACGCCTCGGTTGATAAGACGGTTTTCTTCTATTGTCCATGTTCGACCCGAGTAGGCGTTGCAATACAGGTACCCACTCGTAAAACTGACTTAGTTCTACCTAATTGCAGGTTATCTGTCCAACAGACGAATACGTCAGAACTAGATATGTGTTAGCTTGAGGAGAGCGTGAGGAATACGTGTTGGATTACTCAGTTTCTAGCATCTCTCAAAGTAATTTTTCAGATTTCATTCTAAATTAAATCGTAAAGCTTTATTATTCCTTGCTTAACGAATAAATATAATTTAAGCATAATCCAAGATATGTAGGTACGTAAAGAATTAAATATAACTGTTTTGTAATTTTTGCAAGTATTTCTTTGTAAAATTCAAAGGAATAATTTATAATGTCATTCTCTCTGGCATGTAAATTATATACGCGATTCATTCAACATAATGGCGCGTTTCTACTTAAATTCACTATATAATTAACGACCCGATCTTTTGAGATTAATGTAGGAATGTGGAAATTCAACTGACTCAGGAGAATTGTGAAGCGATGTATCTTCTAATGAATTTGTTGAGAAATATCAGATCTCTGGGGTTCCTAAAACTTCAAGAGTGTTAATTGAATATTTGTTCCTCAAGTATGAATTATCCCCAGACGGAGTGATGCTACTAAATTTCGTAATCAATATATCCCATATATCTATTTTGGATCAGGTACATCTATGTTATTTTACTTTCCACTGAAATAAAAATAAAGGCTGTTTACCCTTCTTGGACTTTTCTATATTTTTAATTTCTTAGTTTTTAGATCACTCAAATGATATCTGATATTAATAGTACACTCTTGATCAAATAAATTAAATCTACTGATATGTACAAAATATCATTAATAAGGAGTGTGAGCTATGGTAAAAGAAAGTTCTACAAATCGAGACAGATACAGATTGCAGATATCAGAGAAGTTCTACTGTGCATTTGGTGGGACTGGAAAATAATAATTTATTATGAGTTGCTTTCATATGGCCAAACACTACATTCTTATATCTACTGTCAAAAACTGGTTCGTTTGAAGCTAGCGATTGACCAGAAATGGCCAGAATTTAACATCAGTAGAAGTGTTGTGTTCCATCAGGACAACACCAAGCCACACACGTCTTTAGTGACTCGCCAGAAACTCTGGGAGCTTGGTTGGGAAATTTTAAACGCATTCACGATATAGTCCGGACGTGGCAACAAGCGATTACCATCTATTTCTTGCATTGCAAAACTTTCTGAGTGATAAGAAATTATTATCAAGAGAAGATTAAGAAAATAGATTACTGGATTTTTTCGCCAATAAGGAGCAACACTTCCATGAGAGAAGCATTATGAAGCTACCGTTAAAATGGCAAGAAATAATAAAACAAAAGGTGCAAAAGTCATGAAATTCACGCAAAAATAATGAATTTTTTCTCCAACGTATTATTATAACTTTTTTCATGTTTTAAAATATAATTTTAATTTAAACTCGATACGGTCCTGCTGCTTTCTCCTAATTGATATAATATAACTTCCTATGTTAGGAGGATTTATAAATATAAACTTAATCGGAATGACTACGAATTTTGTCAATCCATGGAAAAATTCACGCTATTTATTGGCATATCTTCGATTAAAATAGTAATGTATTTGCGTACGTTTTATTATGAAATATAAATAAAATGCCTGTATCGCTTCAGATTATATTGAAATATACAATGTGCGTCTTTATTTAGTTCGTCTGGTATTGAGGATAGGAGTAGAGGTCAGAACATTTTTGTTTTATTACTATATAATTATAAACTCTTAAATATATTTGAGGCCCCCACTCAAATTTCCATGGAATGAGAAATGTAATATTGTCTTTACCTGTATTTCAGATTCATTAATTTTTTTATAGGTTCTTGTATTATATTTTGGCAGAAACGCAGAATTTAACTACAAGCACTTGGAAGCGTTTGCATTTATCTACGCGTATATGCTTGCCATTATTCAGATACGAATTTCGAAACGAAAAAAGTTAGAAACTTTTGTGCGCTTGTCCAAGAGTTCATTTCCCCTGAAAATGTGAAAACTGAAAATTACTTATTAAAGAGGTTGAATATAATAATAATGTAGTTTATCCCGAAAGCTAAAGTTTTAAAAATTTTGCGCAGAGGCATGAACCTCCAAAATACTGTAGGATTTAATTCACTCTAAATTGTGAAAATAAGAGGTCAAATAAATATAAAATATAAGATCTACTTATTAACATGAAAATCAGATAAAATCATCTGTTATTCTTTCTCAAGAATTTCTGAACGCAAAACTACTAATTAGTATTCAGCTGTGTTTTTAGTTTACACATAACTGAACCTTGTTGTCCGTTTCCATATTTTATTTATATTTAAAAATATAAATTACCACTAGATTCCTATACAATTTTGAATGTTATCTAAAACGTCATATTACTAAAAGGATATAAAAATTAACGAGGGACCCACTCCCTTGCTAATGCTAATAGTATTCAATAATAGTTATTTAATTTTTTTTTGATGAAGAATCAGTTATTAACGATTATTTCGAAAAAAATGTAACAAATACATTCCTTTTATATCAAAAATTAGCTTAGTTATGTCTCTCCTCAAATTCAACCTCTAGAATGAAGCAGATGAAAATATTGGTGCATTGTCTTTATGTTCTTTGATTTTAGTTTAAAATGATGAGTAGTGAAGAAATCTGTGAACGTAACTGCTCTTGCATCAAATTGCCCTAGTTTTGTTTACATTTTAATTTTCCAATCATAAAGTTTAATTTTTTTCAAGGAAGGTACTATTTTAAGTTCTGAGTTATTATGATGTAATTATTCATACACCACTTAAATATCGAATACTATTATCTAGTTTGAAAATATACATGTTACCGTAGTTATCGTATTTATTCGACAAATACAGGACTTATTTTCTTTTGCTCGCTTGTTCTAGAAAACATCTCGCTATCGTTTCGCCAAAAGTCTGTAGTTTTCGAGTTTTGAGCCGAAAATGACCTGAAGCGATTTGGTTAGACTCAGTGATGAAGAATCCGAAGTCAAAAGTAACTCTATCCTGTCCGTCCGGCCAATCTGATCCGTCTGTAAATATTCTAACTTTTGAACAGAAAGAGCTAGATACTTGAAACTATCGGATTAGGTTAAGAGCCGATGATCTCGGTTAAGTTTTTGTAAATGGCAAATGAGTAAAATCGGTCCTATAGTTCCGCAGTTATTCACATTTTGTACTGTTTCAATAGTTCCGAAACTACTGATCCGATCGCAATAAAATTAGGATAATTAGGTATGTAATATAAACAAAGATTTATGACAAATTTTTTGCGAATCTAGAGATAAAAGTAATCATTTCCCAATGAAAAGACAAAAGGACTGGAAAATTGTAGGGTAGAAATCTCTTAACCTTAAAATACTTGAAAATGTATGTTTGAAACCTGAAAATATATATACAAGGAAACCAACAAATTCCAGTTGCTCAGGTAGTCAGATGGCTAAGGATCGTACTTAAAAATTTTACCCCTAATTTTTCTCTTACTTGATCGACAAAAAGTATAATAACTGTATAAAGTTTTTTTTATGGTTGTATTATTCACTGGCGTAAGTGAATCGTTTCAGAAAAGGCCTGCTTTGAAACTGATACAGCAAATTTGTAAGAATTATATTTATTTTGATTTTATTGATCAATTTTCATACTTTTTAAATAGTATAGTATGTAGATAAAAAATAAAGATGGAATTAGCCTATTTTGATCAGAGTATTATTGTACTGTATGTATTGTAATTTACAGCATTTCAAGATAAATCGATGGGACAATACGAAGACAATACGACAGAAGAATAGAGTCCACAAAAAATTTAAAATTTATAACATACATCACCGTGAACGTTTTCATCACCTTCGAAAGCTATCTAAGAAACTTATTTCGAGGGACTTCAGTTGTTATCTTGGGAGAATTGAGCGGCAGCTCCCACAGAATCCATCTAGTTTTTTTAAGCATATATCACATATGAAGGGTCACAGTGGAATTCAGTTGGTCATGAGGCAGGGAGATGTGGAGGCATCATCACCCTCAGATATTTCTAATCTGTTTGCTGAGTTCTTCGGTTCTGTTTATGAGAAGGACATTATTTCTTCTGATGATGACTTGGAGTTTGTGGGAAATGTGTACAGTAGCAATTATTTAGCCAATATACTAAAATACCAAAATTCAAAAATGAATAAGTGAAGACAAATCGGAAATTGCAGTATCCTTCCTTTGTGATTGCTTTTACATAATTTCTATGTGATAAAACTCGATAAAATTTGTGAGTTTGCTTTCTTCGGGTGCATTAGTGTCCTGGAATCATAGTTGGGTGAGAATTGTTGTATGATCATATCTCATTTTTGCCATCTCGATCGTTTTAACCTGAGTATAGTTGTTTTGTTTACCTCACTTAAGGGACAATTTCGCTTGCTGCGGTGGACATCTGTTGGCTCCTTGCCGCCGATTCGTACGCAGCAGCGTTTTCGGTACGCGTATGAATGGAATAGGTTGAACGTTCTTTACTCATCCAGTGCGCGTATGACCTATACGCGCTTTTGGTAGAATATTGTTTGTCCCTGTGATATTTTGTACCGCTTTCCTATTCTTCCTGTTATTCGTGGCCTTCCTAGTCTGTGAAGTCTCCTGTACAGGTCCACAGGAGTGAAGTGTGTAATACCTATAGCTTTTCCTCACTTCACATTATTTATTTATTCTATCGAATTATGCCAACCCAATGCGCTATTTGTGACAAAGCGGTGGAGAATGCTGATCGACCGCAATGTGTTGGATGTCGCAGGGTCTTCCATCTTGGGTGCGTTAACCTATCTGTTGAAGATCTAAAGTTCATTAAGGATTCAAATGCCAAATGGAACTGCAGCGGTTGTGAATCCCGTAAGAGATCTCTACGTAGTAAATCTCAGTCATCCAGTAGCGAACATATTACCATGGAACATTTTAACTTGCTTATGAGTAAGATCTCCTCCATAGCAGTTGACCTCAAGTCAATAAAGGATGATCAGTCAACCATTGTTGCGGAGCTTAGTAAGTGTCGTGAAACTCTTGAGAGTCACACTCAAATCCTTAGTGGCCACTCGGTCTCCATTGCAGCTTGTGAGGAGAAGATAACTAGTTTGGAAACTTCTCACGCCACTCTTGCTTCTGATTTTTCTGATGTCATAAAAGATGTCGAAGTTTTAAGAGCTAATACTTCATGCGCTGGTCAAGTGAATACCAACGAAATTATTGAGCGAACTAAGCGCTCATTCAACATAATTATAAAAAACATCCCCGAATCATCTACATCTGAAGATTCAGTCGTCGCTTCCAACATTTTAGGTCGGGTAGATTCTGAGGCACCGAAGTTTATGGTCAGAGCAGCACGTCTGGGAAAGATACGCTCCCCTAGACCTCGTATGCTGAGGGTAACTATGTCCAACCCAACTATTGTAAGTTCTTTATTACGCAATAAGAAATCCTTGCTGACCCAAGAATCGTACAAAAATTTCATACTCACGGACGATAAAACCCCAGAACAACTCAAACTATTGGATTCAAAGCGTGCATTATTGAAGGAGCGGGAGGCATCAGGTGAAAAAGATCTCACTATCAGGTATGTTCGTGGGGAGCCCATCATTGTTGCTTCACATCAGGCTACCAACTCAAAAAACTAACCAACTTTAACGAATGGTCCCTTGTATACTCTAACGTTCAGTCTCTCTGCTCAAAACATCGTGAGCTGCAAACTTTTGTCCAAGTGTTCAATCCTAGTATTATTCTTCTCTCTGAGACATGGCTCCACCCAGGCATCCCAGATTCAGTAGTGCATATTTCAAATTACGCTCCCTATCGTAGCGACAGTGTAACCACCCGAGGCCACGGAGGTGTATGCATTTATATAAAGAAAAGTATAGTAGGCTCATCCACCATTTCCATCTCATCCATTAGTACACCTGGTATCGACAATTTATTCATAGACATTAAATACAATGATTTTTCACTCACCATTGGATGTGTCTATAGGCCCCGGGCGTGTGTTCACGATGCTGTTCTTATTAGTCATCTGCAACAACTGGCTGATAGGAAGAACATATTCATTGCGGGTGATTTCAACTTGCCCGACATTTCCTGGCCAGTACTGAACATGCCTTTATCTACTTCACCTTCTCTGCCATTTGCTCGTATGATGTTGGAATCAAGTCTCTTGCAACTTATTGATAAACCCACAAGATATCGTCCAAATCAGACACCCTCATTGCTCGACCTCTTCTTGACAAACGATCCTGATCTATGTGCCGAAATTGACTATCTACCGCCGTTTGGTAAGTCGGACCACATCACTTTGAAATCAAAGATTCAGTTTTGCACAGCCTCTAGATCGAATGTTGTTGGTAAGAAAATCGAAGTGATAAACTATGCTAGAGTCAATGAGAAGCTTTCCAGTGTTCAATGGTCAGATTATTTTGAAGGTCAGGATGTGGAGGCAATGTGGAGTGGTTTGGTGAGTGTAATAGAGACGGCAGTCCGGGAGAACAAACGATTTAAATTTGTCGAGGTCAACTCGACCAAACCTTGGATAGATGGGAACCTACGTGGTATGTTGCGGCACAAACGCAGACTATGGCAGAGATATACCAGACGCAGGCAAGATGAGGATTTCACTGAGCATCGAAATTTCTCCAACCGTTTGTCTATGGCAATTGATAATGCAAAGAAACAGTTCGAGTCCAATATAGCTTCCACTAACAACAAGAAGAAATTTTTTAAATATGTACGTTCATTTCTTAAAACGAGGGCGTCCACTCCGCTAGTCAGGGGAAGCTCGGGTGACATCTGTGGGAGTTTCTTGGAGTCGGCGGAGGCACTGGCCGAGTCATTCGCATCAGCATTTACTGTCGAGTCTGATGGACAAATACCAACAGTCAGATGCCAGCGTTGTCCGGTCGGGTTGGATGAGGTGCAGTTTTCCCCCGAAACAGTGATGAGGCAGCTTGAGGCGTTAAAGGTTGACTCCTCGCCTGGTGCCGATGGGATGTCCGCTAGAGTTCTAAATAGCTGTGCATCCTCATTATGTGTTCCCCTAGCTATGATATTTTCGGAAACTTTCCGATCGCACAAGTTGCCTTTCTCGTGGTTACAAGCATCAGTGACACCAGTCTTCAAAAAGGGAGACAAACTATGCCCTGGCAATTATCGCCCTATCAGCCTCACTTCTGTGGCCTCTAAAGTTTGTGAACGTATTGTATTGGACGAAATGATCAAGTTTCTGCTTTCTAACGGTATAATCCCATCAACTCAGCATGGATTTTTGCCCGGTCGTTCAGTTCTCACAAACCTGTTGAAGTGTGTCGACGATTGGACGAAGTCATTTGACATGGACATACCTACCGATGTTATTTACCTCGACTATTCGAGAGCGTTCGATCGAGTCCCTCACCGTCGCCTTCTTTCTAAGCTGGACCACTTTGGAGTGAGAGGAGATCTTCTACTTTGGATTGAAGCTTTTTTGAAAAATAGGCAGTTTTCTGTTCGGGTGTCAAATGCCACCTCGACACCCAGACCCGTTACTAGTGGTGTTCCTCAGGGGTCGGTTTTGGGGCCCTTGCTCTATTTGGTTTACACTGCTGATCTACCACACATTTTGCGTTCGTCCTGTTCTCAGTTTGCTGACGACACTAAGTTATACGGCGATGCTTCTGATTCGGCGCTGCTTCAGTCGGATCTTGATTCAGTGTATGATTGGTCCGATGAATGGCTGATCCCGTTGAACCTGGAGAAGTGTTGCGTTCTTCACATTGGAAAGCGCAGTCCGGGTAACACCTACTTTATAGGTGGCCATAAACTCGCCCCTACCGATTGTCATGAGGATCTTGGTCTGACTGTCACATCGGACTTGAGCTGGTCGAAGCACGTAAAAAAGATTACGGCCAAAGCAAGGAGTTTGGTTTTCATGGTTTCGAGATGTTTTCGTGGCTGTTCACCTGCTGTTTGTTCAAAGATCTACTCGACTTATATACGCCCTATTCTTGAGTTCGCCGGACCTGCCTGGTGCCCCAATCTTAGATCGGATATTGAACAACTGGAAGCGGTTCAAAGATGGGCCACTCGTATACCGTACGGGTTAGTGCGTCCAAGTTATGAGGAAAGATTGAAAATATTTGGTCTAACATCCTTTCAGGATCGTCGATTGAGAGGCGACTTAATCGTGAGCTATAGGATAATGAACGAGATCTTTGGAACCGATTTATCAGCTCTCTTTGCCTACAACACCCTTAACTTGAGAGGCCACGCATATAAATTGCGCAAGGAGAACTTCAGAACAACCCCCCGGCAGCACTTTTTATCCAATAGAATATTTTCCACCTGGAACAACTTGCCTGTGGATGTGGTTGAAGCCACAAACGTTAACATGTTCAAGAACCGATTCGACCAACACGAGAGACCTTCGCCCATTGACTGAACGATACTTTGCTTCTGGATTGTTTTCTTAATCGTTATTTTTTCACATTATGTTTTTTGTTTCACTTTACATGTACCTATAGAATATTTTCGATTTAATTTGTATTTTGAGCTGAAACAGGCTTTGCCTCTGCTCTACTTACTGAGTAATAATAATAATAATAATACTACTCTGTCAAGGAAGTACCGGGAATTTTCAATTAAAACAACATTTTTACATTTAATCGTCAAAATTTATTGGGTCGCCCTCAAAATAAGCTCCATTTGCTCCAATACATCTATGCCAACGGCACTTCCAATTATCGAAACATTTTTTATAGGCGCTTTCCGGGATGGACTTTAGCTCTCGCGCCGAATTTTGTTTTATGGCTTCAATCGACTCAAAAAGGGTGCTACGAAGGGGCAATTTTTGTTTTGGGAAGAGGAAAAAGTCGCAGGAAGCCAAATCCGGCGAATACGGTGGTTGCTGAAGCACGTTTGTTGAGTTTTTGGCGAGAAAGTCAGTCACAATCGTAGCTCGGTGAGAAGGCGCGTTATCGTCATGCAAAATCCATGAGTTGTTCGCCCACGAATTTGGCCGCTTCTTACGGATACGCTCACGCAAACGTTTCATAACGCCTAGGTAATACTCCTTATTTACCGTCTGACCCTCTGGAACGAATTCGTAGTGCACCACGCCACGGATATCGAAGAAAACAATGAGCATCACCTTCATTTTCGAGCGGCTTTGGCGTGGTTTTTTCGGTTTCGGCTCATTTTTTGCCACCCATTCCGATGATTGCTGGCTTGTTTGCATATCGTACTTGTAGACCCAGGTCTCATCACCAGTTATAATGCGTTCCATGAATGTAGAATCGGAATTACAGCGATCCAGCATGTCTGAAGCAACCTGTTCGCGATGACGTTTTTGAAGAAAACGTCTTTCGGTACGAGTCGTGCGGCCACCTTTCTCATGCCCAAAATATCAATCAAAATCGTACGTGCGGACTCGTGGGATATCTTGAGATCATGAGCTATCTTTCTCAAGCTGGTACGACGGTTTTCCAGCACCCTTTCCTTAATTTTATCGCCCATCGAAGCCGTCGATGGGCGACCACTTCACGACCGTCCTTGAAGGCTCTGTACCACTGATATGCACGAGTTTTCGATAGAGCATTATCACCAAAGGCCTTTTGCAACATTTTCAATGCATCGGCACACGAAAATTCATTTGCAACACAAAACTTTAAACAAATTTTTTGCTCAACGTAATCACCCATAGTAAAAATCGGCACGCACTCTGACATCGACTGACTTAATCAGCTGTTGCAAACACACTAGTTGACAGATCCCGCTCAAGCTTGGCATAGTAATTAAGGACAGTGGTACCAACCTAGGAAAAAAAAATTTAATAGTAATAGAGCACTCTTGTCGTTATGTTATGCTTTTGTTTTCAGCAAGTTGAATTTTGCGACGCCTGTCTGGAATCCTTTCTACAGGTGTCACATTAGATGTATAGAGGGCGTGCAGCACAAGTTCTTGAGGTATTTGTCTTACAGGAGTGGAGTTGAAATTGTAAATCATGATTATAGAGAGGCTCAAGGTGTGATTAATATAGTCAGCTTGGAAGTCCGTAGGAAGATGAATGACATGTGTCTGCTACACAAGATGTTGAACAACGTCCTTTCGGTTCCCTCGATGCTCCAGGCTGTGTCCTTCAGGGTCCTGGAGAGAAGATTAAGGTCAAAGGAGATGTTTGTTATACCATTCCGTCGTCTGAATGTAACTCAGAACTCTCCCATCCGTAGAATTCTGTCAATGTTCGATGCCGAATTCTGCGATCTCGGTTTATTTTCGGTTTCTCTTGCTCAGTTCAAGAGATGCTTGAGGGTGAGATTCACCTCTTGAGATAAGAGCTTAATTTGGTGTTTCTATGTTTACTGATATTCTGGTTACTTGGGGATATGATTTATTACTTTTTTTTTTGTTAAGTTTCAAATATTATGGTTAATATAGACATGATTGTACGTAATTAATATCAAGTTCTGTAGATGTATGAGTAGGTTAAAATTTCAATATGTGAGTACTGCGTTGGGTTGAAATACCTGTTAGTATTCCTGTGTTCAATAAATAAAATACAATAAAAATAGAATCACTTATTAATCTATAAAATTCCTGCATAAATATAATTTTCGTAAAACGTCATCGGGATACTTGTATACACAGCGATATAACTTTGAACATAATGTGTGGAATCGAAAATCTTATCATTGAAGAACTATAAATATCATGAATAATGCAATATCATTATAAACATGCTAATATTAAATCGAAATTCTGAAAAGTCATATCTGGCAATGTAAACAAACATAAAAGTTTAGGAAATATATAGAACTACACCACGATTTCATATCGTGACTTTCCTGAATATTGTATAAGAACTCTATTCAGAGAAAAAAACGGCAATTTATTTGACAGAAATTAATTTTTTCATATTTGTAGTATATGAAGTTGATGAAGTTTATAATGAGGTTTGTTTAGCCAATAACTTCAAAAACTAATCCGTGAAAATTTCTGGAAAAATGGTTTCAGTCTTTATTATTGTTTTAAATCTGAGGTTGAATAATAAATTAAATAATTATAGTTTATTAAAATTAAGTGGCTTAAAAAAAAACCTGCGTAAATTTATCAAAGTACTATTCATTCCAATAATCAAATTTCATAATTTAGAATACGTAGTTAAAAATTAAAATGAGAAAATCTTAAAACTTGAAATTTTCAAGGGTGATTTTTTGAATGAATAAGTTGTAAAATACTTCAATAATATTTTTCCATTAAAATTTATCAAAATAATCTTTTATTTGTTGAAACTGATTATTTGTGAAAGTGACATAAATGTCCATTCCTTGCAATTCGTCGAATTATCGCATATTTGGAAATAATATTTCATTTTGTAACATACCAGAACACCAATAAGAAAACGAAATAAAACAAACCAACAAAAAATTGGCGCTGTGCCAGTCTTGCAATAGACGAAACAAGGTGGAAAACTTGGCGATTAAAAAAAAATTGGGTTTGTTCGTATAAGATTGTGTTGACTCAGTAAATGAAGCCACTTGACCATCTTATACGTGTTGTTTGTTTGCTGATTGACTGCATAGCAACTTGAAATACATACTGACTTTTTTGAATATTTTCGGAAAACGCTTTCTGCTCGAATCATTTTGCTATATAGGGTGACAAGAAAAACTTCGGACAAATTTTACTGAAACAAAAGTATTTCAGCGCAGCCAGATAATTTTTATTTTATTAGATTCTCTACACTTTCTTGTACTGCTATATGAATTTCCAGTTTGATATTACTTATTTTGCAGAGTGTTAGAATATCAAACAAACGTAGTGCAATTTTGGAGCTGTTGCGTTAAGGTAAGCGTCAATGCGATATTGTTCGTTTGCTCAATGTGCCTCGAAAAATCGTGTCCAATGCAATTTTCCGTTTCAAGAAGCTTGGCCATGATGGTTCGTCCAGGAAGTGGGAGAAAACGCACTGTCAGTACGCCTAGCAATCGCAACATCGTCAAGAAGCGAGGCAATCGAAATCCGGGGGTCTCCATGAGGAAAATAGCCCGTGAGACCGGTATCAACCGCGAATCCGTTCGTCAAATGTCCAAAAAGGAACTCAACCTCAAACCATACAAGCTTCAAAAGTTCAACTTCTCACGGATGAAAACAAGCGCGTACGACTCCAAAGGTGCCGTCAACTCCTTCATCTCGCCGCCGGTCGGCAATGGGAGCCTATTCTCTTCACAGACGAGAAGCTTTTCAGGGTAGAACAATCCTACAACTACCAAAATGACAGATTGTAGTCCGCAGAGGCTCCCGGTAAGTCGGCCATCGTCGAACATCCTCAAAACCCGCAATCCGTCATGGCCTGGGGCGGAATTTGCGCCGGCAAAAGACCCTTGGTTTTCGTGGATCAAGGGGTCAAAATCAATCAAGAAGTCTATCGCTGCGACATTCTCGAGGTCGTAGTAATCTGTGGACCCAGCAGTACTTCGGCGACACGCATTGGACCCCGCTTCGGCTCGCAAGGCGAAAATGACGCAAGAATGGTGTAAGACCCATTTTCCGGGTTTAATCAAATCTGCAGAATGGCTGCCCTACTCGCTGGATATCAATCCAATGGACCAGAGAGTGTGGTCGATTTTAGAGCTCAGGGCGTGTGCTAGTTTGGAGTTGCTCAAGCAATCCCCAATCGGGAATGACACCGATTAACGCACGAAAATTTCAAGAAGCGTCTGAAGCTACGTATCGCTGCCATAAGGAACCACTTCGAAATCGCTCAAATATATTATTAGCAAATGCTTATGCTATTATTATTCGTTGTTGTTTTGTTTAATTTTTTTTGTTTACTAAAGTTAAATGAAGAAAGTTTGTTCGAGGTTTTTCTTGTCACCCTGTTAATTTTTTGTTTCATGTAGAATTGGATTAAATTGATCTGCAATACCTATTTTTCCAACACTTTCAGAAACAGAATTTCACCAATGTTAGTATTGCGTAAGGAAAAATTTTCGAGTCTGTAATCTCCAAAAATGGAATTGTTAACTGCCCTTCAAAAAGTTGTAATTTGAGTCTTTTGGGTTTTTTGTGAGATATTTGAAGGCACTAGCCTATGCCAATGAATCTTAAACTATAGATACTTTCAACTTGGACATCGATTGATGAAAAATTCATACTCGATTCAACGAAAGCGAAACCTTCAAACGAAATCAAGGAAAACTTTTGAATGAGTTATTTTTTGTGAAATATCTTTCGTTATGTTTTCGGTTAATTGAATATATATTTACACAGTTGAATTATTCACACAGAATTGATCTCCACTGCGCTACTTGGTACAGGGCTCATCTATTAATGCCCCCCTTGTGTTTCTCCGTCAGTTTATATACCTGGATATTGGTTTCTACGAACTTCTTTAGCATCCCGATCATTCTCGAATGAGACTGAAGGACAAGCAGTGGCGTAGAGGGCTTGATCATTACACTGTCCCCATCCTAGGCTGTTCAGTCCCTAAATATATTTGGTACGGAGGCTAAATCTACGGTACTCTCCGTTTCTATAATTTCCTCGCTGATAGTAATAGCACCCAACATTTTTTTTTGGTTTGGAACTCTTCTTGGATTATAACTAGATACTAGGATCTGCAGCATGGTACTAAAAAAAGGTCTTGCTGGGCGTCCACGGTAATCCCAAGTCTTGCCTCGCCAGTACAACCATAGTTAGACATGAAGGTTTCGAAACTTATGTTTTTGTGGTTTACTTTTTCACTAGTTACTCCCCTTATTCGGGTATCGTCTTGGATATCGTATTTAGCTTCGTACATCGCAAACATATGCACTACCTTCCTTTTACCTCTGGGAATTTTCTGGATACGATATACAACATCGTTCATTCTCTTGAACACTTTATACCGGTCTTTCCAATCTCCTTGCAACTTGGCTGATAGTGCTCGCTTCCTCCGGGGGTTGTACAACCATTCTAAGTCACCGGTGTTATAACTTTCTTCCGAAGCTTTGATGTCGTAACGGGTCTTCATGCGATCACTCGCCATCTGGAGATTCTGTCTAACTTTCTTGTTAATATAATGTAATTTTTCAGACAGCTTACATATTCTCCTCACCTGGTTTTCTCGAGATCGCATGGCAACCGTATTTCCCGGCCGAACATTTTACATGCTGTAGTTTCTCCTGTCGCTTCCTGTAATAATGATCTATCTGTAAGCCATTGTTAACAGATGGTATTTGTCTCAGTCTCTTTGGTGTCCCACAGTTATATTCATTCTTCTAACTATGCAATTGAGAGATGTTGTCGTGGTCTTAAGGATCCCATTAGGCATTAAATTATTAAATTTACACACACTTTGGAATATATTGCATTCGAAATGTTGTCCCGGTCTCAGTGTAACTCCAGCAGGACTTCAAACATAGGGCTGAACATCTCTTTTATCAGCATATCTGCAACTGTGGTGGTTTTCTAATTTTGTATGGCATAGCCTTCGACCTATTTAGCAAAGTAATCCATCGCCACCAATATGTATTTGTTTTCTTCATCAGTTTCTGGCCACTTCAAAGCATCCTGGTCTGTCCTAAGTAAAAATTTACGTCCATATAGGTATTTGTAAAAAATGGACTTTATGACAGCATTTTTTCTCTTCTAGTGACACAGTAATTATATTCAGGCTTTGACAGCATTTTGCTGAAGTATCCTATCACTTTTTTCTGGTCGTCCTGAATTTGCGACAGTACACCACCTATGGCCGTATTACTTGCATCCGTGTCTAATACAAACATTGAGGATAACTAAAACTGGGGGAGATTAATACCCGTTTCAAACAATTGATAACTGTCGTATATTTCTCCGACAAGATCTTTTCCTTCTTCTGTCAATCCGATTAATGGTTTAGCAATATTAACAAACCATACTATAAATTTAGGATAATAAGGGCACAATCCAAGAAAGATTCGCACTTCTTGATAATCTTGCAGTTCCGGTTACTACTAAACTACCTTTTTCTTGTCTTGATCAGCTCTCATGTCCCTTTCAAATACGACCAAATCTAAGTACCACACTTCTTCCTCGAAGAAGTGACATTTTTATGGGTAAGTTTGAGGTAAGCACTTCGTAATCTTTTGAACACGTCTCTCAGGTTCTGACTTCACGATAACAATAACTTCGTCCAGATAAACGAAACAGTTATTCCATGATAATCCTCGTAAAATAGTTTCATTAATCGCTCGACAGTCCAAGGTGCATTACAAAGTCCAAATGGCATCACGGTGAAATTCTTTAACTCTGAGCCAATGGTATTTTAATTCTCATCAGTCGGAAGTTATTTTGATGCTTAATAAAAACCTATTACTTTTCTCTTAATTCTGTATCCGTTGACTACCGCACATTGTTAATAATTCTATAATTCTATACCATATATATCAAGAAAAACAGTTTTTCTAAAACATTCAATTCGATTCTGAAAATTTTTAAAGAAATTTTTCATATTAATATTTGTACAGGTATTCGGAAAAAATTTCTAATTAATATTCGTAAAAAAGCCCTGCGAAGTAATACTTAATTTATTTTTATTCATAATAATTATATTTTGCTTTTTCCACGCATGTGCATGGCAGTTTTTAGATATGGAGTGTTGTTTTTGAAGATTTTTCTGTGGAAGTTTAGTTTAATAAATGCTATATAGTTCGCTGTATACATTTCTTCCAGTATGCTTCAAGCAGAATTTGTTGAATGTGTAAGGTATTTAGGTATATTTTTTATTGATTGTTTTTATTCAGAATCCTAATAACTTCCGTAGGGGGTAAAAATTTCAAGTGCTTTTTCTGGAGAGTGTGGAATATATTTTTAAGAAATAAATGTGGAGTATTTTTCTGCAATTGAATTTGTAATTCTAGGATGATGTTTGCTGATTAACAGCGGTCAATATTTTATATTTTCTTTTGATTCTGTATCCGTTGACTGCCGCAAAGGTGTTGATAATTCTAAATGTTTGTAAAAAGGGACAGTGTTTTTCTGACATTTAATTTAATTTTTAAAAATTTTTGAGAGATTTTTCAGATTAACATTTGCAGAGGTTTTCAAAACAAATTTTGATTAATCTTTAAAATATTTGTAAAAAAAATCCTTTAAAGTAA
This sequence comes from Megalocaria dilatata, assembly GCA_034642435.1. Classification (NCBI taxonomy): domain Eukaryota; kingdom Metazoa; phylum Arthropoda; class Insecta; order Coleoptera; family Coccinellidae; genus Megalocaria; species Megalocaria dilatata. Next base: position 66,625,491 of record CM067855.1, on the reverse strand, counting down.
TACTAGATTTATGTTTCTTATTATGTTGTGGATGAGGCTACTTATCAAGCGGAGGGTATTGGTTGATTTCCAATAGGTTGTTCGGTGTTTGAAGATCAGGATCTTTATCGATTTTGTTTATTTCTGAGTATTCCAATAAATTCATGTTGTAGTAGTCTTATGACTATATGATGATTTACAGCTTTAATATGTTTGAATGCTGCCGCTCTTTCGTCTGCTCTTTCTTATTTCAGAGTACCTACCTTTTTGATCCACGTAAGTTGACTAAGAGTCATCATAATAGATTCTATTGACTATTTTGAATTATTTTGTTGTTTTTGCATGGAATAGAATATTTCCTACATTTTCATGGACGAATATCTAAAATGACTCAAGATTATGTAGAGCAAATTTATTATTTCGGGCTATATGATTTTCTGTAGCAAATGATTTTAGGGACTGAAATAATCATAAGGAATGATTGCTCCAGCAATGTGCTTTTTCTTAAGATGTTATAAATTAATAGATTACTAGTTTTAGAAATTATCAAGTCAAGAAAAAATTAATTTGTTTTATTTCTACTGTGAATATGATTTTCGTATGAATGGCGTTTAGAAATTCTATAAATTCATGAATTTGTCTTGGACCTAAAAACTCATTTGTTTTTTCCAAATAATATTTTGAGACTATTATTTTTTAAGTTATTCATAGAAATATAAATTAATACAACTTCTTGCAAATATTATGGTTTCGTTGCTGATGTAAGACCAGCATATCGCCGAAAAAATTATTTCTTATGTATGTAGTAACACTTCTTAATGTCACTGTACGAATAGCACAACTAGTACGATAAAATAAAAGAAAAGTTGTTTCAAATATTTGTGTTTAATTTGATTTTAAAAATAAATCGTCCCAATTGGCTATAGAAGCATATTTTGCGATGAGCGTTATATGAAGGAGTTTTCTCTGCATTCAGTAATTTTGATTTGAAACAAACATAGGCAGGAATAGCCTGGAAAGTACAATACCTTGTAAGAAAACTTGAGCCTATATGAACGAAAATTACAGTGGTTCGGAATATAATTCCACTTGGGACCTCCAAAAAATATAATTTGAATCGTACCCGATGTTTTTCCTGCGTTCATAGAATGCTTTTGGGAAATCAGATGAAGAAACAATAATCCGCTTAGTACAAAGACCTGTTTAACGAAACAAAATTGAAATTCTTGTTTGAAGTTTGTAAACACAAAAAGATCGACTCATGTATCTGCGTCTATTTTGCCTCAATTAATTTTCCGGCAAAACTTTCCTAATTTTCGTTTTCCACACGAAGCAACATTGAAAGTTTTGGGAAACGATGGGAATGAAAAAAAACTTATTTTCTCTTGAAGTCGAATAATTTGATTCAAGTGGGATAAATAAAGGAATCAAGAAAAATTAAGGCTCAATCGCATTAACTCGTAATCAAACAAGTGGAATTTAATTGGGTTTCTTGTATTTTTATCAGTTTTAAGATGAATTAAAATTTTTAATCTTATATTCAACAAGGATTGAACAGAAAACAAAAAAAATGGATTGTTTAACGTGAATAGAATATTGGATCATATTGCCCAGTATTTCAAAGAAAAATTTGACTATAATGTAGTTTTTAGAAATAATCATTATATAGAAATTCACATCAAAATAAACAAAGAAAAAACAAATAAAGGCAATAAATCTGAGGTTGACTTTTAATGATTGCTTTATGTTTCATATTTGTCAAACAGGTAGATCCTTTAAGACAAGAATACATGAACACCGGTGGAATTAGACGTCGTATGCCTCGCACTCAAAATAGGCCAGTCATTCGAAAGAACTTGAACATAATTTCAACAACTATGAAATTAATCATAATTATATTAAGAGTACTAAACTTACACTGTTTGAGGCACTTGAAGTCACAGATACTATACTATCTTGATATCTGAGCAAACAGATATCAACAGTTCACCCTTGTTGAATATTTTTACTCAGTTAGGTATTTTAGATAATTCACGGCAATATATTTTACTGTTATCATTATTTCTGAACCATAAGGTCTATATATAATAAGATGTGATGTTCCTTTTTAGGGTTAGTTCAAAATGTAAGCCTGACAAAGTCACAATGCCGGCAACAAGTGTAGTTCATTTAATGAATCGTAAAAATATTCTTTACCATTATGATATTTTAAATGAGGATATTTTAATTTCCACATATTTATAATGAATATAACAATTGTTCTGCTATTACAGTAGCATTCGTCAGATCTTTTATATTTTGAATAACTGAACTTCTTTTGGAAATACATTCATTTCATGCTTCACAGATATATTATTCAAAAATTCCATAGGGACTATGTTAGGTTTTACTAGAAATCGGAGTCAACGAAAAACATGGTTATCCATTTTCTGCTTCCGAAAGTAAACGTAAATAAAACACTCTTTCATTTAGAATATCAATCAAATTTTTATTTCAGTATAATGCTTGGACCTTGCCAATATGTTTGGAATACAACATCATTTAAATGTCCTCCGCGTGATCTCTTACAGGACTCGATCCTTGTCAGGCACATTTCGGGCAATATCTCACCAATAATTTGACGGATGTTGGTTTTCAAATCGTCAATAGTCTGAGGATTATAGGCATATAGGCATGATTCTTCGTATAATCCCACAAAAAAATCCAAAGGCGATAAATCACAAGATCTTGGTCTTGGCCAATTCTCATCGCCGACATGAGAAATTATGCGTCCTGGTAATTTTTCTTGCCATAAAGCCAAAACGGGTCGTGTTGTGTGGCTTGTTGCACCATCTTGCTGGAACAACATCTATTCCAATTCCATATCATTAATTTCAGGCAAAAAAAAATCGGTAATCATTTGGTTATGGCGATGAGAATTGACGGTCTGAGTGACACCTTTTTCATTTTCGAAGAAGCACTCCACCAGACCAAATTGCACACCACACAGTGACTTTTTGTGGATGCAATGGTCTCTCAGCAGTAACATGAGGATTTAAACTGTCCCAGATGCGACAATTTTGTTTGTTTACTTAGCCACCGAATGAAAAATGTGCTTCATCGCAAAAGAAAATTCAATCCGAAAAATCGTCATTCAAACGTTGTTGCTCAAGCAACCAATCGGCATATGTTCTACGTATTCTATGGTCTATTTGGCTTTAGTACTTGTGTCAACTCGACCTTATAAGAATGGAGATGGAAATCCAGATGCAAAATACGCCAAATCGTGCCATGAGAGGGGCCCAAATGTTGTGCGCGCCGATGAATTGATAAATTTGGATCTTCTTCAACACTTTCACTTACAGAAAAAATATTTTCGGTCGAGCGTGCATTTAGATGACGTATGGGCCTTAAGACATCAGTAACAGATCCCGCCTATTCAATTTTTATTCACTTAACAATTGTACGCTCAGATGTCCTATTATGTCGATCATAATCTGCCCGTAATGCACGAAACGTGCTTAATACAAAATCATTGTTTTTGTAGTAAGTTTTCACGATTTTCACGATAGACGATCCACATTGTTAAATAGCTTACCTTCAACTAAACATATGGGGCTTCAGATCATAGTTCTGTTCGACATGTCATTGAAACAGGGCTGTGAAATTCGGACCACGAAATGGATAATCCTTTATTTGAAAGCGGCGATGTGTTCAAATCTGTTTGTCCATTGCGTAAAATTCAAATTGTATTGTGACTTCTTGTTTACAGTGTTTCTAATATATTTTTAACATACAAAATTTCAAAATTCTTCTTGAGATCATGTTCTGCTTTCGGTAAATGGTTTGAATGAGTGGAATTGTTTTTCTGTTGAGAGAAACTACAAAGCTTCGTCATTCATTGTTCATTTTCTTTAAGTAAATCGAATTTTTCAGTATGAACAGAGAAGGTGAAGTGAGTATCTCATTTTCCTTAAATATAGTTCCGCAAGTGTATTTAAGTTTCAAATTAAATATAAGTAATCTATGAGAATCAATAGAATATCCCCATTACAATATTGTAATTTAGAAAAATATGAATTGGATTATAATAAATATTCATGAAAGACTGATTTGGAAATGTTTGTCTTATCTTAATTTTGCATAAAATGAGCTAGCTTCTCTCCTACAAACGGAATCTTATTGACCTAGTTGGATAGCTTACTGAGATGTATCTCAGTAAGCTATCGAACTAGATACCCAAAAATTTAACATGGTCTTTCGATACGATTTGATCGTTGTTGCATATGAAAACTAACGGGTGGGCCATCTTGGGTTTGCATTTTGAAGTATAAAATGCTCCTACCGGAATTTGTACCTTGTACTGTATGAAGCAAGTTCATGAAACTGGATGGTTATTTGATAAAATAACCTGTTCACGTTTTCGTCTAGTAAGTATACCTGAAAACATTGCTACTTTAGCTCAGAATTTGGCTGAACATCCGTCAATATGAAGAACTAAATATTTCTCGCATTTCACTGCGAAGAATTTTGCATCAAGACTTGTTAAGGCTTACAAAGTTCAACGAGTGCAAGAAGTGCAGCCTCGTGACTATCCGATACGTTTTCACTCCGTTCAATGGGCTAATGATCGTATGGTCGAAGATGATCAAAAATCATCTTTAGCAATGAAGCTCTTTTTCATCTCGGAGGATATGTGAACATGCAAAATTCTCGTACTTGGGGATCAGAGAATCCACACGTCATAGCAGAAAATCCGATGCACCTACAACGAATAACTGTTTGGTACTGTTTGTGCTCCGGTGACATCATTGGACCATTTTGCTTCGAAAAAGAACCGTCACAGTCATAGAGGAACATTACCGTGCCATGCTCAACCAATCTTTGTTCCCCAAAATTTTAAAGGGAGGTGGGGACGACATTTGGCTTCAACAGGACGTAGTCACTAGCAACACAGCCAACGAAATCATCGATATTTTGCGCACCGATCAGTCGAAATGCTGATGTCAATTGGCCGCCACGGAGATGTGATTTGAATTCATTGGACTCTTTTTTGTGGGGATCCGTTAAGGATAAATATTCCAGTAACCATTCAAAAACGATTGATGCCTTGAAATACGAAATCGAAGTTACCATTCATGAGATTGAGCTTCAAAAAATCGACATTTTACTGAAAAATTGGGTTGATCGGTTTTACGAGGATGTTTCCTCCTTCAAAGGAGACATAATATGGTTGGGACATTTCAATATAGATTTTAAAAAGAAATATTTTTTTTCAGAAAATGTAACTTATTGATTATGTAATTGCTAATTGTAAAAGTCTTGATTGTAAGATACAGTTGACGCCGAAAATCTCCGATCACTCGATTGTATCCTTAAACTTGAAGGCACTTGATGAATCTTATTTCGAAGTTCATTCGTTGGTACGCTCATACAGAAAGTATAGGTCAGTTGAATTTCAGTATGCAATAAGGGAGACAGGATGGGATAATTTCAGTAATGATGTGTACATTCTAGCTCATAATTTTGTTGATCCTATCAAGCGAATGTGTGATATCATGTGTCCAACAAAAAAATTATTGAAAGGAACAATCATGCTCTGCATTGGCTGAATGATGAAATTGAACAATTAATGAAACAAAGGGATGATCAATATAAGAGGGCAGTTTTGATTGGATCGAGTGTACATTGGGGACTATAAAAAATTGGGAAATACTGTTGTAAAAAAATTAAGACAAGTAGATAAATGACTGAACGGAGATCTAAAGTGAGTAATATTAAATTCAATAATGAGTTGTTTACTGATGCTCATGAAATAGCTGAGAAATTCAATAGTCTTTTCGTTAGGAATATTAAGGATGTGATTGCAAATATTACCACTAGTTATCGTTATCGTTATTTATGGCGAGCGGGCGTCTGTCCACCCTACCACTTCGTCCGCACGGACTATTGTGAATTATTAAATTAATAAAGTAGATAAAAACAATTTGGCTTAAGTTTCAATTTTTATTTGATGTCTGCTGACATATATGTTTCGGATTTTTGATTTTTAGCCCATTTTCAAAACTGAAGAGAACAAAAAAAAATCCTATTTATAATGGTAGGGTACATCACAGGTACAATTTTGAACAGTGTAAAAATATGATGTTAGTTATTATTATTATTATTATTTATGGCGAGCGGGCGTCTGTCCACCCTACCACTGCGTCCGCACGGACTATTGTGGTTCACCCCTAATTCATATCTCCCTGACGAGATCCAGTATGTGGATAAAACCGATAATCTTGTTCAGGGGTAATTTTTTCAGTTCACTGTGGGCTATGAAAGCCCGGCCAAAGACCTCGAATCTTATGCGACTCACCACTGGGCACTCTGAGACGATGTGCATGGCTGTTTCAGTGTCCTCAAGACACAGCCTGCATTTACTGTCTTCAGCCAGACCGATTATGTGTAAATGCGCTTTCAGTCTGCAGTGACCTGTCATAATTCCGACAAGTGTTCTTAGTTTGGCCCTATCCAGACCTAGCGCTAGGTTCGCCATCTTTTTGTTCGAAGCTGTTCCAAGGAAAAACTTCGAATGTTTCAGGCCAGAATGGCTCCGCCAGAAAGACTCTAGCCTTGAGTTCATTCTGCCTGTTATCGCCTCGTTAGCCACGTCATGTGGTATTCCCAGGAATGGTTCCGGTCCTACCAGAGGCAGCGCAGCTCCAGCAAATGCCAGCCGATCCGCCTCCTCGTTACCCAAATAGTTTGAGTGGCTCGGTATCCAAACCAGAGTGACTCCGTTATACATACCGAGCCTGTTTAAAGCCGTGCGGCAACTCCAGACTGTTTTGGATGTAAAACAGCTGGATTCCAGAGCGTTTAGTACTGACTGACTATCAGTAAATATTTTGATTTTACCGTGGTGGATTTGCCGTTTTATCAGCAGTTCCGCCGCGGTCTCAATGGCAAATATTTCTGCCTGGAATATGGTTGCGTTTTGACCGAGATTCAATGAGATGTTAATTCTCGGTTTACTCCCATAGACTCCCGCTCCTCTTCCGTTCGTCGTTCGCGAGCCGTCTGTGAACAAGCCAAGGTCGGTTCTCAATAGAACCTCAGCATGCTGGGTCGTGATTTTTGACATTAGATCCGAGGGCATCGATAGGATACTGTTCGTTAAAAGCTCGTCCAGCAGTCCTAAGCCTCCCATCACTATTGCCTCTGGCCAGTCAATCGCCAGTTGATATAGTTTGTATGTGGTCCGTTCCGCCTCCCTCTGCACGAGTAGGTGCAGGTGGTAGATTTAGTAGGACCTCCATGGCTGCCGTGGGTGTGGTGCGAAACGCACCTGTAATTGCAAGGCAAGCTTGTCTCTGTAGTCGGGTGAGCTTTTGTTCGCCAACCGTTTGTTGGCCTTTCTTCCACCACGCTACAGCGCCATACACTATCCGTGGTCTAATTACCATAGTGTTACCACTAGACACAATAATAACTTTTACTTGCCGAAAATGGTTGAATGTTCTGAATTTTCTAAATTTTTTAAAGTATGAGGCAGATTAGAAATTATGTGAGAAAGCTGAAGAATACATGTGGACCGGAAAATGGTATTACTACGGAGATTTTCAAGGATATTTTTGATGTGATAGGTAATCGTTTGATAGACGTTGTAAATAATTCCTTAGAGTATGGTAGTTTCCCTGACATCTGGAAGATTTCTGTGGTGGTAACAATTCCGAAGAAAAGCGGTACGATGTTGTGTGGAGAATTCAAGAGAGTTCATACCGTGCCTATGTATGAAAAGGTCCTGGAGATGATTGTGAGAGATGGATTGTTGAATTTTCTCAAGGAAAATAATAATATCATTGACTGTCCATCAGGTTTTCGTATTAAAATATGTATATGTGCAATGATTGGTTGAGAGATATTGATAGAAATAAAATAATTTTAGCTGGATTCATTGATTTCAAGAGAGCTTACGAGACGATAGACCGGAAATTATTATTGAAAAAGTTGGGAAGTATGAGAATTAGAGATGTTGTTCTTGATTGGTTCGAATCGTAGTTGAGTATACACAAAGAGTTAAATTCAACGGTGTGATATCTTCTGGTATTGAAAATGAATAAGGTGTTCCTCAGGAAACAACTTTGAGAAATTTGTTATTTCTCACATAAACAGAATTTCTACTTTTAAAAGGGCGAAACGTCAAAGGAAGATCATACAAGTTGTTGTCAACAAAAATGTCATATAAGATATGGTCGAAATGTTGATGGTTATTCTTCAATTTAACATTTCTTGATTTCACGAAATATTTCAAGTTTTTCCATCAAATCAATTATATTTCAGTTATCCTTGTAGCCTCATCAAATTTGACAACATATCTGGAAATGGCATTAAATTTGCTACAAGATACCAAGTTAAGTGTGCCAACAACTCCTTATTGTGGGCGTATTAAGGAGAAGAATATTCTGAATATTCTGATTCTGAAGTGAACAAAAAAATCATATTTTTCCAATGGTTTTATCGATTAGAAATTATTAATTATGAACATGTTTTCTTTTCAGCAAAAAATACCTCATTTAGTGTGCTTTCGAATGACATATCAACTTTTGTGCTAGCTGCTTGTCCTCTGCCATAATGTCACAGCTAAGAAGATAGCAACGAAAAGTTGAAATATTCAAAACCTAAATTTGCACTACTCGTATTCTGAACATCAAAGTAAACATTGAATTTAAAATTTGACAGTTTCTGTCTCTTAATAATTTTGGGTATTAGTATGACTTCTAGAATCTCACGAATTAACTCAAGTATTCTAGAAAAAATCGAAAAAATTATGCCTGGTTTTTCAAACATCGTATAACGCGATATGTTATTCATTTATGGATTTGCGAATGGAAATGCTCGCGCAGCGGTTCGAGAGTACAATTTGCGTTTTCCCAATAGACGACAACCAAATAGTTTTGTTTCTTCGTTTGAGCTATATTGATTCGACAGATAAATTCATGGTTTTCATGATAATTACTTCAATATTCAATCAAAGAGAGCTTCAAGATAGAGCACATTAAGGTTTGAAATATTTCAACTTTCCATTGTTATCTTCGTAGCCATGATATTATGGCAAAGGACAAGGAGCTAGCACAAAAATTGATATGTCATTCGAAAGCACACTAAATGAGGTAATTTTTACTGAAAAAAAAATGTCCATAATTATTAATTTTTCATCGATAAAATTATTGGAGAAATATGATTGATTTTGTTCACTTCAGAATCGTGATATTCATCTCCTTACCACGCAATAAGAATTTTCTGGCATACAGGACTTCTTATCTTATAGAAAATTTAATGCCGTTTTCAGATATGTGATCAAATTTGATGAGGCTACAAGAATAACTGAAGTATAATTGATTTCATGGAAAACATTGAAATATTTCGTGAAATCAAGAAATGTTGAATTGAAGAATAATCATCAACATTTCGATCGTGTGTTATATGACATTTTTTGTTGCAAATAATTTGTATGATCTCCCCTTGAAGTTTGGACCTTTCAAAAGTAGACAGTCTGTAGATGATTCTTCTAGTTTTTGAAAATTCATTATAAATGAGAAAGAAAACACTTTTATGTAATTTCCACTGATGTTTTTTCTCAATAAGTACGACAGGACATACTTTTCTTTCTCATTTATAAAGAGCTGTATACCGATTAGTCTTTGTGTAGGATAATCAAATAAATGGTGTTCTTAAGAGGTGAAGAACTTCAAATTGGTTGAACTTTTTACGTCATAACCGATTTGACAGTTTTCGATTATTTTGAGGTTAGTTTTGTTTAGTAATTCATCATGAATAGTTTTCACGCCAGTTTACTGTATGACCAGAAGAACACATTGTTATTGACATCGAGAATTTCATTCGAGAATTTTGGTCAGTAATGACGTACATTTTTGGTTGAATGATAATGTCAATAAACGGAATTTCAAGTCACCTTTTGTATGTGCATTTCATTCGCCTATATGCTTTACAAATGGTGGATATAATATTACAGTTAACGGTGAATAGTATGAAGGCATGTTTGAACTTTTTCGGACCTCAATTGACAAGATATTTATGCTGTAGGTATGTGGTTTTAGGAGGACGCTGCTTTATGAAGAACAACGCGTGATACCATAAATTTCCTGAAAGATATGTAGGCTTCTTTAGCAATCGTCTAGGGGCTGATTGATCTTCTTCTGAACTCTGGCTTGTACCAATTAAATCATCTGATGTATTTTATTCAGTTATATTTACAGGTATTTACACAATGCGATTACTGAATTTCAAGAACTTCAATCTCGGATATCTCTCCTTTAATGTCGCGTCTTTTTCGTTTTCCACCTCTTAGTTCCGTTTTGGGTCTTTCACGTCTACATAATTCGTCTTTTTAAGGGTCAAGTTTCGTCTATCACGTCTTATAGATCTATAGATTTAATCTTACTGTAATAAAGGGCCTGAGCTTAGGCCAACACCCCCGTGTGAAGGGTTCAGCTATTGAACATGGTGTCTGGTTTTGTGGATCGGTGTTCCGAAATTTTTTTTGTAACTTCATTAACATCTTTTTATTGGTTTTGGCTATAAATGATTTATGAGCGAGAACGAAAGTATGGCTTATTAAAATTGACAGCTCAGGGCCTTGAAGTATTCTAAAAACTGATTTAAATACTAATTATGATTTGATTTTAGAATATCGTTTCACCTTAATTGCTTTTCAGAAGACTGTGAAAATAACTGTACTAATATAATATTATATCGATTGACACCATATTAATTCATTATATGGGATATCTCATTTAAATGTGTTATTTTTGCTATATCCATCTCCTCATAAAATACTTAAGACTTGCCCTTAGTGCGATAAGCACGAACCCAAGTTCTTTCCAAAAAAAAAGTTTAGTAAAGTAAGTATGTGATTTGATTTATTTTCGAGTTGGGAACTAGAACCGGGAATTATTAGTAGAATGTATTATAGTAAAATGCTGACAGTAGTAAGGGTTAATAGTTAGATAAAGGTTTATATTGGGTATTATTCCGTTTATTCTTGTTTCATAATTTAGAAATTGAAATTAACTATATTGTTTTTGAAAGTAGGAAATATAAAAAGTTTCACACACAGTTGCCCTTATTATAATTGAGATAATCACCCTTATATATCAAGGGAAACGACCTTGAGTGGGTTACATTTAAATTGATGTGTTACATTTCGTCGCTTACATCTATAGATTTCATTTTACGTCGCTCACGTCTATAGACTGATTTATTTCTCACCCGTGGCGAAAGTCAGCGACTGCCACCCTAATTTCTGCTTAGGGGGATGAACATCGTCTCTAACGTCTAATTGGGTAAGCAATAGACTAACTGTAATTCAGGGATCAATATTCACTATTAGCAAGTATTTCAAATTTTTGGAAATACTGTAATATTATATATAAATTGCTCAGGTCAACTAGACCCCCCCCCAAATATCAATTTCTTGTGACAAGCGTATATCCAAATGTCAAATGTCCACCCAAAAGAAGTGTGACAAAATAAATTCGAAGCAGACATTCCACATCTGATATGAGATGTGAAACTAAACAATACTTGAACATGAACTCGATCACTTGTCAATTATTTAAACGTTCTTATTTTTAGGGATTTCATGTATGATCTGCTTTAAACTTTATACGTGTATAAATTATATTTCTTCACACAAAAAGTTCGATTCCTACTGAAATATTTAATAAAAAAATCAATTCCACACAATTGATCATTTCACTGGACACCACATTCCTGGTATTTAGGGTCATTAACTTATTTTTTCGTGATATGTAAAATGAGATGTCCATTTCGATAAAGCAGAAAGGATTGACTCATTTATATTAAATTACAGCTTCATTTACAGCGAAGAGTGAGTGAAAATTGTATAGCTCCATATACATTAGCTACTACGGCCAAATGCACAAAATCGCATTCATGTATTAATTCTATAAAATTATTTGTCAAATAAATCCAATTTCATGGGTATCAGAAACATTATTGAGCTCCTATTATAAGAAACAACGTGCTATCGTTGTACCCAAATGTATGTTATGTTCGAATTTTGAGCTGAAAACAAACGACTAGGTTGGACTCACTGATATAGAATCCAAGGTCAAAAGTAATTCTTGAATTTTGAATTGTATCAGTCCTTACTTGGTGAAAATCCATATTAAATAAGCTATTAAAGCTATTTAAATCTATTTGTTCGTTAAGTAATATTCCAATTTTATTATGTTTATTTATCTCTAGGGATTCTAACAGATTTAAGGCATAACTTTTGCTTTCTATATGTAGAATTTCAAAGTTATGGTTGAAAGTATGTCCTGTTTCTAACAAATGGTTGGAATATGTAGAATTGCTTTTATTATTGAGGAAACTCTTCAAATGTTCACACATCCTATGACGGAAAGTTCTTCCAGTTTGACCTATGTAAATTTTAGGGCAATCACCGCAGGTTAACTTATAAACCCCAGATTTATCATCCTTATGTGTGTAGTAAAGACTATGTATGTAATAAAGACTACACACATAAGGATGATAAATCTGGGGTTTATAAGTTAACCTGCGGTGATTGCCCTAAAATTTACATAGGTCAAACTGGAAGAACTTTCCGTCATAGGATGTGTGAACATTTGAAGAGTTTCCTCAATAATAAAAGCAATTCTACATATTCCAACCATTTGTTAGAAACAGGACATACTTTCAACCATAACTTTGAAATTCTACATATAGAAAGCAAAAGTTATGCCTTAAATCTGTTAGAATCCCTAGAGATAAATAAACATAATAAAATTGGAATATTACTTAACGAACAAATAGATTTAAATAGTTCACCTCTGTTGAATATATTCAGATAAGCTGGAATTTGCAGGGACCCTTTTTTGGGTTTTAGTGCTCAATAAAAATTTATTGTAGTTACTGTAATATAAATAACAACGGATTTCGGAAACAAGCTTAGTTATTCAAAATGTGATCTTGCCTGATGATGCTACTGAGATAGCGAAACAATTGTTGTGAGTTTAACAATAAAAATTTGTGAAACTCAGAATAACCTTATTTCAAATTATTTAAAAGTAATTCTGTTCGGCCAGCCGATCCAGTCCGATCGAAAAGGACTAAAGACTCGAAACTGAATATATAGAATAAGAAAATATATTCAGAAATGGATAGAATGAGCTCAATAGTTGCTCAGTTATTCTAGTTTCAAATTTTATTCCGAAAATATTTTTGAAAGCTGAAATCCGATCGAGTTCAAATTCAGTATGTATTATATGAAATAACGACACAAAGAATCATGTATAGTTTTGTGATGATACAGCATAAGTATTTTTAATTTTTTTTTCCTCATTTGATTTTGACAGAAAGTGTGAAAAGTATACGAAGTTTTGTTCAATAGTTTTTATACTCATTTTTACAATATATAACCATACAGATCGGACGCAGAGGGATGGAGCATTTCAAGCATGTTTTTTCGTGAAATTTCTATTTATTCCGAAGAACCGTTCTGAAATTTGAAAGAATTACATTTATTTGACTTTCGCATTACAGAACACAGAATTCTGTGTTTTAATTCCTCTATGTAACTCCTTTTGAAAGTAAGTTAAAGATCTGAAATTTTCAGAGAAAATGGCAGCTGACTTCACGTCAGTGGTTTTCTAGATTTTTCTATCATTTATTCCAACTTGAAATTTTCCGTCTTCAACAAATACTTCATTTTATATATAGACTGCCTGCATTGAAATCGGCATTCGATATTATCTGCATCAGTACGAGTATGGCAGATTTTCATCACTATCAGGTTCCAATAACCGGTCTTCTTATTTGCATGGAAGACCCATAAAAGCAGCTGAGCGATGAAAATTTTCATTATCACGCCAGTATAATAAAGTTTTCATCTTTTCTTGAGTTATGAGCTTTCTTCATGTTCGTGTCGTAACGTTCAAGTTTGTCCTAACACTTTATGATGTTCTACACTTCTATGATGATCTCTTGTGTCGTCTTTACATAACAAACGAGCTTCATTTGCTATTCATCTCGGCATTACAGTGTGCCGGTTGTGTTAAATCGAGAATTTTACTTGTATTGTTATCTGTCCAATCGATAAATACGACAGGGTCGACTTTGTTTCATCTGCATTTTTGTATCATTGCAGTGATATTATCCTTTCAAGCTTTTGAAATATGAGCTTTAAATTCAACAATTCTTGCACGATATATAGACCGCCTTCAAAGTATGCGGAAAAAACAGAGCCCAATTGTAATTATTCACTATATAATTTTAATTCTTGAATTAGAATATTCATCATATTTACTTATACAACCTCCATATAACTGAAAACACTTGACTAAACGTCGCGGTACACCCTTTACCATATCACCTTCACAATATTCGGTGATGGTAGTCCAGGACTGTAAAACTGACTGAATTAAATCATCTTTATATCGTGGCGCTGCTCGTTCAACTTCAATCTCCATTAATCCCCATGTGTTTTCAATGGGACTAAGAACTGGTGGAGCTGCTGGCCATGAAATGGTTGTCACTTGGTATTCTTGCATCCAAGCTTGAGTATAGGCCGATGTATGGCATTATCCTGCTGAAAACGCCACTCCTCTGGATATAAAGCATGCGTCGTTTCAAGGAGAAAATCGTTTAGAATGCCACAATACTTTTCACTATTAATGGTACCATCAACTATACAGAGAGGGGTAGCACCACGCTGAGATATTGCTCCCCAAACCATTATTTTGAAGGGAAATTTGAACGGGAATAGGATTTGATAGGATTTTTAAGTGATTTCCTCCAAGTTGGAAATAATTTTCATTAGATATAAAGACATTATTAGAATTGTCTTCTTGAAAATGTTGACAAAATCCTATCTTTCGTTCCTTTTGTAAAGGTGTCATTATAGGTATTTTTTTTTGGTTTCCTTGATATGTATGTAGCTTTGTACTTTCAGTGACCTATGGACGGTTTCTGGACATACTTTTATATTTCCTTGATTTCCAAATCTGTTAGCCAATTTGCAAAACGCCAGACGGGGATTGTGTCGTCCTAAAGCCAATAAAGCCTTTAAATTGTTTCCTTTAATCTTTTGCTGTCTTCCTGAAACTGGTATGTGCCTCATATCCATGTCATTTTTTATCCTTTTTATTGTCTTATATACAGCACTTTTTCCCAGTTCAGTCAATTGCACTAACGTTCCGGAAACCTCTTCTATACAAATATTTTACCTGTTTTCTTTTTTCTAGTTGCAACATTATTTCATAAATTGTATACCTGTTGACAATCAACAATATTTGACAAATAGTGTTATTTTTGTTGCTGTATTGGCACAAACTGTTTCTATAGTCAGGCGGAGTTTGAGCCTCATTTGTAAGAGAAATAGTAAATAAAGTGATTTTTCTTATTCCCTTTAAATTGAACTACCATAAAGTATCCTTTCGAAGATTTTTGAGAATTTCATATACAAAAGGGTACTGCATTATTTTGACAATTTTTCTTTTTTTCTAGTTCATAACATATATACTTGAAGGGCAAAGGTATCAATACAGCTTTAATTAAATGGTACTCATTTATATGTTGATCCCAATTTATTATTATGAGCTGTTGACATGACGTGTTTCGTTTAGATAGATACTTCTTCAAATGCTCTCATACAAGTGGTCTAAAATTTTATAAAGTTTTTTATTACTTCTGGTAAAACCACCGGGTCCATGGGAGAATAGATCTAATAAAGGTGAATCAGTAATGTACTCTCCATAATTAAGTCTTTCGTACATTGAGCCCACTTTTAGCTGATATTTTCATGCATAGTTTGGAAAAAAATTATTCATGATAACAAAAATAAAATCGCTAACGAGATAGTTCATTGGTACATCTATGTAGATGATATCATCGTATGCTTTAAAGGTACCAGTAGACAATTTGAAAGTTTTCTCCATTACTTGAATTCATTACATAAAAGTATTGATATTACAATGGAAGTATAAACTGAAAACTGATTAAATTATTTGGATATAAAGAGTCAATAATAAATATAATTTTTCAATTTTCAATAAACCTTCTCATACAGATATAACAATGCCCAAAAACAAGAGTCATCCAATTCAATATGAATTATCAGCATATGACACATAGATTGTTAGCAATTCCTTGATCTCAGAATAATTTCAATCAAGAATTGAATGGAATTAAACGAATAGCCACTAATAACGTTTATTCGTCTTGGATAATAAACAGTATGATAGGCAGAAAACAATATGAAAATGTGAAAATATAAAAATATGAATAGATATAAAAATCACATTATCAGGTATATATCAATTTCATGCAAACCTGTCAAAAAATTTATATTGGACAAATCGTATAGTCCGTTGACACTAGAATAAAGGACCACCTCTGCTCAATAATAAGTTAGATTCTACGTATGCAGAACATCCGGTGAAAGAGAAACATGATTTTGTTTTAAGATTTTGGATGCAGAAAATTTTGAGTTAATTAATTCACCTCTATTGGATCTCTTCCTCTAAGGATCCGGTGGTTTTACCAGAAGTAATAAAAAACTTCATTGTACTCTTATCCAAAAACAGAAACCATTCGAATACATCGAATTTTAAATAAGTTGCTTATAAGAATTTAAAGAACTTACTATGCAAACAAAACGCGTCATCTCAGCATCTCACAATAATAAATATGTATATATATATATATATATATATATATATATATATATATATATATATATATATATATATATATGTAGATATATATATATTTCTATTTTTTATTGTGAGATGCTGACTTGATGCGTTTTGTTTGCATAGTAGGTTCTTCAAATTCTTATAAGCAACTTGTTTAAAATTCTATGTATTCGAAGGGTGTCTGTTTTTGGACAAGGGTATATATATATATATATATATATATATATATATATATATATATATATATATATATATATGTATATTATTTAATTGAAGTGTACAATGGATTTCTATCAAGTAAAGGTCAACACGATTCGTAGTATCATGACAGCATTGTATTGTTTCATACAGAGTATACATGACATCAAGAATATACCCTTAGCTATATTGAAATCTATCAAAATTTGACTGTATGAATCATAAAAAACTATTTGAAAAACTGAAAGAATACGGAGTTAGAGGAGTTTTTTTAAATTTGATTCATTACTATCTATCGAATCATAAACAAATAGTGAAGTAAACGAAGGAAGAAGATAAACTTTATTATTCTGATTCCCTAGAAATTATTCAGAACATACCACAGGGAAGTTTATTTGAACCAGTTCTGTTTTGCATCTACATAAACGAAATACGTAACACACGGAGAATAATTTAAGACGGGTAAATATGACGGAAAAACACAATATGATCAATTACCTAGATAACACGAATATATTGACTGAGGTTGGTAAATACTCTTGAAAATGTCGTTGAAATAGTAAATTAGATAGCATCCTATTTAAATGAATGGTTCTGTCATGGTCGTTTGATGAGAAAGGATTCAAAAACTCATTATATGATTTTTCACATTAAAATGAGTCATAGAAAAAAGTGTACATAATTGGTTGTCCTGTAACACTCTCGTCATCGTCTAAAATATTGGTTCTTCACGAATGTGGTAATTTAAATTGGAATGCGTACACCAATAACTAATATATTGAAGAAGGAAAATTTATTCTTTCAGTATGTGTTTCAAGAAGATCTATCTGTCTTTTCTGAAGCTAAAAATTGTAGACTCTTTTGTTTTCAATGAGTTTTTCGCTAAAGAATCATTTTATGGGCTACCAGTACGAATTTTCAAAGAATATTCACAATACAGAAAAAAGTCCTTAAAACGATTACAGGAATGTCCTTCCGTGAATCATGCAGGAGAGTTTTCAGGAAATGTTGTAATATTATCACGTTGAATGGACTATATATATGAGATTCTGAAATATTTTTGCAAGCATAATATGAACTAAAATGTTGTTTTTAATATAAATATTAGACCATGCGCATGGAAATATCCGAAGTATAATTTCATAAAAATAGTTCACTGGGAATTAAACTATTCAATAAGGTTTCTATCAAGTTGAAGGAATTAAGATTAAAGAAAGAAGTATTCGAGCACTTGATATCCCTTGAACCTTATGATATCAGACATTTTTCAGTATAAAATATCTTTTAAATGGATTGTGTATATGTGCATCATTATATAAATATATCCTCTAAAGGCGTTCATCTGTCTCCAATATAATTGTTTTTTCAAATCAACGACATGATGTTAGGAGCTTCAGAGTAATCTAAAAAATTAGCTAACTCCTTCAGGGCTCGAAACTCTTACTTCAGTTATCAGAAATTAACAGAATTAACTACCCAAAAAGGTACCTGATAACTTAAGCAATTGAATTTATTTTGAATTACGCAAGATTTTAATTGACAAATATTCGAAAACGTTGTGAAAATTACATGTACTGGATGAATTTTTTCAGATGAACATTCGAGTCAATATTTCACGTTTAAATAGTACACTTGAACTCCATTTTTCTTTGCATATCAAGATATTCAAGAAACGAAATTTGAAATGAGCACTTTTCGGTGCAAATTGGCGGCTTCTGTGCTTCAACTTGATATTTTCATTCTATCTCAAAATCTACACTATAAATTTATTTCTACTCCCATATTATAAAAATTTGTACCTGAAAAACGAAAAACCTGATTGTGGTTTATTTTCTGTAATTTTACTCATTTATTATTATTTGATTTAAAGAAACAACACGATCCAGTTTCAACTCTTAACAATATCTATAAATGAAACTTCAAAGAAACTATTTAAGAAACTCATTAAATGGGTAAAAGCGAATTCAGTTATAAAGAATTAACTTTGAAGAAAATATAATTTTTTTTGTATTCCACATCTATGGATTTGAATACAATTTGGTGATCTGAGTTAAGTAAATACTTCTATTATTATTTTTTTAAGAACTTTTAGAATTAAATTATGTCTTATAAGCACTGCTTATATTTAATAGAAATATAAAATCAAAATTCATTATAAAATATCAAATGGAATAAAAAAACCATCAAAAACAAATTATAATAAAATTAAAAAATAAGTAATATTTGAATGTTTCGTTCTAAGCATGCGCACCTCAACTGTTCAGACAGACATGGTGCGTATGTCTGCCTGTGAGAAAATGCTTTTCTGATCTTATATTCATGAAAACTTGATCTTTTTAAAAAATACACAACATAATTTCAAGAACTTCTCCAAAACTAATTAATTTGAAATATATAATGTATTTAAATAAATTACTTCAAAAACTCTCAAAACATGTAGCACATTCGCAAAAACAATTAGAATTCAGACAAGGTAAGTTAAACTTCACATTTAAAAGATAAAATCAAATAACAATAAATAAACCTACCCATAAGATCTCGTTGAATCTCTGTTTGATCAACATTCAAAATAGGTACATTTAATAGCCAAGGTATTCTTTGTTCTATGCTAACCACAAAAATCACACAAAGTTTGTAAGGCACTATATGGTCTTGGTTAAACCACTGGACAGTGTATAATGAATTTCTTTATTTAAAAACCTAATATAACTATCTATTATATATAAAATAAAATAATAAGAAGCGGTTTTTTATTTGATAGAAGGATTATTACAAAATTTTAATATCAAAACAGATTTAATCTGCTAGTCTTCTATTATTTTAATTTCAAAAAATTTCTTTTAAAACTGTATAAATTTTTTTTAAATACTTTTAGAATTAAATGAATGTCTTATAAGCACTGCTTATATTCAATATCAAATTTCATTATACAATCTCAAATGGAATAAAAAAATTCTATTAAATATAAGCAGTGCTTATAAGACATTAATTTAATTCTAAAAGTATTAAAAAAAAAATTTTGAAATTAAAATTGTAGGAGACTAACAGATTAAATCTGTTTTGATATTCAAAGTTTTTAATAATCCTTTTATCAAGTAAAAAACCGCTTCTTATTATTTTATTGTAAGATTATTTTTCAGTGCACCTGACATAATGTATATAGTGAGTCAAATTTACTATAGAGTCTGGATTTCATACTTTTCATCCAGACGAAATCATTGACCTATACGACTTTTCAATTAAGATAAAAATATTGCAAATTTCTTTGAAAACTCACGTTTGACAAAAGCTTGATAATATTGGAGACATCTGATTGAAATGATGAATCTAATATACCAATAAAACACTGAACTCAATAATGACAACTTTCGTTAGGAGTACATTGAATGTTCATTTCGAAATATTAATATCAATTGCATATGAATCTCTTCGAAATATTTTGTTTTCCACCGTATTCAACAGCGATTAGAAAGAAACTGATCATTATCTCCATAATTTTGGATTCATAGGAAGCCATTGATAAATATTTAATTTCATAATATTGAGCTGTGTTGATATAATGAAATTATTCTTGAATAATATGTCAAATTGCCCATTAACGTAATTTTTGGTTTGATATCTAAGTTCTGTGAATTTTATGATACGGACAACCAAGATCTCAATTGGACTTTCTTGGAATTTCTGTAGATTCTAGTTTTGTGAATGACGATGTTTTCAATTTAAACTATAAATACAAAATAATCCTGTTCTCCTTTATCAAAAATGCACTATTTACATTAATTTTATTTTAGATATGATATAAAATCTATTGTATGTTTTTTCAGATGCGTTCAATACCTTTTTTATATACTGGAGTTTTTATAAAGGTTTTTCCAATAAGAAGTTTCATTTTGATATAAAAAAGCAAGAAATCGAAGAATGTTAATTTCATTGTAAAGAAAAAGGTATGCCATCAATAATGGAAAAGGATGTCATCTAGATGGCGGGCTTGGCTACGGTTGTAGCACCATATCCTTTTCATGAAATTTACCATGACTAAATCGCACATTTGCGATATTACGTCCTTGATAATTTCACGAAATTGCATCTTTAAGGTCTTGATTCGATTATGGAGCATTGGCAGAGGTCCAACTTTCATGCGACTCCAAAGAAAAAAGTCTACAGATGTTAAATCGCAAGATCTCGGTGGCCAATTGTGATAACTTCTTCGAGAAATAATAGGGCCAAGAAAATTTTCTTGCAAAATTGCGAAGGTTTCGTTGCTTGAGTGGCACGTAGCGCCATCTTGCCGAAAATAAGCGTTATGCACATCAATATCTTCTAATTTCGGTCATAAAAAATCATTAATCAGAGCTCGGTAGCGCAATCCATTCACCAGCCTCATTTTCGAATAAGCAAGATACAATCACACCACCCGCCCAAAATTCGCAAAAAACAGTAACACGTTGAGGATGGAGAGCCTTTTCAACTATCATTCTTGGATTTTCCGAGCTTCAAATGCGACAATTATGCTTTGGGGTGAAAATGGGCCTCATCTCTGAAGATGATTTTTCAATGAAAATACGGATCATTTTGATGCATTTCAAGTACTCAATCAGCGAAGATACGACGTTGCTGACCGGCTTGAGTTCTTGTGTTAACTGTACTCTTAAAGCCTTAAGATCTTAGTCTTTATGGAAAATACGGTGTTATGTTGTTTGTGGAATGCCTAATTCTAAAGATCGACGAGGAATTGACAAACCTAGATTTTCGGTAACACAAGCTACAGCAGCAATATTCTCAGTTTTTCTTGAGCGACGCACACAGTTTCGATTCATCACATCAATAACTTATCTCAGCTCAAATTTTTACACCAATTTCATTATTGCCGGTCGAGAAAGTGCTCCACAACCACCCAAAAGTGATTTACTTTTGCGAACTGTGACTGCAAAATTTTCACCATTTCTGTAATGAACTTTAATAATTTCAGTGCGTTGTTGAAGCGTGTGTCGTGGCATTGTTAATAATGGCTTAGCTTTTACTTGTCAAATGTCAAAAAAAATGACAGCTTCAAAAGTGACAGCTGCTCGGAAAGAAGGCTATTCAAACTGAAACTTCTTATTGGGAAACCTTTATATAGTATATTATTATTTGAAAACGGTGTAATTAAAAAAATTTTGAATTTGAAGTATTCATGTTGAGAGGTCGGTAAATGTTCATGAAAAAAATTCTTTTATCTTCATCTATTGGAAAGAAATATGAAAAATCACCAGTGATTCGGGATTTGGGCGAAAAACCCTGGCTCCACACCTGGACTTCTATATACCTTGAGCGTAACTTAATAAAAAAAATTAGACTCATTCTTTCTGGATACAATGTACCCTAATGGACTTATATTTCGAATTTCCCAACTCTATTTTGCAATATTAATACTCCAGAAGTTATAAGGTTGTATGAAATTCGTTTATAATTACATCTATTTATATCTTTTGACATAAAAGGGCGCATACTTTTCCCTCCAACAATTTTAGTAACATTCCCATACGAGGGGTGTTCAATATATTCTCGGTATCGGGGTGACTTGCCAATAATGTAAATAATCTAATTATTTCATTTACTAATGACGCTATCTGGATGTATAAATATGAAATTTCACTAATTTACGATCATTAGTTTTCAAGATATCCTCAGTGAAAGACAACCAGAATGATATAAAGTTTCTAACTAAGCAGGGAAAAAGTCACAAAATAATTCATGAAGAAATGGTTGCTGCTTACCAAGACTGTGCCCCCTTGTTATCCATCGTTCAAAAGTGGTCAAGTGAATTCAAAAGAGGCAGAGAAAGCAGAATCAGTGAAAAAAATGTGAAAAAAGTAGAAGAGCCGGTACTTAATAGAGATGTCAGAATAAAAACCAAGATATAGCAGAGATGACAAACCTATCCGTGGATACCTGCATGCTATCCTTCAGGACCATCTTAACCTCTCAAAGGTCAGTGCAAGATGTGTACCGAGAATGCTCAGCGCACCTCAGGAGCAAGTGCGAGTTGAGTGCTATAAGGAGTTTTAGAACTCTGTGGAGAAGACCCATCGACTATTTTCAACCGGTTGGTTACTGGGGATGAGACGTAGGTTCATCACTATGATCTTGAGAGTAGACAAAAGTCCATGCAATGGGTGTATAGCCCCCAAAGAAGTTTAAAGTCACCCCATCCGCTGGAAAAATAATGGTTATGGTCTTTTTGATTTTGAAGGTTTTTTATCGATAGAATACACTAAAAAGGGTGTCAGCATCACATAAGCCTCATTTGCAACCACTTTGCGTAATTTAAGAGAAGCAATAAAAGGAAAAAGCCGAGGAAAACTCACAGTGGGGGTGTTGCTGGTTAACGACAACTCGTCGTGAAGGCTGCTGTGCGGAAACATGGCTTCGAAGAAATTACCCATCATCCGTACAGTCCAGACTTGGCCCCCAGTGACTAGTGCCTATTCCCAAATGAGACGAAAGACTGAAGGTAGCAATTAATACCTATTTTGATAAGAAGCCGGAAGAATATTTTTTACAAGGCTTATAGAAGCTTATTTTTCGATCTCACAAATGTATTGAAGTTCTAGGACACTTCATTGAAAAATAGAATTTCTCCAAAAAGTTTTCTTACATGCCTATACCGAGAATACATTGAACACCCCTCGTATGTGTGCAAAACAGGCAAATCCCCAACAAACAATATCCTTCGCTCTCAGGAGAACAGACGCATTCGGCTGTATTATAGGCGGTAATGCTTGGTAATGACATCGTCTCTGAAACTGTACCCCGTCCTCTTTTAGGCATTACCTTTATACGGAAAAATCTCGATTCCCTTACGGACTCACTGATCGTGGCAGGTTCTGAACAGGAAATCCGTTTGCTCCGTTTTGCGAGGCTTACATATACCTATTCCCAAACGTGATTTTAATTGCGCCAGATCTGGCAGATTTACACCGTGAAAATATAGCGAAGCCAGAGGTCCTCCATAAATCCAGATATGAGTAAAATATTACCGGTGTGTTTAGCTAAAAAAAGGTGTTCTGTAGGTGTGGAAGTAGTGTGGAAAAGCATACGTGTAAATCTTGGCGTGAAAATTAGATTTACGGCCGGTGGTTTTTAAGTGGCTTGCGGTTATGGCGGTTTTGAATGTGTAGTAATTTTGTGCTGAGGTGTTTTGATTTATTTGTGTTCGAGTATTGTAACTTTGTTGCTTCTTACTTCATGCATTAGAAAATGAGGTGCAATTCTGAAGGTACTGTTGGTTTCTTGCTGCTTTATGTTGGCTTTTATTAACTCTGAGGCATGAATTGCTTTGGATAGTTCCGATAATAAAATCATGGTAATATTAGGAAATCATTAATAAGGAGTATGAGCTATCGTAATAGAAAGTTCTAGAAATGGATACAGTGTAACATATATCTGTATAACAATTCTATAACCAAAAAAACTCCACAAGGTTTTGTTAATCACAGAGGCAAATTGCAGACATGCACACGTTTCAAACTGATTAGTTGTCGTCAGTGCAATGTATGCTAGTGACTCCAAATCTGTCAAGTATCTATATTCGCACAGAGACACTAAGGTATTAATAATATACAAGCGCCATCTATAGTATGCAAAATACATACAAAATATGCATTTGCGAGTTAATTCAAGAGAAATATATTCTCGATATTTTCACGTTACTAACGCAGAATAAACTTTTCTCTCGATTTCTAGAACTTTCTACTACCCTAGCTCATACTCCTTATTAATGATTTTTGGTACAGATCAGCCGAATTAATTTATTTGAGTAATATTAGGAGTAGAAATAACGCTACTAGTTCATTATTCCATCCGGAAAAACTCTTTTTTTGAGTTTAATCATTAGATTTTCTTTTCGGTATCTGTCATTTCGCTGAAGTGTAAACAACATAGTTTCTGTGTACTCTGAAGATGTCAAATTTTGTACCGCCTAATGTGTTTTTGCGAGGAGTTTCACTTTATTACTTCAATATGCAGAAAAAGTCTGCCGGAAGTCATAATATTTTAGTGGATGTTTATGGTGATCAAACTCTAGCTGAAAAAACGTGTCAGAAGTGGTTTGCTCACTTGCATTAAAGGTAAGTCTCACTGAATGTCCTACACAAACGCAAGAGAAACTCGCAAAAACACTTGGAGTCACTCAACCAGTTAGCCATCGTTTAAAAGTAATGAAAATGATCCCAAAGGTAGGAAATTGGGTGCCGTATGAACTGAAGCCTAGAGACGTCGAACGCCGTTTTTTCATGTGTGAATAATTGCTCCAACGGCAAAAAGAAAAGAGCTTCTGCATCGAACTGTGACTGACGATGGAGAGTGGGTCTGTTACGATAATCCAAAATATCAGGCAACGTATGGATGCCTCATCATCAACTGTTAAGCCGAATATTCATGGCCAGAAGATATTGCTGTGTATTTGTTGGAACCAGCTAAGTGTGGTGTATTATGAGCTGCTGCAAATGGATCATAAGCGTGGTCTTCCGACTACAATGGATGCGTTTGAGCCGCAATACGCCAACAGGTACGACAAAGTCAATTTGCAGCATGACAGATGTTGAGTCTCCTGTTAAAACGTACTCACAAACTTCGTATCGTGTTCGCCTTTACTTGATAGAAATCCATTGTACACTTTAGTTAAATGAAATACATATATGTAGACTTTCCTATCTATAATATTATCTTCAGTTCTTTACATGGCGCGTTTCGTTAACATAGTTAACTTCTTCAGATGCTTAAAAACAACTAGTCTGAAATTTTGTAACATGCTGTATATAAATATTTTCTGTTTAGAGATAAGGGTATTTGAGGTTGCATAATGGAAAATTTAATTCAATCTGTTCTGACTTGATGGGAATTCATTTGAAAATAGTAAAGATTATTTCCACAATTTATCAAGCCAACGAAAATTTTTTCGCTAGCACTGTGGCTTCGTCAAGTTTAGATTTTGAAGTATTATTATTACTTTTTATAGTGAGCGGGCGTTTGTCCACCCCATCACTGCGTCCGCACGGACTATAATTCACCCATAGTTCATATTTCCCCGACGAGATCCAGTTTTGGATAAAATCGATAATCTTGTTCGGTTGCAACTCACCACTGGGTACTCTGGGATGATGTGCATGGCTGTTTCAGTGTCCTCAAGACACAGCGTGCAGTCATCGTCTTCAGTCAGATCGATTTTGTTCAAATGCGCTTTCAGACTGCAGTGACCTGTCATAATTCAGACAAGCGTTTTTAGTTTGGCCTTATCTAGTCTTGAGTTCATTCTACCTGTTATCGTCCGCTTAGCCACGTCGTGTGGTATTCACAGGAATGATTCCGGACCTACCAGAGTTCAGCTCCAGCAAACGTCTGCCTCTTTGTTACCCAAATAGTTTGAGTAGCTCCATATCCAAACAAGAGATGTACAATAGCTGGATTCCAGAGCTTTTAGTACTGACTATCAGTAAATATTTTAATTTTGGCGTGTGGATTTGTCGTTTTATCAGCAGATTTGCCGCGGTTCCAATGGCAAATAGTTATGCCTGGAATATGGTTGCGTATTGACCGAGACTCAATGAGATGTTGATTCTCGGTTTGCTCCCATATACTCCCGCTCCCGTTTCGTTCGTCGTTCCCGAGCTGTCTGTGAACAAGCCAAGGTCGGTCCTCAATAGAACCTCAGCATGCTGGGTCCATACGTCCGCTGGGGACGATTACATTAAAATGCCGTTCTTAGCTCGTGACTTTTGACAATAGATCCGAGGGCATCGATATGTTGCTGTTCGTTAAAAGCTCATACAGAAGTTTTCAGCCTCCCATCAATATTGCCTCTGGCCTGTCGATGGCCAGTTGATATAGTTTGTATGTGGTCCGTTCCGCCTCCCTCTGCACGAGTAGGTGCAGGGGTGGTAGATTTAGTAGGACCTCCATGGCTGCCGTGGGTGTGGTGCGAATCTATCTGTAATTGCAAGGCAAGCCTGTATCTGTAGTCTTATTAAATAGAGGGATGTAATTAAAACACACTATTTTTGTAAATAAATTTTTATAATCTTTGGCGATCGATTTCGGTAATTACCATCTTCAGGCCAGCTGAAAATATACAATGATATATACGTATTCTGTTCTGGTTTTGTTTTGATAAAATAAATTGATGTTTACAAACTTTTGAGGTTAACTAAGAGTGTGCAACTTACTGTCTACTGAATTAAAATGGATATGAATGCATTATATATCCGTGTACTTCTCAACTTTATTAATGTTCTATTTTTTATTATTTAGTCGATATATTATATTGTAATTAAGTGGAGAGTCTTGGTGTGTTTACTTGTTGGAATGTCATCCAATTGTGGGAGAGGTGAAAAGCGAATGTGAGTACTGTCAAATTTTGATATTATTTCGGTGGCAGGAAAGATTGTGAATTTCTGTTCTTTTTATGTATCAATGAGCTTGAAAATGTTCCTTCCATTAAATTCTATGTTATCATTTAATAGAAATGGATCATCTCTATTTTTGTGTATCTCAAGTTGTTCGAGTAATACCATTTTATAATAATTATCCTCTTTGTGTAGTACTTTTAAGTTGTCAAATGTAATATTATGCTTAGTGTCGTCTATATGTGATCCTAGAGCAGATCGGGGTTGATTTTTCTTGTGTTCCTTAAATCTCTTTTCTACATTTCGAGTGGTCATTCCTATGTAATATGAAGGGCAATTCGTACAAGTTATTTCATAAATTCCGCTGAGCTGTTCTTGTTTGTATTTTGTTTTATTATTGACTAATATATCTGCTAGAGTTTTATGTCGTTTATTTGTTAAAGTATAATTGTAGTCTTTCAAAGTTGTATCCATTTTTTCATTGAGTTCTTTATAATATGGCGTCGATACAAAATGTTTTTCAACTGATGTGTGGGGGTAGATTTTATTCATTATCATCTTTCTTTTCATTGAAACAAAAATTTCATCTATGAATTGTTTCGGATATTGATTGTTTCGTCCTATCTGATATATAATGTCCATTTCTTTTTTATAGTTTTCTTGGGATAGTGGGACGTTTAGCAGTCTGTGGAACAAAAATCTAAAAGCGGCTCTTTTCATAGTGGGTGCATCATAGGAGCTAAATGGTATAATTGATTCTGTTTGTGTTGGTTTTCTGTAGATGTTAAAGGAAAATTGATTATCTCTATTCATTGTTATATTTAAATCTAAGAAGTTTAAGGAGTTTGATATCGAATGCTCTATTGTGAATTTAATCTTGAATCTTGAATTAATATCTGTAAGAAAGTTTTCCAGTTCTTTGTCTGTTCCTGACCATAGACAAAAGATGTCATCTACAAATCTTTTCCAGGTTATAATATGAGTATTACAAGGTAGGAGCATTATCTGTTCTTCTACATGATCTACATATACGTCTGCTATTAGTCCGCTAGATGGTGAGCCCATTGGTAAACCGTCTTTCATTAGGTATATTATTTCGTCAAATATGAAGAAGTTTTGTTCTGTTATTAGTTGACTAAGTTTCATTATGTTTTCTATGTCTGCATCATCTAAATTTAATTCATCATTATGGGCGTATTTCATTAATTGTTCTTTTAATAATGAGAGGGACTCGTCTATGGGAATGTTAGTATAGAGGTTTATTATGTCAAATGATATGATCTTATAAGTTTTATTCGGTTCAAGTTCGAGAGATTGTAAATGTTTAATAAGTTCTGTTGAATCTTTTATGGAATAGTTTGATTTATATTTTAGTTTTTTGTTGAACAATTTATTAATGAATTTTGAGATCTTGTGACTTGGTGAACCTATTGCGGATGTGATTGGTCTTATGCTTTTGTTTGGTTTGTGAAGTTTAATCGTACTGTATACTTTCGGGAGTTGTGGATTCTTTTCTTTCATGGTGTGAATTGTTTCATTGAATTTCTGTAATGTTGGAAGAGTCATTTTTAGTGTGTTGTTGACTTTAGTGCTATATTTTTGTAAGGGATTGTTTTTACACTTTACTATATTATTTTCTTCGAAAAATGTTAATGTTTTTTCAATGTATAATTTCTTTTCTAATAGTACTAGCCCCGCATTTTTGTCACCTTTTGTTAATATAAGATCGTTATCGGTTAACCTTTTTTGAATTGATTTCATAGTTTTTTGTAAATGTTCATTATCTTTAAATTGTTCATGGTTGCACGCTCTTACCTTTCTATTTTTATATATTTTTAGATCTTCTGCCAATTTGTTAGCCATTGTGTGATATTCTGGATTACCTCTGATTTTTACCTCTAGATCAACTGCAGTTTTGTAGACATTCATTGTTCTGGGGATTGGTGCGAATTTCTGTCCTATGTTCAATACTCTCAATTCATCCTCATCCAAAGTTATCCTTGAGAGATTAGAGAATTTGTCGTGAAATGTATGTGAGCTTGGTGTTGTTGTTTCTGGTTTTCGTCTGCCGGTTCTCGTTTGGGACTTTATGAGTGTGTTCTTATCTTCAATTAGTTTCCGCAGCTTTGCTCTTCTCTTTCTGTCTGCCTCATAGTTTGAATAGAATATATCCTCTTCTAGTTTTTCAATTAAGTTTTGATATTCGATAGTATGCAAATATTTATTGAGGTAGTGGTGGAAAAATTTTAGTTTCATATCGATTATTCCGGACTGTTGATATTGTCTTTTGATTTCTTTTTTAAGAAGTGTTGTTTGTATTTGACTTCTATTAAATTTAGTTGGTATTTTGAAGGTCAAGAATTTTGGTGTTACTTCATTTATTTTGCATTCGTGGAGAAAGTGTATATGATTGTTGACACGATGTCTTTTATCCATTGTATACTTCAGGTGTTGGAAGATATTGGATAATTCCAATTTTTCAATTTTAGAAATAAATTCTTCCATAGTATGTCCTATGATTAAATAGAGGGATGTAATTAAAACACACTATTTTTGTAAATAAATTTTTATAATCTTTGGCGATCGATTTCGGTAATTACCATCTTCAGGCCAGCTGAAAATATACAATGATATATACGTATTCTGTTCTGGTTTTGTTTTGATAAAATAAATTGATGTTTACAAACTTTTGAGGTTAACTAAGAGTGTGCAACTTACTGTCTACTGAATTAAAATGGATATGAATGCATTATATATCCGTGTACTTCTCAACTTTATTAATGTTCTATTTTTTATTATTTAGTCGATATATTATATTGTAATTAAGTGGAGAGTCTTGGTGTGTTTACTTGTTGGAATGTCATCCAATTGTGGGAGAGGTGAAAAGCGAATGTGAGTACTGTCAAATTTTGATATTATTTCGGTGGCAGGAAAGATTGTGAATTTCTGTTCTTTTTATGTATCAATGAGCTTGAAAATGTTCCTTCCATTAAATTCTATGTTATCATTTAATAGAAATGGATCATCTCTATTTTTGTGTATCTCAAGTTGTTCGAGTAATACCATTTTATAATAATTATCCTCTTTGTGTAGTACTTTTAAGTTGTCAAATGTAATATTATGCTTAGTGTCGTCTATATGTGATCCTAGAGCAGATCGGGGTTGATTTTTCTTGTGTTCCTTAAATCTCTTTTCTACATTTCGAGTGGTCATTCCTATGTAATATGAAGGGCAATTCGTACAAGTTATTTCATAAATTCCGCTGAGCTGTTCTTGTTTGTATTTTGTTTTATTATTGACTAATATATCTGCTAGAGTTTTATGTCGTTTATTTGTTAAAGTATAATTGTAGTCTTTCAAAGTTGTATCCATTTTTTCATTGAGTTCTTTATAATATGGCGTCGATACAAAATGTTTTTCAACTGATGTGTGGGGGTAGATTTTATTCATTATCATCTTTCTTTTCATTGAAACAAAAATTTCATCTATGAATTGTTTCGGATATTGATTGTTTCGTCCTATCTGATATATAATGTCCATTTCTTTTTTATAGTTTTCTTGGGATAGTGGGACGTTTAGCAGTCTGTGGAACAAAAATCTAAAAGCGGCTCTTTTCATAGTGGGTGCATCATAGGAGCTAAATGGTATAATTGATTCTGTTTGTGTTGGTTTTCTGTAGATGTTAAAGGAAAATTGATTATCTCTATTCATTGTTATATTTAAATCTAAGAAGTTTAAGGAGTTTGATATCGAATGCTCTATTGTGAATTTAATCTTGAATCTTGAATTAATATCTGTAAGAAAGTTTTCCAGTTCTTTGTCTGTTCCTGACCATAGACAAAAGATGTCATCTACAAATCTTTTCCAGGTTATAATATGAGTATTACAAGGTAGGAGCATTATCTGTTCTTCTACATGATCTACATATACGTCTGCTATTAGTCCGCTAGATGGTGAGCCCATTGGTAAACCGTCTTTCATTAGGTATATTATTTCGTCAAATATGAAGAAGTTTTGTTCTGTTATTAGTTGACTAAGTTTCATTATGTTTTCTATGTCTGCATCATCTAAATTTAATTCATCATTATGGGCGTATTTCATTAATTGTTCTTTTAATAATGAGAGGGACTCGTCTATGGGAATGTTAGTATAGAGGTTTATTATGTCAAATGATATGATCTTATAAGTTTTATTCGGTTCAAGTTCGAGAGATTGTAAATGTTTAATAAGTTCTGTTGAATCTTTTATGGAATAGTTTGATTTATATTTTAGTTTTTTGTTGAACAATTTATTAATGAATTTTGAGATCTTGTGACTTGGTGAACCTATTGCGGATGTGATTGGTCTTATGCTTTTGTTTGGTTTGTGAAGTTTAATCGTACTGTATACTTTCGGGAGTTGTGGATTCTTTTCTTTCATGGTGTGAATTGTTTCATTGAATTTCTGTAATGTTGGAAGAGTCATTTTTAGTGTGTTGTTGACTTTAGTGCTATATTTTTGTAAGGGATTGTTTTTACACTTTACTATATTATTTTCTTCGAAAAATGTTAATGTTTTTTCAATGTATAATTTCTTTTCTAATAGTACTAGCCCCGCATTTTTGTCACCTTTTGTTAATATAAGATCGTTATCGGTTAACCTTTTTTGAATTGATTTCATAGTTTTTTGTAAATGTTCATTATCTTTAAATTGTTCATGGTTGCACGCTCTTACCTTTCTATTTTTATATATTTTTAGATCTTCTGCCAATTTGTTAGCCATTGTGTGATATTCTGGATTACCTCTGATTTTTACCTCTAGATCAACTGCAGTTTTGTAGACATTCATTGTTCTGGGGATTGGTGCGAATTTCTGTCCTATGTTCAATACTCTCAATTCATCCTCATCCAAAGTTATCCTTGAGAGATTAGAGAATTTGTCGTGAAATGTATGTGAGCTTGGTGTTGTTGTTTCTGGTTTTCGTCTGCCGGTTCTCGTTTGGGACTTTATGAGTGTGTTCTTATCTTCAATTAGTTTCCGCAGCTTTGCTCTTCTCTTTCTGTCTGCCTCATAGTTTGAATAGAATATATCCTCTTCTAGTTTTTTAATTAAGTTTTGATATTCGATAGTATGCAAATATTTATTGAGGTAGTGGTGGAAAAATTTTAGTTTCATATCGATTATTCCGGACTGTTGATATTGTCTTTTGATTTCTTTTTTAAGAAGTGTTGTTTGTATTTGACTTCTATTAAATTTAGTTGGTATTTTGAAGGTCAAGAATTTTGGTGTTACTTCATTTATTTTGCATTCGTGGAGAAAGTGTATATGATTGTTGACACGATGTCTTTTATCCATTGTATACTTCAGGTGTTGGAAGATATTGGATAATTCCAATTTTTCAATTTTAGAAATAAATTCTTCCATAGTATGTCCTATGATTAAATAGAGGGATGTAATTAAAACACACTATTTTTGTAAATAAATTTTTATAATCTTTGGCGATCGATTTCGGTAATTACCATCTTCAGGCCAGCTGAAAATATACAATGATATATACGTATTCTGTTCTGGTTTTGTTTTGATAAAATAAATTGATGTTTACAAACTTTTGAGGTTAACTAAGAGTGTGCAACTTACTGTCTACTGAATTAAAATGGATATGAATGCATTATATATCCGTGTACTTCTCAACTTTATTAATGTTCTATTTTTTATTATTTAGTCGATATATTATATTGTAATTAAGTGGAGAGTCTTGGTGTGTTTACTTGTTGGAATGTCATCCAATTGTGGGAGAGGTGAAAAGCGAATGTGAGTACTGTCAAATTTTGATATTATTTCGGTGGCAGGAAAGATTGTGAATTTCTGTTCTTTTTATGTATCAATGAGCTTGAAAATGTTCCTTCCATTAAATTCTATGTTATCATTTAATAGAAATGGATCATCTCTATTTTTGTGTATCTCAAGTTGTTCGAGTAATACCATTTTATAATAATTATCCTCTTTGTGTAGTACTTTTAAGTTGTCAAATGTAATATTATGCTTAGTGTCGTCTATATGTGATCCTAGAGCAGATCGGGGTTGATTTTTCTTGTGTTCCTTAAATCTCTTTTCTACATTTCGAGTGGTCATTCCTATGTAATATGAAGGGCAATTCGTACAAGTTATTTCATAAATTCCGCTGAGCTGTTCTTGTTTGTATTTTGTTTTATTATTGACTAATATATCTGCTAGAGTTTTATGTCGTTTATTTGTTAAAGTATAATTGTAGTCTTTCAAAGTTGTATCCATTTTTTCATTGAGTTCTTTATAATATGGCGTCGATACAAAATGTTTTTCAACTGATGTGTGGGGGTAGATTTTATTCATTATCATCTTTCTTTTCATTGAAACAAAAATTTCATCTATGAATTGTTTCGGATATTGATTGTTTCGTCCTATCTGATATATAATGTCCATTTCTTTTTTTATAGTTTTCTTGGGATAGTGGGACGTTTAGCAGTCTGTGGAACAAAAAATCTAAAAGCGGCTCTTTTCATAGTGGGTGCATCATAGGAGCTAAATGGTATAATTGATTCTGTTTGTGTTGGTTTTCTGTAGATGTTAAAGGAAAATTGATTATCTCTATTCATTGTTATATTTAAATCTAAGAAGTTTAAGGAGTTTGATATCGAATGCTCTATTGTGAATTTAATCTTGAATCTTGAATTAATATCTGTAAGAAAGTTTTCCAGTTCTTTGTCTGTTCCTGACCATAGACAAAAGATGTCATCTACAAAT
The DNA here is from genome assembly GCA_034642435.1 of Megalocaria dilatata. Taxonomy (NCBI): domain Eukaryota; kingdom Metazoa; phylum Arthropoda; class Insecta; order Coleoptera; family Coccinellidae; genus Megalocaria; species Megalocaria dilatata. Next base: position 66,591,464 of record CM067855.1, on the reverse strand, counting down.
CTTTTCCAGGTTATAATATGAGTATTACAAGGTAGGAGCATTATCTGTTCTTCTACATGATCTACATATACGTCTGCTATTAGTCCGCTAGATGGTGAGCCCATTGGTAAACCGTCTTTCATTAGGTATATTATTTCGTCAAATATGAAGAAGTTTTGTTCTGTTATTAGTTGACTAAGTTTCATTATGTTTTCTATGTCTGCATCATCTAAATTTAATTCATCATTATGGGCGTATTTCATTAATTGTTCTTTTAATAATGAGAGGGACTCGTCTATGGGAATGTTAGTATAGAGGTTTATTATGTCAAATGATATGATCTTATAAGTTTTATTCGGTTCAAGTTCGAGAGATTGTAAATGTTTAATAAGTTCTGTTGAATCTTTTATGGAAAATTTGACAGTACTCACATTCGCTTTTCACCTCTCCCACAATTGGATGACATTCCAACAAGTAAACACACCAAGACTCTCCACTTAATTACAATATAATATATCGACTAAATAATAAAAAAAAAAAAAAAAAAAAAAAAAAAAAAATAGAACATTAATAAAGTTGAGAAGTACACGGATATATAATGCATTCATATCCATTTTAATTCAGTAGACAGTAAGTTGCACACTCTTAGTTAACCTCAAAAGTTTGTAAACATCAATTTATTTTATCAAAACAAAACCAAAACAGAATACGTATATATCATTGTATATTTTCAGCTGGCCTGAAGATGGTAATTACCGAAATCGATCGCCAAAGATTATAAAAATTTATTTACAAAAATAGTGTGTTTTAATTACATCCCTCTATTTAATCATAGGACATACTATGGAAGAATTTATTTCTAAAATTGAAAAATTGGAATTATCCAATATCTTCCAACACCTGAAGTATACAATGGATAAAAGACATCGTGTCAACAATCATATACACTTTCTCCACGAATGCAAAATAAATGAAGTAACACCAAAATTCTTGACCTTCAAAATACCAACTAAATTTAATAGAAGTCAAATACAAACAACACTTCTTAAAAAAGAAATCAAAAGACAATATCAACAGTCCGGAATAATCGATATGAAACTAAAATTTTTCCACCACTACCTCAATAAATATTTGCATACTATCGAATATCAAAACTTAATTGAAAAACTAGAAGAGGATATATTCTATTCAAACTATGAGGCAGACAGAAAGAGAAGAGCAAAGCTGCGGAAACTAATTGAAGATAAGAACACACTCATAAAGTCCCAAACGAGAACCGGCAGACGAAAACCAGAAACAACAACACCAAGCTCACATACATTTCACGACAAATTCTCTAATCTCTCAAGGATAACTTTGGATGAGGATGAATTGAGAGTATTGAACATAGGACAGAAATTCGCACCAATCCCCAGAACAATGAATGTCTACAAAACTGCAGTTGATCTAGAGGTAAAAATCAGAGGTAATCCAGAATATCACACAATGGCTAACAAATTGGCAGAAGATCTAAAAATATATAAAAATAGAAAGGTAAGAGCGTGCAACCATGAACAATTTAAAGATAATGAACATTTACAAAAAACTATGAAATCAATTCAAAAAAGGTTAACCGATAACGATCTTATATTAACAAAAGGTGACAAAAATGCGGGGCTAGTACTATTAGAAAAGAAATTATACATTGAAAAAACATTAACATTTTTCGAAGAAAATAATATAGTAAAGTGTAAAAACAATCCCTTACAAAAATATAGCACTAAAGTCAACAACACACTAAAAATGACTCTTCCAACATTACAGAAATTCAATGAAACAATTCACACCATGAAAGAAAAGAATCCACAACTCCCGAAAGTATACAGTACGATTAAACTTCACAAACCAAACAAAAGCATAAGACCAATCACATCCGCAATAGGTTCACCAAGTCACAAGATCTCAAAATTCATTAATAAATTGTTCAACAAAAAACTAAAATATAAATCAAACTATTCCATAAAAGATTCAACAGAACTTATTAAACATTTACAATCTCTCGAACTTGAACCGAATAAAACTTATAAGATCATATCATTTGACATAATAAACCTCTATACTAACATTCCCATAGACGAGTCCCTCTCATTATTAAAAGAACAATTAATGAAATACGCCCATAATGATGAATTAAATTTAGATGATGCAGACATAGAAAACATAATGAAACTTAGTCAACTAATAACAGAACAAAACTTCTTCATATTTGACGAAATAATATACCTAATGAAAGACGGTTTACCAATGGGCTCACCATCTAGCGGACTAATAGCAGACGTATATGTAGATCATGTAGAAGAACAGATAATGCTCCTACCTTGTAATACTCATATTATAACCTGGAAAAGATTTGTAGATGACATCTTTTGTCTATGGTCAGGAACAGACAAAGAACTGGAAAACTTTCTTACAGATATTAATTCAAGATTCAAGATTAAATTCACAATAGAGCATTCGATATCAAACTCCTTAAACTTCTTAGATTTAAATATAACAATGAATAGAGATAATCAATTTTCCTTTAACATCTACAGAAAACCAACACAAACAGAATCAATTATACCATTTAGCTCCTATGATGCACCCACTATGAAAAGAGCCGCTTTTAGATTTTTGTTCCACAGACTGCTAAACGTCCCACTATCCCAAGAAAACTATAAAAAAGAAATGGACATTATATATCAGATAGGACGAAACAATCAATATCCGAAACAATTCATAGATGAAATTTTTGTTTCAATGAAAAGAAAGATGATAATGAATAAAATCTACCCCCACACATCAGTTGAAAAACATTTTGTATCGACGCCATATTATAAAGAACTCAATGAAAAAATGGATACAACTTTGAAAGACTACAATTATACTTTAACAAATAAACGACATAAAACTCTAGCAGATATATTAGTCAATAATAAAACAAAATACAAACAAGAACAGCTCAGCGGAATTTATGAAATAACTTGTACGAATTGCCCATCATATTACATAGGAATGACCACTCGAAATGTAGAAAAGAGATTTAAGGAACACAAGAAAAATCAACCCCGATCTGCTCTAGGATCACATATAGACGACACTAAGCATAATATTACATTTGACAACTTAAAAGTACTACACAAAGAGGATAATTATTATAAAATGGTATTACTCGAACAACTTGAGATACACAAAAATAGAGATGATCCATTTCTATTAAATGATAACATAGAATTTAATGGAAGGAACATTTTCAAGCTCATTGATACATAAAAAGAACAGAAATTCACAATCTTTCCTGCCACCGAAATAATATCAAAATTTGACAGTACTCACATTCGCTTTTCACCTCTCCCACAATTGGATGACATTCCAACAAGTAAACACACCAAGACTCTCCACTTAATTACAATATAATATATCGACTAAATAATAAAAAATAGAACATTAATAAAGTTGAGAAGTACACGGATATATAATGCATTCATATCCATTTTAATTCAGTAGACAGTAAGTTGCACACTCTTAGTTAACCTCAAAAGTTTGTAAACATCAATTTATTTTATCAAAACAAAACCAGAACAGAATACGTATATATCATTGTATATTTTCAGCTGGCCTGAAGATGGTAATTACCGAAATCGATCGCCAAAGATTATAAAAATTTATTTACAAAAATAGTGTGTTTTAATTACATCCCTCTATTTAATCATAGGACATACTATGGAAGAATTTATTTCTAAAACTGTAGTCTTATATTGGGGCCAATTATCGGAAATACCTCACTAAGTAAAAATATTCAACAATGGGTATCCTGTAATATCTGTTTAGTTGTTCTTGTACCTACTAATTTCTACTGCTTCCAAAAGCGTGAGTTTGATACTTTTATTTTAATTATTTTTCCAAATGACTTGCATATGTTGCATGCGAAATGTCTGTTGTGTAACTCCGCTGGAGTTTGTGAATTCTTTTCTTAAAGGATCTTCCTGTTTGACCAATATATACCATAGGGCAATCAACTTTTACTTTATCATAATTTCCCTAATAATATTCAATTCTATAAAAAAGTTATAGCGATTCCTAGGTAGGTTAACCAATCGTCTGGTACTGTAATATGAAGCCATTTTCTGATTAATAGAATGGTTCGATGTGTAATGAATTGTGATATCTGTATACGTTGGCTTACGAAAAATACTAAATTCATTCAAATCATCTTTTCCCAAATTTTTAAGATCAAGAAAATTATACTAGACTTCCGTTTTTCTTATGTTTTTTTATCTTTGTTTCCGAAAACTGTTAGTTAGTTGTACCGCCTCTTTTTTCAAGTTTTTATTCGTGGCTATATAAGAAGTGAATATGTAATTTGGGGAGTTAGTTCAAAATGTAAACTTGAAGAGGCCAGATGGTTGGAGAAACAATTGTCGTTAACTTGGTAAATTGTGAAAATAATCTATATTATTGTATTTAATTAGTTGCATAATGGAACAACTGAGAAGCTCACACTGTGAATGGAAATTCAAAAAACAGTTCAAAAAGAGAATGGGTGAACATTCAGCATATCTATAATTTCCAAGGACCTACTACTGAGAACACATAGAGTGAATTAAATTTCCGTCGAGATAATTGTGCATCCGGACTCCTACGCTGAAAGCACCGTAACGAAACGCTGTTTCTTCCGGACAATATACAAAAACGTCAAAAAAATTAAAATATTCCCTCACATCTCCCTAATTGCGCCATATCCAATTAACGGAACATCTAATCCCGTTTATCCAGATACTGAAACGACAATATATCAAATTGCGCGCGTTAAAACCCCCATTAGCCGGGGTTCCTCATAAATTGTAAATAAATAAATAATTGAATAAAGCAATTACGTCAGAAGCGAAATGAACGAGTCGGAAAACAATTTCCTTCGTTCCCGAGAAGAGGGAAATGGCTCGGAAAACAAGGCGAATTTTCTTGGGAATGACACCTGGTCCTATTCGAAAGGTTAATTCAGGAGATAATTATTACCGTGATCGGAGTGTAAGAAGGTTATTTCGATCTGGTTGGATTCACAACAGAATGGTACAAGAGTAAATGATATTCCGAGCTTCACGATACTCTCGGTGTTTTATGATCAGCAGTTGGATGCATTTCAGGGATTTCTGTGCACATGTGGGTAGTAAGTTTTTACCTCAATTATTTTCCTAAATCAATATGAGTGATCAGTGGCATCTGCTATAACAATATATCATTATTATTAACATATATCGGGTGTTTTTTTTAGAGTGATAGAACTTTCGATAGGGATAACTGTGATTTGACAGAAGGTAGAAGCCATGTTGTTTTGACATTTCTGTTCAGTAAGCATTGACAAATTACCATTGAAAGACTCACGCCGCAACAACGTTTACAAATTGTTGAAATTTATTTTTAAAATCAGTGCTTTATTCGCCAAACTTAAAGAACAACTGGTGAAATTTATGGTTTACATAATCGTCCATCATTCGTCGAACTATCGATAGATTTCGGACAACATTTTATCTACTCGATGCAACAGCTCAGAGCAGTGCACACGACAGTCACTGAGTGTATAAAACACTCTATACTGACGGTTTAGCACGATATCATCATTGCCGTTCCAGATCCCAAATCATACGACACGCCAAGAGTTCAGACGTTGGACAGCATCAGCGGCGAAAGAAGAAACTGCTAAGAAATTGACTCTAACCCGGCAGAAGCCGGACAAGATGAGACCAGACAGATCACCTAAGGAAAAATCGCGGATCCGCAGATCCTGAAAAAGTGGACAGACACGCAGTATATGGTCACTTGTTTGTGAGTGGCCACATGGACAGAAACCATCCCCGACGAGACCCAGCCTGAAAAGGTTTGCCTTAAATGGGCCGTGACCTGAGATAAAACAAGCCAGTGGGAAAGCTGGTCTAAACCAGGAGTTGTTCTGGACAAACCTGACGAGCGGGATCCAGCCGAAGGTGCAACGACCGGTTTCGGACTCCTCCCAGTCCGATTGCCAACGAGACAATAATGCCTCAAGGTACGACTCGGAGCAGCGGCGCACCACCAGAGACCGATCCTCTAAACCAATAGAAATGGCAGGAAGAGCAGTGTCTTCGACATTGAAAGGAAGACCCCTCTTCAGATGCTAGTGGGCTGCTCGATATAATATATAGTAGTGCGCCGGGATACTCCCAGTCACAACCTGCAATGTCGCCGTAGCCACAGTGCGACACATTGGGGAAACCAAGAGCAAGAAGTGCCTCTGTGCAGACAGGATAACCCGTCTGACATGGGAATGCTCGACTCGATGGAACCAGGCCGCAGCACAATAGGAGATGATGGGGAGAAATATGCACTTATATAAGAGTGAGAGGGAGCATGGTTGAGTGCCTCCCATGGACCGTCTCAACCGCATCAACCTACAGGCTACAGCCTTTGATTTTTCACGCAGTGCCTTCACGTGTGGCAGAAAAGTCAGTCCCGAGTCCACCAGGACACCCAAATACTTATGCTCGCGAACCCAACGAAATGGTACTCCCGAAACGCACACCCTAGGAGGGCGACCCACGTGCAAACTTCCCCTCAGCAATACTGCAGCAGATTTACTCATGGACACGGTCAGCCTGTTGCGCGAGAGCCATTCGACCGTAACATCAACTAGACGTTGATGTGCAGCCTCGAGAGCGCTACGACTGTTTGCTCCAACCAAAAGCGCCAGATCATCGGCATAGGCGATAGCGAGGCCCTCCTCCCTCGTAAGCAATAACAGCAACTCATCGAAGACCAGGTTCCAGAGGGAGGGTCCAAGTATTGAACCTTGAGGACAGCCCCTCTCAAGACCTCTAGACCGGGAGAGGGAGTGCCGTACGAAAGTGACACTTCTGTCAGCAAGATAGCTGTACAAGAGACGAAGCTGGTCTTGAGGGATGGACAACTCTCGAGCACGACGGAGGATACTTGGCCACCAGAGTGAGTCGAACGCGCCCTCAATATCTCTAAAGATAGCAGCAACATATTTGAAGCTAGACTCTCGAGCATAGCCGACCAGTCGGAAGACAGCATCTTCCGTGGACAGACCAGGCCTAAAGCCGTACTGCAGGGGCGAGCAATTACTCGGATTTAAAAGGTCACCAGAGAGACGGCCCAACATAAGCCGTTCGAGAACCTTGCCCAAAGTTGACAGAAGGCTAATAGGGCGGTAGGATTTCGGGTCCTGAATGTCGCGGTCATTAGATTTTAAGAGCAAGCATAGTGTTGCCGACTTCCAGATTTTCGGAAAATAACCAAAAGAGAGGCAGAAATTAAAAAGTATGAGAAGAAACTCAGGAATCACTTCCCAAGTTCTTCGAAGATTAGGGCCAGTGATGCGGTCAGGGCCAGGAGCGCCCCGAAGAGGGGAAGTCATGATGGCAGCCCCCAGTTCGGAAGCTGTAAATGGGGAGAAGTTACCAGGGGACACATCCGGAGGGAAAGAGACTCTAAGACGAATTAGCTCCTGTTCTCGATGCAACAACAACAAGACAAAGAACTGTACGTACAGAAGAAAATATCGCTGCTGTAAGTCATAGTGTTAATGATGATGAAGATTTGTCTATTCGCCAACGTTCACAACAAGTTGGACTCTGTGCATCCATCACATGAAAAATTTTGCGTCAGTATCTTGGTCTACACCCATACAAGATCCAACTGGTTCAAGAACTAAAGCCATTTGACTGACAGCTTGAAGTTGATCCACTTTTTTATCGTAAAATTGTGTTTATTGATGAAGCTCATTTCTGGTTGAACGGCTATGTGAACAAGCAAAATTACCTTAAATGAAATGAAAACAATCCTCAAGAAGTTCTGCAGGTTCCATTGCATCCTGAAAAATGCACTGTATGGTGTGCTTTACACGCTGGAGGCATCATCGGTCCATATTTCTTTAAACACGATGCTGCAGCTAATGTTACAACGAATGTTGCTCGTTACAGATCGATGATCAATGATCATTTGTCTCAAAATTTGAATTGTATCAACCCAGAAGTGTTTTGGTTCCAACAAGATGGTGCTACAGCTCATGCTACTACCGTAAAAATTTATTTATTGAAAGAAAGATTTGGCGATAACATTATTTCGAGAAATGGTCCAAATGGCCTCCAAGATCATGCGACATAACTCCACTGGATTACTTTCTTTGGGTTTATGCCATTTAATTGGTTTATGCTGATAAACCAGAAACAATAGACGCTTTGGAAGCCAACATGGCTCGTGTTATTGATAAAATAAGGCTTGAATAACTCGAAATAGTGGTCCAAAATTGATCTGCTCGAATGCGGTTCCTCAGAGCTAGACGTGATGGACATATGCCGGAAATTATTTTTAAAACATAAATGTCATAAAATTATCTTTCAAATAAAAAAAATTGGCTTCAATCTTAATTTAAATGTGTTTTATTTCAATTTAAAGCTCTATCACTCAGATCACACAGATAATCATTGGTCATCGTTTAACAAAAGCAAAAAAGCTTTTGGAATTTCGCAAATCTCCTCGAATTAGTGGCGCATTTGATCCTTTTGTTCAAAACTAAATGTCTTTGAATCCAAGAAGTAAAAGTATTCTTTGGTTCGAAAACCTGTTACGTTTGGAGCTTGTTTCGACTTCAATTAGTCATCTTCAGTCAAGGAAAGTTCCTTGAGACAAGTTTGAATTTTTCTGTTTAGAAGTTAATCTATAAAGTTTTGAGCAAAGACAAAAGTCAAAAGTACATAGCACAAAAGTCAAAAGTCGCTCGAATTGTAGAACTCGCGCAGATGCCGAACATTGATACAATCTTTGAGTCTTTGGCAAAATGAACAAACTTTATTCTTTGCGTTTGAGAAACTTCTTCTTGAAGCAACTAGATTAAAAACATGTATAATCAAATTAGCTCTTAGGCTTCTTCGCCTAACTGATAAGACTCACGAAGGTCGAAAGGTACTTTACTTGACTAAAGATGACCAATTAAAGTCGAAACAAGCTCCAAACGTAACAGGTTTTCGAACCAAAGAATAGTTTTACTTCTTGGATTCAAAGTCTTTTACTTTTGAATTAAAGGGGCAAACGCGCCACAAATTCGTAGACATTTGCGAAATCCTAAAAGTTCTTTTGCTTTTGTCAAACGAATTCAAAGTTGTAAACTGGGATTCTAGTTTCACCTTAACCCAATGATTATCTAGGGTGGATTGTGACCTTCGTGAGTCTCATCAGTTAGGCGAAGAAGTCCAAGAGCTTATTTGATGTTTTTAATCTAGTTGGTTCAAGAAGTAGTTCTCAAACGCAAAGGACAATGTTTGTTCATTTTGCCAAAGACACAAAGATTGTTTCAGTATTCGGCATCTGCGCGAGTTCTACAATTCAAGCGCCTTTTGTCTTTTGTGCTATGTACTTTTGACTTTTGTCTTTTGTACTATGCACTTTTGACTTTTGTCTTTGCTCAAAACTCTGTGATCTTATATAGCTAAATTCTTTCAGAAAAAACTGACGATGATTCAAAAAGTTGCTTGATTCTTTTTCAGATGGACGGTGATCTGACTATTACACAACAACTTGGACTTAGAAGCTATGATATACAGTCTTCCCAGTTATTGATGTAATGTAATGTGTCTGACGGAACACTGGCTAGATGGAGATGAACGTCTGGGATTCCAGATGGACGGTTGGTCTGTTGGTGATTCATATGCCAGATCTGAATACAAACATGGAGGAACCATGATCCTGGTAAGGAGCGAAGTAAGAGTGATATGTGTTTATTCCTCTCTATTTAGAGATTTTAGTACTTTTGTCAAGATTCTGGAGTTTGCTCTTGGATGTTTTGATGTAAGGAAGGACAGGGATGTTATCTGTGGGGATTTTAATATCAGATTCAGAATTGATGATCGTGTTGGTTTAGATAAGGAGGCGAGATATGTCTGTGAACTAATGAGGTCCTTTGGTTCTCAACAGAAAGTTTATCAACCAACAAGACGTAACAATTGTCTAGACAATATTTTCACATATTTTGACACAGGAAGAGAGAATGCGAGTGTTGTTGCAGCTGATTTTTCTGATCATGAAGCACAGTTTTTACAGTGGAGCGTTCCTGGTCATCCTTCAACTTATACCCGCAGAGCGTTGAGGCCTACTGAGGGGGGAGTGTGTAGCGAACAACTTCTTCGCTCCTGGTCCAGAAACCTGCCTTGTTCTGTCGCAGCTTGACCGGCGTACCAATATAGGACCCGACTAGTCTAAAGATTCATGACTAACCGTCCCCGCCGAGTTCAAATAGAGCAAGGCATACAGCGTTTGACGACCACCGTTCCAAGCGGAACATATGGTCGCTGGCGTTACAGGCAGAGTTGCGCATCACGCCTGTCTGATGAATTTCAGATGCGCAGACTCCGAACGAAATACCATCTCCCGAATCAAGAGGTGGAAGCTCCCTCACAATACCGCATTTAACTCGAGAGCTTCATCACTATAAGTTAGGAAATTGGATAAATGTTTCTAAAAAATTTATTCCTACTTTGAATTAATCATTTTCTATAAAATGTGCTAGATTATATATGATGTATACATGAACTTTTATGTAGAATATTAGCAGTAATGTAATGAAACCAATGTACTCAGACACCCAATTTTGTCTCTTTCTGATCAGTGTCTAAACCCTCGGCTATCTTTTCTGTGAAAAGCAGCCAAATGGACGATAAGAAAAAAAGACCAAAGATATATTGTACCTATACCAACTATCCTAAGACGCTCTTCGAATAATTGATCGGTTCATATATGTGACCTCAGACAATTCTACAGGAAGAGGTCGCAGTAACAAATCACCAGAATTTATTTCTGGAAACAATGTTCTCTTCAAATCGTTTCTGCAATAGTGGATTGAGCTTTAGTTTTCAACAAGTTGAATTTTATATGGGTGCAATCCTGAATTTTTCTATAGGATCTTCTACATTTAATTATTATATAATATATGTCAGATTTAACTACTGAGAACGATTTCTCACAAACAAATTTGTATTATTTCTGACTGTTTGTCCTGCAGCTTCAACGTAATCTGCATTTCTCACATATCCGAAACGATTTTTCTTGAATTATAAACAGTTCAAGCTCATTTACAAATTTCTTTATTTCACGAATTATTTGTTCACTTCGTCAATCATGGGGAGCATAACTTGAACGCAATCCACAGTCCATTGCCTTTATACAGCTCTAGTTTTGATTATTATCAACTATATACTATAAAAGTTACTGCTTTTAATAATTTCGCAATGTTGTTATCATAAATATTCATGTAGTGTTTTAATAACGTAGTGTGCAAAACTGTGGCATCATTTATTTTTCACATATCTTAGTAATTTAAAATTATAAAGCAATAATTGGATGACCTTTAGAATCATGCGAAAAAAATGAAATGGATGAAAGCTGAAAATTTTCAAATAATTTTTGATAATGAGATGAAAATATTACTGATTTCATTCTGAACGATGAATCAAATAAAAATTTGCAAATTTGGGGTATTTCCAGAATATTGGAAAGCCACAATTTCCCTTGCTTCCTGATATGAGCCGACCCTGGTTTTTACCTCACTAACGTAAAAATACATTAACGCTGAAGAGTTTGACTGAGAGAGAAAGGTCCTCCTCTTTCTGGGTCAACAAATACTCCGGAATGTACAACAAAAACTCAATTAGAGGAACTTGTCCCAGGCTTGTATTAATACTTGGCTCAAAAGGCAATTAGTTAAGTACATAACTCTTTATTTGAATCCCCTGAACGGCATTTACTTCAATCAAATTTGAGTTCGTGCTCCCTAGGGTAGTTTTATATTTTGGCTGTGTTAATTGAATAGAGCACCTTTTACACCGGCACATACACTAATTATATTTAGGGATGCTGCATAGATAATCTATGACTATTTGAAACGATTTGAATAAATTTGAATATTTGGAAAGATGTTATAACCCTTATTTTTCTATTTTAATGAGCTATTTAGATGGCAAAGTAGTGATCTATATTGACGATATGAAGGTTCACCTGGAAATATACAGGGTAACAAATCATCATTCAGATAAGCAAATATATCAAAGGCTAAAAACGAACTATTTTTGACCATAAAGTGAGTCAATTGAAACATTTTTATACGAATTTTCAGGAATCGACTTCAGTATTCGCCGCGAATTCCCTTTTATGTCTTCCATTGGCTGAAAACGAAGTGATAATTTGAGTGTAGAAAAGAAAGAGAAGCCGGTCGTAGCCATATCAGGGGAATACGATAGTTTTTCCATTAGATTTTCTGAGTCCTTGTCCATAAATGCGTTCACCATGATAGCCTTGGGAGATGGTGCGTTATCGTGGTGCAAAATCCAAGCGTTTTCTTTCCACAATGTAATTTTTCCAGGAATTTGTTGCCTCAAACGACCAGATAGTATTCTTTGTCAACTGTCCCATCCTCCAGGAAATATTCCGAGTGTGCCAAAATCAAAAAAAATGTCAACATCACTTTTGAACGACATTGACTTGCGACCAAAATTTAAGATAGGTTATTGTTCGATATTTTTATCCTTCTGACAAAATGGAGTCCTGTAACCAAATTAAACGACAGATGATGCTCAAACTCCATGTAAGTGTAGAGGACAGTTGTATTGTGGCAACTCTTTCAGCATCCTCCAGAATTCTACTCTACCCCAACATCCCGGTATTCATCACAAGAGGCGATGCCGCTCTACAGATCGCTCAGACTACCGGTCACTCTGGTTTCAAATAACAGAATTACCCAGCGTTGAAGCACCTCCGTTTCAACAGGAACAAGGGAACAGGCCTAGACAAGCTAGTACGCAATAGCCAATCTGATGAGCCCAATGGGTAAAGCTGGGATAAGACGTGTAGCGTGTCTACTTTCCGCAATCACGAGGCCTGTAACCTCCTTCGCAATACTGCATTCAACAAGTGTGTACCATTATCAACTTCGTGACAAAAATAATTTCAAGAATCATTTTAAGCGGGCTAAAATGATTCATTCTTAATATATTCTTGACAATATGTATTTATATGATTAAATATTCAACTTCTAGAACTATTTACATCTGAGCACTCGAATTCAAATTGATTCAAGCTTAAAATCTACCTTAATATGGTTCCATACATAAAAGTACGAATTAAAGCTTCAATTTTCCCGGTTTATTCATTTTGTTGAATTTACTTCCAGAGATAGTTCAGTGATGTTATATTATTTTTTACAACCTTTTTGATATGAAATGATGAGGAACGTTGATTTCCTCTTAAGCGCTATTTGTGTGTTGAATATTTTTGTGTTACTACATACTTTCAAGCCTCCTACTTAACCACAGAATTGGGATCAAGATCACGCGCTGATATATTGGTGATTTTCAGGTGAAACTCAGATATTGTGAGATATTTCGTTGAAAAGTTATCATGCTAATAAATGTAAGCACGAACTAAAGTCGAATAGTCTACGAATTTTTCATCGATTAGTATATAATATAAATGTTTAGTCATTTTGGGTCTCTATGGACAAAAAAATACTACCACATATAACGATTCTTCCTCGTAACAGATCATATGCTATCAAATCATCTTAAGGTATGTTTTATGCAAATTTTGAGTTCAAACGGATCTCAACAGATTACAATCGAGTTACAGACTTGTAAACATGATAACCTTTGATAGAAATAACTAAAACTACGAAATTTTTGAAGATGTATTATGTGCTCGACAGAAAATAACAATTTTGTGAATGTATTAAATCTGCCCGTTAAATTTAGTATTATGTCCACTTGTTATTTAATTTGACCATCATCTTAAAAATCATGAGATATAAAAAATACAGCAAAATACAAATTTTAATTCTTTATTGATTCATCCATCAACCACCTTTATAGGCTGACTTCCTGAGGGAAAATTTGTATTAATTTATTATTAGCAAAAGTATGGCAAAACTTTTTGGGTTCATGAATAACATATATTGTCAATAAAATTATAAAAAAAAATAAAAATCTTATGTAAAGGGAACTTAATGGGACCTTTCAGTGAACTTTCAAATATCTTCTAGCTCATTTTAGCGCCACTGGAGAGAAAATTTGTCAAGAAATTGGGAAATTTAAAAAAAGCACTGAATTAATTTATTATTAATTACTTTTACTAATATTAGGTGTGTTATAAAAGTTGATAACTATGTTATAACTTCTAAATATATTGAATTTTGAAAACTAATAGAATTTGATTACTTGAATCCCATGTAAATTTAATGTAATATTCAAATAAATTACCTTCATTCCACTAGTGTAGTAAAACACCTCATGATGAACATCAAAATGTGTAGGTATTAGGCCCTTTATGGAGCAATTGGATTTATAGGTAAAATATAAACAATGCAAAACCCTACTTATTCTATTTATTGAATGGTCAAATAGATTCATCAAAAACAATAACTCAGTCAGTTAAAAAATATATCATTTGGGATCCTAAAACCGTCATTTAAGGTAATTTTATCATTTTCTTCTTTATGTTTAGTTTTCATATGCTTATGAAGTCCAGCTTTCAATGTGAAAGAATCTCCACACATCTCACAAATATAAGGCTTTTCCCCGCTATGAGTTCGCATATGAACCTGTAGATGGGTCGACTGATTGAACTGTTTATTGCAAATTTGGCATTGGTGTGTCTTGATACCGAAGTGGATTCTCATATGCCTCGTAGCTCCGTTGGAAAATGGAAAGTTTTTGCCACAAATTGTACAGAGAAAGGGAGTTTTTTTAGATTTTTGTCCAGGGGGAGCGTAATGGGTTTTTATGTGCCTTTTTAGAGAAGACATTCTGGCGAAAGTTTTTTCACAATTTGTACAGTTATAACTTTTTTCTCCAGTGTGGGAAGATACATGTTCCTTCAGGTTAAACAAGGTTCTGAATGCTTTCCCGCAGAATTCACATGATAATTTTTGATTGTGGACTTTAAACATGTGCTCTTGATATTCAGATTTCTTCCTAAAAGTTGAGGTACAATCTTTACAGTTAATCACTGCATTATCACTGTTAGACTCTTCCTCATCTAATTTAGATATTATTATAACTGCGTTGTTGATTTCATTGTTGTCAAATTCGCTATCATTCGAAAAAGATATGTGTTCATCCGAGAAATATGATTCTTCTTTGATTTCTTTCTCATCTAAAACCATTATAAAGGTAAATAAAAGTATCTACAACTTGAGAAACAATTTATAAACCTTCTAAACCTTGATCATCATGTTTGACATTCTTCAGCAATTTTAATGAATGTAATGCAGTTTTTCTAAACCTATAAGACAAGTTCAGTGAGGTTATGCAAGATCCACATATTTTCTGAACGTTTTCAAAGTTCACTTCCTAAAACACAGTTTTTGTAATCGTCTAATGGGTTTGTTGACTTTCTATTTACCAAATTTTGGAATACACAAGCTTTCAATTTTTCAAGAAAAGTTCTGCCATCATAATCTAAATCTGTTATCTTAATCGTAGTTATATCCTTTTTCAGACAGGTAGAGCATATTTCGGCGTCGCTTTCGGTTGAAGTTTCTTCGCATTTTTCATATAATCTTTGGAAATCGTTCATTTATAAACTATGGAATTCAAAATGTTTTGTTTACCTCAAATCAATATGACAGTGGAAAGATTGAGGTTGGAATAACAACACGGTATCAAAATAAGTTCAGTATTGATTGTACATTTTCCACCATGGTATCTTGTGAATACACTGGCGCATGTCTGCAAGTTTGAATGAATGTGCCAATAAATTTATCATTTTTGCGCACTCGTAAACGGACAGAGCTTTGAAACTTTCAGAGAAGGTTTTGGGTGTAAATATTTCGGCTTAATTTGTAAATGGACGAAATTGTTTTGACAGTTCAACATTTTTGGACAAATTAATTGTCGAATGGAAAAATTAATTAATAAGATGAAATGAAAACAATAATTGTTTAATTTTCACTTTTATTGAGTAACTGATAACGTGTTTCGTTAAATTGTAGCTTCTTCAGATTATACAGACTACTGATTTCTAAACAAACTGTCTTGCTTTTAAATAAATTTATCAACTTATTATCAAGTATTTGAACGAAATGGGGAGAATTTTTGAAATTACAAAAATATTACTTTATCATTTAAATGTAATTGATAACTTATTATAAGATGTTTCTTATCTCATCCATTACCAACTAAAGGAATTAAGATACCATTATACCCCACTTAAGATATGAGCAAAATCCCTACTGTTGAAATTCCAAGTATTAAACTAATGCCCAATAAAATAATTAACATAAAATTACCAAGAAATCGGTCACTTAAACAGATTGAGTAAAAGCGAATTATTTAGGCAACAAAGATAACTATATTTCAAAAACAGAAAAAATTATCCTATCTCAAAATTTCACTATTCACAATTCTAGATTTGGATCCAACCAAAAGAAAAGTCAAAACTACTCTAAACACATAGATGTTGTGATAGTTGATAGAACAAAATCCAGACTAGTTCTATCTAATCCACAAGTTCCTCAATTATATGCTTTCATTAAGCTCCACAAACCAGATCAAACAATAAGACCAGTAGTTTTCTATATTACCGCTCCATCATTAAAAACTTCAAAATATTTTATATTTTTAACTTATTAAAAGTCATACCAATTTCAACCCAAAATTTGCGATTAAAAATTTACCAGAATTAGATGCCACAATTCAAAACTGTTATCCTTTGACGTTGTTAATCTTTTTCCGAGTATTCCTCCTCTAGAGACAATTAAAATAATTAAAACAAATTGTAGAAATTACTATGTTCTACTACCAATAAAAATATATTTTACACATTTTCTTGTCTGATGATGGGATAGTTCATTTCCCGAAACTCGAGTCATAAGAAAATGTGTAAAATATATTTTTATTGGTAGTAAAACATAGTAATTTCTACAATTTGTTTTAATTATGATCAACTACCAAATAGTAACGGCTGAAACAATTCAGTACAATTAAAATAGTAAATAACTTATTAATAAAGAACAAGGTTAACATAGTCATTCAATCTGAAATAATCTCATTATTGGAAAATCGCTTATCCCAAAATTATTTTGGTTTTAATGATAAAATTTATTCAAGTAGGGTAAGATTGATAATGGACAATCCTCCAAGTCCATTATTCGCTGAAATTTGTATGGATGATGTAGAATACGCAATATCATCTAATTGCATCTTCAATAAATTCTTGTATTGGTTCAGATATGTTGATGATATCATTGTATGCTTTACTGGGACTAACCGTCAACTAACAAAATTCATTAATTTTGTTGATGATATTCATCCTAAAATTAAGTTTTCTATCGAAATGGAGACTAATAATTCCATAAATTTTCTTGATCTCACAATTAAAAGAACAAATGGTAAACATGAATTTCCTTTTTACCGTTAACCAGCATATAGAGATAAAATTATTTATAATTCTTCTCATCACCCACATAATCATTAATAAGCGGCGTTCTATAGTATGATACATAGACTTATTAGTATACCATTATCAAATGAAAACTTTGAGAGAGAACTTAATATCATTAAACAAATCGCAAGTAACAATGACTATGCACCAGAGTAAATAATGAAATTGTTAAAGAAAAAACAATTAGATAAAGCAACTGATTTAATTTTTCCAAAAACAAAAGAAAATAATGAAAAATACAATAGCCTAACATATTTTGGTAAAATAAGTCATAAAATGAAAAATTTACTACAGAAGCCACAGTTGAATATTTCATGGAGGACACTAAATAATGTAACAAAATTCATCAAGAACAATAAAACAAAAATAAAAAGAGAAAATAAATCGGGTGTTTATCAATTGAATTGCGGTAGATGAGATAAGGTATATATAGGAAGAACTAGTAGATATTTCACAACAAGAGTTAAAGAACATTTAAATAGTTTCTTGCACAATAAGAATAATTCAAACTATGCTTATCATTTATTATCAGAAAATCATATGTTCGATCAGGATTTTAAGATAATTAATGAAGTAGATAAAAGTTTACAATTAAATTATTTGGGAAACGGTAGAAATAAATAGAAAGAAACATAAAGGGGTTTTATTAAAAGATCAATTAGATCTAAATAATTCGCCTTTACTCAATCTGTTTAAGTAACCGATTTCTTGGTAAATGTATGTTAATTACTTTATTGGGCATTAGTATAATACTGGGAATTTCAACATTCGGGATTTTGCACCTATCTTAAGTGGGGTATAATGGTATCTTAATTACTTTAGTTGGTAATGGATGAGATAAGAAATATCTCATAATAAGTTATCAATTACATTTAAATGATAAAGTAATAGTTTTGTAATTTCAAAAATTCTTCCCGTTTCGTTCAAATCTATATATATATATATATATATATATATATATATACATATTGCCGGAAAAACCCTAAAAACAGCCCTTTTTTGTTTCCCATACAAACGTTTTCTAACTTAACTAAAGTAATTAAGCATTATACCCCACTTAAGATAGGAGTAAAATCCCGAATGTTGAAATTCCCAGTATTATACTAATGCCCAATAAAATATTTAACATAAAATTACCAAGAAATCGGTTACTTAAACAGATTTCTTAGTAATTTTATGTTAATTATTTTATTGGGCATTAGTATAATACTAGGAATTTCAACCTTCGGGATTTTACTCATATATTAAGTGGGGTATATATATGTGTAAATTAAACAATTATTGTTTTCATTGAATTTAATATGGATTTACATCAAGTAAAAGTCACTAAAATTTAATTTTTAATTAATTAGAATAAATACGGGTTCTGATACACCATCAAATTTCATCTATTTTTGAAATTTATAGCGCACACCATGAAGAAATAGGTCTGCCTCAGGTCCAGAAGTCATGACTCAGAGAATAAAAGATCCGTAGGATAAACTCTGGTTTTTTGCACATAATAAAAGTTTTTTGCGAAACTTTGAGTTTTTTCATATGCTCATTTAGAGCGCTATCCCAGCCAACAATATTATACGATATTCTGGACTCTACTAGAGCATGAACACTTCTTTAAGCTAATTCAAGAAAAATCCCCAAGTATCTGAATTTGTTCAGAACACTCCGCAAGGTGCCGCACACATTTACGATACAGGATGTCTTAACGAAAATTTGACCCCGCCAGAACTCAGAAACGAAGAATTATAGAAGATTAAAAAACAGGTCAACTTCTGTTTAGAGGGGGACGAATTTCCATCATGAGTTTGTTCAGCAAAAAACACCCCATGAAAGTGGCATTAACCCCCAATATTTTTGAATAGGGAAGAGATGTCGAGTGTTAGTTAGTTTGAAAGTTATTCCTATTCTGTGCACAACGCAATTAAAATTTTCAAAATTGGTTCACTATTCACGAAATAATGTAATTATTGAACTTACCGTCAAAAGGTGATGTTGAACAGACAGTTGAACCGCCAAAAGTCAAGAACCTAAGAGTTTTGAAGAATCCAAAAATAATTTTCAAGTTCTGTATAAGGGAGAAAGAATTCCTATGAGGACATTGTTCCGAAAAAACTACCTGAGGGTGGAAACAACCCCCAATTTTTTTTTAATAGGAAAGAGATGGCGGATGTGTTTTAGTTAATAAGCTTTTTTGTTCCCTAAACATCCTAGTTGAAATTTTCAAATTCGGTGATTTTTTTCAAGCAATTTGACATTGAACATTATAAGAAGGAAAACAATTGTTAACTTCCGCTATTTTATTGATTTACAAGACAATTGTTTCGTCATACCATGACTTCATCAGGTAAGTATTGAAACTGAGGTATACAATGCAAAACATGACCTTAAATACACAGCTCTGGTAGAAAAAATAGAGGAGTGGAAAGAGATGGTTGACAATTAATGAAAAATATTAAGTAGGGGGGATCTGTTTAAATCTATTAGATCATTCAATAAAATTTGTCTTTTATTATTCTATTGATCTCTAAAGTTTCTAACAGATTTAGTTTCTGACTTTTGTTTTCGATATGTAATATTTCATAGTTGATATTAAAATTATGGCCAGTCTCTAAAAAATGGTTGGCATAAGTTGAATTCGGTTTATTATTAATGTAACATTTTTCATGTTCTCGTATCCTTGTTTGAAATGAACGGCCTGTCTGTCCCACATACACACATGGGCAATCACTACATGTTAACTTGTAAACTCCTGATTTTTTGTTTTAGGAATGACGTCTTTATTATTTTTCATTAAGCTGCCTAAAGAATTAATGGTTTTAAAAGAGATGTTATATTTTTCTGTTTTCTTTAAATATCTAGCAATCTTTTCAGATTTTTGGCCTATGTAAGTTAATTAAATAAATTTGGTTTCGTTTGAATTTTGAAATTTTGACCAAGACAATCAAAAATTATAAGAAGGGTAACTCAAACAGAAACCCAATACATTCAAATACACCACATCTGTAAGTAATGATAGGGAACATCCAGAAAATAATGTAAACTATTTAAAGAACTAACGTATGTATTATTCGAAATGACCACCACCAACCTCCATACAATGGTATAGTCTACTTTCAAATCCTTTTCTAACATTTTCGAAAATATCTGGTGTCAGTAATTGGCACTCCGTTCTGATTCTTTGTCGCAGTTCTGCAAGATATTCAGGTGGAGTTCCATAGACTTTGGACTTCAAATGTCCCCACAAAAAAATGGCGATAGATCAGGTGATCTTGCTGGCCACTCTATTGCACCCTTTCTGCCAATCCAACGTCCTGGATAACGTTCGTTCAAAAATTGTCGAACAGGGATATCGAAGTGTGGCGATGCATCATCCTGCTGAAATGTGAGTTCATTTTCTGATAGGTTGTCGTCGTTTTCCAGAATGTGAGTAATCATTGGATCAATAATGTCGTCTAATAAATTCAAACAATTTTTTCCGTCAAGATACCCATCGATAAAAATTGGTCCACCAGTATGGTTTCCTAATATTCCTACCTAAACATTTAGTTTTTGGGGAATTTGTGTATGTGTCTCCATGAGTAAATGAGGATTACTATCACTTCAGTACCGACAATTATGTTTATTGACTTTCCCTTTCATCACAAAGGTACACTCGTCAGGAAAAATTGTATTGTAGTGTCGGTGTGGGTTATTATTCAGTAACTCACTAAATTGTTCACAAAACTAAGTCTGACGGTCAGGTTGGTGCAACAGTTGAATGAAGATGATCCCATCTTCATTCAATTGGTGCAACAGTTGAGTGAAGATGATCCCATCTTCATTCATTTGTTGCACCAACCTCATCTTGTAAGGGTGAAATTTATGAGCTTTCACAATTCGATGAACACTAGATTTCGGAAGATTAGATGCTCGTTCTTATAGATTGCCGATTATCCATCTGTAAATATCCCAATACTGCTTTTCCAATAGCTTCATTTCGGACTGGACGCTCAACTTCGTGTTTCTTATTATGAATGGAACCAATAATTTACAATTTATTCATCGAATGCTTAACATATTGGTTGTTTGCATTTCTTTTTGGATGATTGATAATGAAATATCTTGCAGTTAATCTAGAATTTTCGTTATTCCGTAAGTATAATTTGAGAATTTCTATTTTTTCTTCCATAGAATAGACCATTTTCGCCCACGTAAATCTCAAACCCAATTATGATGCAGAAACGAAAGAATGAAACACATTTGAGAAAGAATCTTCAAAAAAATAGTATACATTGCAATGAATTTCATGCGTTTCACACATTTTTCCATCATGAATGATAAGAAAATCGAATGTTTTTAAAGTAAAAACATTGAAAATCAAATTATTGTGCCATTATATAAACAAATTTGAAAATTTCAACTGCGATGTTTAGAGAACAGCAAAAACTTCTCAACTGAGCCATATCGAACATCTCCTCTCTAGTCAAAAAATGTTGGGGGTGTTGCCATCCTCAGGTGGTTTTTTTGATAAATGTCGTCATAGAAATTCTTTCTCCCTAATACAGAACTTGAAAATTATTTTTGGATTCTCAAAAACTCTTAGGTTCTTGAGATGGGCGGTTCAACTGTTTGTTCAACATCGCCTTCTGACGGTAAGCTCAATATTACATTATTTCGTGAATAATGAACCGATTTTGAAAATTTTAACTGGATTGCGGACAGAACATAAATAACTTTCAAACTATTTAACACTCAACATTTCTTCCCAATTCAAAAAAGGTTGGAGGTTGATGCCACCTTCATGGGGGTGGTTTTTTCGGAACAAACCCATGATGGAAATTCGTCCCCCTCAAAACAGAAGTTGACCAGTTATTTTTATATTTTCGAAAATTCTTCGTTTCTGAATTCTGGGGGGGTCAAATTTTCGTTGGGATACCCTGTATGTAAATCCCATCTGAGATGTCCATCGATAGTCACTCCGAGATACTTAACAAATCGACTTCCTTCACCTCGAAATTATCCATATTAATCACCTTGTAACCAGGACTATCACTTCTGTTACAGGAGAAGGATAAATAGGTAGTCTTCTCGAAACTAATTGTGAGCAGCTTACAATCACACCATCTCCTCAAAATCTTCATGTCTTCCTCCACGATATTTTTCAATTCATTCTAATCTTGTGCCTTGAATATTATGACGATGTCATCAGCTTAATATGTCACCAGAGATGTTCAGGTCGAAGATATCGTCGATATATAATATAAAAATCAACGGACCAAGTACGCCGTCCTGTGGAACGCCATATTCTACTGTTCGTTCAGGACTTTTTGAGTGGTTTATCCTGATCTGCTGCTTTCTGTCACCAAGGTAACTCATCACGAGATCACCAGATACACATCTGAAGCCCATACTCTTCAAAACTTCAACTATCTGATAATGAGAAATAGAATGCATTGGCAATATCAAGGAAAACAGCAATCGTCTTCATACCCTTATCGAGGTGCTCTGTTATTTTAGATGTTGGAACCCATATTGATGAATATTCTATTGGTATTGGCCTATAGTTCTTCAAGCAATTTTTTGCACCCAATTTGAAGATTTGTATCACTATTGACCTCTTGAATTGAGGTGGGCACACTCTAAAGAAGAAGCAACTGTTGATCAAATGTGTCAATGGATAAGAGATCTCATCTACTTCTCCTTCAAAGTCTCGGCTGTTATCCTAACAATTTCCGGCGATTTTCCACTTTTCAGCCCTCTGACTTCTGATATTTCTTGTGGATCAGTTGGTGTGATAAAAAACGTGTGTTCACTTTTTTATGTGAGATTTTGGATATTGGACTTTTTATGCTTTTTGCCATTTTTGCTTTTTATATTACGAATAGAAATAAGTCTGTACGATTTAGATAGATTTCGCCACTAGTTTCTTATTCCATTGTTTCATCTGGCAAAACCTTCATGTTGAAGTGTCATCATCAGACTTTCTCTTCAGTATCTGTCATTTCGCTGAAGTGTAAACAACATAGTTTCTGTGTGCCCTTAAAAAGTCAACTTTTGTACTGAATAGGGTTTTTGGTGGGGAGTTTTACTTCAATACTTCAATATGAAGAAAAACGCTGCCTAAAGCCATCGTATTTTAGTGGATGTCATGCTCTAGCTGGAAGAACGTATCCCAAGTGGTTTTCCCGATTTAAGAGTGGCAATTTTGATTTGGAAGACGAAGAACGACCCGGAGTGGTAGGAAATTCGTTGAACTGAAACCAAGAAAAGTCGAATGCTGATTTTTTACGTGCGAACAACTGCTCCAACGGTAGGAAAGAAAGGGGTTTTTGTGACTGGTGATGAGAAGTGAATCAATTATGATAATCCAAAACGTCGGGTAACGTATGGATGCCTTATAATAAACTGTCAAGCCGATTATTCAGGGCGAGAAGAAGTGTATTTGGAGCGACCAGCTAAATGTGGTTTATTACTAGCTGCTACAATCGAACGAAAGAATAACATGGGAGATCCACCGACGAAAATTGATGCGTTTGAGCCGAGCATAGCGTGGAAAATGACCCTAATACGCCGACAGACACGACAATGTTATTAACCATGCGTCGCCCGTTAAAACGTACCTCACCCCCCATACAACCCATATACATTGCTCCTTCCGATTATTATCTCTTGCGAGACCACGATGAAACGTGGTCTGGCTGACCAGCACTTCTATCATTACGACGGAGTCAAAAAATGGATTGATGCATGGATATCGGCTAAAGAGCCGGCTATTTTTCGCGATGGGATCCGTCAATGGCCAGAAAGATTGGAAAAAGTAGCGACGGACAATACTTTGAACATTGAATGTTTAACCAATTTTTCACCATGAAGCTTCAATTTTCGACAAAAAACCGCAAAAAATTATTTATAATAATATGCTTTCAGGCTGACCCCAAATAAGCTGTGTTTGATTTTTGGGAAAATAATTGTTGAATGGATGCTTTTTTAAAATATTGATATCAGCAACAATTAAACGAAAAACTGGAATCTGAATGAACAGGCTTAACCACAATTGAAGCATTGGTTCACTAGGAAATGAAATGAAAAATTTATGGCTCAAACTCTCTCTTATGTGTTCTCATAGCGTAATCAACACGTAACCAACAAAATCAAACTTTCTGAATGGAGCCAAGGTGGAGTCCGGTAATAAGAGTTACTCGTGAGTAATAAAAATTACTCGCGAACAGAGATCGAGAGAAGAAAAATGTGTGGTCAAAGTCAATTATGTCGATCTGTTCCGCTATATAAGCATAATAACTTTCTGAATATAAATGAAAAAAATATATTTATGGGATTTTCAACTCCAAATATTTGCAAATAAGTTCATACATATAAGTTTTCGATAAATGAGAAGAGTACTTTTCTAATCCATATTGTCAAAAATTATTTCTTACTCATCGTACAACTTCACAATTCCTCCTTCCATATATCACTTTGTTGCATTGCGTTCATCTTCTTCTTCCTCAAACATGTTTTCATAACTATCGTTCATCTATATATTTCAATTAATTCAAAAGTCAGATTGAGTTCTGAGACTCGAGAATACTTCCTGTTATTATACAGATTCCGTACGGCTGAGAGTATTATTGGAACGGCTGTCTAAAGGTTAATTAACTCGAGTGTCTGTCTACTGAATGCCTACTTTGCCTAAGAGTTCTTATCTGTTGGAATTATTCATTGTGGAACACAATGTGCACTCTGCATAAGTGAACACTCCGAACACAGATAATATCGAATGAAATGGTATTATACCGTGATCCGTCGGAAATAGCAGCGTTCCGAAATATGGAAAATGACTGTGTTCCCTACCGGCAGATATGGAGTGATTGCTTCAGGAAATTTAACATTTTTGGCAACTTAGAAACAGTACCTCTCAATAATAATATACATAATAAAAATCGTAAAAAGCATTGACGCGAAGTCGGAAGCTTTTGCACGGTTGTTTAGAAACACAGTTCCCATAAATATTTCAAATCAATGAATTATTTCTAAAGAAGTTATATCGAATTTTTTATTAGTGAGTCAATTCTGAGATCATTCTCGGCTCAAAATCCGAAAAATAAAGACATTTGGGCAAAACTACCGCACGCTGTTAATTTGAACTAACGATTTGTTTTGATTTTTCTATATTTTTTGGGATTATTTGTTAATAAACATTATGATTATTAGTATTATAATTTTTTTCTTCCGTTCTTCTCAGGTTGATCCCTGGTCTATATTTTCTTAAACGAGGTACAGGTTGGTTATCAATTACTCTCGTCTATTCTTGACTCAAGAATCTTCGAACAATTCGGACTGTATTCAGTACAGCTACTTTCTGCAGGAGCTAATAGGGGTTGTTGTTTAGTGTTATTATTATTATTGTTATAAATTATTTATTCATTATTAATATTATTGACAAGCAATTTCAAGATGTAGGTGTCTGAGCCCATCCCGGGTGCACGCATCAAAAGGTGTGGGTTGATGTTTGCCGGTGTTATGTAATGTGTTATAGGAATTTTCTCAAATGTGGCAGGTACTCACAAGAACTGCCTTCTGTACGTCAATGAAGGTGTTGGTATGCAATCCAATTATTTTTAGGTTCTGTTCTATTGTTTTTGGTGTCCTGTAGATGATACGATGATCGGTATCACATGAACCTTATCTAGTTGCAACATCTGTTGTATCTCAATGACCAACTTGGCGTATTTGGTCTTCTTTCCTTGGTATTTATTCAACAGGTTGTTGTTGTTGGGTACAGCGATATCTATCAAGTAAGAAGTCTTGGTTTCCTGATCCTTCAGCTTGGTTTTTACATGTTTATTCTGAAGCAATCTGGCTTGTTGAAATCCTAGATATTTGTAGATTTCTCCTTGGTTGATCTCGAGAATGATTTCTCCATTGGAAAGAGCTATATCTCCATTGATTACTTTGGCTTTTACGGTGTTCAAAGCTTTAGAATTTTCTATTCCGAATTCCATGAAGATGTCTTTCGAGAAGGTGTAAATTGTCTCAATCAGATTTTTTAGTTGATCAGGGTTTCTACCATAGAGCTTGATGTCATCCACGTAAAGAAGATGAGATAAAGTCTAGCTGTCTTCTCTGATAGCTTCGATTTTAAAGCCATCTCTCGGGTTATTTAGCAATGTGGAAAGAGGATTTATCGCTAGGCAAAACCATAGTGGGCTCAGTGAGTCACCTTGGAAAATTCCCCTAGCAATGTGGATCTCATCGGTGGTAAGAGATTTAATATTTTCCAGAAAATTTATGATGATCGGGTTTATTCCGAACGTTTTCAATACATCCATAAGCCAAGAATGGGGTACAGTGTCAAAAGCATTTTTGTAGTCCATAAAGGTGGTGTGTAGGTTACGTTGTTTCTTTTGCGCTTGCTTAAGTACTACCGAATCTATTATAAGTTGTTTTTTGCATCCTTGATGATCTCTGATGCATTCTTTTTGTTCTTCAGCTAATAAGTTATTGCTATCAATGTGGTCGTAGATTCGATTTGTAATGCATGCTGTTAGGATTTTGTACATATTGGCAAATAATAGTAGTGCGCATTATAAGCAATGCGGGGGTGGTCTCCGGTTGATGCAATATTTTTGTGAACTGAGCAAGAGGTTCATGGAACATGTCGAATTTTTTATACCAGAAGTTTTGAATGTTGTCGACTCCTGAAAATTTACAGTTGTTTGTCTACTTGATGAAGTTGTTGACTTCTTCTTTGACGATGACTCTGAAATCCATTTGCAGAACTTGGATTTAATTTCGTTTTGTTTGGATCCATCTTGCGTTTCTATTATGTTCCTTTGGTTTGGCCCAGATATTCTCTTTGGTTGGCATCTCGGTTCTAACGTCAGTAAGGTTGTTCTTGGTATTTAGTTCTCGGTGAAACTGTCTTTGATGGGTGTTAAAGAGCCAGTTCTGTCGTTTCCTTTTGAGGACTTCAGATATCTCTGCAGGCGTTTCGGTTTGTCCTTTAGCTTCTGCTTGAGTGTGTCCATATGTGTGTATTATTATTATTATAATTATTAACAAGCAATTTCTCTGCAGATGTTGATGTCTGAGCTCATCCCGGGTGCACGCATCAAAATGAGTGGGTTGATGTTTGCCGGTGTTATGTAATGTCTTGTAGGAATTTTCTCACTATGTGGCAGGTATTCAGAAGAACTGTCTTCTGGGCGTCAATGAAGGTGTTAATATGCAGTCCAATTATTTTCAGGTTGTTCTAATTTTTTTTTGGGTATACTACTCTGTCAAGAAAGTACCGGGAATTTTCAATTGAAACAACATTTTTACATTTAATCGTCAAAATTTATTGGGTCGCCTTCAAAATAGGCTCCATTTGCTCCAATACATCTATGCCAACGGCACTTCCAATTATCGAAACATTTTTTATAGGCGCTTTCCGGGATGGACTTTAGCTCTCGCGCCGAATTTTGTTTTATGGCTTCAATCGACTCAAAACGGGTGCCACGAAGGGTCAATTTTAGTTTTGGGAAGAGGAAAAAGTTGCAGGGAGCCAAATCCGGCGAATACGGTGGTTGCTGAAGCACGTTTGTTGAGTTTTTGGCGAGAAAGTCAGTCACAATCGTAGCTCGGTGAGAAGGCGCGTTATCGTCATGCAAAATCCATGAGTTGTTCGCTCACAAATTTGGCCGCTTCTTAAGGATACGCTCATGCAAACGTTTCATAACGCCTAGATAATACTCCTTGTTTACCGTCTGACCCTCTGGAACGAATTCGTAGTGCACCACGCCACGGATATCGAAGAAAACAATTAGCATCACCTTCATTTTCGAGCGGCTTTGGCGTGGTTTTTTCGGTTTCGGCTCATTTTTTGCCACCCATTCCGATGATTGCTGGCTTGTTTGCATATCGTACTCGTAGACCCAGGTCTCATCACCAGTTATAATGCGTTCCATGAATGTAGAATCGAAATTACAGCGATCCAGCATGTCTGAAGCAACCTGTTCGCGATGACGTTTTTGAAGAAAATTCAGGTCTTTCGGTACGAGTCGTGCGGCCACCTTTCTCATGCCCAAAATATAAATCAAAATCGTACGTGCGGACTCGTGGGATATCTTAAGATCATGTGCTATCTCTCTCAAGCTGGTACGACGGTTTTCCAGCACCCTTTCCTTCATTTTATCGACGTTATCTTCGATCGAAGCCGTCGATGGGCGACCACTTCACGACCGTCCTTGAAGGCTCTGTACCTGATACTGTACCTGTACTGATATGCACGAGTTTTCGATAGAGCATTATCACCAAAGGCCTTTTGCAACATGTTCAATGCATCGGCACACGAAAATTCATTTGCAACACAAAACTTTAAACAAATTCTTTGCTCAACGTAATCAGCCATAGTAAAAATCGGCACGCACTCTGACATCGACTGACTTAATCAGCTGTTGCAAACACACTAGTTGACAGATCCCGCTCAAGCTTGGCATAGTAATTAAGGACAGTGGTACCAACCTAGGAAAAAAAAAATTTACTTGCCTCATTGCCCCGCCAGATTTAAATCGATAATTCCCGGTACTTTCTTGACAGAATGTAAGTCCTGTAGATGATACGATGATCAATATCACATGAACCTTATCTAGTTGCCACATCTGCTGTATCTCAATGGCCAACTCGGCGTTTTTATCCTTCTTCTCTTGGTATTTATTCAACAGGTTGTTGTTGTTGGGTACACTGACTTCTATCAAGTAAACAGTCTTGGTTTCCTTGTTAACGAGCACTACATCAGGCCTCTTATTCATCACCCGTCCATCAGTGATAATTACTCGATCGTAATACGGTTTGAAGGAGTTGCTTTCCAGCACTGTGGTTGCATGATATTTATAATAGGGCACATAGGTATTGAGTAGCCTGTATTATATTGAAACTTAAATTTTCTTAGGTTGTTTGGATGGAGTTTGCTTATTTAAATCTTCTGAGATTATTCAACTTCTTGAGTTGACCTTAAGTTGATGTATTGTTGGTGATCTACTAACTTGACTTCTTCTCGGGCTGATCTATCAATAACTTGGAACTCCTCAAATATTGTGGACCAATTAATTTTTCATGAATTAATTTCAAGTGGAGCTTCAGATAGTTTAATTTTTTTTTAACATAAAAGGTTTCAGCAGTAGGATCTCTAATGGTCTTCATAAAAATTAATTCTTTAGCAGTAAAAAAAATAATTTAGCTGAGATGTTGCTGAAAAATAAAGAAGGGAACCCAACTTTTCCGAATTGGGTATTAATCAAATTATTATTATTATTATTATCCTGATACTCCTAGATCTTCTGTGAAGATCCCACAGAAGCTTTTTCAGCTTGTGCAAGTTAGGATTTCAGTTGTGATCAGTGTAGGCTTTGTTACTGCGATCTTGCGCCACTTTAGGTCACAGCACTGTTAATTTTTGACCCAACAGTGAAATGGTGGCAGACACACGTCCAACTAGGAAATTTCTTTTTCTACCTGAACAAGATTCGAACCCGGACCTCCCGGTCACGAGTCCGATGCCCTACCGTGATGATTGTATTGCTACATATATAGGACAGACAGGCCGATGTTTACAACATAGAATCCAAGAACATACGATGTCTATTTTTAAAAAGCAGAAATCAACCGGTTTTGCAGAATATTGTATAGAAAATAAACATTTTTTAATGAGAAAAATGTCACTTTACTATATTATGTTAAAAAGGATAAATTAATGGACTATTTGAAGATTCTTTCAATCAAAAAAGCCATTGAGAAATAGGAGAATTTAACAAATTCCCAAATACTCTTTGGGAACACCCTATACTGGATGCCGTTATTTCCATGCACTATAAAAATACACAGATGTCCTAAGTGTAATAAAAGAACCTTTTCAATTTTAAGTTTAGTTACTTTGTGTACTCCTTTGAAGATGGTCAAAAGACCGAAAAACGTGTCAGGATACTGAATAAACTGCGAAACATAAAAACTGTGTGAATTTTTTTTTAAATAAAATTGTTATAATGTTTCACCAAGAACCAACCGCATACTCCATTCATTCAATTAATACAAATATGACTGAAAATTTCAATTCAGAAGACGAGGATTGAATTCTTCCGAAAGAACATCTAGCAGTGACGCAATTGATTCAGTCGAAAAATGAATAAACTGGGCAGAACAAAAAGACCTAACGCTACTAAATGAGTTGATATTATTGAGAAGAATTCGACAAAGAGCTGTTGAAGCAAATTGAAAATGGAACGTCAGATGACGTTTGACACTTTTGTCACAGAATGTTGATAATTTAACAGTTTTCTTTGTGCACAAAATTTCGGATCATTTGGAAATCACCTAATATTTTTCTGAATATTTAATTGCTCATTCAACATTAGTATTGATAGA
Organism: Megalocaria dilatata; assembly: GCA_034642435.1. Classification (NCBI taxonomy): domain Eukaryota; kingdom Metazoa; phylum Arthropoda; class Insecta; order Coleoptera; family Coccinellidae; genus Megalocaria; species Megalocaria dilatata. The sequence continues at coordinate 66,560,612 of CM067855.1, read as the reverse complement.
GTTTATTTCGATTCAATTGATAATTAAATGAAAATTTCTAATCTTTATGTCCCATTTATTATATTCAATGATAATTTTCCAAATTGATTTCCTTGTCAGAAAAACCTCCTACATCCGTTCAATTTTTGAATTATAGATGTCATTCAGTATAAATTCTATGTCCGAATGTTTTTTTAATCCGTACAGAAGTCTGGAAACTTTCTGTTCGGATTATCCAATCTTTATTGAACAGAGTTATCCATTTTTTGCTTCCGGAAGTAAACGTAAATAAAACACACTTTCATTCAGAATTTCGATCAAATTTTTATTTCAACATAATGCTTAGACCTTGCCATTATTTGTGAGATACAACATCATTAAAATATTCTCCGCGTGATCTCTTACAGGACTCGATCCTTGTGAGGCAATTTTAGATGACTTGCCGGCACATTTAGGGCAATATCTCACCAATAACTTGATGGATGTTGGTTTTCAGATCGTCATTAGTCTGAGGATTGTGAATTCTACCATCATAGTTGTATTGGCATGTGAGCGTGGCTCTTTCACCAAGTGACTACTCAGCAGTCTCCACAGTCTCCCCCCAGAGACAGAAAGTTGTATTGGCATGTGAGCGTGGCTCTTTCAACAAGTGACTACTCAGCTGTCTTCACAGTCTGCCCCCAGAACCAGAAAGTGTGATAAGGATTACGCCATATCATCGCGCGAAGCGAGAATCCCTCCGAAGAGATGAACCAACCAGCTTTCAGTTTGGGCTACAACCGTCTGACTGGTAACAGCGAAGCACTATCCAACCTCTACTGGCTGTGCATTGTCAGTACCCGAGTTTTTGGGGCGCATCTCACACGCCGGAAGGGCTTCTTATCCATCCACCCGAACGCAGTCTCATGAACTAAGATAATTCGAAGACTGATGCCTCAATTGATCCTGGTACGAGCACCGTCAACACGGCCTGTTTGTCAACACCCACGAACCCATGTGGAGTGTTTAGATTGATCCTGGCATCAAGCACCAACGGACTAGCCGTTTCGTCGAGATCCAGAAACCCTGAAACGTTACGCTCTAGGTTCAGGACGAAGCTGGTCGAACCGTCAAGTCCCGCTAAAGCCTGAGTCGTTTCATAAGAATATCCCGAACATGGGGGTCTGCGAACAGATAAATTAAATACTTCCCTAGTCCAGTATGTGGACTTTCAACCACTACCCCCTCGAGTCTAACTACAATTAGGTGGCCAGGTGATACAAGTACCACCAGTGGGCATCCACCCTCCCGAGGTAACGCAGTATGCTACATAACGCACTCGGCCATTGGATAGAAAAATCCGGAGATTTACTGCAATAGGGTAGAGTACGCTAGTTTTAAGGAAGAGGCCCTGTGCTCTGACGGACTCCTTGTTACTGGGTTAATCAACCGGCTCAGCCCTCCATTCCACCATAACGAAAAACTAGGGTCCCATTCGGAAGATCTTCTACCACACAGATCCAGTGACTGGCGCGAATGGCATTACTTTAGGCATCGAGACTTAACCCTCCATTTCATCGGGATGAAACTATGGTTCTAGTCAAGACAAGCGCCCCCACCACCTCAAGATATAATGCCACGGGGGAAAGTCTGAGGATTATCGGCATAAGCACGAGCCTTCGCATAACCCCACAAAAAAATCCAAGGTCATAAGATCTTGGTGACTAATTCACATCGCCGAAACGAGAAATAACGCGTTTTGGGATTTTTTCTTCCAATAAAGCCAAAATGGGTCTTGTTGGGTGGCTTGTTGCACCATCTTCCTGGAGCAATATCTCTTCAAATTCCATATAATTAATTTCAGGCCAAAAAAATCGGTACTCATTTGGCTATAGCGATGAGAATTGTCGGTTTGAGTGACATATTTTTCATTTTCGAAGAAGTACGGGCCAATCACTCCAAATTGCACACCATACAGTGACTTTTTGTAGATGTAATGGTCTTTCAGCACTTGTATGAGGATTTTCACTGCCCCAGATGCGATAATTTTGCTTGTTTACATAGCCATCGAGTGAAAAATAAGTTGCGTCGCTGATGAAAATTCGATGCGAAAAATCGTCATCCAAACATTGTTCTTCAAGCACCCATCCGGCATTCTATGGTCAGCTGGATTTAGTTCTTGTATCACCCGAATCTTATAAGGATTTATAAGGATGGAGACGCAAATCCAGATGCAAAATACGCCATAGCGTACCGTAAGAGAGGTCCAAATGTTATGCGCGCCGTTGAATTGATAAATTTGGATCTTCTAACACTTTCACTCACAGTAGAAATATTTTCGGTCGAGCGTGAATTTCGATGACGTATGGGGCTCAAGAAATCAGTAAGAGATCTAGCCTGTTCGAATTTTTCTACTGTGTTACCAACTGTATGCCTAGATGGACGATTATGTCGACCATAATCGGCCATAATCGATTATGTCGACCATAATGTACGAAGCGTACTTACTACAGAATCATTATTTTTGTAGTAAGCTATCACAATTTTCACACGTTGAGCAGTATATAAACTATCCATATTGTTAAATGACTAACCTTCAACTAAATGTATGAAGCTTCGGATCACAGTTATGTTCGACATATGTCTTCGAAACAGGGCTGTGAAATCCGGACCATGAAATGGTCCGGTAACACAGTTAACAGTATGCAAATGCTGTTTTTGTTTTATAAATGACTCGTAGTATAAAATTGCAGAAATTGTCACGAATTCTCTTTTCCTCTTTCACGAATTACACGATTCCCTGGGGATGACAGATTCACCCCGTAATTCTCCAACTTTAACTTTATCTATCGACTACGATTGAATGCCATGAATCCCGAGACTACATCAATATCTCCAAGTCTCTCACCGCCCACACCTTCTCACCCAGTCTGTATTTGAACTAACGCCAGAAATTGGTTCTACCTCGAGAATTGAACCAACATCATTCTTTTGGATTCATTCCGCAAACAAACGACGCGATTCGCCCATGTAACGATGGGCGCTCTCAATGAAAATGAACAATTCGAGAGAATAAGAGGTTCTTGTTTGCCTCCGAGGAAAGTCGCACAATTGGAAACGTCTAATTTTCGACCGCAAATAGGTTTTTGTTCATTCCGTCCCCGTTATCCAGACCGATCGAATTCAGTCAGCAGGAATGTTTAATGTGATTTCTGTGTAGGGAGAGCATGTGATGTGAATCTTGATACGGGCCGATCTAATCCGCTTATGGGCAATGTGTGCCGAGAAATCCATTTCAATTGGACGAATACAAAAGTTACGGTAGAAATCCAATTTATAACAGTGGTAATCAGTTATGATTGCATAAGTGCATTGAAATAGTCGATAATTTTTGAGAGATTGCACGAAATAATTTTCATAATAGGTTTAGGAAAACAAATCCATTATTTTTGCGTGAACTTCAAGACTTATTGAACATGTGTCCGATTTGGGTCAAATATGCCTTGTTTTATTCTATAATTTGTTTCCCTCTCTTATAAAAGTCTTTGCCCTTCACAATCTTCTCTTGATGCAAATTTATTATTATTCAGGAAGTTTTGCAATGCGAAAAAAAGGTAATCGCTTGGTACCAGGTCCGGACTATCTAGTGGATGTACTAAAACTTCCCAATCAAGTTCCCGGTGTTTCTGGCAAGACACTCTAGACGTGTGTGGCTTGGCTTCAGGGTCGGACTGGACAGGTCGGCCAGAAAAGCGGTAAATTTTTTGCAGGTGGATCAGCCAACAAAAAAGGCAAAGAGAATTTATAAAACTGGAACTGAGAAACGGGCACGATCGTTTTCTCACAATATTGTCGTATGTAACCCAATGCTCATCCCCAGTTGATTTCATTCAGTTTGGCTTCGCAAATGGAAATTCTATCCATCATTTTTTTTTTATATTAAGCGGTGTGGCACCCAATCATAGAGCTTCTTTTTGAATCCAGCTTTACACAAATCGTTTAAAACTGTTTTATGGTCGATCTTCAGCTCCTGAGTGATAATATGACCTAACATGCCGGTCAACTTCCTTTATTTCTGTGATTTTATCGACATTTTCCACGACGAACCTTCTGTGTGAGGTGCATCCATAACATCAAAAATACATGAATGGCATCGATAGAACTAAATTAGCACGCAATTAGCAGTTACAGTATCGGGACCATAAACGTATTCACAATTACAGCCGCCTCGCTTACATTTTCGCCTTCATCAAACAAACACTGTTAAATGTACCGAATTTTCCCTTTGTTTACTTCCATTCTTAACACCCTGTAACTCACAACTGAACGGACCGAACAAAAAACAGCAAAAGAATTTTTTTAGTGTGAAATGTCACTTTGGCAACGAGTATAATTCTGAAATTGTTTGATCAATGCTTAAAGAGATATCGATCACTACAGCCATCTATAAAAAAAAACGGATTTTTCGTCAACTTATTATTTTGTGAAAGAGCCTCCGTCTTTGGAAGCGGGATCCTTCACAAAATAACCGAGAATAAATGTTGGATATCGAAACTGGGACAAGTTTGATCGGCCGAGGTGATGTTGATAATTAAGAGATCTCTATAATGAGTGGTAAAAAAGAAACTATTGATTATTTTTTGACAGTGAGTTTATAGGAAAAATCAAAACAAATTGTAGAAATAACTATGTGTTACTACCAATAAAAATATATTTTACACATTTTCTTGTGACTCGACTATATTTTTATTGGTAGTAAAACATAGTAATTTCTACAATTTGTTTTAATTATGATCAACTACCAAATAGTAACGGCTGAAACAATTCAGTATCATTTATTGGAAAAGTTGAACCTTGACATTTAAGAATGAAAAACAATACTATTCTAATGACCCCCATCCGATCAATCCAAATTTTCAGTACATTGTCGATTGTTTGGGGCTCAAGATCATGAAAGGCATATTCGATTTCGTGTTTCAAGCCATCAATCGTTTCTGGTTGGTTAGCGTGACTCTTATCTCTAACGGATCCTCACAAAAAATAGTCCTCTGAAGTGAAAATGAGCTTCATCGCTAAAGATGAAAATGGGAAAATGCTCAGTTTTGAATGATCACGACACTTCACTTCTTGTACTAGTTGAACTTTATTCCTAGATATTTATGCAAAATTCCCCTCAGTACGAGAAATGCTCAGTTCTTGAGCACGATGGCAAGTTGATGTTGATGGATGTTCAGCCACATTCTGGACTACAGCAGCAATGTTTTCAGGTGTGATCACTGCTTGAGAACGTGAACGGTTTGTTTTATCAAATAAGGATCTAGTTTTTACGAGCAAACTGATTCACAAATTTCCCTGACGGCATTTCATTCCCATTGAATTTTCGCAAATTTCTAACAGTTTGGATGGAAGATATATCACTTTTGCAATAAGTTTTTAATATTTTCCAGTTTTGTTCAAACGTAAATCGACCCATGTCGTTAATGTCAAACATTAAATAAGAGAAATAGGTCTATAATTTGCCATTTACGATCTACTACTACTTTTGAAAAGCGCCCTGAGTTTGTCAAGGTTTAACCCTTCTAATAAACTTTGAAAACAATCATTAGTAATAAAAATAGGCTTTTTCTTGATAGAAGAATTATTACAAGATTTTAAATATCATACAGATTTATTCTGTTGACCTATAAATTTTAATTTCATAAAAATTTTTATTCAAAAACTTTTAGAATTGTTTCAATTAGAAGACATTTAGAAATTTAGAGGACATTTAGAAATTAACACTCATTACACAGTACCAAAAGAAAATAAAAGAATTCAAAGAAATATAAATGATTAACTAAAATTACTAAATAAATACTTGAAGCATACAAAATTTTGTTTCGTACCTTGTTTTATGAAAACCAAATCCCTTTCCAAAAATGCAAAACATAACCTCAAGAACCTATTCGAAAACAACTTGCTCAAAATAAGTTACTCCAAAAAAATTCCTCAAACTTGCATTAAAATGCAATTTAGAATTCTCACAACGGAAAACTCATTAGCCCTACTTCATATTTTAAAATTAAAAATTATGTCTTACCAGACAAGCTGAATGCTTTTAAAAACCTACGTATTCTGTGTTCGTCACAAAAATTACACAAAGTTCGTAAAGTATTTTATGGACTCCTCTAAAACCAATTGATAATATGTATAAGTGGAAACCAAAATATATAATTATTATATAAACATATATGATATGTAAAATAAAATGATAAAAATAGTTCTTTCTTGGTAGAAGGATTATTCAAAATTTGAAATATCACACAGATTTCTTCTGTTAACCTTCTATACATTTTTTTTATAAAAATTTTTAATAAAAAGCTTTTAGAATAAAATAAAATAAATGTCTCAGAAAACACTGTTTCAATTCAGTAGACATTTAGAAATTAACACTCATTATACAGTACCAAAAGGGAATTCATAGGAGGTCGACAGAATAAATCTGTATGATTTTAAAATATTCATTAGTTTTCTAATTATAGCCGATCAAAAATGCAAATTCTAAATGGGACACCCCTTATATCTGGCTACAATAAACTTGTAAGGCGAACAGTTTTTCAATTATGCTCCTCCACAGAAAACCATAAAACATTTTATTTAATAAAATTTGAAAAATTATTGAGATATTTTTCAGATTAAAATTTATAGAGGTTTCAGAGAATTAGTTAATAATTGAAATATCTAAAAAACCCTTCGAAGTAGTATTCAATTTATGTTTATAGAAAACCTTTAAAACATTCAGTTTGAAAATATAGTAAAAACTGCGAAACTCGAGTCACTGCATCTTCAGTAATAAACAGTAATAGAAAACGAAGTAATCGCCTATTTCATTTTGATTTTAATTATGAACCATTATCCAGAGTTTGTTGGTACGAATTGTTATGCGTTTCATTATCGTAATAACAAAGACTATTTTTCATATCGTTTGATGCAGGACTGGACCGTCTACCCTCAACAATCGATTACCTCCTCATCCTCATGATAACGTACTGTTTGTCAGTTTGGACCATTTACTAATCCCGGATAAAAACTTCTTCTCTTCTATTTTCTGGACGACCGTGTGTCATTTGGAATTTTTTATCACGGTTGCGGCCCAGAACTCATCGAATTCCCATTGTCTAATACGATTTGGCGTCCTTTTTTTATTGCCTTGTCCGAAATCGAAAAACCTAGTTGTACCATTACTGAAAAGTACATTTTCGGTATCAGGCAGGCTTAACGAACATTTTTCCGACGTGTTGAAACTCCAGCGTGCGTTTTATTTTTTCATCCAGTTTTTCGCTTCCCTCCCAACGTTATTCTTTTCATTATGTGAAAGATTCGGATTCACTTATATGATACTGGAACACATAAGTATCTATCGTAATTACATCACGCATATATATTATATAATTTCAAATTTTATCCAATTTTCAGAAATACATAGTATATATAAGTACTTGCTCAAAATATTATAAGATTTTAAGAGTTTGTATTTCATACAGAGTTAAGCAGCGTCCTATATTTATTATTTACAACAACTCAGGACCCTAAAATTTAGAATAATATATTTATAAATTATGAATTTTAGTCTAATTGATGAAATTTGTAATTTAGAATTGAAAATATCAGAAATCTGAAAAAATTTCACTACATAAATTGAAAATATATTATATTATATTAATAAAACATAAATATTTGTTTAGGAAAACATTTATATTTCCTTATATGACATTGTGTACAATATGTATATGCAATATTTTCCTACAGAAATGATAATATACTAAATTCTAATGTAAACTATTATACGTATTTCATGGCTTTTGCCAAGTACCGTATAGCTCTGATATTGAGAATTGAACAAAATGACAACAATTAACAAAATGAAAATTTTTCAGATTTCTGATATTTTTAATTCTAAATTAGAACTTTTATCAAGTGAACCGAAATTCATAATTTATATAATTATTTGAATAAGAGTCCAATTTTTTTTCCCAGTGTAACCTTTCAAAGATTATAGGAAAGATTTAGAGCACGTGTGATCAACAAGTGGGTTCTTGTTCAGAATTTTCTCTTGAAGGGTATATTTTGATCTTGTTATTGCGTTCAATTCTCAATGTTAGAGCTATCCGAAGATTAGCAACAACCATAGACATATAAGAATAATAGGTACATCGTGCGAATGTCTCCAATTTGCCTGTGATCAACAAAACCTTGTCGAGTTTATCTGAGTATAGAATTGTTATGTTGTATGTTACACTGTCTCAATTTGTAGAACTTATTAGTGACATTTGGTACAGATCAGCCGAATGAATTCATTTGTATAATTAGTCTATAGCAACAACCATGAAATACATATAATAGTTTATATAAGAATTGAGTATATTACCATATCTGTAGTCTTTTTTGGCTTTCAGACTAATAGGGAAAAATTACATATACATGTTGTATACAATGTCAATTCATAGCTTTTTGGCTATGGAACATGCATGTCTGCTTCTTATACTCGACGATCAACAAAACTTATTCAGCTTTATTTATGTTTTGAACTTAAATACAGAGGTAAGTGGCATGGACATGATTCGAAAAACTTTCTACTTACTATCCTCAAATTCGTGTTAACAAATTCGTAGTAAATATCCACCGATTCAGCTAATTTATTCGGAGAGAAATGTTAATATTGGCATAGCGACTTGAATGAATATTACTCGAACGCATGCGGAAGATTTCTTCGTCTGTGACGCAAGATGTTAATGGGAGTAAAGTTCGTTTCTTGATTTAGCAGGGGGTTGTATGCTGCGTATGTGATTCAATTAAAAAAACCTATGTGGCATTATTTGAGATTTGAACCAAAGTAAGTTGCATTGTCTTTATTCGAAAATGTGGAAACTATTTAACGCCCTCAATGTCTTAAACGCCCTTTCAAAAATTGGTATGGATCATTAAGCATGGTATGCCTGCAACGACTGCGAAGAGAAACATTGATAACATTCTTATTATTAGAACTAGAATTAAGTTCGTGCGGTTTTAATAACAGATGTCGCTACGAGTTTATTATTCTATTATTTCAACTAACAATACCTTCATTTTGAAGTGTTATCATTAGGCTTTCTTTTTAGTATCTGTCATTTCGCTGAAATGTAAACAACATAGTTTCTGTATGCTCTAAAAATGTCAACTTTTGTACTAAATAATGTGTTTTTGCGGGGAATTTTTGACGAAAGTCATGATATTTCAGTGGATGTTATGGGTGACCATGCTCTAGCTGAGCAAACGTACTAGAAGTGGTTTGCCCGATTCAAAAGAGGCAATTTTGATTTGGAAGGCGCCACCAAAGATTAAGGATGAAGAATTAGAGGCAAGGCTCAATAATAATGATCTGTCACAAACGCAACAGGAACTCGCGAACACACTTGAAGTCACGCAATCAGCCAGTTGAGTCGTTTAAAGCAATGGAAATGATCCGAAAGGTAGGATATAGAGTAACGTATGAACTGAAGCCAAGAGATGTCGAACGCCGTTTTTTCACGTGTGAACAACTGCTCCAACCGCAAAAATGAAAGGGCATCGAATTGTGACTGGCAATGAAATGTAGGTCTACTACGATAATCCAAAACGTATTTTTGGTGGGAACAGCTGGGTGTGGTTTATTATGAGCTGCTATAAACGAAAGAAAGGATTACAGGAAAAATCATCAATTATTTTGCAGCATGTAACATGTTGCGCCGCTCGTTAAAACGCACTTAGAAATGCTCAAATGGGAAGTCCTACCCACCTGTCATATAAGTAGTAGTTAGCGATAGACAATAAATTGACCTTTGAATTTATAACAGTAAAGCTTCAATGTTCGACAAAAAGTTGCACGAATTTATTTATACTCCTAATAGATCAATGTGAAATGCTGATTTCTCTCCTTCTTTTGCGGTTTGGTGGGCATATGCATTGTCGAATCAGCCGTCACTGTTGTTTTTGGTAAGTTGTAAAGATGTCATTATATCATTATACCATTTTCATCATTCATGAACACCAATGCTCAATTGTTGAAAAATTTAAACATGCCGCATTTGCAAGTACATGAAGTTCGCCCCTTCTCATTAAAATTACAAACAAAAGAAACAAGACATCATGAAATACGAGGCCAATGTCAAAAGTTCAACGTAAAATTCTAAATACAGGGTTGACAATGGAAATCCCCTTATTATATTGCGGCTTTACCGGTCTTTGCGAGCGGAGATCCACAAGATCACAACTTTCTCCAAAGGCTTTCAGAACAATTGTTTCCAGGAAATATTCTATAGCCCTGTCTCGCGCAGATACCTACACGCGCGTGAAAGCGAGTTTTGACTTGAGTTTTGTTTCATTCTTAGCATTTAATAGGTATTTAGAATGGGGTAGGCCAAAAAAATTATTTTCTTGAAGTTTTTCTAGTTAATAATTGATCGAATCTGTTTTAACTCGATGGAGTAAAATGGTGGAAATCTAATATATAGTCCATAATTATTATTATTATTATTATTATTATTATTATCCTGATACTCCTAGATCTTCTGTGAAGATCCCTCAGAAGCTTTTTCAGCTTGTACGAGTTAGGAGTTCAGTTGTGTTCTGTGTAGGCTTTGTTACTGCGATCTTGCGCCACTTTAGGTCACAGCACTGTTAATTTTTGACCCAACAGTGAAATGGTGGCAGATACCCGTCCAACTAGAAAATTTCTTTTCTACCTGAATAGGATTCGAACCCTGGACCTCCCGGTCACGAGTCCGATGCTCTCCCGCTGAGCTATCCACACTCAATTAAAAAATCGAAAATCTCCTTTTGCTCATACTTCTTCATTATAGTGGATTTACTGCTTATTCATCAACTACATAACTAAATATAAATTGAAAATTACTTTGAGATTTTTTTCGCAGATATTTCAGGCGATAACCGGATCATTTCTTCGAATTTAATCTGAAAAAATCTCTTGAAAATTAAAAAAATTAAATTGAATAAAATGTCTCAAAAACACTGTTTCATTTTAAAGACATAAATTTATCAAGATATATGTACGGCAGTTAAATAAATAATAAAATACTGACCGCCATCATCCATCAAACATCAACCAATATAGCCTGTTTAGATGGGATATTCAGTAATAACAAATTCCATCACTAAAAAATGCCCCACATGGAATTCGAAAAGGTCTTTTTTATTTTCATTAAAAAAATATATATAGCACATTTTCTAGAAAAAGTATTGAACTTTTTGTCCATATTCTCAACAGTTGGAAGTTCTCTGAATGCTAAAAAAAATAATTAATAATGAATAAATGCATAGTTTCAATCACTAAATATCCTGTTTACAATAATAATTAAACTTTGTAATTTCACACGTGCGCGTGGCAGTTTTCAGATATTGAGTCTATGATCGTATCTTCTTTTCAACAATTTTCTATGGAAGCGCTTAGGTTTATAAATGGTACTTAGTTAGCTGAACACGTTGAAGTTCGTTTCTAAACAGGGTATTTGGTGGATGAAGGTTTGTAAAAATCTTTACATTGATTGTTTTTATTTAGCATCCAGATAACTCCCATCTGATGTGATAATAATTTCCAATGCTTTTTCTGGATAATCTGTTTATATTTTTAAGAAAAAGAAATTAACAAGATTTATTATTTCTGAGTATCCAATTGAAACAGGACTGTCTTGGATGAAGCTTGCTGAGCTTACACAGTCGGTATTTTATATTTTCATTTGATTCTCTATTGATTAACTGCCGCATTTATGTGTTGATAATTCTATATGTCTATAAAGTAAGATATTGACAATTGCAGGTCTGAAAAGTAAAGTATGAGATTGAGGACTCCATACGGCTTGGAATCTTGGGCAGCTTTCACGAAATTGTTATGTACTGATAAAAAACTTCTTGGATTGGTGCAGATCGAACGGTTAAACACTGAATCTAGATAAGATGAGATATTTCACAAATTATTGTGAACGTATAATTTCAAAATGTTTGGACTATAAAATATTATCCAGAGGCGAAAAAAAATTTTTGATAGTTCACTGAGATGGAGCAACCCTTGCGATTTCATTTGTATAAAATTGAGTAGTAATAAGTAGGATCAGAGATTCACTTCCGATACAGCTGTAATTAATGTATATTTTAGTTTTATCAAATAAAATATTGTCTTGCGAGGAAACTATTGATGCTAATAGGGTATTTAAAATGCAAAAAAGATAATACGTATGCTACATAAATTAAAACCGAGGGATGAATGTAAACCTTTCCTTGAGAAAAAATGAAATAGTTTCCTCCTTGATCATTCTGAGGAGTTTGATTTAAAATGGGTATCGAATGATCAAGCTCTCCAGTTTTTACGAATACTTCACCAGAAATAATACAACTCTCTGCATTCCTTATCATATTACCTCGAAGTTTGAATCATGTGTAGTATACCGGAATCACATTATTCATGATGGCACACAAAAAATAGTCGAGTAGAATATTTCCGTAGGTATAAGTTTTGTCGGAAAACGCCGAGCATCAATGGCTATCATAAGCTATTGCTTATGATAGCTGTTACAGCAACAGTCCTTCGTGTTATGTTGAAAACCACTTTACTCCCTCAAGTAGACACATGTCCGTTTCATCAAGAAAACGCACGTCCTTATTTTGCTCATCGCACTACGGTTTTCAAGAAGAAACAGGTGTTAATTTTTCCCAGGAGTACCTCGTTCACCGTATTTAAATCCTCAACAGACTCAGACGCAGTTAACCCACAACGTTCAAGGTGTGTGAAACGAGGTGCTACAAAAAGACATGAACTCTCATTTTTTGTCAATGCTTAGACATGTAAAAGAGTATATATAGTCCATCTAGAAAGTATCCGGAATTTATTATTTTTCATAATTTTAATATATGTACTTCTTTTTGGCCACATTCTAAGACAAAAGTAATGTATACAATAGGTTGTGCAGATAGTCGGCTATGGAAAAAGTTGCATGGCAACACTATTTGTCAAATATTGTTGATTGCCAACAGGTTTACAATTTATGAAATAATGCCACAACAAGAAGAAAGAAAACAGGTTGAATATTTCTATAGAAAAGGTTTTCAACACGTTAAAAAAATTTTGCAATTGACTAAACCGGGAAAAAGTGCTGTATATGAGACAATAAAGAGGATAAAGAATGGCATGGATATGAGGCATAGACCAGTTTCAGAAAGAACGCGTAGGATTAAAGGAAACAATTTAAACGCTTTATTGGCCTTAGGACGACACAATCCGAGCCTGAGGTTCCGCAAATTGGCTAGCAGCTTTGGAAATTAACGAAATATAAAATTGTCCAGAAACCGCCCGTATGTCACTGAAAAGACAAGGATACATTTTAAGGAAACCAAAAAAATCCGTATAATGACACCTTTACAGAAAGAACGAAGGAAAGAATTTTGTCAACGTTTTCAAGAAGATAATTTTATATATATATAAATATAATCAATATCTCAGTGCAGTGCTACGCCTCTCTCTCTCTCTCTCTCTCTCTCTCTCTATATATATATATATATATATATATATATATACTACTCTGTCAAGAAAGTACCGGGAATTTTCAATTAAAACAACATTTTTACATTTAATCGTCAAAATTTATTGGGTCGCCTTCAAAATAGGCTCCATTTGCTCCAATATATCTATGCCAACGGCACTTCCAATTATCGAAACATTTTTTATAGGCGCTTTCCTGGATGGACTTTAGCTCTCGCGCCGAATTTTGTTTTATGGCTTCAATCGACTCAAAACGGGTGCTACGAAGGGGCAATTTTAGTTTTGGGAAGAGGAAAAAGTCGCAGGGAGCCAAATCCGGCGAATACGGTGGTTGCTGGAGCATGTTTGTTGAGTTTTTGGCGAGAAAGTCAGTCACAATCGTAGCTGGGTGAGAAGGCGCGTTATCGTCATGCAAAATCCATGAGTTGTTCGCCCACAAATTTGGCCGCTTCTTACGGATACGCTCATGCAAACGTTTCATAAGGCCTAGGTAATACTCCTTGTTTACCGTCTGACCCTCTGGAACGAATTCGTAGTGCACCACGCCACGGATATCGAAGAAAACAATAAGCATCACCTTCATTTTCGAGCGGCTTTGGCGTGGTTTTTTCGGTTTCGGCTCATTTTTGCCACCCATTCCGATGATTGCTGGCTTGTTTGCATATCGTACTCGTAGACCCAGGTCTCATCACCAGTTATAATGCGTTCCATGAATGTAGAATCGGAATTACAGCGATCCAGCATGTCTGAAGCAACCTGTTCGCGATGACGTTTTTGAAGAAAATTCAGGTCTTTCGGTACGAGTCGTGCGGCCACCTTTCTCAAGCCCAAAATATCAATCAAAATCGTACGTGCGGACTCGTGGGATATCTTAATATCATGTGCTATCTCTCTCAAGCTGGTACGACGGTTTTCCAGCACCCTTTCCTTAATTTTATCGACGTTATCTTCGATCGAAGCCGTCGATGGGCGACCACTTCACGACCGTTCTTGAAGGCTCTGTACCTCTGATATGCACGAGTTTTCGATAGAGCATTATCACCAAAGGCCTTTTGCAACATTTTCAATGCATCGGCACACGAAAATTCATTTGCAACACAAAACTTTAAACAAATTCTTTGCTCAACGTAATCACCCATAGTAAAAACTGGCACGCACTCTGACATCGACTGACTTAATCAGCTGTTGCAAACACACTAGTTGACAGATCCCGCTCAAGCTTGGCATAGTAATTAAGGACAGTGGTACCAACCTAGGAAAAAAAATTTTTACCTGCCTCATTGCCCCGCCAGATTTAAATCGATAATTTCCGGTACTTTCTTGAAAGAATGTATACATATATATATATATATATATATATATATATATATATATATATATATTAGTTAATAGTACCATAAATATAGGAAAGTATTGTGGTATTCTAAACGATTTTCTCCTTGAACGGCTTGTGCTCTATATCCAGAGGAGTGGCGTTTTCAGCAGAATAATGCAAGATGCCATACTTCGGCCAATACTCAAGCTTGGACGCAAGAACACCAAGTGACAACCATTTCATGGCCAGCAGCTTCACCAGATCTTAGTCCCATTGAAAACATATGGGAACTAATGAAGATTGAAGTTGAACGAGGAGCGCCACGAAATAAAGATGATTTAATTCAGCCAGTTTCACAGTCCTGGACAACCATCACCGAAAATCATGGAGGTGATCTAGTTTCGGGTGTACCTCGACGTTTGGTCAAGTGTTTACAGTTAAATGGAGATTTTATAAGTTAATAAGATGAATATTTTGCTATAATTTTCTAATTCAAGAATTAAGAATATACACTAAATAATTACAATTGAGCTTTGTTTTTTCCAGATACTTTCAAGACGGACTATATATTCAGTATTGGAGTTGCTAAATGCTTTTTTTTTGTATCAAACGTTAATAAAATATGTTACGAATGTTATCGTTTTAATGTTGCCATAAGACTACTAAATTGCTAAAAATTCGACTTGAAGAATTTATTTCCTCTGGGTCTTACACTTATAATGTCACTGAGTATATTTATACCCAATGCACCTTCACGTTATCCAGTTTCTCGGAATGTCTACGTAAACCCGAAGTTGTTTTTGTGCCACACTCTGTTTATTGATGTAATTTGTCATGTAAAGTCGTATCCATCATAGGGTGTTTGCGGGAATGCTTCGGTAAAGTTTGCACAGTAGACGTATGTTCCTAATGTTATTATGATATATCGGTGGTCTTTGTGATACTAACCTAAGGTTGAACCACCTGCTCTACAAGTAATATTATTGTCACTAATTAGGCGTTAGTAGGATCCTTATAAACTAGATAAATCAGGTACTATTTGGCATTAATTATTTATTCCTGGAATATATATAGGAATGAGAACAAAATACTTCTGAGAAGATTCATTGAAAACTTTGAAGAAAATCGGGTATTAACTGGAACTAACCAACTTTTTAGTCTGATCAATTGGGTTAGAAATTAAAGATTTTAGTTTAATAAAATATTTTCCATTTACCTCATTAATGAATACGTTTTCATGATGAAAAGTATATTTATTACCAAAAAAATATAGTAAATATGGTTTGGGCTTGGCTCTACGCAAAATAAATTGAAAATTAAACTGAAAAATTACTCGGCATATATCCTCCAAAATTTATTCAGAATCTTTACACGTGTTTCAGTCTTACGACCATCTTGAAAGGGATACAAATAATACATTAACTTGAAATTACAAAGGTCCCCATTTATTCACATTCAAAGTATTTATTTTTTTTTACAAAATAAGCATTTTTTGAGGAAACAGTGAAAGATTTAACTGTGTCAATATTGTCAATATTTCATGAATAGCCTGAAAAATTCTGTCTGTGAACAACTTTAGGCCTTTTAGCACTAGCGCAATATCGGTAAACAAAACAAGTTATTTTTTTCAAAGCACTTCAAGATAAAGTAAACATGATTTGTCCACATGCTTGAGATTTGTCCATACTGAATATTTTTTGAAATAAAAACAATCCTGTTTTCACCAATTATACCTGATGAGACAGCAGATACTACAGTATTAACTCAATTGGTTGCAGTCTTCAATTTTGGAATTAATTGGTTTCTGAAAAACTTTATGCAATAATTGTATACTAAATGAAAATATCTGACTCTTGTTCCTGTTGAAAAAATCACCCTGAAAAACTTAAAGCTCAAACTTACGACGGAGCAGATGTTATAAGTGGACAGCACTCAGGTATTCAAGCAAAAATAAGAGAAAAATACCGCGTCTTTCATACGTTGCTGCGCACACAACATGAATTTAAATGTTTCATCTTCTACATCAAACAATCCTCGAATGAGACTATTTTCAAAAACCTGCATGAGATTCCAGCATTGTTTAGTAATTCATCACAAGGGGTTGAAGTTTTGGATAGAATTGTAAAAAACCCTCATTTAGCTTTCATTGGTTGGAATTTCAATATCGAACTGTAAATACAGTTTTTGAACATACAAATTCTTTAATAGAATGCATGGAAGAAACAGAATCAAATGTCGCCAGCAGAAACCTAGCTAGTGCTGCATCCAACATCATACGAATGCTGCAGGATATTTTTGTTTTTTTTAACTTTGACAGAAAAAAATTGAGCCCATTTCAGAACGGTATCCTATCTGAAGCATCCTGTTTTTATATATTTTTTATATCTGCTATGCATCATGTTGATATTCTATTCAATTAACTCAACCGAGTAAAATTGTGTTCACTTCAGCATGCTTTCGATACTTTCGAAAAGAATATGGCAAATATCAAAATTTCCATTGGTGATAGTACTGATGAGAAAAATGGACTTTTATGTATATGACAAAAATACTGAACTTTTGATTGACAAGTGCAATAGAGGTGACGGATGTAATTATTAATACCCCGAGATAGATTGAATTTTTCTGAACAACTTCATACTAGTTATTTTTTTTCCAAAAACTTTTCCGTATATCAAGAATAACCTTCTAACACTTTTTACATTTGGCTTGTATGTCTTATTCGGGATTGAACAAAGAACTTTCATGTACTGAATTATCCGTAATCTACTCAAGAAGTGACTTCAGAACTCTAAAGGGAACCATCACATTCTTAAAATTCATTTTGCTGAATAATTGGGAAGACATATTTTGTGAAACAAAAAAATTATTAAAAAATATTGCTACTATATCAATGACAACATATGAAGCTGGAAGGAGCTTTTTGACTTTAAAAGAACTAATAACTGTTTTAAAAATTTATGTGCGTGAAGATAGCTAATACATTCTGTCAAGAAAGTACCGGGAATTATCGATTTAAATCTGGCGGGGCGATGAGGCAGGTAAAAATTTTTTTCCTAGGTTGGTACCACTGTCCTTAATTACTATGCCAAGCTTGAGCGGGATCTGTCAACTAGTGTGTTTGCAACAGCTGATTAAGTCAGTCGATGTCAGAGTGCGTGCCGATTTTTTCTATGGGTGATTACTATGGGACGATAACGCGCCTTCTCACCGAGCTACGATTGTGACTGACTTTCTCGCCAAAAACTCAACAAACGTGCTTCAGCAACCACCGTATTCGCCGGATTTGGCTCCCTGCGACTTTTTCCTCTTCCCAAAACTAAAATTGCCCCTTCGTGGCACCCGTTTTGAGTCGATTGAAGCCATAAAACAAAATTCGGCGCGAGAGCTAAAGTCCATCGCCTATAAAAAATGTTTCGATAATTGGAAGTGCCGTTGGCATAGATGTATTGGAGCAAATGGAGCCTATTTTGCAGGCGACCCATTAAATTTTGACGATTAAATGTAAAAATGTTGTTTTAATTGAAAATTCCCGGTACTTTCTTGACAGAGTAGTATATTGTCTATTGAAAAAAAATGATGAGAGAAATACAAAATTTCAAGGAAAAAGTTTCTATGAGTTTGCATGCAAGTAATCCTGAAGAATTGTACTAATTTATTAAAAATAAGTGTTAAAATTTTTTCCCTCAAATACGGAGAAAGAATATGACCGGTGGAAGTTATTTTTATTTTTTGATTTTTGTCCTTTTTTTTTCGTTTGAATATAATTAATGCCATTTAAGCAGTAACAATGCTAGAAAACAACAGATCATGAGCAGCCATCTTTAAAGTCATGAAGATTATTTAAAAAGAACAGAAACACTTTTATTTTTTCAAAAAGGTTGGAATGGTTTCCTTCAGTTCAATATCGGCATACTCTGGACACTTCCTCTATTACACTGAGTTCTGATTTGGATGCATAACATTCTTTTACTCACATGCCGCCAATGGCGTAATACGAATTTTTTGATTTATATCATCTCCTAGTAATCTACTTTTTCAGCCTTTTTGAATATTTTTCAGGTTTCTCGAGCAACGCATAAAAAATCATTTGTTTTTCAATGGAGAAGATTTCATTTTACTATATAAAATTGAGAAGCCTGAATTGATGGAAAATTATTCTTCCACTTGAGGAGTTAAACATAATATTGATAATTTTCTAGAGGTTTCCCGAAATATTCTTACTTTTAATATGCCCGTTGGGACCTGACAAATTTGTATAAGATTCCATCATTCCCATGTGAACTCCAGTGTTATCGTTAACTTCAATCCGCAAACCATTACTTTCTTACGAACTCTCTGGGTTTACATGATTTCTTGAAAGCCGGTTCGGCCTTTTTGGGATCTCACAAAAAGTAAAAGCCATACAGATTTGTAATTCCCAACTGATTTCTTTCACAGGGTGACATTACTGCCCAGGTTGTAATCTGAAGGTTAACATTTATCTGGATTAATTTGTCTCTTCTCTGTCGGGATTTTCCTGAATCAGATGTTCTGAAGAAGAGTAGGAAGGGTATTTGCGATAGAGATCTTAAGGATGGAATAGTTCAGGGGTATTAATGTGCCGAAAGAACTTTTTGCACATTAGAGGTTTGCATGAGCACATCACAGATTACCAAAGACATTACTCCAATAAATTTTCTTTCTTCTGGAAAGTAAAAATAGCATCATCTAAATAATATAAAGGAACTTCAATATACGAGTTGTAACAACAAAGTAAATATGGAGTGAATTCAGACAAAACTAGCTATATCTAACAAAATCCGGAAACACGTGATATTCGAGGAGAAACACAATAAGATCAAGCGTGTAACTTCCTCTATGTAACTCATATTTTTCAAAAATCTTATTAGGATATATAGGGTGATCTTAACGTTTTCTAAAGTTTTTAGCCATTGTGAGAGCAATACCATATTTCAGTTGAATTTACCCGGTTGGCTTTAGAGGTTGTTTTATCCGAAACAAGATATTGGACTTAAAAAAAAATAACTCATGTAATAGATTGGAAGAACATTAAAAATATGTAAGCGTGCAATTGATGGACGAAATAAATAAGTTGAAATTATCGTATTAAATGGATTCGCTTAAATGTGATAAATTGTTCTAAATTTCATCTAAACTTATTCCTTTCCAACTCAGAATCCTTAAAGAATTTATGTGTGGTTTAGTATTTATTTAACCCTGAAGGTTCAACAAATAATACAACAATAATCTTTCGAGTATTATCTACCTCTAGAAACTACAACCTGCAGATATTTTACTGCAGATATTAATCGCTAAGAAATAATTTCCAGCAATTAACATTTCAATGATTTCAACAAGAAAAAACCGAGAAAATTAATGCGTACGAGTAGGTACATATTATTTCAGGAATCTACTGGGAATCAAAGAGATTCTCGAAATTCTGGAAGTTAGCACAACTGTCTTATCTACTCTTGTGGAGTTTGAGCGTCATCTGCCATTTAGTGTATTTACAGTGCTTTATTTTGTCAGTTTATCTCAAGCGTTGTAACATTTTTTTTCCTTCTATTCTATACGCTACTGAGTTCATTACTTGAGTCATCTTCTTTATGCAGATCCAGACATGCGCTGTATAAAATAAAATAGAAAGGCCTTTTACTTGATAGAAGAAATATAACAAAATTTGAATATTAAAACAAATTGAAATATGTTTATCTTCTACAATTTTAATTTCAAAAAAATTTTTATTCAAAAAACTTTTAGAAATAAATTTATGTCTAACAAGCACTGCTTACATTTAATAGACGTATATAATCAAAACTCAATATATAATGTCAAATGAAATAAATAATCCAACAGATATACGAAAGTAATTAATATTAATAAATAAATATTCAAAGGAGACAAAATTTTGTTTCTGGTTTTACCTTTGAGAAATACTACTTGCCTTATAAAAACATGAACACACTTAAAGGACTTCTCAAAGAATATAATTTATTTGAAATATTTAATATATTTAAATATTCGAACAAATTATTTCAAAAATCTCTAAAAAATGTGCACTATATCTTCAAAAAACAAATATAATTCTAGATAATCCCGTCTTCAGCCCTTTTTCAACATTCCAAATATCAAAATCAAAAACATAACCTACATCACTCACGTGTTAAAAGACTTAATAAGCTTTGAACTACAGATCAACTATATAATTCAAGATTGATCTATGTTCTAACAAAATCAAAGAACAGTGTGAGTTATTTTAAGGTTTATTTAAATTCATTGACATTCTATTATGAGATTTAATGAAGCCAAAATATAATTATATATTATATATAAAATAAAATAGAAAGGCCTTTTACTTGATAGAAGAAATATAACAAAATTTGAATATTAAAACAAATTGAAATATGTTTATCTTCTACAATTTTAATTTCAAAAAAATTTTTATTCAAAAAACTTTTAGAAATAAATTTATGTCTAACAAGCACTGCTTACATTTAATAGACGTATATAATCAAAACTCAATATATATATATTCATCAAGGATTTCAATTTTTAATATTCAAATTATGCGCTGTATAGATTAGATGCTCCGAGAACATTCACAGCGGTTACCACATCTAAGAGGCATTTAAATGGATTTTTCTATTACTTCACCACCTCATAATAAATTTGTTGTGATTCTGTATTTGTTCTGTTGCAATTTGAAGTTATTCGCAACTGAGATATAATGGCTCCAAACGCAACCTGAAGATTTTATCATTCTAGCTATCTCCGTTCGGAAGTTAGTGTTAAGGAAGCGCTAAACGCTGATCCCCTCACAACTTTATTTGGACTTCTAATCGTAAATCAGGAAATTTCGCACGAATATACACGTTATGATTATCCTTTCTAATGCCGAAATTTAGATCAGTCGTATGTGTACTTCAGAAAATATTGAAATGACTAATAAAAATTTTCAAACGAAAATAACTGCGAAACTATCAGATCGATTCGACCCATCAACGAACTCAGCAGAGCTCTTCATATCCCTAACTTTCCCTGTAAGTTTCAAGGATTCAGCTTTTTCCGTTCGATCTATTTTGACCTCGGATTCCTCATCGGTGAATTCAACCTGATCGTTTAAGACCATTTTCAGCCGAAAAGTCGAAAATTACAGACGGGCGAAACGATATCACATTGTTCCCTGGAAATGGCGCGCCAAAAAAAAACGAACAGTTTGGTTTCATTATTCGTTAGTTGAAAATATATTATTTCGAAGGAGTCTACATTGAAAGCAATGAAATGAATATGGATTAATATTATATACCGATTAGTGATATATTTCTGAAACTGTTATTCTGCCCTCTTAATTACGTTTAAGGTAGTTAATTAATTCAGAAGAAATTCGATAAAAGTATTTTCTTCCAGATTTAAAATATAGTCTACATATTAATATTTTATCCTGATACTCCTAGCTCTACTGTCTAGACTCTCAGGAAGATTTAGTGTAGCTTGTTCAAGTTAGGAGATTAGTTATGTTATAGTTGAGCCTCAACTTCAGACTCAAGGGTGAAAAATTCGACGTCCATTCGAGCGATAAAATTTCTTCCCTCACCAAGATACGAACCATCACTGAAGAAGAATCTGCGCTTACGATTCGGACGTTGAACTAATTCGCCATCAACGTTCATGCTAGCTATGTTTAATGAAATTGGTATTGCGTATGAAAAATGATTTCTAACTACTCTATTCCTAGCAATAATACTGAAGCTGCTTTAACCAATGTAGAACCAATTCCAAATTAAATTGATGAATTAAAAATATATATCAGAGACAGTATTCTAATTTACACAAAAATGTTTACTATACAACAAATGATTCACCGCGATCTGGCTTCTTCACGTATCTACATTCTACTGACAGATAGTGTCTAGTATAACAGCGTTTACATACAGTTAAGTAGGTGACAATTTAATGGTAAAAACAAGTCGTAAAAACTTAGGGTATTTATTGGAGTTTAAATGATCTACCCGTCTGGCCAATATACACTAAACGGTAATCGTTACAAGTCAACTTGTAGACTCCAGACTCCAGATTTATTATCTCTATTTGCTCGATCCTTATTTTTTTTATGTAAATACTGAGGTTATTGATGGTTTCAAAAGTTGCATTATAATTGAAACTATTTTGAAATGTTTAGCAATATTTTTAGATAATCCATTAAAATAAGATATCGGAAAGTATTTGTTTGTATTGTTCTCTTTTATGATTAGGTACACGAGATTAAATGCCATGTTCTCTTGTTTATTGGATACCATTTTGTCTATAAGAAAGGAGTTGTAACCATTGTTTGAAGCTATCTTTTTACTAATATTCAATTCTTTGAAAAAGTAATCTGAATTCAGAGGGACACTCAATAGTCTACGAATAAAACTATTATAGCTGAAACCTTTGGGTTGATGGGGTGATTTGAAGTTTTATGTATTGTAATATCTGTATGTGAAAAATACTAAAATCATGTGAATTATCTAGTTTTGTTATTGTGAAGTCAAGAAAATTAATACTTTGGTTCTTTTCTTCTTCGATTGTGAATTCGATTTTTGGATGGAGTTTATTAATAAAATTCATGAAGATATTTAGTTGCAGGTCAGTGCCTACAAAACAAAAAAAATATCATCTATATATCTACCAATAAAGGAAGTATTTGCTTATCGGATTCAGGTGTATTTTTGATTGTAAATCATCCATGAAAATTTCAGCTGAAATTGAACCGAGTGAATTTCCCATTATTAAATCTTCGTTAGAAATATGGATTGTTCCGTTAAATTGAAACAAGTTTTGTTCAAGATATATTTCGAGGCAATTAACAATATCTTGTTATTCGTAATATCTATAACAAAGTGGAAATCTACTCAGTTCAATTTAGGTTAGCTGAAATTTTGATGGTTGACTTAGAATCAAAAATACACCTAAATTCGATAAGCAAATACTTTTGTCATTATATAATATATGTAGATGATATTTTTTGTTATTTCAAAGGCATTGATCGACAACTACATATCTTCACGAATATTATTAATAAACTCCAACCAAAAATCGAATTCACAATCGAAGAAGAAAAGAACCAAATAATAACAAAAATAATTTTTTTGACCTCACTATAACAAAAATATATAATTCACATGATTTTAGTATTTTTCTCAAACCCACACATACAGATATTACAATACATATAACTTCAAATTACCTTCCCAACCAAAAGATGGTAGCATATAATAGTTTTATTCATAAAATATTGAATGACCCTCTGAATTCAGATAACTTTTCCAAAAAATTGAATATTGTTAAAAAAATTGCTTCAAAAATGGTTACAGCCCCTTTCTTATAGATAGAATGGTATCCAATAAACAGAGGAACATGGCATTAAATTTCGTGTACCCAAGCATAAAAGAGGACACACAGAAATAATTTTCATTATCTTATGTTAATGGGTTATCTGAAAATATTGCTAAACATTTCAAAAATAGTTTCAATTGCAATGCAGCTTTTAAAACCATCGATAACCTTAATACTTACATAATGAACAATAAGGATCGAACAAATGAACAAAATAAATCTGGATTCTACAAGTTGACTTGCAAAGATTTTCCTTTAGTATATATTGGCCAAAAAGGTAGAAGAGAAAAGAATTGAAGAACATCAAAGAAGTTACATATCGGATTCCGTATATTCGACATGTGCTAATCATCTTAAGGAATTCAGGCATAATTTCAACAATAACTATGAAATTACCTACGTCGAAAGCATAAACACTTTTTGAATCTCTTGAAATCAATAGGTACAAGGCCCGTATTGAATGAATAATCAAATGTTTATGGATCCTCATTACTGAATATCTTTCCCTGATGGCATTTTTTAGCGGCGAACTAAGTTTCAACGACTTGTTTTTACCATTAAATTGTCACCTAATTAACTGTATTTAAACTCTGTTACAGTAGACACCATCAGTCAGTAGAATGTTGAAACCTGAAAGAAGCCACATCATGGTGAAACAATGGTTGTATTGTAAACATTTTTGTGGAAATTAAAATATTTTCTCATATAATTTTTTACTTAAAATGAGTTTCCACCAACTAAAGACTGAATCAATCAAACATAAATTGATGGAGTCCGTTAAAATAGAACTGTAGCTACTAGTTTTTTCGAATCTTAATTTTCAAATAGCTCAAGTATATATACCGATTGATTCGAAATTAAACCCGTAGGAATAATAATTTACTAACCCAATACAAACAATTTCTCAAGATGGTTCCATTTCTGTTATCAATGTGTCTTAAATTGATTCATCACGAACTGAACAATTTTTATACGGAAAACATTGACGTTTGTCAAATTGAATGTAGTAGTAATGGCAGAAATGAGAGGAACGGAATTTCACCAATATTTCACTTTTTCTGTTAGGCTTGACAGGAATTTGATTTTGACGTATGAAAACGTCAGTCCGTTTCACTTTCGTCGTGAAAATCGAATTCACGCCGGAAAAACTCGCAAATCGAAAAGAGATATACAGTCAATTTCATCCACATCATGACGTTCTTTGCCGGAAATTATTCTTTAAGTGTTTCCGCTCTCAATGTTCTCCATCTTCGATCGAAAATGAAAAGAGTGTTCTACCGATATGGTAGACTAAGCTAATTCTTAGATGTGTGAAAACATAATTTATGGACTCATTCTTGAATTACGTGTACAAATTCGATTTGAAGTGAAGATTCGAGACTCGAATAAGTATTTTCGAAGAATAACAATTAATCTAGTTGGTTTTTGAATGAACACAGGAAAAGTTTCTAAAGAGATAAGAAAGAGAATTTCCAGGAAGAAAATTGAGAAAATCTTGACTGAGAGTCAAGATTAACTAGTTTTTCTAAAAACAGGGAGTATGAATAAATTCGTACACAGCCTCAGTAAGAAGTTACTACGTTTTCCAACCAGCAAAAATGAGCATCGATTTTCTAAGATAGAATCCGCCATTATTATCTGTGTAATCAAAACAGTAATCTAAATGTTCTAGAATTTGAAAACAGAATCATATAAACACTACTAAATGGTTACGAAGAATACATCAAAAAGTTTGAAAGATCAATTTGATCCAGAAATCAAATTGATATGAATAATCCGGAACAAATAAATCAATTGTAACAAGTTCTTTTCGGCCCCGATATTCACAAAGACATACCATTTGCTATTACAAAATGTAGAATTTTATAAGCTATAAATATAATTCAGAATTTGTATATAGAATTTTTGAAACTGTTTTTCAACTGAAATAATCCTAAAGAAATCAAATAATATTTAAATAAAGTTATTCTGATTTTCAGAAATTTTTATTGTTGTGTTCAGAACAATTGTTTCGCTGTCACAAGCATCATCAGGCAAGATCACATTTTGAATAACTAAGCTTGTTTCCGAAATCCGTTGCTATTTATATTACAGTAAGTACATTAAATTTTTATTGAGCACTTAAATATATTTAGATAAGCTGGAATTTGCAGAGACCCTTTTTTGGGTTTTAGTGCTCAATAAAAATTTATTGTACTTACTGTAATATAAATAGCAACGGATTTCGGAAACAAGCTTAGTTATTCAAAATGTGATCTTGCCTGATGATGCTACTGTGATAGCGAAACAATTATTGTGAACATAACAATAAAAATTTGTGAAAATCAGAATAAGCCTATTTAAATATTATTTAATATGGATTTTCACCAAGTAAGGACTGATACAATTCAATACTAAAGAAATCATGAAATTATTATTTATTCGAAATCGAAATTAAAAAGTATACTCAACTGAAAGGCCCAGTTTGCTTTAAAATATATTAGTTCAAAAATAAAAAAAACATTACAACACCTTCACAGTTTTCTGAATTCCATATCAAATTTAAATCAAATCAAAATAGGGCTTTCTTTAACCCAGACACATTAGTATACAATTATAGCATTATTCACAGTAACATAAATAGAGGTTAATTCTTGATAGAAGGTATATAAAATTATTTAAATATTTTAATATTAGCGTTCTACATATTTAATTTCAAAAAATTATTATTTATAATTTTTTGAAATTATTATTTATAATTTTTTGAAATTAAATATGTAGAAGGCTAATATTAAAATATTTAAATAAATAATAATAATAAATAATATAATAGCATTATTTTCCAGACGTTATAATTCGTCGAAAAAATTAGGTAGATTGCTTACAAATGAAAGTCATATTGATTATTATTTAATGGATGAGTTCAGCCAATATATATTTAAAAAAAAATTGTACTAAATTTTCAATATTGTTTGAATTTTTTCATAATTTGTATTTTTACATATGCGAGTTTTCAATTATAGAGTCTGAGTCCACACAGTTTCAACATTTTTCTGTGAAATAGTCAAATGTTTTGCATGGTACTCAAACATATTTTAAAATTTTCCTCATGAATAGAATATTTATATATGTTTTATTGATTGTTTTATTAAGCATCCAAAGAACTCCCAACTGATAAGGAAATGCGTTAGAATTTCAAATTCTTTTTCTGGAGAATGTGCTACCTATGTTTTAAAGAGGAAAATAAAATACCTTTTTGAATTCTATGTGGAACAGTTTTTGGTGATTGAATTTGTTATTCCTCAAAACATAATCTAAATGAATTTTTCTTGGGTGATGAATATGGATAATTTTGGTCAATACTTTGTTTTATTTTTATTCTTTATTGGTAGAATTTCGTTCAAATGTTTTATCTATAAAGTGAAACAGTATTTCCTGAGGTATTTTATTGAATTTAATTCTGAAAAGTGTTCGGGAGATTTTCTAGATTAAATCTGTAGAAGTTTCGGAGGATTAATGCAGTTTTTGAAATCTTAATAAAGAATATTTTTAATATTCAAATTTTTATAATGTCTATAGGTTTTCTTGAAATAATAAATTGAATATTTGTCGATATTATATGCAGTTGAAAAAAAATATGATTAACAAACAATAAGAAGAAACTGAAATAGCAAAAGAAATTTAAAATTTATGAATCTATGATTGTTTCGGTCTTTACTTGACGTTATGAATAAAACAATATCCTATTTCCGCTAATATTTTATTTCACTACAATCGTTCACGAATCACCGAAAATTCCCAAAGAATTGTGAAATTTTCTTCATTCCCTTTATTTTCTTTATGAACTTGCCCTTTATATAGAAATTATCAAACATTGTAAAAATCAGTATCTAGTAGTACTCACCTGAAGAAGTCATGGTATGACGAAATGATTGTAGTGAAATAAAATATTAGCGGAAATAGAATATTGGTTTTATTCATAATTTCAAATTTATGAATATTGAAAATGTCTTTCTTGAGACATTTCTAAAAGAATTTCTTACTGAAATTGTTGAGGTGTATTCCTAATAACATCACGATGCCCTGAATCATTAATATTTTATCAAAATAATGTATTTAATAATATTAAATAATATCTCATTCTCATACTCATACAATATTTCATGAGTATATCCTTCAAAATATCTTACAAGCTCTTAGTGAGCGCCTTTACATACAATGTTATAAGGGGCTCTTTTTGTTTCAGAGTATCCTTCTACATAGCATTTCTGTATCATCAGAAAATGATGTTCTACGCATACCTAACAATGAAAGGCAAGCTCAGTTGTTTATATGTTTAACCCTTGTGTAAGTAACCGGGTACCCGGGTACCCACCGCGGTGTATTTGTATGAATAGCTTAAAGAATATTTAATATTTCATTTTAAGCTCTCGAATCGTCGTTCTTTAACTCAAAAGAAAGCTAGTCGTGAGTGCATTTAATTTATCTATTTTTTATTCTTTTTTTTAAATAAGCTTAAACTTCAGCTATCGCCCCATTGGCAACCGGATACCCGGGTACCCACGATGAAAAGAATAGAAAATAAATTGAAAATGGTTTCTATAAATGGTTGCAACTAAATTTTATTGAAAAAATAAAGAAATATTACATTTTTTCATAATTGATGAAATTAAACCTGACATTTAACACATTGTATGAGATTAATTGAGTGCTCATCACATACTGGTTGGTGACAATTGGCACAGCTCTTACGAGTCTTTCGCCGTCTTTTTATTGGCAAGGCATTGCACACATGACAAGATCCTATCACTTTTTTTCTTCCGGTTTTATCTTTTTCAACCACCGGACCAGGATTTATCTCGATTGTTTCTGCTAATGCATGACCTAAAATACTTTCAACAGCAATCTTTGTTGAGAAGTGACGCATTATTTGCGGATTCGCCGTACGGTGTTCAATCATCGGCAATGCTAGTTCTTCACTTAGCTTCCGCATAAATTGACGACGTTCTGTCGTTTTTTGGCAATCATTTTATTATTTTCGTAATAAATTATATATGATGCAAGTGAAGAAATGTCTAGCATGTTGAAAAACAATGCCATTGGCCATCTCGAAGATCGTCGTTGACTTGTGTACCTCCGGACCATTTGGTCCATTGTGTCAACGCCAGCTTTATATCTATTATAAAAATTTATAATTTCTGGTTTTTGCTTAGCGTCATCACCAACTGATGCATCTGAATGCATTGTAGATAACAGAATGACAGCTTTATTTTTTTTAGGAACATAAGAACATATGGTAACCTTTTCGTGAAATCCCAAAACTGTCGAATACTGCTCTCGTGTCTTATTTGCTCCCATAACACTAGGGATGTAAGGTTTATTTTTTTTTAACGTGCCAACAATGGTAATATTCCATAATAACAAATGTTTAGCAACGGGTAGAGTAGTAAAGAAGTGATCCATGCAGATGTTTCTACCACTACCTCGGTACGGAGCCGCCAATTCTTTCACTACTCTTTCATCCTTATTTTTTGTTTAATTGTCCCTAACTATTCATAGTTAAAGAAAAAAATGTTTAGAATTTTTTTTTAAACAAAATAAACAAAATTTTTAATATTTGAATCTGTGGGTACCCGGGTACCCGGTTGCTAAAAGACGTCGGTAAAGTTGGTTACTAACATAAGGGTTAAAATGTACTAAAATCCTAATCATTTTTGCGTATATTCTCTATTTGGTTCAGCAGTAAGTGAACGATGGTTTTCGACATAATTATGGGATAATTGAAATAAAATTAAACGGTTCTCTCTTCACTTTTAGCTCATTTGAAAGTTGGAATATGAAATATCTTCCTATCTAGTAAAAAACATATTTATTTTTCGTTCACCGACACTGGGTACAATTGTTGGCTTTCTTCACTGATGAATTTCCCTCCTGGTTTGTCAGAAATTACCATAATAATAAAAACACATTATAATGAAAAGATGAGTATGAAACCCATGCAGTGTAGTCCCGATGAATGACATTCCAATTTTTAATATTCGAGTTGCTGCTCCAGGCCATGCGCATTCGCCATTTTGCAACAAGACAAGGCGGAATGCATTCGCCAATTCGTATAATTGTCAAGACAAGGAAAACCAAAAACTGAATTGTGTTATTATTCAACTATTGAAGCAGTGAAAAATGTTCAGGAAAGAACAAAAATATTTTCATCAATTCAATTTATTTAAATATATTGAATATTTCAAATGAATTAGTTTTTGAGAAGTTCTTGAAATTATGTTTTATATTTTTGAGAGAGAGTTATTTTTCATTAATATAGGATCAGAAAACAATACATTTTGTAACAAACAGGGCTTCGTACGTTTGTCTGAAGAGTTCAGTACGCATGCCTGGAACGAAATAAAAAATGTTTGCTTATTTATATTTTAATTTCAATTGACAATTTATATTCATTGGTTTTTATTAATTCCATTTGATATTGTATGATGAATTTTGATTTTATACGTCTATTAAATATGAGCAGTGCTTATAAAGACATTAATTTAATTCTTAAAGTTTCTTCAAAAAATTTTTTGAAATTAAAATTGTAGAAGACAACAGATTAAATCTGTTTTGATATTCAAATTTTTTAATGTGAATATCTTAAGATTAGAATTAGTTTTTAATTTAACGTATTATATATTGAAAATTTACTATAAAGAAGTTTTTTGAATATTACAGATTATATCTGATTTAATTCTTCGGATTCTCTACAGATTGTAATCTAAATAAATCGCTTGAAAAGATTTACAATTAAATTTTCAACAAACAGTGTTTTCTAGGGTATGTCTAGAATTTAATTCTAAATGTTTTTAAGAGATTTATTTAGATTAAAATCTCTTAAGTGTGATTTAATCCAACTGTTATGTGTAACACTTAAGGTATATTTAATAATGGTTGGTAATAAGTTAAATTCCAATTTGTCTTACAAATGTAACATGATTTCTTTATACAGGGTGTCGCAAGAGAAATTTTACATACTCCTTGGATATACAATATAGAATCTCAGTATTACGAAATAGTCATATCTAATTGAGGTACTATATAGCAAAACAATTGTCATATTAATGTGAATATCCTAAGATTAGAATTATTCTTTAATTTAACGTATTATATATTGAAAATTTACTATAAAGAAGTTTTTTGAATATTACAGATAATATCTGGTTTAATTCTTCGGATCTTCTACAGATTGTTATCTAAATAAATCGCTTGAAAACATTTACAATTAAATTTTAAACATACAGTGTTTTCTAGGGTATGTCTAGAATTTAATTCTAAATGTTTTTAAGAGATTCATTTAGATTAAAATCTCTAAAGTGTGATTTAATCCAAGTGTTATGTGTAACACTTAAGGTATTATTCAATAATGATTGGTAATAAGGTAAATTCCAATTTGTCTTACAAATGTAACATGATTTCTTTATACAGGGTGTCGCAAGAGAAATTTTACATACTCCTTGGATATAAATATAGAATCTCAGTATTACGAAATAGTTATTAAGAAATTTATCACGCTTCTTCACAAGAGTTGTAAGATTTATACTGATTTTTGATTTCGAGGATAATAACTTGATAATCACATTTTAGCCGCGCAAGTAGAAATGATCACTCTGTCGAACCTAGAGTTTCCTCAAATTTTGTCGCGAAATAATCGATTTTTTAAAAATAAAAAATAATTGGAATGGAAAAATTTAAAAATCTACCAGTGAACAACAGTATCCCCCTTAGATCGTGAACCGTATTTTATGTAGGCATAGTGGTGAAGATATGGTTGGCCCTACAAAATTAGATGTTAAACCAACATATTTTGAGATTTCCTATATTGCAGGTCTTTCGCAGGGCGCTCGTCATATCATGAGATACGAGGGTGTTGAAATCGCGGTCAAATCTGAAAATACAATTGTACAGTAAGATTAAAACTCCTTCCTGTTCCTGGGGAGTTAAGATCGGATATTGTTTACAACTAAAGCTGTATACAAAGGCCAAACAGGCAGATATATAAAGACAAGAATTGCGGAGCATAAAAGAGGTAAGATTGATATTCTCAATCCTGCCAAGAGAAACGCTACACTACGGCCACGTTTTCGATTTCTCTGGGGTCAGGATTTCAAGCCAACAAGAAAACCACAAAAAAAGATTAATAGACGTGATAATTTGCATTAAGAAAAATTCAAGAGCTGTTAATAAAAGATCGGACATCGGGAACCTCAACTATGCATACTTCAATTTGATATCTAATTTAAAATCATAGGCGCGAACACATCGCATGGGTTGACATTATGTTGTTTAACAGATAAAGCCTTTAGTTGCTCATATTTCACTCCCAATAATAATACCATTCATCGCTCTCTGAGCTGGAAAGTTCTTAATTCTAAATTAATGCAAGATACCTACATTTATTTTTTATCATATAGACAACTGAAACCTTCAATAAATGTGAGTGGCTCCACCAAATATAGCTTAAGATTTTAATGTATAAATTCTTTTATTTATATGTCAACGAATACTTGTGTTCTAAATTACTGTTCTTAGATATGTTATAAAGTGTTTGTTCTTTTTAGAGCCCTGATGATGAAGTTATATACGTCGAAACTGGTCGGCATTTATTAAATTGGTATTTCCATGAAATTTATTCTCTGACCTTCACCTGTTAAAAAATTCTTCACGAACATTTTTACGGTCATCATTCTACCAGGTGTTAAAAAATATTTTTCATGAGTATTCTTGGCTGAGCCACTGTCAATGATATTTTCGTATTCTCTTCAATCCTCCTCTCTCCCTCAAGATTGGTTGTCAGCTTCTGTTACACCTATCTTCAAGAAAGGCGATAAGCTTTCTGCTCAGAACTTTGCAAGCTACTGGAGCGAATCATTAGCGATAAATTGATAGAGTTTGCCCTAAAAAACGATATAGTTCCCAAGGAGCAGCATGGGTTTCTTCCGGGTCGGTCCACCATTACGAATCTCCTGTCCTGTGTCAACGATTGGACTAAGTGCATTCATTGATTATGGTTGTCCGGTGGATGTTGTTTATTTGGACTTTGCGCGAGCATTTGATCGTGTCCCCCATCGTCGTCTCCTGAGGAAGCTTGAGTTCTTGGGAGTGAGGGTTCCTCCGCTTTCGTGGATTCAGTCATTTTTGTCGCCTCGCACTTTCCGGGTGAGGGTCGGTGACTGTTTCTCTTCCTCTGATATGGAAGTCCTTAGTGGAGTTCCGCAGGGTTTGGTTTTGGGTCCTATCTTGTTCCCGTTGTACACTTCTGATGTCCCCCGACTTTTTTCATCCAATTGTGCAATGATCGCAGATGACACCAAGCTTTACAACTATGCCTTGGTTAATGCGGGACACCTCCAGGAAGACCTAAATAAGCTCTCTGAGTGGTGTGGGAGGTGGCTGCTACCTCTTAATATCGGGAAGTGTTGCGTGCTCCATATCGGCAAAAAAACCCCAGGACTCCCTACTTCGTTGGCCAGCAGAGGCTAGCTGCTGTCTCTCAGCATTGTGACCTGGGTGTTACCGTCACGGATGACTTAAGTTGGTCTGCTCACATTTCGACTGTTTTGTCTAAAGCGAGACAATTCACCTACCAGCTGTCTAAAACATTTGCAAGATGCGATGTAGCCACAAGCAGGACTCTCTACACAACCTATGTGCGTCCTATTCTGGAATATGCGGGCCCTGTTTGGTGGGCCAATCTGAAGGGTGATCGGGATCTTTTGGAATCTGTCCAGCGGTGGAACACCCGTCTTCCATTTGGCACAATCCGCTCTGATTAGCAATCGAGGCTGCGGTTGTTTGAGTTGCCCTCCTTCTCGGATCGTAGAAGAAGGGGAGATCTGATAACCACCTATCGAGCACTTCACTCCCTCTTCGGTACGGATATGTCTTACCTCTTTCCACTTAACCATTATCGAGCCTTAAGAGGACACCGTTTAAAGCTTGCCAAGGAGAACTTCAGGACGACACCGAGGAGCCAGTTTCTTCCCAACAGAGTGTTCGAGGCGTGGAATCAACTCCCTGCTGAAGTTGTGTCATCGCCATCGATGAATTCTTTCAAGAATGCTCTGGATAGATGGTCTACATGGGTTCAACAATTAACACATTACATTGTATTCACCACTCAATTGTTTCACTTCTAGAGTACTTTCTCAGTTTCATTTTATTTTTGTTTTTTGAGTTTATAGGTTTACCTTTACTCTTATCACTTATGTAATAATAATAATAATAATATTTCGAAAGGAATCTACTTTAAGGACGATATCATGAATTTGGATGAAGAATACATATTTTGTGTTTCACTGGCCGATTTCCGATACTTTTCTGAAAATGTTGTATATCCCTGTTAGGAATCCTTTTCATAATGAAAATTTACAATTTTTCATAGTGGTCAAGAATCTGTTACTTCTTTAATCATGATAATGACCCTCAAAGTTCATCGCTTTGATGTTTCAAGTTCAACTGCTGATCTCGACTATGGAATTACTTCGCTAGAACTGAATAATTAACCGGGAGAAGTTTATTATTGAGTTATAAGCACATACATCCATTTATGTAGATCGACGTGCAGCCTCATCTTGGTTTTCCGTAACTTTGAATTTAGGATTAGGCAAAAGATAAACGTATTAGTCGCCTCCGTAATTATTTTGCGGAGCCGGAGATGATACATTATCAAACTCATGCGCCAAAAGATCAATGGCCAATATTCGAAACTGGGAAATTCTTCTAGTTCGATGTGAAATGTTTTCAGTTATCCATTATTTGTGCCATTATATTCAGATATCAAAAAACGCGCTTGTTCATATGATCCACAATCCTCACGAAATTTTGCATTATGTTTCTTGTTGTTCTTTTACATCTAAATGCTAAATTTAAACTCAATCCTAGGATTGTTGCTACGATTTTGTAGCAGCTCTGCTTTCGAAATATTTTTAGGAGTATAAATAACTTATTGCGGGTTCTTATCGAAAATCTTTATTATGGAAAATTGGTTATACATGCAAAGTTCAAGGTGTTACCTGTCGGTAAACACTACTTTTTCTTATCTTTATGGCAATTTTTAGATCCTTTTGCGAAAAAAGGCCGTCTCTTTGACCGCTATTCATGCAAACCCATTTTTGACTTAATCGTAATTGGAGAAATGGAGGTCAGCCAGACCATGTTGCATCGATCGGAAGAAATGGTAATTAGAAATAGCAAAGTCTGGGTTACACGGCGGGCGGAGTAGGACTTTCCATTTGAGCGTTTGATAGGTGACATGCTGAAAAATAACTTTATCGTGTCTGTCGGCGAATTGCGCCCGTTTTTCTCGCAATGGTCAGCTTCAACTCATCAATTGTCATCGGTAGACATCCTCTGTGATCCTTTCGGTCGATTGTAGCAGCTCACAATATACCACAGCCAGCTGGTTCCACCAAATACACAACATGATCTTCTCGCCATGAATATTCGGCGTGACAGTTGATGATGAGGCATCCAAACGTTGCTCAGCATTTTGGATTATCGTAATGGACCCACTTTTCAGTCACAATTCGATGCAAAAAACCTCTTTCTTTTCTGTCGTTGGAGCATTTGTTTACAAGTGAAAAAACGGCGTCCGACGTCTCTTGGCTTCAGTTCATACGGTATCCAATTGCCTAAGTGTTTTTACGAGTTTCTCTTGCGTTTGTGGAGAATCTTCATCGAGCCTTGCCTCTAATTCTTCATTCTTAAACTTTGGTGGAGGTCCCGATCGTTCTTCCAAATCAAAATTGTCATACATTCCGTCAAGAAAGTACCGGGAATTATCGATTTAAATCTGGCGGGGCAATGAGGCAGGTAAAAATTTTTTTCCTAGGTTGGTACCACTGTCCTTAATTACTATGCCAAGCAGCTGATTAAGTCAGTCGATGTCAGAGTGCGTGCCGATTTTTACTATGGGTGATTACGTTGAGCAAAGAATTTGTTTAAAGTTTAGTGTTGCAAATGAATTTTCGTGTGCCGATGCATTGAAAATGTTGCAAAAGGCCTTTGGTGATAATGCTCTATCGAAAACTCGTGCATATCAGTGGTACAGAGCCTTCAAGGACGGTCGTGAAGTGGTCGACTTCGATCGAAGATAACGTCGATAAAATTAAGGAAAGGGTGCTGGAAAACCGTCGTACCAGCTTGAGAGAGATAGCACATGATCCTAAGATATCCCACGAGTCCGCACGTAGGATTTTGATTGATATTTTGGGCGTGAGAAAGGTGGCCGCACGACTCGTACCGAAAGACCTGAATTTTCTTCAAAAACGTCATCGCGAACAGGTTGCTTCAGACATGCTGGATCGCTTTAATCCCGATTCTACATTCATAGAACGCATTATAACTGGTGATGAGACCTGGGTCTACGAGTACGATATGCAAACAAGCCAGCAATCATCGGAATGGGTGGCAGAAAATGAGCCAAAACCGAAAAAACCACGCCAAAGCCGCTCGAAAATGAAGGTGATGCTCATTGTTTTCTTCGATATCCGTGGCGTGGTGCACTACGAATTCGTTCCAGACGGTCAGACGGTAAACAAGGATTATTACCTAGGCGTTATGAAACGTTTGCGTGAGCGTATCCGTAAGAAGCGGCCAAATTTGTGGGCGAACAACTCATGGATTTTGCATGACGATAACGCGCCTTCTCACCGAGCTACGATTGTGACTGACTTTCTCGCCAAAAACTCAACAAACGTGCTTCAGCAACCACCGTATTCGCCGGATTTGGCTCCCTGCGACTTTTTCCTCTTCCCAAAACTAAAATTGCCCCTTCGTAGCACCCGTTTTGAGTCGATTGAAGCCATAAAACAAAATTCGGCGCGAGAGCTAAAGTCCATCCCGGAAAGCGCCTATAAAAAATGTTTCGATAATTGGAAGTGCCGTTGGCATAGATGTATTGGAGCAAATGGAGCCTATTTTGAAGGCGACCCAATAAATTTTGACGATTAAATGTAAAAATGTTGTTTTAATTGAAAATTCCCGGTAGTAGTATATGCGGCGGTAGTCTTGTGGTTTAGATATCGGACTCCTATTTGTGAGGTTGAGAGTTCGAAATGCGGGCCAGGAAAGGAATTTTCTGGTTTCGGGGGACCGTCAAAACAATCGCTGTTTGGTGAACAATTGACTGCGCTGTTCCTGAAGTGGCGTGAGGAAACAGTAACAAAGCCTACACAGAACACAAATCCGATGTAGAGACTATAGTCTACTTCCGTCTGTCTGTATCCCTGCGCCCCCAATTGTCTCTGTACCTTGTAATGGTGTGGGTGCTTGTCATTATGATGAAATGGAAGGTAGAATTATGATGCATAAAGCAGAGACTTCCATTCCTACTTCCTTCGTTTCTTTCTTGCATATCATGGCATCATGTTGTCCCACAACCGTCCTTTTCCTTCAACAACGCTTGAAATCTTATGGGATAGTTGTGGCTCTGGCGGATGACGGAATCATGCTGTCATGCGATCGATTAGAGTTTTGTAATCCATACACGGGCGAAGACGAATCTCGGTGCGGGCTTTCCAACCTTCGTCACTTATCCGCTGCCGGCCGAAATGGGCCGCTGGAGGAAAAAGGGGACTATGACGTTTCGATCTGGGTTTGACGTGGGAAGACTATCTGCCCGTTCTCAACTCCGGCTCCATTTTTGGATCTATAAGCTCCCGCTACGGGGTCTGGATGGTTCGCTGGGGGAAAAAGTGAGACTATGACGTTTCGACCAGAGTGGGATCTTGGAAGACTCGCTCTGCTCGCCTCCAACTTCGGCCCCATTCGTGGATCCTCAAGCCACTCATACGCGGCGCGGTCCGAAATGGTCCGAAGGAGCATTTTAAGGACTACCGACGTGTCGACCTGGGTGGGATCCGTGAAGTTTCGCCCTCTGCTCGCTCCCATCTTCAGTTCCATTTTTGGATCCTTAAGCCACTCCTCTACGATGCTTTGGAACCCAGCTTTCAATAGTCGAACAGCAACAGCGGTATTTTTTGACAGGGGGGAACACTGATGGAAAGCTGTTGTTTGCGTTGTTTCTATGTTTCGGTCTTTCACAACCACCAAATAGGTGCACTTCGCTTATGTAGCTGGGATCGGCACGGCGAACCTTTTGGGAGGGAAGATCCCTGCTGGTTTCTCCTTGGTTGTACTGACGCAGATTCCCTATTACTCCTTCAAACATCCTTTCTTTCTTTTTCAGCTTATCAGGGGTCTGCTGGAGTGTCAAAACTCGAGCAAAAACCCCAGACAGCAATGATAACAATGGTACTTCAACGTCGGTTAAGAACTATGCTCACATGCCGACACGTACAATTCTGCGCCCCCCATGACATTGTAGCTTGACGCGATGGGGCAGCTTGTGTTGACTAAGAACCTAGTTTGATCCCGGTGAAATGGAGGATTAAGTCTTGATGCCTAAAGTAATGTCACTCGCGCTAGTCACTGGATCCGTGTGGTGGAAGTTCAAGCGAATGAGGCCCTAGTTTCACCATAAAGGTGAAATGGAGGGCTGAGGCGCGTTCTCCAACTCAGTGACAAGGAGTCGTAGCACAGGGCTTCACCCTTAAAACTAACGTACTCTACTCTATTGCAGTAAATCCCCGAATTTTTCTGTCCAATGGCCGATTGAGTTATGTAGCATACTGTGGGAGGGTGGAGGCCCTCGGGAAGTATTCGTACGACCGGGCCACCCAATTGGTGTTGGACTCGATGGGGCAGTGGTTGAAAGCCCGTATGCTGGACTAGACGGGGACTCGGGTACTGACACCGCAGAACCAGTAGAGGTTGAACGGTGCTTCGCTGCTACCAGTCACGGTGTAGGTTTTCTGACTGAATCCGAAACTGGAAACTGGGTTCAACTCTTCGGAGTGGTTCTCGCTAATGCGTGATAATGAAGGACTATCACACTTTCAGCTTCCTGTGCAGATTAAGGAGACTGCTGAGTAGTCACCTGGTGAAAGAGCCATGCTCACATGTCAGTAATCCAAGCGGTAGAATTCACGATGTCTGTATCCCTGGTACCAATAAAAAAAATAAAAAATCAAATAAGGCACTTCTGACACGTCCGTTCAGTTAGAGCATGGTCACTATAAGCATCCACTAGAGTACGATGATTTTCGGCAACCTTTTTCTTCATATTGAAGTACTGAAGAAATATAACAAAAACAAGGTTGATATATCGATATATAACAAAAACAACATTGTTTACACTTCAGCGAAATGACAGATACTGTCACATTAGACGTATAGAGGGCGTGCAGCACAAGTTCTTGAGGTATTTGTCTTACAGGAGTGGATTTGAAATTGTAAATCATGATTATAGAGAGGCTCAAGGTGTGTTTAATTTAGTTAGCTTGGAAATCCGCAGGAAGATGAAGATGTTGAATAACGTCCTTTCGGTTGCTCCAGGCTGTGTCCCGGAGAGAAGATTAAGGTCAAAGGAGATGTGTGCTATACTATTCCGTCGTCTGAATGTGACTCAGAACTCTCCCATCTATAGAATTCTGTCAGTGTTCGATGCCGAATTCTGCGATCTCGATTTATTTTCGGTTTCTCTTGCTCAGTTCAAGAGATGCTTGAGGGTGAGATTCACCTCTTAAGATAAGAGCTTAATTTGGTGTTCCTATGTTTACTGATATTCTGGATACTTGGGGATATGATTTATTACTTTTTTTTTGTTAAGTTTCAAATATAATGGTTAATATAGACATGATTGTATGTAATTATTATTAAGTTCTATAGATATACTACTCTGTCAAGAAAGTACCGGGAATTTTCAATTAAAACAACATTTTTACATTTAATCGTCAAAATTTATTGGGTCGCCTTCAAAATAGGCTCCATTTGCTCCAATACATCTATGCCAACGGAACTTCCAATTATCGAAACATTTTTTATAGGCGCTTTCCGGGATGGACTTTAGCTCTCGCGCCGAATTTTGTTTTATGGCTTCAATCGACTCAAAACGGGTGCCACGAAGGGGCAATTTTAGTTTTGGGAAGAGGAAAAAGTCGCAGGGAGCCACATCCGGTGAATACGGTGGTTGCTGAAGCACGTTTGTTGAGTTTTTGGCGAGAAAGTCAGTCACAATCGTAGCTCGGTGAGAAAGCGCGTTATCGTCAAGCAAAATCCATGAGTTGTTCGCCCACAAATTTGGCCGCTTCTTACGGATACGCTCACGCAAATGTTTCATAATACTTTCATAATCAAACTTTCATAATACTCCTTGTTTACCGTCTGACCCTCTGGAACGAATTCGTAGTGCATCACGCCACGGATATCGAAGAAAACAATGAGCATCACCTTCATTTTCGAGCGGCTTTGGCGTGGTTTTTTCGTTTTCGGCTCATTTTTTGCTTCCCATTCCGATGATTGCTGGCTTGTTTGCATATCGTACTCGTAGACTCAGGTCTCATCACCAGTTATAATGCGTTCCATGAATGTAGAATCGGAATTACAGCGATCCAGCATGTCTGAAGCAACCTGTTCGCGATGACGTTTTTGAAGAAAATTCAGGTCTTTCGGTACGAGTCGTGCGGCCACCTTTCTCATGCCCAAAATATCAATCAAAATCGTACGTGCGGACTCGTGGGATATCTTAAGATCATGTGCTATCTCTCTCAAGCTGGTACGACGGTTTTTCAGCACCCTTTCCTTCATTTTATCGACGTTATCTTCGATCGAAGCCGTCGATGGGCGACCACTTCACGACCGTCCTTGAAGGCTCTGTACCTGATACTGTACCTGTACTGATATGCACGAGTTTTCGATAGAGCATTATCACCAAAGGCCTTTTGCAACATTTTCAATGCATCGGCACACGAAAATTCATTTGCAACACAAAACTTTAAACAAATTCTTTGCTCAACGTAATCACCCATAGTAAAAATCGGCACGCACTCTGACATCGACTGACTTAATCAGCTGTTGCAAACACACTAGTTGACAGATCCCGCTCAAGATTGGCATAGTAATTAAGGACAGTGGTACCAACCTA
Source organism: Megalocaria dilatata (assembly GCA_034642435.1). NCBI lineage: Eukaryota > Metazoa > Arthropoda > Insecta > Coleoptera > Coccinellidae > Megalocaria > Megalocaria dilatata. Next base: position 66,519,407 of record CM067855.1, on the reverse strand, counting down.
GGAAAAAAAAATTTACCTGCCTCATTGCCCCGCCAGATTTAAATCGATAATTCCTGGTACTTTCTTGACAGAATGTATGATTGGGTTAAAACTTCAATATGTGAGTAATGTGTTGGGTTGAAATACCTGTTAGTATTCCTGTGTTCAATAAATAAATAAAAATAAAAAAACTTGAAATAACTGCCAAGCCACTGGACCGATTTTGCCCATATAAGAAATGAACAGAAGTATTCAGCGCCAAAACCTGCCCTGATATTTGTAAGTCTCTGACTGTTTCCGTTCCAAAGTTCCAAAGGTCACGATTGCACCGGATGGGCAGAATTACTTTTGAACTCTGATTCTTCATTAGTGGGTGCAACCCAGTCGATTGAGACCACTTTCGGCGCAAATTTCGATGGAGAATTAAAATATCAGAGGGGTTCATTCTGCCTCTTTTCGATATGTTGAAGATCAGAAATGCGGGCGGGAACTTGCAGATTGCCTCGGTCACCTCCATAAAATATTTGGGGGTCTTCATCGACCAATTCCTGCGTTGGGACATTCATGTGAACAGTGTGGTTGCTACTCTGAGGCACTTCTTATACCGGTTTCGCTTCTTGTGTCTAATCTTGGAGAGAGGACATCTGAAGATGCTGTACCATGCATTGGTGGAGTCCCGTTTACGCTATGGCATTTTGGCATGGGGTGGTTTATATGATGCACACTTGAGAAGATTACAAGTTATACAGAATACATTCCTAAGAATTATTCTACAAAAGGAGAGACTATATCCCACGGATAAACTTTATCTGGAGGCGGGGGTCTTGGATATAAGGCAGATATATGTTTTTAATTTACTGATATACACCTATAACAACAAAAATATTCTCACTTACCTGGAACACGATTATGATACTCGAGGAAAAGCACAACAGAAAGTTTCGTCATATAGGGCAAAAAAAACCATCGGACAGCGAACCCATACTTTCCTTATCCCGCATGTACTCAACTCTCTGCCTTTGGATCTGAGAGTTCGGCTGCACTCACTTAATTCTTTCGGCTTGTTTAGGAGTACTATAAGGAATTACTTAGGAGACACTGATAGACATAACATCGCTAATATTGTGAATTCATTAAAATAAGAAATATGTTATTAAATTAGGGACTCATCAGTGCTAAAATCTGTACCTACTCATTCGGAGATGGCTTGAGGGATCCTCCGCACAACCATGTGGTTTTGGAGGTTTATCTTGTTTATTTGTTTTTTTTGTTTGAGGATATAGTGCATGTTTTGAGAGATTTTTGAATTAACTTGTTTGAATATTTAAATAAAATATATTGAATATTCTGCTGTATTATTCCTCCACAAATAAATATAAATCTCGTTTACCGTTATTTCTAATATCATTCATTATATTCCTATATGAAAATCAATTATTTCGCGAACGAATTTAAAAATCTTTAACTCCGTGTCGCATTGAGGAGTACAGGGAGTACATTGTTTTTCAGGTAAACGAGAATAATAGATAACCCTGTATGATTAATTCAATATTTCAATAAATTCACGTAGTTGTGAAACAAATTTTTCATAGAATTTCTTATCAAGATTTCTTGAAGAAACTGAAATGATTTGGCATCAATTCCTTGTTCAGTGCTCATAAAATCGGGGAATATACTTCACTAGTCCGTAACGTCTTCAATTTTCTATACATTGTCATCATGAAAGCTACATCAAGATATCTAAAAATCGACGACGTGATAGAGTTCAGGTGGTGCGACATATCGAGCTGCCATGATCCGACATAGGAAACATATTCCGTCTATTCATATTTCTCGGATCGGAAGGAAGTTGGCACAAAAACCCAAGTGAAATATGCTTCATTTTTCGATAGGATGTTCGGGATGTACATATATCAAAGTGATGACCCGAGTGAAAAAACATTTTTTCGTTTGGGATCAGATATTGAGTTATGAAAGCGTGAAAATACAGTTTGTCATTTGGTCTTCTATATTTTACATGAAAACAGCTTGTTGGCATGATAAGTACATTCACAGGACAGGTGATCCGTCAAATTTTTTAAGGCAAAAACGTTAAATGGACCATATCCTATAATATGGAAAGGGTTTTTTACAGGCGGAGAACTTCAAGTTGAATATTTTTAATTCAATTAAATTAATTCGGCTGATCTGTATCATAACTCACACTCCATATTAATGTTAAATTATTAGAACCGATTTTTTACTTGTAGAAGCATTATTACAAAATTTGAATATCGAAATAGATTGAATCTGTTAGTCTTCCACAATTTTAATTTCAAAAAATTTATTCAAGAGTCTTTAAGAATTAAATTACATACAATTTTGAAGTAACTTATTCTAATATATTGAATATTTCAAATGAACTAGTTTTTGAGAAGTTCTTAAAATTATGTTGTATATTTTTGAGAAAGATTTAGTTTTCATAAATATAAGATCAGAAAACAAAACATTTTGTCACAAGCAGGGCTGTGTACGCTTGTCTGATGAGTTCAGTAAGCATGTTTGGGACGAAACAAATCAACATTTATTTATTCATTTATTTTAATTGACAATTTATATTTGTTGGGTTTTTTTAATTCCATTTCATATTGTATAATGAGTTTCAATTTTATACGTCTATTAACTATGAGCAGTGCTTATAAGACATCAATTTAATTCTTAAAGTTTCTTGAATAAATTTCTTGAAATTAAAATTGTAGAAGACTAACGGATTCAATCTGTTTTGATATTCAAATTCCACATTAATAATAATAATAATAATAATTTATTCGTTTCACCTACAACATCCAATACAAAAATGTTTTTAAATATTCATGAAATGGGTTTTATATGATAGATAATTTTATGGTTCTAATGTTTAAATATGAACAAAGCATTGAATATTCATATCCAAGTAGTTACTGTTGAGAGACCCATTTCCTAAAATATTTTTATTTCAATATTAGAAAGAAGGAAGTTTGTACTTGGCACTAGGTGAAACATTGTAACAACTTTAACTCAAAAACAAACACTAAGAAATTATGAATGTTTGATTGATTCGTTCTTTACTTGGTGGAAACTCCTTTTACTTAAAAAATATATAAGAGACAGTATTTTAATTTCCACAAAAATGATTATAATACAACAATTGTTCCACAACGATGTGGCTTCTTCAGGTATCTACATTCTACTGGATGATGGTGTCCAGTGTAACAGAGTTTGAATACAGTATTGAGTACATGACAAAATAATGGAAGAGCAAGTCATAAAAACTGAAGGTGTTTATTGGAGTTTGCCGCTTTAAAATTCCATTAGGGAAAGACATTCAATAATGGAGATTTGTCAACATCTGTTTGTTCATTCGAAAGGATTTTACAGGCTGTGTACCTGTCAATTTCAAGAAATTCTAAAAATGTTAATCTAAAACTTTTGCTTTCGACGTGGATAATTTCATAGTTATTGTTGAAATAATGCCTGAATTCCTTTAGATGATTAGCATATGTCGAATGTACGGAATCCGATATGTAACTCCTTTGTTGTTGGATTCTGTTCTTGAATGATTTGTCTGGCCAATATATACTAAGGGGCAATCGTTGCAAATCAATTATTTGTTCTATCCTTTTTTATGTTAGTTCTAATGTTACTAATGTTTTTAAAAGCTGTGTTGAAATTGAACCTATTTTTGAAATATTTAGCAATATTTTCAGACAATCCATTAAAATAAGATAATGAAAAGTATTTCTGTGTATTGTCACGGGAACATGGCATTAAATCTCGTGAACCCAATCAAAAAAGACGACAATACAAAAAAATTATTTGCCTTATTTCATGTTAATGGATTATCTGAACATATTGCTAAATAATTAAAAAATAGTTTGAATTTCAACGCAGTTATACAGGGTGTTTCAAGTTCGACGGCCTAGTAGGAGTTTCTGGAGAACAAGAAATCTGAAAAATGGGACTATGAAATTGTTGGATAGTCTCTATTCAGTTAAAATATTTTTCAAACCTAATTACTTCTGGTTATACAGGAAATGAAAATAAATTTTCTCAAGAAACATTTTTTTTATTTCTTCTTCTCAAATATCATTAAGTATTCAATTCTGAATAACTTTCTGTTTTAATTGTTCCATTCGGTTTGATAGTTCCTAAAATATTAAGAGAATACTGAAAAAAAAGAGAAATATGCATAGTCACTATTATGTTTATTATTCGAATTATCAATACCTTGAATGTAGACTGTCTTCAGAATGTAGAAGAATGTGTAAACGCTGTGCGGCTTTTAAATTTTTGATATTTCATCACAGGGTGTTCCAAATATTGTGTCGAAAATTGCGAGCAAAATTCGACCATAATATTCGTTTTTCAAATCAGAGCCTTTTTTTATGATTGCATTGGATTCTACAATGAAAAATAATGATAGTGTTTAAACATGCTTATGCCTCTAAAATCAATAATTAGAGAGTTATTTGAGATTTCGTTGATATTTATTATACGTAGAAAAAATTTCCTTCAATCTGTTATCAAACTAAACAACAGAATAATATTCTGTGATCATAGAAAATAAATTATCTAATAACTAACAGGTCTAATTATTACAATTCCATTTCATGAAAAGAGTTCTATTCTTCTTGATTTATTTCAAATTCACGGAGAATGCAACAGAAATGTCACTAGAACTTGTCGGGCTTTCAATGAGGAATATCCCAATTTCCTCCAAATGACATTGCAGATATTTAGAAGATACGTTTCAATTTTTTTTGTGTTTTGGTAGTGTAAGAGCTTCTAGGCAATACAAGAAAAGTTTAGTTGATGATGAGGACAATATAATTAGTGTACTGACCTATTTTGGAGCGAATGCACTAGATGTGTAGCTCATGATGCAAGTTTGAGCAGTACTTCAGTTCATCGAATTTTGAGAAAAAATAAAATGCATAACTTTGAGTATGCAAAAGTACATGCTCTGGAATCAAGTGACCATATAAGGAGAGTGAATTTTGGCAGAAATATTATTAAAATGATTGTGAATGATGGAAATTTCTTTAAAAAGATCATCAGACTAACGAAGCCACATTTACAAATGAGAGTTTATTCAATAGAAGGAATTTGCACATTCTGAAAACTGATAATCCTCTCGCATTAAGGCAAACGAATTTTCAAAAAAGGTTTAGTTTCGATGTGATAAACTCAATAGAATGTTTAGGGATCGCTGGATTGGGCGCCACGGTATAATGACTTGCCTCCAAGATCTCCCGATCTTACACCATTAGATTTTTATTTGTAGGGTACAATGAAGAACAAAGTGTATGAAACGCCTGTTCTCAGCAAAGGGGATTTGATTCGTCGAGTTGCAGACGCCTTCGAATCATTTTATGGATATCAAATAAGTAAAGCTACAAACCGTGGTGTTTTAAGACGTTTGCATAAGTACGTGGAGGAAAATGGACATAATTTTGAAAATTTTCACTGATCTTTTGTTCATATTAGGAAATATATTTTTTCATTTATGTAGTCATTTGATTTGTCAATTTTTATACATTTTTGCGCGCTTGTTCTAGGGAACAGCGTGTTATCGTTTTGCCCAAACTTCTTTAATAATCATTCATTCTAAAGCAATCTGAATATGATTAATTATATTAGCTAATTTGCACCTGAAAACATTTATTTTGTATTATTTTTCCAAATTCGTCATACAAAGGTACGATATAAATTCATTTTGAGATTTTGAGATGCTGCGCATCTCAAAAAAAAGGTGAATTCTCATTCGCTTCAAAATAGATAACTACACTAATTTCATTGTCCTCTTCATCAACTACACTTTTTTAGTATTGCCGACTAACTCACGAATTTTGAAACGTATCTTTTGTGTCATTGGTGGTAAATTGGGATATTTCTCATTGAAAGCCCGACAAGTTCTAGAGATATTTTTGTTCCATTCTCCGTGAATTTGAAATAAATCAAGAAGAATAAAACTCATTTCATGAAATGAAATTGTAATAATAAGACCTGCCAGTTATTAGATAATTTAATTTCGATGATCACAGAATATTATTCTGTTGTTTAGTTTGATAACAGATTGAAGGAAATTGTCTCTACGAAAATCAACCAAATCTCAAATAACTCTCTAATTATTGAATTTAGAGGCATAATCATTTAAACACTATCATTATTTTTCATTGCAGAATCCAATGCAATCATAAAAAAATAGGGTTCTGATTTGAAAAACTAAAGTTATTGTCGAATTTTGCCCGCAATTTTCGACACAATATTTGGAACACCCTGTGATGAAATATCAAAAATTCAAAAGATACACAGAGTTCCCACATTCTTCTACTTTCTAAATCTGAAAACAGTTTGCGTTCAGGATATTGAGAATTCGAATGATAAACATAATAGCGACTACGCACATTTCTCCTTTTTCTCAATATTCTCTTAATATTTTAGGAACTATGAAGCTAAGCGGAATAATTCAAACAGAAAGTTATTCAGAATTGAATAATTAATGACATTTGAGAAGAAGAAATAAAAAATTATTTTTTTAGAAAATTTATTTTCATTTCCTGTATGTAACCGGTAGTGATCAGCTTTCAAAAATATTTTAACTGAATAGAGAATATTGAACAATTTCATAATCGCAATTTTCAGATTTCAAGTCCAGTTCTCCAGAAACTCCTACTAGGCCGTCGAACTTGAAACACCCTGTATAATTACAATAAAAAAAATGTCCTGTGTCCTATATATGTTCTGTTTAAGTTGAATTCCTTTTGTTGTTGCAATAACATTTTTCATGTTCCCTTAGTTCTATCTGGAAGGATCTTCCTGTTTGACCAAGATATAAAAACTGGCAAGCACCGCAAATACCTAATTTTTTGTTCTTGGATTTTTATCTTTATTATTATTATTATTTTTTACAAAGCCATAACTCATTAGGAAAATTAATAAAGATAAAATATCTAAGAACAAGAAATCAGGTTAACAGAAAGATCATTCCAAACCAGACTAGGGGAACATGAAAAATGTTAATGAAACAACAAAAGGAATTCAACTTAAGCATAACACATATTGGAAACAGGACATATTTGGAAGTAATTTTGAAATTTTACACGTTGAAAACAAGAGCCTCAGACGAAACCTATTAGAAACGTTAGAAGTTAATAAGTGTCATAAGAAAATTAATTAAATGACCAACCGGAACTACGCAGATCCCCCCTATTGAACTTTTTCTGAAATATTTCGAAATTCCCAAAGAAATGAAAAACTTACTTCATCTCCTCTATTTTCTGCTATGTAACCTGTACTATATATTGGGTGTCCCAACGAAAATTTAACCCTCCTAGAAGTCAGAAACTTTTTAGAAGATTTGAAAAAAATAGGTCAACTTCAACGAATTTCCATCATGAGTTTGTTCAGGAAAAACCACCCCCCATGAAGGTGGGATCAACCACTCGAAATTTTTTGAATTGAGAAGAGATGTCGAGTAATAGTTAGTTTGAAAGTTATTTATGTTATGTACACAACCCAGTTAAAATTTTCAAAATCGGTTCACTATTCACAAAATATTGTAACATTGAACTTACCGTCAAAAGGTGATGTTGAAAAGATAGTTGAACCGCCAAAACTCAAGAACCGAAAAGTTTTGAAGAATCCAAAAATAATTTTCAAATTCTTTATTAGGGAGAAAAAATTCCTATGATAACATTTTTCCGAACAAACCCACCTGAGAGTTGTGGCCATCCTCAGGTGTCGTCATAGGAATTCTTTCTTCTTAGTGCAGAACTTGAAGATTAATTTTGGATTCTTCAAATCTCTTAAGTTCTTGAGTTCAACTGCCTGTTCACATCACCTATTAACGGTTAGTTCAATATTACATTATTTCGTGAATAATTAGCCGATTTTGAAAATTTCAACTGTGTTGTGTACAGAATATAAATAACTTTCAAACTAACTAACACTTGACATCTCTTCCCTATTCAACAAACATTGATGCCGCCTCCATGGGGGTGGTTTTTTCGGAACAATCTGATGGATCTGATGGATATTCGCCCCCCTCAAAACAGAAGTTGACCTGTCTTTTTAAAATCTTCGAAAATTCTTCGATTCTGAGTTCTGGGGTTGACATTTTCGTTGGGACATCCTGTATATACATTTTCGAGCATTATATAATAATCAGTATCTAGTAGTACTCACCTGATGAAGTCATGGCATGACGAAACAATTGTTGTGACACAAAAAACAAAATATTAGAAGAAATAGAATATTGTTTTAATTCATAATTTCAAGATGAATTTCCGTCAAATAAAGACCGAAGCAATCATAGAACAAACACTCAGTTTATATAAGGTGTTCCAAGAGGAATGCCACAAACGGAAACCATAAATTGGTGAGAGTGTTGATCGCTTAATTGCCTTGGTTTTGGATATTTAGTAAAATTTCAATAAATCTTGAACTAATCAATTTATAGATTTCAAAGTTGGTCCTTTTCGATTGCTTTCATTAACTATTCTTGAAATGAAAAAAAATAAGGACCAAAGTGATATAATTTTAGATATTTCCTATCTTTGCTTGATAAAGAGTGGAAATTTCTGGCGCTTTTATGAGCGTAAAAATTTATTTCCACAAAAAAAACCGAGAAATTGGATGAAATAATCAATTTTTCAATTCACAACAATTGTTCCGCTAATACTGTGGCTACATCAGGTTAACATTTGATAATAACTCTAAAAATAACACCTTCACTAATAATAAAATTTGAAAAAAAAGTAAATGTAAATAACTAACAATTTTGGGAAATACAAATGAAGCATATGCAAAGAAAAAGGAATACAAATAATCACAGAATATATTGGGATCAATTATCGGTAATACCTCACAAAGGACATCTCGCGACATTTTTTTGGTCGTTGAAAAAATTTTTGAGGTTCTTCTACCTACTAAATTATACTGCTTTCAAAAGTGTTAGTCTGGTACATTTGATTAAATTAGGGGGAATTTCATAGTTATTGTTGAAATTATGTCCAAATTCTCTCAAACGACCAGCATATGTAGAATGCGAAATTTCTGACGTATAACTCTACTCGTGTTCATGAATTCTTTTTTAAAGAATCTACCTATTTGACCAATATACACCAAAGGGCAATCTTTACAAGTCAAATTGTAAACTCCAGATTTATTGCCTTTATTTCCTTCATGATTATTATTTTTATATAAATTCCCAAATTACTTAACCGTTCTAGGAGCTACATTTGAGTCAAATTTTATTTAAAATAGTTGGCATTGAATCCAGTTTACTTTTTTACGAAAAATTTGACTACGAAATTAATTTTTATACCTTACGTAAATAGAATATCTGATAATATTGCCAAGTATTTAAAATATTCAAAAGTAGATTTTTGAACAGCTAATAATTTAGGAATTCATATATATATATATATTTTCATAATAATCAGAAATGTAAAACAAATGAAGACAATAAAATTGAAGTTTATAAGTTGAGTTGGAATGATTGCACCATGGTGCGTATTAGTCAAACAGGTAGATCCTTTAAGAAGAGAGTTTATTAACACCATGGAGTTTTTCGTCAGACATCTGGTTTTCAACATATGCCAGTTATTTGAAAGAATTTGGACATAATTTTAACAATAACTACGAAATTAGTCATAATGAAATTGAAAGTATCAGACTCACCCATTTGGAAGAAGTAAAAATTAGTAGGTACGAGAGTTTTAAAATTTTTCTCGAAGACCAAATAGATTCCGCCATATCTCCCTCGTGGAATATTTTTACTTAGTGAGGTATTTCGGAAAACTGGCCGTAATATATTTTATGGTTATTTATATATCTTTTTCGCATATTTTGACTTGTCGGTATTTCCAAAAAATTGATGGTTACTTGTATCCCTTTTTTATATGTTTTATCATCTATATTTCCGAAAATTGTTAATTATTCAATTAAAAACCAAAGAATTGCTTGGCAATATCATACCAGGTGATAGGCAAAATTTAGTGTTGAAAAAAATTGAATTTAATTGTTTCAACTGACTAGATCGATATTTCGCTCTCACTTACAGCTATACTTTTAATTATTCTTTTTGGAAATCAACTGCATTCAACAGGATTCCCAAAAGCCTTTAAATGACGAAATTAATTTTGATTTGTCATGAAAATTTGGATTTTGAAGGGATTATTGTATCAGTTTTGCTAAGTTTACTCAAAAAATCGAATTCAATCCTATTGCTACTATAAGAAATATTAAGATTCGTCAAATAGAACGAAATTTTTTTAATATCTAATATGAATATAATATTTATGTGATAACATCTTTCGAAACGTGTGCATGTCTTCTACTTATATCTCAGATCAACAAAACCTAATCGAGCTTGTTCGAGTTTAGAATTGATATACAAATGCATGTTACACTGTCTCTATTTGTAGAACTTTCTATTACCATAGATCATACACCTCATTAATGATTTTTGGTACAGATCAGCCGAATTAATTCATTTGAATAATCAGTTATCAAAGTTAAATATACCTCTAAAATAAAAAAGATGAATTATTGGAGATTTTATCAACAATAATAATAAATTGAGAAGACAAAAAATTTGAGGAATTAACGAATATCATTCGGTAACACCTATATTATACAAATGCTTGAAATGTGAATAAATAGATATTTCTCTAATTTTAAGTTCAGGTACTAATTTTATCCTCCAAAAGAGGCTATAAATAATCGAAACGCATGTAAGGTTTCTGGATAAACTGATATATAAAAAAGGGTAATTCTTTCAAGTCTGAATTGCTACTTAAATTCATTCTACCTCCTCAAAAAAAAACTCAACCCGAAAAACATCCTTTATAGTATTATATACGAATTTTGTTTTTCAGCATCCACTTTTAATATAACGTTTTGTCTAAATTAATCTTTTTTCATGGTCCTTTGTAATGAAATTATTATTAGATATTCGGTTTTAGATGTAGACAATTAATGAGCTAACTTAGTAATTACTGTAGATAATTTTATAAATTTGACAAGATAAGTAGAGTCAGTAAATAAAACAATATATTTGAACAGACTGTATTGTTTTACTTTCACCAAAGATGAACAACTTAGTTCCATTCAGGATAAATAAGCACAATAATTTATGTCGTAAGGAAGTCATCATTTTTTTTTTGTTTCCAGAAGTTTATTCCTGCTGAGGTAATATTCTAGAATGAAGCACTGAATGGCAAACCGCTATTTTAGTCCAGTCTTCACTTTTGCTTTGTTTCCGTGAAACTCGCTCGTTCTGTCCCTATCCACAAAATAGACCAGAAAGCTAATACATTAGTTAATGAACCCCTCGAGAATGAACTTGAGAAATTTGTAACGAAACATTATACACTCTCAAAGTATGTGCTCATAACGATATAAACTTCCATATAGCTTTTCCGACGCCATTCTGTTGAAGGATTCAATTCTCCACTTTTAGCAGCATCCCTTATTTTAACGATTCATTCCTCAAGGGAAAATGGAAATGCGATACGAAGCGATGGAAAAATGGGGAGAAATACTATTGAATGCCTTATAACCTAACGTTCTTGATTTAAAATGGAGATGGGTATTTCCTGAAATATTCAGTGATCTTTTAGGAAAAAGACAATTATACAGTCCCTCTCAAGAATCTGGCACCGCTTCGTATTTCAATATGATTTCACATTTTAAATCATATGGTCCAGAAAAATATACGTTATTGCCATTAGGAACAAGATTTTTATCAAGTACAAAATGCCATACTTATCATCTGTGATCTAAATATTATTGACAGATTTGTTTATAATTATCCTTATACGAAGTTGTCAAGTTTGTCATATATTGTTGAACTTCCTTAAAACTTATACTTATAACAACAAGGAAAAATTTACAGTTAGCATTACAATTATAAGAGGAAGATACGAAATGCTGAAGAGTTCAAAATTTCATTCCAAAGGATATCATAGTAGCAATATCAATCAAAAATCGATGATAATATATAAAAGGATCCCATAAATGTTGAAAGCTATGAATAGGAAAAAATAAATATGGCGTACTACACCATCGAAAAAATTTGCAGAAAGCATTTGGAAGAACTTTTCAAAATGATGGTCATCTACCAGAATGCTCTACCCGTTTATTTATAGGGTCATTTGTCACTACTATATTGAATGTTACTGAATTGTTTCAGCCGTTACTATTTGGTAGTTGATCATAATTAAAACAAATTGTAGAAATTACTATGTTTTACTACCAATAATATCAATCGATGATCCATAGAGCCTTCGCATTACTCTTATCAAAAAATGACCGCGAAGCTGAAGTCCAAACTATAAAATCAATAGCCGAGAACAACGGTTTCAACTCCAATATAATAGATAATCTAATTCGACAGAAACTATCTAAAATAGCTATGAGCCAAATTTACCCCATCATAAAAACTGAAGAAAATGAAAAATTCATTTCTCTATCGTACTTTGGTAGCATAAGTCAAAAAGTGGTCAATAGTTTTTCAAAATCAGATGTCAATATTGCCTTCAAAATGAAAAACAAATTATCATCGGTATTATTTAACGCAAAGGACCCTACTCCAAACATACGCTAATCAGGAGTTTATGAGTTATCTTGTTCTACGTGCAGTAATAAATATATAGGACAAACAGGACGTTCCTTCAAGACGAGGTTCAACAAACATAAAATGAGTTTCATGAAAAATAAACAAAATTCTACTTTTGCCACTCATTGTCTAGAAAACGGTCATTCCTTTCCCACAATAGATAATCTTAAAATTTTACATGTACAATCAAAAGGGTAGAAACTCGATTATCTAGAATCTGTTGAAATTTTCAAATTAGTTCACAATAACAGTAATGTAAAAATAGTGAATGACTGACGGAGCTATGTAAATCGAAAATATTTGAGATATTTGAAAAGTAACATCTGTTTAAAACCTTTTTCAATGAACATAAAATGAATTTAATGAAAAATAAACAAAAATTCAACTTTCGCCAATCATTCTTTAGAAAACAGTAATTCCTTTCGACAAAAGAAAATCTTAAGAAAATTTTACATGTAGATTCAAAAAATAAGAAACTTGATTATTGAAATTTTCAAATTCGTTCACAATAAAAATAATGTAAAAAATAATGTAAATCCAAATATTTGAGATATACAACAAAATAATGTAAAAATAATGAATGACTGTACGGAGCTATGTAACCCCAAAAATTATTTGAGATATTTAAATGGGTACCATCTGTTTAACAACCTTCTTTGTCGATTGCCGACATTCCGATATCGTTAAAATATTAGTGCAATTGACTGAACTGGGAAAAAGTGCTATATATGGGACAATAAAGAGGATAAAAATGGCATGGATATGAGACATAGACAATTTTCAGGAAGACCACGTAAGATTAAAGTAAACAATTTAAACGCTTTATTGGCCTAAGGACGACACAATCCGCGCCTGGGGTTTCGCAAATTGGCTAACATATTTGGAAATCAACGAAATAAGGTCACATATCAAGGAAACCAAAAAAAACCCTATAACTACACCTTTACAAAAGGAACGAAGGATAGAATTTGGTCAAAGTTTTCAAGAAGATAATGTCTTTATATCTGATGAAAGTTGTTTCTAACTTGATGGAAATCACTTAAAAATAATATTAAAACAACCTGTTCAAATTTCCAAATTTCCTTCCAAAATAATGGTTTGAGGAGGAATATCTCAACGTGGTGCTATGCCTCTCTGTATAATTGATGGTACCATTAATATTAAAAAGTTTTTTGGCATTCTAAACGTTTTTCTCCTTGAAACGGCGCAGGTTTTATATCCAGAGGGATGGCGTTTTCAGTAAGATAATGCAAGATGCCATACTCCGGCCTATACTTAAGCTTGAGTGCAAGAACACCAAGTGACAACAATTTCATGGCCAGCAACTTCATCAGATCTTGGACCCATTCGAAACATATGGGGACTGATGAAGATTGAAGTTGAACGAGCAGCGCCACGAAATAAAGATGATTCAATTCAGTCAGTTTCACAGTCTTGGACTACAATCACCGAATATTTCGGAGGTAATCTAGTTTCGGGTGTATCTCGACGTTCAGTCAAGTGTTTACTGTGAGATGGAGGTTGTATAAGTAAATAAGATGAATATTTTATTATAATTTTTTAATTCAAGAATTCAAAATATATACGGAATAATTACAATTGAGCTTTATTTTTTCCGGATACTTTCTAGACGGACTATCTGCCCAGCATAAAATTAGATCATTGCGTAGTTTGCATTTATTTTAAAAATTATATGTTCTCTCGGATTTTCTTGGTTGTAACATAGTTCACTAAATTTACGCGATGACTCTGCCGTGATTGCTTAGATGAAAAAAATATGTTTTCAGTTGGGTTCAAAGCTTTATAGTTATATATAAAGAAAACTAAAAATTTAAAGGCTTTCATGTCAAACCAAAAACAATTCAAGAACTGCTATAGCAGTTCTTGAATTCCCTCCTTGAGTTCCCTCCTCAGAGGAGGGAATACTCACTATAGTGAGTATTCCCTAATCTGAAAAATTGGGTTGATCGGATGGGGTACTGTAGTCAGTCGTGGCCGTCATTTAAAAGATATTGTTTTCCATCCGTAAATGTCAAGGTTCAAACTTTTTAATGAACTTATCGAAAAAATTTTCAATAGTTTTTTACTTATAGCCGATCAAAAATGCAAACTTTAAATTGCCTACCCCTCACCTGGGCTCCATCTGTCTCTTAAATGGAATGTTCCCAAGTATTTCTTCATGTTGCCGTCTCCTCTTATCATTTGAGTGGCTTTGAATGTCAGTTTATGTTGGTCTGTGCCTGCCTTCGTACAGTTTTCGTAAAGTTCAGGGAAATTATGTGTGCTCTCGACAGAGCTAGAATGCTTTATGGCAAGAAGGGATATCACATGATCAGACAGCCAATCATTTGAACGTTGTAAGAAGTACTAATAGAAGTAAAGTATAATAAGAGACTGAAGAAGTGCCTACCAGATCTAGAAATGGTCAACCTCGTATTTCTATGGTACGATAAGACCGATTTAACGACCAATCAGCCCTTAGATTTGTTCATTTTCCTGCTTTTAAATCTCGGATTCAGAGGAAGCATAACTTGGTTTTTTCGAGTGCTTCAATACTACATGGATAACATCAAAACTGTGATCCAGAACCCCTTTATTGAATTATTGAATCAAGAAATTCGTTTACAATGGGTGCAAGAACATCTAAATTACTTGTTGTCATAATGGAGAAAAAAAATGTTTCACAGATGAATTGTCCTAGGAAACTATTGAATACACTGGCCAACAAAAATTTTTTTGTTGTAACATAAGGCTGAATAGCATATTGTGGTAGAATGGAAGTATCCAAATGCAAAAATGAGAAAAAAAAGTTTCAACACGTAAGGTTCTTGTTACATTTATAGAACCACATTTAATGTTACGATATCTGATGTGTATTGAAAAAAATATTTCTGAATTTTTTAATTGTATATATCCACTCAATTCAGTTTTACACCTACTAAACATTACATTTAAGAAAAATACAAAGATTGAAAATATTGACCTAAAATACTTTTTAAATTCAATTTTTTTCTGTTATGAGGGGTCATATCTTCTCACTTCAAATACCAGCAGTAATCACACATATTGTTGCCAAAAATTCTTTTACTACACTAACAAATGAGTTCCATGCTCTGACTTCCTGCCTGGTAAGCTTCTCTGTAAAATTAACGTCGTCCAGCAATTTTTTGATTTGTGGCCTTCATTTAATTTGGCATCACTCAACTTGGGAAAGACTTATTTTATGTATTTGAATCCATTACCATCTTTTTTCATAGCCTTTACAAAGTTTTTTTATCAGCCCAAGTTTAATATGAAGAGGAGGCAGAAGGGTATTTTTTGGATCTACAAGAGGTCAAACTTAACATTTTGAGATCCTGGATACAATACACTTCTTTCTGGCTAAATTTTCGTTATATAATACTGATTTACTGCACGACTCTCTCATAGACAGAGAAAACAGCAATATTGTGTAAATCCTCCCTGAAGTCTCACTAAAATTTCTGTATTTTTCAAGCCTTCACATATCTGAACTCAACTTAGAAGACTGATATTTAATTTTAATTTTAGGTCTTATATTGTAAAAAACACAGTTTAGGTACTTTTTCTGTTATAAAATTTTAACCGTTTGCTCATAAAATTGACTACTTGTTAATTTAGTTAGAGCATTAGGAATATTTTTCCTATTATTAGAATGGTATTTCCATCAAAAGAATAAAGATCTGCTTTATGTTACAAAAGTCTTGTCGACCAGGGATATTATTCAATTTATACATTATAATTTTTTTTCGGAATACATGATAATGAATTTTCTTGCAGATATTACTGTTTCATTATTGATGTAAGAACCCAAATTGCTGAAAAATAGTTCTAGAAATAATTCCTTCTGAGTTAAACACTTGAAATGTCATTGACACTGAGTATATTGAAACTAAAATAGACACTCTCGGCTACCTGCATGAACATTCCAGAATTTTCATGAACTCGGCAAAAGTTTCTCGACTGCTCTTGATGTAATTTGGACTAATTTCAAAAACGACGTCCGCCTCTTCGAGTTCGGACGTATCTAGCAAGCAAACTAGTCAAACGGAATCTTCTTAGTAAATATTTGCATAATGATTAACTAGGGGACTTGGACGAAAGTTGAAGAGTACCTAATAGACAACGCAATTAGAAGGTGCTGAAAATGGCAGGGTTGTTAATATGGAGTCAAATTTAAATTCGGCGAGACTTGGTACGAAATTCTTCCTCTGAATAATTTTCACCTGAAACGCTAAAAGATTGTCTCAATAGCTCATTTTAATTGTTATTTTTAGATGAATTCAAGCATGCTTTACTAATGAAACACATTCATTTTAGGTAGGGTTGACCTTACTTAATTACAATCTGAAATTTTCAAGAGGTGACAAATGAAAATAATGTTTTAAAAATAAAAATAAATCCTAAAACCTTTGAGACAAACAAATATTGGTAGTAGATAGTTGTGCCTATTATAAACATTTTTTCCCTATAAACATAGGTCCTATTCGTTTTCGTCTGGAAGATCAAGATCAAGCATTTCAAATAATATATGTTCTAGTTTAAATCAGAACTATGTATAAACTTTGAACATTGTATATATCTTCTTCAACAATTTATTAAAGTTATAATGAATGATGACAAGAAATCTAAAGATTATAGAAATTATTCGAAATATCCAGCTTCAGTTTGAATGTAAGCCTCACATCGACGAACTAAAGATGCCGTTACTCGATGGATGGGATTTGAGTATTCTTTTATCTGGTTAACTACCAAATAATTGATTTTGATGTTCATCAAGTAATTGTTGATGAGATGTGATTACAATATGGTAATCAAACTGCTACATAAATCTCACAAATAAAAATGTACTGGATTAAGATTCGGCGAACAACGTGGTCACGCTATTGGTCTCCCTTGACCTATCCATCTATTCGGAAAGTGTTCATTTAACAAAGCAGCTACTTGCCTTCCTTTATGTGGTGGTGCATCATCATACTGGTACCATATTTTCCCAATAATATTGAGCTTTACGTCATTAATGAGCTCATGAAGGTTGTGATCCATAAATTTCTCTACAAACCTGAGTGTAAATGATTATTTGTAACACGTACTGCAATCAAATCATTGTTAAAAATCCCTCTCCAAACCTTGACACTGAAACGTTGGTGAAATTGGTGTGTGGCGTGCCCGCTCCTTCCACAGAATTCTGCTCTGCTCAGCTGCAGCTTTCCGGTGTTCCAACGTTCCAACGTGGAACAAGGTCACTGTCGTCATAGCCAAACGGAACGAAGCGCCGTCACCCTAATTATGAGCTTCCTTATAACACCCGCATCACATCAGAGCTTCATTAGTGACCCCAGACGATCCGCCTCCTTCCTCCATTCCGAGGTACCTTTCCTATTTTCGTTCCACAATAAACCCGCTGAGATGGCACCGCTTCCAACCCCTGGAAAAATCCTAAAACCCTATACCGGGACCCTCTCGACGCTCACTGGAAGGGGAGTGTGTGGTGTGCCTGCTCCTTCCGCAGAATTTTACTCTTCTTTGCTGCAGCTTCCCGGTGTAGCATATTAGGGGCGGGACTGGTATCAACAATACCTAACTCATCCGTCCTCGCCGGGTTTAAGTAGGGCCTGTGCCCTACTTAAACCCGGCGAGGACGGATGAGTTAGGTATTGTTGATACCAGCGTTCGACGATTGATGTTCCACCATGGAACAAAGTCACTGGCTCATAGGCAGACCTGCATCCCCTTGGCTTTCTGATGAGTTTAGGTGGTGCAAATTGGAACAAAACGCCGTCTCCCGAATTAAGAGGTTGGAGGTCCCTCATAAGACCCATATAACATCGGAGCTTCAGGTATAATAAAATATAAATTTGAAATAACCATACATGTCCGTTGTGATTGTTGTTCGTACTTAAACAAACCTGGTCAATCCACATGGGAAGCGAAATAAATGATCTTTTTAACCGTTGTGGGACATTTTCAAGGCGTCAGGCTGATACATTTTTTTTCTCAATTTTGAATATCATACAGATTTATTCCTTGTATCAAGAAAAAACACTTTTTATTATTATTTCATTTTATATATACTTGTATTAATTATATATTTTGGTTTACACTTATAACATATTTTGGTTCACACTTATAACATTGGTTTCAAAGGAGTCCATGAAATACCTTGCAAACTTTGTGTAAATTGTGTGACGAACATAGAATACGTAGGATTTTTAAAAGTTCAGTTCATTCTAGTGTTTGTTCAGATAAGTAAATTCAGTTTGTCTGGTAAGATATTTTTTGTTGTTTATTTTTATTTCTAAAATGTGAAGAAGGTCTGATGAGTTTCAGTTGTGAGAATTCTAAATTGCTTCTTGAAGATGTTCTGCATGTTTTAGGAATTTTTTTGATGGTGCTTATTTTTAGCAAATTGTTTTTGAAGAAATTCTTGAGGTTATGTTTTGCATTTTTGGAAAGGAATATAGTTTTCATAAAACAATATAGCATAGTGCGTTGACACAGGCAGTTTCGTGATGATGGAAGGTTCCCTGGCGATAGCGTCTTACCTTTACTGACACCATCAGCTTCAAGGCTTTGGATAGCCAGTATTTGAGGAACCGTGTCCGCTTAATAGATGTAGTCTTGTGCAGCTCTTCTGAGCCGATCCACTTTATCATTTGCTTTGTCTACATACCACCTGACGTGCTTGCCTTCCACCTTGAGACTTTCACATCTGCCCTTGAGGTAGAATTTATTTATAAGAAAGTTTTAATCTAAGGTGATTTTAATGCTCCAACTTTCAATGTTGGTTCATCGGGATGTCCAAAGGCAATGCTTCTGCATAATTTCTGTAGTCTCCTTAAATTACAGCAGTATAACACGGTATATAATTGAATTGATAGAATGCTGGATTTGGTATTCGGGGCTGATACTGTAGATGCCTCTGTTGCCCACTTTGATGAGCCCAATGTTCCTGAGGATTCACATCACCCAATGCTGTCTGTTGTACCGAGGAAATCATCGTGTAATCGTCAGGTTAATTTTCCAACGGCTGAAAATTTGTTTTACAATTTCTGCTCCAGTCAGGCTTGAAGGATATTCATAGTTGGTGTTTATGCAACAAACTCATGCTGACTATGGAGAAGTATTTTAAAGCGACATTTAGTAGAAGGTCGCATCGGTTAACTTATAGCTATCATATAGCTGACAACTATGTTGGCGATAAAGATCAAATATATGACCTTCAGGCCACTTTGATTACACGTTCAGTTTCATCCCACATGTTGGAGAGTTGTGTGCGTCTGCTAGCCGCACTTTGGGCTTTGTGTTAAGGTATGTGCGTCTGCTAACCGCACTTTGGGCTTTGTGTTAAGGTATGTGCGTCTGCTAACCGCACTTTGGGCTTTGTGTTGAGGTGTGGCAGGGAATTCAGTGATCTGTCAATTTTGAGGAGTTTGTATTTCACGCTGGCCATCAGTAAGTTGGAGTATGCACACTTGATATGGTTTCCTATTTACGTCTATCATTTGGTATCACTGGAGCGCATACACAGAAAGTTTTTCAAGTTTGTATTGTTTAGGCGGACTGGCATGTACCCCGAGCATGGTACTGATCTATCTTCTAGCATGAATGAGATGAGGATATCATCGTTGCTTGCTAGGCATGAGAATCAGTGTGCAAAGTTTGCTCACTGAAAGGATTGACTGAAAGGATTGACTCACCTTATCTGCTATCGATAATAAATTTCAATGTTTCAAGATTGGCATCGAGGTCAACATCTTCTTTTTATTTGCGTACAGCTCGTACTAACTTGTCGGAGCAGGCACCGGTGAACTGTGTGTAAATGTGCTGATAAACTTCTAGTGAATATATTTGGTTAGTTTTGTGATTATTAATTATTTCATGTTTTTATCCATTATTACGCTGTAATATTCCGAATTCTGTAACATGTTACCCGGTAATTGGGATATTCCTGTTGGGTAAAATGAAGAAATGTATTATGATTATTATTATTATTAAAACAAGGTGCGAAACAGAATTTTACACTCTTTTAGTATTTATTTAGTAAAATCAATAAATGAATTATTTGTCTTTGAATTCTTTCATTTCCTTTTGGTACTGTGTACAAAGTGTTGATTTTTTATGTCTACGGAATTGAAACAGTATTTTCTAAGGCATTTATTTAATTTAATTCTAAAAGTGTTTTGATAAAAAATTTTTGAAATTAAAATTTGTAGGAGGTTAACAGAATAAATCTGTATGATATTTAAAATTTTGTAATAATCCTTTCATCAAGAAAAAACCTCTTTCTATTATTTTGCTGAGTTCACTTTTAATAGGTTTACTTTTCGATTCACTTTACACAATTACTATCTAATTACAAACAAATAATGTAGATAATAAATTCACTTCCTGGCCTTTTATTGAGTTACTGTGTTACTAAAAATGGGTGTTCTTTGGAAGGTTAAAGTGAATGAGAATATAAACTTATAAACTTAACAGAGAGAAAGAGAGTGAGAGAGATGTGTGATTACAACTCGAGAGTTGAGACAAAGAGAAAATGTGTGTGTGTATCACATGAACGTCTGGTCGAAAAGACAGAGGGGGATAAGATCGGCGTGTTTGTAGGCCGAGTGCTAACGAACGACTTCCAGAGATCTATCTTTAACAGTGCTTCGTGGGTAAGCATATATTATAGCATATAGTATATATAGTAAGCATATATATATATATATATATATATATATATATATATATATATATATATATAATCGTGTTAATCTATGTGGGTAAGTGTCAAAAAAATTAGACTGCGTTAGGAGTTGAAATGTGGCGTAGGTAGAATTCCAAAACGACCTTTGGGAATTTTCGTTTCGACCGTCCCACTTACGTTTCTAGGAAAAAATGGGACAAATGTGCCTGTCTAGAAAATTTCTTGTTTGATGTAGAATCCGAACAATATGTATATATGATTTTTCTGGGAAAATGCTCATCTTCGGCCATGTGATTATTAACCAACTGAGCGAAGTGAAAACTTATGGGTAGCCACGAAGCTTCATTTCTTGCACTTCATGAACTTTGTCGGTCTTTATACCGAGGTCTTTATGCAAAATTTTCCTTAGAAAAGTGCTAGAAATTATCAGTTCTTGAGCACGATGGCGAGTTGATACTGATGGATGTTCAGCTACATTATGGGCTAAAGCAGCATTGTTTTGAGGTTGCTATCTAGACGAGACATTTCACGAACTCTCTCCACAATTGATCTTGAGATTTCCGTGAGAGCTTTCATTTCTAGTGAAGTTTTCACGTAAATTTCTAACAGTTTGGATAGAAGATTAACTACTAATAATAAATGAGTTTTTAATATTTTCCAGTTTTGTTCAAGTGTAAATCGACCCATTTCATTAATGTCGAATATTAAACTTAATTTTTGTCAAAACACGAAGATCGGGGGATCTTGCGGGCCACTCTATAGAACCCCTCTTGTCAATCAACGTCCTGGATAATGTTCGTGCAAAAATTGTCGAACACGAATTTCGAAATGTGGTCGTGCACCATCCTGTTGAAGTGTGAGTTCATTTTCTAATAGGTTGTTGTCGTTTTCCAGAATATCAGTAATCATTGGATCAATAATGTCATCTAATAAATTCAAATAAAATGATCCGTCAAGATTCCCATCGATAAAAATTGGTCTAACAATCAGGTGTCCTAATATTCCTACCCAAACATTTAATTTTTGAATTTGTGTATGTGCCTCCATGAATACATGAGGACTACTATCACTCCAGTACCAACAGTTATGTCTATTGACTTCCCCATTCAACATACACTCGTCAGAAAATATTATATCGTAGAGTCGGTGTGAGTTAGTAACTCTCTTAATTGTTCACAAAACTGAGTCAGACGGTCAGGATCATCTGCATCCAACTGTTGCACCAGCCTTATCTTGTAAGGGTGAAATTTATGAACTTTCACAATTCGATGAGCGCTAGATTTCGGAAGATTAGATATTCAGCTAAGGTTCTTATAGATTGCCGATTATCTATCTGTAAAAGTCCCAATATAGCTATTTCAATAGCTTCATTTCGGACTGGAGGCTCAACTTCGTGTTTCTTATTCTTAATGGAACTAGTAGTCTCCAATTTATTCATCATATTGGTTGTTTGCATTTCTTTCTGGATGGTTGTTACTAAAATACCTTGCAGTTAATCTAAAATTTTTGTTATTCCGATAGTATAATTTGAGAATTTCTATTCTTTCTTCCATAGAATAGAACATTTTTGCCCACGTAAGTAAGTCTCATACTCAATTATGATGCAGAAACGAAAGACTGAAACACATTTGAGAAAGAATATTTAAAATAATAGTATACGTTGTAATGAATTTCATGCGTTTCACACATTTTATCATCATGAATAGTAGGAAAATCGAATGTCTTTGAAGTAAAAACATTCAAAAACTCAAATTGTTTTGCCATTGAATAAAAAATTTCAACTACGATGTTTAGAGAGTTGTTGCCATACTCAGGTGGTTATTTCGGAACAATCTTCATAGGAATTCTTTCCCCCAATACAGAACTTGAAAATTATTTTTGGATTCTTCAAGACTCTTAGGTTCTTGGGCGGTTCAACTGTCTGTTCAACATCACCTTTGACGGTAAGTTCAATATTACATTATTTCATGAATAATAAACAGATTTTGAAAACTTTAACTGGGTTGTGTATAGAACATAAATAACTTTCAAACTAACCAACACTCTTTTTTTTATGGTCTCGGTCTTTACTTGACGGAAATTCATCTTCAATATAAGAAAAACAAATGTTAACTTCCGCTATTCTATTGATTTACACGACAATTGTTTCGTAATACCATAACTTCATCAGGTGAGTATTTGAACTGAGGTATACAATGCAAAACATGACCTTACATACACAGCTCTGGTACAAAAAATAGAGGGGTGGAAAGAGATGGTATACAATTTAAACCTTATCAACTTATACAAAAAATTAACCATATTCATATCTAAAACAATGCCAAATTTGTTTCCTTTGATGTAAAAAACTTATTTCCTAGTATACCGGTCAGTGAAACCATAAAATTAGTTGATGATTTATTACTCCAAAAACGAACTAATCTTGTTGTAAAAACAGAAATATTAGATGCCTTAAACGTTTGCCTAGATCAAAATTATTTTATGTTCAATGGCACGTTTTATCTAGACGAAGAAAATCTAACAATGGGGAACCCATTAAGCCCCTTGTTATCTGAAATATTCATGGATCACGTAGAAATCAATATCCAAAAACTCCCATATTTTAAAGATTTCGTTTATTGGTACCGCTATGTAGATGACATAATTCGTTTATTTAATGGCACAAATAGAAAACTTGGTTCATTTTTGGAATCTATCAATAAATTATATCCAACAATTGAATTCACACAGGAAGATGAAGTAAATAATAGCATCAATTTCTTAGATTTAAAAATCACTAAAATTAATAATAGACATGACTTTTCCATATACAGAAAACCTACACATACAGACGGTACGATTCATTATACTTCAAACCATCCATTTTCACAAAAATTGTCAGCTTATAATAGTATGCTTTATAGATTGGTTAACATACTCATGCCGAAAGAAAATTTTGACAAAGAGTATAAAACTTTTCAACAAATAGCTTTCAATAATGATTTTAATCCGCTAATTGTAGACAATTTACTTGATAAAATAAATTACAAGAAAGCAATATCACTTGTATATCCAAAATTTCAAAATTCAAACGAAACCAAATTTATTTCATTGACTTACATAGGCCAAAAATCTGAAAAGATTGCTAGATATTTAGAGAAAAAAGAAAAATATAACATTTCTTTTGAAACTATTAATTATTTAGGCAGCTTAATGAATAATAATAAAGACGTCATTCCTAAAAACAAAAAATCAGGAGTTTAGAAGTTAACATGTAGTGATTGCCCATGTGTATATGTGGGATAGACAGGCCATTCATTCCCAACAAGAATACGAGAACATGAAAAATGTTACATTAATAATAAACCGAATTCAACTTATGCCAACCATTTGTTAGAGACTGGCCATAATTTTAATATGAACTATGAAATATTACATATTGAAAACAAAAGTCAGAAACTAAATCTGTTAGAAACTTTAGAGATCAATAGATATAATAAAAGACAAATTTTATTGAATGATCAAATAGATTTAAATAGATCCCCCCTACTTAATATTTTTCATTAATTGTATACCATCTCTTTCCCCCCTCTATTTTTTGTATCAGAGCTGTGTATTTAAGGTCATGTTTTGCATTGTATACCTCATTTTAAAAACTCACCTGATGAAGTCATGGTATGACGAAACAATTGTCTTGTAAATCAATAAAATAGCGGAAGTTAACATTTGTTTTTCTTATATTAACCAACACTCGACATCTCTTTCCTATTCAAAAAATATTCGGAGATGATGCCACTTTCATGGGGGTGATTTTTTCGGAACAAACACATGATTGAAATTCGTCCTCCTCAAAACAGAAGTTGACCTGTTCCTTTGAAATCTTTTGAAAATTTTTTATTTCTGAGTTCTGGGGGGTCAAATTTTCGTTGGTATACCCCGTATAAGAATACTAAACGAAAACTGAACCATTCTCATGAACGGCAAATTCTGAAGGACCACATTGTGCAAGCTATCTTGCATAATTGACAATTAGATATTGGAATACACATATAGATCGACTTTATTGTTTAACTGGAATCCATTAATTGCGATGGTCAATATTTCAGGCAAGAATACCTCGAACGTCCCATAATGGGGAAGGATACGATCGGAGCGATGGCATTGTTTATTGCATAATATAATATGTTCACTCCTAGTAATTCAGCACCTGGATCTAACGCTCTTAGTTATCTGCCAATCAAGCGTGAGATCTACATCACAGTTGATATCAAGCTTGATGTTGAAACTTATCTATTGAAAGTGGGAAAAGTTGTATTGTCAACATTTGTATACGAATAAAACATGAATTTTCTATATGATATACAAACTTCATTCAATAATATAGCTGCGATTAGGAGTATGAATAAGTTCGTGCGATTTTTTCTTGAAAATTGAAGCTAGCAACTCAATATTGTTGGGCAAATGATTGTACTGTATTATGGCCTGATACACTGAAGAAGTCGCAAAGTTAGATGTTATATGAGGTAGAATGCTCAAGGTTGCATCATTCCTAGTGAAGTAATGATGACAACTGGATAATTCATTCATCGAATGCTCGTGCTCCTTGAGCATTTACACATGAACAAACAAGAAAGAGTCAATATCTCACAATCAGTGAGAAAAGGCTTGAAATAATTATGAGGATGCAGGTGAAAATTAATCGTATAATTCTCTCTTGGATTCAACAGAGTTACCCCATAACATTACATTCAGAACACCAAGCTAAAATGAACAACTTTAATAGACTGCAATGGCAATTAATTCTTTAACCTACTGATATCATAGAAAAAAACACACAATTTTTTACTCCACATGGTAATTCCATCTGAGAGATCCAGATTTATACCTAAAAATTTTATACTATCCTTGGAAACAAGTTTTTGATCGAGGCATCAAATCAAAAAGCTGTTATTATTTAAATTTCTAATACTGAAATGAATACATTCAGTTCAATGCAAGTTGAGTATGAGTGCCTTCGAGCGGCACTAACTCAAAAAACTGAGAACGTTGCAAATTTTAGGGAGCTCCCCAAGGCTCTAAGCTGAGACCTCCACTGACTTATCATCGGCAAATATAATAATTCATTATGGATCTATTTGACCAGGAAAGTCATTAATGAAAAGGAGAAACTGTAGCAAACCCAGAACTGAGCCCAGGGCATCTCCAATCCGGCAGTTCACTTCTTCGACCTAACATTATTCACTATGACTAGCATCGAGCGATCAGTGACGTAGTTCTCAAGCCACTGAAGAAAATCCGAAGGAATCCAATATTATATATCTTGATATAATGAATTTCAAAGAAAGAACATCGAAAGCACGCGATAGGTCGAAAAAAGACCCGCAACATGAAGTCCTTTGTCTAGGTTCTTATAAACATAATTAGTAAATGAAAATTTTGCAATATCGCAAACGATTCAGAAACGAAACCTTACGACCCTACACAATTTTTTCAAACACTTCAGATAAATCACTATAAGAAGTGAATTGGGACGATAATTGTCAATATTGCAGGGATCGCTTTTCTTCAAAACAGGTATAACCAAAGAAATTTTCAACTGAGGATACTTGCCTGTGTTGACTGTCAAGTTAATACGAATAAGATCAGCTGAAGGATCGGCAATAATATCCGCCGCTGACTTCAATATGCTGACAGGTACATTATCAATTCCGGTACTTTTCTTATTTTTTAAAGAATCAATTATTTGAATCACCTCATTGCTCAGGACTGGATAGAAAAAAAAAGTTATTAACAGATTATGCAGACGTGGGGCAAGTCTGAGACACAGAATTACCAAGTGACTGAGTATATTAATCTCACCAATCGAACTGAAATAATTTCCGATAATGTTAACAACAATAGAAGGTTCAGTGAAGTTCACCATCTACATATATTAAGGCTGATAAATATATAAATTATCTTCAGTTGAATATATTTTCTTCAATTCATAATGTTAAGTGAATCTGTTTCAGTCCAACAGATTGTTGAATGGTTGAAAATAACTTTTTCAACAAAAATCGTCTATATAGAAGCCGAGAAAAAGTTGATATCATATAGAATTACATCACATTTGATCACAAGCATTCTGAAAGACAAGTACCAAGGAATAAGTACAAAATGGCCACGAAAACGGAAACTGGGACTTATTACTTAGTTATTCGTGAAGTTCTTCAATAATAGAATTCATGTCTTTCCTAGAAATGGAAAATAAAAAAAACTTGTTTGTGGATGATACCAGTTTTCTTCATTTTACCCTCAACTATCAGAATTTGAAGAGGAATAATAATGAATGCTAAAAAGATTCGATCGTTTTGTTTCTCAGGAAGATCGTCCCATATCAGTGATGTCAGTTTTCTGGGTATTCAATCTCAGTCATACCTCAGTTCAGCAAGTGGTAATATATTAACTGCTGTGTTTCATATTGAGCTATTTTAGTGGCTATTATTTGGTAATTGTTTATATCATTAATAAGGAGTATGGGCTATGGTAATAGAATGTTCTATGAATTGATACAGTTATACATTTGTATAACAATTCTAGACTCAAACAAGCCAAATTAGGTTTTGTTGATCGCTGGGACATAAGTAGCAGATATGTGCACGTTTCGAACTTGTTGGTTTTCGTCAGTGCCCTGTAATGTCCAACGACTACAAATCTGTCTGGCACCTATATTCGCTCTGCGCAGGAACACCAAGGTGGCGCTAGCGTATGATTAATATCTTGGTGTTCCTTTGCAGAGTGAATATAGATGCGATTTGTAGTCGTTGGACATTACAGGGCACTGACGAAAACCAACAAGTTCGAAACGTGCACATATCTGCTACTTATGTCCTAGCGATCAACAAAACCTAATTTGGCCCTTTTGAGTTTAAACTGTTATACAGATTAATGTAGCACTGTTTCGATTTGTGGAACTCTCTATTACTATAGATTATATTACTGCATTTTTGTATCAGTAAAACATATCGATTTTTAAAAACTTGTTTTGCTAGTAAAACATCAATTTTTAAAAACTTCATTCGATTTGGTTGTATAAAATATTGTATAATCGTTGCAAATTTCATACAAGTATATACGAAAATTTATGAATTGCCAATATTTGGAATCGAAGGATGTTCCTTACGGAAAATACCTCTTTATGCAGTCTCATTTCATCTGGATTTATAGAGAATATTAATCAAAGTAACTCCTATTTCACATCCAACAGAGACTATAAAATATTTGGAGAAGTTCATTCTCATCGTAAACAAACAGTATTCAACAAATTTACATCAGATCCCAATACATAAGAACTTTTAATGAATAAATCATTGTAGAAAAACCGGCATTATTATTGTGTGTTAGTTATATCGACAGTTCGGAGTCGAGAACGAGGTTAAAAGTTGCTTAGGGGTAAGCAAAGAGGCGTATTCATTTTAGAACTGATGTTAATAAATGGTCTAGTTTATGAGTTCTACCTCTCATTAAATATCATCTTTATTCTCCGCAAATACAAAGGAAAAAGTTGAATATTCCCTATTCTGCAATAATTTTGCAATTTAAAGTGGACCTACCCTTGCATAAGAAACAACAATAATGAATAATGCATCTTGTTGAATTCCTCTTTAATTCCATACGAATTCAGTGAAAATCTTCCTTGTTCAGCAAAATTTTCACGAAAAGTAGGTTACAAATGTAACGAAGTTATGACCCTATGTGAAAACAAGGGATTAGATTTTTGTGGCCACATAGCTACTGGCGTGAGCACCGTATCTGCTGCCTTGATCTAACATTCAAGTCCTTTGATGGGACTGGTCCTTTGAAGTTGTGCCAAGTTGACGTAATGTCTTTGTTAGGCTGAAATCAGGACGACAGGTGGTAGGTGGGGCTTACTTATATAGAAGAGTTAGAAAGTACATCGAGAAAATTTGAAAGTTCCTATATCCCTTTTCGTTTATTCTCGATATTTCTTGAAAATTAAAATTTTCAATATGGTACATAGATATTGAATTTGTGAACTAGATCAACTGTATTGGTTGGCGTTTTACAGTATTAATTATTTTATTTTGACGTGGTTGTAGTGACATCAGAATTAACTTCGTTTTACCAAAGACAAATGCTCCTACTTGAATCTATCCATCATTTACTGATTATATTGAAAATAAGTTGTTTTCATAAGTGGTATAGCCAAATTTCAACCATTTCGTGAATTAAAAAATCAAAATGAACTCTTTATAAATACTAACTGATGCCCGTTATTTCATTCACATATTATTTTAACTTATGAAAATGAAATGTTACGTGGAGTTGCTTGAACTTGGCCTTCTTCTACATAATTTTTCTGACACCCCACTAGACCAAACAACTCAAAATATTTTGTCCAAAGGTTTCAATTTTTCAATCACTCCCAGTAGAATAACCAAAGAGTCTGTGATAACTCACGTAGAATCTGTAATATCTCATCTTCCGAAAAACGAAGCCCAAGAAACAAGGCAAGATATCGCCTTTCTGAAAGAGCATGCCTCATAAATCTCCGCAATAAATCTGATATTATTGTTCTTCCAGGAGAAATAGGAAATGCTACAGTTATATTAAACACGACAGGCTATATATAAAAAATGACAATATTATTAAATTGCCCTGAATACAAACCAACACCACGATACCTAACTATCTACATAGAAAAAACAAAAATTCCTCAAACCTCCCTCCTGATGTCAAAAAGCCCATAATTCCTAAGAAAAATCATCTCGCATTCCTCGAATATACGGTCTACTCAAAATCTGATATACCTCTTCGCCCCATTGTCACTGTTTTCGGGTCACATACACATCGTCTTGCCAAATATTTAAGATACACACTCCAACCTCTATCAGAAGAATTCTCAACCCATGTGAGAAATTCTTTCCATTTTATTGAAATCCTGAAAAACTTTCAAATTGAAGAAACTGATATCCTTATGAGTTTCGACGTCGTATCACTTTTCACGAACATCCCACTCAACGAAGCCCTAGCTATCCTTGAATCCAAACTCAACATACCTCAAGAGACTTTGACCCTTATCAACCACTGTACGAAATGTACATATTTCCTTTTCCAAGGCACCTTCTACAATCAAGTCTTAGATGCTGCCATGGGTTTCCCGTATTTCCTTAGTTCTCGCTGATATATATTCATGGAAGACTTTGAAACCAGGACAATTGAAACATTTCACCTCAAACCTACGTGTTAGAGAAGATATGTGGATGATGTGTTCCTAATATAGCCAGATAGCATCGAAAGTCTGCATCAATTTCTGGACCATCTCAACATTTCACGATGGAACTTGAGACTATTAATTTCATTCCTTTTCTAGTTGCACCAAATCAGGCACATCTTCCACCCACACTGTCTACAGAAAACCCCCATTCCTGTCGCACCTTCACCAAGTATAAATACCTGTACTCGTGTGGTGCGGTTTACAGCATGGCAGCGTCGTTGCATTCCTTCTGAAATGAGGATGGAACAGATATAATCGTGAATTTTGACCGCTTTAGAACCATGGCACTCAAATTTCTATGACCAGAAATTGAGAATATCAATGTTGAATAGTTCCAACAAGGCTACAATGGCGCTACATGCCATACATCTGATGCTACGCAAGCTTTGCTGAGGGAAGGTTTGACGATATCTCAGGAAGAAGATTTTTCAATTTATCGCTAACGTCATGTAATTTGACATCTGCGGATTCTTTTCTTTGGGTCGTTGTGAAAGCATAAGTTATCGACGAAATTCAGCCGTAATTATTCCACAGAGTGATCAAAAATGTGAGCGATCGACTTCGTCGCTGTTAGCGATATTTTATTTGGAACATAGCTGCATTGTTCAGGCTTCAAAATAAAGCAAGAATTATGTTGATATATATAACCTTCGTTGTTTCAGTCAAAATTAAAATGTTATCACACTTGATGATAAATTTTCTTCGCTATTTGATGTTCAATCTCAATCTCCGTGGCCGGGACGGCGTTACCTCTGATTTCATAAAGAATATACATGCTCCTCTGCTAGTTCCAATGGTTCACATTATTAATCTCGCTTACAAAACTGTTAAAATTCCTCTTCAGTACAAGAAAGCAGCAATTATCCTATATATAAAAATCAGGTTAGAGATTATAGGTCTGTTTGTTACGTACCATGGTTAGTTTAGCGCAGTATTTCACCTATTAATTTCATTATTTTGAAATAACAAGCAATTGCATTTTAATTAATCGCGTTGATTGATTACGAAAGGTTTAACGAACTGTATTATGACGTAGTTAGCGAATAGTTTTACTTCAAGGGCACTTGTTTGTAGTTATCTCGATGATGAACTAGTTTTGTTTATCCAATAAGATAAACCAACGAAAATGTTAAGGAACTGAAGTAAAACACTCGTAATACACTATGAAAACAACGAACTATAATTCTTGATTTACTGTATATAACCAAGTCAAAGGTATGTTATTACACAAACAACAAATGTAAAGAATTTGCCAATACTTTGGCAATCGACTGGATTACTATATTAACAATAATAACCGCGATAACTTGGACCGAAATATCACAAGCTACGTACAACAAATCCGAATGATAGTGCATAATGTAGCTAAGGCTACATGTGACAAGTATGACTAGAATAATAATTATTTTACAGTCTTTTCAAAGACTGAACGTTAGAGGTGTTCGATGCATACCTTCTAACACAAAAAGAGGGAAATTAACGAAATTGATTGGAAGGTCCATTTGGAGGTGGATTGAATGAACGAAACAACACTTCTTATTGGTTGCAGAAAAATAATGAGATCAATTCTAGTAGAATAAGGACAGAAATAGATTATAATTCCGAATACTGTGTCATGTGAAATTAACTGGTATAAATATATCCAAATCTCTAATTGACTTTCCATGTTTTCTAAGACCATATATAATAATGAGAAAACAAATAATAAGTGTAGAGTAAATCTAAACAGTTCGAAACAAATCTCAAAACTGCTAGATCGCATATCAACGTAAAAGACCTAAGTATCGAATGACAGAATAATTTCGAACGATAGGGCAGTCTATAATGAGACGGAATACTGTTCTAAATAATTTCGCGAAAACTTTAGAATTGACTGTGAATAAGAGATTCAGATTTTTTTTTGATAATCATGTTATATCGAAGTGGCAGTTTGGTTTCGTTGAAAAATCTAGCATAGAAGATGCGATTCTGGACTTAATTGACAAGACCGTCGGAGCATTGGACGAATCGGAAAAATGCTTAATTAACTATCTTTCTTGAAGCCAAGGCTTTTGATAGGGTGGCACATGACAAACTCTTGGATAAATGTACAAATATGGTGCCCGTGGTCCACCCTTCTTCTTGTTGGAAAATTAATTAACCTATAGATTTAAAAGAGTGAAAATAGGAAACCAACTAAGTGAAACAAGGAAGTTTACCGTGGGGGTTCCCCGAGGAACTGTACTGGGGCCCATGTTGTTTCTCGTTTACATCAACACCATAAGCCTGATAATCAATTCTGTCATTCTGTCATTTCATACGCAGATGACACAGCTGTAGTCGTTACGGGAACAACTTGTGTCAGTGTATATCGAAAGGCAGAAAGTACGAGTATTTTACGTGACATACAGATATGGCTGAATTACAATTTATTAAGTCTGAATTTCCAGAAAACTAAATTTGGTACTTTCTCTCTTTTACAAAGTGATCAGACTTAAAATACCTCTAACGTACTGTATCTTGGCGATTGTATGACAAATATGTTTTTGTCCGCTTATCGAGAAGACACCAAGCATTTAATACATAGGAGTGATGTTAAATCAATTTTTGAGATCGGAAGTTTCTATGGTACTCTATTCGGGGAGGAATGAGTCAGCTGGAGTCCACTCAAAATACTATTTTGAACATTTTAATAAAAATGTGGTTGTTGGTTATTTCCAACTGAACAGCTCTACAAAGATATCGGAATTCTGAATATTCGTGATTTATATGTCTGCCAGTGTCTCATGTGGGTATTTTCCAATAGACACAGGTTTGAGACTATTCCTAGGGAAACGCCAACCCGATTCGTGAGTAACATGTCTATCGTTGTACCAAAGTTTAGAAAAGTCACACTCAGAGGTATATTTTTTACTATGGCTCAAAGCTCTATAATATCCTACCACTTGAAATGAAAATGATTAATAAAATAATAAAAAGAGGATTATTACAAAGCTTTGTGTGATTTTTGAGATGAACATATAATACGTAGGATTTTTAAAGTTCTCAAATTTTATTATTTAATTTCATTTTATTAATATGAAGCAAGACTGATATTATTTAATTTCAACTTGTTTTTTAAGGATGTACCACATGTTTTGAGAGATTTTTGAAGTAATTTATTCAAATATTTAAATATAAATGAGCAGTGAGCTTGTTGAGCATATATTTGGAAAATATAAGAAAGAATAAAATAATTGATAATCATTAAATAAATTAGTTTTCGAGAAGTTCTGAAAATTATGTTTTGCATTTTTGAAAAAAGATTAGAAACAAAATTTTGTCTCCTTCAAGTATTATTTAGTAATTATAATAGTTATTTATATTTCGTTAGATTTTTTCAAATTCCATTTGATATTATATAATGAGTGTTGATTTTATCTGTCTACTAAATCTGAGCAGTCCTTTTAGGAGACATTAATTTAATTCTGAAAGTTTTTGAATAAAAATTTTTTGAAACTAAAATGTCTAGGAGGCTAACAGAATAAATCTGTTTTGATATTTAAATTTTGAAAATGATCAATACATTGATTGCATGGTTTTAAGTGTAAAATTAAGAATTTCATTGTTGAACATAATGACGTAATTGAGGATATATTCCGTAATTTGTGAATAGAGATTTGATTTTGCTTTGATACTTATCATCGTTTTCGTCTCTTTTTGTTCTCCGGTGCCTGTTTATTACCGGATATCAAGTGTAATTTGGTTTATTGCTGAGATTTTTCTCACCATCTTTATGTAGGGTATTATGCTTTCCATGCTCGCATTTTTCTATACCTTTCATCACTAATCCATACGAAATAGGCGTACCACAACAAAATCTGTATTATGCTTAGGTACGTGTCCCGTTTGAGATGAATTAATTGCGCGCGGAAACATTTTATCTATCCAAGGATTCTCAATTTTAGTTGGATAAATTGAAATGAACATTTCAGTCTATCTAATTAAATTCCTAGATAAATAACCAATATAAATTAAAGGAATAACAATTAGGTGATAAACTAATCGTACTATCAAACGATCTTCTTTATGATCTTTTGTTCCAAACATACAATCTATGACCATTTTTTTCTCTGATAGATGCGTATCAAAAAAACACACCTCAAAAAACAAACATTTTTTCAAATCTTATAGCCGCCCATGTACCCATTCCTTCTTCCACTCCTTATAATTCACACCATCGTTAAATTTTCAGTTATCCCGAACACTCCACTATTTAAATAAAACAATCGATTATTATCGATGCTGGGATAGGTCGTTGCCACCTGCAGCGATGTCATTCACCTGCCACATGACCTAATTTGAATCCTAAATTCCAGCTTTCAATCGGAAAATGACGAGTATAAGCCAAATGGAGCATCGAATGGATTTCGAGTTATTGTGCTGGGGCTCGTAAACTACGTCCAAATTTTGAGTGTGGTTTTTCAGGTACGTGTTTTTAGTGCGATTGTATATTCAGTATGCTCCATTTGGTCGGACTTTTTGTACATACGTGCCTTCCGTCTATTACGAAAATCGGATCAAACTCTTTTTCGCTCCGAATTCTCTTTGTTTTAGCCTATTTCAAAAAAGTTTTTTCCCCATATGTGTGTTTAAGGTTGTCAACAAAGTTATTTCTCATTTTAAATTCACATAACAGTAGTTTTAAATGGAAAGAAATAAAATTACTTTGTTTACTATCTCTTTTTATTAACTGAATGTACAGTGACTCGAGTTTCGTAGTGTTTACTACATTTTCAAACTAAATAAAAACAGATTGTATTTTGACTGTTTCATATACGTTGAAGGCTTTGGCTGGCGCAAAACTTCGGGAAGTGGGGTATGCCAAAGGTACGTCTGCTCATTCATTCATGTTATTGTTGAAACGTGATGTTTGTGTACAAATATTTCGATGGATTCCAGGACGTTTAGTTTTTTCTTTTCGCTTCCAGGTGCAATATTTCAAGATTGTCCAATTCTGGGAAGATATGATTGATTTCGAAAAAATGTTTCGCCAAATTTGAGTTATCTTTCCGGTTCCTAAATGCAGATTGATATTCTTTGTATCTTTTGTGGAAAGATCTTCCAGTTTGTCCTATATATACGCTACTGCACTGTTGACAACTTAATTTATAGACCCCAGAATTATTCAGCCGGTTGTTTTTGTCTTTTGCATAAAAAAGAGGTTTGAAATTGTATGTGAGGGTATGAAAACCTTCTTA
Source organism: Megalocaria dilatata (assembly GCA_034642435.1). NCBI lineage: Eukaryota > Metazoa > Arthropoda > Insecta > Coleoptera > Coccinellidae > Megalocaria > Megalocaria dilatata. The sequence continues at coordinate 66,483,600 of CM067855.1, read as the reverse complement.
TATTAGTTTTCGAAAATATTTGAGCTATTCTTTGCTAGATGGGTTCAACATACATTAGTTTCACGATTTTTTTTGTCATTTATTTTTTGTTTATGATAGAATGTATGGTTTTTGTTTCGAATTGATTGTTTGTTGTTATTTGTTCGATTGTATTTAGTTCCCTTTTCAGCCTAACTTTATTTAAAGGAAGTGAACATGTTCTAAGTATCTTTGATTTGTAAGCAGAGAGTTTATGACTGTTCGGATGGTTTAAAAGGTTGGTTATAACTGTATCTGTCGTTGTGGGTTTTCTGAATATCGAAGAAAATTTCATCATTATTCTCAATTAATGTTATGCCCTTCTTCTTGCAATGCTTATCCACTAATGGATGTTTGCGATTACCCTTTCCATCCCAGCTCTACTCTCGCATTGTGAATTAAGATATATATGGTTTTATTTCCAGTCCACTGTCGAATATTCCGGAGCCAGGATATCGTTTTCCTGCCAATCCCTCTGCGGCCCTTTATTTTACCCTCAATCATTAGTTGTAGGAATTTGAATTTTTCATGTCTCATGACGTGCTCCAAATAAGCAGTTTTTCTTCTTTTAAATGTGCTAAATAATTCACGTTCCTTGTCTATACATCTGAGTACTTCGTTATTTGCAATTTTAGCAGACCATGGAATTTTCAATATTTTGCGTTACGTCCACATCTCGAACTCTTCAAGTTTGTTTGCTTCACTTAGTTTCAAAGCCCTACCACTCCATACAGCATACTCCACACGTAACATTTCACAAATCTCAATCGCAATTTTAGATCAAAGTCCAAGCAGCTCAGAACACTTTTGAACTTCTGGAACGCCTGCTTAGCCTGTTCTATGCGACTTTTAATTTCGATGTCAGACGTCCAGTTTTCAGACAACCATGTCCCCAAGTATTTAAGTTTTTCTACTATTTTGATTGGTAAATTACCGACATTTAACCCAACATCTTCGAAAGCACCAAGGTTTCTTATTATTACCATGAATTTGGTCTTGTTCACGTTAACGATCATGTCCATTGATCTGCCACTCTCCACTACAATATTAACTAACTGCTGTAGCCCTTACAAGTTATCAGCAATCAAGATGGTGTCATCGGCTTACAGGATGTTGTTGACGCAAATTCCATTAACTGTAATACCAATATCACCACCATCAAGTACAACTCGAAATTTTGCCTCAGAGTAGAGACTAAATAGCAGCGGTGACAGGACGCATCCTTGCCGCACCCGTCTTCTACTGTTTGAGAGATTGTTGTCCAACTTTACCTGAGCAGACTGATGCTGATATAGGTTTTCGATGCATCTAATGTCTTTCTGATATATTTCCAGATTCTTAAGAATTTGCATGATCTACTCGGTCAAAGATTTTTTCGTATTCCAGGAAGCATAGGCACATCGTAACAGTTCTGAACCAACACGTTAACGGCAGTTATCGCTTCTCTCGTGCCCATACCCTGTCTAAAGCCAAACGGAGAATCAGCTATGCCTCTTTCGCATTTTTTGTATATGCGTTGATGAATTATCTTTAGAAAGACTTTTAGGGTATGGCTCATAAGGCTGATAAATCGATATTCTCCACAACTTTTGGTCCTGTTTAGTTTGTATAGTGGGATAAAGATAGATTCTAGCCATTTTTGAGGATAGCAACCTGTGTCATAAATTGTGTTGAATATTTGATATTCTCATTTAGAAGTTTCAAAATTTCTGCTGGAATATCATCCGGTCCAGGTGTTTGATTGTTTCTTCTAGTTTTGAATTGCTTTTTCTATTTCTTTCCTAGATACAGCAGGACCAGTTAGGCATTCTGTTGTTTCAGAGCTTCTTTTGTGCCATTTTCGATTAGTTTTTCGATATATCTTTCCCAGATTTTGGTTTTCTCTTGAATTTCAGTAACTGTTTGTCTTTTATTCTTTCAGCTTTTCAGCTCTGCGCATTTTTGTCTAAGCCATTAATTTTTTGCTGCACGTATCCTAGATCGGATTTCCCTCTGTGTTCTCCGGTATCTGATGTCGTCTCTGTTTTTATAAGATCTTCGTTTGTTCATCTCATCTAGCATCTCATCTGTCGTCCAACCCTGCTTTCCATCCGTCGTCCCATAACCCACTTTGTCCCTCGTTATACCGACTTCAGCTTAAGATATTACATTCCAGCAGTTCGTTAGATCATCTTCGTTAGTTGTGGTAATGTTTTTTATATGCGTGTCAACGTCTTCACTAATTTAATTTTTTACTGTAAGATTTTTAAGATTGTCATATGCTATTCTTCGTTAGATGGTTGGTGTTATGCTTATTGCCAAGAACACTTTTAGAATTGCAGCAAACAAAACGCAGTCAGATGGTACATCCGCACCGGGGTATGTACAAGCCCTTTTAATAGATGAATTAAATCTTCCGTCGATCATAATATAATCTACTTGGTTCCGCATAGTTTTATCTGGAATGTCTGCTGGTGGTTTCCACGTGTATAAACGACGGGGATGATGAAACCTTCCTCTTGGCATAACTGGAGGAGGCGATCACCTCGATCGTTTCTGATTTAAAGACCCCATGGTCCGACAATATTTTGAAACTTCCCTTCTCCTATCTTGGCATAGAAGTCGTCGAATAATAACGTTGACGTCATGTTTTTTCGTGAGTTTGAGCAGTGCCTTGATCTCAGTGTATAATCGCTCAACATCCTCTTCCGCTGGAGTCACCTATTAGTGCATAAACCTGTATAATATTTAGTCTTCCTTGTAACTTCAATAGAGCCGCGCGATCAGAATATGGAACGAAGTTTATAACTTATTTTCTTAAGATTTTTTGTTATTAAAATTCCTAACGCTTTTCAATGGTTCTTATCTTTGTTGCTGGAGTAAAAGATAGCTCCGTTCTCAATATCACAACATCCCGCACCCAGCCGCCACGTCTCACAAAATCAATAATGTCAATCCTCAATCTACTCATTTCCTGAGCCAAATTCGCCAACTTTCCAGCCTCAAACAAGCTGCGTGTATTCCATGTTCCAATCTGTAGCTCTTTTCGCAATTTCATACTTTGCTCCGCGACATTCAAGGCAGTTCTCCCCGGATATCCGAATGGAGAACTATTTATAACTCCGGACAATAATTTTGCATTGAACGTAGCCATGTTAGTTAAAATGAAATGAATCAGTGTGACTCTCTTGGGAAAATAATGAAGGTGGTCTTCCATTGCCTTTCTTCATGCTTAGAATTCGGCCGCTCAATCTGAGTCAGACGACGTTTGCAACCGCTCAATGTGGGTACAAATTGCTGTTGTACTAGTTTTGTGGAGAGTTATGTACAAAAACTTTATTTTATTATCACATTGTGATTCCATAGTGAATTTGGCCAATGGTGCAAACCATTAAGATGTTCTACTGTCTTTTCTAGTTCTGAATGTCTTTCACAGAAGCAAGCCAATATATCGTCTACATATCTGTACCAAAAAATGATATGCCTTGCGTGTGCGGATTTTAGGATTTTCCTTTCGGAAAAGGACATACAGATTTCAGCGAGTAGTGGGTTGAAAGGTGAACCCATGGCAAGTCCATATTTGTGTTTGTACAATTTACTATTGTGTTGAAAGTAATTTTCTTTCACATCAATCTTCATTTAAGAACCGTAAAAATAACGGTAATTTAGCAAAACATTTTTCAAAACCAATCGTATCTTGAAAAAATCATCTTAAAAATATTGCACCTGAAAGCGAAAGGAAAAAAATAGACATTCTGGAATCCATCGAAATATTTGAACATAGATATCACGTTTCAACAATAAAATGAATAAATAAGCAGACGTACTTTTGGCATATCCCACTCCCCGAAGTTTTGCACCAGCCAAAGTCTTCAACGTATATGAAATAGTTAAGATACAATTTGTTCTTATTTATTTTGATTATGTAGTAAACACTACGAAACTCGAGGCACTGTAATTCAGTTAAAGAAAAGTGATAGAGAACAAAGTAATTTCTGATTTTATCGTATTCCAAAATGATCTTTTATAAAGTAACGGACTACTTCATCCAATATTTTATTTCAGTAGTGTTTCTTTTGTATGACTGGCAGTGTTACGATTTTACATTTTTTGCATTTATGAGCTGTTAACTTCAGCTTTCTCAAATTTCTAATCAGGTATACTTTCCGTGACATTTAATCATGAAATGACAAGCAAAAGCGATAATTTTTGTCATATTTCGATTCATTATTTCTGAAAAGGAAAAAACAATGAAAATAATCGAGATGCAGTTACATGAGAACAGTATTGTCGAAATTGGTGTGATAAAATTCATTCTTATAATTTTATACTCAAATATAATTATCTGGTAGGCCAACTTCAGCTTTCTCAAAATTCTAATCAGGAATAATTTCCGTGACATTTAATTATGAAATGACAAGCAAAAGCGATAATTTTTGTCATATTTCGATTCATTATTTCTGAAAGAAAAGAAGAATGAAAATTAGCGAGATGCAGTTACATGAGAACAGTATTGTCGAAATTGGTTTGATAAAATTCATTCTTGTAATTTTATACTGAATTATAATTATCTGGTAGGCCAACTTCAGCTTCCTCAAAATTCTAATCAGGTATACTTTCCGTGACATTTAATTATGAAATGACAAGCAAAAGCGATAATTTTTGTCATATTTCGATTCATTATTTCTGAAAGGAAAAACAATGAAAATTAGCGAGATGCAGTTACATGATAACAGTATTGTCGAAATTGGTTTCATGAAATTCATTCTGGTAATTTTATACTCAAATATAATTATCTGGTAGGCCAACTTCAGCTTTCTCAAAATTCTAATCAGGTATACTTTCCGTGACATTTAATTATGAAATGACAAGCAAAAGCGATAATTTTTGTCATATTTCGATTCATTATTTCTGAAAGGAAAAACAATGAAAATTAGCGAGATGCAGTTACATGAGAACAGTATTGTCGAAATTGCGTTTGTGATCGATCAGTATCGAGCCTTACCTCTAATTAAACTTTGGTGGCGCTCTGGGTCGTTCTTTGTATTTCAAATCAAAATTGTCTCTTTTAAACTAAGCAACCTACTCCTGACACGTTCGTTCAGCTATACATGGTCACCATAAACATCTACTAAAATACGATGACTTTCGGCAGCTTTTTTCTTCATAAAAGTTGGCCTCTTCAGATCACACCGAAACTTTGTTGTTAGCACTTCAGCGAAAGGACAGATACTGAAAAAAGTCTAATAACACTACAAAATGAAGGTATTGCCAGATGAAACAATGGAAGAATAAACCAGTAGCGACATCTGCTATTGAAACCGCACACACTTATTTGTACTCCTATTACCAGAGTGTTCTTTCAATCTATAACAGTTCGAAACTCAAACAATCCCGAATAGGCTTTGTTTATCGCCGGGACATAAACACTAGATATGCACATGTTTCTAAACTTATTGGTTTCAGTCATCCGCTGTAATCTCCAATGAATACAAGTCAGCCACGCATCTAAAATCACCCTGCTTAGGAATACTAATATTTTATCAAACAATAGCGCCATCTAATAAACGCGAAAACAGGTGCATGACATTCAAGAAATGCACTGTATTCCTTATATTTCTTATAACGTTAATAATGCGGAAAATCTCCCTCATGCTTCAGTCATATCAAATTCTATGATACCTATAATTAGCATTTATGTTCAAATGATTTCATTCGGCTTCTAATGCAGAAGTATGTTGAAAATTTCTCATTCAATATTCAATATTCACGTCTACTAACCTTATAGATATCGTTATAATATTGTTACTTGTTTCCAGACGCTTTTTTCCCTGCCTCTCGAGGTGGAGGGTAAGAAATACCTCCTTCCCATCGCTGTTATTAGATTATTCGAAGTTCTTATTAAAATCTCGAGTCTGTACATACAGAATCGCTAAATATACACGCGAATCTAACTCGTTAAACGTGCCAACCGCACGGGGTTCCTAATAACTCGAATGGATAGGTAGGCGTGGAAAAATCCGAGAATTTTCCGAGTTTTCTCGGCGCTTTTAAATGAGAAAGTGACTGTAAAATATATAAGGAGGGAAGAGGCGTGTAACTTTTTCTTACGTTACAGGAGGACAGTTTATCTCTGTTTAGAATTATTTCAGTTCCTACTCTACCTATCTAGGCAGCTTAGAGCAGTCACTTGAGGTAGGTTTACACATGTAATAATTTTCTAGTGATGAAATATAACAAAAATTATCGATTCATTATTTCTGAAAGGAAAAATAATGAAAATTAGCGAGATGCAGTTACATGATAACAGTATTGTCGAAATTGGTTTCATGAAATTCATTCTGGTAATTTTATACTCAAATATAATTATCTGGTAGGCCAACTTCAGCTTTCTCAAAATTCTAATCAGGTATACTTTCCGGGACATTTAATTATGAAATGACAAGCAAAAGCGATATTTTTTGTCATATTTCGATTCATTATTTCTGAAAGGAAAAACAATGAAAATTAGCGAGATGCAGTTACATGAGAACAGTATTGTCGAAATTGGTTTGATGAAATTCATTCTGGTATTTTTATACTCAAATATAATTATCTGGTAGGCCAACTTCAGCTTTCTCAAAATTCTAATCAGGTATACTTTCCGTGACATTTAATTCTGAAATGACAAGCAAAAGCGATAATTTTTGTCACATTTCGATTCATTATTTCTGAAAGAAAAAAACAATGAAAATTAGCGAGATGTAGTTACATGAGAACAGTATTGTCGAAATTGGCTTGATAAAATTCATTCTGGTAATTTTATACTCAAATATAATTATCTGGTAGGCCAATTTCAGCTTTCTCAAAATTCTAATAAGGAATACTTTCCGTGACATTTAATTATGAAATGACAAGCAAAAGCGATAAATTTTGTCACATTTCGATTAATTATTTCTGAAAAGGAAAAAACTATAAAAATTAGCAAGATGCAGTTACATGAGAACAGTATTGTCGAAATTGGTTTGATAAAATTCATTCTGGTAATTTTATATTCAAATATAATTATCTGGTAGGCCGACCATAATGCTCCGTAATGCCTTAATCCTGCTGGGGAGATTGCGAATAGGATAAATGCACCACATATAATAATTGAAAGTTGAAAACATTTGGGACACATTTCAGAACACAATATTTGGATTCCCCCCAGAGGAAGGGAATTCAATTAAATTAACATGTGCTAATTGCCTCTCCGGCGAAATGGAATTTTAAATAGAGTAATGAGTGTTGACGAAACGTGAATAAATTATCATAATATCTAACGGAAGATGTAATGACTTAAGAAAACTAGTGCAAACAGCATTGAAAGCTGAAATGACCTAAGAGCAGATAAATCTATCAATTTAGTAAGATTACAAAGATGTTCTGTATTTTGAGTTGCTTCCTAAGGATCATACGGATTGATTCAGTTTGTATGTGGTTGGACACATCAATCTGTATAATATAAAAGAAACGATCATCGACAAATCGTTTACGTGTTGTGTTTCACCTCATTAGTCACTCATTAAAATTTATTGATTGTTGGCTGGGATGTGATATCACATCCACTATGTTAGCGCCAACGAGTACTATTTATGATAAATACGCTGTAAAAACACACCCAGAACAGTTTTTCGATGATAATGATCAGAATTTCTCTGGGCTTCAAATAATGAAGTTGACAGAACGATGGTCAAAAGTAATTGATCAGCGACAAACTTATATCATTACCTCATCTGCATAAAATATTTTGAATTACTTGGTCTGCAGTCCCATAGTACAATTAATAATAATATTCATTCACAGCATCAACAATTTACATGCTCCATCACCTAATATTTGATTATCTATAAATTCTTGAAAGCTAAATAAATTTAAAATAAATAGAGGTTAATACATGATAGAAGGTATATAAAATTATATTTATATACCTTCTATCAAGTATTAATCTCTATTTATTTTATTCTATTCATAATATATAATTATTTGGTTTCTTTAACATTCTTTATACAGATGGTCCTAGTGCTATAACAGAGACCGTTAAATTGCCTTTCAATCTTTTAGATCAATGGTAAACTACAGAATTATTTATTTGAGTTAACATTACACTCCATTTAAATTTTCAGTATTCATTTAGCAGAAGCTTTCTGAATCGTTAAAAGGTGAGAAAATATTTTTTTTTGATTGATGTTATATTTTATTGAATATGAATACAATTGAGTACCGACGAAGCAAAGTCTCTCTTGAAACTTGTTTTTGAGTAATGTTTTTACATATCTTGAGATTTTATAAAAAGTAACTTAGTTAGATATCCAATAATATTGAATATTCTAAGTAAGATAGTTTTATGATGAAATTTTTGAGATTATGTTAAACATTTTTGAAAGATATATGTTTTCATAAGATTGATTAGCAGAAACAAAATTTTGTCTACTCAAAATATTTAATTTATAGGATTTTGGTTAACAATTTTTATTTATTGGATTTTGTTATATCATTTGGATGTCTTATATTGAATGTTTATTTTATATGTCGTTTGATATAATTGGTACTTATATGACATTAATTTAATTTAATTCCTGAAGTTATAATTATTAAATATAATATTTCGAAATTAAATATGTAGAAGGCTAATACTAAAATATTTAAATAACTAAATAAATTTGTTATTTAGCACTATCTATTTGACACTTTTCTTTTCGAATTGCTTCGTAGCATTGGCAGCTTGCTGTAGATTTTAGGTAGCAATACTACCCTTGTTTCGCACCCTTTTGCCATGATACGGGATTGTGTATTTATTTCGGCTTTGTGTATTAAATTTGTGAAAAATGCTATTTCTTATGAACATGTGGGGTACTTTCTAATGCATAAACTGCTCTTATGGTGAGTATTTTGAGCTATCTAAACGCTTTACGTCAGATATTCCTCTGTTCTAGCCTTACATTCGTTCTCACCGCCTTCTTCTCAAGAATCTGGATGTCGTTTGCGCGAATTGACCTGCCTCATATGAAATATCCATATGTAGGAGCTGAATGGAAGTTGGCAAAGTAGACGATCACTGCTGCTTTCCTGGATGAGAATCACTACTGAGATGGTGTAGATTGCTTCTGTAAATATGCTTTTGTACTTACTCAATTTATTGCTTCTATGGAAGTACTTCTTTCAATCGCAATCTCAGCAATTTGATCGCCCATCCAGAGCTTTGATTATCCTATTCACGAACTCCAGTAACATATAATAGGAACCTCATAGTAACATCGATGTTTATTGATTTTAATCCTTATGCTTCTGTCCCTTAAGAAGTTTTCTATAATATCTTATAGGTAAACTGGGGTGTCCAAATGCTGGAGTTTATATAGAAGATCAGTGTGCCGTACACTATCAAATGCTTTCTTGATATTCATGAATTTGGTTGATGTCTTGTGACCTTTTTTCATTGTTATTTGTTCGTTGGATATTAGAGCTACTAATGGGTTTTGTTGAGATTAAATTCGATTGATTTTGTATTATAGTTATTAGTTGAAGATAAATCTTCTGGACGAGCTGAGAAACTACCTTTATTAGTGCTTCTGTACCTTAAAGAACAAGATAAAAGAAGGTCAAAATTGACCAACATCTGCAATACTAATGTGGAAAGTCAATAACACAGAAATATTTGCCATCCATATATGAATAGATTGAAAAATTTAGAGTCAGTCAAATGAGTGAATGTTCATCACTAGAAAATTATTACATGTGTAAACCTACCTCAAGTGACTACTCTAAGCTGCCTAGATAGGTAGAGTTGGAACTGAAATAATTCTAAACAGAGATAAACTGTCCTCCTGTAACGTAAGAAAAAGTTACACGCCTCTTCCCTCCTTATATATTTTACAGTCACTTTCTCATTTAAAAGCGCCGAGAAAACTCGGAAAATTCTCGGATTTTTCCACGCCTACCTATCCATTCGAGTTATTAGGAACCCCGTGCGGTTGGCACGTTTAACGAGTTAGATTCGCGTGTATATTTAGCGATTCTGTATGTACAGACTCGAGATTTTAATAAGAACTTCGAATAATCTAATAACAGCGATGGGAAGGAGGTATTTCTTACCCTCCACCTCGAGAGGCAGGGAAAAAAGCGTCTGGAAACAAGTAACAATATTATAACGATATCTATAAGGTTAGTAGACGTGAATATTGAATACTGAATGAGAAATTTTCAACATACTTCTGCATTAGAAGCCGAATGAAATCATTTGAACATAAATGCTAATTATAGGTATCATAGAATTTGATATGACTTAAGCATGAGGGAGATTTTCCGCATTATTAACGTTATAAGAAATATAAGGAATACAGTGCATTTCTTGAATGTCATGCACCTGTTTTCGCGTTTATTAGATGGCGCTATTGTTTGATAAAATATTAGTATTCCTAAGCAGGGTGATTTTAGATGCGTGGCTGACTTGTATTCATTGGAGATTACAGCGGATGACTGAAACCAATAAGTTTAGAAACATATGCATATCTAGTGTTTATGTCCCGGCGATAAACAAAGCCTATTCGGGATTGTTTGAGTTTCGAACTGTTATAGATTGAAAGAACACTCTGGTAATAGGAGTACAAATAAGTGAGTGCGGTTTCAATAGCAGATGTCGCTACTGGTTTATTCTTCCATTGTTTCATCTGGCAATACCTTCATTTTGTAGTGTTATTAGACTTTTTTCAGTATCTGTCCTTTCGCTGAAGTGCTAACAACAAAGTTTCGGTGTGATCTGAAGAGGCCAACTTTTATGAAGAAAAAAGCTGCCGAAAGTCATCGTATTTTAGTAGATGTTTATGGTGACCATGTATAGTTGAACGAACGTGTCATGAGTAGGTTGCTTAATTTAAAAGAGACAATTTTGATTTGAAAGACAAAGAACGACCCAGAGCGCCACCAAAGTTTGATTAGAGGTAAGGCTCGATACTGATCCATCACAAACTCAAGAAGAACTCGTTAAAACACTTGGAGTCACTCAGTCGGCTATTTGCCATCGTGTGAAAACAATGAGAATGATCCGAAAGATAGGAAATTGGGTGCCGTATGAACTGAAGATACGTCGAACGCCGTTTGTTCGCGTGTGAAAATACTTTAAGCTTTGAATGTATATCCAAATTTTCACAATAAATATTCAATTTTCGACAACAAACCGCACAAACTTATATTCCTTATTATTTATAATCAATAGTTCTTGAACATTTCAAGAGAACATAGAAAACAAATACTCTGTGTTAACCAAGAACTATTGAATGTATTGAAAAATAAATTTTACTTTTGAATAAAGCATCATAATTGTGAACCTTAGTAATTTTTTTCGCTTCTGTAACCTAAACCATGAATTTTCCATAAGCTCCAGCCAACAGTTGCTTAGTACGGTGTCAAGAAAGTAAGTAATAAAATATTATTTATCCATTTGCATGAATTTGCATTTATGTAGGCTGTTGTGTATTAATTTTCTGGAAATTATATATGATTTGAAGTGAAACACTTTATTTCCGCTTATATGCGGAAATAAAGTGTTTTACTTCAAATAATATACGATGAATTTCTGTCAAGTAGAGACCGAAACAATCAAGAATTTTTGCAGATTGATTGGTAAACCACTAACATTTCGTCTTAACTCTCGCATGTATGAGTTAAAACATCTTATGTACGTTAAAGTATATTTACAAGTATTTATTATTATTTATGGCGAGCGGGCGTCTGTCCACCCTACCACTGCGTCCGCACGGTCTATTGTGGTTCACCCCTAATTTATATCTCCCCGACGAGATCCAGGTTTTGGATAAAACCGATAATCTTGTTCAGGGGTAATTTTTTCAGTTCACTGTGGGCTATGAAAGCCTGGCCAAAGACCTCGAATCTGATGCGACTCACCGCTGGGCACTCTGAGACGATGTGCATGGATGGCTATTTCAGTGTCCTCAAGACACAGCCTGCATTCATTGTCTTCAGCCAGACCGATTTTGTGCAAATGCGCTTTCAGTCTGCAGTGACCTGTCATAATTCCGACAAGTATTTACACAAATAGCAAAACGTGTAAATTCTCAAATGAAAATTGGTGGTACTATAACTGAATTTCATAAACTTTAATCTCGGAAACTTCGTAATATTGCTTCTTTTTTGTCTTTCGCGTCTATTCTACTCTGACTTGCGTCGTTCATGTCTTTTTACCCTGTTTTGCATCTCTGGCAGTCTCTAGACTGCCTGATTGACCTGTTTTCTCCCTTCAGCAAAAGTACATGATTTTCAAACCTACGTCTAAATGGACAAGCAATATACTAAGCGTAATACAGTGATTAATAGAAATCTTTTCTCAAGTATTTCAAAGAATCGGAAATACTTCAAAATGTATGCTTGGGTCACTAAGAAATAACATTTTCATATAAAAAGCGTCTTCCAAACCTGAGAAAAGTGTGATAAAATGAATTTGAACCAGACGTTCTACATCTGACAGAAAGATGTGCAACTAAACGACACTTGAACCGTCAAGATTTATAGAACTGAAAACTCTTTGAAACTGTACTGTTATAGAGGATGATTATATGCACTACAATCGTTCTGCTCTCTCAATTAGAAATTAGATTTTTCACAAGAAATCCAATATTTATTACAGAAATATTTCGCTTGTTCGGATTTTTCTAGTTGTTACGTAATACACTAAGTTCATGCGATGATTCTGTAGTAATAACTTGAATAAAAAAAGTGTTTGGTGTTTTATTCTAAGTTTATTGAAATAGTTGAAAACTGCAAATTTAATTTGATATATTTTCATGTCGAACACCTCCTCTGGCATAATAACACTATACAAACCAGAAAAGGTTTTGGATCACATACTGCGAAATATTGTTCCTTTTCTGCATCAGTATGTCGCGAAGCATTGGTAAGCAGTAGGTATCCAGTGTGGGTTCGTGTCTTGTTTATTTACTTATTTAAGTGTTACATTTCATAAGGGATGCGTTTTCTCCAAGAGTAACAATGCATGGTTCAACATGGTCCTCTAAATCCTCTGTCAGGTACCTATGAGAAGTAGAAGTTCCATTTCAGATGGAGACTGATTCCGTGCGAGCTTCACGAAATGAGACCTCCCCATGCCTCCTCCAAATGGAAATTGGTCGTCAATACACTTTTGAGTACATCTCTAGTCTCAGGCTTTTACACGTCTTTCTGAGCCTATAAGAAAAAATTGCGATTTATCGGAAAACAATACTCGACTCCAATCCTCTATTCTCCACAAGTGTTCTCGTGTGAATTCAACCTTGCAATCCGTCATTCACCTGCGGTCCAGTAGCCTTCGTTTGAGAAGATAATTATTAGTAAAGTCGCCTCCTAACTGTCCACTCACTATTTGCAGATGATTTAGTGACCATCTGGTTTTTCAAGGCATTAGAAACGAGAAACGTTCTTGTCTAGCTGTTTTGATTCTTCCTCGTCCTGTATTAATTATTTGGAGACTTATTGTTCTTGAATTAATATTCATTTCTACATTTAATTTCCCCACTGTTTTAAATTTCGCTTCAACAGGTTGGGACAGATAGAAATAACCGAATCTTCGTTTACATTCTTTTGCATCTCCTAGAAATTAACATTAATGCAGTAATGAAAGAAATGTGAAATATTCTCAAAAGGTTGTTGCAAATTTAACTATTGTTAAGGGTCATAAAACATTGAGCTTTATTAAACTATCTATCTACAAGTCAGCTAAAAAATATTTTTTTTTGATTCGATTGCATTACACAAGTGTGGAAAATTCCAATTTATGGCGCCAATGGGCTGTAAAATGCGTATTCTATGTTTCTTTTAATTGTATCAGAATGAAAGTAGCGGTTAATATTTCCACAATCTGGAATCTGTCGATAAAACGGTTTTGATTTTATACGTCTAGAAATAGGAGTGTTCTTGAGTGGACCTGTCGATTTACTTTTTCTGCATTAGAGTACAGGGTCGGATTGTTGCTTATAAAATGGAAAATATTGCAGTCAGAGTTCTTTGAAGGTGATATGTTTGTTTGAACGCACGTACCAAATAATCATTTCTTTTAAATGCCTATAACTCTCAGTTAAATTAATTTAGCCATAAATCCGTTTGTATAAACTATGAATTTCGGGAGAAACAACTCAAAAAATTGGAATTTGAGAGCAAAGTTCTAACCAAGATCAGAGAAATGTCAAAAATCGTCTATGTGGTTAGGTACTATATTCCTCAGGAATTATGGTTTTTCAGTAATCTTAAAAATCGTAAATGAATAAAGATGAGAAATATTCCTGAAAATAGGCTGATGTCTTTTATTGGAACTTTCATAGGGAAATAACTTTATGGTAATGACAATTAGCTTGTAAAAAAATAGAAGTTTTTCACGCTAATATGTATTATTAAATCGAATGACCTTGAACTCTCCTCCACGGGATTTACGATGGTACTTGCAGTTGCGTGGTTTCATATTGAAATTCAGTAGAAGATAATTCGAACATTTCGACCAATATTCTGGAAAATTTGTTCAATTCATCAATAATGAAAAAATCAATATTTGCATAATCTTCAAGTTGTGATGATTGACACATATTCGAAATTAAAACAAGTTTTTATTATACTATCACATTAGTTTTACTGATGGACAGCTCAGGAAAAAAATCAGTTCTAGTTGTAAATTTAGCTGATACTAATATTATCAACTATAATAAAACGATTAATTATTTTTTTATATTTGCAGAGTAAATTATGACATTGAATGAAGGGGTCGAATTCCCGAACAAGCAAAATTTATTGATATTTACAATTTTCTACATAGTTGCACCAAATTCTTAAATTTTTTCTTCAAGGTTCCTGAAGGAATTTAAGATTACACTTTTTTCAGTTCATTATTTTTGATTCGAAGAGAAAATAAAAAATTTTAGATGAGCGATATTTTCTTTTGAAAAATTTATTATTCGACAAAATCAATAACGGAACGGAATGGATAATTTGAAATTATAGTTGGTTATCGATGGAATTTCGGGATTTTTGAGAAGAATTTTGAAGTGAAAAATGTACATATGCAAGTTCTAATATAAAAAGTCATTCAATAAACTATAGTATTGAAACACATATTCTTTATTGAGTGTCCTCATATCTTCAAAATCAGAATTGATTTGAATCCAAATTTCTTATATACATGCTAAGGTTATCTAAATTTATAAATAATTTTTCGATACAGTGTCATTCTTGTCCTAGTCCACGAAAATCCTGATATAAATTATACATGTACAGATTATAAATATTCTTTTATGATCTGTAGATGCTTAAACTGCCAGCTCATATCGAAATTCATCAAAACATCCTTTATAATTTAGAAGGAAAATGCAAAATATATAATAGATATAGAATAAAATGCAGGAATCAAGTAGATAAAGAGTATTTAGGTGAAACCGTGTACAATGATGAAAAAAATTGAGGAAAAGAGATAAGAATAGAAGTTTGCTCAATTTGTCATATCAGAAATCCGATTTGAAGAAAAATTTCAGTTTCTGAAACCTGAAACCTCCCCAAAACAAATAGATTCATTCAAAGAAGGAAATTTCGATTTTTCGGAATATGCAAATCTCACAGAAATTACACCTGATCAAACCTCAGGCGGTATCTTCTAATTTATGATGTTGATCAACGTTACATACAAATCATACAATATTGCTATGCAATTCCCTAAACGACTATATGTTTACAATCGTTCGGAATACAAATTAGAGGACCCATTCAGCCAGTCCAACCCTGACTCTGACCACAGATGCAATTAAACCAGCGGGTGCTCTATGACCCACTTCCAAGGTGATGCCTCTGGAGATTGTTTTTATTGAGTGTCAACACAAGAATATAGCGATTTTATTGTTGCCCCGAATCTGTGTATCATATGGATGGAGGTAATTATGGGGCTTTAACGGGACCTAGGAGACTGGGGGGAATGTGGATCAGTCGACGCAAACGTCATATTTTAACGAAAATCGTAGTAATGAAGTTGTTTGCGTCAGTTTTGTCGAACTGCGAGTGTTTGTGTTATTTCTGTGGTTTGTAGTGGTACAGTAATGAAGGGGCGTGTTCCAAAATAAAGTTTCGGGTCAAATTCATTGTTTTCTCCAGCGTAATTAATATGAAGACTTGTAGGCTCAAGTCTCACGTTCTTATAGGGGGAATAGGGACCTAAAGGAGAGCAGACAACGGTTAGTTAAAGGATATAAAAACTATGAAATAATTTGTAGCAGTTTGCTACTCCAGTAGTCATTTTGAGAGAAAAATTACACTGGCCGACAAAAAAAAGTTTTTTGGTTATAATACTGAATAGCATATTAAGGTAGAATGGACGTATCAAAATACAAAAATGAGAAAAAGAATTGTAACACGTAATGTTTTCTTGTAACATTTATAGAACAACATTGAATGTTACAATATCTGATGGAATCTTCCACCCTGCTCGTCAATGGCAGCTCCCAAATTTTCAAGAAGAAATGACAGATGTGAATGGAGAAAATGAATTTTTAATCACATTCGGACACCAAGCAAATTGTAGGCATCTAATAGTTCATTAACTAACTTCTAGTTCCATATTGTTGTCCTAAAAATCCTCTTACTACACTAACATATGAGTTCCATGCTCTAAGCTCCTGCCTGGAAAGCTTCTCTGTAAAATAAACGTCGTCCAGCAATTTTCTGATCTCTGGTCCAATAAAAATGCCCTCATTCAATTTGGCATCACTTAACTTGGTAAAGATTTGTTTCAAGTATTTGAATCCTTCACCATCTTCATTCATAGCCTTTACATGTTTTACAAGTTTTTCATCAGCCCAAGTTTAATGTGAAGAGGACGGAGAAGGAGATTTTTGGGGACTAAAAGAGATTTAAACTTAATATTTTGACATTCCGGTTGAAATACACTTCTTTCTGCTTAAATTTTTGTTATATAATGTTAATTTACTGCACCACTGTCGCATAGACAAAAAAAAACAGCAATAATTTGAGAATCCTCCCTGAGGTCCCACTAAAATTCCTATACCTTTTAAGTGCCCACATATCTGCCATTTATACGTGTTGTAGTTATCCATAAAAAAGGCGCGGCGCACCTTTCCATAACTTCCTTTCATCTTCACTGAATGAGCAAGTGGTATAGAGGCTTTCAAAGTTTCATTATGCGATAACACAGCTTGGAACTGTGTTTAGACGAATATGTAAAAAAACGCCACTCAGAGGGAGAATGCTTAATATCAAGTTCTGCATTGACCCACCAATATCAGTACACGCACACAACGAATTTTCCATACTGTAGAATGCAGGAAAGAGAGCATTTATTTTTTTGAAATTCGTTATTTTCGTTTCGTTGCCTAATAAATTCCATTCCTTAAGACGGGAACCAAGAAGTTCTGACTGTTGCTTTAATAACTCCAAATCACGTACTTCATCATATAACTCACTTCGAATAATTAAATATGGCTCTTCAAAACTGGGACCTAGAGTGAAAGTAAGGTCGGTGCACTCTTCTTCGGAGCTGCGATGATCCATTGTCTCCAATATCTTCTAATACAACATTTTGTGGATCTAAAGGTTCGATCTGCACTGGTAAATCTGCATTATGAGGAACAGACTGCAAATTTGGTTCGTCGATCTCGTGATTTGCCTTTTTGGAATAAACTTCAGTATTTGTCAGGCAAAAAAGACAATCGTCTAAATGATAAGTGGGGTTTCGCCATACCGAAAGGCATGCTTTTTCTCGTTCCATTCATCTACTGCACCAATGATACTCTACGACTATCACAGCACACATGGGGAGCCTACTGCTTGTCTTGATCTCCAATTAAAACACCAAAATATTGGAAGTGGGCTTTTTTAACGTTTGCAGAAAATGACCTGGCTTGTGATTCTACTATAAATTCTCCACAAATATAACAAAATTTATCAGGAGAGATTTTACAACTGCGGCGCGTCTGTCTCGACATTTTCGTCCTTAAAGCACTTTCTTATATATACACAGGGAACCACTCACTTTGAAACTCAACAAATTTTTTTCTCAATGTTATGTTTAATATTGTAAACAACACAGTTAACGTACTTTTCCTGTTAAAAAATACATCCATTTTAACCGTCGTCTCATAAAATTGACTACTCGCTAATGTAATGTCTTATTGAGCTATTAGAAAGTGGTACATGTTTGTCCTTTAGGAATATTTTTCCTATTATAAAAGGAAGGCATTTCCATCAAAGAAAAATAACTGCTTTGTGTTATGAAAATCTTGTTGATCAGTGAGTTATGAATTTTAAGCCTTACTTGACAAAGATTGTTAATAAATAAGAATAATAATCAGAAAATTATCCATATGCATAATTAAAACAAGTCTCTATAGGAATTCGATTGAAATTTTGCTATGTTGGAGATCTAAAGTCAGTTGGACTATTTTAATTCAAAATATTAAAAGTGAACTTAGAGAAAAGATTGAAAAAATGTAGACAGTAATTTATTTCCACAAAAATTTTTGTGGAAATAAATTACTGTCTGTAAGTGAATACTTTGAAGGCAATATAATAAACTTGTGTGAATAATACATATTTTGTGTTTCATTGACAGATCCCTATTATTTTTTGACACCGTAGGTTACGACTTTATCAACATTCATTAGTACCCGAAAATGAGGTTCTGAGTAATAATATCTTCAAATATGGTCTCATTATTTTCATCCGTGGAAATGAATATATTTGGCTGAAAACCTTGGAAAATATTCACTGTATAATTCTCAATTTGGATATCAAATTTCACGAAACTTGATTAAATTATTTTCGTGTGAAGCTCAGGCAGATTAATAGAAAACGAATTTTTCCATTTGTTTCTAAAATTGTACATACATTCTGTCAAGAAAGTACCGGGAATTATCGATTTAAATCTGGCGGGGCAACAAGGCAGGTAAAAAATTTTCTTCCTAGGTTGGTACCACTGTCCTTAATTACTATGCCAAGCTTGAGCGGGATCTGTCAACTAGTGTGTTTGCAACAGCTGATTAAGTCAGTCGATGTCAGAGTGCGTGCCGATTTTTACTACGGGTGATTACGTTGAGCAAAGAATTTGTTTAAAGTTTTGTGTTGCAAATGAATTTTCGTGTGCCGATGCATTGAAAATGTTGCAAAAGGCCTTTAGTGATAATGCTCTATCGAAAACTCGTGCATATCAGTGGTACAGAGCCTTCAAGGACGGTCGTGAAGTGGACGCCCATCGACGGCTTCGATCGAAGATAACGTCGATAAAATTAAGGAAAGGGTGCTGAAAAACCGTTGTACCAGCTTGAGAGAGATAGCACATGATCTTAAGATATCCCACGAGTCCGCACGTACGATATTGATTGATATTTTGGGCATGAGAAAGGTGGCCGCACGACTCGTACCGAAAGACCTGAATTTTCTTCAAAAACGTCATCGCGAACAGGTTGCTTCAGACATGCTGGATCGCTGTAATTCCGATTCTACATTCATGGAACGAATTATAACTGGTGATGAGACCTGGGTCTACGAGTACGATATGCAAACAAGCCAGCAAAAAGTGGCAAAAAATGAGCCGAAACCGAAAAAACCACGCTAAAGCCACTCGAAAATGAAGGTGATGCTCATTGTTTTCTTCGATATCCGTGGCGTGAGGGTCAGACGGTAAACAAGGAGTATTACCTAGGCGTTATGAAACGTTTACGTGAGCGTATCCGTAAGAAGCGGCCAAATTTGTGGGCGAGCAACTCATGGATTTTGCATGACGATAACGCGCCTTCTCATCGAGCTACGATTGTGACTGACTTTCTCGCCAAAAACTCAACAAACGTGCTTCAGCAACCACCGTATTCGCCGGATTTGGCTCCCTGCGACTTTTTGCTCTTCTCAAAACTAAAATTGCCCCTTCGTGGCACCCGTTTTGAGTCGATTGAAGCCATAAAACAAAATTCGGCGCGAGAGCTAAAGTCCATCACGGAAAGCGCCTATAAAAAATGTTTCGATAATTGGAAGTGCCGTTGGCATAGATGTATTGGAGCAAATGGAGCCTATTTTGAAGGCGACCCAATAAATTTCGACGGTTAAATGTAAAAATGTTGTTTTAATTGAAAATTCCCGGTACTTTCTTGACAGAGTAGTATATTAAAAAGTGAACCAAAAAACTCTTTCAGTAAGTAATAAGCGAAAACCAAATTGAATACGTTGTGAAATCGAAACAAGAATCACAAATATTTTCAGCTAATGGAACACTGAGAAAATATTCATCGAAAAATATTGTATATTCGAGTGACAATTTTGAGAAATATTTGCTGTATAATTCCAAATTTTTGTACCAAATTTTACAAATTTTGATTATATTGTTTCCGTGAAAAGCTCACGAAGATTAATAAACGTATTTTTTCATTAGTTTTCAAAATGTTAACAAAATAACTGTTTCTATGAATAAATAGCGAAAACTAAATTGAATGGGTTTTGAAATCGAAACAAGAGATCACTCATTGTTTCAACAAATAGAACATTGAAAAAACTACCATCGACTTATATTGTAAATTTGGCCGAAAAGTTTCGAAAACATATGCTGTACAATTCTCAATTATTTACGAAATTTTTCTAGTTTAAATAAATTGTTTCTGTATAAATCTAAGGAAGATAATTAAGGAGTGTTCTATATTTGTTTCTATAATTTTTCATTTTTTAAAATGTAAAACACAAACTGTTTCTGTAAGTAATTAGTGCAAACCAAATTGAATGGGTTCTGAAATCAAGATAAGAGATCACTGGTTGTTTCAACAAATTAAATACTTGAAAACTTCCATCGACTTATATCGTGAACTTGGCTAAAAAGCTTGGAAAGTATTTGCTGTATAATTTCCAACTGTTGTACCGAATTCGACAAAGTTTGATTAAAATTTTTCCGTGTAAAGTTCAGGAAGATCACGAACCAATTTTCACATTTGTTTCTAAAATTTTACATATTTTAAAAAGTAAACCAAAAGACTGTTTCTGCAAGTAATTAGCGAAAAAAGAATTGACGGTTCTGAAATCGAATTAAGAGATCACTGATTGTTTCAGCAAATGGAACACTGAGAAAACTCCCATCCACAAATATTGTGAATTTGACTAAAAAGTTTGGTTTATATTTGCTGTATAATTCCCAATTCCTGAGCAAGCAGGATTTAGAACTGGCTACTAAATTATGGACCACCTATTCACTATAACCCTGGTCATTGAAAAATACAAAAGATACAACAAAAATTTTACCTAGCATTTGTAGATTACAACAAGGCTTTTGATATGGTGCATCATACCTTTCTTATAAATGCTCTCATCAATCAAGGTATACCAGAACCATATATTCATATCCTACAACAAATTTATTCCAATTGCGCAGCAAAAATAAAACTTCAAAATGTAGGAAAGCCCTTTAAAATCGAAAAAGGTGTACGTCAAGGAGACCCCATTTCCACAAAGCTATTTACAGCATCGTTAGAGCAAATATTCGGAACCATTGATTGTGAAAACGAACACGACATCAAAATCAATGGGAATTATTTATCTAATTTTAAATTCGGGGATGATATTGTCCTCTTTTCAAAAAGCCAAGAAGAACTTCAACAAATGCTGAATGAACTGAATACTCATAGTAGAGAAGCTGGACTAACGATAAATGAAACCAAAACTAATGTGATGACAATGAGTGGAGAAAAATAAATAAAAATGAATAATTGGCCAGAAAAAAGAGATTAAGAGAATAATATAAAACGCTTGGAGTCAGTTATGGTCACTTGAGTTTATCCTGAAGGGTGATTTTCCCATTAATATCAAAAGAGAAGTGATGAATATATGTGTACTGCCTGTTCTCTCATATGGCACTGAAACTTGGTTCCTGACTGAAAAACAAACACAAAAGTTGAAAGTAAGCCAAAGAAGAGTTGAAATAAGTTTATTAGAAATCGAATTAAAAGACCGAATAAGAAATGAAGATATCAGAAAAAAAACACAAATAAAAGATGTAGGCAAAGAACTGTTTAAGAAAAGTGGACTTGAGCTGGCCATGCAGCAACTGTCAACTGAAAATGGACCAAATTGGGGCAGGAATGGTATCCAAGAGATGGTAGAAGAAGCCGTGGTCATCCAGTAACAAGATGGCAGGATTCAATGAAGAAAAAGGAAGGAATATAATGGACACAAATCGCCCAAAATAGGGAACAGTGGAAGAAGCTTGGAGAGGCGCTTGCTCCGGATGGGGGATTGTACATGATGATAATGAACTCAAAAAACTGTTTGTGTAAGTTATAAGCGAAAAACCAAATTGGATGAATTCTAAAATCGAAATGAGAGATTATTGAGTAAATTATAGTTAAGTTAGCTGAAAAGTTCGGAAAGTATTTGTTGTATAATTTCAAATTTTCGTACCAAGAAACCGGTTGATTTCTGGTTTTTCAAAATGGACATTCTATGTTCATTGATTTTATGCTGTAAACATCGGCTTCACAATAGAAATAGAAAACAATTCTTTCATCAACTTATTGGATCTTAATATAAGTCATAGTAATAATAAGTTCGAATTCGACATTTTTAGAAAACCTACTACTACTGATACCAAAATCCATTCAAAATCCAATCAGTCATGGCAAATTAACATGTCAACATTCCATGGTTTCATTCATAGACGTTTGAGCATCCTGTTGAATGAAGTCAATTTCGGAAAATAAGTCAATAAATAACAATAATAATTGAAACTATAGCGGTGAACAATGGCTATAGAACTGAAATCATTAACAAAATGATTAATAAGAAAACTTACTACAATATTTAAAGAGATATCAATATAAATGATCCTTATGAAGAAAGGAAAATATGGTTTTCAAGGGCTTATATAAAAGGTTTGAGCAGTAGGATCTCTAATGGTCTTCATGAAATGGGAAATGTGAAATGGGACTTAATTCTTTAGCAGTAAATAGAAATAATTTAGCTAAGATGTTGAACAATAATGAAAGGAACCCCAACTTTTCCGAATCGAGGATTTATCAAATTAATGTTGATTATTGTAATACTATATATATAAAGTACAGACAGGCCGATGTTTACAGCATAAAATCAAAGAACATTGGATGTCTACTTTGAAAAACCAGAAATCAACCGGTTTTGTAGAACATTATATAGAAAATATTATAATAATTTTTTTAATGGGGAAGGTGTCATTTTACTATATAATATTAATAAGGGTGAATTGCAGGACTATTTAGATATTCCCTCAATCGAAAAAGTCGTTGGGAAAAAGGAGAATTGAACAAATTACAAAATACTATTCGGCATTACCCCCACTATAATGGATGCTGTTATTTCCATACGCTATATAAATACACACATGTCCTAAGTGTAATAAATGAACCTTTTTCAATTTTAAGTTTAGTTCCTCTTTCTACTTCTTCGAAGATGGTCGAAAGACCGAAACACGTGTAAGGATTCTGAATAAATTGTGAAACATAAAAACTGTGAGAATTATTTGAAATAAATATTTTTGTTTTGTTCCTAAAATATCACATTTTCCAAAATGTAAACCAAACTGGTAATGTAAGTAATTCGGGAAAACCATATTGAATAGGGTCTGAAATCGAAACAAGAGATCACTCATTGTTTCAGAAAATTCAATTCTGAAAAAACTTCCATCCCATCGACTTATATCGTAAACAACGTTGTTGATTTCCCGTCTCCATTTGCGGCTTTTGTCCACGATTTTCGACCCTTTAGTTCCCTCCCCCAATTCCCTCCAATTACAGCTAGCAGCAATTGATCGAGAACGGCAGATAATGTGCCATAATTCACCGTTCAAATGAATTGTTCACTCGAGTAGGCTTCAGAATACAATAATCGCGGTAAAAACGAGAAGACGATCGATCTTCGGGCGCGAAATCGACCATAAAGTTGAAAGTGAGTTAACTGGAAACACCACCTGAGACTTCTTTTCAGGGTTGTCTTATCGGAATTCCTTATTTCCGTCGAATGCTAAAAGTGTAGTGTTTGGGGTGAATTTTTTCATCGTATATCTCTTATTTGCCAGATATTGGGCGATAGAGGTGAGATTTCGGAATGTGGGGCTCGTTATTGGATGATATTAGGGGTATGTTCACACGTGTTGCACCGGAAAGATTGAAAGATGAGAAAATTCTGAATATAAAAACATGGAAACTAGTTAAAAATACGTATATTCTGAAATGAAACTTAACTCGTTCAATTACATTTCAGCTTTCTCAGATCTGAATTTAAGTGAATCTATCTGCACTTGATGATTTTTACCATTTACTAATTAACCACAATTTAATAATTGAAAATAAGTGTTTTTGCCAATACTTTTGCTTCTCCAGGTATCCATTTTGAATCAACTCTGAAAATTACTCCTTCATTTCTTATATATCTATGAAAACTTAAAAAAGTAGAGGTGCAAATTAACTTACAATTTTCGGAAATAAAGATAAGAAAAAATATTCATGAAAAGAATTTAAAATATATTGGGGCCAATATTTAGCGATAGTCAGTCAGTATTAAAAGCTCTAAAATCTAGCTGTTGTACATCGAAAACAGTCTGGAGTTGCCGCACGGCTCTAAAGAAGCTCGTGTTTGGATACCGAGCCATTCAAACTATTTGTGTAAGGAAGAGGCAGATCGGCTGGCGTTTGCTGGAGACACGCTGCCTATGGTAGGCCCGGAACTATTCCTGAAATGTGACATAAGGCTTACGGTGAATCGCCCTCATCAAAAATGAATGCGTTTGAGTGGCACAATGCACTCAAAATCGATTTATTTATTTATTTATTTTCATTATTTATTCACATCCAATAGGCGAAAGGCCCAATTACAGGTGTACACAATATTATAATGATACATCTATTCTGAATACAAATGAAAAATTTAAAATCAATTTTGTTTTTTCCCTCTATACAGATTCCCTAGATCTATGCAATGACAAAATAATATATCAGCGTTTCTACTTCTATTTTAACTTCTGCACATTGATTAGTTTTGTTAGTGGACAGTGAGACAGTGAGAGTTAGGAACACGGACGTGAAAAGTTAAATCGGATCTTTTTGTAATACGGGAAACATGGAAGTCTATCGACGACAGCAAACTAGATGAGTCAATCTGACGATGAATTATGGAATTATAGAATTATGGATGAAGATGAAATCATTAATTTCCTGGATCTTTCTGAGTGAAAAATATTCGAACTCGTCTAAGAGAAAGGCATAACTACAGATTCTCATAGGATAATATCCATGTCTTCGAAAAGAAGAAAACTTTCTTCGCACTTCCTCAATGGAACACGTGAATTCTACCAGAATATTTATTGGCTATTTTGAGGATACCTCTTTTCCAAGTGACTACACAGCAGTCTCCACAGTCCACCCCTAGAGGTAGAAAGTATGATGAGGATTACGCCATATCATCGCGCGTGGCGAAAACCCCTCCGAAGAGATGAACCCACCAGCTTCCAGTTTGGGCCCCGACTCGAAAGCCAGAACCGTCTGACTGGTAGCAGCGAAGCACTATCCAACCCTTACTGGCTCAGCAGGTCAGTACCGAGTTGGTTTGAGACGCAACTCACCCGCCGGAGGGAATTCTTATCCATCCACCCGAACGCAGTCCCATGAACTAAGATAAACTCAAGATTGACGACTACAACTGATTCTGGTACGAGCACCGTCTAACGGCCTGTTACCTGACTCACCGAACCTATGTGAAGTCATTTGATTGATCCTGGCGTCAAGCACTAACGGCTAAGCCATTTCGTCGAGACCCACAAACCCTAAAAAGTTACGCATTGATCCGGGGCCAGGACAGGCCGGTCGAACCGTCAAGGCCCACTAAACCCTGAGTAGTTTCATGATAATATCCCGAACATGGGGGTCTGCGAACAGATAAATGAAATACCCCCCTAGTCCAGCATGCGGACTTTCAACCACTACCCCCTCGAGTACAACACCAATGGGGTGGCCAGGTGGTACAAGTAACACCTGTGGGCAAACCACCCCCCTGAAGTAACGCAGTATGCTACATAACACACTCGGCCATTACACAGAATCCGGAGATTCATACTGCGATAGGGTAGAGTACGCCAGTTTTAAGGGAGAAGCCCTGAGCTGCGACAGACTCCCTTGTCAACCGGCTCAGCCCTCCATTTCACCTGAGTAAAACTAGGGCCCCATTCGGAGATCTTCCACCATACAGGTACAGTGACTGGCGCGAAATGGCATTACGTTAGACACCAAGATTTAACCCTCCATTTCGCCGGGACGAAACTAGGGTCCTAGTCATGAGAGCGCCCTCATCACGTCAAGATCTAATGCCTGGGGGGCGTCCTCAATGGAACATATATATTTCACCTGAGAAGGATTCCATAGTGAACTACAATACGTCAGCTTACTTCATCAAGCACTGATATACAGAGGAGATCGCCTCAAAGGGTGAAAACTCTTTACAATTACGGATGAAAGATTTTCATCGAACTAACCGTAATATAATAGGCAATGAAAAAGTGAGCTTTTAATCAAATAAAACCCCCAAATCTTTCGATTCAGTAACTCTTCTCAATAGTACGTTGTCTAAGCAACAGTTAAAATCAATAGGAGTTACCTTTCTTGTGTAAGTCATCACCTTACACTTGCATAGATTTAAAATTAGTTCATTCCTCCCACACCATTCACACAAACTTTTGAGATCCTTCTGCAACAAATAACTATCTGAAAGACTATTTACCTCCCTGAATAGCTTTCAGTCATCAGCAAAAACGAGTTTTTTGGAACATATTATATCGGATATAACATAAATAGATGATAATTCTTGATAGAAGGTATGTAAAATTATTTAAATATTCAAAAATGTCTAACATAATCTTAAGAATTTCATCATAAAACTATCTTACTTAGAATATTCAATATTATTGGATATCTAACTAAGTTACTTTATATAAAAACTCAAGATATGTAAAAACATTACTGAAAAACAAGTTTTAAGAGAGACTTTGCTTCGTCACTATTCAAATATAATAATATTCAATATTCTAAGTAAGATAGTTTTATGATTAAATTCTTAAGATTATGTTAGACATTTTTGAAAGATATTTGTTTTCATAAGATTGATTAGCAGAAACAAAATTTTGTCTATTCAAAATATTTAATTTATAGGATTTTGGTTAACAATTTTTATTTATTGGATTTTGTTATACCATTTTGATGTCTTATGATGAATGTTTATTTTATATGTCGTTTGATATAAGTGGTACTTATATGACATTATTTTAATTTATTTTCAGAAGTTATAATCATTTAATATAATTTTTGAAATTAAATATGTAGAAGGCTAATATTAAAATATTTAAATAATTTATATATCTTCTATCAAGAATTAACCTCTATGTTATTTTATTCATAATATAAATTTATTTGGTTTCCTTAACATTCTTTATACAGATAGTCCTTGTGCTATAACAGAGGCCGTTAAATTGTCTTTCAATCTTTTAGATCAAGGGTAAACCACAGAAATATTTATATAAAGTGAACCGTTACACTACATTTGAAGATTTGTCGGTTTACTAGAAGTTTTCTAAATGGTTAAAAGATGAGTAAATATTTGTTGTGGATTGATGTTCTATTTATTGCATATGAATTATTTGAATACTGACGAAGCAAAGTCTCTCTCAAAACTTGTTTTTCAGTAATGTTTTTACATATCTTGAGATTTTATAGAAAGTAACTTAGTTAGATATCCAATAATATTGAATATTCTAACTAAGATAGTTTTATGATGAAATTCTTAAGATTATGTTAGACATTTTTGAAAGATATTTGTTTTCATAAGATTGATCAGCAGAAACAAAATTTTGTCTATTCAAAATATTTAATTTATAGGATTTTGGTTAACAATTTTTATTTATTGGATTTTGTTATACCATTTGGATGTCTTATAATAATGAATGTTTATTTTATATGTCATTTGATATAAGTTGTACTTATATGACGAAATTTTAATTTATTTTCAGAAGTTATAATCATTGAATATAATATTTTGAAATTAAATATTTGGAAGGCTAATATTAAAATATTTAAATAATTTATATACCTTCTATCAAGAATTAACCTCTATTTATGTTATTTTAGACAAATACAAGGAAGCTCTAACCTTCTACAATAAGAGCATTAGGAGGATCAAGAGGGACTTGTGGAGCAAGTTCTGTGAGGGTATAAATGATGCCCCCGGAACTACCAGAATACACAATATTCTCTCCAGAGAGCCGGTTCGCTCAAACGTCCGGAGGGTGGTTTCACTGGTTCCAGAAAAGAAACATTGGAGCTCCTTGCGAACCAACACTTCCCTGGATGTCAATTTTTATTTATTGGATTTTGTTATATATACCATTTGGATGTCTTATAATGAATGTTTATTTTATATGTCATTTGATATAAGTGGTACTTATATGACATTATTTTAATTTATTTTCAGAAGTTGAAATTATTAAATATAATTTTTTGAAATTAAATATGTAGAAGGCTAATATTAAAATATTTAAATAATAATATTTAAATATATCGTATATGTTATTGATAAATAACAGAAATAAAAGCGGTTCCAAATTAGACATCTGAAAACCTCACGAAGTTACAACAAATCTGAATGACTTGACCACCTCGTATTCAACGTACTGCTGACAATCCATCAGATAAGATTCCAGAAGACACAGGAGCATGCCCGAAATGCCAAGACACGAGAGCTTCCCCCAAATGATTCCGAAACCTACTGTGTGAAAATACAAAGATTAGATGCAGTACCACGAGATTGGACAAAGTCGTGCTGATAATCGGATATTGACGTTCGAACAATGTTATAAATCGAGTATGATAAAATTATTTTGATTAGTTTATGGTAATTGGTCGATAATCGGAAATTTCTGAACTCTTTACGGACTTAAACATTGGGCATATGCGGGAAATATTCCAAATTTTTGGAAAAACACCAGAACTCAACATCAACTTAAATATTATAGATTGACGCACAAAAAATCCAATGTAAGACTTTACAAGTTTAACTATAATACCATCCGGACCTACAGTCAATTTGTTCTTCAGTTTTTTCGACGCTGATATAATCAGGATTTCAGGAACATTTTTCAAATTCAAAACTTGATTGAAATTTACAATCTCCTGTGGTCCATGGTTTGTATTATGGTTAGAACTATCATTATGGTTAGAACTATCGTTAGCATTCACATCTTCAAAATTGAAAGCATAGGAATCCACAACATCCTTAGGATTTTTCAAAGCTTCTCCTCCAAAATACATTTCTCCAGGTATTCGAGATATGCTCTTTTTGAAATATTTATATCTCCTTTTCCTTTTGTACAAATTACGGCATTTATGCGGCCTCTATGCCGCATGTCATAGAACGTCCCAAACATCTGAAACGCTCAAGATAAAAATATGACTTAGTTTTGATTTTTTTCATTAAATTATTGGAATACCACGGTGGATATCTACGAGAACAAGTTCTCTTCAATGGAACGCATTCAGCAGTAATATCTGGAAAAATATTGTTAAATATATTAATTAGTAGCATGATCCACATTTTTGACATTACCTAAGAGCTGCCTCCAGTCCACTTCATTTAATAGTTGACAAAAGTCCTGCACATTCAACTTTTTAAAGTCATACCTTTTGGCATTAGAGGAGAAGTTTTTGAAACAGGTGGGCAAGTGGCAGCTTTACAACGAGTCCCGGATGATGTGGATCAATTGGCACTAATTTATCTTCATCATTGTATTGAGTTTGTGAAAATCAGAATAACCTTATTTCAATATTATTTGATCTTCATCAAGTTGTACTGTACAAGTGTTTCCGTCAGAAGATAAAACCATGTCAAGGAGTCTATTGTTATGGGTTTCTTTATATTGTCTCATGTACGAAAATTCAAGAAAACTGCTGAAACGATCAGTCAAACGGGTACTAACAGCACTGTGATAAAAACTCTGAAGCTTCGGAATATTGAATTAAGCCACAATTGTCACACCCCGTCCACTTCCAGATGATTTTCAAGGAACTCAAAAAATTCGTCATATTCATCGAGGGGGATGTTGGGAGGAATGTAAACTGCAACTATAGTTATATAATATAACCTTATATAATACAATCTGTCAAGAAAGTACCGGGAATTATCGATTTAAATCTGGCGGGGCAATGAGGCAGGTAAAATTTTTTTTCCTAGGTTGGTACCGCTGTCCTTAATTACTATGCCAAGCTTGAGCGGGATCTGTCAACTAATGTGTTTGCAACAGCTGATTAAGTCAGTCGATGTCAGAGTGCGTGCCGATTTTTACTATGGGTGATTACGTTGAGCAAAGAATTTGTTTAAAGTTTTGTGTTGCAAATGAATTTTCGTGTGCCGATGCATTGAAAATGTTGCAAAAGGCCTTTGGTGATAATGCTCTATCGAAAACTCGTGCATATCAGTGGTACAGAGCCTTCAAGGACGGTCGTGAAGTGGTCGCCCATCGACGGCTTCGATCGAAGATAACGTCGATGAAATTAAGGAAAGGGTGCTGGAAAACCTTCGTACCAGCTTGAGAGAGATAGCACATGATCTTAAGATATCCCACGAGTCCGCACGTACGATTTTGATTGATATTTTGGGCATGAGAAAGGTGGCCCCACGACTCGTACCGAAAGACCTGAATTTTCTTCAAAAACGTCATCGCGAACAGGTTGCTTCAGACATGCTGGATCGCTATAATTCCGATTCTGCATTCATGGAACGCATTATAACTGGTGATGAGACCGGGGTCTACGAGTACGGTATGCAAACAAGCCAGCAATCATCGGAATGGGTGGCAAAAATGAGCCGAAACCGAAAAAACCACGCCAAAGCCGCTCGAAAATGAAGGTGATGCTCATTGTTTTCTTCGGTATCCGTGGCGTGGTGCACTACGAATTCGTTCCAGAGGATCAGACGATAAACAAGGAGTATTACCTAGGCGTTATGAAACGTTTGCATGAGCGTATCCGTAAGAAGCGGCCAAATTTGTGGGCGAACAACTCATGGATTTTGCATGACGATAACGCGCCTTCTCACCGAGCTACGATTGTGACTGACTTTCTCGCCAAAAACTCAACAAACGTGCTTCAGCAACCACCGTATTCGCCGGATTTGGCTCCCTGCGACTTTTTCCTCTTCCCAAAACTAAAATTGCCCCTTCGTGGCACCCGTTTTGAGTCGATTGAAGCCATAAAATAAAATTCGGCGCGAGAGCTAAAGTCCATCCCGGAAAGCGCCTATAAAAAATGTTTCGATAATTGGAAGTACCGTTGGCATAGATGTATTGGAGCAAATGGAGCCTATTTTGAAGGCGACCCAATAAATTTTGACGATTAAATGTAAAAATGTTGTTTTAATTAAAAATTCCCGGTACTTTCTTGACAGGTTATATAACCTTTATATAACCTGTACATCTAAGAGATTAATTTTCACAATGGGATAATTCGCCTCCTGAAGTACTGAATTATATTCATCACCTTTGACTGCGAATGCTACTTCACCCTCACGAGCTCCTCTACTCCGATCCTAACGGTAAACTACATAATTTTGCGCAAAAAATTCATTATTCGAAACACAGTTAACCAGATTTCAGATATAGCTGCAACACTGTGGCTACAGCCCACCATATTTTAGGAGAATATATGTTTTGGTGTTTAATCCTTTACAGTTTTGGTAGTGAAGTCTGAGTATGTTGTTGTTGAGAGTTTTTCAATCTGCGAGTTGGATGTGTTTACAAGTTTCTTTTCTTAATAATCGTTGGATATCCATTCCGATACTTCATCACAATATCAGTTCCTCCCTTCCTCTACCTGTCAATCAGATATTGTCGCACAGTCGCAAAATATTATTTCTGCCTCACAGTATGATCGAGCCTTGTGTAAACCTTCTCGAACTCTTCAATACTCCGCAATTTTCTATAATCTTTCATGAGAATCGGTATATTTCTTGTCGGGCAATGCCATTTTAATCGACCTCGACTTCCCCGGATGTTTTAAGTTTTTTACCCAATCTACCCATCTGAGTATTGTTTATATTTACGCTAGGGAGATCCGAGAAATCATAGTGGAATCAGGTTCATTCTCCGGTATTCCGAAAATGAGAACTTTTTCTCTACCTGATTTAGGTATGGTGGAAGGTTTGTCTTGCTCTGATCGGTCAAACGTCGTCAACTGTAAAAAGAAGAAAAGAGGAACTGAAAATCATCCTTTGAATGAGAGATAGATTGCCACTACGATTTCTGTATGTTCATTTTAAATGATTGTTTGGGTTTGAAATCTGTTGCTGTTCGACAAGTAGCGAAACACATCAGTCACGAGTCCATAATTGTGGAAGAATTTCTGGACAAAAACTCAGAAAATCTCATCGAACAACCACTGTATTCTCCCTGTAGTCTCCGATCGTTTTTTCCTTTTCCAAAACTCAAATAACCACTTCGATTTAATACAAGATACAGAAGTCGGTTCCTACAAAATGTGTTGATGATTGGTTGATTATGATGATTGGGCCTTTATTGAAAGCGAGTTTATAAATTTCACTGAATAATACACATCCTTCGTTTCACCTACCGATTCCTGGCAGTGGTACTTTTTCAACACTGTGTATTTGTTAATTCTAAAATCCTTTATTAGCTCCAGGATTTTCACCGCCTTCTATCGACAAAATTGGATTTTCTCATCGTTAATCGATCTCTTCGAATTTGCTTTCAACAGAATTAATATTATTAATTATCTTCTTCTACGCCCTTCCGGGAAATCAGCCGACAATATTTTGAGATATTCGTGAAAACCTTATGGATTAAAGGGCATAGTCCTCTGGAATATTGGCTCCTTTGCCATGAAACGAATTAATCTTCCATCTCTCGAGATTTCGATTTTTCTTTTTTGGATCTGTCTGTTATTTTTCAATTGCCCTGAGAGATTCGATAAAGCTTCTATGCGAAAGGCGCCAAAAATAATAATTGGTTGAAGATATAAAACCTTCAATATTCTTGAATGCTTCACTTCAAGAAAATCTATTGATTTCAAATTAATTTTGGCACATTTTAATAAATCCAGGGGTAATATAGAGTTCATCAAATGAAGGAGCAATCGTGATACTGATAAAAAATAATAAGAGTACTTGGACTTGTTGGATCTGATATGCATACAACAGTTGTTAATATTTCAGACTTCTGAATTCCAAGGAAGGATTTACATTTAAGACTTGGGCAGTTTTTCTTGTGCTTGTTTCGGGAGATTCTTCGATTACATTGAGAACAGCATCTTCTTGATCAACAGTTCTTACTTTTTGTAGATGGTATATTTGTGAATAGGTGAAAGAAATGTATTATTTTCTCACGTTTTCTATTCGATATAATTTCTTTTACTGAATTAATTGTAATATCAACTGATATCAATATTAACTGTCAATTGGTTTTGCGCAAAATTTGTTCAACTGTATTGATTTTAAAGTTTGTTTCCGTGAAATATGGAAAGTATAAAGACTCTATAATATCATTGAATTATGCTGCTATTTAATGATTATTAGAGCCCTTTCTACGCCTAATTTTTCAAGGTTTTTAAACGTTATATTTGCGGAATTGTTTTTTTGCTGAGTGCATTTCTGCCTTTTGTGTACTGAATAAGTACCTTGAAGAACAAAAATAAAATTTTGTTTCTTCTTAAAATTATGATCGGAAGAGAGCTACAAAAAGCTCCATTTATTAAGGAATTTCCAGACAAAATTTGGAAAAGGGCATATATATTCTGAAAACGGGAGTATAATTTTTGGTTAAGCAATAAATATATAACTAAGTTTTCAACATCAACATTCCGTAGAACCACTGACTGAAAAAGATCACAATGATATTACACCCATTATTTTCATTCCTGAAACGGAAACTGAATTGTTAGGGTCGACAATGATTAATATTCTGGAAGAACACAAATAAATCATTTTAATTGACGTAAAACAATGCAAAAGTGAACGTTATAATTACTTGAAATAGAAACTTCACGGATAGGAGTGGAAAAATTAATGATCCTTCTTCAGATGTATAGAAAAAAAAGGTAGTTTCATACTCATTAAAATGCTTACCTTTGCAATGTGCCATCTGGAAGGTTTTTGAATTGTTATACGGAATATTTTGGGCGTTCGTATTAAAGTGCTCACCATTCAATCTGTTTGTATGTTGCAACATTTGACTCAAAAATTCCATTGAACTTTTGTTTCTTCCGTCAATTCCTCTGATTAGCATTTCTTTCAACCGATAATTCGTGAGGCATTTTTAAATGAAGTAACGAAGTTTCCGGACGAAATATTTATCAATTAATTGGAATTAAATAAGAAATTCCTTTGTTTCATATAACGATCGATAATGAAGAAATGATTAGTTTGTACTCAAGTTTCTTAAAGATTTTTGAACTAACCATGTCATCCAGACTGATATCTTACATGAAACAATTGCAGATAATAAGTGATGCATTATATGCATTTTGGAAGAGAAAATCAACTCAGATTTTCACATATCATTTCACAGATTACCTGTCCAAATTCTTGCAAGATGATGAATAAGCATAAAGTAGCTTATTAATATAAGGTTTTGATTGATTAAAACAAAGCACAAATATTGTCATTACTACTCTTTATGATAATCCATTATTACTCGAAAAACTTCAAAAGGATGTTCACTCTGCGCCTGCATTCAAACCTTCCGCATAAAGCTCCATTAATACTGTTGGTAGATTTATTGGTTTCCTGCTATACATTCTGTCAAGAAAGTACCGGGAATTATCGATTTAAATCTGGCGGGGCAATGAGGCAGGTAAAAATTTTTTTTCCTAGGTTGGTACCACTGTCCTTAATTACTATGCCAAGCATGAGCGGGATGTGTCAACTAGTGTGTTTGCAACAGCTGATTAAGTCAGTCGATGTCAGAGTGCGTGCCGATTTTTACTATGGGTGATTACGTTGAGCAAAGAATTTGTTTAAAGTTTTGTGTTGCAAATGAATTTTCGTGTGCCGATGCATTGAAAATGTTGCAAAAGGCCTTTGGTGATAATGCTCTATCGAAAACTCGTGCATATCAGTGGTACAGAGCCTTCAAGGAGGGTCGTGAAGTGGTCGAAGACTTGCCTCTAAACCTAAGGAAAGGGTGCTGGGAAACCGTCGTACCAGCTTGAGAGAGATAGCACATGATCTTAAGATATCCCACGAGTCCGCACGTACGATTTTGATTGATATTTTGGGCATGAGAAAGGTGGCCGCACGACTCGTACCGAAAGACCTGAATTTTCTTCAAAAACGTCATCGCGAACAGGTTGCTTCAGACATGCTGGATCGCTGTAATTCTGATTCTACATTCATGGAACGCATTATAACTGGTGATGAGACCTGGGTCTACGAGTACGATATGCAAACAAGCCAGCAATCATCGGAATGGGTGGCAAAAAATGAGCCGAAAACGAAAAAACCACGCCAAAGCCGCTCGAAAATGAAGGTGATGCTCATTGTTTTCTTTAATATCCGTGGCGTGGTGCGCTACGAATTCGTTCCAGAGGGTCAGACGGTAAACAAGGAGTATTACCTAGGCGTTATGAAACGTATGCGTGAGCGTATCCGTAGGAAGCGGCCAAATTTGTGGGCGAACAACTCATGGATTTTGCATAACGATAACGCGTCTTCTCACCGAGCTACGATTGTGACTGACTTTCTCGCCAAAAACTCAACAAACGTGCTTCAGCAACCACCGTATTCGCCGGATTTGGCTCCCTGCGACTTTTTCCTCTTCCCAAAACTAAAATTGCCCCTTCTTGGCACCCGTATTGAGTCGATTGAAGCCATAAAACAAAATTCGGCGCGAGAGCTAAAGTCCATCCCGGAAAGCGCCTATAAAAAATGTTTCGATAATTGGAAGTGCCGTTGGCATAGATGTATTGGAGCAAATCGAGCCTATTTTGAAGGCGACCCAATAAATTT
This sequence comes from Megalocaria dilatata, assembly GCA_034642435.1. Classification (NCBI taxonomy): domain Eukaryota; kingdom Metazoa; phylum Arthropoda; class Insecta; order Coleoptera; family Coccinellidae; genus Megalocaria; species Megalocaria dilatata. The sequence goes on along the minus strand of CM067855.1, from coordinate 66,447,537 downwards.
TGACGATTAAATGTAAGAATGTTGTTTTAATTGAAAATTCCCGGTACTTCCTTGACAGAGTAGTATGTAGCTAAAAATTTCAAACGTCGGTTTCTGAATTTTCGTAAATCAATCACAATCCTCGTGAAGTCAGGAGCTTTTACATGCTTACTCATATTACCCATGATTCTCACGAAATCTTGCAATAGCCTCCTTGTCATCATTTTACATCTGAATACAAAATTTAAACTCTATCTTACGACTGTTGTTATCGTTTCGGTATAACTCAATGATGATCTACTCATAATTTTTTTTTAATTTTGGAATTTTACTGTCCCCACAAAATTTTGTACGCACATGTGTGTTATCATTTTTTTCTGAAAACTAAATTTCAGATCAATCGAATATGTAGTTCGGAAAAAATTGGGAAAAATTAGAGAAAATTACAGATGTGAATAACTGCAAAATTATTGGACTGATGTGGTCCATTAGAGAGTTATGCAAGCTCCAAACCTACTTCAGAAGTTTCGAGTTTCTATCTCTTTCCATTTGAAAGTTAGAGTGCTTAAGGTAGCACTGCTCCACTTACAAAAAATTTTTTTTAAACTTCTAATCATACGATCCTTACAAAACTTTGCACAAATGTGCGCATTATTATTTTTTCTCTAAATTACGAATTTCAGAGCAGAATATTGAGAAAAATAAGAGAAAATTGTAAATACGAATAACTGGGAAACCATTTAACCGATTCTGCTGATTAACAAATTTAAGTGAGATATTCAAACTTCAAACTCACCCTGTAAATTTTGAGTCTCTAACTCTTTTCGTCTGGACCGAATTACTTTTGACATCGGACTCTTCGTAAATGAGTTCAAATTAGTCGTTCAAGACCATTTTTGGCTAAAAATTCAAAAATTACAGACATTTGGGAGAAACAGAGCAAGGTGGATGGAACAAGCACAAAAAAGGAATCAAATCAATGTTGCTTTGCAAAGCCCATCATACCGTGAAAGAATATTAAGAAGAGAGCCGTCCGTTCAAATCATGATCACATTGTTAATTAATTCACTTATTCATGCTCATTCTGTGTCTCAGAGAATCAACAAATATTTTGTTGTTTACTCGACCTAGGGTACAAATGAACATTTATTAGTGACGGAATTTGTTATTTCTGAATATCCAGTCGAAACACATTCGTCTTGGATGATGGATTTAGATTACTTTGGTCAATAATTCATGTTTTATTTATATTTTTTATTGGTAATCTCCCGCTCACATGTGTTGATAATTCAATCATATCTAAAAGTAAAACACTGTTTTCTAAGGCATTTTATTCAATTTAATTCTAAAAAGTTTTCAAGAGGTTTTTCAGATTAAATATGTGGAGGTTTCGAAAAATTAAGCCAGGTGTTATCTTTAGTATATCCAAATATCAATAAAGCCACGATGCAATAGTTACATCCTAGAAAATCCAATAACGACATGCAGGTACTATGACCTATTGATTTTATCCGCTAGTGTCATTGCCACGTGCAACTTCCAAGCCTTCCAAAAGTCGACTTTCACACGATGATTAACAATATTCCAATTAAAGTTTCACCATCTACTTTGAAGAAGAGCGGATGTCAAAATCTGCAGAATAAGAAGCTAGGCCGCCCGGACAATATGCTAATTCCTGAGACCGTTTTCAGGCGAAGGATTTCATCCACCGCGACGTTTTGACTAGTCGCCGATGCGCGCTTCGAGTCCGCCGATTTTGCGAGATTAAAAGATTGCCCGCCGAAATTGAATCCGATAGTCAGCGCGCTTTGTGCCGTGAAATTTCCGTTTTGAACGTCCATTGTTTGATAGATACGGTCGTTATTCCCAAATTGGCAGTCCTGCTCGGTTTATCTTCGGTACTGTTGGTATCAATGAGCAATCATTATTTGTACTGATGGGGAGATTTCCCTTATCGCAATAATAAATTCACAGAATGTCCTAAAGTGATATGAAATTCACGATCTAAATTCAAGGTCAGGATTATCAGAAATGAAAAGTATTTTGTTATAGGAAAAATTATAAAAGCAATCGCTTCAAGCCAGAAGCTCGAACATAAATAATAAATTTTATATCTATATCGAGTTTACTTTATATACAGTCTTTGAGCTGGTGTTATAAACTGGTAGGGAAGATGGTTCTAATAAAAATTAGAATAAATTGCCTGATCACATGGAACCTTGCCATTTTCACTTCCAGGAAGAGTAACAAAGTAGGGAAATTAACACTTTTTTGCAATTATTCCAAAACGAATTCCATTAGAAAATGGACTTGGAAATTAACGAGTTTTTCATTGAAATATTAAAGGAGAAAGGAAGCAACTTATAGCAGATTTTCAATATTTCCAGTATTGTTTTCGATAAATCTTCGACTCAAATTATATCCCGTCATTATTTTGAATCTGTTGGCATCCTACTTGAAAGCATTCAAGAAGATGTCCACGTTTTTCAATTGTCATCAAGTAAACTAAGTCTTTTAGATATCCTCCCACAAAAAATTCAATTTGATTGAGATACGGGAATTGTGGGGGGTTCAAGATACTGCACCTCCTCGTCCTATTCAATGTCGAACATAAGTGTCATTCAAGTACTGCCGAATGTTCAGTACGAAATGAGCTGCTGCTCCATCGTATAAAAACCATAAATTTTCAGCTTCATCTGAAGGCATATCTTCTAGAAGATAGTTATGAAACAAAACATCATTTAAATGTCGACCACTTAAACGCTGCCAGGAATGAAGTAGATGAACCCAATTTTCCATGTATCTCACACAAATCAGGTGGTATGTTAGCAATTCCTCGTTCAATATTGACCCGTAAATCGTCTAAATTTACCGGATGGTTGCTGTAAACCAATAACTTAATCTAACCCCAAAGAAAAGAGTCCAATGCAGTTAAATCTCTGGATAGAATCGGATAATTTATCAATCCATTTCTTGAAATAATCGAATCTCCCAATTACTGAATACACGACGCTTTAAATGAGCTGTTGGTTTGGGGTCTTGGGTCTTCTCATGGAGTTCGCAACAAAGACGCCTGGGAGATGCCTAGTTCTTGTGAACGTCGAGAAATTGATCCCTTTTTGGGTTTTAGTGCTCAATAAATATTTATTGTACTTACTTTAATATAAATAGCAAAGAATTTCGGAAACAAGCTTAGTTATTCAAAATGTAAATCTGCCTGATGATGCTACTGTGATAGCGAAACAATTTTTATATACATAACAATAAAAAATTTGTGAATATCAGAATAACCTTATTTAAATATTATTTAATATGGATTTTCACCAAGTGAGGACTGATTCATTTCAATCAAACAAGGAATTCAAAGTACCGTTCGATTTCCAAAATAACACCCTTTCATTTGTCTACAACCTGTATATCATACTGCTGAAATCTAGAGTGTCTAACATTCGAAAAAACTTAAAATAATATATTTTCCGAATTTTACAGAAAGTTCTCTTTGTCCTTCTTTTTGTCAGTCTGTAGAGATAAAATATAATCACACTTCAAGAAATCAACAACGACTAGTTGATTTCTGTGCTAGCTCATCTTCTCATAGCTGTAATAAAAATCCTTTGAAAACTTTGTCACAAAACATTATACACATCCTGGGGATGTAATAAAGACGAATCACTTCTTGAAGTTATATTGGCAATTGACCGCATGTGCAGAGCTATTCGATGTTTATTGTGCTCTCAATGTGTGGTGCTTCAAGCTGGTTATAATGCAATTTGAGTAAAATTAATATGGATATATGGCCTGCGATACTAGATAGACAGATGGGACATGTCAGCTACAGGTTGTCTACAAATCTGTTGGGAAATTATAACTTTTAAGGACGAATTTATTGAATCCTCGGAATTATTTTTGTTATAGGTTTTTCATAGAATGAAAAATTGCGTGTTTCATTCTGAAGATACATCGCTCAATTCTACACCTATACTGTTAAGAAGATTCAAATCACTATTTCAAAATAAGAAGCATTAAACTTTATCAATGAACAGTTGAGAAGTTCTAAAATATTTTATCTGAATTTCTTAAAATAATCTCTACCTTATTATAAAGAAATCTTGAAATATTATATCCCTTACTTCTTTCATTTTCCAACTGGGACTCACAAAATGTTTATCTTTCGTATTAAAATTCAAATAAAGATATAGTATCTTCGAAACAAATATCTCATTAATTATTTTGATTTTAACAAAGGTGCACGTTTGTAGTCGTACGTACTAAGGAATATCACGATCACAATTTCTATGAAATATAGACGATTTATTAATTTGAAAGTTTACTTATTTGAGTGATAAGAAATTCATAAAAACTGCTACATTTTGATGGTCCAGTCGTTAACTGATGGAAACTCGTTTTCAATTAATAGTAAATTAAATTGAATTTACACGAGTTCTTTATTTATGAACAAAAATTGTTTCGACACAGTCTAGCTTCATAAGGTTTTATATCTGGACTGATTAGGTGTGACATAGGATTTTATATATGTGAAGGAACATACTTCAAAAAAAAAACTTCATTGGGATTTTTCACCGATATTCTGAACTAAATAAAGAAAATAAAAATAATTGAATATAGTGAAAAACCTTATATTCTTAACAGCGGCAAACCCAAATAATTCTCAGAAGCATATTGAGTGCCTTTTAACTTCTTAGCATTATATGGAATACCAGTAGCACAATCCAATAAAGTTCCTTCTTCTGAAAAATGTACCTACTCATATATAGGATTCTATGTAAATTCTCACACTTGATGGAGCCACAGTACGCTGAAACAGTTGTTGTTCATTAAAAAAACTTTATGGAAATTTAATTTCAATCGCAATTTACTGAGCTACGAATGCTTTAAATTTTCTCAAGGAAAATTTTCACGATCATACAGTTATAGTTAATTAATGAATATTTCTGATAAATAGGTACTTACTGATATCAAAAGAAGATTCAAATACTCAAAAAAATTCAATTATTCAAAGCTCCAGATCTATAATCTCTCAGAAAATGTCAGTAGCAACAATTTATACATTTATTTAATTTTGTGACAGAATGATTTTATCTTCGATCATCAGGTGTTTCGGGTTACCCTAAAATTTTCAGCTGATTGTTTGGTAAACTGATTTAATGAACCTTACCTTTACCTTGATAAAGAAAATAACTAATTTTCGTTGTAGTCAACTTTGGCGCGCTTATTCTAGGTGAAATCGTGCTACCGTTTTGCCCAAATTTCTGTAATTTTCGAATTTCAAGGCAAAAATGTTCTCAAACGACTATGATGAAGAATCCAAGGTGAAAAATTTTTCTGACTGGCCTGTTTGGGCTAGCCGTCCGTAAACACTAAAACAACTTTTGAATGGAAAAACCTAGAGACTTCAATCTTTCAGGGTAGTTTAAGGAACCAAATATCTCAGTTAGTCTGTTAATGGACAAAATCATTCCGATGATACGGGGGTTGATCAATTATAAACCGGACTTTTTCATAGGTTATATGAAGTGACTCGCGTGGTGCTATGCTAAGTGTTGAAAGTGTCTAGGAAAGAGGAGGACCAAGCTCCGATTGAATACAATTGATTGGTAGCATCCTATCTGAGCCACTCATTTTTATGAAATTTTTATCGCAGGAAGGCGTAAAACCGAGATTTTCCATCGATTGAATCTACAATTCGTTAAGAAGACTTTTTCAAGAACTGAAGTCTATAAGTGGCACAATAAATTTTTAAGTGAGCGTGTAGCACTAGAAAATTTGAGTCACGCTCGCCGACCAAATGTGTGTATTCTTCTTCATGATAACGCTCGACCATGACAACGGCTTCGACTCGGGAAAAATTGAAGAAATTTCATTACATCCAGCATCCGACCTACAGCCACGACTTCTTTCCATGTAACCATCACATGTTTGGTTCACTCCAAGAATAAGAAGGAGGCCGTTTTCACAATGGCTAAGGAATGCAACTATTCGTGAACACCTGGCTGTAGACGACATCGACTACATTCTTCGATAATGGTATCAAAAAATTTTCTATTCAGTGGAAAAATGTATTGATATAAGCGGAAACCATGTTTATAGAAAGAAATTATCTTTTTTTTATATTTGTAAACTTACATTCTGTCAAGAAAGTACCGGAAATTATCGATTTAAATCTGGCGGGGCAATGAGGCAGGTAAAAATTTTTGTTCCTAGGTTGGTGCGTGCCGATTTTTACTATGGGTGATTACGTTGAGAAAAGAATTTGTTTAAAGTTTTGTGTTGCAAATGAATTTTCGTGTGCCGATGCATTGAAAATGTTGCAAAAGGCCTTTGGTGATAATGCTCTATCGAAAACTCGTGCATATCAGTGGTACAGAGCCTTCAAGGACGGTCGTGAAGTGGTCGCCCATCGACGGCTTCGATCGAAGATAACGTCGATAAAATTAAGGAAAGGGTGCTGGAAAACCGTCGTACCAGCTTGAGAGAGATAGCACATGATCTTAAGATATCCCACGAGTCCACACGTACGGTTTTGATTGATATTTTGGGCATGAGAAAGGTGGCCGCACGACTCGTACCGAAAGACATGAATTTTCTTCAAAAACGTCATCGCGAACAGGTTGCTTCAGACATGCTAGATCGCTGTAATTCCGATTCTACATTCATGGAACGCATTATAACTGGTGATGAGACCTAGGTCTACGAGTACGATATGCAAACAAGCCAGCAATCATCGGAATGGGTGGCAAAAAATGAGCCGAAACCGAAAAAACCACGCCAAAGCCGCTCGAAAATGAAGGTGATGCTCATTGTTTTCTTCGATATCCGTGGCGTGGTGCACTACGAATTCGTTCCAGAGGGTCAGACGGTAAACAAGGAGTATTACCTAGGCGTTATGAAACGTTTGCGTGAGCGTATCCGTGAGAAGCGGCCAAATTTGTGGGCGAACAACTCATGGATTTTGCATGACGATAACGCGCCTTCTCACCGAGCTACGACTGTGACTGACTTTCTCGCCAAAAACTCAACAAACGTGCTTCAGCAACCACCGTATTCGCCGGATTTGGCTCCCTGCGACTTTTTCCTCTTTCCAAAACTAAAATTGCCCCTTCGTGGCACCCGTTTTGAGTCGATTGAAGCCATAAAACGAAATTCGGCGCGAGAGCTAAAGTCCATCCCGGAAAGCGCCTATAAAAAATGTTTCGATAATTGGAAGTGCCGTTGGCATAGATGTATTGGAGTAAATGGAGCGTATTTTGAAGGCGACCCAATAAATTTTGACGATTAAATGTAAAAATGTTGTTTTAATTGAAAATTCCCGGTACTTTCTTGACAGAGTAGTATTTTTGAAACTGTTTTTACTTTCCTTATTAGTCCGAAACTACTGATCGGATTGAAATTTGGAATTTCGGTGTTTAAAGCTTCTTGAAACTTCAATTTTAAGGGTAGGTGTGAAGCCTAAATATATCAGTTTAATATGAAAATAGACAAAATCGTCTCTATGATTCCTGAGTTATTCTTATTTGAAATTTTAAGCTAGGAATATTTTCGAAACTACAAATTCACCACACGAAGGCTAATGCATAATTTCATGAAGATAAATCTCGAGAATTTTTTGTTTTTTATCACATTTCGAGAAGAGGTATGAAAACCATATGAATTTTTGTTTAATATTTCAATTTTTCAATCTTTTTTTTAATATATAATGATGAAGATCGGAGGAACAAGCAGTCTTTCAATGATATACTTTGGATTTGCATGAAATTTTCCTTTTCTTCGGAATAGCAGTGTTGAAATTGCAAAAATTGATATTTTCTTAACTTTCGGATGTGAAAACACGGAATTTTGTGTTTTTCGTAGTTTCTTTGAGGAGTTATTTATAGATTTGAATTATTCAGAAGAAATGGGTTTGAAAAAGCGCTCAAAAACACATTAGCGTTACCTTAACAGTAATATACTGTCTAAGGGCTCGGTTTGGGTTTATGAGCTCAAACTGGAATGAACATGTAAATCATGTATGTTGGAAATTGAGCTCATGTTTTCATTCTGCTCGACTCATTAGAGACTGTCTTCCACTTGAGTCTGTTAGCTTTTTAATTGATAAAAGGCTTTTTCAATATCCTGAATACTAAGCATTAATTCTGCAGTATTCCGCTAAAAATTTTAATTTTATAAAATTTCTTGAAAATTAAAAAATTAAATTAAATCAGAGCCTTACAAAATACTGCTTAAATTTTAGTAGATGTACAAAAATAGTACTTATTACACAGTATCAAAAATAAATAAAAGAACCCAAAGTTTCATAACGGTATCAGTAAAACCAAAAATGCCCAGCATAACTCTCGTTCGAAAGCTCCTTCAAAAATATGTAGCACATCTTCATAAAGGCGATTTGAAATTCTAACCTATAATCATCAGTTCACTTTCATTTTTTGCCAAATAAAAACAATAAATAAAAATATATATCATACTCGACGTACTCGTGGTTTTTATTCGATACTAGGATAGAACTCAAATGGGTTCTTAACGGTTACCATTCGTATCATATATTCGTTCACAGAAAATACACAAAGGTTTTATAAAGTAATTTTCAAGACCCAGTTATATTTAAAAATGCCGTGCGTATAAGTGAGAGAATAAATTATAATTATTATATAGAAAATAAAATAATGAAAAGAGTTTATTTTTACTTGACAGAAGGCTACTTAAATATCTTGAAGATCAAACAGATTAATTCTGCAATACCTCACACCCGCTCACTATAAATAATAATAATAATAATGAAACACTTTTCAGTAATGCAATTCGTCATTGCAACTTGCTTCGAGTGCATTAGAAGAGCAATTAGAAAATTATTATCACTAGTTAAAGAACATATGAAATTTAGGAAGAACAGTGAACCCCTTTATGTTAAATTGGAAATGTTTTACAGTATTAAAGGCGAACTAGTCTTCCAGCGTTATCAGAAATTGCATCAGGGAAATTGGAATTTTATCCAGTTAATTTTCAATTCCGTTTCAAGTGGGAAAACATATTTCTCTCATTTTACATGTAATAAACAGGGTTCCGAGTGAAACAGCCGGTGAAAGTTCTCTTGCCTTATTTTCGCAGTTTTGACATCAAAGTTTTCCACGCTTGGGTTTTATATACCGTAAAAATAAAGCTGTGAAATTACGATGATGGGTTTTTATTTTTAAATTCGACCTCTGTTAATACCGTACATTGGTTCCAAAGTTACAGGTGTTCATTCAAGTCATCTAGAAACTCAACATTTTAATCAAATTAGTAGGCAGCATAAGAAGTAATAAGTGCAGAATATGGATAATTAAACGCATCAGGAAAGAACAGTGAAAATGAATTAAAATTCTAAAAATATTATTTTATTCGTCTAATCATATACAATATTTTAATCAAATTCATAAGCAGCATAAGAAGTAATGAGTGCAGATATGGATAATTAAACGCAACAGGAAAGAACTGTGAATATGAATTAAAATTCTAAAAACATTATTTTATTGATCTATTCATAAAGAGAATTATTATTTTCAATTGGTAAAACCAAATTGAATAATAAGCTTTTTGATTGTCTCGGTCTTTACTAATCAGAAATACATATTGATGACTAAAAGTAAAATCACTTATTTATAATAGAGTTGTTTCATTTAAATATTTTATTATTAGCCTTCTACATATTAAATTTCAAAAAATTATAGTTAATAATTATAACTTCAGGAATTAAATTAAAATAATGTCATATAAGTAGCACTTACATCAAACGACATATAAAATAAACATTCATTATAAGACTTAAGAATTTCATCATAAAACTATCTTACTTAGAATATTCAATATTATTGGATATCTAACTAAGTTACTTTCTATAAAATATGTCAAAAACATTACTGAAAACCAAGTTTTAAGAGAAACTGTGATTCGTCAGTACTCAAATAATTCACATTATATGAAGCAAAGTCTCTCTTAAAACTTGGTTTTCAGTAATGTTTTTTACATATCTTGAAATTTTATAGAAGTAACTTAGTTAGATATCCAATAATATTGAATATTCTAAGAAAGATAGTTTTATGATGAAATTCTTAAGATTATGTTAAACATTTTTGAAAGATATTTGTTTTCATAAGATTGATCAGCAGAAACAAAATTTTATCTACTCAAAATATTTAATTTATAGGATTTTAGTTAACAATTTTTATTTGTTGGATTTTGTTATATCATTTGGATGTCTTATGAATGTTTATTTTATATGTCGCTTGATATAAGTGGTACTTATATTACATTATTTCAATTGAATTCCTGAAGTTATAATTATTAAATATAATTTTTTGAAATTTAATATGTAGAAGACTAATATTAAAATATTTAAATAATTTTATATACCTTCTATCAAGTATTAACCTCTAGTTATGTTAAGTTGTTTTACTTTTGATCATGAACAATAAGCTTCTGATTGTCATTAAGTGTCAAGTTTTCATTATTTTCAATGATTGCAATAGGACTATAAATTTTAATGAAATTATTCTATTATATTTTGTTGCTATTAAATATTTTTCAGAGACTTGTTGTGTATACATGAAAAATTCTGTACAAAAATTTTTTTAATATAGGAATATTTGATACGTAAAGGCATTTCTTAATTTTTATCATTGACAAAATTTTTATTCTACTAATATACCATGCCAAAAGACTTCTGAAGGGAACTTGTGTACTGAGAGAACCTGACAAAAATTAAAATCAATTTTCTGAACAAGGTGGTGTACAAGGTTTGAAAACTACGCGAACAAATAAAGTTAAATAAACTTTTTGCTTGTGTAAAGTATAAAATTTCAACTGACAAATCCATAAACGAGTATTCAGGATTAATTGAGTGGCCTGGGTCAAATTTGTTTTGCTGAAAGTTTGTGCTTGAATTATTTTTATTGGACTATTTAATTATAACCATATGAAAATCAAAACAGATTTAATCTGTTGTCTTCTACAATTTTAATTTCAAAAAATTCTTTGAAGAGACTTTAAGAATTAAATTAATGTCTTTATAAGCACTGCTCATATTTAATAGACGTCAAAATTCATCATACAATATCAAACGGAATTAAGAAAAACCAACGAATACAAACTGTCAATTAAAATTAAAATATAAATAAGCAAACATTTTTGTTTCGTTCCAGGCATGCGTAATGAACTCTTCAGACAAACTTACGAAGCCCTGTTTGTTACAAAATGTTGTTTTCCGATCCCATATGAATGAAAAATAACCCTTTCTCAAAAATATAAAACATAATTTCAAGAACTTCTCAAAAACTAATTTATTTGAAATATTCAATATATTTAAATAAATTACTTCAAAAAATCTCAAAACATGTAGCACATTCTCAAGAAATAATTAAAGTTACGATAAGATCAGTTCAACATTACATATAAAAAATATAATAAAATCAAATAAACAATGTATAGACTTACTCGGTGAATCTTAGGAATACATTAAATCTGTTTTGATTTTCATATTTGTAATAATCCTTCTATCAAGTAAAAAACCATTCCTTCTTATTTTAAATTATAACCATGTTCAATATCAATTTTCAATAATATTAAATTCCTGAAAGAATGTTTTTGATTACTGAAATCCTTAATACTGCTTTTGAAGAGTAATAGTTTTTACTGCATAGATTAATTTTATACCTTATAAAGCATAATTTTGGTGGAAATCATTTCAAAGAATATTCTTGAGTTACTTCCAATCTATGATGATTATATTCAAATACAAATGCGATATAATTGTGAAAGATTTCTTGATTATATAGAGAGTGTGTATTAATTAACGCAGAAAATTTTAAGAAGTAGTTCTTTAGTCTTTCAAAGCCTCTTCCCTTCCAAAATACAGCCCTTTAAATTTGAAGTTTCGTTTTTTCTCATTTCTATTATATGAAATAATTAAGCAACTCGAAATTTGAAAACTGGCTTACGATAACTGAATCTTACTTTCGACATTTTTTCCGAAAATTTATCACAAAGCGGTGAAGAAATTACCACTTATAATATTTTGCATCAAAACTTTTGAATGTTTTAATATTTTTCAATTTAAAATATTGATTGAAGGAGATAAATTCAATGCAAGTTCAAGTCCTTTTTGTATTTACTATTTCTGCTAAAATTGTTAGTTTAATTAAAAGAAAATGCTCAAAACTTTCCGCGGAACTTCACAAACGTTATAATTTAATGATAAAAATAAGTAGGCAGCTGTAATTTATAGTAATGATGAAAAATATTTTTATTGTCAAGATTTGATCTTCCTGAGGTATCAATAAAAATACAGTGTAGGGAATGGCAAATTATAGAAATGCTGAAATAACAGATGTAAATTTCGTATAGGCTGCGCTAATGCAAATTGATTAATAGTTCATAGTCTCTGTGCTCAATTATATCCAGAAAGGACATTATCTCATTAAGGAAAATTTTCTTATATTTAATAAAATATCATGGATCATTTAAGTTCTACAATTCATTTCGTTTACTGAAGAGATGCACAAGATACAAAGAAGTTGCGTATTGAAGTTCTATTTTCAAATCGGTGTTTCAATTTGAAAAATGTTCTTATGCAGAATATTGTAAGGGTCGATTTTCCCACTCCTTTGTGATAACATTTCGGAATAACAACTTTCAAAAAGAGATCTAAAATTAGTGTTAACGATATACTATGTTTCGTTCTTCTAAATATGAATATCAATACAGATTTAATCTGTTAGCCTCCTATTTTTTTCATTTCAGATTAAATCTGTTTTGATATTCAAATTCCATCAAGTAAAAACCTCTTCTTTTTATTTTCTTTTCAATTGTTCCATAGAGGATATATTCAATAAAAACAAGAATTTTACTTCCATTTCAAAGGACAATAACTGGAAGGGGAAGGGGCTGAAACAAAAAACATAAAAGGGTGTCATTACTTTTTGCAAAACCCGTCGAAATCATTCCCATAAATTCAGAAACGCCCTGTATATAATTCAGCAAAACTATTTATTGCACTTAGAAGACTAAAAATAATCCTTGAATTTTTCTTTACATGAATTTATAGCCATACAAAATCACTTGAGAAAATACCCGGAATTTATTATTTTCCATAATTTTAATACACTTTTTTTGGTAACATGTAACATATAACATGTGCAGATAGTCGGTTATGACCAAAGTTGCAAGGTTATACTATTTGTCAAATATTGTTGAATGTCAACAGGTACACAATTCATGAAATAATGTCGTAACTAGAAAAAAGAGAATGGGTAGAACATTTGTATAGAGAAAGTTTTCGAAACGTCAAAAAAAAATTAGTGCAATTGACTGAACTGGGAAAAAGTGCTGTATATGGAACCAATAAAGAGGATAAAAAATAGCATGGATATGAGGCATAGACCATTTTTAGGAAGACCGCGTAAGATTAATGGAAATAATTTGAACGCTTTATTTGCCTTAGGACTACACAATCCGCGCCTGGATTTTCGCAAATTGGCTAACAGATTTGGAAATCAACGAAACATAAAAGTATGTCCAGAAACCGTCCGTATGTCACTGAAAAGACAAGACTACATATCAAGAAAAACAAAAAAAAATCCTTATAATGACACCTTTACAAAACGAAGGAAGGATATAATTTTGCCAACGTTTTCAAGAAGATAATTTTAATAATGTCTGTATATCTGATGAAAGTTATTTCCACCTTGCTGCAAATCACTCAAAAATCCTATCAAAACAACATGTTACCGTCCAAATATCCAAATTTTCCACCAAAATAATGGTTTGGGGAGCAATATCTCAGCGTGGTGCTACGCCTCTCTCTATAGCTGATGGTACCATTAATAGTGAAAAGTATTGTAGCATTCTAAACAATTTTCTACTTGAAACGACGCACGCTTTATATCCAGTGGGGTGGCGTTTTCAGCAGGATAATGCAAGATACCATACTTCGCCCTATACTCAAGCTTGAATTCAAGAACACCAAGTGACAACCATTTCATGGCCAGCAGCTTTACCAGATCTTAGTCCTATTGAAAACATACGAAGCTAATGAAGATTGAAGTTGAACGAGCAGCGCCACCAAATTAAGATGATTTTATTCAGTCAGTTTTACAGTCGTGGATTACCTCACCGAAAATTATGGAGGTGATCTAGTTTCGGGTGTACCTCGACGTTAAGTCAAGTATTTACAGTTAAATGGAGGTTGTATAAGTAAATAAGATGAATATTTTGTTATAATTTTCTAATTCAACAATTAAAAATATATACTAAATAATTACAATTGAGCTTTGTTTTTCCGGATACTTTCTTGACGGACTATCGTGTGATAGTGTAATATTCTCAATATGTGAAGTTTCGAAATCAGATTTTTTCCCAATTTGTTGAAAATATTGGATCAATTTTACGCTTGAACATAGGTTTAAAATATAATTGAGTATCTTTTTAAAAGTTTCACTTGTTGATACTATGAAGAATCATCGAAAATCAATATTTTCTTGATTCAATATTTTATGACGTTAAATTTGTATTATTTCATTGTATGTTTATTCACACATAATTTCGATATTTTCTACATTGAGAATAGAAGCTGCACACTCATGCTGTAAGTTCACTCGGAAATGAAAAAGTTTAATACAATCTGAATAACAATTAATTAACAAACGAAAGTACACAATATCCTAGTCTTTAATATTTTCAGTTAATTTTCACCTACATTTCATTTTGAAATATAAAAGGAAAAAGACAACTCAATATATTCCCAATATATTTGGGAATGCTATACTAGAAAAATACTTTGTTTAATTAAAGTATAGAAATTTCATTGAAATTCATCATTATCTATCATTTTAATGTATTTACATCAAGTTAAATTCGATTCATTCCTTTTTCTTACTGAAGAATTAACATGAAGAAGGTAATATGGAACTAATTGAATTTGGCGTTGCCACGAATGCGAACAATCGGCGTTCTTCTAATAGGCCTAAAGAGTCGATCTTGCTCGGATAAAATGAAATATTCAATCAAGGTTGTTGAATTTGGGGTAAACTCACGAAGTGAAATGTTGAAGGAGATTTAAATGCGAATCCCTTTATTCGGTCGTTAAACATTATTTTTCATTAAGTTTGCTGGAGGATATTGCCGAAACTCTTCGCGAATTGATGAATTTTTTTAAATGTAAAAGGTGGGCGCATTCGCCATTTTGTAACATAGAAGTTTGTTCGGGAAGTAATTCCGTTTTTTCCCGACAGAGGATTTAATTGTACTTTTCGAACCCAACTTCACACTTAAGCCGCATGATCATTATATTTTTTGAGAGTTGATATAGCAAGGCTAGTGTGTGAGAAAGTTTAATTAATTCAACGCAGTAGTTAAGCAGCATTTTTATTTTTTTTACTATAGAAAAGGTAAAAATGCTAGAAAGAAACTAACAGATGTGTATGAAGAAGATGTGTTGACAGTATGCCAGTGTCAGAACTGGATTCTAAAGTTTCAATCCGGAAATTGCACCACGTTGCTAAAGGCCGGTTGAAGCTGATAAAGATATGATGAAGGCATTAGTTGATGCAAATCAACATGTGAGATCGGTGAGAGGTTAAATTTATCGAATTCATGATCACTTGAAAGGCTTGGGTTTAAACTTGAAGCTCCATTTATGGGTTCCCCATGTTCTCACAGAGAGAAATTTTTATTGTCGCATTGACGAAAATGATCCATTTTTGAAGCGCGCATCATTACTGGGGACGAAAAATGGGTTGTGTATGACAATCTCCAAGCAAGAGATCACGGTGCAAAAAAGATGAAAGGGCTCAAAGCATTTCTAAAGCCAATATCTATCAAAAAAGATTATGCTGTCTGTTTTGTGCGATTTTAAAGGAATCGTTTATTTTGAGCTTTTACCGGATGAAACAAAAATTAATTCGGAAGTCTACTGTCGTCAGTTGGACAGAAAGAATAATGCTCTTCAACAGGAAAGGCCAGAATTAATCAACAGAAAAGGTGTAGTGTTTCACCAAATATAAAATTAAACTGAAGGTTGCCTCAGATCGAAATGCAGTGTGAAAAAAGGGCGATAACATGAATATTGGTGAAACAGTCCCTAAAATATTATGGGTGCTTTAAAATTAAAAACTAAAACAAATGTGTTCTACATTAAAATTCACTTCAGAAAGCATGTAAGAGAACATTTTTTGTTTTGTCAAAAGAACGGAGAGATACGTTTGGAAGTGTTGTTGAATCTTTATTGTTCACTTATTGAATAAGATTCGAAACACTTACTGAAATAGCCGATATTCATTAATGGATATTTTTCAATATAATGAATAATGCTGTCAATTCATGTAGGCAAGAACAAGTTGAAAATGATCCCATCCAATTAAAATTACCGAAAGATTTTCGTTGGAAGAAATATTCGATGAAGCTAGGATAGAGTTCAATGACTAGTTCTTCAATCCACGAATTTTTTTCAAGGAACTTTTGGCGGAAGTTTATATTCGAAGTTTTTATTTTAATCGATTACTTTTGTTGAAATAAATTCATTTTCAGAAATGCTCTGAGTATGGAAAACTAGTATTCTAATATGGCAGACCAGTGAGGACTAATAATAATTTTTTTGCCTATTCCAAATACTCTTCAGATATCAACATAATTGTTACATTTATATTATTCACCGAGTTGATTTTCGAAAAAGAAAGTCTCATAACTTCAGTTGAATATTTCCTGAAAATATTGGATGGAGTAGTCTGTTACTTTGTGATATTTCATTTTTAAATGGAATGACATGACAAATTATTTTGTTAAGTGATAGTGATTTCATTCTATTTTCTGAAAACTTACTTTCTTAAATATTACAAACTTAATGAGTTTTTTCATTTCAATATTTTCTGGTATTGCTCTTTTTCGGTTTATTATTCAATTTTTGGACTTTTAAATTATGCAGGAAATATTTTTGATCAAGATCATTTACCGTTTCACTCTGACTTTCATTATAGAAATTATAGGTGAGTCCTTGAGAAGTGTAAAAATAATATGAGAATAAGCCACTTCCATGAAAAAAATATAACAAGTGATTCTTTATTACACATAAATCATAAAGAAGGAACATACCTTATTCTAAAGACATCTCAGAATGGAGATTTAAAATCAACGTTGAATAGGATTCCGTATAAAACAATAATATTGCCCTTCAGAAATTTCAAGATTTTGAATATTTATATATTCAAATCAATTTCGAACAATAATTTTCCCAAGAAAATTATTCAAGAAGATTTTACCCAAAATATTCAGTATGCTGCCGATTCAGCAAAATTCTCTTTGACTCATTTTTATATTATACGTTTTCCTTATATTGATTTTAACTCAGACGATATATTGAATACCTCAGAAATATCAGGATGAATACCCATTCATCAAATTCGGTATTTTAAATTTTGCTTTATGTTTTATTCCCCAATTTCACCACTCGTTTGCATATTTGCTTCTTGTTTTTCTGTTGATTGAGAATATTTTATTTGTCATTATGGAAGTAAGTTTTTTGCAGTTGCTGGTTCTGTGAATATTGATTTCTCTTTTTCGATTCGAACAATGATTTATATATATATTTATATACCTTTCCGAAATTGAGTTTTATTTCTGTTAATTCGTAAAAATCAATTTCGCTTGCACTAGTTGCCAATTCTTTCATAAGAAGGCATTCAATATACTGTTTTTCCATCGATTGTTAACTGAAAGTTATCTTTAATTCAGCAACGCTGTACAGTTTTCATATATGTTTCAGTAGATGATTTTTCAGTATATAATGGACACAATAATATTAAATCTTATATCTTTTTTTTGATTCTTTGTTTAACTCTTTCTATTCTCAGAGATGAAAAAGGAACGTTGAAAATAGAAAAATTATGTAGAGAGAATAGCTCTCTGCAGAATGGAGTGTTTTAAAATAACGTATTTTTTTTTCTTTGAATAAGATCTGATATTCTAACAAAAATATACTAATTGAATTTGAAAATTGTGTTTTGTTCCTGAAAATCCTATTTTTGCACTGAGTTCAATATGTCATTCTCTTTATCATGTCTAACTCACCTTCGAGCTCAGAAAAATCCGCAAGAACAATTCCTGAAGAACTCGTTCCAAATCAACAGGTAGGGCCGGAGTTTGGCTGGGAAATCGCAACGTTCAGATGTTTTTCCGCACGTCAGTTCGCGGCACACGGGGTTTCCGCAAACCTGCGGGATTCTGGCGTCTAGGTTAGTGAGGGGGCACGCAGTTTGTGAACCGCGAGCTACCATGTATATACCTATATAGTGGTTGTCAGCCTGCGCAAAAGAAGCCCGCGCGTCAAGTGTCACTCATGCACATTGACATCGTTGTTCGGATTTCGGTTGATTTTCAATTGGCACACCGAATGATTGGTTCGCTGATTTCGTCGCAACTCCATGGTTATTTTTGATGGAAAACCGCGTTTGCGGATTCTAGGAAAATTCCGAATGTAAGTCTCGAAATAAATTTTTCTGATAGATTGATGGAAAAAACTCACTATTCGTGTTGAAGTATATGCATTGTGCGAATTTGAAGCCAGAAACCACATACATTGACAAATTCTAAGTGTGAAAAACAAAATTTGATAGTCAAAAGATTTCATCATTCAACATACCCTCAGCTTGATCGGTTAATCATAACGAATCAGCAATGGAACAAACTTTCATATTGCTCAACAAAACACCTATCACCCTTATGTTGGGAGAAAATTTACGGACTTTCAAACATTTTTTTTTTTTATTGAGAAAAGAGAAGATATTTGGACGGACAGACTTCAGGCAGATGAGAGGGATTTTTCAGTAATTCAAAGCTTCTATCAGGAAGTGGTTGCAAGGTAGCAAACGGTAGTCGGTAATATCGAACAATTGTTCGATTCTATATTGTTGTTCAATTCTCATCTAGATAATGAATCATAATTATTCCAGGACAACTTTAAATTCAGTAGATGTTGGTTATGATTATTTTTACAAGTCATTTTCTCTAGTGTTTCCAATACATTGAACATATCTCTCATAAGTTCATTCATTTCTGAATTGATTTTGTGATTTATTCAAATATGAATTGGGTAAATACCTGAAGAGGAATTGAAACAAAATTCTTCGTCATATGTGGAAATTCTGGTTCAATTATTTTTCATCTATTCCTCATTTCGAAAATCTTACATAATTTTGAAATAGTAGATTTTTTTGTTTATGTATATTTAGATACTGTTATGAAATTTACCATTAAAATAAGCAAGAAAAAGACTTACTCATTGATTTGTTTTGATTCATTATGGAGTAATTAGATCAGAATCATTTAAATGAGACCAATTCTAAGAGAAACGTTTTTAATTCAACGCATTAAAACACTTACGAGTCAAATTTTTGAAGAAAGAGCCTTTTCAAAGTAAACATCTAACAGTTGATTGAAAATTCTTTGAAACGTGAGTCAAAATTAGAAATTCCGTTGGAAAATTCAAAATGGAACCGAAAAAGAGTATTCATTCACCTTACCATAATTTCATATCAAAAAGAGAGAAATCGAAATAATTTGAATTTTTATACCTTTTCTGAAACTACCATCGAAAAGGATTGAAAACTTTGTTAGTAACGTATATTCATTTTGATGAAAATATTGACAATATGCAAGCTCACTCACATCTTTTTTTTCAAAGCAATGTGAATTTTTTTAAAAACAACCAAATTTATTGAACTTTAGGAAAGAAAGTATCAACCATCAGTAATTTTGGAAATTTATATACAAATAGTACCATCTGAGATACTTTTGGCATGAATAAATTTGTAATAAGATATAAGTTGAAGAAATGTAATAATTTTCATAGGTAATTGCTAGTGATTTTTAAGTTAGAAGCATCAGAAGTTGAGAACTTTTGACACTTAATATAATATAAATATTGCAATTAAAACTGAACCGAAGGAAATGAAACTGGTACCTAAATTAAGGTAAAATTGGGGTCAATTCTCTAGATTATTTTCAGCTGAAGAAATACTGTAATTTTCATAAAATTAGCATAAGCAAAATTTTAAAAAATTTTGACAAATTCTTTTCTAAAGTACTTCTATATTGAAAAGAACTAATTTGCCATAACTTAAAAAGAAGAAAATATCATCAAGTGATGAAATTGGTATCAAGAAGTTCGTTACCTGAATCTATAACGAAAAGATTCAACATTTAAGTCAAGAATTTCAGCGGAAATAATTTGACATGGTTGGCTGCAATTAACTGATACAGTGACGAACTTGGATAATTCAGAATAAGCGAAATTTCCTGAAATAGACTATGGAGATAATTAGGGAGAATATCAATTGAGTAAAGTCGATACTCATCAAAGGTACAAACCACTTAATTCTGTTAATTAATTTTTGTAATGGACTGCATATATTTACGATAATTACCGTTAGATATAAGGTTACATAGATTATAGAAGTAGGATAGTTCGTCACAGATTTTATATATCAAATGACTTTCCTTTAATATTATATTCAGAAAATAAGTAAGAAAATTCGAATAAGAATCCTCCCTGTTAGATCATATCAAAATTAATTAGATTAAAAGTTTCAATTTCTAATTACAAAATTTAAATTCAACTAAATAAGCCAGCATCTCCAAATAAATCCTTACAATGATGAGCGAAAAATTTTTAAGCCAAAAAATTCATTATTATTTATCAAAAATAATAATTTATGTTATTCCATGACAACCTCAAAAATCTGATCAAATAATTTTTCAAGCACTTTTGAACACGAAATTTCTTAGACCTTGTAGAACCACAGTATCTCCATTCCATCAATTGATGCTTTGTTTCTTGATTGAAATGTAAATAAGGTTTCATCCAACCTAACATCAGGGTTTCAAAAATTTGAATAGATCAAATGCTACGCTCCAACCTGGTACGCTTTTGCTTAAAATTTGTTACGTTCAAATTTCATTTTCATTGCTTGCTTATATTTGTCAGAGTTCATAATTGTTCACATTCAATTATGTTAGGTTAGATTCCTAGAGGCGTAACAACTAATTGTTTCTTGCAGTTGTCAATTTTTTTATATCAAATTATTCATTCATTTTAGCCTGTGGCAACATCGAGTTTTTTAACTGTTTTTCACTCTTTTGTCTGTGGGGAGAAATTACAGAGTCGTCATTCTTATGAGTGAGGATACTTAAAAGTCTGCCAAGTTTGAGGGAATTCGACTGTGTTATTTTATTTCATCTTTACTGGATTTTAATTCGAAAATTGCATACTGTTGATGCGAACTATACTCGAGTGATTTTTCTATACAGAATCTGCATTAATCTCGAAAGATGCAATATCGGACTATTCAACCTTCATCACGAGGATAATTTTACGTAGAGGTGATTTTCCATCAATAATCGTCATAGTTACTTATTTGTACTTATGTAAGTTTATCTCAAGTGGTTAATGTAATCAATTAGAGCCTGAATAATAGGAGTTCTTTCATTTCTTCATTCTTCTTTTGTTGGTTTTCACTTTTCTAATCACTGGATTCCTTTATTTTCATGGAACATATTGGAAAGGAATTGTTCACCCCTTTGTGCTGGTGTCCACTGGATTGGTATTTAGTATTGGATTGATGTTAAAGGTTAGTGTCCAACTGGGACTCATGAGATTACGTACAGGATAGCCAACGTATATCGTTGAAGGTGAATAGGGGAGAGTCAACGTATGCTACCTAAATGAACGTGTCCGTTTGCGCACACTATTGTGTACTACCCTGTCAAGAAAGTACCGGGAATTTTCAATTAAAACAACATTTTTACATTTAATCGTCAAAATTTATTGGGTCGCCTTCAAAATACGCTCCATTTACTCCAATACATCTATGCCAACGGCACTTCCAATTATCGAAACATTTTTTATAGGCGCTTTCCGGGATGGACTTTAGCTCTCGCGCCGAATTTTGTTTTATGGCTTCAATCGTATCAAAACGGGTGCCACGAAGGGGCAATTTTAGTTTTGGGAAGAGGAAAAAGTCGCAGGAAGCCAAATCCGGCGAATACGGTGTTTGCTGAAGCACGTTTGTTGAGTTTTTGGCGAGAAAGTCAGTCACAATCGTAGCTCGGTGAGAAGGCGGGTTATCGTCATGCAAAATCCATGAGTTGTTCGCCCACAAATTTGGCCGCTTCTTACGGATACGCTCACGCAAACGTTTCATAACACCTAGGTAATACTCCTTGTTTACCGTCTGACCCTCTGGAACGAATTCGTAGTGCACCACGCCACGGATATCGAAGAAAACAATGAGCATCACCTTAATTTTCGAGCGGCTTTGGCGTGGTTTTTTCGGTTTCGGCTCATTTTTTGCCACCCATTCCGATGATTGCTGGCTTGTTTGCATATCGTACTCGTAGACCCAGGTCTCATCACCAGTTATAATGCGTTCCATGAATGTAGAATCGGAATTACAGCGATCCAGCATGTCTGAAGCAACCTGTTTGCGATGACGTTTTTGAAGAAAATTCAGGTCTTTCGGTACGAGTCGTGCGGCCACCTTTCTCATGCCACAAATATCAATCAAAATCGTACGTGCGGACTCGTGGGATATCTTAAGATCATGTGCTATCTCTTTCAAGCTGGTACGACAGTTTTCCAGCACCCTTTCCTTAATTTTATCGACGTTATCTTCGATCGAAGCCGTCGATGGGCGACCACTTCACGACCGTCCTTGAAGGCTCTGTACCACTGATATGCACGAGTTTTCGATAGAGCATTATCACCAAAGGCCTTTTGCAACATTTTCAATGCATCGGCACACGAAAATTCATTTGCAACACAAAACTTTAAACAAATTCTTTGCTCAACGTAATCACCCATAGTAAAAATCGGCACGCACTCTGACATCGACTGACTTAATCAGCTGTTGCAAACACACTAGTTGACGGATCCCGCTCATGCTTGGCATAACAATTAAGGACAGTGGTGCCAACCTAGGAAAAAAAATTTTACCTGTCTCATTGCCCCGCCAGATTTAAATCGATAATTCCCGGTACTTTCTTGACAGAATGTACATAACGAACGAACCATCTTAGTAGTCCCCTGCACCATTACGCAAGTCAAAGAAGAAAAAATATGGCGATGAACAATCTTATAAAACGCTTTACTAAAAGAAAGAAGATGGTCTTACCGCAATCGAATCAATTTGTATCTTTCTATCTTATGCTCTGGAAAAGAACCTTGAGTACATAGTTAAATTAGTTTCAATGCTTTGTCCCGGAAAAAAATCATGCTGAGAATCGGCTATTGAAGACTTCAAATAATTAAACTCACTCTCTGAAAAAACGCTTTCGAATATTATACTGAACACAGATAACTTGCTGACTCCTCGATAACTTTCGATTCCTACTATCAGAATTTTTATACATTGGTATCACTAAAGCAGTTTTTTATATTGAATTGAATCAGTTCTTATTTGGTGAAAATCCATATTAAATAATATTTGAATAAGCTTATTCTGATTTTCACAAATTTGTGAAAATCAGAAAAACCTTATTTAAATATTATTCAATATAGTTTTTTATATGTTTGGGAATGAACCAGTTTTTATAGACGTTCAATAATTTGGAATGTGGATAACATAAACTACGAAAATAATTTTCAAAAATGTAAGTATGACAGTCATCGGATACAGCTCCCTTATTCACATCAAGTAATTTCATTCTATCACAAACCACTTCTGTTGTGAAAAGTGAAGAATCACATTTGCTATCGACTTGACTGTACAAGTTATGAGAATGTGAAGAAGGTTCATACCCATTTTTGGAAAACATTGCGAATAATTTACATATCCCCGTTGTTAGCAAATGAATCATTATAAAAATTTGTCTAGGTATGTTTCCTCATTTTTATGGTTCTTAGTAATCTCCTATTATCTCTTAGGGTGAGTTTTTTTAACTCATGTAGCATTCTGATAATTGAATAAACTTCGAATGAACTGAGAATCATATTTAATCTATAACAATGATTGGAAAATTGAAATCTCCATATGCTACAATAGGATAACCTGCCTGACAGTCCAGATTCCTCGAAAGCTCCTCAGTGAAGCACATTCTCTCCCCTTCGTTTCGCGGCAGCAAATAAACAACATATACATAGATTTTGGAGTATTTGCTTAGCTGGAGAGTGATCCATAAATCTTTTGCCTAACTTTGAAATTGTGCTTGATGTTTAGGGTGGGCGTTGCAATCAGTCAGTGCTAGCTTTAAGGGGAAGTATACGATAATGTGTTCGATTCCTCGCGTACGTGGTTTCTGGCAACGAGTAGACCTCTTCTTGAGCCTCCAAAGGCTCCTTTTGTAAACAAGGCTACCATGGAGGATAAGAGTTCATAGGAGTACTTGTATTTCTGGCCTTGAGGTTGGACTCGTGGCTACAGTGGTTGAAGGCCAACATGCTAGTCTTCATTCATCTGGATTCATGGTTCCTCGACCTGGATGGTCCGGGACATCTCTTGTAGATTGGAGGGTTTTGACCATACGCTAGACGTTGGGCCTAAAACTCGATCGACTGGGAGCGCCTACGGCGGTTTCAATGCCTCTAGCTGTGACTGGTTGGTGGAGAAGCCCCTTCGGCATGAGTTGCATCCCACCCAACACAGGCACTGACACTGTAGATCCTGTAGGATAATGCTTCGAAGCTACCAGTCTTTACTGGAAGCAAAAGAGGACAATTTCGTTAGAATATTAGCATCCTCACGCTCACAGCAAAAAATATTATAATATGACAAGTCAAACACCTCAGAATTATTTATACCTCCGAAAATAATAATGTCCATTTGATAACACGTTGATATGTTTTTGGTCGAAGACATAAAATATAGAAAAAGTAAGAAAGTCGTCTTAAATAAATGGAAAAATATCGACTTTATTGAGAAGTAATATCAAAAAATACAAAAATGAAAATAATTCTATATAAAAAAGTGACAGATTACAGCTGCACTAACCAGCCAAGGGCGAAGTCTAGAGCTATTTAAACTCAACCCCCGTTTTCTGAAAAACCATTGAAAGGAGCCTGTTACTCAAATATTCATATTCTGAATCTCACTCTGAACAGTTTGTTCTAGTCAGTGCAGGGTCATTTCTTTTCAAAAAGTTCATTGACATAAAAATGTACAACGAGTCAAAACAGGTTCAGAATTCATCTAGAATCCATGTTATTGCATAAAAATTCCCTTCAATCTAGCAAGTACCCTGCATGCAGTCCAAGAAATATATTATAATTTTGAAAGGAAACTACGTGAATCCTCTTTCATCTTCTTTTTCATTCAACCATGATTTTATTCCGATTATTTACATTCTATTAGTAATGGAAATACGTTCTCGATCACCATGCTCGTTTCTGGATCCAATCGGATATAGAATATATGATTGCGTAGGAAAAGGGTTAATAAATATGTTTGCACACTTGAGCGTGGGTTAACATTCAGCTTATGGTTCATAGACGAAGCTTTGTGAACTAAGAGGAACTAATTTGCGTGAATTTTCGTAGGATGGCTGTTGAAGAGATGATATCAGATTATATATTTATAGAGGCTTATTAGGAAAGGAAATATTTCTTTCTCGAAAGGAAATAAATATAATTGAATATTTTTAATTTTCTATGAATTTATAATTAAATAATACTTTATATGTTGATTTCTATTCATCATTATGAGTTAAACATATGTCGCGAAACTATGTCTATAGTGGTTTCAGGGCCTCGAGTCGTGACTGGGTGGTGATAAACCTCTTCAGCGTGTGAGTTACGTCCCATACAACTCGGACATTGACATTGCAGATCCACTTGAGGTAGGAGAGAGTTTCGGAGCAATCAGTCTTGGTAAATTTTATGTTCTGAAAATTACTTCAACGATCAACGGGGTGAAACTTTAATTCAGTGCCAACCATATGGTTTATGAGCACATACTGATCTGATCCGTAGGATGCGAAGACGTATATTATATTTGTGATTTCTGTCAGTTAATTTATCCCATACTTGTAATTCGTAACCCAGGTTTCATAATATTGGCACCTTTGCTACGAATCCAAATTTTAATTTTTTCAATAAAATATATTATTTCATATAATGAGTGGTTTTATTTTTGTGATTCGTTCCTAAACTACAAGCAAAAGAATGTTGAGTATTCAAAGCCAATTTTAGGGATAGGTATAATAGTTTCGTTAGAATAAACAAAAAACAAAGTAGGGTTCCAAATTACCACCCGTTCCTCTATGTGTCTTTGTTCTACTTTCAAATATAAATATTGAGAAAAATAAGACAAAATTTCAAATTAACCCCATTAACGAGGATATTTAGGCCTCAAATTCACTTTGAAAGTTTCAAGTATCTAGTAGCTCCTCTCGTTTGAAAGTTAGCGTATTTATGGGCTCACCTCGGATTCTTCATCAGTGAGTTACACCTAGTCGTTTGAGATCATTCTCGGCCCGAAATTCTAAAATTACAGATATCTAGGCAAAATGATAACATATCTCTAGAACAATTGCATAAAAATAATTTTTCTAAAGTTCATATAATGTCTTATACCTTAAGTGTAAGTTCTGATACTTTCTTCTCCTTGTACCCCATAATTGTAGAAATTTGTTATTAAGTAGGATTTGAAACCTACCTACTGTGAAGAAAGACAGGGATAATTGAAGAGCTCGTTAAAAATATTCTTTATGTCGCTAAATTATCACAACTCTTCTCTGTATTCACGCGGAGTTAGAGCATCACTTGCCATTCAGTTTGTTCACAGTGTTCAGTTTTCCGAGTTAATTTCGGATGTATTTTGATATTTCTGCAATGGTTGAAAATATCGAACAAAAATCAATCTTAAAATTTGGTTTGCAAACGGAATTTCATGAAGGAATTCTCTGAAAATGGTGAATGAGGCTTAAGGTGACTCGACTTAATCGAAAGTACTTGCTTACGAGTGGTATCTTTAGTCTCTCTAGATATAGTGAAAAATGTTTCTCCTTCAGGCAGACTACCAGTATCTTCAAATGAAATTAATATCAATAAAAACAAGATAAAATTAAATAAAATGAATCAATACGTAATAATAATAATAATGTTAATTTTCCAACAATTTATATAATGTAATAGAATAATAGATAGAATTAGAATAGTAAAATAAACATGAAAAATCACTGAAGCTTTGAACTTGTGTGTGATAATACCTTAATAATAATAAACTAATACCTATACAATAATTGTCATAAATAGACTCATGTGCAAACATAATTATTTACTTATGTGAATGCGCTTAGGAGAGGTTCTTTTTGGTAATATTGGTCTAGTCCGGTTTAGTTTGACTTATTCGAGTATTCATATTCATATTAGGGTTTTGTCGTAATTCGGGAAAGGAGAAATGTATAATCTTTTATGTGGACAATAACATTTGGGTTCTATGGTTCTTTACAAAAATTTCAAGTCGATGAGATCATTAAAATAATTTCTCTCGGTGGTTGTTATCCACACTTCAACATGATACTTGAACGTCTTATAATTTTTCGTAGTCTTTATAATTTCCGGTAGCAAACTGTATACCTTAGGTGCCAGAAATTCAACTG
This sequence comes from Megalocaria dilatata, assembly GCA_034642435.1. Taxonomy (NCBI): domain Eukaryota; kingdom Metazoa; phylum Arthropoda; class Insecta; order Coleoptera; family Coccinellidae; genus Megalocaria; species Megalocaria dilatata. The sequence continues at coordinate 66,419,928 of CM067855.1, read as the reverse complement.
ATCGTTGACCGATAGTTTTTCCTCAGTTTGGCACAACCGTGGAATGCTCTTTTGTTCGGCTGTTGTATTGATGTACAACGGGTTGTAATTTTATTTAATTTTTATGGATATTTGTCAATAATCGGTGACAGAAAAATTGCCCTATATCAAAAATAGAGTTCTCTGAGTATAGCAAGTCACTGGAATATCTTATGTTTCTTCGAAAAATTAGTCGCAGAATCCATTTTTGTACAATATTTAAGTTATACAGATTACTTCCTGCCACACCCCCCAACCCAAGATTCCATAACTCAGTTGTGATTGTACGAGAGCAAAATATAATGTTTCTACATTTTTCGTATTCAGGAATTCAGCAAGGTATCTGAACTTACTCAGTAAACCCCTCAATTTATTTTTTACATTCTCGATGTGTCCCATCTCAAATGTCTGTCTATGCCCAGATACTTGGAGCTTGGAGTAGTTTGACCTGATTTATGGTAACATGTAATTCTATAGCATTGCTCAAAGCGATTTGCACAGTCCTATATATATATATATATATATATATATATATATATATATATATATATATATATATATATATTAAATTTTAGAATTGATGAAAATCATTACTCTGCATTTCTGTTCAATGATCCTTGGCTATAGACATTGTCATAGCCCTGTATTTTATAAGTATCATCAGTGACAGTGAATGTTTCTGTTAAGATGATAATGTCAAATTGTTGAGTGAACTGATTCAGAAAAATGAGCAATTCATCAAAATTTTTGTTTACACTACGGATATTCACGTGAAGAATCCTGAATCTAGAGTCACTATTTTTTAAACAATTTTCGTTAAACCTCTTCAAGTTATCGATTAGTTGTCCTGGTATGAGTTTGTTCTTATAATTTTCAATATACGGATCCCTCTCCGCTGTCACTGCCCAATCATCTAGTTTTTATTTTGAGACCTGGGGGATGGCTTTCTGTCTCTGGTTTGTGGGTGATTTGAAGATATAACTCTATCTCTTACTTTGTTTTTCGTTTCTTCGTCTCTCTTCTTCCTCTCCTCAACCGGATCTTTTTTTGTTCGTTCTTGTTTATAGAAATTTCTTTAGATTCCTGTAGGGCTGTTTCGAAAAACTCTGAATTTCTTTAAGATGGTGTCTGAGGTTCACTTGCTGCTTTTTGTGTATTGTTTATCTCGTCTCTACCTTCAAGTTCCAGAATTTCCTCCACAGTGCAAGCTTTATTGTTCCTAAATAATTTTTCGCTTTTTATGTAGCAGTGATCTTGAGTTGAGCTTCGAATTTCTTTCAAAGAGCTTCTTAGGATTTTGTTCTTGTCAAGTTTTGAACAATGCTAATTTTGGTACCCTTCAGCTTCTTACAGTTTTGCAATATAGTTATTTTTGAGAGTGTTGAGATAAATTCTACCTTGATTGAACTTCTTTCTGATTTTCCAAGCTTATATATATTATTGATATTAAGTTTATTTATTTCTGTGCCTAATAGGGTATTCCAATTTCTGCAAAAATCTTCTACTGATATTTGATTTTCTTCTACTGGTAGTCCAAATATTATTATGTTATTTTTTCTCTCATTCCTTTCCACATTTTCTACCTGCTGTCTGAGTTGCTCATTTTCTCGTTCCAATATTCTAATTTTTTCATTCAGGATTGTTTCTATTTTCAGTTTTATATTTACTTCACTTGCTTGTATACTTTGTTGTAACTCTCTTTTGCAGTTCAGAATTCCTTCCCTTAAGGCTTCCATAATTTCAGTAGATCTGGCAACTATGGGATATATTCACATCAACCATCTGATATATTTAATTTCCCTGCGTTATCTTGTTAACGTGAAACAGATGTAGATAAAATTGATGAACGATGAATCTCCTTGTATTTCGAGTCTTTTATTTTCTTGAAAACTTTGCAACTTATATTAAGTAGCGAAAAACCAATACCTCTATTGTATGCTAGAAGTTCTTACACTTTCTTTGAAACTAGATATGAAAATTTTCACCCAGGTTTGACCACTTCATTCGGCTTGATATTTACACGCTTATCTATTGCTCCTAATCTCTAATCTCTAATAATTCATATGTCCATATTTCGTTTTTCATGAAACTCTTCAGAAATATCAAATCTAAACTCTGTAGGTAGTTCATTTTATTTCAATAATAAAGTAAATAAAAACAACTTGGCTTAAGTTTCACTGTTTATTTGATGTATGTTGACATATGTGTTTCGGGTTTTTAGCCCGTTTTCAAAACTGAAGAGAACAAAACTTGAAATCCTATTTATAATGGTAGGGTAGATCACAGGTACAATTTTGAACAGTGTAAAAATATGGTGTTAGTTGAGTCCCAATCTTTTACAGATAAGAGCAATGGCGATAAATTGAATTGAAGTTGATCATTTGTAATTGATAGCTTCTTACCATGTGCTAAACAAATTTCCAAACTTTCTACTTTTAGAAAGTCCATCCTTCTGCTTTTATTACCTACGTGTAAAATCTCAGTTCTACTGAAATCTATGAAATGGTTGTTATTTATACAATGTTCCGAAAAACCAGATGTTATTTCATTATGTAATACACTTTTTATGTTCTTCTACCCGTATGTTTATAGATCGTCCTGTCTGACCTATGTAAAATACAGGGCATTCATTACAATATAATCTGTATATACCCCTTTTTCCACACGTTTCACGACAGCCTTTGCTATTGACTAAAAGTGAAGAGTTTTTCGTTTTCGTACAAATAATATTAATAATATTCTGTTTAAATTTTATTACTTATTTGTATATGTTTCTACATATCTTGAGATAAAAAGTTATAAAAATTAACTCAGCTGGATATCCAATAATATTGAATATTCTAAGTGAGATAGTTTTATGATGAAATTCTTAAAATTATGTTGAATATTTTTGAAAGATATGTGTTTTCATAAGATTGATGAGCAGAAACAAAATTTTGTCTTCTCAAAATATTCAATTTATAGGATTTTGGTTAACAATTTTTATTTATTGGATTTTGTTATATCATTTGGATGACTTTTAATGAATGTTTATTTTATATATATCGTTTGATAGTGGTACTTAAATGACATTAATTTAATTTAATTCTTGAAGTTATAATTATTAAATATAATTTTTTCGAAATTAAAAATGTAGAAGGCTAATATTAAAATATTTAAATAATTGAATTTGATAGAATTGAAAAATGAATTTAACAAATTCAGAAACATTTTTAAATGTCTAATAGAACCTAACCAAGTGCAAAATATATCATCCACGTATCTTTTCCAATTAAAAACTTTATTTATAAAATTATCTTGAGAAGATAAGATTTTATTTTCAAGATGGGTCATGAAAATTTCGCTCAAAAGTGGTGATAAGGCAGAACCCATTAGGAGCCGTCTAATTATTGATAAATTTTATGGTTGAATTTAAAATAACTTTGTTTGAGGCATACCTCAAGAAGAATCATTGTTTCTCATAAAATTTCAGAGGTGAGTGATTGGTTTTGCTGTAATGAATTTTGAACTATATTTTTGATTTCTAAATTATGTATGGAAAGAAATAAATTCACAACATCGAATGAATCAAGTTTAGCGTTACGGGAAATTTTTGAATTTTGTAGTTCTTCTGTGAGCTGAATAGTATTTTTGATAAAATATTTTGGGCTATGTTGTACCAAATTTGGTAAAATGATGTTGAAATGTTCACAAATTTTTGACGCGGGTGCATTTATATAAGAAACAATGGGCTTCATAGGACAATCTGTCTTATGTATTTTAGGAGGGCCGTAAAGTAACGGAACTATTGGATTCATAATTTTTAATGTATAATTTGTATTTGAAAGCAAGTTCGCACCATTTTTGATGAATTGTTTTACGGAATTTTGAAATTTAGACGTAGGGTTCTTTTTGAACTCTAGATTCAAATAATTTTTCGGTTTTTTCCAAATAATCCGATTTATTTAGAATTGTCACCGTGTTGCCTTTATCTGCATTTTACATAGATCAGATAGGACGGTCTACAAACATAACGGTAGAAGAACATAAAAAAAGTATATGACATAATAAAATAACATCTGGTTTTTCGGAACATTGTATAAATAACAACCATTTCATAGATTTCAATAAAACTCAGATTTTACAGATAATGAAAGCAGGAGAATAGACCTTTTAGAAAGTTTGGGAATTTGTTTAGCACATGATAAGATGCTACCAATTACAAATTAACAACTTCAATTAAATTTATCACCATTGCTCTTATCTGTAAAAGATTAGGACCCTACTAACACCATATTTTTACACTTTTCAAAATTGTACCTCTGATATACCCTAGCATTATAAATAGGATTTTTAGTTTTGTTCTCTTCTGTTTTGAAAATGGGCTAAAAACCCGAAACGTATGTAAACAGACATCAAATAAAGAGTGAAACTTAAGCCAAGTTGGTTTTATTTACTCTATTAATTCAAAAATGTTTCATCAAGTGCGAGAAATCAATATCATTCATTTAATTTGATAATAATAATTAATAGAATTAACGGTAAGACTCATTGCACTTCAATATTGTTTATATTTTATTTAAGAAAACGGGTCAATATCAACTATTGTGTTATATTGAGCATTATAAAAGGTGATTGTAATTTCCATTTTTGTCCCAGATGGACTGACTCTGTGGTTTGGACCTGCTCTATGCTTATGCAAATAGTTAGGTTATAACTATTCAGTCAAGTTCATTATCTTATTTGCTTTCTAGAAGAGAATATGTAGGTATAAAAATTTTATATAATAGTCATAGTTTAGATTGGATATTTATGAAAAGTTTCATGAAAAACTAAATATGGACAAATAAAGTGTTGTATTTGGATTAGGTGTGTAAGGTTGAATTACTTCAGTAACTTTTTATTTTGATTATTATATTTAAATTGATTATTATATTTAAATTTAAAAAAAAAATTTAAATTTGTCATTTATAGAGCAATGTGTATCGTAAGATATAAAAATATCGTAAGATATTTACTGAAGGTATTACATAGTAATTTATTCTATTTAATTTTATGTTGATAAAATCCTTTGATAGTAAGAACATTTAACTTTCATATTGATTATATTTTATATAAAAGAACGGTTCAAAATAAACTGTCATGTAATATTCAGGATTATAAAAGTTTACGAAGGTGATTTCAATCTCCATTTTTGTCACAGGTAGAAGATGAGCTGACTCTATGTTTATGCAAAAATTTGGATTATGAATATTCAGTCAAAATCATTATCTATATTGCTTTCAAGAATAAAATGAAAAGTGCTTTATTGATAAAATGTGTATCGAAAGATAAAAAATATCGTAAGATGTTTACTAAAGGTATTACGTAGTAATTCATTTCATTTAATTTTATATTAATAAAGGCCTTTAACAGTAAGACTCATTTCACTTTAATAAAATCAAGGACATGGTGTCTGAAAATTGTCCAATCCCTTAAATTTCTAAAGAAGCTCAAGCGTGTAAAAGTCGCTTGTAGAACGAGTCAGTTCTAAAATAAAATAAAAATAGGTTTTTTTTTTGATAGAAGAAATATTACAAAATTTGAATATCCAAACAGATTTAATCTGGTTTTATTTCATATATAATATATAATTATACATAAATGTGAAGTTTGACTGATGAGGACCTGACTAGAATTCTAATTATTTTTTGAAGATATAATACATGTTTTGAGAGATTTTAGAAGTAACTTATTTAAATATATTGAATATTTTAAATGAATTATATTCTCTGAGAATTCTTTAAATTGTGTTTCGTAATTATGAAAAGGAATTAGTTTTCATAATCGTAAGATCAAAAACAAAATTTTGTCACATTCAAATATTTATTTAATTAATTTCAATTGATAATTTATATTTGTTGCTTTATTTATTCCATTTGATATTGTATATTGAGCTTTAATTTTATACGTCTATTAAATATAAGCCATGATTATAACACATAACTATGTATATATTTCTAAAAATTTTTGAATAAAATTTTTCGAAATTAAAATTATAGGAGACACAAGTTTGACGTGCCAACTAGTCGACAAGCTTCGAAATTCTCACCAGATAGTGAGAAAGTAAGTAAAAAATATCTCAGCCTTATACGAAAATTGAGAGCATATTTGTCAAAACGGGTCTAGTTTATGAAAAAACAAACTCGTGAATTTTACATCATGATAGCGCAATATTTTATAAGGCTCATTGTAAACGAATTTTTGGCCAAAAATTTAACAGTTATCATGAAACAAACGCTCCATTCCACCGATAAGTACTTTTTTCTCTTTTCATTAGAAGAACCGATATAAAACAAAAGCGAGTATTAAGTCGATTCCTGAAAGGGCATTCAAAAATGGGTTGACGTCGTAGGTAAAATATTTCGAAAGATTCGTGCTTTGAAACCGGTGAAATAAATTAGAAAATGAAACATATTTGCTAATTCCTGGACCTTTTTCGGCTCTGTATGTATTATGAGAGAAATGGCTCAGTTAGTTATAATTTATGATTGATAGGAGCGAATATTTCACGTTGAGTCGAAATTTTATCTCTCTATTCCAAGAGTTTGTATTTGTAAATAATAAATCAAAACCATAAATTTGTGCTATTCAACAGTAGTGATTTACTTTAAATTCATACCGTTTCCATATCGAATAGATCCATACGGAATTATGCATACTCTTTTTCAGGAACGTCATCAGGTGGTTTTTCCGGACTAACGCTGGAAATTTCATATTTGATGTCATATGTAAATTGTTATTGACCCAATATATCAACATCGTGTAACGATACAACATCAAAGGGCCGCTGATAGCGACAAATTTCGTTTGGATAAATATTTGATTTATAGCTTATTTATGACCATATATTCTCGTGCAGAAATATGTTCGTCGATAAGAACGACATTGACTGCAATTTCTTTTGTTTCATCTGGTATTGGAATTGAAAAACATAAACCTTCAGTAAGATGAAGATGAATTATATTGGAATCTATTGAAATGAATCTTGTTATCAATATTTCTATGGGAGTTGAGAATTTTTATCAGATCAATTCATCCTCTAGAGCCCAGTGTATTAAATGTGAATTTTACGTTGATCTTCTATATTATATTTGAGCTGTACACCAGTAAAGAATGTACTGATACGGAAATGTGAGAATAAATTTGATTGTTTTGACCGTCTAGCAATAGCATTGAAATATCTTACATTGTGAACATTATCTCAAGAAACTTCCATTCACATCTGTACTCATGTGGAGTTCGAGCGTTATTTGTCATTTCCAAAAATATATGAACTAAAACGCCAAATATTCTTCCCCGGATACAAAACGAAGTATGAACTATGACGGAAGAAAGTTCTTCAAATCGGGTCAGTGCAACTTACATCTGTGTAAAACTTAAATATACTCGAATAGGTTTTATTGACCGTCGGGACATAGGGAGCAGATGAAGCATGTTTCGAAGCTTATTGCTACGTTAGTGCCAGCTGTAATGCCCTACGAATGCAACTCAGCTACGCATCTTTATTCACCCCGCATAGGAACACCAAACACTAAGGCTACCTATTACACGACAATATACACATAAAGTATATCCCACCAAGCTTATTCAGGACATGAACTGTATTCCCGATTTCTTTTTATATTACCAACTTAGAAATTTTTTCTCATGCCTATTACGTTGAACAGCGGATATTTTTTCTCAGATATAATAAGAAGTATGAGCTATGATAACAGAAAGTACTTATAATCGGGACAGTGCATCTTGCATCTATGCAATGGGATATGATTTGAGCATGAGGAAGATTTTCTACGTTAGACACGCTAAAAGTAATCAAGAATTAAATTCATTGCTTTAACTATTTTAGTGGGGTATACTTTATTATATTCATGTGCATTTGGTGACGCTAGTTGGAATTTTTGATTGTACATGTCCACGGGAAGTCATAACTGTTAGAGAAGTAAGCTCAAGATCAGGAGTCAAGATAAACAGGAAAGTTAGTGAATTTAAGGATAGGTTAGATGCACTGCCTGATATACTATATAATAGAAAAGGAGATGCCGATAAATAGAAAAGCTTTCGATATTTGCAAAAACCAATGCAAAGATTAACTTGTGAAAACCAAAACAGGATACAAGAGCAAAATTAAGAGAGTTCATTACAAGAACAAAGCAGTATGAAAGACTGTAACAAATTATTGAGTGAAAGTCAAAACACATACACAAATGGAATAAATATTTGATTGATTCGGTCTTTGCTTGGTCGAAACTCATTTTAATTAAAAAATATATAGGAGACAGTATTTTATTTCCACAAAAATGTTTGTACTACAACAATTGTTTCACCACGATGTGGCTTCATTAGGTATCTACTTTCAGTAGAATGTAGATACCTGATGAAATATATGTGTTTACCATTGCAGCATATTTTTGGGCTAGTCAATTGAGGTTTTATCAATATAGTTTTGAGATGAGATTTTTAGGCACTGATAACTTGTGTGTGGCGGCTAGATCTCCACGAGATCCATGAAATGAGTTAATTACTGAAACATCAAATATTCAATTTTCCTTGTTATATTCATTGGATTTTGTGGGTTATCTGAAAAAAATTCACTCCACCCTTTATTTAGCATATTACCCTAGAGATTTATCAACAAAATAAATATGTTGTTCCATAAAAGGTTCAGTTTATTGAGTAAACGGAGCTACGCACTCAGACGAGGTATTAAAGGGGAGGGTGTTCTTTATTGATTGTGTTTTTTGCCTATCCTCCAATAACCATGACTCAAACGTTTCTAGCTTGAGCCAAGTTTTCAGAAGTTTCTGTATTACTTGCAACAAAATTGAGTTGTTTGTTAATTGTTATATCTGCTGTTTCGGAGTATTTCTTCATCTTCAGACAAACGAAAACGCAACAGAAGATACAAAGTATTCATTTGCCACTCGTGAATTTTTATCATGGTTTGACAGATTTCGCAGTTTTCCATACTACCATGGAACACAGTTTTGACGTTTCACAGTTATTCAGAATCCTTACAGGTGTTTCGGTCTTTCGAACATCTTCAAAGGAATATAAAAAATAACTGAACTTACAATTGAAAAGGTTGTTCAATTACACTTAGGACATCTGTGTATTTTTATCGCCCCAAAGATTGTTTGGGAATTTGTTAAATTCTCCTTTTTCTTAATGGCTCTGATTGAAAGAATCTCCGAATAGTCTATCAATTTACTCTTTTTAATATTACATAGTGAAGTGACATTTTTCTCATTAAAAAAATGATTATTTTCTATACAATGTTCTGCAAAATCGGTAGATTTCTGGTTTTTCAAAATAGACATCCTATGTCCTTTGATTCTATGTTGTAAACATTGGCCTGTCTGTCCTATTTATGTAGCATTACAATCATCACATTTAATTTGATGAATCCCCGGTTAGAAAAATTTGGTGTTCTTTCCTTTATTGTTCACCAACATCTTAGCTGAATTATTTCTATTTAGCGCTAAAAAATTAATTCCCTTTTCATGAAGACCATTAGAGATCCTACTGCTGAAACCTTTTATATAAGCCATTGAAAACCATATTTTCTTTTTTTAATAAGGATCATTCATATTATAATGAAAAAAATTATATTAAAATGAATTATCCTTTCGAAGAAAAGAAAATATGGTCTTCAATGGCTTATATAAAACGTTTCAGCAATAGCATCTCTAATAGTCTTTATAAAATTGGAATTAATTCTTTAGTAGTAAATAGAAATAATTTAGTTAAGATGTTGGTGAAAAATAAAGAAGGCAACCCCAACTTTTTCAAATCGGGAATTCATCAAATTATATGTCATGATTGTGATCCTACATATATAGAACAGACAGGCCGATGTTTATAACATAGAATTAATGAACACAGGATTCTGAAATACCAGAAATCTGGTTTTGCAGAACATTGAATGGAAAATAATAATTTTTTTATGTTTAATGAGAAAGATGCCACTTTACTATATAATGTTATAAAGGGGAAATTGATGCACTATTTGAAGATTCTTTCAATTGAAAAAGCCATTGGGAAAGAGGGGATTGCAATAAATTCCCAAACACTCTGTGGGAACACCCCTATATTGAAGGCTGTTATTTCAATGCACCATAAAAATACACAGATGTCCTGAGTGTAATGAAACAACCTTTTCAATTTTAAGTTTAATTACTTTTTGTACTCCTTTGCAGATGGTCGAAAGACCGAAACACGCGGCAAGATTCTGAATAAATGGTGAAACATAAAAACTCTGTGATTTTTTTTTAACAAATTGAAATGATCATTTCAATCATGAATATCACTCAGAAAGATACTGATGATCTGCCGTTCAGGCTTTCATCGTTGCCCCCGGCATCCTATCAATCCCTGAAAACCTAAGGAAAATCGATCTTCAATCGTGAGAATTCCACGAAAAAGAATTCAAGAGCACACCTAATAATTTTTTCCTTAGTTGATAAACACTGCAAAATTTTTATATTCAATATACAATTTGCAACATCAATGAATAAATAATACATGATTCAAATAACATTCAAATTGACATCAAGTAAATCAATACTATACAATATCTTTATATCTATGAGCAGCTCAGTCGACTTCCCTTTCTGTCTCTCCTTACTTTTACTGAACAACACTGGGGTTCTACTTCTAGCAAAAAAAAATCTGAACACACTTCAGCAATCGTTCTGTCTCCGACTCCCAACAAAAACAGGGTATCCACTCCAGGGTTATATTTATACACGCGCGCAAGTCTACGAACTGACCATAAACTCTTATTTCTGGCATTGACAGTGACAAGTTAACATCAAATTCTCTATATGGATCCTGCCTAATTTCTCCTTACTGAAATATGTGGATCTCTTCATGAGTGCTCAATAAAATTTTTATTGAGCACGGATTTCGGAAACAAGCTTAGTTATTCAAAATGTAAACCTGCCTGATGATGCTACTGTGATAGCGAAGCAATTGTTGTAAACATAACAATAAAAATTGTGAAAACTTGAATAACTTTATTTATATATTATTATTATTCAAATATTTCAATATTTACAGATATATTCTGTTAGCCTTCTTTATATTTAATATTCCGTCTCATTAGAGACGGCCCTGTCGTTCGAAATTAGTTTGTCATTCGATACTTATGTCTTTTAAGTTAATACTTCGATCTAGCAGTTTCGAGAACTGTTTATACTTCTGATTATTGGTTTTACAATTATTATATATGGCCTTAGAAAACATGGAAAGTCATTAAGAGATTTTGATATATTTATGCCTGTTAATTTCACATGATTCAGCATTAAGAATTACAAACTGACTCTATCCTTCTTTACTTGCATTAATTTCATGATTTGTCTGTAACCAATACGAAGATTTTGTTTGTTCATTCAGTCCACCTCCAAATGGACCTTCCAATCAATTACGTTAATTTCCTTCCTTTTGTTAGAAGGGGTGCAACGAGCACCTCTAACGTTCAGTCTTTGAAAAGACTGTAAAAGCATTATTATTCGTGATAATCGAAGTGTTCGCATGTAGGTAGCCCTTGCTACATCATGCATTATTATTCGTAATAGTCAAAGTGGTCGGTCGCATGTAGCCTTTGCTACATCATGCATTTATTCGAGTAATGTCAAAGTTGTCGCATGTAGCCGTAGCTACATTATGCATTATTCTCCGAATAGTCAAGTTGTTCGTTTGTAATTGTACAAGCTTAACGCGATTGCTGTAAACGTAGCAATCCACTTGTTTGTAGTGTAATTGTCATCACATTAGCTTGGTATCATATACAGTTATGTCAAAATATATTAGTTTGTTTTGTTATAAGTGTTTTACTTCGGTTCCTCATCATCGTTGTGTTTTATCATTATTAGATAAAGGAAGCTATAGACCACCGCACATAGAGTGTTCTTTGAAGTAAAAATCAGCGCTAATAATCAAAAATACAGTCCACTAGAAGCCATTGGAATTAATCATCGAGATTAATTAATTTGCAATTGTCTATTATTTTGAAATACTGAAATAATAGGCAAATACTACGGTAAACTAACCGTGGTACGAAACATTTAATTTCAAAATATTATATTTAAAATTATAACATCAGGAATTAAATTAATGTCATATAAGTAACACTTATATCAAACGACATATATCTATAAATATTAAAATATTTAAATAATTTTATATACCTTCTATCAAGTATAAACGTCCCTTCATTTTATTTTAAATATTATTAGATACCTATAAATCGCGATGAGTTTTTTATAGAATTTAATATGATTCGGCAAATAACAGTCAATCACGGCTATAATCCAATTAATAACTCACCCCTGTTAAATATATTCAGATAAGCTGCAATTTACAGAGACCATTTTATGGATTTTAGTGTCCAATAATATTTTTCTGTATCTACAATATCAAAATGTAAACCTACCTAGTATTAAATAACAATAAAAAATTTGTGAAAATGAGGAAAACCTTATTTAATATTATTTAATACGTATTTTCATCAAGTAATGACTGATTCAATTAAATATTTAAGTACGTTCTCGTGAATCTAGTATTCTAGAAAACATTGAGAAAATTATGCCTGTTTTTTTTCAAACATGGAATATCGCGCGATGTTGTTCATTTATGGATGTGCGGATGGAAATGCTGGGGCAGCAGTTCGAGAGTAAGGTTTCCGTTTTTCCAAACAGTTGACCACCAAATAGAAAGACATTTGTACAAGTGTTCATAGGATTAGATGAAACAGGCTCATTTGGTGGTTTCCGAATCAGAGAAGGTGGTCAAAATAGTCAGCAAGGCTATTGCTATACTTCAAGTTGTCCGGGTGGACCCCACAACAAGTACTTTTCGAATTGGTTGTATATTGAGGATTCATCATTCTAAAGTACACCGAGAACTTAAAAAATAAGTTACATCCATATCATTTGAAAAAGGTGCAGGATCTGTTACCTGTAAATGCTGAGACGAGTCTAACATTTTGTAGGTGATACCTGAATAAGTAAGGAGAGTGGGGGGCTATAGGATATTATGGACTGATTAGGCAACTTTCACGAAAAGAGGTATTATAAATTTGCGAAAAAGCCATGTATGGAAAAGGGAAAATTCCCATGCGACTATTGTTTCTCATTTCCAACAAGAGTTAAGGGTCAACGTGTGGTTGGGAGTCACGGGAGAGGTGAACTTTTCGGACCAGTAATATTTCCCGATCGCCTCAACGTTGAGGAATTAATTACATTAATCCAGCAGCTTAACAGACATATTGGATTAAATGCCCCTGGCTAACAGACAAAATATCTGGTTTCAAATGGATGGCTGTCCAACTCATAATAGCTGGAATGTACGGGACTTAATGAATGTATATTTTGGGATGCAATGTATTGGAAAGTACGGTCCGGTTAAATGGCCACCAAGGAGTCTCGACTTTAAGCCTTTGGATTTTTATTCTGGAACACCTTGAAAGAAAACGTATATCAAATTCGCGTTCAGACTCGAGAGGATCTGATCGAAAGAATAAAATTGTGTTGTGCAGAAATGCGTCAGAAACGTTGTGAACTTTGCAGTATTGTACATTCTGTCAAGAAAGTACCGGGAATTATCGATTTAAATCTGGCGGGGCAATGAGGCAGGTAAAATTTTTTTTTCCTAGGTTGGTACCACTGTCCTTAATTACTATGCCAAGCTTGAGCGGGATCTGTCAACTAGTGTGTTTGCAACAGCTGATTAAGTCAGTCGATGTCAGAGTGCATGCCGATTTTTACTTGGGTAATTACTATGGGACGATAACGCGCCTTCTCACCGAGCTACGATTGTGACTGACTTTCTCGCCAAAAACTCAACAAACGTGCTTCAGCAACCACCGTATTCGCCGGATTTGGCTCCCTGCGACTTTTTCCTCTTCCCAAAACTAAAATTGCCCCTTCGTGGCACCCGTTTTGAGTCGATTGAAGCCATAAAACAAAATTCGGCGCGTGAGCTAAAGTCCATCCCGGAAAGCGCCTATAAAAAATGTTTCGATAATTGGAAGTGCCGTTGGCATAGATGTATTGGAGCAAATGGAGCATATTTTGAAGGTGACCCAATAAATTTTGACGATTAAATGTAAAAATGTTGTTTTAATTTCTTGACAAAGTAGTATATTCAGTGCGAAAACAATGTGTAAATTGTATTGAACAAGGCGGTGGACATTTTAAAAAATTGTTATAAGTAGTAGTAGTCTGTTTTCTTTACATTTTTTCATAAAATATGTATTATTAAAATTTAATTTATTCGTTTGAATTATTTCGATTCGACAGATAAATTCATGATTTCCATGAGAATTACTATAATATTCAGTAGTTATATCCCTAGTGCTTGCTAAATATTCGATAATTTGGCAAACACTAGGGGTATATGAAGGACTATTTACCGAAAAAATTTCACTCAATTTTAATTGTACGGCAAAAATAATACAGAACAAAAAATTATCACCTTTGGATGAGTAGGTCTGTCATACCAATAAGTATCGATGATTGTGAACCAAAAATGAAAATAATATTGAAATGAGGTTATTTAATATGGAGTTTCACCAAGTAAGGACTGATACAATTCAATACAAAAATGAAAATAATGTTGTTTCTACGAACGCCTCATTAAGTATTAATTCATATGTTAATTGTGCATGTACTAATAATTATTATTGTTCAAATACTAACTGTGATTTAAATAAATGAAACCTTTTTGACAATCATCCCAAATGTTTTCGGTGCTTTAAAACGTTACGAAAATATTCACCTGAAGCACACGTGCAAATGCCCGAATATTTTCACGCTACATTGATATTCAAAAATATTGGTTCGTTGCTAATTGATTTGTATCATTTCCGTTAATATGATTGGTTGAAATTTTTGAGGGAAGTAGTCAATCATATAGAGCAAATTTAGGTTTGGAATATTTCAACTTTTCGTTGTTATCTCTGCCATGATATTATAGCATAGGAAAAGCAGCTAGCACAAAAGTTGATGTCATTTGAAAACACACTAAATGAGGTATTTTTTGCTGAAAAGAAAACATATCCATAATTAAAAAATTTTTCATCGATAAAACCATTGAATTTTCTGGCACACAAAACTTTTTATCTTGTAGCAAATTCAATGCCGTTTCCAGATATGTGGTCAAATTTAATTAGGCTACAAAGATAACCGAAGTTCCAATAAATAGTGGCAATAATCTATACTATTTTATTCCATTAAAGCGAATTTCCATCCAGTAAGGACCGATTCAATTATTGTTTTTTACTCTGGGACACCCTATATGAGAATTTTTCTCTATCAGATATCGTTTTGAGGATATTCACCATTAACAGTATTCGTTGGGATATATATCAGCCCTGATCACGTGTCGGATCCTTCTGATCTACGCGATCTGATCGGTGTGAAACCCATCCGACGCGACGCCGGCACGGTGGTCGTATCGACATCAAAGAGTAATTAAGGTTCGTCACAATGATTGAGTGTGCCGCTATCCAACCGACGTATTAATATCCTAATTCCATGTTAATTTTACCGCAAGTCCGCAACGATTTGGATCTCTGGACGCGGCGGAGCGGCCTCTTTGCTGGACGACATTCTGATTGGTTTTGACGTCGTTTTCGACGTTGTTTCGGAGAGAGATTGGACGCTGATAGCGTGAGCGGACGATGACGTCGAAATTCTAAATTGTCGCTTGAATCTGTTAGGTGCATCTGGATAAACGATGAGGTGATTTGGATAATTGTAAACATCACGGTGTTTGGAAGATGGATGTTAAGTTTACAGCTTGGGTCATTCGAACTACGAGGGCAGTGTGATAACTCAGTAATTTTTTTACTTTCTCATCAAGTAGCTTCACACGCAACACAATCCTATCAACTGCCGCTTAAAAACAGTCTTCTTCTTTTTTGAAGTATGGGTGTCGTTTTTCGATGAACAGAATTTCTGAAGAATTTGAAATTACCGCCTATTCTAACAACACAGTGTTCAAATTGAATTTCCTTCTTAACATAACACATCACACATTCGTGGCTGTTATATTTACCATAGTTGTAAACACCAACATATCCTGGAATGTTGTAAATATCAAGGTTTGTACGAGCGTCTCCATCAAGATCAATACGTCCATCCGTGGTGAAGCTGTTCTATCAGAATGAGGAACTGGTCCAGATTTTTAGCAATATGATTTTCATCTGAACAATTTTGAGTTGTGTTGCTTTCATGAAACTATTTAATTCTACTATCGGATCAAATTCAACTGTCAGACAACCCTCGCTGCTGTACTCCTCAATAAAGGGGTCCATTGTAGAAAAAAAAATCAAAGTTCAACCAAAACAAATGAAATCAATAGAAAACAAAAAATCAAACACAATCAGAGAAAATAGAAAATTACATACCAGATTTTTCGTCCCCTGCAATATTAGATCTCTCAGCCGGATCACTGGAAGAGTGTGATCTTGTCTTTTTATTGGATGTGCAATTGGAATCACCAATATTCTTAAGAATTATTTGATTCAGCTCCGTAATTCGCTCACGTTCACCCGCTTGTATACCAACCAAGCTCTTCAGCTCTCTGTCCTAATATTACTTAAGATAATTCAGTTATCCATACTTTGAACTAACATTTATTTGAAATATGTCGTATTTTAATATGTTATGTGGATTAACGGCGATCAATTCAGTACACAGAATTAATTATGAATAAATATTTGATTGATTCGGTCTTTATTTGGTGGAAACTCATCTTAATTAAAAAAATGTATATGAGACAATTTATTTCTACAAAAATGTTTGTACTACTACAACAATTGTTTCACCACCATGTGGCTTCTTCGATATTACATTGTACTGTCTGATAGTATTCAGTGTAACCGAATTAAAATACATTTTTAGGTACGTGACCAAATAATGGAAGCGCAAATCATAAAAACTCTGGGTGTTTATTGGAGTTTGCCGCTAAAAATGCCATTAAGGAAAGATATTCAGTAATGGAGACTTATCAACATCTGTTTGTTCGTTCAAAAGGATTTTACGGGCATTATGCCTGTTGATTTCAAGAAATTCTAAAAGTGTTAATCTAGAACTTCTGCTTTCAACGTGGAGAATTTCATAATTATTGTTGAAATTATGCCTGAATTCCTTAAGATGATTAGCATATGTCGAATGTACAGAATTGGATATATAACCCCTTTGATTTTCTTGGACACGTTTCTCGAATGATCTACGAGTCTGGCCAATGTATACTAAAGGGCAATCTTTGCAAGTCAACTTGTAGACTCCAGATTTATTTTTTTTATTTGTTCGATCTTTATTGTTTTTTATGTAGGTACTAAGGTTATTAATTGTCTTAAAAGCCGCGTTATAATTGAAACAACTTTTGAAATATTTAGCAATATTTTCAGATAATCCAGTGACATAAGGTAACGAAAAATATTTCGATGTATAAAGAAAATGGCATTAAATCTCGTGTACCCAAGTCATAAAAGAGGACAATACACAGAAATATCATTCGTTATCTTCTGTCAACGGATTATCTGAAAATATTGCTAAAATTTTCAAAAGTTGTTTCAATTATAACGCAGCCTTTAAGACAATTAATAACCTTAGTACCTACATAAAAAACAATAAATATCGAACAAAGAAAGAAAATAAATCCGGAGTCAACAAGTTGACTTGCCAAGATTGTATAAATTGGCCACACTGGTAGATCATTCAAGAAACGTGTCCAAGAACACAAAGGGGTTATATATCCGATTCTGTACATTCGACATATGCTAATCATCTTAAGGAATTCAGGCATAATTTCAACAATAATTATGAAATTATCCACGTTGAAAGCAAAAGTTCTAGATTAACACTTTTAGAATTTCTTGAAATCAACAGGTAAATCCCCCGTAACATCCTTTCGAATGAACAAACAGATGTTGATAAGTCTCCATTACTGAATATCTTTCCTTAATGGCATTTTTAGCGGCAAACTCCAATAAACACCTAGAGTTTTTATGACTTGTGCTTCCATTATTTGGTCACGTACCTAAAGATGTATTTAAACTCGGTTACAATGAATACCATCAGGCAGTACAATGTAATACCTGAAGAAGCCACATCGTGGTGAAGCAATTGTTGTAGTAGTACAAACATTTTTGTGGAAATAAGTTACTGTCTCATATAAATTTTTTTTATGAATAATCAGAAAAATCGATCATGCTCTTTAAGAATTCGAATTGAAAACCTCATATTCTCAGAACATAGAAGTTGAATGTTGTCTTCACTGGAATTCCCTTTCTTTATTATTCGAGTAGAAATTATTATTTCCTGGAGATAATGGTCTTCCAGCTAGTTGGGCTTCAATTTAAAGAGTCTACGTTTTTTATCGTGATGCAAGGAGGAATGAGGAAGAAACTCGTAAAGTGAAACTTCGTATCAAAGAAATCGTTCAGTTTTCTTGAGGTGGTAACTGAGTGGAAAGTTGTGAACAATTTCCTTCAAATCCCCGTACGCAGAAAGGTTGACAAGTTTGGAAACTTCCATCATAACCACAACA
The DNA here is from genome assembly GCA_034642435.1 of Megalocaria dilatata. Lineage (NCBI taxonomy): Eukaryota > Metazoa > Arthropoda > Insecta > Coleoptera > Coccinellidae > Megalocaria > Megalocaria dilatata. The sequence continues at coordinate 66,401,331 of CM067855.1, read as the reverse complement.
ACTCCAGGATCCTTTGTTTTCAGAGTATGCAATTCATGTTTTGGCTCAACAGAGAGTCGGTTTATTTAACTGCCATTTGGCCAAATAAAGCGTATGGAAAACGTTTGTTTCTTAGAATATGTATCAACAACAACAAGTAGTGTTTACCACTAACTTTTCTGAGAGTTTTTTATAAATCGTTATTATTTTCATGATTGAAATTTCATACTAATGTCTTCTTCTATTTTCGTCCATTTTTTAACATAGAGGAGAAGGTGCAAATATGGAATACCATTTTATCTTGATTATTTAAAAAAATATATGTTATTTAAAGGAAGCTAAATTTGGAGAAAAGGTGCCTTACACAATGAGACACCAAAATGTATCAGCAAATATGTATTTATTCAAAAAGTTTTCAGAGAAAATGTTCGAATGAAAAACTGAAAATTGCCTATTGAAGAAAAGGTGGTGCAAATATGGAATAAGAAATAATCCACTAATTATTGGTTCCTAACAATTAGAACTAACTATAATATCATGATTGACATATTACTTGAACCAGTCACAAATATACCCGTCTTTTTCGGCGCCTGCGGACTTATTTTTAGCCCCCATTGAACACATCAAATGCTGAACCCATAATTACCGCCTGTTATCAAAAGAAAACGCATTTCCCAAAAAATGCACTGAGCATCAGCATCATTAGGCTTCAACGACATTCCTGAATGCTCTCCTTGATTCTGAAAATCTTTTTTTTGTTTAGAGAATTTTTCAGAGGACAGCTTTCTCTTAACGTCACGCGCTTTTGCCTCCCTTTCATTTTTTTTCTTCAATGACTCATTCAGTTCTTCTTTGTAAGGTGACAAGCTAATCAGAATATATCCAACTGTCTTTCATCCTCTGTTGGTTTTTCTGTGCATTAAGTTTGGGCCTGGGGATATCTCAAATGGTGAAACAAGCTGCTTGGGAGTATCTGCATCAACTTCTGAGGTAGAATTTCGACCTTGGTCTTGGTCATCTGCTTGAATTCTGATAGGTGGATTGTCTACGCATAATATTTTAGAACATGATGGTTTATCGTTGAAGGTGATGGAAGTTATGGAGCTTGAAGCTTCGTTATCAGTGGCGGTCAAAGATTTACCTGAGCCAGTATTGACAGGGGAGGCGATGTCAGGAGGGGACAATGTCGCCCTCCTAGCGAGAACGCGGGGAGGTGCCGTATCTGTGCGGCCGAGTTCAGCGGTTACGTTGGTATGAGGCAGCATTGGAGGAGGGCACACCCTGACTCCTACAACAGGGATTTGGAGTCCAGATACGAAAGTAGACAGTCAGCGGACAATTGGAATGAAGGGGACCTGATCGAGCTTGCTCGTAGGGAACTCTCCTATACCGGCAGGATCGTGAACCAGTACTTGCTGCCCTTCTATCCGGGCGTAAGTCTGGACTTCATCACGAACCGAAGGCGATCACCCAGGTATAGGAAAATACTCCAAACGCTCCGCCGCAATGATGTGCCGGAACCGTCGAGCGAGGCCCTGGAGGCAATTCTGGAGTCGAGCGGAGCGGTCGAGGCGCTAGCACCCTCTGGCGATGATTCTTCTGCTCAGGCTGCGGGAACTCTAATGAGAACATGAAGATTCTGTTGTATTGATATCTTGAATCCTAAGGATTGCTCCTCTTTTCGCTGCTTCGTGTTTTTCTATCAAATGGATAAATACCAGTGGTGCGAAAACCATTAACTGCAATTATAAATGTTTGAAGTTTTTCATAAGCTCTAATGAATAGTTCCATTATATCAAAAGGACTAAGAGCCCGTTGGTTTTGACGGATCCAGATGCGAATTTCTTCAGTATAATTAACCTTCAAAGGTTCCATGAATGATTCATCCAAAGGTTGGGTCGAGTGATGAGGCAGACATAAAATGGTGACGTGGTTTTCTCTTGCAAGGTCGATGACGTTGATGTTGCCAGTGTAGCTGTAGTGGCCCTCAAGGATTAACAGGTAGGATTTGCTTGACTTGGTTTAGTGCACTGAATGAAGTAACGAAACCACTGTGTGAACATATAAGACTGTACCCAACTCGATGGATGTGCAACTCCTATGGATCCAGAAGGAGCTCCTTTCATAAGCTGAACGTTCATATTTTTCCTAGGGAAAATAACAAAGGGAGGGACAAAATTCATAGCTGCATTCATAAAGAAAATTACTGTAATCAACGCTCGTCCCTCTGCTGATGTCAATGCAGCAACTAGACGTTTGCCCTTTAGCCCTTCAACGGACGCCACCTTAGTTTGTACTGTAGCGACCACCTTCTTCGCTCCTCTGTCAGAATTGTGCTTTGCTCTGCTACAGCTTGCCGGCGTATCGTATAGAGGACACAACTAGTCTTAAAATTTCTGACTGACCGTCCCCACCGAGTTCAAGTAGGGCAAGGCACACAGCGTACGACGACAGTTCCGACGTGAAACACAAGATCGCTGGCGTCCAGGCAGACATGCGCACCACACCTGTCTGAAAAATTCAGGTGCGCATGCTTAGAGCAAAACACCGCCTCCTAAATTAAGAGGTAGAAGCTCCCTCATAAGAACTTCATTTCCTCCAGAGCTTCAGGACAATTTTCAAGACTATTTTGTCCACATTGTGAATATTTCTTGGGGAATATGGCATTTCATTTTTAAGCAGGTCAAAAAATTTGTTAACCCTTTCTGTACAAAAACCGACAGCTCTTGCAAATGAAGTCGCTATTGACAATGTTGGATAACTTTTTAGGAATAAATCTATCCAGGCCCTGCCTGCTAAGCCATTTGTAGAGAAGTGGTGTTTGATCTTATTCCTTATGGCTAATTGATATGCCATGGGCCTCAAATCTATCACTGTAAGTCCGTAAAATTTAGACTCCATCTGCGAAATGTAATTCACTAGTAGCTTCTCTAGTTCTGATCCTAAAACACATTTTCTGCCAAGCTTTAATGCTGCAGCTTCATCTGGCGAAACTGTGTTATTTTGACTCAAACGGAAGAGTGTTGTACGATGAACCATATAGGCTTTAGATGCCTTAAGATATCCTATTTTCCTTTCTCTGACAGTGTTGATGGTCTCAGCCATATCCTCCTCCTTGTATCGCTTTATTGCATTGGAGCAAGCTCGGCGTTCAGTTTTACGTAGCCTATGATCATAAGCATGATGCAAATATGAAATACTAGTTTCAATATTACCAGCCAGCACACTCATCCATATTTGAGGTTAGACCTAGCCTACCATAACAAGAATCTGAACAAACTCAGTGATATCTTGGAGTTTGGTTCATATAGGGTGGCATTAACATAAAGAATCAAAGGAAAACATGCAAATAATAAATATAGGGTCACATATTCACTCACGTGTTGAAATTTTTGGAACTGCTGATTCACATAAATAAATATCGTGAAATCATACACGAAGTGAGAGTGTCATGTCGCCACCTATACAAATCGCAAACATTCGCAAGTCCAGCTATATTTTGATAGAGGGTAGTACTTGGTTAAGTCAAAACCAAATTATTCCATATTACAAGCATATTCCATATTTACGCCTCCTCCTCTTATTGATATATTTAGATTCTAAACCTACGCTGACAATTTCAATTTCATCCAAAAATAAACACTTTTCCTTCTTCTTACCCGCCAGCATTTCCGATCCTGAAAACATTTTACACAGGTTTTTATTTCGTTATTATTCACCCAAAAACCAATTTTTTTCGATGGGATCTGTTTGTGTGTATGAGCTTCCCGCCGTTCGCTATACTCCTGGATTGCAACGTAGTCGTCAGCTGGAGCTTTCTACATTGTCATGTTGTTACGTGTTTTGGGTTCAGTCGCCTATTGCGTTCTCTGAGTATTCATTTAATTTGTCTATGTTCGTTTCGTTTGCCTTACCTTCTTTTCTTAATCGTTGTTTTGAATATCAAAACAGATTTAATCTGTTAGTCTTCTACAATTTTAATTTGAAAAAAATTTTTATTCAAAAAACTTTTAGAATTAAATTAATGTATAACATAAGCACCGCTTATATTTAATAGACGTTTATAATCAAAACTCAATATATAATGTCAAATGGAATAAATAAACCAACAGATATAAAAAAGTCATTAAAATTAATAAATAAATATTTAAAGGAGAGAAAATTTTGTTTCTGATCTTACCTTTAAGAACACCAATTGCCTTTTAAAAACATGAACACAACTTCAGGACTTCTCAAAGAATATAATTTATTTGAAATATTTAATATATTTGAATATTCGGATAAGTAAATTCAGAAATCTCTCAAAACATGCACTATATCTTCAAAAAACAAATATAATTCTAGGTAATCTCTTCTTCAGTCCAAAATAATATTCCAAATATCAAAATCAAATAACTATCACTATATCACAATTTACACGTGTTAAGGATGGATGCTTCAAACAGACTAACTTTAAAGTTCAAGATGGTCTATGTTCTAACAAAATCACAGAACAGTGTAAGTTATTTTTAAGGTTATATTTAAAATCATTGACATTCCATAATGAGATTTATTGAAGCCTAAATATAATTATATATTATGTTGGTTTATTTATTCCATTTGACATTATATATTGAGTTTTGATTATATACGTTTATTAAATATAAGCGGTGCTTATTTTAGACATTAATTTAATTCTGAAAGTTTTTTTGAATAAAAATTTTTTCGAAATTAAAATTTTAGAAGACTAACAGATTAAATCTGTTTTGATATTCAAATTTTGTTATATTTCTTCTATCAAGTAAAAAGCCTTTTTCTATTTTTACTTAATTGTTGTGTTGTGTTTCCAGATTTTCATCTTACTTTATCTCTTACGTTATTCTGTATATCAATGTGCAGTCTATTTTGATATGTCGAGCATATTCGGTCTGTCCGTTAAGTATACATGTGCCGTCTGTGTTTCTTTGATGGAATTTTCTCACATATCACTTAATGTTTCCGTATCCTGTTGCCATTTGTGTTACTTTTAATGTCATTTTAAATCGGTCTATTCCTGTCTAAGTCCAGTTTTCGTCACTTTCTCGTCCTCTCTTTTCATTGTCCCATTTAGTTTGCGGTTAGTCATTATAGTAATTTTTATCTTTCTCTTTTGTGGATTTGTTTCTCTCTGCTATAAATATGTTTTCATTAGTCTGTCTTAAAATCGAGTTTGTCATATTTCCTTTATTTCATATCTTTTCTCTGTCGAGTATTGGTGTATGTGTTTCGCAACCACTCACCAAGGTGGTGTGCCCCCTAACAACTGCATGAGTGCTGTCTATGTTGTCGCGTACGTAATACATTTTTCAGTTCTCTTTTGGTTTTGTTTAACAACTCGTCTGTTCTGGCATGCTAATTTGGGAACAGATTTGACCTTTTGTGTAACGAATTTAATCTCAATTTCTCAAACTGATTTCATCATAAACACGTTGTTTTTGATCATACTCCAGAAATAAAATTCAGGGACGTGGCGAAACAATTGTCATTCAACAATAAAAAAATTGTGGAAATTGAATTTTATTTATTACTAAAATAAAATAGAAAGGCCTTTTACTTGATAGAAGAAATATAACAAAATTTGAATATTGAAACAAATTGAAATATGTTTATCTTCTACAATTTTAATTTCAAAAAAATTTTTATTCAAAAAACTTTTAGAAATAAATTTATGTCTAACAAGCACCGCTTACATTTAATAGACGTATATAATCAAAACTCAATATATAAGGTCAAATGGAATAAATAACCCAACAGATATACGAAAGTAATTAAAATTAATAAATAAATATTTAAAGGAGACAAAATTTTGTTTCTGGTCTTACCGTTAAGAACACCAATTGCCTTTTAAAAACATAAACACACTTAAGGGACTTCTCGAAGAATATAATTTAATTGAAATATTTAATATATTTAAATATTCGAATAAATTATTTCAAAAATCTCTAAAAAAATGTGCACTTTATCTTCAAAAAACAAATATAATTCTAGACAATCCCGTCTTCAGTCCTCTTTTAACATTTTAACACGTGAGTGATATAGGTTATGTTTTTGATTTTGATATTTGGAAGGTTAAAAGAGGACTGAAGACGGGATTGTCTAGAATTATATTCATTTTTTGAAGATACAGTGCACATTTTTTTAGAGATTTTTGAAATAATTTATTCGAATATTTAAATATATTAAATATTTCAAATAAATTATATTCTTTGAGAAGTTCTTTAAGTGTGTTTATGTTTTTAAACGGCAATTGGTGTTCTTAACGGTAAGACCAGAAACAAAATTTTGTCTCCTTTAAATATTTATTTATTAATTTTAGTTACTTTCGTATATCTGTTGGGTTATTTATTCCATTTGACATTATATATTGAGTTTTGATTATATACGTCTATTAAATGTAAGCGGTGCTTGTTAGACATAAAGTTATTTCTAAAAGTTTTTTGAATAAATTTTTTTTTTAAATTAAAATTATAGAACATAAACATATTTCAATTTGTTTTAATATTCAAATTTTATTTATTACTAATTGACAAAATTATTATCAACCTAAAGTCTCATCAGAATAACACCTAATGCCCAATTTTTCATTTCTATGACATCCATGATATCACTGAACAATAAATTTCTGATAAATGTTCAAAAATATTATCAAAAATAAAATCTGAAATTTGCACTTCGGAATTAGAATATAATTTAAAATCACTGTTTCTTGACATTTTTTTCTATATCTCTAAAGTGCAGCTAAATATCGAGAATAGTTCTCTTCGAGAAGACTTAATGAGCTGTGTTTAAAGATTAAATTTCGGTTAGATTCCATGAAAAGTATGGCTCATCAATCTTCACGATTGTAAAAAATTTCGAATCCCCACTCCTTCACATAGCAAAAAAAACTGGAATGTATTCATCTTACCATAAATACGACACACTGTATAATAAAATAGTTACTTATACTACTAGCGCCGCATGGCTTTTGATATGACTATGTTTATGTACACTTTCGTTCTTTTTATATAGTTAAGTCGTTTGAAATTGCACTGCTGACGACCCTGTATGACCGAATTATTTTAATATGACATTATGCTGTTCTTACTGATAAGACGGTAGAACATGCACTCTGAAGACGATAAACCACTTTAAGTGTCGGAAATAGCAGACGATAGCGGCAGAATTAAGCCGATTTGTTTTACGATATATCGGCTACAAGCGAAGATGAGGTGCAGAAAATAATGAGACCATTTGGGTTTAACGTGGGACAAATTTTCCACTTTAGCTAAAATCATTTCTGAAGCTGGGTTAATTCGTAAATTAATTTCAAATCAAATAATGAGGAGAGGTTTTTTACTTGATAGAAGGATTATTACAAAATTTAAATAACAAAACAGATTCATTCCGTACGGCTGCTATAAATGTTAATTTCAAAAAATTTAATTCAAAAACTTTTAGAATTAAATTAATGTCTTATAAGCACTGTTCAAATTTAGTACACATATAAAATCAAAACTCATTATATAATATCTAATGGAATAAAAAAGCCAACAAATATAAATTGTCAATTAAAATTACTAAATAAATATTTGAATGGGACATAATTTTGTTTCTGATCTTATATTTATGAAAACCAAATATTTTTGAAAAATGCATAATTTTAAAACAAAACATAATTTTAAGAACTTCTCCAAAACTAATTTATTTGACATATTTATTATATTATATTTATTTAAATAAGTTACATGAAAAATCTCTCAAAACATGTAGCACATCCTCAAAACACAATTTGAAATTAAATAAGATCTTCGTCAGTCCTATGTCAAATTTAAAAAATAAAATCAATTAACAAGAAAAAACTTACCAAACAGACCTCGTGGTATCCTTGTTGAAAAAACACTAAAATTTGAAAATCCAACGTGTAAGTTATTTTTTGTTGATTGATTTAATTTCTGAAATGTGAAGTAAGACTGACAAAGATCTTATTTAACTTCAAATTGTTTTTTAGGATGTTCTACATGTTTTGAGAGATTTTTGAAGTAATTTATTTAAATAATTGAATATATTGAATATTTCGAATAAATTTTGGAGAAGTTCTTAAAATTATGTTTTGCATTTTCGAAAAAACTTTTTTTTCTCATAAGTATAAGATCACAAACAAAATTTTGTCTCCTTCAAATATTTATTTAGTAATTTTAATGGACAATTTATATTTGTTGGGTTTTTTTATTCCATTTGATATTATATAATGAGTTTTGATTTTATATGTCTACTAAATTCAAACAGTGCTTATAAGACATTAATTCAAATTTTTGAAATATTCGAAAAACTTTTGAATACAATTTTTTGAAATTCAAATTTATAAGAGGCCAACCAAATGAATGAATCTGTTTTGATATTTAAATTTAATTTCGAATGGATGCAGAATATTTTTAACATGTATTTGATTGATTCGATCTTTACTTTGTAGCGTGCCCGCCCAGTACGTGGCGTGCCAGCTCCTCTCGAAGAATTCTACTCTGCTGTGCTACAGCTTCCGATGTAGCATATGAGGGGGCGCAACAGGCAGCATACAATACCTCATAGATCCGCTCTCACCCGAGTTAAGTTGGGCAGAGTACCAGCGTTCAATGACCAGATGGCAAGGCTTCCGCCACGGACAGAGCAACTGCCACGTAACCCCACGGTGCGTCGAAAGTCACCGGGCCAACGAGTGCAAGAAACCAACAAACACACCAGGAAAATGTGCCAACTGCGAAGGAGCACATACGGCAAATTATAGGAGATGCCCGAAGTTCCCGAAACCCAGGACCAATTGGAAACCTCAATTGGAGAAAAAGAAGCCAAGCCCAGTCCCGAAGAAGCCAGAACCCACCCCCAAGAAGGCTTTCGGCAAAAAAGCCGGTAAATCCGCTGCCAAAAAGTCTCAAAAGAAGGCAAAGAAGGCCAAGAAGGTCAAACCGGACCCGACCAGCAAAACCAAGGAGGACATAATGAAAAAAGTGACCCAGGGAATGCAGAACTGTTCGACCCCAAGTGAGATAGCAAAGATGCTGAAAATCTTCGCTGACATCTATGCTTAAGCTACTCAACCGGTAAGTAATGTCTAGTACAACACTAACTAAAATTGTACACTTACAGATCGCCTTCTGGAATGCAAACGGACTACGGGCAGGCAGGAACGAACTGGAATAATTCACTTACAACGAGGATCTAGATGTCATCCTGATTAGTGAGACCAAACTCAATCCTTCCACCCCGGACCCACGCATCCAGGGCTATACTATGTACCGATCTGACCGCATCAACGGTCATGGCGGAGGAACAGGTAGCTATATCCGAGATACAATCAGTCATTACGCCATCCCAACACCCACTCTCCAACAGCTTGAAGCCAGCGGAATAATTGTTTCCACGACGAACGGACCCCTTAGGATCTTCTCGTGCTACAATAAACCGAGCAACAGATCACCGCTTGAAACGGATCTTCAAGCAATTTTCAACGACTCTGTCCCCATAATCGCGGCCGGCGATTTCAATGCAAAACGCACTGAATGGAACAGTAGAAGAAGGAACCAAAACGGCCGTATACTGGAGGCTTTCACCCATCAAAATCCAGACGTAGTAGTTATGGCTCCGGTCGAGCCAACCTACCACAATTACTCAACCGGCTGTCCCGATACTCTGGACATCGCTATCATGAAGAACATCAATCGAGATGTTCGATTAACGACAATCAACGCACTAAGTTCAGACCATCAACCTGTACTTATGCAAGTAGGAGACAACGCTTTGAATATAGAAGCAAAGCGACAGGACCACGTAAACTGGAAGAAATTCTCAAGCATTGTTGAGAACAAATTCCAAAGGACTCTGGACATCAACAACAAAGACGAACCCGAACGAGCCGTCGCAAGATTCGAGGAGAAACTCAGGAACTCAGTTGCGGACGCAACTAAGAAACTGAACCAGAACAAACCGTTCAGAAGACGCACGATACCACAAGAGATCGTGAATCTAATCAGGGAGAAAAACCGAGCGAGAAGAAATTTCCACCGGTATGGTCTCCAGTCCGACAAAACGATTGCAAACAAACTCCAATGGGAAGTACGAAAAGCACTGCAAACGTTCAGGGAAGAACAATGGCAGCTAAAACTTCAGGTTCTCCACACTGAGGACAACTCATTGTGGAAGATGTCAAAAGTCTTGAAATCCGAACGAAAGCCACTCCCACCCAAACACGGTTCAGCTGGTCAAATAGTGTATACGGAAGAGGAAAAAGCCGAAGAATTTACCGACAACCTACAACTCCAATGTAGATACAACATAAACGACGCCGATTTGGACCATATGGAAAGAGTCGAAGAAGCTGTGAGCGAAATTATCGAATCCGAACCAGCAGATGTAGATTCCACCGAGACGATTACATCGTCGGAAATCTACCATAATTTTCAGCTTCAAGTTGAGGAAGGCCCCAGGACCTGATTGTGTCTCTAACAAGATGTTGAAGAATTTACCGGAAAAACCAGTATCCGCCCTGACAGACATCTGTAATGCAGTATTTAAACTACGCCATTTCCCTGCCAGATGGAGGCAAGCGACCGTGATCTTCATTCCGAAACCAGGTAAAGATCTAAAATTCCCCCAAAATCATCGACCCATTAGTCTACTGTCGTCTATAGGGAAAATTGTCGAAAGAATCATCCATTCCTGCTTATCTGACTTCGCCATCAGAAATAATGTCCATTCCAAATAAACTGACCCTCCATAAAACTATAATCAGAACCACAGTAACCTACGCTTCCGCATGCTGGATCCACGGACCCTCTGCGTCGAAGCTCCAACAGTTACAAATCTTCTAAAATAAAATACTCCGGACCATATTCAACGTACCCTGGTGTGTTCGCAATTCCCAACTCCACCGCGAGGCGAACTTACCACCGTTAAAAGAATTTCTACATGAAACCGCCCTGAAAACACACGCTAAAACAGCAAGCCATACCAATCCACTAGTCAGACAAGCCGTCGACTATGATAACTCATCGTCCAGATACAGGCGTCCCAAGCTTGTACTCCAACTCAACCCCAATGACAATCACTAAATCAGTGTTTCTCCTAAATCAGCACCTAGTGCAAATACTTCCAAGAAAAGTCCGATAAACAACCAACCGATGGAAGGTTGACACACCTTTCACAGCCCCAACAGTCTGAAAACCTCTTCTGTTAACGTTCCCATAAGGGAACGTTAACGGGATATCTCTGGCGTCACATGCAGAGCTGCGCACCATGCCTGTCTGAAGAGTTTCAGGTGCACAGACTCCGAACGAAACACCCATCTACTTAAATAAGAGGTCACCAAACAGTCGCTTTTTTGGGATGCTTTTAACGCATTTGGATTTAATGTGGATTCACATCGTCCCAAATTCGACAATATTTTGTTCGTTGACGTACCCTTTCATCTATAGGTAGGCCTCATCGCTTAAGATGATATTTTGATGAAATTTAGAGTCAGTTTTTGAACGTTCCAGATTTATTCAGCGAACCCAAGTCGTTGTCGATGGTCATTGGCCTTCAGCTCTTGGGTCAGTTGAATTTTGAACGAGTGCGTCACGACGCAAAATTCACAAAGTTGTGGTGTGCAAAATGCCGAGTTCTAGTGAGCATCGCGAAATCGACCGCTTCGGATTATTCTCCTTCTTCTCACAAACAACGGCCATGTTTTCGCCAGATCTCGCGTTTCCGCATCGTACGAGTGTTATTGGTTTACTGTTCACTGCACCAGGAAATTCAAATTTATCCAGCACACTGTGAATATTCTTTTCGTTAGAAATTGGTCGAACGGAACACCCATAAAATAATTTCATCATTTGCACGTGTTGGTGAACGCCTTATCTATCTATGGGGATTTGGTAGAACATACTGAATAAATATCACCAATACCACCAATAGGACCGATCAATTCAGAAAACTATGAATGGTTTCTACAACTTCTAATATGAACGTTATAATTCATCTCATAAGATGTCGTACAGTGAGCACGCAACACCGTAGTGTAAGTAGATGGTCATTTAAACGTGTCAATCGTTATCATGTCTATGAAATATTATACTATTACTATTATTCAGAAAAACTCACTATTCTATGGATTTTTTGGATTGATGGAATCTTCATCTTCGTCTTCTTACATTTGCCTCCAAAAATGATGGTGGTTCGAAGAAGCTACACCCGAAGTGTAGTACAGAAACAGGGTAAGTAACTTTCTCATGCTTTAATTGAAAGACTTTGATATTACTGATGTGTAGTTTCAGCAGGGTTGTGGCACTTGCGGCACAACACGCAATGAAATTAAGTAGCAAAGAAACATTTGACAAATGATCACTTTCACGAAAAGGACCTGTTAACTAGACACCTAATTCTACGATTCGACATCATTAGATTTTTTTTGGATATGTAAAATCAAGTTGTATGCTTCTATATGATGTTTCAGTAGCTTGCAAACAGATGTGGAAGTTTAAGTTAAAATTATGAATAAAAACAATATTCAATTTCCGCTGATATTATACTATTTATGTTCAGTTTTCCTTCATTATCGACATATTTATAAGTTTCCATTGCGAAAATCACTCATTGTCCCCGCTGTAATGCCGCAATTACCCGCTGTCACTATCACATCATTATCGCACGAGCCCTCAATGTCCAATTGCGTCATCCTACTCCAAAATTGATTCATGCATTAAAACCATTTTCCAATTGTATATATATATAACGTAACTATTGAAATACAAGTTGTTAGGCCTGTGATTGGAATTCATTTTCACCGTTAATTCAGCGGCTATCGCTCGGTCCCAGAGTACGCGAAATGCGTGTTAGTTTCCATTCAAAATCGAGGCACTAATGAAGTAATGAAAACAGGACTCTAATTGGGGTAGGTTATTTATTATTATCCTGATACTCCTAGATCTTCTGTGAAGATCCCTCAGAAGCTTTTTCAGCTTGTGCGAATTAGGAGTTCAGTTGTGTTCTGGGTAGGCTTTGTTACTGCTATCTTGCGCCACTTTAGGTCATAGCTCTGTTAATTTTTGACCCAACAGTGAGATGGAAATTTCTTTTCCACCTGAACAGGATTCTTCCACTGAGCTGTCCGCGCTCAGGTCCCTTGCATTAATTCAGGGATTAAAAATTTTGTCAAATATACTCATTCCGGTCAAACACATAAATTCCGATCAAACACATAAATTCCGATTAAAGATCAACATTTAGGCATAGAGTATTCATTGGCGTAAATTATCATCCTTTAAAAGGTTATCCAAAACTAGTATTTTATTGAATGTATGTAAATGAACTTTTTTCTGGTAGGTTGAAATGAAAGAATATTCTTTGTAAGACAATATTTTATTATTTACAGTGAAGAACTATTTGCCCTGAAGGTAGGCTTGAAAATAAAACAGAAAATGGCATGGATATGAGTCATAGACTAGTTTAAAAAAAACCGCGTAAGATTAAAGGAAACAATTTAAACGCTTTATTGGCCTTAGGACGACACAATCCGCGCATGGGGTTTAGCAAATTGGCTAACATATTTGGAAATTAACAAAATATAAAAGTGTGTCCAGAAACCGTCCGTATATCACTGAAAAGACAAGGGTATATCTCAAAATCAAAATAAATGCCTATAAAAACACCTTCACAAAAGAAACGATGGATAGAATTTTCTCAACGTTTTTAAGAAGATAATTTTAATAATGTCTTTATATCTGATAAATGTTGTTTCCAACCTGGTGGAAATCATTAAAAATCCTATCAAAACAACATGTTTCCGTTCAAATTTCCGAATTATCCACCAAAATAATGGTTTGGGGAGCAATATCTCAGCGTGGTGCTACGCCTCTCTGTATAGTTTATGAATGATACCATTAAAAGTGAAAAGTATTGTGGCATTCTAAACGATTTCCAGAGAGGGGCGTTTTCAGCAGGATAATTCAAGATGCCATATTTCGATCTATATTCAAGCTTGGATTCAAGAACACCAAGTGACAACCATTTCATGGCGGGCAGCTTCACCAGATCTTAGTCACATTGAAAACATATGGGAATTAATGAAGATTGAAGGTGAACGAAAAGCAGCACGAAATAAAGATGATTTAATTCAGTCAGTTTTACAGTCCTAGATTACCATGAGCGAAAATTATGGAGGTGATCTATCTATCGAAACAGATGGGAATTAATGAAGATTGAAGGTGAACGAAAAGCAGCACGAAATAAAGATGATTTAATTTAGTCAGTTTTACAGTCCTAGACTACCATGACCGAAAATTATGGAGGTGATCTAGTTTCTGTTTACAGTTAAATGGAGGTTGTATGAGTATATAAGATGAATATTTTGTAATAATTTTCTAATTGAAGAGTTAAAATATCTACTAAATAATTACAATTGAGCTTTATTCTTTCCAGATACTTTCAAGACGGACTATACTAGGTTGTTCATGAATATTCATGAACAATATTGATTCTAATAGTCACCAAAATCCCCTCATGAAATATTTTTTATATTGGTATAATATGTAGATGATATTTTTCACTACTTCATACCAACATATAGAGTTTTAAAAAACCTCCCTTTGCTTATCAATAAACTACATCATTCAATATCAATCTCTATTGAAACAGAACAGAATAACTATCAATTTTCTTGATTTAACATTTACCAAAATCAATAACTCCCATGACTTTCAGGAACCAACATATACAGATGCTATTATACACAATAAAACAAATTATTCTATAAACCAAAAATTATTATCTTTTGATTGTATGATCCACAGATTAGTCAACATAACCATGTGTCGAAAAAATTATATTTTAGAACTCAACATCATTAAACATAGTGACATAATGACTACGATCCATCACTGAGAGATATATTGTTCAATATAAGAAAAACAAATGTTAACTTCCGCTATTTTATTGATTTTCACAACAATTGTTTCGTCATACCATGACTTCATCAGGTGAGTATTTAAACTCAGGTATACAATGCAAAACATGACCTTAAATACACAGCTCTGGTACAAAAAATAGAGGGGTGGAAAGAGAGGTATACATTTAATGAAAAATATTAAGTAGGGGAGATCCATTTAAATCTATGTGATCATTCAATAAAATTTGTCTTTTATTATATCTATTGATTTCTAAAGTTTCTAACAGATTTAGTTTCTGACTTTTGTTTTCAATATGTAATATTTCATAGTTCATATTAAAATTATGGCCAGTCTTTAACAAATGGTTGGCATAAGTTGAATTCGGTTTATTATTAATCTAACATTTTTCATGTTCTCGTATCCTGGTCTGTCCCACATATACATAGTACACATGGGCAATCACTACATGTTAACTTGTAAACTCCTGATTTTTTGTTTTTAGGAATGACGTCTTTATTATTTTTTATTAAGCTGCCTGAAGAATTAATAGTTTTAAAAGAGATGTTATACTTTTCTTTTTTCTTTAAATATCTAGCAATCTTTTCAGATTTTTGGCCTATGTAAGTTAATTAAATAAATTTGGTTTCGTTTGAATTTTGAAATTTTGGATAAACAAGTGATATTGCTTTCTTGTTATTTTTTTTATCAAGTAAATTGTTTACAATTAACGGATTAAAATCATTATTGAAAGCTATTTGTTTAATCGTTTTATACTCTTTGTCAAAATTTTCTTTCGTCATGGGTATGTTAACCAATCTATAAAGCATACTATTATAAGCTGACAATTTTTGTGAAAATGGATGCTTTGAAGTATAATGAGTCGTACCATCTGTATGTGTGGGTTTTCTGTATATGGAAAAGTCATGTCTATCATTAATTTTAGTGATTTTTAAATCTAAGAAATTGATGCTATTATTCACTTCATCTTCCTGTGTGAATTCAATTGTTGGATATAATTCATTGATAGATTCCAAAAATGGACTAAGTTCTCTATTTGTGCCATTAAATAAACAAATTATGTCACCTACATAGCGGTACCAATAAACGAAACCTTTAAAATATGGGAGTTTTTGGATATTGGTTTCTACGGCAGCTCAATAAAAAATAATAAAGACGTCATTCCTAAAATCAAAAAATCAGGAGTTTACAAGTTAACATGTAGTGATTGCCCATGTGTAGACATGTGGGACAGACAGGCCGTTCATTCCAGACAAGGATACGAGAACATGAAAAATGTTATTTAATAATAAACCGAATTCAACTCATGCCAACTATTTGTTAGGGGCTGGCCATAATTTTAATATGAACTATGAAATATTACATATTGAAAACAAAAGTCAGAAACTAAATCTGTTAGAAACTTTAGAAATCAATAGATATAATAAAAGAGAAATTTTATTGAATGATCAAATAGATTTAAATAGATCCCCCCTACTTAATATTTTTCCTAAATTGTATACCTCTCTTTCCACCCTTCTATTTTTTGTACCAGAGCTGTGTATTTAAGGTCATGTTTTGCATAGTATACCTCAGTTTGAATACTCACCTGATGAAGTCATGGTATGACGAAACAATTGTTGTGAAAATCAATAAAATAGCGGAAGTTAACATTTGTTTTTCTTATATTGAAGATGAATTTCCGTCAAGTAAAGACCGAGACAATCAAAAATTAGATATATTGTTGATGAATAAAAATAACGAAATTCCTTAAGATATTGTATATCCGAAGAAAAATGAAAATTTTGAATACAGTTCTTCAAATAAACTGAAGGTACTTCTGATAAAATTGCTACATACTTCAAAAATGAATATGATTTAAGAGGAACTTTCTGACAGAGAATTGGAGAACATCAGAAAAGTTTCCTCAAGAACAAAAGGAATTCCACATATTCGAGACATTTTTTAGAAACGGGACATACTTTCAACCATAATTTGGCAATTTTACATATAGAAAGTTAAAGTTATGCCTCAAACCTGTTAGTCACTAGAGATGTATAAATATAACAAAATCGGAATAGTACTCAACGAATAATTAGAACTAAATAACTCTCCACTTTTGAATATATTCAGATGAACTGGAATATCTGAAGTCGATTTCGAAAACAAATTCAATTATTCAAAAATGTAAGATATACCACCTACTTGAAGATACTACTTACTGTATTAGCGAAACGATCGTTATATTATAATAAAATTTTTGAGAATCAGAATAACCTTATTTAAAATTATTCAATATGGATTTTCAACAAGTAAAGACTGATTTATTGAATTGAATATTAAATTGAACAATTGTATCGTCTAAGCATCTATATAAAAACTTTTATCTTTTTTATTCAAATAATAATTTGGAATAATAATATTTTTGAGTTATTCATAACAATGTCTGATAAAAGAAAACTTAGGGTTGACTCCATTGATGGGCCAGATTTTTGGAAAAAGAATTTGGATTTTAATACGAAGTAGTTCTGTGTAGGGCAAATTTCGAATGAGTTTTGGGGTTCCGGTATGCATTTCAGGTTTTTTATATCGATCTTTTTTCCGAATTTTGCGGAATTCTTGATAGAATATTTAGGAGAAAATTTAGTTATTTATTTGAATTTTTTATTAGGAAAGCTATAAAGCCATCTGTAGCAAAGTTAATTAAAAAAAACTACTAGTTACATCGGATTTCCTTCCTTGTGTTATTTCAATGTCAATTAGTTCGTAAGTGCAGAGGGTTGCTGATTCATTGAGGTTAGTTTTTTGGCTTCAAGCGGTGTGTTGAATAGTGAACTGAAATTCATAATATTTTCTTTGATATTTTCAGACATTAGTAGGGTATTTCTTCATTTGTATTACGTCTAATAGGCTGATTACATTTCGCAATAATTTTGTGTCCCCTGTCTGTTTTTTTTCTTCCTTCTTCATAGAGATGTCTTTCAATATTTGTTAATGCTGGTTATTTTTCTGGTGATTTGTTGTTGTAGTATTTTGTTTCGTGACTCCTGTCAATTTATATCTATATAAGTTAGTGTCGTTGATTGTTCTCAAATTTCTCATCATATTAAGTTCAGATTGTACTCCAAGAATTTCTTTGTTCCATTTTGTAATTGTTGCCCTAGGAAAGAATTTTGGTTTCTTATTGACGGGATCTTCTTTTTGTTCGTTGAATTTAATTGAAGATATGTTGACAGAGGTCGAAAAGAAAAAGAACTATTCAGGTTGGATTATTCGTTACGGCACATTGTGGATAATATATTGATGTTTGCTATATTCTTTAGGTTCTGTAATTTTTATTGAGTTCATTGTATTGATCCCCTGAAATTCTGCCAATTTCCAATATGATTTTGTGACTGGAAAGGTGAACTCTATATTAAGTATGCTCAAATTGCCCCTGAACGTATTTTGCATGTAGCTTGAACTCTACAGCTAAAAGTTTAATTGTATCGGTCTTTAATTTTCGGCAGTACATCTTGATGATTAAAAGTAAGACAACTGAATTTCCGCTAATTTATTTAATTTCACAACAATTTGTTTCGTCATGACAACATGACTTCGTCGGGTGAGTATGGGTACTAAAATAAATCCCTCTTAATTAACATTTTCTGAAACTTTGTATAATAATAAAAAAACAAATTACTGCGAATTCTCACTACCTTCTTTTCTGTATATTTTGGATATTTAAAGAACTTAATCTCAAATATATAGTTAGTACCATACTTACCCGACAAAGTCATATTGTCATGACGAAACAATTGTTGTGAAATTAAATAAATTAGAGGAATTTAAGTTGTTTTACTTTTAATCATCAAAAGCTAAAATATAACCTCCTCCATGAAATTAAACGTTACATATATCAATAATATTCCTTTACACTTGGCAATAATATAAAAATCGAGACCCGTGTGTATCACATTCATAGTAAACAGATTTTGAGAATTTTATGAAATATAGTGTTTTATTCTTCAATATACAATGGATCTTCATAAAATAAAAAAGTCATCAATATTATCTAGTGAGTTCTTTTTTTTTCATGATGTGATATTTTACACAATGACAATGGAGATTCTGAAGGAGATATTCAAATGTTTGTGGAACATTTAGTGCAACATGCTTATATTCTCTTTTTGAAAACAATCTTCAACTATCCAAACTCTATATTTCGGACTGTTATGAAGTTCAATAAAGTATAGAAGAAATAGAAACAAGTGTTTCAATTATAGTGTCATTTATGACCAATTAAGACCAAGCAACATCCAAATAAATACTATTTTAAATTATTTTGATCTGAAAATCAAGCCTGAGAAAAATCCAGTGGAAAGAATTTTCATTGCAAGATAGAAAATTTCGAAGATAAGTGTTCAAAGACTTCAAATTGAAGGTTCGACAGTTAAAGCAATATTTTACCCCTGTTTGATTCCATTTATCAAACAAAAGACGTGGATAAACATTTTGTTCCTTTTTTCTCACCTTCGGAAAATTTCCATATGAATCCAAGATATTCAACGATCGACCGGATAACTCCATTCCATTCATTCCATTCAGCAATAGCATTTCCTATTTCCTTCAATAAAACGTAAAAAGTGGTAGCTAGGTTTTGTATGGAGTTCGTCTTCAATTTTATTATTATACTATGGAATTTCGATTAATATAGATACCTATATCATCTTGCATCTCTATGAATATAAAGAAAAATTAAGACTCAAAAATCACTTGGATTTATGATGGTATAGAAATAAATATTATATCTGTATAAATAAAATTAAATATTTCGTGAAGGATTTCAAAATATTCTTATTCAAAAATTGTTAATTCATCGAAATATGGCATTATCAGCGCTTCAGATGTTATGATTTGCGTAGAATGGAAAATATAAAAAGAAGTTTTCAACTTCTCATCAGTCATATTTCAAAAATTTAATTGAATGGATCCTTACTTGATGGAAATTCATTTTGAGTAAATAAAATACTTTAGATTATTTCACAATTGATTATGTTAACGACAATTTTTTCGTCAATACTGTGACTTTGTCAAGTTAACATTAATAAAACATTAATGATTTTTTTGATGTACTACTCTGTCAAGAAAGTACCGGGAATTTTCAATTAAAACAACATTTTTACATTTAATCGTCAAAATTTATTGGGTCGCTTTCAAAATAGGCTCCATTTGCTCCAATACATCTATGCCAACGGCACTTCCAATTATCGAAACATTTTTTATAGGCGCTTTCCGGGATGGACTTTAGCTCTCGCGCCGAATTTTGTTTTATGGCTTCAATCGACTCAAAACGGGTGCCACGAAGGGGCAATTTTAGTTTTGGGAAGAGGAAAAAGTAGCAGGGAGCCAAATCCGGCGAATACAGTGGTTGCTGAAGCACGTTTGTTGAGTTTTTGGCGAGAAAGTCAGTCACAATCGTAGCTCGGTGAGAAGGCGCGTTATCGTCATGCAAAATCCATGAGTTGTTCGCCCACAAATTTGGCCGCTTCTTACGGATACGCTCACGCAAACGTTTCATAACGCCTAGGTAATACTCCTTGTTTACCGCCTGACCCTCTGGAACGAATTCGTAGTGCACCACGCCACGGATATCGAAGAAAACAATGAGCATCACCTTCATTTTCGAGCGGCTTTGGCGTGGTTTTTTCGGTTTCGGCTCATTTTTTGCCACCCATTCCGATGATTGCTGGCTTGTTTGCATATCGTACTCGTAGACCCAGGTCTCATCACCAGTTATAATGCGTTCCATGAATGTAGAATCGGAATTACAGCGATCCAGCATGTCTGAAGCAACCTGTTCGCGATGACGTTTTTGAAGAAAATTCAAGTCTTTCGGTACGAGTCGTGCGGCCACCTTTCTCATGCCCAAAATATCAATCAAAATCGTACGTGCGGACTCGTGGGATATCTTAAGATCATGTGCTATTTCTCTCAAGCTGGTACGACGGTTTTCCAGCACCCTTTCCTTAATTTTATCGACGTTATCTTCGATTGAAGCCGTCGATGGGCGACCACTTCACGACCGTCCTTGAAGGCTCTATACCACTGATATGCACGAGTTTTCGATAGAGCATTATCACCAAAGGCCTTTTGCAATGCATCGGCACACGAAAATTCATTTGCAACACAAAACTTTAAACAAATTCTTTGCTCAACGTAATCACCCATAGTAAAAATCGGCACGCACTCTGACATAGACTGACTTAATCAGCTGTTGCAAACACACTAGTTGACAGATCCCGCTCAAGCTTGGCATAGTAATTAAGGACAGTGGTACCAACCTAGGAAAAAAAAATTTTACCTGCCTCATTTAAATCGATAATTCCCTCCAGATTTAAATCGATAATTCCCGGTACTTTCTTGACAGAATGTACTACTTGAATTGAATTCGAAGCCTTTTTCTAGAAGATTAATTTCATCTTCATTGAATTTAACAGTAGAAAAATATAAAAGTGCTTTGTTTGCGGCTTTGAAATTTTCTATTGATAAATTAAATTTTTAAGGTTCTTATCCTGTGTTAAATATTTTTGTGAATTATTTTATTTACCTGTTCTCTAGTTTTTCTATCAATAATATCAAACTCAATGGAATGTAGTCTATAAGTTAACTCAGGTAATATATGCCTTCACGTATATATTTTTTTTTATTATTTTTATTATCCTGATACTCCTAGATATTCTGTGAAGATTCCTTAGGAGCTTTTTTTCAGCTTGTGCCAGTTAGGAGATCAGTTGTGTTCTGGGTAGGCTTTTTTACTGCGATCTTACGCCACTTTAGGTCACAGCACTGTTAATTTTTGACCCAACAGTAAAATGGTGGCACCCACCCGTCCAACTAGAAAATTTCTTATCCACCTGCACAGGGTTCGAACCCGGACCTCCTGGTTACGAGCCCGATGCTCTCTCTCTCTGAGCTATCCACACTCATATATTATTTTTATCCCTCTGGTGGTACTGTTGCTTCATATCACTTTTCAGCAGTGTCTCCATACCTTGAATGTGTCCATTGAGGGCTGCTGGGCTCTTGTTTTTTCCTATTTCATAGAAAAAAACTAACCTATTGACACGTTGTTGCTAATATCAGAATTTTCTGAAATCGCTCAAGAATTACTCACTTCCCTGGAGTAACTTCAGAAACTTCAGACACCAAAATATCTAATATTTTATTTCATTGCTAAGCAACGAAATTTTATATATACATTCTGTCAAGAAAGTACCGGGAATTATCGATTTAAATCTGGCGGGGCAATGAGGCAGGTAAAATTTTGTTTTCCTAGGTTGGTACCACTGTCCTTAATTACTATGCCAAGCTTGAGCGGGATCTGTCAACTAGTGTGTTTGCAACAGCTGATTAAGTCAGTCGATGTCAGAGTGCGTGCCGATTTTTACTATGGGTGATTACGTTGAGCAAAGAATTTGTTTAAAGTTTTGTGTTGCAAATGAATTTTCGTGTGCCGATGCATTGCAAAAGGCCTTTGGTGATAATGCTCTATCGAACTCGTGCATATCAGTGGTACAGAGCCTTCAAGGACGGTCGTGAAGTGGTCGCCCATCGACGGCTTCAATCGAAGATAACGTCGATAAAATTAAGGAAAGGGTGCTGGAAAACCGTCGTACCAGCTTGAGAGAAATAGCACATGATCTTAAGATATCCCACGAGTCCGCACGTACGATTTTGATTGATATTTTGGGCATGAGAAAGGTGGCCGCACGACTCGTACCGAAAGACCTGAATTTTCTTCAAAAACGTCATCGCGAACAGGTTGCTTCAGACATGCTGGATCGCTGTAATTCCAATTCTACATTCATGGAACGCATTATAACTGGTGATGAGACCTGGGTCTACGAGTACGATATGCAAACAAGCCAGCAATCATCGGAATGGGTGGCAAAAAATGAGCCGAAACCGAAAAAACCACGCCAAAGCCGCTCGAAAATGAAGGTGATGCTCATTGTTTTCTCCGATATCCGTGGCGTGGTGCACTACGAATTCGTTCCAGATGGGCCGACGGTAAACAAGGAGTATTACCTAGGCGTTATGAAACGTTTGCGTGAGTGTATCCGTAAGAAGCGGCCAAATTTGTGGGCGAACAACTCATGGATTTTGCATGACGATAACGCGCCTTCTCACCGAGCTACGATTGTGACTGACTTTCTCGCCAAAAACTCAACAAACGTGCTTCAGCAACCACTGTATTCGCCGGATTTGGCTTCCTGCGACTTTTTCCTCTTCCCAAAACTAAAATTGCCCCTTCGTGGCACCCGTTTTGAGTCGATTGAAGCCATAAAAAAAAATTCGGCGCGAGAGCTAAAGTCCATCCCGGAAAGCGCCTATAAAAAATGTTTCGATAATTGGAAGTGCCGTTGGCACAGATGTATTGGAGCAAATGGAGCCTATTTTGAAGGCGACCCAATAAATTTTGACGATTAAATGTAAAAATGTTGTTTTAATTGAAAATTCTCGGTACTTTCTTGACAGAGTAGTATATATATATATATATATATATATATATATATATATATATATAGATATATATATATATATATATATATATATTTATATATTTATATTTATTTATATATATAATATATATATATATATATATATATATATATATATATATAAATGTAATCAATTCTTATTTTTATAATTGAAGAAATAGACTATTTGATGTCATGATGCTGGAAGAATTTATTTTCTTTAGTTTAAAATATACCAGAATAACATACACAAAATAAAATAATAACATAAAAAGAAATAAAACAATAGCTCACTAACCTGGAAGAAAACAAAAACAATGCTATTTCTTCGGGTTTCTCGATTTACTTTTCTAACAGCTAACTAAATAAACATGTGCCACTTTTTAGGTTTAGATCTTAGACATAGAACATAGATCATAGAACATAGAACATAGAAGTTACAAAGTTGTTTTCCCTAAAAATAACAGTTTTATTTTTACATATATCTTTTTATATAAATTTCAGGGATCAACTAAATGCATGCAAACTACTGAATCACATCAAGATCAAACATTTAATACATTATTACACATTTTTTGTCTCAAGTGAGAAAAGGTAGGACTCATTCAAATAGATAAAAATATTTTTGTATTCAATAGCAATTTCATTTTACTGTACCCATTCTGTATTTTTTCTATGTGTTTTGTCGTATTTTTCTGGAAGATTTTTTGTTGAAGAATGGATCAGTTCATCAGGGATTATAACTTTAATATGTAAGGTTCCCCACGACAATATTGTACGATGTGGGATCATTCAGTGGTCTCAGGTTGGGCAGTGGAAATTTCAGGGTATGTCAGCAGAATATAAGAAGTATTGGCAAAAATTTTGACAAGTTGAAGATTTTTATCAGTAAAGCTAACGAACTTTTTGACTGTGTCGTTCTCACTGAGACCTGGAATGTCTCTGATTTGGACTTTTTCAACTTGGATGGCTATAATTCGGTGCATAATAACAGTTCAATCAACCAAAATGATGGGGACATAGTTTTTATTAAACAAACATCAAATTACAAAGTCAATACCGTTAAAATAGGGCCATATGATGTGATTGAGATGCGGACTAAAGTTTCTGAGAGGTCCTTCAAGCTTACTTGCATATACAGACCACCCTCAACCAACGAGCATGAGTTTGTGGTGCATTTACCAGATTATTTAACTGGGCAGAGATATAATGTTGACTATCACATGATATTGGGCGACATAAATGTGGATCTATTTGCAGACAATCATACAACAGAGGAATATTTGAATATTATATCTGAGTTTGGTTTTGTTTCTACAATAAATGAATCTACTAGAATACAGGGAGACTCCAGTTCATGTATAGATCGAAGCGAAGACTTATATACTACAGGATATTTGCTCAACTTTTGTTTTGGACACGCATATTTCGGATCATCGAGCTACCTTATTATATTAAAATGATTACAACATATGAAGGTCAAAAAAAGGACGCACGGAGTGAGACAGCTGTGGAGATCCAGTAGAAAGATTTTCCGAAGCTCACGAAAGACCTGTCTGATTTCAGCTGGGACGACCTCTTCACTATGTCTGATCCTGTTTCAGCTAACACATTCCTTACCGACAGTGTATTAAGACTTGTTAGAAGAAATACTTCATATATCAGAAAGCGGAAGTTCAATAAAAAGAAAGAATCGATAACTCAAGGTATTATAAAGTCGATTAAGGAAAGAGACAGGTTGTTCAAGAAGTATATAAAAACAGACAAAACTTGAGATTGAGACATGAATTTGTAAATTGCAGGAATAGACTCAACGCATTGATAAAGATCTCAAAACAAAACTTCCACAGGTCTGAAATTCAACGTAATCGGCACAACTCGAAAAGTTTGTGAAGGGTAATTGATGTTATATCAGGGAAAGGAAATATGAAAGAAGACATTAAACGTGTTCTCAAAGAAAATAATGTTGCTGTAGAGGATGATCTTGAAGTGGCTGAGGAGTTCGCAAATTTTTTCTCCGGTATTGGTCCTGAGCTCGCCGAGCGGTTTATTGGCCGTGCGTCCTATCCTCCACCTCGGAGGATAAACCCACAATCCATCTTCTTATGTCCAACAACAGTAGCAGAGATCATCGATATAATTTGAAACCTAAAAAACGGGAAGGCCCTGGATTTGACGGTCTTAGAGCAGAAACTGTATAAAATATATCTGGGGAAATTGAGGACCCTCTATCATTCGTGACAAACCTCATTTTTGAAAAAGAAGTTTGTCCACCGGAATACGAGGTGTCAATTGTGAAGCCTCTTCATAAGGGTAGTGACAAGCACGTTGTTACAAATTACGACCAATCTCTCTTATAAATACTTTCGCGAAAAACTTTGAGAAAACAGTAAAAAAGAGGTTGGAGACCTTTTTCGGAGATTGCGGATTGATTTCTGACAAACAGTATGGTTTCAGAAAGAACTTATCTGCAGAAAACGTAATAGCTGAGTTAACATCGACAATTTATGACGCTCTAGATAAAAGCAGGGCTGTAATGTGCATCTTTCTTGATTTGGCGAAGGCATTCGATACAGTGAATCATGAAGAACTATTGATTACACTGGAGGATATGGGGTGCAGCGGAGTGACTTTGAGGCTTATTAAGAGTTATATCACTGACAGAAAGCTTATGGTGAGGGTGAGCATTACCTTGAGTTGTGTCAGAACAGTGGAATATGGAGTGCCACAAGGTACAGTTTTGGGTCCATTGCTTTTTGTGGCGTTTGTGAATAGTTTATTCACTCTGGATACTGCTGGTACAGTCCTCGGAATTGCAGATGATACTTCGGTGTTCTGTACAGCCGACTCCTGGGTGAAATTGAAGCATGGGGCGGAAATGGATTTTGGCGCAATACTCAATTATAAGCGACTAACCATCAACTACAAGAAAACGGTAGTTCTGCCTTTTACTAGTTATGTAACTGGATTGCCGAATTTTGTGTCGTTAAGATTTTTGATGAACAGAGAACTATAGGTTTGCGAGTGTTTGAGAAAACTAAATATCTGGGTGTAACAATAGATTGTCATTTGAGATGGAACTTTCACATTGAACAGGTCTGTGGTACTCTCAGATC
This sequence comes from Megalocaria dilatata, assembly GCA_034642435.1. NCBI lineage: Eukaryota > Metazoa > Arthropoda > Insecta > Coleoptera > Coccinellidae > Megalocaria > Megalocaria dilatata. The sequence goes on along the minus strand of CM067855.1, from coordinate 66,374,799 downwards.
TATGCTGCATAAATTCAGATACCTCGCAAACATTGTGGACTTGCGCCATTTGAAGATGGTTTATTTTGCCCTTGTGGAATCCAGACGGAGATATGGAATACTGGGCTGGGGTGGACTCCCTGCTTCGCATCTGGAGAAACTGAATATACTTCAGAGGTATTTTCTCAGGATCGTCCTCAGGAAAGACCGCCTGTTTCCATCTGATGCGTTATTTACCAAGGCTCGAGTTTTAGATCCACGAAAATTATATTTCCTGAAGATTGCCTTATTCTGCCGCAAAAACAGAAGTATACTAGAGCAAGTCTCCCATGGGTACAACACTAGAATGAAGACTAATGAAATGTTAACACTTCCGACGTCCTCGAAATCAGTTGGACAAAGATTTCATTTGTTTCTGGCTGCAAGGGTGTATAACTTCTTGTCCTCATTTTTGAGAGGCATCTGTTCATACAGCTTCTTTAGGTCGAAGCTTCGACAGTACTTGATTGCTGAAGACAGATATAGAATAAGGGATTTGGTATAGATGAGCGGCAGGAGCTGAGTTGAATGTGGGAGTGTGAATGGGTGATCTCGTCAACAGCTTTCGATTTCTGTGATTTTTTTTAAGCTGTTTTAATTTCACTGATGTTGTGGTGTGTTTTCATGGTTGAGAAATTTTTGTTCCTGATGATCTTCCCAATCTTTGTGTGAAATAAGGTGTTATTTATTGCCCTATTTTGTTGATTTTTTACATATTAATATATACATTTATATTAATTTGCTCCTTTTCGATCATTTTATTTTTGTTTGATTGTTTGTTTCAAACTATTTTGCTGTTGAAGATCTAGTGGTTGTGATGATGTTGGCATGAGTGGTTACGGTGGCCGCCCTTACAGACAGCTTTAGCTTTGTTCGGGGGCTTGCCGTGGTTGCTCGGTTCGCATCTGCGAATAGCCTTTTTTGCTATATTGATCGTTTATTATAACGATTTTTATAGATTTTTATTTATTTTATAATTTGTACAATTATCGAGCATATGATAAACTCTACCTGTAAAATCATTCTATTTGCCACTTCCTCCTCTGAATTTATTATGTTGCCTGAGTAGTCAGCGACGTTATTGCTGTTTTCTTCTTCGCCAATAATACTATTAGCCTTAGCAGATTTCTCTTTGTCACTTTCTCCCCTAAATATTTTATCTGCTATGACTATTTTATTTGTAAAAAATCCTTCATATATCCTTCGTTAACGATTGGGGAATTCCATTCCCCATACCTATTTAAAGCAATTGAATCTGCCGCAGATGATCCACGGAAACAAAGTCCTGTGTGTTCAAATGCATATAGCAAATTAAAAAAATTTGCAACAATTTGAGACATGTTGCCCAACTGATGTATTTCGACTATCTGCCTGAAACCTTTCCCATTTGAATATTCAAAGAAATAGTGGCCACTTTTAAAAGTTTCTGGACAACGTGCAACATATTTTCTGTATAAGTGTCGTTTATCACAAATGATCTTGGTTTGTTCGTTTTATTATCGATTGTTATTTTAATCAGAAGTTTAAATCCGGAATCCTCTATGTCATTCAAATTTAATCGATACAGTTCATAACGGCGACATGCATTACCAATACTAAATATTGAGTCAATCTAAAAAGTAAACACTGCATGAATATCTAGCTAACCTTAAATTTTTCAGAATCTAAACGTACCTCATTCATTAAGATATACTAGCTCAGTCGATTGATCAATATTATCGATTGATAAGTCTTTTCGTATAGTTCAATAAGCCAGTAGATAAAATGAACCCGTATGACATCTGCAACGAGAGGGCGTATCTGATTGTTGTCTGTGATCACCCAAAATCGTGCAAAATTAAGAAATGTTACATTTCTTTTCGTTCTTAGCAATGAACGGAAAATTGTATGAGAATGAAAATATTTTTATTGGTCAGATTAGTTTTTGAACATTCGACCATAAAGGAAGTTTTTCCTGTGGGCCCACCGGAAAAAAGCTTTTCAACTCACCAGAAGAGCACTTTTGAGGTTAGTCTTCTGTGGTTCGTTCTCAAAGACGATTACTGCTTTGATTATTAGTAGAGGGCAATCTGATGCTTGACTAATCAATTCATTTATCTGAAAGAACTTTTGAGTTCGGTACTTTATTATTGTTACGTTGACGTTTCAGGATGACGACTATTTTATAGTGAAATCTGTTTTTGTACTGAGTAAAGCTCTCAGTATGGAGTAATTTTACCATAACGTTGATACCTTCAATTCAATGAATCGGAAAAGTGGGCAATCATGTCATTTTCAGATCGGGAGGTTGTCCTCTTTTTTTAACCATAATATATTAAATGGTTGTAAGCGTATGCATATTTTGCACTTGATTCATTCGGCAATAAACTCAAGATGATTTTCACCAGTCTTTGCTGATGTACTGCACATTATTATCCATTTGAAATATTTTCAAGCGACAAGTATATATTAAACCTAAATAAGGGCTATTCTTTTACAAAATATCGATATAACGTATTTTCCTGAAACGTAAAAGTGACAACTATAAACCCAATAAGTCGAAAGTTTCTGAAGGCTGTATTTTTCTTTAAATGTTCAACTGATACTTCTCCAATTCTGCAGAAAAATCAACAAGTCCACGAATAATTCCAGGATTGTCAGATAAGTCACCTTCATCGTGACCGCGAAGAACCAACTCGAAAGCATCACAAAACTTGATATAGTCTATAATTTGTGAAGGGGCATACCTATTCTGTTCGATTCTTTTATTCAATTTATATGATAACTATTAAGCTAATATAATTAATCAATTTGCTCTGCCCAGTTGACATTTTCTTATAATACATATTTAATTTAGTTGTGCATATAAATCTTCAAATTCTTATGTTTTTTTATTTGGTCATTCAAATGTCTGCGACCACAATTTTTTACAATTGAAATAACATAGGCAAAACCGTACAATGCGTTCTTTTTGCTGGACCCACAAATCCATTAATTTCGGGAATATATTTCCCCATTGAATTGTTTTTTATAAGATCATTCACTCTTCAATGATTTAGAAGATTTTGAATCAGTGAAAA